>OU342951.1:26287614-28787614 GCA_910592335.1 Adalia bipunctata
AATGTTACAAACACGATATTTCCTAACAAAAACGCTAAGTTTTGTTCCATCATTTCTGCAATTGAAATGCCATATTTCTCACACCAAAATAATTTCCTTCTTCGATTATCCTGAAGATTAGTTTGTAAACACTAATAATTTGTTCATATTTGCCTCGATACCCTGAAACTATCTTATAAAAATTAGTTTCTCACTAACCTATCCTAACTCCATTAATCAGTCATCTGATTCGAGGTCAATGACCTAACCTAATCCATCTCCTCTATGAATCACAGAATTCTAGATCACAGAATTCTAGAGAAGACGATGCCAGATTGTGTTGATTTTCTCAGTAAAAAATGGTATAGGCGAACTCAAGAAAGCAGAACGTCCCCTATCGTTAACGGAAGAACTAGTCTTGTTTACCTACTTTTCGCTAAAGGCTTCTACGCATTGCTCTTTGGAAATGCCAAACGAGTAGTTTTGATTCTCGCCGATCTGAATTTCAGTCGTGGTGCGCTGCCGGCTGCGATGTAGCCGCCACGCAAGACAAGCCGTTATTCTGTGTCTCATCACACTATCACAGGCCAGCCAGTCTGTGATAAAATGAACGACGCTTAAACGCGATAACCTTTCTACATGGATTCAATTCATTTATTTATTTACTCGCAGAGAATAAAGCAAACAGGTGTGAGGTGATGCTTGTGATATGTGATGTGAAAACCGTGTAGGGTCGATTAAAAATTCCAAGAGGATATTGTTAAGAAGATAGATATTTTCCTGAAGGACTGGTATCAATAAATTTTTAATAGAAACTTGCTTATAAACTGTGTAATTTCATGCTTCTCGGAATTCAGTTGATAAGAATTGACAACATTGTTAATTTGTTAAGAGACCAGAGAAGAAACAATATTCGATGATATTTAATTCAGGGAAGCATTCAGATTTTTTATGAAATTCATGGTTTTTTCCTCAAATTTCTTCGTATACATTTAGGAATAACTCCAAAACGACGCGTTTTATTGAAAAAATATAAGAATACTTTTATTCTCTAAAATGGTTGATTCTTTCGAAAATATGAACCGTTTATCCTTTTCAAGTGATTTGATAGTGTTTTTGAATGAATTTATGAGTCGACCACCCTGTAACTTTCGAACTAGGAGAGATATTGAATAAGTTTCGATTGAGGAATATGCACAATGAATAGAGTAAAGAATCAACCAAAATTCAGTTCATTTGAAATAACGGTTCCGAAGATATGAACAGCAAAGTGTTTTTTTCGTGGATTTTCGACACCCTGTATCTCCCAAACCAAACCGAATTTTGAAAAATGGTATGGGAAAAAAGTGTTTCGTTTGATGAGAGGAATCTACAGTTAAAATATATGTACAAGTCAAAGACTCACCCTGTATATTTTTGTCCAGTTTATGGTGAAACACCCTGTTTAATGTTTTTGCACCCAAAAAGTTGATCTGTTGATGCCCAAAGCTGAAATTTGGATAACTCATATCGAGTATTCACAAGAACTACTCTTGACAAGAAATTAGTTGATAAAATTTTCGAATTTTTCAACTGATCTTGTTAGATGAAATGAGGAATAACTCGAAATAGAAGCGTTTACTTTTATTCTTGAAATTGATCGTTTCTTCAAAAAATATTTCAAGTTTATTGTTTTCGATTAGTCTTATAGTATTTTTGCATCGATTTATTAGTCCGCTAAGATGTAATTATGATAAGGAAATTCCAGGCGAGTGATTTTGGAAAAATGTCATGAGCGAAATTGCCCAAAAACCAATAAACTTGAATATTACATGGGAGAAATTTCACCTGCTCGAATTTCATCTCGAGTGGTATTCGACATGACTATTTCACGAGATATGGTAATATGTTTACAATTGACACGTACTTGATGAATAAAGGGGCGTTCGAGTTGACGGTCGAAATGCTCCGAGCGCACTCCACGTCTACTTTAAAGTTTTATTTCCATGGGCGTAGCTAGCCTTTTTTCCTGGGGGGGGGCCTGAGGGGGCAAAGTGGAAAACGAGCAAGGAAAAACAAATGTGTTTTTCAGTAAGGGGGGGGGGCACCGTGGATTCTGGGGGGGGGGCCGTGCCCCCCCAGGCCCCCCCTATCTACGCCCATGTTTATTTCTCAAAAATGAATTCGAATTTCTGTCACAATACAATTCTTCCGTTAGGTAAGGTAAGCAATCTTTGATTCCACCGTGTTCGATTTGACAAAAGTGCTTGGGATCTCCTCTTTCTACTGTGTTCACTATTCTACTCGCTCCGCCGATCGTCAACTCAAACGCACCTTTTGTATTCATCATAGATCAACTAAACGTTGTTTGTTTTCTCTATGGTATTCATTCCCGAAGCTATGAATCTATGAATTTGAGAAACGTCACTTAAAATGGAATGAGTGGAATAGTCACCAAAATTAATATGATTCGAGATAACGTTGTTTTTTTTTTTCAAGTAATTTCAACACACTGCATCTGTCCGAATTTGGACAAATGGTGTGGAAGAAAAGTGTTTTATTTGATGAGAGAAATATACAGTTCAACAAAATGTACAAGGCAATGGCACATTCTGTATATCATCAACTTCTCAGTTAGGTAGTGAAAAAAACATTGAGTAGTGCATCCTTTAGATTACTGACTTAAAATAATATTGATTAAGTCTAGGTGTTGGTTTTTCTTAGCAGTTAAATGTATGTCATGTTTTGTGTATTTTCTTCAACTAATTGCAATATCCGTAGCCATCTACACAACAATTTTCCAAACTCTTTTAATATCGACTCATAATGGCAGGGTCATCTGTGTAACTTTCTTGTATAAACCCGAGGAAATTCTCATAAACTCGGATTTGCGGTTTTCATCCGACGAAATATTTCAAAATATTTTCCACGTGGCAGCGTTGCCGCGCATCCAGATATATTTTGTTTGAATTAAGGCTTTCCGCTGCCTTAGCGGCGGATTTGGTGGGCAATGCACTACAAGCTGCCTCATATTCGCTTTTGAGAGAGGTTTTCCAGGAGCTTAACGCTCAAAGGTAGGATCGGAAAGTATCCTTTATGGATTGAAATGGCTTTAAGAAGCAAGGTTGCAATTTCATCCTCCGTTTAGCATTATATGAAAAGAGGTGACATGAAATGACCTACATACTCTGATATGAGTACGTAAATCGAAGAACTTCTTGCAGAACAGCACTTTTATTTCTGGTTATTACGTCAATGAGGCAGCAAATAATACTTGGGAGCTACTCGAAAAATAAAACAGTTCACAATTTGGAAAGAATTGTTCCTTTTGAAAAATAAGGGTATTACCAAGATTTTTCGAATTGTTCCTATTTCTATCTGACATGATTCGTCAAAAAAGTCGTAGATTCGAAAATAAGTCTGGATGCGGCCCAGGGATTTGAATTGTTTTAAATATCATGGGAATCCCTGCACCAATCATTACCTAGACTGATATCGGTTTCCCCATATTATTCAATTCAAATAATAGTTGGTTGAGATCTACAGCCGTGGCTTCATAAAGACAGCGCTGGCCATGGTATAAAAATATATAAATTGAATATTCACCAACGTTTATAACAGATATTATAACTTGATGTATCCTGTATTCTTGATTCGACAATTAAATTTAACGAGAACATAGAAATGATTTTTTATGTTCACAATCTCAGCTTGAGAAGAATCAAAAGAGACATGTATTCTGGAGGAAAAAATGTTGCTAAATGAAATCAGACATAATCGAACAAACCTCAGTGGTTTTGTCACGAATTATTATCAAGTCACACATTACAAAGGGTACCAAAATCTGGTGACGAGGATTCAGCTTCAAAAGTGACATCTAACTAAATAGCGGCCATTCAAAACAACACTCCTTATTGAAAAACCCTTTATGAATACTCTGAAACATAATGGTGTTTGGAAGAGTACGTCTGCTGCTGAGGGATGTAAAGAGAAGTGTATGTCTTCTATAAATGAAGATTCAAGAATGCTAGCAAGTATTTCTTCTCACAATCAGTCAGGAATCTCTCTGTATAAAGATGATTAAGGTTGCAGGCAATCTGACTATCCCGATGATTTTTGTAATGAAAAACGCCAATAAAAATGGTTAAATCGACATATCTCTCCCTTGGTGTCCATCCAATTTAATCATAATCCATTCTTTGAATGAATTTGATATGGAAAATCATTTCCCCCTTTTACTTCGAGGCTCTAGGGCCTGTTACATTTCGCCTGTGAAACTCTCAATAATGACATTTGCAACTTATGCAACTCATATAGATGCATAGAAATATATATATTCTATGCATCTATAATAAAATAAAATAAATAAAATAAAATAAAAATCCTTTTGTAACATAGAAAAAATTACCTAATCACTGATATTTGTATGAAAAATGTATTTTTGCATAGAAAAAGACATGTAGGGGGATCCCATATACTTAAACTTCTATACCGCTAGCATTGTGCAAAAAATTGCGTAAAAATGAAGCCAAGACCTGGACATATAATGGCTTATACGCATGCGCCATATTGCCCCTACCCTGTTTAGAATCCTACTCCAAGCTACTTCTCCAGCTTCCCCTTATTCGCGCATGCGCAGTAGTCTCCATATGCCTAGGTCGACTGCTTCAAGGAAAACCACAAGGATCAAATTATAGGTATAGAATTATTTGGGGGATCCAGTTACAGTGGCTTTATACAGGACAGTGGCGACAATGGACGTTCACGTTTTGATTGGTCGGACTGTTTTCGACCACTAATGGCAGACTTTCATTGATTTGTTGTCATGTCATAGTGTATAAAGCTCAGAATCGAGTCAAATGTCAAACAGCACGACACTCAAATGTAAACAAATATCCGCCATGTTTGTGCAAAAACGTGTTCTATGACCCTATTGTCGCACTGTCTTGTATAAAGCCACTGTAGATCCAGTATGTTCGAAAATGATATGTTACGTTGTCTTTCGATGATATGGAAAGCAATTGCCCGATTTTTGACTGACTTTTTCTCAATTTAGCAGAGTTTTTGAACGAAATAGCTTTCGAAGGAACTGTCAATTCAGCTGTGACCTAATTTTATCGGGGCTGTAGGCCCCCCATTATGTTTTCAGTATGACGTTGAATTTACGGTTCTTCAAAATTAATCTGTCCATGTAACTTTTTCTTTCCACATCCACATAGAAATAGTATAATGCAATGTTTATCAAAGTGATATTGCATATTATGTATTGTGTATTGATTGTATATATTCCAGACCATCAATAAACAATAAAAATCGATATATTCTTGAAATTTTTGACCTTTTCATTCAACAATCCTTGACAGAAGTAAATTGTGCAGTAGATATCTGAAATTCCATTCCTCAATATAATTCCAACTTGGAAAAAGAATAGTTGGAAAAAAATTCTTGAATTGTTCTCGATATTGAAATTTTGACACAAATTTTCGCAAGTCCATAAAATTAGAGAGAGACACAAGTTTCAGGAATCCTGAAACTCAGAAACATCGCGTTATATACGCGATGTGTCAGAGTGAGATAGAACGACATGGACACACGAACAACAATGACAGATGTTCGTTCATCTATGTTCACCTATAGCAGCCAAACATGAAGATGTGAAATATGACAACTGTGGTTTTTCGATGTTGATCACAGAGCTTGACACGTGTCAAAGATGATTTCTCTTCTTCTTCCTACTACTGGCAACTTTATTTTTAAAATGCGAATCTTTCATCTACATTGATCTGCCTTAAATGCGGATCTACTTAAAAGGTAGATCTACGCGCTCTACTAGTAACATAAAAATTTACAGATATTTGTATAAAATATCATCGGAGCCCCAGTATTGACTAAACTAGCAATAAAGTCTATAATAATTTTTGATTTTTGACATCTTCAGACAAATTCATTCAAATAACGTGTAAGTAGAGTACAGAAAGTAAAGTAGCGGAAGCGTGAGGATTCGAATACTGCAAATAAATGTAAGAAAGTATAGCAACATCATCTTCATTCAATGAAATATCATCTGGATGAATAGTGGAATTCTTCAGACGACAGGATCATAACTCACCAAGGCCCATTCCAGTCGTCAGGTCCGACCTCCGACGAAGCGAGATAAATACCCTAATTAATAATAATATATTGCAATTCAGGAAACCATTAGATACATCCGAAGAATGCCGAATCCGGTAGTCCGGACAACAATGCATTCCGCCGCCACGCACTGCCGTGAAACACTACACCGGAATTCTATGACCATTGTTGCTCCAGGGGAAACGCCTCAATATATATATTTGCAGTTTCGTGTCTGCTCCCCCGTTATTATGTTTCTGTGGCGGTCGTTCATGTGAGGTCGACATTTACATATCTGATAACGTGGATGAATAGTGAGTGGATGTATGCGTTTAGGCAGAGGAAGCAGATCCGAAGCCTGTAGCTTTGATCTTTCACTATGAAGCGGTGTGTACTATTCATTACTCGGTAAACCCAAATGCTCGGGTCCTTTCCTTCCAATGCGGGACAAAAACTTCTTTTATGGCTTTCCAACGTCGCCACACTCTGTTTCGAGCGACCCTAATCAAATTATTCGTTCCAAGTCATCAGTCCAACCTGAAGGTGGTCTTCCTATGTTCCTCTTATCTGTAAAAGGTGTCCACTCCAGAAGTCGTTTCGTCCTCGTCCTACTTGGAATCGAAAAAGGTGTCCTAGCAAATTGGGTTCAGCATCGAAACGTAAACGTAAGATGAATCAACAAGTGGCAAGTAAGCATTAAATACTAACCTCGTGTAAAATAAGTACTGCCTTGCCACATTTTGGTTAGTATTATGGGTATAGTGTTTGGTCTGGGTATTTGAAAACAAAACCGTTCTTCAAAAGGAGAAAGAAAAGCCTACAAGATTCGTGACAAATTCATGCTTAAGTCTACCAACCTTTGAAAAGAGTCACACACAGAGGTGTGTTTTCTATCACGGCCTCAAACTGTTTAATCTGCTACCAGTTCACATAAAAAACATTTCTGATTTCAGTAAATTCAAGAAATCAACCAAAGCTTTTATCACGCTTAATACAGAAATTCTCAACTTATTTGGTTGAAAGAAAGCGGCTATCGGCATGATTCCTTGTTTCTCTCTCTCTGCATGTGTTTTGTTTTTGTTTTGTGCATTTTGCTCAAAAAATCACCAGGCTAAATGTTTAGCGTGCATATTTGAAAATAGTTGTGTTTAGTCTCTTTTCTGAGAAATTTGATTCTTATTATGTATCAACACCCCGAATGGGGGATGGAAAGCCGTGGAAAGCACAACTCAAACTAGTACTCAGGTGCGTCTATCCTCTCAAGAAGTGTAATTATTACAGATTATAAATATGAACGAAACTAAATTGATTGGAGGAATAAATTTGATTGATTGTTTGGTGTTCTGTGGGTCTAGAAATGACAGGGGGTTCTTTCCAGCAAACACACAATTTACCCCATGTACAGGGTGGGCAAAATTGGTCCTACATGAACTAAAACTTTTTAACCCGAGGAGATAGAGAAAAATGAATGGCACCTTATAGTCCTCTTTTTTCGAGAAACTGATAATGCCATCAACTGCATTCCTCTATCTTCTTTTGTTTCCGAGTTACAGGCCAAAATTGAAATTTTGGCGATTTCAACTTTGGACATTATCTCCGTTTCTGTTTATGCTAGGATGTTGAAATAAAAACATTATACAGGCACTTTTCTGATAGCAATCCAGTGGCGTGCTCTGATTTTTTTTAAGAGGTTTATTTGCTGAGTTATAACATAAAGTTGTGTTTTTTCTTATGGAAACAGTAATTTGAAATGACTTAGAAAGAATCTTCATTTTTTTTCCGTTTCAGAAATGTATCATATGTCATACATCACCCCCAGATTCGTTAAGATATTATGAAAATATGTTTTGTATAATATGGAATTCAAATTATTGAGTATTGAGTAGGCTGAATCATAGAATAATGTTTCTCTACGCATGGTGTATTTATTATTTCACGGTTGAATACTTGATGGTGCGATCTCTATTTGAAACAACTGTCAGTTATTAAAATTTGTAGTCATCGTTGGCGGCATAATGGAGATATTCCAAAATCGCGAAAAATATGATATGTTAAAATGTTTCATTTTAGCGAATGAGAATAGTGGGGCAGCAAGTGATTCATATTTTCAAAGCTTCCCCGAACGTCATTAACCAAATATTAGATATTTTAAACATTTGGCAGATACTTTGTGTTTGGCTCTTTTAAGAGGCCACGTTTGAGGAAATAGTCAAAAAAGAACCAGGATGAGCAGACAGAAGAAATTATAGGGGCTCTGGCCATAAATCCGAATATGTCAAATTTTAATAACTGACAGTTGTTTCAAACAGAGATGAGAGATCCCACCATCAAGTATCCAACCATGAAATAATAATTACACCATGTGTATAGACACATGTGTAATTCTATGATTCAGCCTACTTAGGGCCGGTTATTTGATGTGATCACTATAATGTTTTCGAAACATCGTCATATAACAACTTAATTTTCATTAAAGTTGATATAATACTCATTCTGTGAAAATACAAATAATGATGTGGCAACCACGCCTACAAATTATAAATAAACACATAAACTTCTTATTTGTCATTATTCGGCATTTCGACGTCTTCTCTGCGTACTATAGAATGGCGTTTCTTACAGTTAAGTCTTGGACTTGGAGTATTCAATACTTTATATTATTCTATACTCCTAGGTTAGGTCTGACAATCACATCGTCCCTATACACAGTTGCCAAATCCATAATTATTCTTACCACTAATCTGCACTTCTCAAAATGAAAATAATTATTAATGCTTCCCAAATTAGAAGACCGGCCTATATATACCAATTCTTACCTGTGTAGACTAGGGATAATTATTTTCAATTGAATTTCTCACCTATCTGCTTACTTGAACCTCCTTTATCTTCGATTAGGAGGTCGTAAATTAATGATATTATGAAGCTTCATGGGGTACAAATTAAAATGTCATGATAAAAATAAAAACATCCAAAATCAACATTATATTATGATATTATTAGGAAAGTGAAACAGCAACACGTCATGACGTCACTAATCGAAAATCTCTCTAGCCACCGACGTCACACGATTTCTCGCTTCTTCTGATCTTTTGAATTCGGTAGATAATTTTTGAGGTTTCAATATTTTTTGAAGGGTATGTATTGACGAAGAAAATATTTTAAAAAAATCACGAATTACGTGAGAATCCAATATGTCAAAATATATTTTTTCTGGAAATTACTGGGAATGTCCGTTAGGAAATGTAGGACCTTCTATATGAAAATAAGCAAAATACTAAGGATTGACTAACAACTGACTGCCAACTGAATACTTGTCTCTGTTACATAGGGTTTTTGAAGACAAGAAAAATAAGGGAGGTTAATTTCCTCTCAGTAAAAGAGGAAATGATCAACAATCGATTGGGTGTCAGAATCGAACAACGCCTTGCTAAGCCACAAAAGTGCTATCAATTGCCATTTCTGACTATAAAAGGAGAAACAACACATTTCTTGAATCTAAAGATCAATTAGAGAATCCTAGGACTTGGGAATTTGATGTCTGGCATGCGTTACCTAGTTTAACTTGTTCAACAATAAATGTGTCACCATTCAATAATTCATTGAGTTTTAAGAGCTCATTCTGAGAAATTCAATGAAGGTTCACAGGACATGGTTATTGACTTAAAAAACCAGATGAATTCCCCAAACAATAGATGACCCATTAATCAGTCTATAGGGTGATCAAAGAATGAACGAGTATTGTAAACCAACGTATATGGAACAAATATTGCAGGGCCAGTAATCGATCCCATATGAATAAAAATGTATTCATCTATATAACCTCTTTAAAAAGACAGTTGATTTCTTATGGACAAAAAATATGGATTTTATTTTGTGAGGCGTAACAACAAGGTTTTAAGTTGACCATTCTATAAGACATTTCGATTGAGTGGTATCTTCCTCGAACATCATGTCATGTATACACCTACATTTCCGAGGAAAAAGTTGTGATAAACGCGAGTAAAACCATGTTTCTGACGACAACAGATTTCACGTTCGGAGGGCCATCACTCAAGTGACCGAGCACTCAATTTATCAACCATTCTAGCATCATTTCATAGAAAGGCGGAAAAGTATGACCCGTTCCGTCGACAAATCCACGTCGCCGACCAGCCAAACATTTATATGTGCTCAGAACGTGCCGTTATATTCTTCAATATGTGTGTGCCTGCTCCACTAATGGCCGGTTTCTGAGGTTTCGCTTTAACCTTCCAATAGTAAACGGTTCGATAACTTTAACCAATCGATATACTCCCGTTAAAGCTACCTGAGTTTCTGACGTCTCTTTCTGCCCTCCGTTAACTATCGGTTCGATAACTCCTGACTATCGATCTCTTTATAAGTGTCCTTCAAATACAACAGATGGCGCCACACGCGAATTGATATTTTAATGATAAATTTTGCAAACTTCAATTGAAACTGCACTTCTGAAATTCAAATTGAGGAGGTTTGCAATAGAAAATAAAAATAAAATTCTGAGTTGTGGTGAGTGTGTTGTATTATACATACATTATACAATGATTATTTTTTCTCAATTGTTTTTCAGGAAAAAAGTAATAATGCAAACAGTACAACGTTCATGTAAAATTTTTACTGTTCTTCCACGATGTTGATAAATAAAATGAATAGAAAATTAGAAACGAAATTTTTATTTTATTTCACAATTCATTGCTAATACTATGAATCTAACAATCATTAAATAAAACAAGTAAAACAAGAAGAAAATGATCCCCACAAACTTTGCTACTTCTGGATGGATCTCAATTCTTCCAGCGAACTGCCTTTATCCATAGCTTCAGGATATCTGGTCGTTTGAAGGGAAAACTGTACCAAATGAATTCAATCTTGCTAGCCAAGTCGCTAATTATTCATCAAATAGCAAAATCTAATATCATCAATTCACCCGTGAAAAGATATTTTCCGATAATCGTACTCGTTTTTGCATCCAAACGCTACACACGACACCATCATTGTTTTTTTTATGTTCAAATTTCAAATATAATTCAAATCAAAACTATTGCTGAAGCAATCAACAAATTACACCAATGCAATATGCTACTTTTTAAACCACACACGAGGAAGGAAACGAAACTAATAGCACAGTAGAACACAAAAAATGTATATCTTCACTAATATTGTACGTATTTAACGAAAAGAATCCCCAAACTAATTCATTTTTACTTAAAAGATAATTTATGCATACAACCGTAATTCATTTGACTGAGTAATAAAAGACAGGTTACCCTAAACTAAATAATCTCTGTTTCAGCTGCCCCTGCCTCACTTTACGTTCAAAAGTATACGGTCGGATCCGTTCCAGGTACATAATATAGAGTTCAGTGCTATTTGCTCATGCGTCAGATAGTTAACGAACACATATCCGGTCATTTCTTCCCAGTTAAAATAAACGGACTTTATTGATAGGTTATCTTCACGAGAGGTCCTCAGAAACCGAAATCTCCAGTTAACCTTCCGTCAAATTTATCGGATAGATATACTACCATTAAATGGACCTCAGAAACCGGCCATAAGACGACGCCGAGTAAATAGCGGGATCGTGCTTGTGTACTCCCGGAGTTTAATATAGAGAGCTTCGGGTCCTCGGAATTTCCCCGAACTGATCCAGCAGATGTCGACAACAAATAAGAGCAGCATTGTTGATGTTCGACTAGATATTCCGGCATTATAGAAATAATATCGGTTGCTATAACAGTATTCATTTCGGTTTCAAAGCGCTCCTGGTACAAACAG
This sequence comes from Adalia bipunctata, assembly GCA_910592335.1. Lineage (NCBI taxonomy): Eukaryota > Metazoa > Arthropoda > Insecta > Coleoptera > Coccinellidae > Adalia > Adalia bipunctata. The sequence continues at coordinate 26,299,474 of OU342951.1, forward strand.
TCTCCCTTTTAGGCGGGTGTTCGTAAAAGGATTTCTGTGTTACGCTTCAACAGTGATCAAGGAATATTGTCCGAAGTTTTGCTATATTGAAACTGTTGTCTGGGGATTATTTTATTGAATACGGCGGAAATTGGGTCTGCCAAGTCTGGTCCTTGGCATTTGAGTTGGATTGTCTCTTCTGTATCTTTGAACAATTGCGTATAGATATTTGGCCCTAATGTGTTTGCATATGAATTGGGTCCAATGAATATCATCGTCCCCAGAAAAGAAAACCCGAACAACTCTTCTCTGGCTCTGAGATTTTGATATTCTTGAGGATGGTTTCTTCCCCTGAACCCAAACCAAGACGGCGATCTTCTTTCCTGTCCATTCCAAGAAACACGAGGTTTCTTGTGATAACATTCACACTTTAGTGATAACCCTCGTTTCGTACCTTGATTAGTTTACCAAGGTTTTCTTCTACTGCTTGTTGTTGGTAGGATGCTGGTGAGCCTCGTTAATCTCGATGATCAACTGTTGTGACTGCACAACCGATGTAAGGGTGTATACTTAACTTTGAACATCCTATGGTGGTCTTGATGATTACCGCGATAAGTTGTTATCCGGACTAGATAACAACTACGAAGAGGATAAGGAAGTGGTGAAATGTGACCGCACACTCAACAAACAATTAACTGTATTTTTCTTGTTACCTCAACTTGGGTAACAAGCACGAAACGATTATTCAAGTACGATGTATACAAGTATGAACTCTACCTTCTACAGGGTCCTACAATATTGCGTTCTTCTTCCATAGCTGCTGAACCAGACATCTCAGAGATTTCGTTGGAAAGTAGACCTCTTGTACCTTCATTTCTGCATCTCAGGAAATTATTTTCTGATATACGGGATGTCCCCGATAAATGTTATTCAACATGTGTTTTTTAATGGACACCCCATATATTTTCACATATTTTCAATGACCTTCATTATCTCCTCTTCCATGACGCAAAATCTCAGGGACATTTTTCCAACAGTTCAGATCTTATTCTTATTTGCAGAAAATTGCAAAAAGGTGAGGGTAAAGCCGTTCAGTAAAAGTCTTCTGACGATCTCCAGAAGCGATAATAACATGAATTTGAACTGAAAGTTTTTTAATTGAAGAATTTGCCTTGACATGGTTCCTAAACGATCAATCTGACATATACAGGGTGTCCGTTATTAAGGTCCAAATATGGAGAACTTAAAATTATTATTTATGATTTTTTCAAATGGAACACCCTGTATTTTTTCCCACAATGATGTAGACAATTGAATACCTTATATTTTCTTAGAAGTAACCTCAGGATTATTTTAACTCCCGCATCCAGCAGACATGAAATGATATCGCAACTGAAAATTTTATTCAAATAATAACATAATAAAAACTAACGGACATTCAAAAGAGGTAAAACAATAAAATGAAACTAAATGAATAATTATTGACAAACTTCAAAACCTTTCCAGAATCATACTTCCTGAGCATCATTATAAAAATGATATTTCTTTTCCGTACAAGCTATACATATTGATCACGTATTCAACCAATTATATCAGTTTTTATCGGCTTTCCAAAAAAAATATTGATCAAGTTATTGCTACTTAGAGCTCAAAGATACGTTCGAATACAGTGAATCCGTATGAATTTTCGGAAAAAATAGGATGGTTGATATGATTTTCATGTTAGTGCAGTGCCACCGAACCTGTTTTTTAAGGAAGTCGAACTTATGTTGCCCAATATCCCGATAGGAAACAAAAATTCATACTGATTTACTGTATTCGAAAGTATCTTTGAGCTCTAGTAGCAATAATTTGATCAATATTTTTTGGAAAGCCGATAAAAACTGATATAATTGGTTGAATACAATACGTGATCAATATGAATTGCTTGTACGAAAAAGAAATATCATTATTATGATGATGCTCAGGAAATATGATTCTGGGAAGGTTTTGAATTTTGTCAATAATTATTCATTTAGTTTTATTTCATTGTTTGACCTCTTTTAGATATCCGTTAGTTTTATTATGTTGTTATTCGAATAAAATTTTCATTTGCTATATCATTTTTCGTGTCTGCTGGATGCGGGGGTTGAAATAATCCTAAGGTTACTTCTGAGAAAATGTAAGGTATCCAGTTGTCTACATTATTGTGGAAAAAAATACAGGGTGTTCTATTTGAAAAAATCGAGAAATAATAATTTCAAGTTCTTCATATTTGAACCTCAATAACGGATACCCTGTATATGACAGGTTGATCGTTTAGGAACCATGTCAAGGCAAATCCTTCAATTAAAAAACTTTCAGTTCAAATCCATGTTACTATCGCTTCTGGAAATCGTCAGAAGACTTTAACTGAAATGCTTTTCCCTCACCTCTTTGCAGTTTTCTACGAATAAGATCTGAACTGCTGTAAAAATGTCCCTAAGATTTTGCATCATGGAAGAAGTAATGAAGGTCATTGAAAATATGTGAAAATATATGGGGTGATCCATTGAAAAAATCATCCATTTGTTGAATAACATTTATCGGGGACCCTTTATATCAGATAATAATTTCCTGAGATGCAGAAAAGAAGGTACAAAAGGTCTACCTCACAAAGAAATCTCTGAGATGTCTGGTTCGGCAGCTATGGAAGAAGAACGCACTATTGCAGGACCCTGTATATGAAAATGTATAGCAAAAGGAAGAATTAGGATGGTACCTTTTATATGGAAAAATATAGCAAGGGAGCAAAGTTTTCTGATTACTGACTGCTTGTCTCTGTAACATGGGGTTTTAAAGAAAAGCTGAGATCAAGGCATGCTTTTGTTTTTCAGAAGTTCCTTGGCCTAAGCCTCCACAAAAATGGAGGCAGTTCAAAAATTTTGGAACTGTTTCAATGGTTTCCAATTTTATTCACCAATTTTCCAGATATGGGAAATCTAAATGTAGAATGTAGATTAAGGTCTTGAAGTCACCATTGAAATATGAGAGTGTAAGCATTTGATATTTCTCAACAGTGAACATTTGGCAATCGGTAACTTTTGAAACGCTCACTAAATTTCTGAACTTCTTCAACTTTTGTGGAGCTGTACATTTAAAGCCAATACGTTGTGAAAATATTGTCTAAAGCCGGCCATAGACATCGTTATTTTTCATCCGTTTATAACGAACGCCGCGATACGAACCGTCCCGGCAAAAGCGCCAAAAACCGATGTGTATGGCGAAGAACCGTCGGTACGCGTCGTCGGTAAAAATATCTGCCGATGCTTGATTTTTGTCACGACGGTTCATCGGTTGTCGTGCCATACCGACTGTGTGTGGGCATTTCGTCGAGAATCGGCGGTTATTTTCCATTAGCGTAGTACAAGTCGCGTCCTTTCCACAAGTGCGTCTACTTCTGCTATTTCTTAATCACTTCTTCTATCACTATTTTTGACCGGGATGGATCAGAAGACGGCGAATAAACAATTTATTATGGATTTCATCCATTTGGACAGGTTGCATCCTTGTCTATGGCGAATTAAATCAGCAGAATACAGGGATAGAAACAAGGAGAGGGAAGGTTATGTAATATTATTGAAAAAATATCATGAATTGGACAAAGGCGCTGGTATTAAAAGAGTGAAGAATATAATTGATTCTTTTTTATTCAGCACCGAAACCGCGGCCGCCACTGCTAAGAGATGTTTCCTCTTCATGACGTGCTTAATCGTGAACGACAGCAAAATAACGGGTGGAATTTACCGAAGTGTGTGGGCAAAACAGTTCTGCGATATGGCTCGGCGGTTCGAACCGCGGCGACGAAAACGGATGAAAAATAACGATGTCTATGGCCGGCTTAAGACCCCGTATAATCTCTTATCGAGTGAATAAAAAGCATCGCTCAAATTCATATCTTCTGTATTCTCTATTTTATAGAAAATATTTCGTAAAGGTCTATGTATTAAGTTCCTTAATATAACGTTATGTAAAGACGAAAAGGAGTAGGCACCCTTTATCCAGAATTTTTTGTTATAGGAGGTCGTATAGTTTCAGTTCAACAATTTAAAATGTCGGTTTCAAAATTATAAGTATTCCTCGATACGAACCGAAGTTCTTAACCTAATCCTTCTACAAAAATGTTTTTACTTTCCTCAAACTTACTTCATTACTATGGAGTAAGTTATTCGTATGAATGTTATTTTCATGATTACTTATTATCTAACAAATTGATCTTTTCGTTTTTTATTTGTTCAATTTCATATATCTTTTCGATACAATTTTATAACTTGTCGTATGTGAACTAGCAAATATATTCATTGAAATGAATCAAACCATTATTCGCACAAATATTTCTGATCCAAATAGCCATGAAATGCAATGGTTCTACGGCCGGAAAGAAATATTTTGTTTGCTTTCATGTAAGTGAAAATTCCCCGAATACCATCAATCTACTCAACCGAGGGTGAAATCACTGCGCCCGCTCCACAAAAGGGCTGAAACAGTCCGAAAACAGATTAGCAGAAGAAAAGGAAAAAGCCTCGACAAAAACCGTCTGTGCCGTAATTACGTAATTAATCGAAATCAGTTAAATCGAAAAACTTGTTCCAAATCCGCAGAGTTTGTCGGTTTCGGATTCAGCCCTTATATGGACGAGATTCTATTTTGGGGTTCATACGTCAAAAGGATAGATAAAGTTTCGGAAAGAGGGAAGGGGGGTTATAAGGGCTTCGAGCTAACTCAACTGAACGGGCAACTTCGAAGCTTTCGCCGGCACCGTATTCGAATTAATTCATCTTCTTCCGTCTAGGCTGTGACGGAACCCACTATACGCACTGTTACAACAGCGAAGTTTTTGTGATAAATGTGCTCGGGAAAAATATGAGGAGTAATCCAACTTTCGGCTTTCGATCTGCCGGAGAAGACATCAGGAAAGTTGGTGTTTTCAACAACAACGTTATTTTTCTGCTGCCAGTCAGCACATTCTTCGAATTGACGGTTCTCCAATCCGAAGCATAATGTTTTATTTCCATGCAAAAAACACTTGCTTTGAGGACATGTATTGATGAAGCAAGAAAAGTCATCACAAATGATAAGATCGTCACTTCACCACACAAAACTCATCGAAATCCGTTTCGTGAATATAAATGGAGCCGAACAAAATTTTTTTGCCTTGTTTCAAACTAAGCTGAATGGAATATGGTGTAATATTGACCATATGAACTATCAAGTCACTAAAGATTCATAATGAATCAATCTTGATTCATTATGATTAACCTGTGTTCTTACCTGAGACTATAGAAAGAGGAGACCCGCCTTTCAATAATGAAGCCAATTTTCGAAATCACCAGAACTGGTCAACAGCACTATGAGGGAATCAAAATGTAGTAGGAATTCTCGCAACGTTGTGACGTTCTTCGATTTTTTAATGAATAAACTCTCAATCAAAATGAAAAGAATTTCAGATTTAAATAGGTACATTTTTAATCATTTGTGCGCGAATATCATAAATGAGTATTTGTTTCTTCGAATATTGTGCATTTTTCCCATAACATAAACGGTCGTTTTGCCTCAGATACTGAATGATACGTTATGAGAGCATCGTTTTCTGAATCTGTGACCAGTTCATTCATTAAGTTGTTACCGCTATCTTGATTATGTATTACTTAGGACGTTTGAACAGTGTTGTCAACGCGATATCGCGTTTCATTGTGTATGAAAACTGAGATTTGGATTTATTTCTGAATATTCGTAGCAAAATAAGTTGAAAAAATGGTTTCTAAGTGTATTGTTCTTGGTGATGGACTATTTGAATCCTTTTTTGAGTTTACACCTGTATGTTCTACTCTTCCATTCTAAGTAACCCTGGCGTACATTCTTCGATTTTTAGAATTCCACTTTTCAGATTTCCTCCTGATATTGAGAAGAGGAACATTTGGTCATAAATTCCAAATTCAGCTGTTTCGGTGTTCGGAACAAGGTATGAATTCGTCAAAACCATAACGATAACGATAACACCACGCCACTGGCCCTCTCGAAGTTAATTTCTGCAATGTTGCCACAGCAGTATCTAATGATATCGTTATCTTTTATGCTTTCTTCGTTCCACTCATTGAAAACTGACTAAACTTTGGGTTCACCAATTATCGAAATTATGAATAATTATGAATGAGATGCTGTTTCTCTCCTCTTTCTATCGTCTAAGGTTCTTACGCCACCTTGGGCATAGCACTGTTAGTTTTTGACCAAATTTGAATGAAAATAAGAATAGAAACTGAAACTAACATATGTCTATTCCTCACTCCAGAAGTATATTTTCCCCTTTCGACAGCACAGGATGGATTCATTCGAACCTCAGTCAGATTATCAGGTTAGACTCTCGTAAAATCAAATCGATGAAATTCTTCGAAGATACGTTCAGTTGAGTTTTCTCGATAATATGCTCGCGATATTCAGATAAAACTCACCTCGACCTTCTAGTAGCTGGATCTTTCATGACCATTACTTCTGTTATGTCTCCATATTTGCTGAAGTACTCTCTCAAGCTCTCTGTAAGAAACAAAAAAAGATTTTTATTCGGTAGAATATGGAATGCATGGACAGGAGAAAAATTGGTGTCACAATGCAATCAATATCACATGAAATTCACAATAAATTATAACCATAGTAATTCGTAGAATTCATCAAAATATGCCTTTATTCCAGATAAACTGTCACAACTGAACTCTCAATTCAGCAAATGTTGACATACACTTCGCAAAAAAATTAACGCACATTTCGAAAATCTCAATTTTAATGAAAGTTAACTCTACATTGACATTATACCTTATTTTTTGTTCTCTCGGAAAGATTTTGAACGAAACAAGACACACTAAATGGAAGAAAAATTCAGGATTTCACCGAATCTTATGTGAAAGAAGAGAACTGAACAATTTTCGAAATACTGAAATGCTGATAAGTGATTTAATACTCGGTATTTCCACCCCTTTCGTTAATTACAGCTCGGCAACGACGGTTCATACTCAAAATGAGTGATCTTAAAATGTTCTGATCTAATCCTTCCCAGATTTCTCCGAGTTGGATTCCTAAGTCATTAAGATAAGCTGGATGATTTTCTGAACTTCTCAGCCTTCTATTGAGGTTGTCCCAAACCTGCTCAATCAGATTGAGATCTGGACTTCTTGCTGGCCATTCCATTCGAGAGACTTCAACCTCTTTAAGGTACTCCTGAACGATGCGCGCACGATGGGGTCTGGCATTATCGTCCATAAAAATGAAATTTTCACCAATGTATGGGGCAAATGGCACTGCATGCTCTTCAAGAATGTTCCTTATATACTTATCAGCATTCATAGCTCCATTATCGACGACCATTAGGTCTGTGCGAGCAGTCAAAGATATTCCACCGCATACCATAATCGATCCTCCCCCGAAACCAGTAGTATTCAGGAAATTGCACTGAGCATATCTTTCATGTGGACGTCTGTATACAAGGGAACGTCGATCACAATGGTAGAGGCAGAATCTAGACTCATCTGTGAAGAGAACTCTTTCCCAATCGGCCTCTTCCCAATGGATATGCTCTCTCGCAAAATCCAACCGCGCCCTTCGATGGGCTGGGGTAAAAGCTGGGCCTCTTGCCGCGACACGAGTCCTTAAATCATATTTTCTGAGGCGATTTCTTATTGTCTGAGTGCTAATTTGCACCTCATGAGTTCGCTCAAGCTGATTTTGAAGGAGGCGAGCGGTTGCAAACCGTTGTCTCAACGAAGAAACTCTCAAGTAACGTTCTTGAATGGCAGTTGTTACCCGTGGTCTACCCTGTCCTGGTCTTCGGACATTCATACCTGTCTCCCTGAATCGCTGCAACATTCTGGACACACTTGTATGGGAAACTCCAAACCTTTCTGCGATTCTTGTGTATGTCCACCCTTCTTCTCGCAAAACTACCGCTTGGGCACATTCCTCTTGGGTCAAATTGAGTCTTTCGCGTTGCATAGCGATCGAGTGTAGAAAATCAAACGAAAGAAAAACTGTTGATCACTAAAATTGATCGAGAACAACTGATGTTAGAATGGAGCCAATACATTCAAAATCTGATAATATCATCTTTTTTTATTCCTGCTGGGAGAAAACATCTGTATTGAAGAAAAACGTTGAAAGTGGATAACATATGCATGCATAATTCTGATAAAAATAATTATCATTGAGAACACCTTCAGTTGTAGAATAAATTTGAGATTTCCATAATGTGCGTTAATTTTTTTGCGCAGTGTATATGTTTGTTGCAGCCAGAAGAAGGCAAGGGGTTTCAGCACCCTCGAGAATTATGATATTGAGGAGAAATTGAGTATTCTGCTGTAACTACTCATCGTGAAAAAAGCTTACCTTAGAACCTAAAAAAAATAGGCCCAGCTTCTAATTTGAACACATCGCCATAGATATCTTACAAATTGGGTACATATTTTGCTCCTCAAGTAAACGTAACTTGTCGTTATGGAGGTAATTTGACCAATTAATCTCGAACGTCTTGTCAAGGAGAAAATCCTGTCCGAAATTCGATATATACACGAAAATACAATCCGATAAATCTCCGCATGATTTCCTTCAACCTGTTCAGAGAACAAAAATAAATGAATTATGAGGACATTCTCACTTTTCTCTGCCAGCTCCACAGTTAAAACATAAATTCCGTGTCATTAGACGCGAAACTACAAATGAAGTCTTTTTCTAGTCGTGAGCTAAAGATGCGACACGCCTGTTTAGTACGGGACAACGGATATAACATGTTTTATGTTTATCGGTGTAGTGTTCCAGAAGTGTCAAAATAACGTATCAATTATTCACTTAATATTAATTCGGAACTGCGAAAATTATGATGTAAACAGGGCCTGAAAACATAAATGATGGCCTGCTGCCAGAACATGACAATGTGTATAGAGTATAGACAAAAGGGTGAGAACTGATGATAATACACAGCGCGAGCTGTGGTCATAAAATTATTATTATTATAGGGTGCAGATTATATGTAGCCTCAATTTATCGACTCGAAATGATGTATTATTTTGTGCTCTTAAATCATATTCCAAATGGGAATACAGAATGGAGGAATAGTTTTTTTGAACTATTCAGCCTAAGTTTCACATCTATGTTCCTACGTGAATGAATTTTTCCAACTGGAAATCGAGTTTCCAATAAATACGTAAAACAAATGGGTATTCAGTAGTTTGTTTGCAGAAAAAATATTCGTTATGATTTCCGGATTGAAACTGAAAATGGATTTGTTTTTTTTTTAATGGCACCAACTGAATAAATTGCCCCTCAATGTTTTGAAGGATGCGCAAGATTTTGATTGTTGTTCATGTTGTTGCTGTTCATGTCATTTTCGATTTGGTGACCAGAATTGGCCTCCACGCTCTTGCGATTTAACGCCTTTAGACTTCCGGCTGTGGAACTTCGCTACAGAAAATCCTGTTTTATTGAACACTGAAATATTGCGCTCATTCTGAAACACGCTTTAAGGTAGATATTTTAGGTAAGGTAGATTCGCATTGTTCAAATCGATTCGAAGTTCGGCAGCTGTCGAACTAGGAAAAAATCCTCATGCTGTAAAAAAAATTAAAATGACAGTATGAGCTACATTCGGAGTAGATTCGCATTTCAAGTATTTCGAGAGAACTAGATATGTATGGGCCATGTATCATGTATCTCAAGTTGATTGAGAATGTTCTCAGCAACAAAACTCGAACGATGACAATTACTCAATTCACTTTCCAGATTCCATACAATTATTCAGTTACGTTTGTTGGCAGGCTTTGAAATACATTGCGCAAAAAAGTTAACGCACATTCTGAAAATCTCAATTTTAATGAAAGTTAACTCTACATTGACTTTATAACTTATTTTGTATGTTCTCTCGGGAAGGTTTTGAACGAAACAAGACACATAATAAATGGAAGAAAAATTCAGGATTTCACCGAATCTTATGTGAAAGAAGAGAAATGAACAATTTTCAAAATACTGAAATGCTGATAAGTGATTTAATACTTGGTATTTCCACCCCTTTCGTTAATTACAGCTCGGCAACGACGGTTCATACTCGAAATGAGTGATCTTAAAATGTTCTGATCTAATCCTTCCCAGATTTCTCCGAGTTGGATTCCTAAGTCAGTAAGAGTAGCTGGATGATTTTCTGATCTTCTCAGCCTCCTATTGAGGTTGTCCCAAACCTGCTCAATCGGATTGAGATCTGGACTTCTTGCTGGCCATTCCATTCGAGAGACTTCAACCTCTTCAAGGTACTCCTGAACGATGCGCGCACGATGGGGTCTGACATTATCGTCCATAAAAATAAAATTTTCACCAATGTATGGGGCAAATTGCACTACATGCTCTTCAAGAATGTTCCTTATATACTTATCAGCATTCATAGCTCCATTATCAACGACCATTAGGTCTGTGCGAGCAGTCAAAGATATTCCACCCCATACCATAATCGATCATCCCCGGAAACCAGTAGTATTCAGGAAATTGCACTGAGCATATCTTCCATGTGGACGTCTGTATACAAGGGAACGTCGATCACAATGGTAGAGGCAGAATCTAGACTCATCTGTGAAGAGAACTCTTTCCCAATCGGCCTCTTCCCAATGGATATGCTCTCTCGCAAAATCCAAACGCGCCCTTCGATGGGCTGGGGTAAGAGCTGGGCCTCTTGCCGCGACACGAGGCCTTAAATCATATTCTCTGAGGCGATTTCTTATTGTCTGAGTGCTGATTTGAACCTCATGAGTTTGCTCAAGCTGATTTTGAAGGAGGCGAGCAGTTGCAAACCGTTGTCTCAACAAAGAAACTCTCAAGTAACGTTCTTGAATGGCAGTTGTTACCCGTGGTCTACCCTGTCCTGGTTTTCGGACATTCATACCTGTCTCCCTGAATCGCTGCAACATTCTGGACACACTTGTATGGGAAATTCCAAACATTTCTATATTTCTTGTGTATGTTCACCCTTCTTCTCGCAAAACTACCGCTTGGGCACATTCCTCTTGGGTCAAATTGCGTGTTTCGCGTTGCATAGCGATCGAGTGTAGAAAATCAAACGAAAGAAAAACTATTGATCACTAGAATTGATCGAGAACAACTGATTTTAGAATGGAGCCAATACATTCAAAATCTGATAATATCATCTTTTTTTAGTCCTGCTGGGAGAAAACATCTGTATTGAAGAAAAACTTTGAAAGTGGATAATTCTGATAAAAATAATTATTATTGAGAACACCTTCAGTTGTAGAATAAATTTGAGATTTCCATAATGTGCGTTAATTTTTTAGCCAAGTGTATTTGGCGCATGCTAAGTGGCTATAAGTGACAACAAAATTTTCTGAATGGGTCAGATGCTCCAACCAATTAGTCCGAGGAGTATTGTTATAGCTCTCGCAACTCGTTGGTTGCTCTACTTGCCTGCGGGCACTGGCTACCTATAGTTACAGAATCTCGTGTATTTCAAGAATAGAGTAGCAGTTATTGTTTTCTGAAAATGATGTTCCGAAAATCGTAAATGAACTGAATATCATTCCCATATTTCATTCATTGTCTTCTCAAATCTAACTTAATGAATCATATTCTGATAAGAAATTCAAAACTTCTTTTCACCCCATTGAAGTAAATATTCCATTTTTCTTAATCCAGAATTTTCAATCCACTGTTCGAATATATCTCAAATCAAACTATAATTTTTTTCTATCCTTAAATAAGTGTAATTCTTCATTCGGTTCATAAAAGTTTGAGATCTTGCAGTATTTTTCAAAAATCTTCGAACAGATTTGGAACTTTTCAATTCTTCCTGCATATTGAGTACCATCAGGCAGTATTTCAAATATTTGGTCAATGCACTCCAGTTTGTATCTTTGTTGATTCAAACTGCTATAATATTATATGGATATCTTTATAAGTAGTGAATAAAAGATAAAACAAAAGGAAATTTCAAGGTTTATTCGACGAAATGTATGAACATGATTTTGAATAACTTAATAAGATTACAAAGAAATAAAAAAAACCTCACTTTCACGAAATATAAGGATATTCTCTTTGAGCTCAAAAATCCTTTATGAAGGAACTTATGAGTTTCATTCAACCCTGTTTCTATAAAAGTGAAATTATCGGATTAATTCAATCGAGAGCGTCTTGTATTTCGACAATTCAATAAGACCATATGAACATTAATAATCTGAATAACTCCCGAGAGCTTTAGCTCGAGGGAGTTATTCTTTGATTATTAATTTTCATGTGGTCGAATTGAATTGTCCTGAAATACAAGTTGCTCGAGATGAATTAAAGAAAATAATAGTTGCTTCTGTCATAGTCGAGTGATATTCAGGAAGATTATTTCATGAAAACGCTCCAAACGCTCGGATCTGCGGTCTTTTGTATTTTCGACCGAGCGGTCGGACTTATTCATAATTATTTTACAAAAAAATTGCTATCCCAACCAAGTTTTAAACTCGGGACATTTTCAATTTTGAATAAATGTTATGTCAAATTTTGACTCTTCAAATAGCCGCTGATATTTCTTTGTTTACCTGAATATCCGATAATATTGCATATCGCGTGACTAAATTCGTGACTTTTCATTGGCGGAGCCATGTGTGAATGGAATAATCGATATAATCATAAAATAATTGAGGTGCAAAGATGGATATTCATAATTAAAGTCCTATTTCCCCTCAATATTTCTAGAATCTGAAACAAACAGCAACGTTTACTAGTGTTGAACTCTTTCATTCCAATCTGACGAATCTCGATCCATATTTCCTCTTCCTTTATTCTACCACGTTTTTCTTTAAGACTATTTCAAGGCAGCAGCAAAAACTGACCCGAAGTCGGTCATAAGAAACAGAATCTAAATCCCCATCTTGATTTCGCAAGCTATTAAACTCGAAGTCTCCGTGTTCCTAATGAATGAATCTACTTTGTCTCGGTTGTTAATGACGTTAGCAACTGTCCGAGTCAGTTACGTTTCATCTGGTTGGTTTTCTCGAGACTAAGTATATAATATTCTAATTCTGTGTGAGCTCACTGAATGGGATTCCTTAATGGCCACAGGATAATATTATTGTTCGACGGTAGCGATACTCTTCCGCTTTTCGTCCTTCATCGTTTTCACAAAAGTTTCAGTTGCATTTTCTTAGTCTAATAATCGAAGAATGGCATCATTATCACAAGTATCCAAGTTAGCCATATCAAAAGTTCATTCCAAAACCATAGTCCAATTATCTATGTCTAATGATAGTTTTCGAAATTTGACCGATATCCCGGGTTTGACATCAATATGTTCTGCACACTATCAAAGCTGACAATTGAAGTAAAAAACAATTGAATTATTCTCTTTTTATTTGAAAAAAATTTCATGACATTTATGTTTTAAAATAATTTCCAGTAAATCTCCAAAACGACTGAAGATCAGCATTCGGCCAGACCAATTTTGGACCACTTTTCCCAGTATTTCGGGCCTTATTTCAGCAAAACTTGCCACCCCTATTATTTCCATATATAGATTTTTTTTAAATCGCCGAGACCCGTCAATTTTGTTTTTGAGGGAGAACAATTTTGACGTATAAATAAGCTCTCCCCCTTTAACCCCCTACCCTCCAGAGCCACCCCTACAAAAATCTTAAATGGGAAAGGGGGTCGAGTGATACATCATTTTAAAGGGCTTTTTATTCTCTATATTTTGGCATATTATTTTTTAAATTTGGGTGTTGCGTTGCCGAGTAAGGCGTGTGTCAATTCGAAAAGTTCCCACCACCTATTATTACACTATTTTTATAAAACAGCAAAAAAATGAGAATATGTTTTTCTCGTAATTCGACGATACATGTAAATAAATATTTTCGACATAAAAAAGTTGTTTTTTTATGCGTCTGATAAGCGTACGCATACTTACTTACACTCTACGTACGAGCTCAATCGATGCATCAACGCGATCTTGCGCCTAACGCAACACCCAAATTTGAAAAACAATATGCCAAAATATAGAGAATAAAAAGCCCTTTGAAATGAAGTATCACTCGACCCCCTTTCTCATTTAAGATTTTTGTAGGGGTGGCTCTGGAGGGTAGGGGGTTAAAGGGGGAGAGCTAATTTATACGTCAAAATTGTTCCCCCTCAAAAAAATTGACGGGTCTCGGCGATTTGCAAAAAAATATATACAGGGTGTTTCACCATAAACTGGACAAACATATATAGCCGTGTAGATGACACCGAGAAAGTCATTTTTGGCTTATGACATATACCCCGTTTTCGACGCATAAGCGAGATACAGGGTGTTCAATGTCAACTTCGAGCAATATTCTGATAACTGTTGTGAGTTACGCGTGATATTTGAAATAACAGTTTCTAGTCACATCTCAGTATTTTTGAGAGCTCAATTGAATTGTGGTGTAGAATTTTGCGAAAAAAAATTCAATATGGCGGAAAACCTGCAAAGTTGGAATTTTTTTTTCTCGGTTACTAATTTGGAGAGCATAATCTCAACGTACTCGATTTTCTAAGATTTTCCGTAAAAAAATTTTTTCAAAAGTCGAACTCAACTTTTTTTTTACATGTCTTCAGTGAAAAAAAAAATTCGGCCAAAATTTTTGGAATATTTCATGGTTGAACTATCTTCAATTCTGAATACTTGGGTGAAAACAGAATGAAAAAATATCAATTGATTTTCTTTTGGTAGCCTTCCGAAGATAACGCTCGGTGTACTTTCCTAATTTTTATTTGAGAAACTGGAGGCCGTACGGAGGTCAAAATTGTGCTAATGGGCTGCCAGAATGATCCGGATAAAAATATGAAATTATAAACCAAAAAATTTTTTTTCAAAAAATTTTGGTAGGAATCGAACTCTACGAGTATGAATTGGATTAATTCTAATCCTATAAATCTCCGTTACCAGAGCAACACTAGTTAATCGAGAGTGTAGAGTTCGAACCTTACCAAAGTTTTTTGGAAAAAATGAAAAATAAAAAAATTTTTTTTTCGATTTTTTTTTATTTTTTCGAAAAAATTTTTTTTTGGTTATAAATTCATATTTCTATCTGGGTCATTCTGGCAGCCCAGCAGCACAATTTTGACCTTCGTACGGCCTCCAGTTTCTCGCATAAAAATTAAGAAAGTACACCTAGCGTAATCTTCGGAAGGCTACAAAAAGAAAACCAATTGATATTTTTTCATTCTGTTTTCACCCAACTATTCAGAATTGAAGATAGTTCAACCATGAAAAATTCCAAAAATTTTGGCCGAATTTTTTTTTTCACTGAAGATATGTAAAAAAAAAATTGAGTTCGAAATTTGAAAAAATTTTTTCACGGAAAATCTTAGAAAATTGAGTACGTTGAGATTATGCTTTCCAAATTGGCAACCGAGAAAAAAAAATTCCGACTTTGCAGGTTTTCCGCCATTTTGAATTTTTTTTTGCAAAATTCTACACCACAATTCAATTGAGCCCTCAAAAATACTAAGATGTGACCAGGAACCGTTATTCCAAATATCACGCATAACTCACCACAGTTATTAGAATATTGCTCAAAGTTAACATTAAGCACCCTGTATCTCGATTATGCGTCGAAAACGGGGTATATGTCATAAGGCAAAAATGACTTTCTCAGTGTCAACTACACGGCTATATATGTTTGTCCAGTTTATGGTGAAACACCCTGTATATATGGAAATAATAGGGGTGGCAAGTTTTGAAATGAAAACCCTGTATACGTCCTAGCTCCGCCCGGATAGAAATTTGTTTCACGCGGCGGTTTCATCTTCAACACTTCTTTTTGATGTACTCGTTGTAATTATATGATGTGAAGGGCAATTTCGTTCTAAATTAAATACTGGGGATAAAAAACCTATTAGGTTGGATGAGGATCAATACCCAATTCATAAAAACACACTCCCAAATGGTGCATAATTTTGGAAAACATCTGATTACCATAAACAGGTTATAGCAAGTCGATCTTGAGAGACAGTTATGCTATCGCGGACTTTTTTGTAGAACTATTTGAGAGGTACATTTCCGTCATACATTGTATCCACGTAAGTCTTACGGTTTTTGCAGCGCACGTGAAAATAGCTGATTATGGCTGATTTTTTTGTAATTATTGAAGATATACTAGGTATCCTTTTTTCGGGTGAAAAGTATAGCCTATGTCAGTCAGGGATAATGTAGCCCTCCAGAAGGTGAAAAATTTCTGAAATCGGTCCAGTAGTTTTTGAGCCTATTCGTATCAAATACACAAAAATACAAATCTTTCTTCTTTATAATATTAGTATAGACTTTTCCCTCGTCTTGATTTCAACCAATCAGAAACGCGCAATTTTGAATCACGAATTGTTTCTAGATGGAAAAACTGCATGGCAGCTGCTGTCAACAGTTTTTTCGGGTTTGCCCGCGGCAAAACTTGGCTGTTGTTGACAACGAAAATTAATAATACCTACCAGAATAATCTGTTATTCATGAAATAATAGTCCTGTCAAATACCGTTCGGGCATCTGATTTCTCCTGTGAAAGAAATCGGAAAAACACAATGCAAAGTGATATTTTTTTAACGAAAAGCCTTCGTGCAGGTGCAAGAATGTTGCCACCAGCACTCATGCTTCTTGTTGAAATATTACTTAGCAACGTGTTTTTTCGATTTTTTCGAAAAAATTGGATGCCCTTATGATATTACTTACGATAATACCACTAGAGATGAAATTTTGCCGGCAAAATTTCTCGATTGTGAAATGAATGTTTGTTGCTCATGACAATTTTCCAAAATCACTTGCCTAACGGCTCGTGATTTTGATAAAAATGTCATTCACGAAATTGCCGAAAAGCAACAAACTTGAATATTACAAGAGAGCATTTTTCCTGCTTACATTTCATCTCGAGTGGTATTCGACATGACTATTTCACGAGAAAATGTGTCAAACAGTAATATGGTCACATTGGGCTTAAATTGCGCTATTTGACAAATAAGTATTCATCATAGATCAACTAAACGTTGTTTGTTTTCTCTATGGTATTCCTTCCCAAAGCTATCTATGAATTTGAGAAAGGTTAAAGGTCAAAAATGTTGTCGCTGAAAAACCAACTTGTCAGTTTTGCTCGTTTCCATGTTTTATCGATGAGAAACGAGCTAAGGAAACTTCCCCACTAAAAATGGAATGAGTGAAATAGTCATCATAAACCTCGGCATAAACCAATGACTTGACATAACCCCAAAGAAAAGAGTTATGTCGCATGATCTTGAAGGCAAATTGCCTAATTGGCTATTTCTCGAAATAATTTTCTCGCCAAATATTTCTTTCAATAAATCGATTGTTACGGTAACAGCATGAGGTGTAGCACCATCTTGTTGGAACCAAAACACTTCGGGGTCGATATTATTCATTTTTTGAAACAAATATCTATTGATCATCGATCTGTAACGAGCATCATTCACTGTAACATTAGCTCCAGCATCGTTTTTAGAGAAATATGGACCGATGATACCTCCAGCGTGTAAAGCACACCATACAGTGTATTTTTCAGGATACAATAGAACCTGCAGAGCTTCTTGAGGATTGTTTCCACTCCATATACCGCAATTTTGCTTGTTTACGTAGCCGTTCAACCAGAAATGAGCTCCATCACTAAACACAATTTTTCGATAAAAATGTCCAATCAGCAAACGAACGAAGCTTATTATGGTCAATTTGCTGCAGTTCTTGAATCATAAGGATCTTGTATGGGTGAAGACCAAGATCTTCACCAAACATTTTTTTCATGTGGTAGATGCACAGAGTCCAACTTGTTGTGAACTTCGACGAATAGACAACAATTTGTAAACGTTGTTGCGGCGTGAGTCTTTCCCTGATAATTTGCCAATGCTTACTGAAGAGAAATGTCATAACAACATGGCTTCTACCTTCTGTCAAATCACAGTTGTCCCTATCGAAAATTCAATCACTCTAGAAAAACAGCCGATATATATCATGTTTGTTCTGGAGAAATTCACCATCAAGTTTCTTAATCTTCAGACTTCTGTCCTATTATCTGTCCATTAGGGACGATTGCTCACATAGTGGGAAGCTGGAGCATTAATGTTCATTACTCACGATTCTTATCCATCGAAATATGCTTCGAAACATTAATTCGCTAATCAAGTACAAGAGAAAACGAAGCGTATCCACGCTATCTCAGAGTTTGATTACTTCTGAATCAGACTGGAAAACATAAAAGGATATTATGATGATTTTCAGAGCCATTCAAATTAACGCGTGGGTCCATTGTCAATAGCTGCTTCCATTTCTACGCTACACAAAATCCTTCTCCTCAATCTGGCTAACGGTGATGAGCCGTAGACATGCACCTGTTTCTTATTTTCAGGATTCGAGGTAATTTGGCTAATGTACCTGCCGCGTACTCCCATACCATTCCAACCATTCTAATTGAAATACATGCCATTTATCTTCCCCTTGCACTTGGTTTTTTGTCCTTATCCTGAAGGATATCGGCGTTATTACCTTTTCTCGCTACTGGGCGCTAACTGATTAGGAGCTGCAACATTCTTGTTGAATTTTCATGAGATTCTCGGAAAATATTTCGATAGAAAAATCCATGATGGAATTTGCCGAGATAGGGAATGAGTAATTTGTGCCAGAATTTCAACTTTGAGTCCTCACATCTTGAGATCATCGGAAACGAAAAACTCTTCTGTCGAAAAAGAAGAGTATTCGCTGAACAAATTACAGGGATGGAATATTTAAGTGTATTACCGCCTGACGGCTCGTGATTCTGATACAAATGTCATTCGCGAAATTGCCGAGCAGCAAACTTATTACAATCGAGAAATTTAGCCGGCAAAATTTCATCTCTAGTAGTATTATACAGGGTGAGTCTTTGACTTGTACATACATTTTAACTGTTGATTCCTCACATCAACCGAAACACTTTCTTCCCATAACATTCTTCAAAATTCGGTTTCGTTTGAAAGATGCATGGTGTCGAAAATCCATGAAAAAAACACCTTATTGTCCATATCTTCCTAACCTATATCTCAAATGAACTGAATTCTGGTTCATTGGTTACTCTTTTCATGCTGCATATTCCCCAATCGAAACTTATTCAATATCTCTCCTGGTATAAAAGTTACAGGGTAGTAGACTCATCAATACACGCAAAAACACCATAAAACCATTTTAAAAAGAGAAACGGTTCATATTCTCGAAAGAATCAATCATTTAAGAAACTAAAAGTATGCCTAGGTTTTTCAATAAAACGCTTCGTTTTCAAGTTATTTCCAATTTTACCCGGAAAAATTTGACGAAAAAACCATCAATCTCAAGAATAATCTGAATCATTCTCTGAATTAAATATCATCAAATATCATTCCTTCTCTGGTCTTTTGACGATTTTACAATGTTGTCACGCATGCGTCGTGAAATTTCGCCGTGAAGTCGATTTCTGATAAATGGCAGAATTTATAGATATTTATACCATGTTACGTAAGAAATCCTTAATCTGAATGAAAATATCAGCAAGCTGAAAACATCTTCTTAAAATTTCTGTGGAAATATCCACAGATTGGATACAGAATAGATAAGGTTAGTTTGTTTGATAATAAATTCTGACGATCTGAATGAAAAACCTTTTTCTTCATGAGATTGTTTGGTAATTTCGAGGAAAATATGGACAGGTTATTAGTGTTCACAAACTTATCTGCAGAAAAATCGAAGAAGGAACTAATATTGGTGGGAGAAATGTGGCTTTTTACTTGAAAAGCCACATTAAACCGGATGCCGGATTAAACTAACTGTTTTTGTTGAAATTATCGTGTTTGCAACATTTTTATTTCAATAAAGTTAGTACTTGAGTACTCCCTAAATGTAAAAACTCAATTTGAATCGAGAAATATGAATTTTGAATCAATTCCAGAGAATTGTATGAGGAACGTGATAAGCCAAATTTTTTTTTGAAATGGCTATATCTTTTCAACAGAGCCGAACAATGAAGATATCATAAATAGTTATTATGACTCGGCTGAATTGGTCTCAATGGTAGTACCTGCAGGACGAAGGTGCAAAAAATCACACCAAATAGATTCAACAGAAATATCACTTAATATTCTTCTGTCAAATAATGCTATTCATTTAATTAGTGATGCTACTTCCTATCTCACTGAGTTCTTTCAGGGTGAATAATAATGATTCGTCATATTTGTTGGATCTGTTTACCTACTCAATTTCTAATCTTCTTCTTCTTCAGTCTGAATCTTGAAAACCATAAAAACTATATAATATAAAAAATGCAGAAAAATCATCTTTCGGATGAAAATGTGCGGCAGCGAGTATCGGAATTCCATACAAAATTGGTTTCAGACGAAAAATCTTATCAAAGCATTCAACAAACATTCCAATGGCCTCAGAAGGAATGAATTCCGATAGAAATTATCTAACGCTTTCGGAGAAAATGAATAAACTCAATTTATCGCCAGAGCATTCAAAATCTTCATTCTCCCTTTATTTCCTCGAGGTGCTTTATTCATATCTGCATTTGTCATTGTTAATAGCCTAAGCGAAAGCAAAGATGAGGGGAAGTCGCAAGAAAAGAGCGGCAATAAAAAATCTCCGAACCCTTTTTCGGTGAGTTTCGAAGAGTAAAGCCCTCTAACAGTGTTCCGCTATCAAATAACTACTGAAATAACAATTTCAATAATTTTCTTTTATTACGTCCGCTTGCCATCCCATACTATTCTCTAAAGTGTTTTAAATCCAAGCACCGTAAACGTTTTATCAAAACTTAGTTATGATGCCCAGCATCGGAAGCAATTTATGGGGAATATAAAATGGTAAAATATTTCCCTATTGCGAAAGGAAAAGGTTGTATCAGGGGACTGCAAATTTGTCGTGGTTTTTCGCTATTTTATCGGCTTTTGCTATGACTTTCTACATTCGATTATTGAATATTTACTGCGGTCAGCTAAGGAAAATTTCCAATATCGAACGTATTTCAGAATTTTCACTAACCACAGTTATGGGCGCGACTTGAATCGTTAGAAATAGGTCTGGATACACAGCCGTTGAGCGATTAAGGCGATACAGATGTAAGAAAAAACGATATGGCCAAAAAAATTGAGGTATATTTTCTCTTCCAACGTGTCGTGAGGTTTGATTATTTTCAGATCGAATGTCGATAAATCGGCAAAAATCGTAGCTATTTTCCCGATTGTCTTGGCAATTCCAGAAATTCAGCAGTTTTCTCGAAAAATGAGATAGAAAATTCGACATTTTGTAAACAAATCTTTGATCACAGGATATTATGCCGAATACGATCAGCAGTTCTATCGTGGTTGTGTTCGGATATTCCTGAACTTATTATGGTTCTCCGACGTCGACCCTAGTCTTTATGCTTAGATTGAGACCGAAAGATATTGGCTTCAAACTATGCCTTGAGACTAAGCAGGACACTGTGATGTCCGGTGCATATGGGAGCATAAATTTTTCCGGGAGGTACTGTTCAGGAATATTGGTAATCGACTTTTCCAGTTGACATTTCGAGCAAATACCAGCTGACATATTGTCAAATTCATTTATTTCGATTATTTTTGCGACCCAAATATCGACCAATAGAATTGCACCATTCGACGTCACATGGTACAACCTACATGGTATTATACTGATTATTTTTTGACGTTTCTCGAAACCAATAGAAATCTTCAATTTCAGTAATTCATATACGTTCTAGCCAATCAAAACATTATTATAGTGGAAATAATCTACCTACATTATTCCAGCGAGAATAATTCAATGTACATTGTTTTTATTGAATGACAACCACATGACAACGGATTTTCTTGATTTGACGCATTTGTCGTAAATTTTCAAGAAATTCGTAAAATGAATCCCAAAAGTTTTAGTGAATCATCAGTCGATGATATAAATAAAATAATCATTGAAAGTGTATGTTAGAATGCCAAAATAAGCAGCGCGTCGATTTGGAAACAATTCCAATTATTTTGCGACGAGAGGGGCTTCAAATTGGAAGAGAAGACATCAACAACAAAACAAGCCGTTATTTTGAAGGACTTTGGGTTCAATATGAAGAAACAAAATGGAGAAGACAATGTGGAATAAAACAGCAAAATGAATGCAAGAGTTGTACTACGACCAATTTAATAGAAGATTCGACCCATTCAATGATATCGAATTCAAATTCACCAGATATGCTAAAAACACCAAGCGTAAGTTATTGCAGGGAGAGCTCGAAAAGAGGAAATAAAGTTCTGCAAGTTTGAGCAAAGGAGAAATCTTGGACATGATAAAACTCAACGACGAAAACACACCGTCTGGCTTCCAGAAGAAATTGTATTTTTCATGTTCAAAACTTCAATGCATCCTAATTTGTATAACTCATTCTGTTTATATTGAGTCGAGTAATAAGTATAAATTTGTTGAAATAAAAATATAAAATCTTAAAAATTTATGATTTTCATTGTAACGTCAGAGAATAACGTCAAAAAATAATCCATCGAATACCACACGAGAGTTCGATAAATTAGATAATAATTCTCCAGGCATTTTCTCAAACTTGTTGCCATTTGGCAATAGCTACTCGAGCCCTTCGGGCTCTCGTGTCTATTGCCTGGCAACAAGTTTTCTAAAATTTGTCGAATTATTTTCAATTTATTCTCACTCTCTTGTGATATTACTACTGACTATTTCCCTCGTTTCAATTTACACCAATCAGAAACGCGCAATTTTGAATCACAAATGGTTTCTAGATGGAAAAACTGTATGGCAGCAGCTGTCAGCAGTTTTTTCGGGTTTACCCGCGGCAAAACTTGACAGTTGTTGTCAACGAAAATTAATAATATATACATAGATGCATCCAGAATAATCTGTTACTCATGAAATAGTCTTGTCAAATAGCATTCGTGCATCTAATTTTTCCTGTGAAAAAAATCGAAAAAACACAGTGCAAAGTAATATTTTTTTAACAAAAAGCATTCGTGCAGGTTCAAAAATCCTCGTCTTCGACTCGGATTTTTGTTGCCACCTGCACTCATGCTTCTTGTTAAAATATTACTTAGCAACGTGTTTTTTCGATTTTTTTCGGAAAAATTGGATGCACTTATGATATTACTTATGATAATTTTTTGAAAATTTTCCATGGTAGTTGCTATATATAAAAAACAAAACATGATCCAGTCAAATTAATCACACGTCAAACTGACAGATTGAATTCAATTGTGAAAATTGAAGATTTTGCATGAAAATGAGTCGATTTGGAGTTTGTTCTCTGTCCACCATCGATAAAAAAGTCAAAGGAAATGTTCCCATTAATACGGAGAAGTCAAAAAAACAGTTTGGAACCAATTTACTACTTTTTGTACTGAGAGGGAATACACATTGAGTGCTGAAACGAGTGAAGCGCAATTGGCAAACATGAAAGATTACGCTTACAATATGAAGAAAATGGATGGAGAAGACTATAAGGAAGGTACAATAAAAACAATGTGGAATCAGACTGCAAAATTACTTCAAGAAAAGTATTTGAACGATTTCGACATCAAAATCAACCCATTTTCGGATGCTGCATTCAAGACCGCTCGAGGAGCTCGTGATGCCAAGCGTAAGGCTTTACAATCTATTCCGGAAAAACGGAGGGCAAGTGCAGCAGCGTTGGAGGAAAAAGATTGGGATGCAATGACCACTGTTTGGGACGAGGAAACTCCTGATGGCCTCCAGAAAAAATTATTCATGATAATATCAGTGGAATTGGCTTGGAGAGGTGGTGAGGGCAGCATGGCGTCAATACATCACTTCAAGGCAGAACAGCGAAATGACGGGGAAACAACTGGGAGAATTGAATACAATCCAATTTTAAGCAAGACCACACAAGGTGGTGATAAAAAATTATCAGACAGCAAGTGGCTGGTGGAGAATCGGGAAATCCCTGACAAGTGCCCAGTGAGACTGTTCCAGAAATTGAGAGAGAAGAGAGATGCCAATCAAGAGCGACAGACTATTCCTGACCCAAAATCCATTCTGGAATAAAGTTCCAGGCGCTAGGTGGTACAAGGATTCCCCAGTAGGCCAAAACACGATTTCAAAGTGGGTTAAGGAGTCAGCACAAAAAGCTGGGCTTGACCTTGGTAACAAAAAAAATCACCAATCACTCCAGTCGTGCAACAGCCGTCTCCAATCTAGCGAAATCGGGCCTGGGAGAGCAGCAGATAATCAAAATAACTGGGCATGCCAACAGTAACTTCATCAAGCCGTATCTCCAACTCGACCAGGAACACCACGAATTAATTGTCAAGAAACTGCGAAGGAGTGAGCCTACTGCAGAAAATGCCATCAACAGCATAAACCTCATGCCATCTACCTCTTCTGGGACCATTACCGATAACTCTGACTTGAAGAAAACATGCACCAATGTTTACAACAATTGTATTTTTAATTGCACTAGTCTTTATCTTAATTAAATGTTGTTTTATTCATTAAGAAATTCTTATTTGTTAACTGTACATTTCGTCTCATGGTGCAATTCTATTGGCCGACATTTGAGACGGAAAAATAATCCCCCGAATATCCCAAGACTATGACAAATAGCCGACTATTATTTTCACTTATAAAACCACAAGAGCTTCAAAATTATCTAGCATTTCCCTCAAGGTTCCCTGCAAACAAATAAAGTCGTCAAGTTTTTCAGGAAAAATCACTCGCGCTTCGCGCTCGTGATTTTTAACCTGAAAAACTTGACTCCTTCATTTGTTTGCAACGAACCTATCGGGAAATGCTAGATAATTTTGAAGCTCTTGTGGTTTTATAAGTGAAAATAATAGTCGGCTATTTGTCATAGTCTTGGGATATTACCTACGATCATTTTTGGGTTCCATTTCTGTTTATGATTATTATGATTTTCAATATTCAATTGTACGATCATCATTTTAATATTTATTATAGCCTGAAGGAGGCTATTAAAACAAAACTGAAACGTCGAGAAAACGGTTTTTCCAGTTCCCACACCGGGATTTCATAGAGGATAATCTAACAGAGGAAAAATATGAAACCACTGCATTCGTGTTCTAGTTTAGCTAGAAATGAAATGCACGTCGGAAAATACATTCCTCGTTTCGAATTTTGCGGCTTTCGCTCCACATTTCGAGAGAAAACCCGATTCCGAAAGAGGGCAAAAAGGCATTCTGAAATATTAGCCTGGGAAATAAAATGTTTTTCCGATTTACGTCTGTGCATGTATTTCCGTTATGTAGGTACCTTTAAAATATCCCGGCTTTTTCCATGAAGTGATTTTCCATTTGTGAAGATTAAATTCATTTTTCTGTGCGCCGTTCTCGGCACTGTCTTTCGTTCGTAGCATTTTAATGGACGTTGAATTGTCTTTTCCTCGTTTATTTTATAGTTCAGGCAACGAATGAGTTAGAGAGCATATAGATTATAGAGAGAGGGGGATTTTGATATTTAGATGTCAGAAATATATGAGGGATTACAATACAAACAATTTTGGGAAAGCGTATTTTTGGATGCTTGTTCATTACCAAAATAGAATGGTAGATATTCATCTAAACTGCCAGGAAACTTATTGAGTTTTTCCAGTGGAATATGACTCAAACAACTTCGAATAGATGCTCCGAAATCCATAAAACCTCAGTTTTCTCTGAAATTTCTGGCCACTTTCAAGTTTCAACTTCTTTGCTCGGATAAATTTCATGTATTATCAATATTTCTCCTCCATCTAATAGCATTACTTTTTTTTCTATTATTTAATGTATATCTGTTGTTGTGCTTCTTTTTATTCTATATCCATATTTCGATTAACTTCCAATATTTTATTTTTCTCTAAAAAGATCTTTATGAACAGTCTCAAAAACCTTCAACTGTAAATGCCTCCTCGGCATTTTTTCTTTCATTCAAGAAGCTAATTAGGATGAAATAGCTTTTTTCGGCAACCGTCCGGGATGTACCCACTTCCCGGACGCTTTTTCTTTGAGAAAGTAGCATTTTCCGGCCTAGTCCGAAAAGTACATACTTTCCGGACTAGGCCAGAAAATATCACGTCGTTTTTGTCGTTGTTATGATCATCACAATAGCAACGAAATAACGGATGACAGTTCTGTTTCGTTCAATTCAAATAAGAATCAAAAAAATGTATAATAAAGAAATGTGTCGTCTCATTGATTTGTAATCCTACACGGTTGCAGAGAAAATATTGTACGCAACACGCCCGAAAATAGTTTTTTTGGACTCACAGACTTCGTCCAAAAAACCCCTATTTTCCGGACTTGTTACGTAAATTACTATTTTCGGCAACCGTTCGGAATGTACCCACTTCCCGGGCGCTTTTTTTTGTGAAAGTAGCATTTCCCGGCCTATTCCGGAAAAAATCACGAGTTGTTGTCATTGTTATGATCATCACAATAGCAACGAATTAACGGATGACAGTTTTGTTTAATTCAAATAAGGATCAAAATCTATAATGAAGAAATGTGTCGTCTCATCGATTTGTAATCCTTCACGTTTGCCGACAAAATATTGCACGCAACACGCCCGAAAATAGTTTTTTTCGGCAACCGTCCGGGATGTACCCACTTCCCAGACGCTTTTTCTTTGAGAAAGTATCATTTCCCGGCCTAGTCCGGAAAGTACGTACTTTCCGGACTAGGCCGGAAAAAATCACGTCGTTGTTGTCTTTGTTATGATCATTACAATGGCAACGAAATGACGGATGACAATTCTGTTCTGTTTAAGTCAAATGAGAATCAAAATGTATAATAAAGAAATGTGTCGTCTCATTGATTTGTAATTCTACACGGTTGCCGAAAAAATATTGTACGCAACACGCCCGAAAATAGTTTTTTTGGACTCACAGACTTCCAGGACTCGCCTCCAGCTCGTCCTAGAATTTTTTCGGCAAACGTGTAGAATAACAAATCAATGATACGAAACATTTATTGATTATACATTTTGATTCATATTTGAATCAATCAGAACAGAACTGTCATCCGTTATTTCGTTGCTTTGGTGATGATCATAACAATGACAACAACGACGTGATTTTTTCCGGCCTAGGCCGGGAAATGCTATTTTCTCAAAGAAAAAGCGTCCGGGAAGTGGGTACATCCCGGACGGTTGCCAAAAAATTACTATTTTTCTGACAGAAATGGGAGAGTATTCATCTTACATGATTTTTTGTAATGTATGTGAACACATTAAATGGATACGTATTTCTTTATTGGAACTGACTAAATGCATTTAAAAAAACTGTAATACTAACCGAATTGAAGCATAATCTTTGTTTGGTAACTTGATTAGTTAACCAAGGTATTCTGGTTTTATTTCTGTACCCTGATTTTTTACCAGGATAATGATTTTCTTGACTGCTTCTATTTTGTAGGATGCCTGTAATCCTCGTTAATCATGATGAATACGGCTGTTGTGACTGCACAACTGATGTAAGGGGCTATAATTTACTGGTAACCTTGATGATCACTGCGACAAATTCTTTACTTACATAACAATTAGCCGAAGAAGATGTATTTTCATGTTACCTTTACTTAGATAACAAGCACGAAATAATTATACGAGGATTGAGTATACAATTATGAAATGTACATTCTATATATGAAAATTTATAGCGAGAAGCTGAATGATCAGTTGTGATCTATCAAAATCTATACTTTCCTAACGATTCATTAACAATTTATTGACTTAGAAAAACTGACTAACAACTCACTAACTGACTTACAACAACTGAGTAACGATTCAGAGCTTGTTTCTGTGACATAGGGACTTTGAAGACAAGCTGGAAAATAAGGGAAGTTCCTTTCCTCTTCGTGAAAGAGAGAAATATCAACAATTTATTGGGTGTCAGAATCGAAAAGCGCCTTGCTAAGTCACCAAAGTTCTCTCATTTGCCATTCTCGACTATAGTGGGAAAAACAACCTATTTCTGGAATCTACAAACCAATGAGAGAATTCTTTAACCTGGGCATTCGATGTTTGGCATGTGTTCCCTGATTTTACCCATTCTGCAATAAATGTGTCACCAGTCCCAAACTATTTTAATAGACGACCCATAAATCAGTCTGAAGGGTGTTTAAACAAGAAACGAGGATTTTTGACCAAGGAACAAATATTGCAGTACAAGAGATCGATCCCATAATGGTTAAAAATCTATACCTTTAAAAAAAAGTTTCTGCGTTGTTCTTCTTGGATTGTTTGAAAAACGCGAGATTCATTTTGTGACAAAAGCTACATGCAAGGAATTTTGCTCCTGCGCATTACTTGATTCATTTATGCGGAATGTGGAATATACGGTCGTTTGAGTCTCGTTTTCGGTTAATCGCCTATTGATATATCCAACAGTGTTTTTTCCACAATCAAGTCTATATTAGACATCGGATATCACAAGCCAACAATAACCCAAATCAGCAGGATTCACAACCTGCAGATCTTTCACCAACATATCCTTCCTTGATGAGGTGAATGATATTCTTTTGTGCATAATTCTCTATGAACCCACCGAACAGAACAGAAGATTGTGAATATTATTCTACATTGAAAGGAGTTTTTGGATTTATGATTGTAAAGATTTATCGATGTGCTTTGTTTTCATCATGTAATTGTATGTGATATGATTGTGGGGTGCATAACATTTCTATTTCTAATATTTACTTATTTCAAATAAATAACAGTTTTATTCATTCATCACAAAGAAAATAAACATAATAACTAAATTAACGAATTTGTTTAAAGGGAAAGTAATAATTCCGATGCAATAGTAACTGAGTTTGGGTTATAAATTAATAAGCAAGAATGTCAATTCCTGAAAGCTTTATAGATATACATTTCATTTATTTGATCTTATGAACAAGGAGTAAAATATTCTGATAGTATAGTAATTTATTAGTTTAAAAAATATTCATACATTACTACCACAGTAGGTTTGTACAAATAAAATGGAATAGGTGTATGCTTCACATTTATCATTCACCTGTTCTAAAATTAGACACAAACTCCTGGAATATGGAAAAACCGATGTATTCTGGTTCAATATAGCCTATTTCTACTTTCAGCAAAGGATTGATAGGAATGAGAGCTCCAGTGACACATTTCAATTCATCGGAATCTGAATTCACCTACCGTTGAATGCAATATAGCCATATTTCTTTTTTTTTTAGCTTTTTCGACGTGTTTTTTTTCTGAAACGTGAAAACAATCAACAATAATCATTTTGAGACCGATGATGGCCATCCAGAACTCGTTTATTTAAGAAAATCGTGCAATTTCATTCTGCAAGTTCTCTCCTCATAATTCCTGGAAAATCCTACCTGAACCATATTTTCCGGTCGCTTTCATTAGAAGATCGTATAAGGAAGCCTTTTTTGTCCATTTACACATTCCAAATGAATTTTGAGCACCAAAAACGATACCGAAACTAACCAAACTTCTGGGGGACTGAAATTTCGTTTGAAATCTTTCTAAACGGCCAGATACCCAAAAAAAACTTCGTTATCAAGGTCGATTGGTACTTACTTTCTCTTTATTTATGCTTATAAATCGATTTTTGGTCCAATTCGAATTTGCCGTTGGTACTCACGCCAAAAGTCGTGAAAGGAAAAAATGACACTTGTACGAAATTTTTTCATATCGACGGGAAACTTCTTCTGGACGACGAAGAACGGAAAAACAGGCGACTTCCTATCGACATTTCGCCCCAAAATCGCCGATCGATTCGAACTATCAAAATGTGGAATCTTTGATACTTTTACTTTGATGTAAACAAAGAAACTGGCTACGTCGTTTTGTCATTGACGATATTTTCTGTACGCGCACAGACTTTGCATCAGGTGCACCAACTCCTGAAAAAGAAACCATTACCTCCTATGTGATGTAAATAAAAGTGAAGGGAGTATAGATTTAAGTTACATGATTTTTTTTATTATTATATATTATTCAAGGGAATAGTTTATCGAATTTCAGATCAATTAAGGTGACTTGGAGTGTCAGAGAGACCCCATTTCTTAGGAGTTAACCAAAAAACAGGTTTAAGGTGCTGCTACAGCAAGAATTTCGAAAGTGAGCGTAAAAACAAAATACAAAGCTGGCATGATTCTAGATGGAGGAATCCCTTCACGAACTTGATTAAGAAATTAAATTCAGTTCAAACATTCGCATCCCCCTTGGAAGAATCCGAATTCTCGTCATGCCAAAGAGTCTTTCTGGAACGGCAAAGAGAAAGTGGTGGGAGGATCCAATACGCAGCTTAATTTCTTGAGAGGCAGTTTTCACGGAATCAGAATTGAAGGATTCCGAAGTATTTTCATCGATTACATCGGGAATTGCTTCTCTCCGTGGACCCTCGCGCTTTGTAAATACAGAAGAGACATCCTGTTTTCATTGAGGCTCCCTGGGAGAATGGAACGAAAACGTCATCTCGGTTAATGTAATGAAATGAGAATGGTCGTACAAATTTGATAGGTTGTTCGACGGGGCAAAAACTTCCCGAGTGGAACAGGGAGTAAATAACCTTTCGAGAAAAAGGCACACACAGGCACAAAGTTCAAGTCGGGTGCGATTCGTGGCAAGGCGATTGCCTCTTAAAGTAGAATTTAACCGAGCAAAGTTTCAGGAGTCCGGAAAGTTTATAAACGCTTCTCCTTCTAGTCGAAATCTTGTCTGTCACAGCAGTTAGAGTCTGATTCCCACTCCACCTAAATTGAATCGGCTGGCTAATGGGGTTACATCAACAATGACTCCTCCAGAAAGCGGAACATCCATCAGTTTCGCCGATGAAAAATTCAGGATATCCTTCGGGATATCCCGATCGCATCTTCTGTCAATTATTAATTGATACGTTCTGGTAGACTATTTGATATGTGAGAAAATATCATTCTATGGTCGTTGTGAAAACAACCATAACTAAGACAGCCCTCATAACCCTTCTACAAAAGTAAACAACATGTGTCAAAATATAATTTCTGAAGTTGCATCCAAACTCAGTGCAGGATATTCCCAGGAATCCCTGATACGATTTAGCGGCCTTTACACATACGCGCTTTCCGTACGGAAAGGCCTGAAATAGGAAAGAGCGAGGGAAAGCGCGTATGTGTAGAGGGTGCACTTGGAGTGCGGGATTGCGTTTGCATGATTAATGCAGGAAAGCACGGCAGTCTCGTCTTGGTACTCTAGAAAGACACTACGCGCTTTCCCTCACGCCAGCGTTCAGATTAAATATAATAGATCATGGATGTTCGACTGTGGAGAAACAAAAGCGAAGAATATAAAAACAAGAACCGTCGTGATAGGCTTTACATGTTTGTGGTATGATTTTACTTAATGAAGGAGCAGATATCCCAGTAGAAAATTTCAAATCCTCGTAGAATCGTTCTGTCGCCAAAAATCTTAGAGTTTCTGTTAAGCGTTCTTCAAAGCTGATACTTCTCCTCATGGGTGTGTCTTGTTTCACTATTTTAGATCTTAGTATTCTTAGCTTTTCAATTGATAATTCGAATATCAGATTACTAATGAAATCTTCTGGGTGATTTTCCCGTAACTCGTATATTAACGGCAAATGACCATAACGACGTCTATATTCTTTCACCCAAACCCTCTTTTTTCATTTTTTTATTTGCCCATCAACTGTTGTCATCAATCCAATAATTGCCAGAGTGACGTTTTGTCTTCCTTGAAGATCCATTACACACGCACAATCTCTAAGTGCTAAGTGAGGTGGTTGGTGGTTTTCTCCTAGAGCAACACCGAGTGAAACCGGCAGGGGCGGCAGGCCATCAAAACTGTTCGTCTGACGACCACTCCACGCGTCGAGGATTGCGCGCTAGATTCGCCTTTTTTTCCTTGGCTCCAACAAGTCGACACGCTTCCTTGGAAGAAAGCGCAGTCTCATATCTTTCGCTACACACGCTTTCCCTATGGATTTGCGCGATGGTTTCCCTCGCACGCTTTCCTCAACGCCCCAGGAGTGTGGGAAAGCGCGTATGTGTAAAGACCGCTATTGGCAATGTCTCTTTTGGCATGACGCATCGCTATAAAAACGTAAGCCTAATCCTGGAAGTATATGTAAACAAAATCAAAATAGAAATAATGAACTGATTTTCGTATATTATGCTATTATTTCATGAGGAGGGACAGGCCAAAGGCCTCACCAGACCAGTTTTTCGTCGCTGAAGGTATGGATACATTTGGATCTTCTTCAACATGTTCACTTCCAGTAGCAATATTTTCGGTCGAACATGTATTTCGATGATTTATGTACCAAAAGACATCAGTAACAGATCCAGTAACTTAAAATTTTTTTCATAATTTGCCCGTAATGCACGAAACGTCCTACTTACTACCGTATCATTATTTTCTTAGTACCTAAGTTTTCACAATTTTCACACGTTCAGCAGTAGATAAATGATCCATATTGAACATGGCTAACGAGCCACTAAACATGACCACGAACGACATGGCTAATCCTGTCTTTAGGCTTTAGTGCAATTTGACGTTTCTGATATGCATTTGTATATACAGGTTGGGATAAAGTTTGGCACCAAATTAATATCTTTGAAACGAAACGGGCGATATTTTTGAAAGGACCCCGCACTTTTTCTATGGGAAATGGCGTTTCGTCAAATTTTCTAAAATTTTGGTATAATGTATTACTCGACCTACTGATCAAAAGTGTCCATGGCCCCAACTCAATCCTATGACTAGTTTTTGAGATACAGGGCGTTGAAGTTGAGAATTACCCACTTTTACTACGCCCGTATCTCGGAACAGAATCGAATGAACTTCAATTTTTCTCAAGAAACATTTCATTACATCCCCAATGAGCAAGCATATAGAGGAATATGACCGAAAATCGTTACGAATACAGGGTTATCCATAATTGAATGCATGCCCGATATGGAAAGTATATAAAATATGTCAGTTCCAGAGCGAGAACGTTCGCAAAATGAACTATTACACTAGATATGTTGTTGTTACATCGAAAAAGTCTGAAATACCCAGAATTTATACTGGGTGATCCATTATTATAGAAACTATTCACAATGAAGGTTAAATGGACACCCTGTATTTATGGGTTGATTCATGGTATTTGTTTAATTTTTTTAGAACATATCATCATAGACTTCAAAGAATACAGGGTGATTCAGTCATGAAATGAACTTTGAACTTCAAGAAAGTACCCAAAAACCACCTCTTTTTTTCATCACCCTCTATTTCAATATTAAATCCGATGAGGTGGAAGTTTTCTTCTACCATTGTACTTAATGTAAAAACATCAATACGGCTGAGAGTTTTTATCCACTTCCTATGACCAGATTTTTAGCTGGAATAAGAATAGAATAACATAAATAAATAATTTTCATATTACATAAAAAAAATCTGGTCGTAGGAAGTGGATGAAAACTCTCAGTCGTATTGATGTCAAGTACAATGGTGAAATAAAACTCCCACCTCATCGGATTTAATCTTGAAATAGAGGGTGATGAAAAAAAGAGGTGGTTTTTGGGTATTTTCGTGAGGTTCAAAGTTCATTTCATGACTGAATCACCCTGTATTCTTTGAAGTCCTTGAGGATATGTTCTAAAAAAATTAAACGAACACCATGAATCAACCCATAAATACAGGGTGTCCATTTAACCTTCATTGTAAATAGGTCTATAATAATGGATCACCCAGTATAAATTCTGGGTATTTTAGACTTTTTCGATGTAACAACAACATATCTAGTGTAATAGTTCATTTTGCGAACGTTCTCGCTCTGGAACTGACATATTTTATACTTTCCATATCGGGCATGCATTCAATTATGGATAACCCTGTATTCGTAACGATTTTCGGTCATATTCCTCTATATGCTTGCTCCTTGGGGATGTAATGAAATGTTTCTTGAGAAAAATTGAAGTTCATTCGATTCTGTTTCGAGATACGGGCGTACTAAAAGTGGGTATTTCTCAAGTTCAACACCCTGTATCTCAAAAACTAGTCATAGGATTGAGTTGGGGCCGTGGACACTTTTGATCAGTAGGTCGAGTACTACATTATACCAAAATTTTAGAAAATTTGACAGAACGCCATTTTCTATTGAAACAGTGCGGGGTCCTTTGGCAGCTGAGTGTAATGGACCAAAATGCATCTGATGAGCATATTTTCATTAATGAGATACTTCAAGTTTAACGGGAAATGACAAAAAAAAATTATTTAAATGGGACACCCTGTATATTTCTGCAGATTCTGAAAGTGCACCTTGTTTCGGATCTGTCCATATCGGGTTCCATGTAAACATTCTCTGTAAAAAAAAGAAATTCAGTCTTTTTGTACATTTGAAAAAAAATCCATTCAAATGAAAAAATCGTTGTTATTTGTATCAATAGTGAGAAATAAAACGAAATACTTCGTAGTAAATAACTCTTTCTGCTTTTCATGACGTATTTTTTATGAAAATCTATAAAGAGAAGAAATACATGGCTTATACAAGTAGAAAAAATTTTTTGAAAATAATTAAAAAAATCATTCTAAATGTTCGAAGTGCTTGCCATTCACCTCCTGACAATATGCCAATCTATTAACAAATTCTTGAGTAACTTTTCTCAAGACTTCTCCATGTATTAATGCACATTCATCATGAATCCGTTGTCTCAATTCCTGCAATTTTTACATGGAACCTGGTATGGACAGATCCGAAACAAAGTGCTCTTTCAGAATCTGCAGAAATATACAGGCTGTCCCATTTAAATAAAAAATTTTTTTGTCATTTCCGGTTAAACCGGAAGTATCTCATTAAAGAAAATATGCTCATCAGATGCATGTGGTCCATTACACTCAGCTGCCAAATTTCAAAAATATCGCCTGTTTCGTTTCAAAGATATTAATTTGGTGCCAAACTTTATCCCAAGCCTGTATATGAATGGATTTGTGTATTAGTTAATAGTTGGCTGAGTGTGACATTGAAAGAAGGAGAGAGAATCAAAAATAAGAGAGCCTGCTTCTTTCTAATGCAGCACATCTGAGCAAACCATCCCAGTGATAATATGATCTGTAACATAATATCGAAAAAAAAATAATTGAGCAAAATTAGAAACCCTACTGCAGAAACATTGAACTGACAAAAAAAGACAAGTTCTATACTCAATCAATATTATTTTATGGGAGCTATGTAGATAAAGATTACACTACGCATTATTTCTTCTATCCCTAATTTGGCCGTCAATTAAATATACCTACTTTAATGAAAACATGACGAGAATGCTATACTACATTCCAGACGTAAACATACTCTTATTTTTCTATTTCAATTTTCACATCATTGTTGTTCCTATCGTTTCAAAGAAAAGTCGATAGCTTTGATGAAAAAAGTTGTGGCATGCACACATCTCTTGATAATTCTGTATGCATGAATAAGAAGGGTGGAAGTCTAGAAAGACATATAACATTTGGATTTAGTGGTGTGTTGGTGTCGTTCCTGAAACTTTTCCTGTAATCTGGTAAAAAACTTTTGCTGAATATTCAGCTACATAGACTGCTGTGATAGCATCCTATCAGATTCGCATCCGCAATCGAATCTCACTCAAAGATTACCTCGCAACCGTTGAAAGGCGCGAAAAAGATTACACAAATGCCTGCGAGGAACAGGCCTTTTCAATTCCCATATCCATTGGGTCTGACAAGGCCGGCGTGCTTCTGCATAAAACGCATCACCGCCAATATGGAGATGATGATGATGGATTGCCTAAGACAGGCAGATCTTGATTTTTCCTTTGACAAAGGGACGCGGGTATTGTATAACATATTTTCGCTGCGTTTTTCCGGACGACAAAAGCGGGACACTGTATAAACACATTTCGGAACGTGTTTTCCCTTTGGTGGTGTACTTTTTTGATGCAAACTAGATACGGTTTTTTACGCAGGCATTCGGTAGTTTCACACTGAAGGAAATTCACATAATCAATTTTGTCTTTTGTAGGTCGTTTCGAAAATAAATTGTTTAGGAGTCGAGCTTCTAAGCGCTCGTTCTTCCATCGTCTAAATTGATTCATCTTATAGGTAGATTCGCTATCAACAATCAAGCTGTCCAAAAAAAGTTTGATAACAGCTGTCAGAAAAAAATATTTTATTACAGACAAAATGATCATTTTATATGGTCGAGCGATCTGGAAAATATTCTACACTAGGCTGGTGTTCGAAATTCATATTTTCATTTTTAATGAAGTTCATACTGCGAATGAACTTCGACGGTAACAAAGAATGGTTTACCAACTTTCTTTGAATCTGTGGTCTGAAGGAATCACCCAGAATCCCACAAAAGATTCTGTATTTATCACAATTCTGCTACTTGTCTATAGCAACGACCACATACAGCGCCATTAGTTTGCTGTCTCTCATCGTTTAACACGACCTTCAGTTCGCCACCCTACATTGTTCACAACATATTCTTCCCAAGGCCAGAACCCGTTTGTTCCATATCTGAAAATAGAATTCGTCCCGTGACAAGAAAGATTATTCAATACCGGAACCAGCAGATACATCTCTTCAAGTCAGATCAACTGAAAGTGTTGTGACAAGTACGGCCCTGTGCGCTACGGCCCGATCGAGAAGTTTCTGGAAATGCGTGGACGACATAGCGGCCGCGAATGATTCGCGAAGTTTCTAGACTGGTCCGGACTTAGTGAGAAACAATCGGCGTTATACATATAAGGAGCACATCGACGGATGAGGATTCATTCAGTTAGAGACAAGCGACCAGTGAAAATAAATAGTGCAAATAAATCAGTAGAAATAAATTGTACAGACTTTTGTTAGAATAAGTTCATTAGTTATTAATTATTAGTGTTATAAGTAGAGTAAATAAATAGTTTAATTATTCCGGACGTTTTAATAACGAAGAAACGAAGAAAACATTACAGTGTCATTCCTTCAGTGTTTACTTTGTGGTTCACTGTGTTTCCGCCAGAAAGGAGCTGCCACTTTTAAAAAATGTTGTATTGATTTAACCGTATGAGATCGAACCCATGGAAGGCAATATTATTCCCATATGTTTTATTGTTACAACTTTTCGTTCTTTGTTCAAAAAACCTATGTTCATATTGAAAGGTTTTTCAAACCCAAGAATTTAGGTCAAGTTTCGGAGATTCATCTGGTTTTTTTGGTGAAAGGAACCATGTCGGATGAACCGTCATTCAGTTCGCAGTAAAGGCTCATAAAATTGAACATGTGGTGATTTTATGGCCGTTCAAGTTACATCTGGGAAATAGGTACGTGTCAGGAGAGAGTAGCAAATCGTTTTAGCGTCCTCATTGGTCTAGATTTTAAAAATTGGGTTGTTTTTCCCACTATAGTCAGAATGGCAAACACCTTGCGACTTCTTTCTTTGGAGCCAAGTGAAAGAGACAAGAGCCCAACATCGGTTCAAGTCTTCAAAGATGGAATTCGTGAAGATATCGAGGACATAGCACTTTACGATTTGGTTATAGAAAATTTCGTGAAAGGGATATGATCCTGTAGTCGTGGTAGTCATTTGACTGATGCTATTTCCTATTATCAACGGCATACCTTCTTCTTTATAATGAAATAAATAGAATAGAAAAGAACAGAAAACCTATTCATTAGCAAAGTTATCGCATTACAGAATTTATCACAGCTAATAGTGTAGACACAATAAAAGCTAACAAGTCAAAAAGAAAACAACCAAAAATCAATACTGCCATTAATATCCCTGCTCACCTTCGCATCATACAAAAAACTCGTCAACATTATACATATGGTTCACAATCAATTAAAATTTTTTTGATACTATTCAAGAGAGACCCACCATCCTCCCGTTCAGCAAAGATGAGGGAATCGCGAAAATCTAAAGCACATGTACTGTGTGTTTCTTTGTGTTAAACTTAAACAGTGCAGAGAATAATTAGGTATATCTAATAATGTGCCTTATGTTATTGAGATTTCTGAATTCCCTGAACAAGTTAGGATGCTCAATAATGAATTTTGGACACCTAAAAATATATCCCATCATTCCTCTTAAAAAATGGCATTATTCCTTCGAATGTCAAAACAACACTTCTCATTGTAAAACCCTAGCCATATTTACGAAACCCCAGTTCAAATTTCGCTCATAAATTAACTTAGCGCGACATTCGAGAAACGAATCTATCATGAAAACTTCAATTCTCTAGGTTCATCCGTTCGAGAGTTCTCGTGTTTACGGACACACGGACATAATTGAATTAGAACACGAGTTCTTGACCTGCGCGTCTAACCTAATCGATTGGGACCAATCTCGGCTACAAATTCGAAGAATACAAACAAGAATTTCCCATGATCAATATATTAAATAAAAAGATTAGAACAAATCATATAACTAGAGATAATTTGTGCTGCCATAAGAATAAATAAATTTCCTATTGTGATTCAATCGCCATAATGGTATTGCAGTAAAGGTAGATTAATTGTGAGGTAGATCTTATCTAGATTTATTACCAACGGTAACAACGCATGATGTTTCATCATGTTATGGAATCGTAGCAATCAACACAAGAACCTATAATTATACGAGGAAGGTAAACTGTCGAGGTGATTGTGCATGACTCAAAGTAGGCTGGTTCGTGCGGCAATTAACCAATGAGTTAAGTACTGCGGAGTGATAAGCCAATGTTTAAGCCAATGAAAAAAATTCAGTTAGCGAACACCTATTTCAAATGACCTTGAATTTTAATACGCATCGATTTCAATCATTGAGAATCTGATTCGACAATTTTATTCTTCCATTCAAATATTGGTCCAGGTTCAGTTCATATTCCAATAAATTATATACAGGGTGTCTCATTCGATAAATTTTTTCACGCGAAAGTCGTTGAT
The DNA here is from genome assembly GCA_910592335.1 of Adalia bipunctata. Classification (NCBI taxonomy): domain Eukaryota; kingdom Metazoa; phylum Arthropoda; class Insecta; order Coleoptera; family Coccinellidae; genus Adalia; species Adalia bipunctata. The sequence goes on from OU342951.1 coordinate 26,338,348, forward strand.
ATTGTAACGTTGTCTATACTAATATAGTATATGTCATGCATATACTTAACAATCGATACAACCAAAGATGTTGCTCTTGCACTACACCATCAGCCTTAGATAATTTCAATCATACAGGGTGTTGGGTAGAGTTCCAGTCAACCAACTGAAGTGTGGTTCAATATTATTTAAGTTCAATTTTTCGAAATATAATCTTCCGAATGAAAATAAAAATAAGGCTGGTGGATTGTATGTGTATATGAAATTAATTGAAACCCAACACAAATGAAAGGAAAAATGCACCCAAAATAACAGAAGAAATATAGTCTTACCTATATCAGCAAAACAGTCAACAGGATCCTGTCGATGACTCCTATTCCAATGTAAAGATTGATCGAGCCCGACAAACGAACATGGAATGAAGCTGACGTGAAAATCCGTTGCTCAAAATGTCAAATTGTGTACACTTATCCTTGTGGTATTGTAAAATAACCACGCCACTGGTAACAGTCTTTATGTTCGAACTAATTCGCACAAATGAAAGTTCTAAATGAATGTAATTCGATTGAATCGAAATCACTACAAACTGCGAATCACAGGAAAAACTGAAATTTTTCGAATTCACGAAAAGGAAGCAGAAAATTAGCAATAAATGGAAGCAGAACAGAATTATTCACGATCAAAGTAAATCAGTGAACTGATTTGAATTATGAAAATGAAACAAATATACGACACATGTGCTCCACAGCTGACGCGAGTTCTTTTCGCACCTAAACAATGACAACTCCATATGGGAATTCCCCAGTATGGAGATATTAATTTAAAAGGAATCCGAATTTTGAAAATTCGGAATAATTAATTTGAACCGTTCACTTGGCGTGAACACAGGGTGCTAGTTTGAAGACGTAGATCGGCGTTTTTTAATGGCCATCTCTAGATATTTCTCATTGTTTGGTACCAAATTGAACTTTCTATTCAATTTTTTTGATTATGATTATAGTACTGATAACTCCTTGGTCCCCCGAGGAGAGCACTGAGAAGCTTGTGCGAGTTAGGAGAATCAGTTTGTTTACGTGTGGGCTTAGTTGCTGTGTCCTTAGGCCACCTCAGGCACAGCACTGTTAGTTTTCGAAAAGTGAAATGGTGGCCGACTACCGTCTGACTAGAAAGGACCCCGCACACTTACTTAGGAAAAGCGGGTCCAGTGAATTTTCCCCATTTTTACATATTATATTTATATCAACCTTTAGAACAATATATCAGATTTTCACGAAGGTCTTATATCCGGTTTGGTCTATAGGGCGTTCCAAAATTGCAGCTACGGAAAAATGAATCTTTGAATTTTGATGATAATTCTTCTAATTTTCAGAATTTCATCATGATGCCTTGGGTTCTGAATGACAAGATATCAAAGATATCCAAACACCGCCCACCACGTTAAGTTTCGTTATACAGGCTGTTCCATGAAGCTATATAAGTAACTGAATGTAACTTTGTTAGTGACTTTGGGACCACCCTGAGTTTTTCAAAATATGATACTATGATGTATTTCCACCTCCGTAGGAAGTTTCATTAATGTACAAAGAACAGTTGCAAAATTATTCAGGTTTAAATTCGGATTTCATACAATTTTTCTTCAAAACTTATCTGTAGTTGAGATTGCTGATTGCTGTCAAGGAATATAGGTTTTCATTCAGTATAATTATTATGATAGGTATTGACGGTCGGTCCAAAGGTGTTTTTATTCAGGAATGTACAGGATGGACATAATTCGGTGTCACTAATCTCCTCATTTCGCTATCTCAAAATCTGTTTATATAGACAAACAGTATTATCATTCCAGTTATTTGTATCTTCGAGCACTCTAAGGACGCATATTTTTTTAAATATTATACCATAAAAGTATGTCGATCTTTGTGAAAAATTTCACTCGTGTATAAATAATTAAAAGATTGTTGCCAAATCATTCAGGTTTTAGTTCAATATACACCATTACTTGAAATAATAATTATCAACAAATTACATGAAAATGTATTAGCACAAAATATGAAATCTAATAATTCCAATCTTAAAATAGGGTTATTAACACGACTGATTAAACAATTGAAAGACTGAAGATTTTAGCTTTATATTTGTTACACCACTATAAAATCTAGGACAGTTACTAAAAAAAGTCATGGAATAATCACTCCTGCATTCAAGATATTCAAGAGTTGAGTAGAGGGGTACTTAATATTTCGTATATGTCGTATCCAAGAAACCAGAGTACGCTTGTTATGTGAGAACATGTCCCCAGGGTTCTGGCTCCAGTAATGGTGTATAATGAACTAAAACCTGAATGATTTTGGCAACAATCTTTTAATTATTTATACACGAGTGAGATTTTTCACAAAGGTCGACATACTTTTATGGTATAATCTTTAAAAAAATATGCATCTTTAGAGTGCTCAAAGATACAACAACCTGGAATGATAATACTGTTTTTCTATATAAACAGATTTTGAGATAGCGAAATGAGGAGATGAGTGACACCGAATTATGTCCATCCTGTACATTCTTAAATAAAAACACCTTCGGACCGGCCGTCAATACCTATCATAATAATTATACTGAATGAAAACCTATATTCCTTGACAGCAATCTCAACTACAGATAAGTTTTAAAGAAAAATTGTATGAAATCCGAATTTAAACCTGAATAATTTTGCAACTGTTCTTTGTACATTGATGAAACTTCTTACAGAGGTGGACATACATCATGGTATCATATTTTGAAAAACTCAGGGTGGTCCCAAAGTCACTAACAAAGTTAAATTCAGTTACTTATATAGCTTCACGGAACAGCCTGTATAACGAAACTTAACGTGGTGTGCGGTGTTTGGATATCTGTGATATCTTGTTATTCAAAACCCAAGGCATCATGATGAAATTCTGAAAATCAGAAGAATTATCATTAAAATTCAAAGATTCATTTTTCCGTAGCTGCAATTTTGGAACGCCCTATAGAACAAACCGGATGTAAGACCTTCGTGAAAATCTGATATATTGTTCTAAAGGTTGATATAAATATAATATGTAAAAATGGGGAAAATTCACTGGACCCGCTTTTCCTAAGTAAGTGTGCGGGGTCCTTTCTTTCTAGCCCCGGAATTGAACTCGTACTTGCTGGGTCCGAGACAAGCGCCTTGACCACAAGGATAGGGGATCTCATGAAATTTTTTTTTGACTTGTCAATGAATTCTAAGATCTTTTCATTTACATATATTGAAATGAGACGTGGTTTTTGTGCGCTCTCAACGAAGTAGGTACCTAAACCAGAAAAATCCCTATGCGATAATTGATGAAAAAAAAAAACAGTTTCTTCTTCCTGAACCATGAGTTGTGATCAACATTCGATGTGAATATTTTGTTTCCCGATATTTTCTCACGCGGAAATTATATTTTTCCGGTAGAGAATTGCCACTTCTCATGATGCTTCAATCCATTTCTTCCGATTTCCATTTACGGGAGTGGACGTCTTTGTTTTTAGACTGAACAATCGTGCCACCAATATCCTGAACACGTACTGCATTTGTTAGGGTATTTGTGACGAATAAAATTGTGAAGTAAAAAGTTCTCGACAGGGTGGAGTTAAAATCGTATATGAAACGTGCTTGCCATTGATAAGTCACCTCAGTATTTTTCGATTCTTTTGAACATTTTATAAAAACGAAATCATATAATCTTGTAGATATTACACAAGGAAATTCGCACTCCAATAATACAGCCTTCAAAAATTTCAGAGTCCACTGATGAATCAAATTTCCTCAAATACAGCACCCAGTGTATTATCAAATATCCTGAAAGAGACTCAAAGTTTCTTTCAAATGAGGTTTATTTTTTTATGTCTATTGGTATCTAGCAATGTAGTCTCATGGAATATGATTGTCATAATGATATTCAACAAAATTCAGGGGAAATAAATCGATATATGGAAGACAATATCTATGATATCATATCTCTCTCAGACGCTCTGTAACATAAATCGATTTTCCAGCTACCTCATCTAGACATTCATTTGTTTCTATTTGACTCATTTTTGATCATCGCTTTCGAAGAACCACATAGAAGTACAGAAGAAAGTATACGTTTCCAATTTTAAATGTTCTCATTTTAAGATCGTAAGAACACTTTCAAAACTGTACGACAGTGGTTCTCTTAAAACAATAAATAGAAGTTGAAAAGTTGGCTATCATCACCCATATACATAGATATGCTCTATCAACTATCAACCAATTTAGTCCACAAAAGCTTGGTAATGAATGAAGCTCTTTGGTTTCGAAATAAATTTGGTTATTTTCCAGTTGCACGATTCCGTCTTTCTATATTTCGAAACTTCGGAATTGGATATTGGGTGCTTTCACCTCATTGGATCGACACAATGGCATACCGATTTCCCAATTAGTAGTAAGTGTTTCGTGACGTTTGTTATTTGAGACCATCTACTGATAAAGCAGGTATATGAAATGAAGGCCTTCGCTAATATACATCTAAGACTTATTAATTATTGCAAGCAACGACCTCTTTATTAAATTAAAGAAGATACGCCAAGTTCCCTTCGAACTTTATGTAAGGAATGGTCACGTGAGTCACGCTATATTTATCCTAGATACATACAAGTCTTGTCCATTCAATAAGGTTTTCGATTCGATCCGATGGCGTCACACCGTATACCCAGTAATTATGTAGGAGGAATATTAATTTTTTAGGGAGGTTGTATGGCTCGGAAAATATACCTTACGGATTTTCTCCTTGTAATTGTGAATTATTGATTCGCATATCGAGCTACGCCAAGGTCTCCGTTTTGTTTGATCAAGATCGTCCTCCTTTACGAAAATGGAAAAATGACACGGGTCAACCGCAACACGAAGGTTGAAGAATTTCCCAATAGTTATAGGATAGGTACTTTGTGTGTGGCGTTGTGACATGCATGGAAGTTGCTTCAATCAAGGAAATAGAGATGATGTAATATTCTGATTTTTTGAAGGAAAATTATTTTTCATTTCAAGAAATGATCGCTATGACTAACCCTCTGAGCCCATTGCCAATTTCTTCATGGAAAAATTCGAGAAGAACGCAATTGAAACAACCCCAAAGAAACCATCTAAATGGCTGCGATATGTGGATGATATCTTCTTGATTTGGAGTCACGGTGAAGAACAAAACTGGTTGACTTCCTCGAACACCTCAGAAGCAGAAACCCAAACCATAGGAGAGATCACTACCCTTATTTATGAATGAAATCGTGAACATCGTTTGTTTGACCTTGAGAGTGATTTGAGAATGATCTGGTTTGATCCTGGGATGCCCAATAATAGCCCAGTATTTTCTCTGTTCCAACCATTGGAGCTGTCCAAGAAGAGCGAAATTGACGTATCTGCTAGCCTAAGACAATTAGGTTATGTCAACAAATACCTACATATTTTATAAACTCGAAGAGTCACTTCCTCTGGACATCATGTAACTTGATTTCATTGGGAACTAGGAAGGTTTCGCAACCATATATCGTTGCTTCTTCAGGGCTATAAGATACAGATGGAAGTCATATACAGGGTGACTCCGGAGGAGACCGTCAGATTTTAGAAGAAATTTACACTATAGTCAAGGCAGTTTCGGAACAATGTTTGGTTTATGGTTGGGGCCTTTATCGAGAGTCTACTGGGTGATATGTCCGATTCGACCGATTTTTCCTTTATTAATAATAACTTTGGTATGGCTTGATCAATATTGATGAAATTTTCAGTGTCGAGCAATATGATTGTCTAAACTTTCGAAAATTCCAACACTTTTCCAAAAATACAGAATGGCAATCATGATACGTTCAGATTGAATCTGCAGGTTGAAAATACACTCTGTAAATTCCATTTTCAAAAATTAGCTACCTGATTCAGATTCAACCATAAGTTTACATCAATGGAGCTCGTTCAGTTTTCCTAGAAATTTTTTTTAAATATCATTTATCATTATTTCAAGGCAGTGAGAATTTCTGAACTGGATAGAATTCAGAATATCCTCACTGAATTGGAATCGGACAAATCACTCTGAGTGAAGACTCTCAATCAAAGCCCCCAACCATAAACCAAACATTGTTTCTAAACTGTCTAGTCTTAGACTAGTGTAAACTTCTCCTTGAATCTGACGGTCTCCTCCGGAATCACCCTGTATCAATCAGTCAAATGATAAAAAATATACTACATCACATAACAGGGGAAAAAACAAACACCAACACATATACAGGGTCTTTCACGAGGAACCTCACCCATATTTATACGGGAAACTACTGAACGTATTTTCATGAAATTCAGCACTTATAAGTATTTCACGATGCTGATGAAATCTAAAATATTTTCAAGGCATGAGCACCTCCGGTTTTTCCGGAAATGACGTCAACTTCCGTTTTTCAAATTAGAACACCATTTTTTTATTGCAGAAATAGATTCCTTAGAAAATTTCAAGTTATTTTGATGTAACATTTTTCAGTTTTGGTTGGAAAATTCTCTCTGAGCGGGAAAATTCGAAAAAAAAATCGAAAATAGAGCTCCGCTGAGAAACAAGAATAACTTCGAGGTTTTTGGATGGAAAATTTTCATTTTTGGGATTTTTCAAGATGTATGAAAAATCAATTTTTTCAAATTAGAACCCCATTTTTTAATGGCAGATATTGAATCTACGTTAAAAAATAATGTGAGTATATGCATCACACCCTTGCCCTAAAGTGGATATTAACTCAGAAAATATCCATTTTAGGGCATCTTTTTTATCTTCCTACACTCATACATCCCTTCATCAATCAGAAAAAAAAAGATCGTTTCTTACTCCCTTTTTTTCAGGGACGTGGACCCTTAACTGTACATACTCTGTACTGTTGAGCTCCAAAACACCATTTTACTTATATTGCGTTCTAACCAATTACACTCAAAATCCAAAACCTCAACATCATCAAAATTAAACCAATGATGCTTCTGAAAGTGATAATTTACCAACGGACCACGGCAAGAAAACCCGGAATCCTTCGAATTTGCATCACAAAATCGTGTTGGGAATCTCGAAAACGTCGTTTTCAAATGACAACTTCATTTTTAGCCATAATGGAATTTACGTTGGAATATTATGAAGACATCTGAATAACAACATTGCCCCAAAATGCATATGTATATTCTGAGATATTCAGAAGAAATTTATCTTTCAAATGAATTTCCACAAATCATGATGTTGCTCGTGATTAGAACTGTTTGTTCGTTAGCAGATTACCTTACGGAACTAGATAAGATGCGCTTTCCAAAACACCGCAACATACAAAATATCGACGAGCTGTTCCTTCTCCAGAAACCCATTCCCCGCTCTGAGCAGTTTCCGTCGAAAAATCCGAATACCCGGAACTGCCTGGAGCCGTATTCCTAGCTACGAGCGGTTCCGTTCGCTTTGGCGACATAATCTGATCACATATCGGACTTGGAGTGGCATCCACATCGAGTGCAAGAATACAAAGATTTCAATTTAGGCCCGAAATTGCCTTTCAATAAAAAGAGGATGAGTGCATGAACACTGAACTAGATTGGCGGTTAGACTGCTGACGTGGACGTGGTTCGATTCCATTGTGTCTGACAAGGTTGAGAGGTTAACGGCTCAATTGTTAATTTCTTGCTGAATAGTCGTGGAACTTGCATCATCATGGGAATCGATTATGAAAATCGACTGGTTTCTCAGACAATCGCGGAGTTTCTATGAATCGATTAGTATAAATAAGAATAGAGTGGTGGAATAACGAAACTTATAGGGCCCCTACACGATCATTCGGAATGACAATCAGAGCGAAGATTGACATTCCGATTGAAGGTGTAAGGTCTATACTGATGGAATGATGAATGGACTGACGAATTTCCAAATATTTTAAAATCCGAGGTTCAATCACGTTTAGTGGAGGGGAGACTGACAGTCTGAATGGTGGTGTAGTGATTCTATCATTCTTTTCCTCAGTCTTATTAATGCAATCAAAGGGTTGACGATCGGAACTGCCTTCAAAGGTTCAAAGGGTTTATGAATCTTTCCCCGAACTGTGGAATAAATCCCATCCCAGGTACATGAATAAATATGAAAAAATGTTGCATTGGGAAAATTCCTCAACATATATAAAGAAATAAAGCCAAATGCCACAGTGAAAGACGTTTTATTGTCTTCTTGGTGCCCAATGCAAGGATAATGGCCAAACAAGCCTTATCTTTACTTTTTTCATTTGGAGACATTACCTATAATAATTAGAAGCGTACCTACTATTTGGTGTTTAAATTTCAACTGAGCTGAAGTCATTTCAATCAGACTGTCAGTTTGAATGATATGTGTAGGGGCTTCAAGATTGAAGGCAGGATTGACAATCCTATTGTTCAGTCAGACTGTCATTCATGATTGACCGTCTAGGGGCCGCTTTAGATGTGATGATTGTCAGTCTATACTCCATTCACAATTATAAAATCACAACTCTGGCCTTGGAAATTTGACACATTCCACTCTGCATCGAAGTTATGACGTTTTTCAAAATATTTTATGTTCCAAGTCAACACTATGTTGCCCTTTCTACATTCTTAGCGTATTTCTCAGAATGTATATTTCATTTTGGAGAACACAACAGAAAATTGTGAACAATACTCTACATATAAAGGAGTTTTTGGATTTATGATTGTAAAGATTTATCGATGTGCTTTGTTCTCATCATGATATTGTATGTGATATGATTGTGAGGGTGCATAACATTTCTATTTCTAATATTTCTTCATTCCAGATAAATAACAGTTTTATTCATTCATCACAAAGAAAATAAAAATAATAACTAAATTAACGAATTTGTTTACAGAGAAACTAATAATTTCAATGCAATAGTAACTGAGTTTTCGTTATAAATTAATAAGCCAGAATGTCAATTCCTGAAAGCTTTATAGATATACATTTTATTTATTTGATCTTATGAACAAGGAGTAAAATATTCTGACTGTATAGTAATTTATTATTTCAAAAAATATTCATACATTACTACCACAGTAGGTTTGTACAAATGAAATGGAATAGGTCAAACATCTGCTTCACATTTATCATTCACCTGTTCTAAAATAAGACACAAACTCCTGTAATATGGATGTATTCTGGGTTCAATATAGCCTATTTCTACTTTCGGCAAAGGATTGATAGGAATGAAAGCTCCAGTGACACATTTCAATTAATCGGAATCTGAATTCATCTACCGTTGAATGCAAGTCATAATTCTTCTTTTTTTTAGCTTTTTCGACGTGTTATTTTTCTGAAACGTGTAAACGATCAACAATAATCATTTAGAGACCGATGATGGCCATACAGAACCCGTTTACTTACGAAAAGCGTGCAATTTCATTCCTGCAAGTTCTCTCCTCATAATTCCTCGAAAATCCTACCTGAACCATATTTTCCGGTCGCTTTCGTTAGAAGATCGTATAAGGAAGCCTTTTTTGTCTATTCACACATTCCAAATAAATTTTGAGCACCAAAAACGATACCGTAACTAACCAAACTTCTGAGGGACCGGAATTTCGGTCGAAATCTTTCTAAACGGCCAGATATCCGAAAAAACTTCGTTATCAAGTGTGAAAAGGTCGATTAGTACTTACTTTCGCTTTATTTATGCTTATGAATCGATTTCCTTTCACGCCAAAAGTCGTGAAAGGAAAAAATGACACTTGCACAAAATTTCTCATATCGACGGAAAAGTTCTTCCGGAAAACGAAGCGGAAAAATAGGCGATTTCCTATCGATATTTCGCCCCAAAATCACCGATCGATTCGAACTAACAAAATGTGGAATATCTTTGATATTTTACTTTGATGTAAACAAAGAAACTGGCAACGGCGCACAGACTTTTCATCGGGTGCACCAACTCCTCAAAACGGAACCATGACCTCCTATATGATGAAAGTGAATGGAGTTTATATAGAGTGACCCAGAAGTCGACGACAAGCCGGAATCGGGAAACAGACAGAATAGTCATCAGAAAATATCCAAGTCGTGTATTTTTCAAATTATATCGCATTTTCTTATTCGAGAAAATACAACTTCTTTTGCGACAAATCTACTATTTTTCAATTTAATTTTTCTTATGTTATCCTGCATAGCGATTCTGTTTCCTGTTATTTTTATCTGGTATTTTTTTTTAGATTGATAAATTTTAAATTGAAATAAAACACATTTGAATTAAGATTGAAGTCAAATTATTTTTTATTTGAAAGATAATTTCATGACATTTATATTCTCAGAATTATTTCCAGCATATGCCCACCAAGACTAACCCTGAGGAACCGCATTCGATCAGAAAAATTTTGGACCACTTCTTCGAGTAATTCAGGCCATATTTCAGCAATAACACGAGTTATGTGGGCCTCCAAAGCGTCTATTGTTTGTTGTTTATGTAAATATGTATCTTGATCTAGGAGACCATGTCTCGAAATAATATTATCGCTAGATATTTCTTTCAATGAATCCATTATTACGGTAACAGTATGAGGTATAGCACCATCTACTTAGAACCAAAACAATTCTGGGTCGATATACCATTCAAATTTTGAAACAAATAATCATTGATCATCGATCTGTAACGAGCAAAATTCACTGTAATATCAGCTCCAGCATCCAGTTTTTGCAGAAATATTAACTGATGAGGCCTCCAGCGTGTGAAGCACACAGACACAATACAGTGCATTTTCAGGATGCAATGGAACCTGCAGTACTTCTTGAGGATTGTTTTCACTCCATGTACAACAATTTTGCTTCTCAACGAAGCCGTTCAACCAGAAATGAGCTACATCACTAAACACAATTTTTCGATAAAAAGTGGACCAACTTCAAGCTGATCTAGAGACCAATCAGCAAACAAACGACGCTTATTATGGTCGAGTGGCTCTAGATCTAAAATCAGTTGGATCTTTTATGGGTGTAGACCAAGATCTTTTCGCAAAATTTTCTATGCGGTGGATGCACAGAGTCCAACTTGTTGTGAATATCGACGATCAGACCAATCTGGATCATCAACACTATCTCTTACAGCAGTGATATTTTCTTCTGTACGTACAGTTCTCTGTCTTGTTGTTTTTGTTGCATCAAGTAGGAAAATGTTCTCCGACATCTTTCGATAGTTCGACGAATAAGTTGCTCTGATGGACGATTATGTAAACCATAAATTTCACGGAGTGCTCTATAAATTTGGCGAATAGAACACTGATTTTGAAAATGAAAATCAACAATTTGTAAACGTTGTTGCAGCTTGAGTCTTTCCATGCTGATTTGTCAATGCTCACTGAACAGAAATGTCGAACAACATGGCTTTTACCTTCTGTCAAATCAGAGTTATCCCAATCGACAATTCGATCACTCTAAAAGAACATCCGATATGACGGCTGAAGTTGATCAGTTTGAACATCTTTTGTAACCGATTTGACCGATTCGCTGTACTTTTTTGATACGGCAGTAAAACCGTTTCATTCCTCATGTCGATTCTGGAGAGTTTAATGAAAACCAAAACGATTTTCGTAAGATACCACAAACGTTCGACTGTAAACGAGATGACCCTTATTTTATGAAGGAATTCCAACGTTTATTTCACCAATAGCATTAGCATTTATAACCCGCGATGAGATCTGGTATAATTGAAAGTGGGGGGGACAAACAATAAACCCTAATTCAAAAATTCAATCTCGCGTTACAGCAGTTCGAAATATAATGATGTGAAATGAATTTTTATGAGGAGAGAAAGAAAATCAGGGTCTTTTACTGCTCCATAAAATGGCGGTAGCGAACCCTTTCCGCTGTTTTTTACTGTTGAGGGAACACCTTTTCTACGACGTTTTACATTTACTTTTCACATGAAAAATATCGCTTTTTTTACAGTGGCATTTGAGAAGCGTGACATTCCGGGAAAGATCCAAAGTAGGATGATAAATCTGCCGCAAGACATTTTGCGAGGAGGGTAGGCCTTATATGAATTGTGGGAGGTCTGTCTTGGGATAAAGTGGAGCTTATATCACATTTCCTAGAAAATGTTCGGTAAGAAATTTTTTATGACCCGCGATAAATTTTTTGCATTGAATAAATTTTTATCGCTTGACTTGAGCAGAATTCAAATGAAATATTGCTTGTCGTACGGTCTTTTGATAGTTCTTTCAAACGCCTATCAATTTCAACATGTATATTTAAAATGTTTTGCGAGGGAGCGACAGTATCACTCGGCATCTGCAGCCAATTGTCGTAGAAAAACGGAAATTTTCGTGATTCATGTGATGTACTTGTAAATACCACCTACATCCTCCCCGATCTATGAGTATATAGAGTTTAAGGTTCCATGTTCCTGCAGCACACAATAATATTAAGCCTGTCGAACAATTGGAATGCCTAATACCTTCCTTCAGAAAAAAATCAGTTTGTTGACCCCAAAGCAAAAATCCTCAATTTTTCAGTTGAACAATATCAAATGTGTCTCAGAAGATATAGAAAGATTTCAATCAGGTACCTACATGGTTAGATATAACAGATAAAATCAATACACATCGTTTCTCTTACCAATGAATAGTAACTCATGCTTAAATTTTTTATGCTTTGATGATGTACATTGGATTCTTTTTTTACTTGTCTTACGTCTTTTTATGATCTCAAGGGACAAATAATAGTATATTGTTCTATGAGCAGTAATGTAAGTTATTATTATTGCTTATTATTATTTATTATTATTATTTATTTATTGTTTGCCGCTTCGACAACAAGGCCATTAGCGGTTTCAGTTTGATATGTTTACAAAATGTTTAGTATCATTGATAATATATTATACATGTCATGGTATTGTGTCATAGATGTAATCATATTTTAAATTTGATGCTTTTAATGAATGCTATTGTATTGATGCAGGACGGTGAACTGATGTTGAAGGCTTCTTCCATTTTGTTGCTAACGTTGTGTACTTTTCTTTGGGCTTCGAATAGTTGGCATTCTATGATTATATGACGTGTGGTGAGTTGGGAGTTGCACATTTGGCACCGTGGAGGAGATTATTATTATTGAAAATTAGTATATTGTTCTATGAGCGGTAATGTAAGTCATAACACACGCAGATTATTATACTTTATCTTCGACTTCTTCAGTAAAATTCGAATTAATCTGCATTTTTAAAATTGACAACAGTTGTCAAAGCCGATTTCTGTGGTCGAAAATCGAGTCGATATCGAATCCCGTAGAAAACGTCAAAAACTCACGTTTTCCAAATGCAATTTTTGGATATTCAGACCTGAGAAAATGTAGAAATGGATGGCGAGAACGTTACCTTGATGTCTGAAATAGAGTTCCCCATTGACCCGACTTTTTTATTCAATTCGTAAGCTACATTTTTCCTATTTGTATTAGAGTGAGTTATAGGCGTGGGTTAGTATTACCTCACACTATTGGTTTATACAGACTATTACAGATCAAATTCAATTGAACAATGGATATATTATTCTATAAGGGAGAAGATGAATATTATTATTGGTATTTTTATAAAAACGGTTGGTGGATTCAACCAGATCATCGAAACAGAATGGAATATAATCAAATGGATTTGTGTTTGAACGAAAGCCATGAGATAGAAATCCTAGAATAAGAAAGTTAAAAAGACAATGGACCGTGTCTGACATTTGACAATCGGATAAACTTGTATTATTGGAAATACTCTATATAAACCCTTTTCACTGCTAATTTTCCTTCGCAGAATCTAACGCAATTATAAAAAAGAGGGTTCTTATTTGAAAAACAGAAGTCATGGCCAATTTTCGATCACAGTTTTCGACACAAAATTTGAAACACCCTGTGATGATATTCATGAAATTCAAAAGATGCAGGACGTTTCTACATTCTTCTACTTTGATGTTGTGAGAACGGTTCACACTCGGGATGTTCAGAATAAGAATCATGAACATAACAGTGACCATGTATATTTGACATTTTTTCAGGTTTTTTTTCGATATTTCGAAAACTATTCGAATGAATGGTTTCAACTGAATTGTATTCAGCATTGAATACCCAATCATATCAGAAACAAAAATATTGGAAAAAATATTTTTTGAACAAATTTATTTCCACCCCTGGTATAACCGGAAGTGCACAAGCTCCAAAAATATTTTTGGTCTGTAGAGAATTTCGAACAATATCATAATCCCAATTTTCAGATTTCAAATATGAACAGTTCTCTATAAATGTCCAAAAGGCACTCGACCGTGGGACACCCTGTATATGCAAGCCATTATTCTCTATTCGAATTCAATCCACCTAGTTTCTACGTTGTTGAGGGTATTCCCTCAGCGTATTCCGAAAATCTGTTCATTGAACTTTTGGAGCTGGAAATAATCATTATGAGAACGGATTCATTATTCGAAGTTATTCAGTTCTATAACTCTAGAGATTCCCTGGCAACTTCCAGGTGTTTTCCCTGCTTAAGTAACACTCTTTACTTCTCCTGGATTTTAATACATAAAAGGCCATTTAAAAGTTTTAATTGCGTGCCGACTCCATATAAGATATTAATCTTCCGAGGGGAGAGTTACATTGTGCTCTTGAGAAAGTTTTTTAAGCATTAAAATCTCATTACTACTCTTTCCTGAATGTTGGTATCTAACTCGGAAATCTGAAATCTCTGAAATCGTGAATATTAGTGATCTGAGACATGATAAATATGAAAAAAGTGTTGGTGTAATAATTTTTTGATAGTGTGTCAAAAAACTAGTCTCCTCAAGTCAAAAGAACATGTGCTAACATACTCACGACACGCCAGTCTTCGATGTGTTTTACCAACCTGAAACAAAAAGAGTTCTTATTATGTTTTTTCGACTAAGGAAATTCTTCAAACTTTGTAGCAAGTAGAGAATAATGACAATAATATACTGTCTTTCGTTTCAAGTAGAACACACATTTTTCCGCTCCTGAGCATAGTGCCATGCATTTTAACAGTGCGCAAAACACTGTTAAAATGCATGGCACTATGCTAAGGATATTTTTTAGTAGCCCATTCAATGTATTTCATTATTGTATAATAAATACCCATACCCATACCCAGCATTAAAAATCTATAACACGATTCCATCAAGTCCATTTGCAGACCTTCGAGATTCTCGAGAGAAGGTCATGAACATTACATGAGTTTTAACTTTCTCTTTCAATGATTGTACATAGTGTGTGATGAAGAATCTTATTCCTTTTTGTGAAATGAATGAATAAATAAAAATGAAATAGCCGATAGCGAGACTCGTAGAGCATTCGCCATTTTGCAACTCAATGTTTTACGATGTGTTGCCAGCTTCTCTCGAAAGAACCAGGGATGAAAAAAACATTGGCTTTACGGTCACGCTTTAGTACTTTTCTTTCGTTTTCCATCAATCATCTGAGAATTGAATGATTTTGGGGAAAATGTACCGATAATAAAACAAAGAATTTGATTCTTCATATCACACCAAAGAATAATCAATGAAGCCAGACATACTGCGACGTGAATGCCGGATATCTTTCTCAAAACTCGATAATTCGAGTCCTCGTCAAAGCCACAACGCACCGACAGGACGACACCTCTAAACGACAGCAACTCGCCGAAGAAACTCCGACTCATCTCCGTGAATCAGCCCGCTCGTTACCATAAATAACTTCGCAATACGGATGACAAAAGAGAAATACATTTCTCCATTTCCGCTGATAACACTTCTGCGACAGTATCCGAGAAAAATAATAGCGCCAGATGGATCTGTAAAAAATTCGAATCTGAAGTGAAACCCCCGACTTTATCTCGGGAGACAATCTGCGAAATATAAATACCTCCTTTGAATTTACACCAGGGAATAAATTACGTAACCCGTAAAATGAGAGCTGGTAAACAAACAGTCGAATAAATATCGCTTTCTCGCTGCACAGAACCCCACAAAGAAACGTAATTTAACAGTATAACGGATATATTTTGCAATGGAAATTCCGTTTCTAGGTCCGACCTCGCCACACAACATTAGGTAGGTAACTACCTATCTGTTTTGCTTTTATAAAACGCCGCCAATTAGGGCAGTGTAATCTTATGCAAGAGTTTCATCTTGAAATTCAAACGACGTAATTTTCTGGATGCAATTTGATTCGAAATTCGACTCGATTATTTTCAGCAGATCGCCAAGAGGTTTACTGCTCTCCAACAACATGCCAATCTTCGTTCAATGGGATTTCCAGTCATTTTCAGAAAAAATATATCTTGACATATTGGATTCTCACGTTATTCGTGATTTTTTTTTTCTTCATCAATTTATACCCTTGAAAAAATTTTGAAAACTCAAAAATAATCCACCGAATTCAAACGATCAGAAGAAGCGGGAAATCGTGTGACGTCGGTGGCTTTTTTGATATTGGTTGTACTCGTCATGACGTGCAGCTGATATAAATATGACAGGATTTCCAAATCACAAAAAAAATTAGCCTGAAAAAGCCCTTTCTTCCACTTTCCTAATAATCATAATAAATTGTTGATTTTGGATGTTTTTCTTTTATCATCATGAGGGTTCAAGTACGCAGATAGGTGAGAAATTCAATTGAAAATAATTAGCCCTAGTCTACACATGTAAGAATTGGTATATATTAGGAAGCATTAATAATTATTTTCATTTTGAGAAGTGCAGATTAGTGGTGAGAATAAGTATGTATTTGACAACTGTGGGTAGTCGTCAGTCGTTGAAGTAAACTAGGAGTATTTAATATAAAGTATAAAATACTCCTAGACTCAACTGTAAGAAACGCCATTCTACAGGGTGTTTCACCATAAACTGGACAAACATATATAGCCGTGTAGTTGACATCGAGAAAGTCATTTTTGCCTTATGACATATCCCCGTTTTCGACACATAATCGAGATACAGGGTGCTTAATGTCAACTTTGAGCAATATTCTGTGAACTGTGGTAAGTTATGCGTGATATTTGAAATAACGGTTCCTGGTCACATCTTAGTATTTTTGAAGGCTCAATTGAATTGTGGTGTAGAATTTTGCAAAAAAAAATTCAAAATGGCGGAAAACCTGCAAAGTCGGAATTTTTTTTTCTCGGTTGCCAATTTGGAAAGCATAATCTCAACGTACTCGATTTTCTAAGATTTTCCGTGAAAAATTTTTTTCAAATTTCGAACCCAACTTTTTTTTTACATGTCCTCAGTGGAAAAAAAATTCCGCCCAAAATTCTTGGAATTTTCCATGGTTGAACTATCTTTAATTCTGAATACTTGGGTGGAAACAGAATGAAAAAATATCAATTGGTTTTCTTTTTGTAGCCTTCCGAAGATTATGCTAGGTGTACATACTTCCTTAATTTTTATTCGAGAAACTGAAGGCCGTACGAAGGTCAAAATTGTGCTGCTGGGCTGCCAGAACGACCAAGATAGAAATATGAAATTATAAAAAAAAAAAATTTTTTCGAATAAATAAAAAAAAATTTGAAGAAAAAAATTTTTTTTTTCAATTTTTTCCAAAGAACTTTGGTGAGGTTCGAGCTCTACACTCTCGATTAACTAGTGTTGCTTTGGTAGCGGAGATTTATAGGATTAGAATTATTCCAATCCATACTCGTAGAGTTCGATTCCTACCAAAATTTTTTGAAAAAAATTTTTTTTTTTATAATTTCATATTTTTATCCGGATCATTCTGGAAGCCCATCAGCACAATTTTGACCTCCGTACGGCCTCCAGTTTCTCAAATAAAAATTAAGAAAGTACACCGAGCGTAATCTTCGGAAGGCTACAAAAAGAAAACCAATGGATATTTTTTCATTCTGTTTCCACCCAAGTATTCAGAATTGAAGATAGTTCAACCATGAAAAAATCCAAAAATTTTGGCCGAAATTTTTTTTTCACTGAAGACATGTAAAAAAAAAGTTGAGTTCGAATTTTGGAAAAATTTTTTCACGGAAAATCTTACAAAATCGAGTACGAGCAAAATTCTACACCACAATTCAACTGAGCCCTCAAAAATACTGAGATGTGACTAGAAACCATTATTTCAAATATCACGCGTAACTCACAACAGTTATCAGAATATTGCTCGAAGTTGACATTGAACACCCTGTATCTCGCTTATGCGTCGAAAACGGGGTATATGTCATAGGGCAAAAATGACTTTCTCGGTGTCATCTACACGGCTATATATGTTTGTCCAGTTTATAGTGAAACACCCTGTATAGTAAGCAGAGAAGACGTCGAAATGTCGAATAATGACAAAGAAGAAGGTTATGTTCCCATTTATAATTTGTAGGCGTGGTTGCCGCATCAATATTTGTATTTTCAGAGAATGAATATTATATCAACTTTAATGAAAATTAAGTTGTTATATGACGATGTTTCAAAAACATCATAGTGATCACATCAAATATAAAACGAGTACTAAATATATTTATGAATAAATTCAGAGTTTTTACAAAGACTTGACAACAGTGGCGTGTCTCTCAGTTACTCTGGGCTTTGTCCCCTTCATGACAAACTTCAACCAATCATATCACAAATTGAGCCACTGACGTCAAAGCAGAGGGACGTTTGAATTCACACGTGTTGAAATCACGTTTTCAATATCGAATAATTAATCAGTTCTTCAAACTTCAGTGTGAATCAATGGTTACAAATGTGTTATAAACTGCCCTTCATCACGTCAAAGAAGAAAAGTGTATATTTTGAGGTACTGGAAATCCCCATTCAAATCTTGCGCTCTTATTGAAACAACCTTTTAACTCTCAATGCCCATGGTGTCGATTAAATTTAATCATAATACATTCATGAATTGACTTTTCTGTGAGACGAATGAATGTTGCTATGGAAAACTGTTAATAGATATAGAAATTCATTTCTCCCTTTACTTTACGGCCATTGGCCGTCAAAAGTTGAAATTTTGCCCTAGAGGTACTCTATTATGTATGATAACTGAGCAAAAACATGAAAATAATGCCCTGGTATGACATAAAAATTAGTGATTATCCTACAAGCAATGTTTCGGCTAATTTGTTATCTTTCTCAAGTTCAACATACGAAGTCGATAAGAAATCATAGATCTCCAATAATCATCTCCTGGCTAAGGACCTTTATCCATAATAAGGCAACGACGTGTTTAGACGATATTTCACTATAATTTCAGAGCTCTACAGCCTCTGATTCTAGGCACTTTTCTTTATGAGAAATGCTTTGGATTAGATTAAGATTTAACCGCGGCTCATGACCACACTTATACCATCACGTGAAGCGGGTATAGTGTGGACGGGGATAATCCATAATGGATTTGCAGTCAGTTGGTCTATGTGCTTCGTAGCAGCATATCAGTTCGAATATTGAATAAAGAAGGCTTTGGTGTATTATCCATTCCAATCAAAATGAAATACAATCAGAAGCATATTTACCATCGACATGACGTTCTGATGGTTGCAGTTTAAAGCCCATAATGACGATCAGAAATTGAATCATCGGGATAACCCTCTATTCTGGCTTATCTCACGTCAGACCATCTGAAAGGTCGCTTAGCCCATAAATTCCAAACTGTTAAGCACTGAAGTTTCTGAAACATCAGAGTCGCTAAAGTTAAATTCGGAATTTATGTTATGTGACATACGAATTATTGCACTTTTATTTCGCATATCGGCAAAGACACGAAGCGTTCGCGTGCTTTACGAAAATATACGTACACAAGCTTGCCGTTCTGTTCCCATAGTTTTAAAATGCCTTCATATCCCGGACCCCGTGTTCGTCTGCATTTTTACCCGTCTAACATGCGATAACATGAGTCTGTTCGTGAAAATACAATTTTATGGCGACCGGCTGAACGTAGGAGTTATTCGGGTAAAGTTTTATTCGTGTATAATGAAAATATGAGCTGCAATCGCTGTGTGCCATCTGGATTAATTCACTGCAATTTTTCCTATTTCCCACGTCGACCTGACATCACTGAACGACATCAGTCGAATTGTTGTCACATCGTTCGACGTTCAATCGGAAAAATCGAATTGGGAAAGTTTTGTTTGATTATGGCTCATTGTTGGGAATTGACTGAAGCGTAATGCTTCGAATCATATTATCGAAAGTACTAAACACTTACGCTCTGAACAGTTCAATAATTTATGGTATCGTAATCTATTGAATCGCCGTGAATACTCGCCTACTTATAAAATATTTAGCTAATGTGATTGACTATTAATGACCAACACTTATAATTCAATTAAAAAACTAATGTTGCTACATGCACGTAGGAATACGTTGATAATACCAATAATGTTCCTTATTTCACATGAGTATTAAGGGCCGGTTTTATAAAAAGCGAACCGAGGATTTAACCGTGCGCCAACTACCAGATAGTGAGGAATTTGGTTGTTGACGCAACGGTTGAATCCTCGGTTGGCTTTTATAATACCGGCCCTTAACCAGACAGTTTTGTAAATTTTTCAGCACAATACTTATTATTTTCCAATGAATCGCCTAACGTTCCAATCCCAAGATTGCCAAACGGTACGAAATTTTGAAAATGTTATATGATGTTCTTTTGCTGTTTATACTGAATTCAGCAAGAAAATTGTTATTTAATGCTAATGTTGCGTCTCACTACGCAACATCTGGACTAAATAGGTTCCATATCGTTCGTCTACAAGAAATGAGCTGTCTCTTTCAAGAAGGTGGTATAGATAAATTGATTTTAACCATATATGATCGATCACTTGTACTGCAATATTCGTTCTATATGCCTTGATTCACAATTCTCCTTCTTTGTTCAAAAATACCCTTTTGACTGTTTATGGGTCATCTTTTGAAAAGATTCTCAACCCAAGAATTTAGGTCAAGTTTGGGGGATCAATCTGGTTTTTCGAAACAATAACCATGTCCTGTGAATCTTCATTCAGCTTCTCAGTATAAGCTCATAAAACTAAATATATGGTGACACATTTATTGCAGAACAAGTTGCATAGGGAACACATGCAATACCATAGGGAGCTTAAAGTTAAGTATACCCCTCCACATCGGTTGTGTAGTCACAGCAGTCCTAATCATGGAGATTAACAAGAATCAAGTTCATTCGATTCTGTTTCGAGATACGCGCGTGGTAAAAGTGGGTAATTCTCAACTTCAACGCCGTGTATCTCAAAAACTAGGCATAGGATTGAGTTGGGGCCATGGACACTTTTGATCAGTAGGTCGAGTTCTACTTATACCTAGAAGCATAGAATGAATGGAGGGAAGGCTTCATACGCTCGACAGATCATTTTGAACTTCCAATTTCGGCGGAGGTTAGAGTTTCGTGTGACGCCCGATAGATAACGCTGTGATCGCTCATAGGGCTATATGTCACATAGGTCTTGTTCTGTGGCGCTACAGTTGCAAAGAATATTATATGGTTGTCATTTTTATTGATACATTTTCATGACCAACACCAAAGTGATTAAATAATTAAACTTTTTGTAGTTTTTGTTGTTGACTGAAAGGACTCAAGGAGGTCGAAACAAATTTTATTGAATTCGATTATTGTTCTATATATGTTCTATATAATTATTGAATGAAAAAACAAGGTAAACAGTTTGAATTTTTATTGACAAGTATCAAAACATATTGAACAATTTTAATATTATTTTAGCTCCAACGTGTTTGTACGAATGCAAAGATCATTAAGCAATAAAATATATCTATATACAGAAATTTATATAGAAACATATCCATTAATTCAAAATAATACCAAATATTAATCATAACAATATTGTTGACATATCACCGCTTTCTAATCAACTATTTATGCGCAATTATATGAAAAGTCTATGATCGGAAATAAATTTGTCAAAACGAATTTTATTTTAAATATCGGTTTAGCCATGCTGGAGCCACGACAGACGTTGGCGCCATCTCGTGACCTTGCGGCGAACTGACAAGTGCGGACGTTTTTGGCAGTTCATTTTTGTAGCGAGCCTTCCCTCCATTCATTCTATGCTCCTAGCTTATACCAAAAAATTAGAACATTTGACAGAACGCCATCTGCCATTAGGAAAGTGCGGGGTCCTTTACCATGTATTTCATGTTGGGAACGAATACCAGGAGATATTATAAAAGCGATGTTTTCCAACATGAATTGCCGGCTGCATGTAATGCATTATTGAAGACATGTGATGTGCTCATTTCCAACAGTCCGTCCGGCGGTAAAGGAAGTACTCGCCTTAAAAATCCTCCACTGCTGGTAAATTGGGATGAACCTAAATGAAATACGAACCCAATCACGGCAGTGAATATGAGGTAGTTTGTCGGTCATGAATAATTCAGAGTTGTGAATTCGTCTGAAATGTAATCTGTATCTACCTGTTCAACGGAAGGAAGGATTCCTAAATCATCCTCATGGCAACTAGAACTTATACCTTGTGTACCCAAAATGTCGAGGTTTTTATAAACTATTATTATTAGTATTGAAGAAAACCCAGGTTGGTCCATTTCTCGTCGTTCTTTGGAATTTGGCATTCCACAAACGTCACCGTATTTTTGCATAAAGATTTGGGTGGTGAGGCTAAGAACTCAAGCCGGCCGATCATCAACAACATCGTGTCTTTGCTGTTTGGGTCTTTGAAATGCATGAAAATGATCCGGAATTCCATCGAAGAATCATCTTGAGTGATGGGGCCCATTTCCACCTCGGTGGTTTCGTTAACAAGCATCTGGAGTTCGGAAATCCCAAGAGTTATTGTTGAAAAGCCACTCTATTCTCGACGTGTGGCTGTTTGGAGCGGTTTATGGTCCGGCGTCATTGGACCTTAAATTTTCGAGAACGATGTTGAAGCAACAGTTAAGGTAAATGGATTGCGCTATCGAGAAATGATTAATGATTTTTTATGGCCGGAATTGGATGGTATTGCAGGAAAACCATTGATCTTTCACAAGAGAGGTTTACGGACCGTGTTATCTCTCGAAGAGGTGATCACAATTGACCACCGAGATCTTGTGATTTAACACGTTGCGACTTCTTTCTATGGGGTCATGTGGAAGAGAAGGTCTTCGCCAAGAGCCCAGCGTCGATTCAAGACCTCAAAGATGGAATTCGTGAGGCTGTCGACGAGAACATAGGGCAGCCACTTTGCGATTTGGGTATGGAAAATTTTATGAAAAGGATATTGTCCTGTCGTCGTGGTGGTCATTTGGCTGATGTCATTTTCCATCATTAACGGCATACCTTTCCCTTTATAATGAAATAAACAACATATCAGTTATTTGAAAAAATGCATGTTTCTCTGAATGTCCAAATATCATATCTTATTGGAAAACCCTTCAGTTCTGTCACGTCGAAAATTCCCTCAATGAAAAGTTAAATTCAGCGTGAGTCTTCTGAGTTTTCATTCCAATCTGAATCGGTTTCAAGTACGATACCTTTATTGACTATGCTTACAAGAAATGATATATTCTACCTAATGTTAATAGTTGACAACTCTCCGCAGCATCTGTAAAGTTCAGTACCGAAACGATCTTCGCGCTGTACATATCGGTCCGAAGTCAAGTGGGACGTAATTTTTCAACTTGTGTGTAAATTCACAATTTTTCACGATAAGTATTTGTTTTGCTATTTTGTCCGGTAATGTATGATGTATTGTTAATAAATGGAATGGGACTATTCAGTTTTACGTTGTATTTCAGGTATTGAAAGTATAATTACACTTATACCCCACGAAAATTGTTAGTAGGGAAAAGTGCAGTCATAACTTGATGGGAAAGAGAAGTAAACTCATTAAAATCAAATTATTATGTATACCCTGATGAAGACGACCTGTCAGTTGTGCACATGTGCACCAGGATCAAATAATGAAGGTATTTCGGTTACCTGTAACTGAAAAAAGGGGGCGGAATTATTTCAAACAATAATATGCAAAAAGAATACTATTAGCATTGAGTTCAAATATTTAAACTCAATGCTATGAGGGAAATATTTGATTTGTAATTCTATCATTTTTTTTGACGATTAATAAAGAAAATTTATATGGTTTTTCATCACCTCTTAATCGATAGCACTTAACACAACAACAATATTATAAATAGAGTTTAACGTCAAAAATTTTTCCTGATTGCACTTTTCCGTTTTTATGGGGAAATTGCAATCACTAAACTACAAAAATGAAAATTTTTAATGTAGTGAATTGAAATATAATTGGTGGTTTTGGGTCTACTGTAATATCGTATTTTGTATACAAGCATAAATTGAAGTTAAAGTTATAACGAGTTTTTATGAATTTCAAGGTAGGTACATACTTATAAGAATCACTATGCTTTTTTGTGATTGCACTTGCCCCACTTTACCTTATTTTAATCTCGTTAACAGATCTGTAGGGGGGCACAATTAATAGACCTTCAGGTCGCAGTGAACTGTAAACCCTTTTCACTATAACTATATTTTATTCTCGTTGTGTTTTATTGTTTTAGCTGTTTCAGCATAATACCATCCTGAATCCAGTGGGTCTTGAGCAAGAAAGTCAAGCCATCTGTTCCACATCAGATTTACAACATTGCGGATCACCGACGTGTCTTCTCTTGATAAGGTATGTGGTGTTATTTTTTGAACTATTCTTTACCCTATTCTAGGTGAAATTTTCGATAATATCATTCAGGTATTGCCTAGCTTGTACCTACCATTCAAATATCAATGATAATGTTTAGTTTGGATTACATGGTTTGCTTACTTTTACGTCATGTGGTTAAATAAAACCTTGAACCACAATATAACTAACTTCGTCTCGAGAAGAACTAGGAGTGTTGACAAATACATACTTAGGTTGCAATTCAAAATCGACAAATCGTGAAACATTGACGATCTTGCACTAGTTTGATCCTGGTCGTGTCATTTCCCGATTTGGTGACCAGAATTGGCCTCCCTGCTCTTGCGATATAACGCCTTTAGACTTCTGGCTTTGTGGTTATCTGAAGTCACAGGTTTATGCCAATAAGCCTGTATAATCGAAGCATTGTTAGCCGAAATTAGACGCTGTATGAATGAAATACCACCACATGTATTCAATAACGTTTTTGAAACTTTCGTCAAAAGGGTACGCATATGCCAGCAAAGCCGTGGCGGTCATTTACAAGATATTTTGCTTTATGCATAATTCCAAAATCTATATTTTCTTAATCAATAAATATTTCAATACTTTCCTACGAAAAACCTTGTTTAATTGAACACTGTATACTCCATTCACTTTTATAAAGTATCGCGGTTTGCCATGAAATTTTGACACATTTCACCGTATATATTTTGAAAATGTTAGGTTATGGTCATTCACTGTCAGATACGCCTACAACGTTGCCGTTTCTGCTAAAAAATCGTAGTAATTACGTATTTATTAAAATGTTCCTTTGGGAAATTAATGAATTTGAGAAAATATCATGTTGATTCAGAAGACATTTAACTACATTTTTGCACAACCTGAAATACTCCAGTATGAAAATGTAGTAGTTCTACGAAACCTGCGCCACAGTTGAATCTTCGAAGAACTAACTCCATTTACAAAGTTGAAAAAGAGTAAATAGAAAGTAGACCTGGCAATGTCGCTTAATTTTCACGAGTGCCAAACTGCGTCTGTTCTAGGGGAAAAAACTTGATAAACCTAAATCATGGCCAACCGCGATACTTTATAAAAGTGAATGGAGTATAGTCTTGCGCTCTCATTGAAACACCAAATCGAAATTTCATGACCTACTATGGATAATATCTAAACTTCAATCAAGGGGGTTTTCCTAGCCCGTGATGGCCGATTCCCATTCGACTTAATTACAATTCCTCCTATCGATGGCGTCTGTAATGAAAGGATTGGCTGTTTGAATCGTCCGGTGCCGAAAAGCTTTCGACGGATTCTGAATTCGAATCGACCTAATTAGAATCAATTCCATTCAGTATTCCAGATTAAAGGTGCGGAGACCGATAATTATCTGTATTACGGAAAAAAAGCGAGAGAATAGAAACACGGAAAAGAAGAGCTAAGATTGATGATTATTCGAAAGTCGCGGGAATTGGGAACAGAGTTGTGACAATTTCCGGAGGGCGATCGTTTCTGATTAGGTGGACCGCAGCGAAGGGGTTCCGAAGGCTTCTTGCTAATGGAATATCCTAATGAAATTGAGCGACAGAAGGCGGTGTCTTTTTGCGGATGGGTAATTGGCGTTTAGAGTGAGTGAAATGTACCGCAAACCTAATATGTGAAACATTAATCCTTTTCAAGGGAAAGATCATGGTGTATATTACCAAGTATCCAAAATTTTAATCAATGCATTATTGAAATAGAAGATGAACTCAATTCAACCCCAAGAGGAGAATGAAAAAATGCTCTATTCCCTCATTTTGATTCATCTTACAGAGATTTTTACTTGAGAGTTATAAGCACGAGATATTGATTCCGAGAAATTTTGTTTTCGAATTTGAACACCATTCTTTCATGATTTTTTGAACGTACGGTATTATGTTGGTAATAGCCCATTCAGTTATATTTTGAGGTGCAGAATTCAGGTTGGTGCTGGAAATAACACTGACGTTTTGTTCTGTCATCAATTTTCGAACAAATTTGGCAAATAATTGCGCAAGTGGAAAATCTTTGGAATGAGGCTCTCGAAAAATGTACATCTAATAAATGGAAAGCCTGCACAGAGCACGTAGAAAATAGTAGAAGCTTAAAATAGGGATGTTATTATATTGCTGACATAGAACCTTTAATTATGAACATGACAAGTTCTGCCCAGATGAGGAAATAATAACAGTTGTAGTTGTTGAAGCAGAATGATATTTGCATTCTTAATATCACATATTTAACTCCTTCATGGTTCAAAAATATTGAAAGTTATACAAAGTCATGACAATATTCTTCATATATTGAATAAATCCATTCGTTAAGTTCTGTTTCTGTTTTGATATCTGTTACAATTTCAATATTAAAGTGTTCTTGCTGTGTACACGTAGTGTATTAATAAAACAAGTTATATGTTTGTATATTAAACGTGCAATTCATAGAGCGAATTTCGGACATCTTGTGAAATTCTCAATAGTTACATACTTTCACATCATTACCTGATATCTGATAAGGAACATGTGGAAAAAGTGGAGGTTGAAGTATTATTCACTTTGCAACTTTTATATGCCCTGAAATTTCTTCTGCCAGTTTCTATTTTATTTTGAATGGAGTTTTCAATAAACCCTTCTGTGACAGAAGTTGATTTCTAATCAAGCTCGAAAGTGCTTTTTCATTACACCGCACTGAAAACCCTATCAACACATGTAGATTTAGAACATCGAAAATGACTCTTTTCCGTGCGGCCGCACCGCAAAAAGTTTTACGGTGCGCTGAGGCATAGATGCATCCTATGATTCCTATGCTGAGACACAGAGCAACGATTGCGTGACAGTAGATGTCAGTGTTTTGAATAATTATTGTTTCACAATATCGAAATGCTTTCTGCTGAAAAATTTTCCCGTGTTATTGTTTTCAGAGAGATGTAATGAAAAATATCGTTCATTACACGTCCAGAAAGGCTTTTTCCGTGCTTGCACGAGTTCCCGTGTTCGGCTCCGCCTCACACGGGAACACATCGCGCGCGCACGGAAAAAGCTTACTTTCTGGACTAGTGATGAAATATACTATTACTGAATACTTTATGTTAGGTTGCCATGAAAATCATGCATTCAAATAATAAATCATGCATTAAAATAAGCTTTTATTCTATGGTCGACGAAAAAATAATTTTCTCATTTTGCCTCATGAAATATGAGAATTCTGCTTTTCCACCCACTTCAGATGTTTACCCCATATATCTAATAATACCCTAATGTACCCCTGCTTTTCACACTTAGAAACTGAAACCAAAATTTCTGTAAGAATCGAATTGTACGCTTGCGTCAACTGAAAATTCAAAATTTTCGAGAAATATATAGGTTATGTTTATTTCGAAAGACAACAAGAAACTAGATATCGAGGATGAAAATATGTCACTAAAATATTTTCTGTTCAATTCTGGAATGTGAATAGGAGTTAAAAATGATATTCAGGACTTGAAGAAAACGAAATAAAGCGATTGATATATTCCACAGGAAATTGTGAGGTTATGATTGAAAGTATTCATATGAATTTATGAATGACATACGTTTCACGACATAATACGATGTGGCAGAAAGACAGAATTAGTAAATTATTTTCATTTTCAATATTGCGGCACACGCGCAGATCTGGTTTCTTACCAAAGCCCAGCTTCAATTTTCATTGGCTCATTCCCCATATAGGAATTATTAGATATATGGTTTACCCACTTTTTGATCTGGTAATAGCAATCCATGTTACTATAAATTCTATGATATAAACACATCGTCAAAAGTCTTGGCCCCTAGATTTCTCAAGAAATAAATGATCTATAACAAAAACCTATAACCGTAGCATGAAATGAATGTACGTTAGGATCTAATTTTCGAAGGAACGTCTGTGATGAAACGTGGACAGTTACCCGCTAGGTGGGACACTGTAGTATTACATATTACTCAGGAGTTCCTGCTAGAGAGTCATATAAGGTCTGCCGTTTCATTTGGTTGCTACCGTAAGAGGGGATATGTGACACTGATGACGGCTAAGAAGCCAGAAACCGGTCTGTCATTTTCCTTCTGCGGTAGCGGCACGTTCCGGCGATTCACTTCTTGAATTAGATCTTTGCGATTCCATTTCTCTAAATGATCTATGTTCTGGAAATGAGATGAATATTTTCCTCTATTTCAACTGCATTATATTCAATACAAAATCTTTGTTCGTTACTTTTTTTTAATGTATTATGGTTATTTCACAAATGAATTCGAATTCAGTAGTCCATTTCACCACCTTAATTAATGCACATTTCAGGCATATCGTTCCTTTCTTCCTGAAGGGCTAAACTCAATTCCTGAAAAGTTAGGGTGGGTTTTGGCCATTGGATATTACTCACCCTAAGTATAATATACGTGATCAATTGGATTCATGTCCGGAGAGTTTGCTAGCCAGTTCATTCTCTGGATATTGTTCCCTTGAAGAATGTTTTGAACCCTTAGTGTGCAGTGTCATCCTTATGAATGAAATAATCCCCAATTGTGTCTCCGTTCCCGTTGTGTTCTGTCCATTGCCGACAAGTGGCTTTATGTCCAGGTGATGGCCGAAGTATTCTTGCGCTTGAATTTAAGGAATGCATCCGTCCCCTTATGGTACTGGTTGAGACTACCCGTCTATAGGTACTGTTATGGTTCAACATATATTTTCAAAATTCAAAATTAATTTAGATTTATTGAGTCCAAATTAAAGTTGAAAATGAAAGATCTTTAGATATAGATTTGTTTTGAAGTTTTAAAGTTTATACATAGATTAAGGATTCTGTGAATAGTTGGAATTAGATTAGGGAAATCAAGGATGTGGAAGGTTTTTGAAGTATGGAAATCGGGGAGACGAAAAATGGGATTGGAGAGAAAAATCAAATAGAAAAGTCGAGAAGTTGAATTGGAAAATCAGATAGAAAAATAAAATAGAAAAGTCAAGCAGTTGAATTGGAAAATCAGATAGAAAAATCAAAAAGAAAAGTCAAGAAGTTGAATTGGAAAATCATATAGAAAAAACATCAAGAAGAAAAGTCAAGAAGTTAAATTGAGAAATATCGGATAGAAAAGCCAAGAAGATAAATTGAAAAATAATAAAGAAAGTCAGAAGAGAAATTGGGGAAAGTAAAGGAAGACACAGCAAGAAGAACCAAATAGAGAGATTTAAATAATATAGATATAAGTGAGTGTAAATTTTATTATAGAGATATATTAAGTTATTTTAAGAAGTTGAAGTTGATATTAAATGTCAATTTATATCTAAATTTTTCGATTTTGATTTGGACCCTCGATTGGGATAGAGTCGACCGGGAAAAACAAAATTTAAATTTAGAATTAATTTGATAGATTCCAAATTCTTTTTCATTCGAAATATAAATTCATAAAAAAAAGGAATCATAACAGTACCTACTCAAAAAATTACTCCAGTTTTGTGGTCTCCAAAATATTCTTATAGTGATGGCATATAAACGTTATTCAATATTTCGTTTCAAGCTTCTGGGTCCCAACCCCGAGTCATGGCTTTTTTTCTTCTGTTAGGATGATGTCAAACACAAAGCGGAGCATCATCTACAAATGGTTTTCAAGTAGTTGAAATAACGGCCAGACCAACACAATAGCACGCTAAACCCACGGCATGTTATCGAGATATCCATGAATCCATCATATTCTCATGCTATCAACCCCATGCTTCCTTGCAGTCCTGGTGAGATAATGCATAGTTCTCAACTATTCTAGCGATGTCTGAAGGGTCTAGCAATCAAGTTGGCCAAGTCTTGCGGTCGGTAATGTCTTACAATTACTGCTATGTTCTCTAGGTTCGCTATACTAAATTCACACCTACGTTACGTTCGTATACACGCAAGATTGATAATTACGAGGCGATGAATTGTAAACTAGTTGGTAACTATGTTAAATTGATGGTGTTTGTGGGATATGAATACAGGCAGCGATCCTGAGTTAGTGAACTGTGATTTTCTCTAGCGTGCTATAAGACCCGACATTGCACTCTAATGCCTCTATTACCCTTTTGTTTGAAAAATATATCAAGGGTGCTTGCTTGTGAGGCAATTCATTTTAATCAGCGGCGTCATATGTGTCCCACACATGCAACGCTTGCCACATCAATTTACCAAATCTTGTCCATCTGAATCAATTCAGCAGTGAGTGCTGTTGGAATCAAAATTCAATAGATCGAAGGACGAGTGATAACTTTGAGGGTAGGGGCAATAGAACGAAAGATTTTACAGCCCATTTTAGCTCAGATGATATTTTGAACAACTAATAGGTTATTCGAATGAATGATAATAGTATATTCTAAAACTAGTTGCAGAATGGGCTTCTATTCCAATACGAATGCGAAATTCGAACGCATGAGTGTTGGAATTGTATTCTGCAACGAGTATTAGACGATATTTTCTCTATTTCAGTCAAATTTCGCTGAAATTTAATGAAAAATTCATATTATACATCCTAGTGACTTTTGTATTGTATCTTCGCAGTTGGTGACTGATACGAAAGTGACATTTCCAAATTGACGTGTGTTGAAAATTGATAAGATCGGAAGCCAGTGCTCCCAACCACGAAAAATATTACTAAATACAGTGCTGTAATGAGTTCATTACAGCACTGTTTTAAGTATTGTAATGAACTCATTACGATACTTAAATAGAGAAAAATATTACTGAGTAGTTGTTCAGAGTATACTTAGAATTGTACAGGGTGGGCAAAATTGGTGCCACATAAACTAAAACTTTTTAACCCGAGGAGATAGAGCCGTCAACTGCAATCCTCAATCTTCTTTCGTTTCCGAGTTATAGGCCAAAATTGAAATTTGGGCGATTTCAACTTTGGTCATTATCTCCGTTTCTGTTTATGCTAGGATGTTGAAATAAAAACATTATACAGGCACTTTTCTGATAGCAATCCAGTGGCGTACTCTGATTTTTTCTTAGAGTTTCATTTGCTGAGTTATAACATAGAGTTGAGTTTTTTCTGGTGACAGTAGTTTGAAATGACTTAGAAGGAATCGCCATTTTTCCCGTTTCAGAAATGTATCACAACCATACATCGCCCTCAGATTCGTTGAGATATTATGAAAAATATGGTTTGTATATGGAATCCAAATTATTGAGTATTAAGTAGGCTGAACCATAGAATTATGTGTCTCTACGCATGGTGTTATTATTATTTCACGGTTGAATACTTGATGGTGCGATCTCTGTTTGAAACAACTGTCAGTTATTAAAATTTGAAGTCATCGTTGGCGGCATTATGGAGATACTCCAATATTACGAAAAATATGATATGTTGAAATGTTTCATTTTAGCGAATGAGAATAGTGGGACAGCAAGTGATTCAACTGATTGGTAGAGACACATAATTCTATGGTTCAGCCTACTTAATACTCAATACCCTGTACAGTGCATTTTAAATTCGCTGTCCCCTGAGGGGATTTCTGAAACCGTTGGGGATATAAAATTTCAAGTATAAAATTTATGGTCTAGTTTTTCATGACTAATTGAAAGATGCTCTCAGTTCTTTGGTAGGTATATAAAAAACCTTAGATGTTACAAGGTGATTTTGAAATTATGGCGTTTCCGGGCATACCTACTGTGTATCTCGATAACCTCTTATGATATTTTTATGACATCTCAGCGTGAAATTATTATTTCAAGAAAAAACCATACTTAATATTTGCAGTTATACGTGGAGTTTCCGCTTATGAACACTCTTTGGAATAATGTAATAAAAACACAATACCGCTCGAGTTTAATGCCTAACTGACAAATAATGATAAGAACAGTGGAAGTGTTGATCAAACAAACATCGGACAAAATATATCGCGTCTGGTAGGATTATATTTTGAATAGTTATCTCATAGAACTTATAGTAACATGGAATTACCAGATCAAAAAGTGGATAAACATCTCAAGTTGGAGGAATAGCGAAATTTCCATGTTACTATGGATATGAGGTGTCACAAAGAACAGAAACACACACTCAGAAAAACAAATATTCACCACTAAGAAATTTCGAATGTATGTAAGAAATATCTGTTTCACTATACGTCCCAACAAATATTTCTCAAAAGATATGTTTTGGTTTCTTACAGCATTGACATCTTGATACTAAGAAATCATTTATTTGTGATGAATTAGACATTAGATTACTCCAAAGATACTATTTCTTTATATTGATCGCATGTATGTTAATACAAATAACTAGATTTAGGGAATATGAAAGATTTCTTGACTGTTATTGAACGATTGTTAATATAGAAAATAATCAATTAGGAATTAATGTTCCGGAATTCATGAATACATAGTATTCTTTATAGTTAAGAAATCAAATATTTGTTGTCATTATCTCATGTTAAACAGTTAATAAGTTTTTTAATATTGAACAAATAGCATTATTATTGCTGAAATAGTACTTTTAACTGTATTAGCTCTTATGTTATGATATTTAAAATTATAAAATGTTGCATAACTGTTATGTATCATTAGTTAGTTGTTCATGAGATACTTATTAGGGGTAGAATAAAAATCTATTATGGATTGAACAAAATATATTCATTGAAATGTCAAAAACATCATGAATATAAAAAAACATCATACTGGGTGGAAGGCAACGGGACTGGGAGGTTCCGGCACACCTTCAGACGAAAATAAAAGCACACTATCAGCTGATTGGTTGATCCTGAAAAGAATTTACTGGTGTTGAAATTTGTTAGCACCAAGTTGCAATAACATAAAATTTCAGTTTGAAAAAAATCCCATCTGTATTATCAGAATTTTGTGTATGAGAGGCACCATAACAGATAATATTTTCATTTTGTCCAGCCTTGAGAAAGGTTATGAAAATGATCGATAGCTCGGATGTATAATGTATAAAAGTGAAATACTGATCCTTTAAACCTGAATATTTCCACAATCTTCTACTTCATAAATAATCACGTTCATTAAATCTATTTCCTAGTTTCCCACAAATAATGAATATATAATAATATATCCTTGTCTAAAAACGATTGATGAATAAATAATTCCTTTATTGAACTGTTTAGAATGAATGATATTCAAAAAAATTGTAGAGAAAAAAATTTGTGTAATATATAGTCAAAAAGAAATGAAAACTCAAATTTTGAATCGAAAGAAATGAAACTGGAATTAGCTCGAAAAGCATCAACCAAAGGGATATCTAATCAGGGAATTTGTGTAATTTATGTATAGGTATATGAAATCTAATAAATTGAATCAAAACAATAGCTCACCTTTGAGGAATTATTATGAAGCGTATAATCCGCAGGTATACTCTTCCTCAAGTTCCTCTATCTTTCAATATGTGCTTGGCTGATCACACATGGAACGAACTGTTTTTTACACCACGCTTGAATTTCACGTACACAACATTATTCAGCTATCCTAAGACTTCATGCAAATTTTAACTTCATAACACCACTGGAGCACACTCAACAACAATTTTCCATAATTTTCAGAATTGCCATAAGACTCTTGGTAACGAACTAACTCTCAATAATTGTTCGAAAGAGCTGTTCATATTGACGCCATGTTCCATCAGAATGATTCCGCGTCTTTATGAGCCGAACGAAATCGGAAACGAACGAAGTGGAACGGTTAAATTTTCTTTATTTATTGTTAAAATACCACTTTCTGGTTAAGAAACATAATTTACTAATAATATTATCTCTGTATTTTATATCTTCTGCTCAAATTATTCACCACTAAACTGGACAATATCTTTGATAGTAAGAAATAACATTTGAATACTAAAATGAAATATTTTTTGTTAATAAATTTGTTAATATATAAAGAATATAAGCAAAACAAACCGTTTTTTTTTATTCAAGATTCAGTCAAATTAATAAGTAGTAAAATTTTTTAGTTGATAAGTTCTGTTGTTAAATATAAATGAATATTGGACTAAGAAATCGGAAAGTTGAATATTAATAATCATTTTTCTCAGTGCAGAAATCTTTGCTGAAATGCCGAGTGAATCGGATTTTCACGATTAGTTTCATAGTATTTCTGTGTTTCTGTTCTGTGTGACATCTCATATCTATAGTAACATGGAAATTTTGGTATTCCCCCAACTGAGATGTTTAGCCATTATTTTTAAGCTGAGCAGCAGGGCTAATAGCATTCCATGTATTATAAGTTCTAAGAGTTATCTTTATTGATATCATTGATGATTTTCAAAATCACCATTTCCCAATTATATTGATATTGAGATTTGTTACCTGTTCATTCTTCGCAATTTTTCATTATAGCATCAAATCCAACCGCGTAGAAAATTCATTAAGACAAGCTCTTGTACCAATTCCTCTTTCGAAAAGATAAAACAATCAAAAAAATGGCGGAAATGGAAGGAGAGAGGATCACAAAACTTCCGATGGCCTAGGAAATCTTTCCGGGACTCAATTCCGATACATAAAGTTTCCATTTCATAATCGTACCATACAAGGCATATCGAAAAAGGGACTGCGACATGGACTCCAATCCAAGGTAAAATATTGTAACTGGCAAGACATCCAGCTAGCAAATTCCGTCCTGGATATTGCAATAGGTCGGATCCATATAATTTCCAGAGATATTGCATTATACCCGTTCAGACCGGGATGTCGCGCACATTGACAGTGACAGTAAAACAATATAACCGGTCACTTCGACCCTCCGCAGGCCCCCGACATGCCCCCGGGTCCAGAACTTTCCAACTCGCTGTCTTACGTGAAGTGGTGGATTTATCGATTCGACGTGGATTGAGAATGACATGAATATTGGATGGACCTTTTGTTTTTCTTGGACCGAAGCGGGTGTATTTGATTTCAGTTACTGGACTTGATGAACCGTGAAGATGAACGCACATGCGTCCGTTATATTCAAGGAATAGATGGAATTCCCCATGCTTTCGTGTAAGAGTTATTTCTATCATTTCGTTTGAAAATAAAAAATTCATTCTTCAGACATGTTTTCAAAGACTATTTTGGGATTATCGTCGTTTGGAACATGTCATGTATTAACATGCCTGGAATCAACGAAAATCATATTGATATTTATGCACACATGACAGTGAAACATACCCCTAAGTAGCCCGGAGTAGAGCTGAGTTTAGGAGGGATCAGGTGTGTTCTAATTAAGCTTTGTTATTGTGTGCTCAAGACAATTGAGGCATATCGCTGTGAATTTATCCCAACTGTGAATGAGGACTAATTCTCCAGTCGAAAAATTCTGTAGTTCCGACCATAGACGAGATTTGATTTCGAATGCACACTGAGAAAAATTTTCATTTTGATTCTAATGAAACAGCTTTATTAACTCTCACATAATTATTACAATGGTAAATTGAATATATTCGATTATCTGTCTGCTCATTTCAATTTTTTCGTTTCATTTTCATTAGAAGTTCTATTTTATTGTTATCAATTCAATTGGAATAATAACAAATTCTATAGTGTCAATGTTAGGGATAATTATAAGACAACTTCCTGTTTCATTCAAAAATTTATTATTATTTTAAAAAACATTCTGACTGCGCTGAAAAAAAGCATTATTGTTTTCATGTGACGCTTCATTGCATCTACCATTTTATAGAGTTTATTCTTATTCATTTAACAACAAAGTCGTGGTAGTGCGTTGCAAGTGGTCATTTCGTTACTCTGTTGGTTTTTCATTGTGCACGTGTGAGTTTGAAGCTTAAGATCAAATTTGATCTCGGTTTAGATGAGTTACATTAAAAATTATATCTGAGCAAGGTCGTCTTTTCAATAATAACTGAAGAAAAACTGATTGAATGCTTATGATTACTTCATTTTCCACTCACGCTGTGATCATTGAATAGAGACATTGAGCCGAAACTACTAAAATCATTCTGTTAGTTAAAATTTTTCATACCTCATTGAATAACTACTTGAGTACTGTAGAGTATATTATGGCATATTTTCTAGATTTCAGAAGGGGAAATTCTACAGAAGATACTGCCTAAAGTTGGTGTTGTTGATATTACGACCCGAAGAAAAATCTAAAAATCCGAATAATCGTCTGAGTTCAAATAGTAAATCGAGTCTAAATTTACATTCACATTTACATTTTCATCTGTTTGTTAGTGCAAAAGCAAACTAGTGTGATATTGAACAATTTCTGAGTGAATTGCCGCCTAATCGCTGTCGAATAGGCATAAAAGGAAGGTTAATCCATTTCTATCCCTCGTATGAAGAAACCCGACCTCTGTGTGATAACACATTAGGAAAAGTGCATTTTCATTTACAGGATTGTTCGATATCAATATCATAATCATCTGGAATTGGTTGCAATCACCTGTAATCATTCAGCAGCTGTATCAACCAGTGTTGGTGATGACCATCAGTTACTGATTCGGCGCCTACTGCGAGATGATAAGATATATTGTTTATCGTGATCACTCCTAGGTCTCCTGAGGAGACTCCTCTGAAACTACAAGCTTCGAAGCTTGCAACTTGTGCCGAGTTCCGAGTGAGCAGTTGTGTTCAATGTAGGCTTTGTTACTGTGTCCTTAAGCCACCTTAAGCCCAGCACTGTTGATTTTTGACCCAACCCCTACCGAGACTAGAAAATTTCTTTCCTAGCTCGTGATTGAACATGGGACTTGCCGGGTCCTAATCCAATGCTCTACCACTGAGCCAAGGGCACTCATATCCGACTTTTTTTACCCAGAATGGAAGAGCTTGACTTGCATGACATCTGGTTTTAACAAGACTGTTCCATATGTCACACAACACGCGAAACAATGAACCAATTGAGATGCAAATTCGATTTACGTTTTTGGCCACCTAGATCGTGCGAATTAAGGCCTTTAGACTATTTTTTGTGGGGCTATGTCTACTGGCCATTCCATTCGAGAGACTTCAACCTCTTCAAGGTACTCCTGAACGATGCGCGCACGATGGGGTCTGGCATTATCGTCCATAAAAATGAAATTTTCACCAATGTATGGGGCAAATGGCACTACATGCTCTTCAAGAATGTTCCTTATATACTTATCAGCATTCATAGCTCCATTATCAATGACAACTAGGTCTTTGCGAGCAGTCAAAGATATTCCACCCCATACCACAATCGATCCTCCCCCGAAACCAGTAGTATTCAGGAAATTGCACTGAGCATATGTTTCATGTGGACGTCTGTATACAAGGGATCGTCGATCACAATGGTAGAGGCAGAATCTAGACTCATCTGTGAACAGAACTCTTTCCCAATCGGCCTCTTCCCAATGGATATGCTCTCTCGCAAAATCCAAACGCGCCCTTCGATGGGCTGGGGTAAGAGCTGGGCCTCTTGCCGCGACACGAGGCCTTAAATCATATTCTCTGAGGCGATTTCTTATTGTCTGAGTGCTAATTCGCACCTTATGAGTTTGCTCAAGCTGATTTTGAAGGAGGCGAGTGGTTGCCAACCGTTGTCTCAACGAAGAAACTCTCAAGTAACGTTCTTGAATGGCAGTTGTTACCTGTGGTCTACCCTGTCCTGGTCTTCGGACATTCATACCTGTCTCCCTGAATCGCTGCAAAATTCTGGACACACTTGCATGGGAAACTCCAAACCTTTCTGCAATTCTTGTGTATGTCCATTGTCCACCCTTCTTCTCGCAAAACTACCGCTTGGGCACATTCCTCTGGGGTCAAATTGCGTGTTTCGAGTTGCATAGCGATCGAAAGAAAAACTATTGATCACTAAAATTGATCGAGAACAACTGATTTTGGAATGGAGCCAATACAATCAAAATCTGATAATATCCTTTTTTTTATTCCAGAGAAAACATCTGTATCGAAGAAAAACGTTGAAAGTGGATAATATATGCATGCATAATTCTGATAAAGATAATTATCATTGAGAACACCTTCAGTTGTAGAATAAATTTCGATCAAATTTACTAGCATGCAAATTTCATTTTTCAATAGACAATCCTTAAGCAAGATTATATCCTATTCATAACTGTCGATACACATTGTATGTTGATGGTACAAAGGTTATCTTGAATAGCAGCCGATGGTACGGAGTAACTGTCCTATCGGTTCGTCGCGGCGTCCATACTCCAATAATAATTATAAAATTTTTGAGGTCATATCATTAAGAAGTCGATGATTGACTTCTACCTCAACTTTCAACTCTAATCACTACACAAAACATCACGTAAGTTGTATCCATCAACACGACGGCAACGTAAGTTGCTATTTATTTCATGAGTTAATTAAAACCATAAATTAGAGCAGGCGATATGACGCATCATTAACTATAATTGCAATATAGGTGAAAATTGATTAATGTGCCATCTGGTGCTACTAGAGGGCGTTTCTGACTACAGCAAATATGAGCGGGCCATTATTGACCCCCCTGCTTTAGTTCAAACCAAGCAATATTGTCATGGGTCGTGTTTTTGAAAAGGTCCTTTCCTCCTGAATATGTCAGTGATTTTTTTTTTCAAAATCTGATTATTCATTCACATATTATTCCGCTTCGAAAATGAAACATCTCAATTTTAGAATGAGCATAAAATGAATGCATATGTCAATGGGTCAAGGCAGGAGGGGTAACTTCTTCTGAAAAAAAACAACGCGACGAGTGTCCTGAATAGTTAAATCCAACAAATGCTCGAATCGGGCACCACCAACTTCCATAAAATGGTATAAATTATACCTCGATTTCAATATCGGATTTCCTAGTTTTTCTGAATTAACAAATACGATAACTGAGACTCTCCATGATAGAGGAGGAGGTTTCTTTCACGTTAAAAAACCTCAATTCCTTGCTCCTGATGAAGAGATGAATTAAATTCTCGAAAGCTCGAGCAGAAGGAAAGAGAGTTTTCTCATTTTTCTTGTGTTGTTTAGACCTCAGGATATTGAGAAGTACTGGTTTAAATTTATTGTTTATTGAATAAATGCATAAAATATAATTGCGTCAACTTCCTTTTGTGAAACATTTTCCCCCCATTCATACAGAACTTTTACAAATAAATACGATTTCTCTTCATTGGAACAACAATTACTTGAACAATACTTCAAATTGAAGGTAGGTAAATAATGTTTCTTCACATCGATCATTAGACTTAATTTCACAAGCTTTCGGAAACGAATATCAGAATTGATTTGTGGAGATAATTCCACTCTCCCAAACAGAATGGAAAATCAATAGTGGAAAAATATCGGAACACGAAAATTCCGAAAGGTAATTATGAAAAACCCGCAGCGATATATCGACAATCCATTCCGCTTCTCGAACTTTCTAACTTCGTAATAGACACTCCATCCCGAGGATTTCTCTTTATTCGAAAACTTTCCGGCATAAAGGAGATAAAACGTCAGGATTCAATAATTGGAATAAGAGACGCCAACGAAAATCCTCCTCTGCAGACGCATACGTTATAACATGTCCCTCTATAATAACGTCGGATCGACAGCGTCAGCTGGCACCTTTTGCAAGGTAAGAACCAATCATAAAGTTCTTATAGAGCGCGGAGTAAATCAGGAAAACGGAATATTAAAACGGAGATTCCGAGCAGCAGGAGGACCTAATCTCCGTACGATCGGTTACCCGAATCGGC
Organism: Adalia bipunctata; assembly: GCA_910592335.1. Classification (NCBI taxonomy): domain Eukaryota; kingdom Metazoa; phylum Arthropoda; class Insecta; order Coleoptera; family Coccinellidae; genus Adalia; species Adalia bipunctata. The sequence goes on from OU342951.1 coordinate 26,378,568, forward strand.
TTAACACTCTTCCAGTTTTTGCAGTGTGCTCGGATCACACCGCGACGATTTTCAGTTTGAAATTAAAGCGCGAGCTTTGAAACTTCCAGATGAAAGTGCCGAATGCCGGTGGGCTGGCTTATTGGAAAGTATCGGTAAGGGGGGGATTACGCAGTAAAAGTGACTTCCGGCAGTTCCCCGAAATCAATATGTAAGTGGTGAGATGAGTGTTGGTAATTCTTTGAGTCGGATGTAGACACGATGTGAGAAAGGTTCGAGTATCTCGAAGTCTCGAGATACAATCTGAAATGTAGTCTCCCAACCGAATGAAGTTTTGTGTATCTTTCGTCCAAAAGGTTACACCGATCAAGGTACTCCATCCATTTGATTATTTCTCAAGGCGCAGCCACAATATGCTCATTTCCTATCGATTCCTGTCGAAAATGTTCCAACACTTTTCGAGCAGTAGAGACAAGAGAGTCAAGAGACTAAATTACGTCCACAAGAGTTTTGGAGTGTGGACGCCTCGACAGCCGTGGTATCCATTCTACTCATTTCACGTCGAAATATTCGGACAAAAATTCTGTCAAAATTTCATTTCGATTAAACTCGTGTTTGGACTTATTCACATCTGAATGAGACGAATATGCATGATGTATAAAATAAAATGGGTCACATGAAGCACTAACGTGAAGTCAGGAGCTTCGAAACGCTCGTTCAATTACCTTGTGGGTAGATTCATCTTGTGTAAGGTAGATTCACCTTTTAGTTAGATTCGCGCATTTGACAGTGCGCGTAAGCAATTGTTAAAGTTCAAATATATCTTGTTATGGATATGTCGATCCTTTTCGACGATATCACACCTTTTGACACACTCGAAACTCTCATCAGTCGTGAGTTTGAGAGAGATTGGATTGATATACTCCATTCACTCTTATGAAGTATACCAGTTGGACAAGATTTAGGTTAATCAAGTGTTTTCAATTAAAACTAACGCAGGTTGGTACTTGTTAAATGTCCAATAATTCTCAGAGATGCTAATTTTTATTTACTCTTTTTTAATTTTGTGAATGAAGTTGGTTCTTTTAAGGTTTAACTGTGACATAGGTTTCGTAGTACCTACCTACATCTACATTTTCATATTGGATTATTTCAAATTAGACAAAAAGGTATTTGAATGCCTTCTGTAGACTCATTTCTTGAGAATTTTGAAAATTGGGGAATTCCATAGGTCCGTCTGTTCGTTAAGAAGTTTTTCTGTCGGGTAATTCGAGTACTTTCATTCCTTTTTCGGATAAACTATCACAAAGTAAAGGATGATTTCACTCATTTTTCTTCAGTAAAATTTCAACACTCGATTCTTGATTTCCGAACGAGAAAATATCATAACTGAAAATCATTCCAACCATGTTTATACAGGGTCCTGCAATAGTGCGTTCTTCTTCCATAGCTGCCGAACCAGACTTCTCAGAGATTTCGTTGGAAAGTAGACCTCTTGTACCTTCATTTCTGCATCTCAGGAAATTATTTTCTGATAAACAGGGTGTCCCCGATAAATGTTATTCAACAAATGGATGATGTTTTCAATGGATCACCCCATATATGTTCACATATTTTCATAACCTCTTTCATGACGCAAAATCTTAGGGACATTTTTCAACAGTTCTGAAGATTTCCAGAAGCGATAATAACATGAATTTGAACTGAAAATTTTTTAATTGAAGGATTTGCCTTGACATGGTTCCTAAACGATCAACCTGTCATATACAGGGTGTTCGTTATTAAGGTCCAAATATGGAGAACTTGAAATTATAATTTCCCGATTTTTTCAAATCGAACACCTTGTATTTCTTTCCACAATGATGTAGAGAATGGAATATCTTACATTTCCTCAGAAGTAGCCTCAGGATTATTTTAACTCCCGCATCCAGCAGACACGAAAAGTGATATCGCAACTGAAAATTTTATTCAAATAATAACATAATTAAATCTAACGGACATTCAAAAGAGGTAAAACGATGAAATAAAACTAAATGAATAATTATTGACAAACTTCAAAACCTTCCCAGAATCATACTTCCTGAGCATCATCATAAAAATGATATTTCTTTTCCGTACAAGCAATACATATTGATCACGTATTCAACCATTTATATCAGTTTTTATCGGCTTTCCAAAAATATATTGATCAAGTTATTGCTACTTAGAGCTCAAAGGTACTTTCGAATACAGTGAATCAGTATAAATTTTTTGAAAAAATAGGATGGTTAATATGATTTTCATGTTAGGGCAGTACCACAGAACCTGTTTTTTAAGGAAGTCGAACTTATGCTGCCCAATATCCCGATAGGAAACAAAAATTCATACTGATTTACTGTATTCGAAAGTATATTTGAGCTCTAGTAGCCATAACTTGATCAATATTTTTTTGGAAAGCCGATAAAAACTGATATAATTGGTTGAATACGTGATCAATATGAATTGCTTGTACGAAAAAGAAATATCATTTTTATTTTTTAGTGCCACACAGAAGAAAAACGTAGCAATGAACCTGATCAACAGAGCAATAACTTTGAGTGATGCTAAATATAAAGAAGAAAACATCAAAAAAGTCATCGAAATCCTTAAACAAAACAATTACACCACACATTACATCAGAACGTGCATTAACATGTATCACAGAAATCAGGCAAGTACTACAACTAATCAGTCGAGAGATACACTGACCCTACCAAACAACACAACAGTAAATCACAAAAAATTTTTCAAACTAGCTTTTTACCCGTCACTGTCACACAAAATCGACAGAATATTCCGGGAACATAATTGCACGGCAGCTTTTTACAATGTTGTAGACAACAAAAGAAAATATTTCACAAAATTGAAAGACATAACTCCTATCGAAAAAAGGTCAGAAGTAGTGTACAAGATTGATTGCCAAAATTGCGAGAAATGCTATGTTGGTCAGACGAAACAACTATTAAAGGACAGAGTAAGACAGCACATGTACGACACCAAGAAATTCGACAACACGCATAAGACTGCACTAACCGCACATACACATACAGAGGGACATAAGTTCAAATTTGACGATGTCAGCATTTTGGACGTTGAACCACACTACAGCAGAAGACTGATAAGTGAGATGGTCCACATCAAAACAAACAACACTGTAAATTTCAGGGAAGACACTCAACATCTTAGTGTGATATACAACAATTTAATAATAAAGAACGATAGGGTTACGTAGAAGATGTGGTATATTTGAACCAGACTGTGGTTATATCACCTCTTCAACTCAGTTATAAAAGTTATGAACTGCACTATATTTTATTTCATGACTTTCAAAGTATTTTATATTTTATTGACTTTAGTCATATGTATTTTTCAAAAAATTTTAAAAGATTTTTATGTGAACTGTGACTGTTTTGTAAATGTTGATTATGACCGCCGAGACCATTTATTGTGAGAAAACATATTTTCCGAGCAACAGACATAAGTTTGATAATATAAACAAAATAACCCTACTTTCGGCTGAAACTGCGAAGCAAGATTTATTGTAAAAGAGAATATATTTTTGATATTGTAACGAGGTGAGTGTTAGATCTGCCTATTTTTGTTTTTATTGTGTATCTTGATTCATGTCACTGCAGCCTTGAGAAAGGACCAATAGTGTCCGAAACGTTGGCAAAGTTATAAATGGTTTGAACATCTATACACGGATTTTTATTTTCCAAATTCCTGTAATCATTTTAAAATATTTAATATGGATGCAATCACTCAACAGATCACTCAACAGATATCATTTTTATGATGATGCTCAGGAAGTATGATTCTGGGAAGGTTTTGAAGTTTGTCAATAGTTATTCATATAGTTTTATTTCATTGTTTAACCTCTTTTGAATGTCCGTTAGATTTATTTGAGTTATTATTTGAATAAAATTTTCAGTTTTCTTCGAATAAGATCTGAACTGTTGAAAAAATGTCCCTAAGATTTTGCGTCATGAAAGTGGTAATGGAGGTTATTGAAAATATGTGAAAATGTATGGGGTGATCCATTAAAAAAATCATCCATTTGTTGAATAACATTTATCAGGGACACCCTGTATATCAGAAAATAATTTCCTGTGATGCAGAAATGAAGGTACTTTTCAACGAAATCTCTGAGATGTCTGGTTTGGCAGCTATGGAAGAAGAACGCACCATTGCAGGACCCTGTAGAATGAATAATAACAATAAAGAAATTGGATCTTAAAATTGAACTCTGTGTTACTCAGAATAAAAGAGAAGGACCAAACCGAGGACCAAACATATGTTATATAATCGAAATTAGGGAAAAAAAACTTGCCAAATATAGAAAAGTATACAGGGTGTTCTATTAGAATTGTAGACATTTATTTCGGTCGATGATTCTTCCTTCCTAGGAAAACGAGATGATTGTATTCGTATATTTCACACTTCAAAGATATTCGCTGTATAGGAATCAATCATCCCAATCCTGGTGGAATCGGAGGCAACTATTTATCGACCACAAATCCGAAAGCGATTGTGAGTACAGTTGACGTTGGATATATAGAATAGGAAAACTCCGGTTACCAAATCGTCCGAATATTCCATACAGGAATTTTATCCGAAAAGCTGCTATAAACACAATTCAAGCCCTGACGAGTAGGAGCACAGGGATCAAAGCGAAAATGAAAAAGAGTTCGTTCGGATATATCTTGGATTCTGTCGCATCCCCTTCTTCACTCTACGAAACCCGCACACGAATGGATCTAAATTTTTATTTATTCCAAATTTATTCCCCTTTTCGACCCGTTTTATTTCAATTTAATGCCATCTCCTGCCTGAATTTATTCAAATCCATAGTCGAGTAGTTTCATGTTTCGCGAAAATTGGCGTATCAAGATATACGGCCGATGGAAAAAAGGTCTGACGATATTTATCGGCACCTGCGAAGACGTTCAACGATGGAGATGGAGCTCATGAAGAAAATTCTATTTTGATCCCTTATTCCGAAAAACAGTAAACGGTTTTTGGATATGGATATTGGTGTAGGTACGGAAGCTACAAGGAATATTGTATTTAGGACGGAATCAGCCACTCACTATACAAGTTTCTATTCTCTGATTTTCGACGAAACCTATGGTCTGGACTTGTTTCAGTTATCGCAAAGTGTTAAATTGGATTGTTATTTACGATTATCACACTTCAATTATTCACAATTTCCAAATTATGATCGGAAGTCCTTTCGAATTGGTGTGACATTGGTTAAACAAAAACCGAGCGTTTCATGCCTGAAAAATCCTCCAAAATAATAATAATTAATTTGAGGGACAGGAATTTGAGCTTCTGCCTCTTTCAGAGATGAGCGACGTAACTATTTTCTTCACTTTTGATTTATCCAAGTCAGTTGAAGACATACCAGAACTTCAGCTTCAGAAGCGCTGCTATCCGATAAGTTTTTTCAAACGAATCGTTAATTTTGATATTGATCTTTCCTGGTTTTCAATCATCACCGATCACAGAATAATTCCATTCACTTTTATAAAGTATCCCGGTTGGCCAGGTTTCAGGCTTATCAAGTTTTTCACTGAAAACGGAAACAGGTTGGTACTCGTTAAATATCAAATAAGTCTCAAAAACGCTGCCAATGCTTATTTCTATTTACTTATTCTAAACTTTGTGAATGGAGTTAGATCCTTTGAGGTGACACAGGCTTCGTAGTACTACTACATTTTCATACTGGAGTATCTCAAGTTGTGCAAAAAGGTAATTAAATAGCTTCTGTGGGCTCATTTCTTGAGAATTTTGAAAAGTGGGGAATTTCATAGGTCTGGGGCCCAATTCTCAAATGTCTATCAGAAATGTAGAACGCGACAATATGTCGAGTGCAAATGGCTACTGACTTTCGAATTAGCTATTCTCGGGAACTACTCGACATTGGGAAGTCACTCGACATTTTATGTCGTGTAAGTATATCTGGCAACTCTGCATTGGGAATCAAAGAAGAAGATTACGTTCATTGAAGTTTGAAAAATCTAAAGAATATTCCACTGCAATCGAGGTTCGAGTCGTTCGAGACGGAAACTGCAAAGAAATCATATTGCTCGGCAAAACAAAAATCAAAATTAATTCAGATACTGCAAAATGAAATAGATCTTATTGCCGGTAAATACGTGTTTTGATGTTAACATTTCTTCTAGAGTTAGTGCAGACATAAGAGATATAGGGTATAACTATTAAATTTCCAGACAATCGAAATCTCTTTACAAACATGTTATCACTTAATGTCCTGAAGCACTCATATTAACGATGGGTATGCCTTACAAATTCTGCAGCTTCTTCATTATCCTCCAGTTCTTGAATGGCTTGTAGAATTTGTACTTCTTCGTCCATCATTTTCAAAAGGATTCGCGAACGTACAGGGTGGGCAAAATTGGTGCTACATGAACTAAAACTTTTTAACCCGAGGAGATAGAGAAAAATGAATGGCACCTTATAGTCCTCTTTTTTCGAGAAACTGATAATGCCATCAACTGCATTCCTCTATCTTCTTTCGTTTTCGAGTTAAAGGCGAAAATTGAAATTTGGGCGATTTCAACTTTAGTCATTATCTGCGTTTCTGTTTATGCTAGGATGTTGAAATAAAAACATTATACAGGCACTTTTCTGATAGCAATCCAGTGGCGTACACTGATTTTTTCTAAGAAGTTTATTTGCTGAGTTATAACATGAAGTTGTGTTTTTTCTTATGGAAACAGTAGTTTAAAATGACTTAAAAAGAATCGCCATTTCATTTCCGTTTCAAAAATGTATCATATGTCATACATCGGACTCAGATTCGTTAAGATATTATGAAAAATATGGAATTCAAATTATTGAGTATTAAGTAGGCTGAATCATAGAATTTTGTGTCTCTACGAATGGTGTAATTATTATTTCATGGTTGGATACTTGATGGTGTGATCTCTGATCTCTGTTTGAAACAACTGTCAGTTATTAAAATTTGACATATTCGGATTTATGGTCAAAGCACCTATAATTTCTTCGGTCTGCTCATCCTGGTTCTTTTTTGAATATTACTTTGAACGTGGCTTCTTAAGAGAGCCAAACACAGCCAAAGTATCTGCCAAATGTTTAAAATATCTAATATTTGGTTAATGACGTTCGGGGAAGCTTTGAAAATATGAATCACTTGCTGCCCCACTATTCTCATTCGCTAAAATGAAACATTTTAACATATCATATTTTTCGTAATTTTGGAATATCTCCATTAGGTATGCCGCCAACGATGACTTCAAATTTAAATATCTGACAGTTGTTTCAAACAGAGATCAGAGATCACAACATCAAGTATTCAATCGTGAAATAGTTATTTAATCAACTAGTTTATTAATGACAGCGATTAATGGTCGAAATATTTTAACGCGTGAGCGGAGCGAGTGCGTTAATGTTTGAGACCATTAATCGCTAGATTAATAAACGAGTTGATTACAAGATTTTTCCGTCGACCCCATCACGAAATGAATATGAATTCAGGCTTCAAATAAATTTTTATTTTGCATAATAGACAAATTTGACATAATGTAGATTTCTATGTTCATTTCGATATATTAATATTTATGCTCCCTATGGAACAATTCGAAAAATTCATAGAGGGAATATTGGACATGTTGTGACATTCTGAATAGTTCACATTTAGTTTACATTTATATCATTACCTATGATATCCCATAAGGAACGTTTGGAGAAAGTGGAGGTTGAAGTATCATCTACTTTGCAACTTGTATCACCTGAAATTTCTTCTGCAGTCTCTATTTTATTTTGAATGGAGTTTTCAATATACCCTTCGGTGACAGAAGTTTATTTCCGACCAAGCTCGATAGTGCTCTGACTGAACATTTTATGTTCGGTTGCTATGACAATCATGCATTAATAAGAAATCATGCATTAAAATAGGTCATTAATGGATGATTTCGAGTGCGTTAAAATGAGCTTTTACTCTATGGTCGACGGAAATAATAATTACACCATGCGTAGAGACACATAATTCTATGATTCAGCCTACTTTATACTCAATAATTTGAATTCCATATTATACAAACCATATTTTTCATAATATCTCAACGAATCCGGGGGTGATGTATGACATATGATACATTTCTGAAACGGGAAAAAAATAACGATTCTTTCTAAGTCATTTCAAACTACTGTTTCCATAAGAAAAAACACAACTTCATGTTATAACTCAGCAAATAAACCTCTTAGAAAAAATCAGAGTACGCCACTGGATTGCTATCAGAAAAGTGCCTGTATAATGTTTTTATTTCAACATCCTAGCATAAACAGAAACGGAGATAATGACCAAAGTTGAAATCGCCCAAATTTCAATTTTGGCCTATAACTCGGAAACAAAAGAAGATAGAGGAATGCAGTTGATGGCATTATCAGTTTCTCGAGAAAAGAGGACTATAAGGTGACATTCATTTTTCTCTATCTCCTCGGGTTAAAAAGTTTTAGTTCATGTAGCACCAATTTTGCCCACCCTGTACAATGAACACAAAGTTTATTTTATTCGATGAAAATGACAATGTCGAAAGTGAATTAGTAAACGAACACATAGGAAGAACTAACATATATTCTTTTCAAAGAGAGTAATACATACTTTTTCCCTAAATCAAACAATATATGGCATAAGGCACGTGTGAAGAAAATGCGACAAGGGACAGATTTTTTAAAAGAAATCTGTTTCCCGCTCCAAACCTAAGTCTTAGCAGAGGGAATGTACACTAGGTACCATACAATTCTGCATATGATACACGAGAACAGATAAAAACTTATGAAAAAACTCTGTCTCCCCGTGTATGTGTAACTGGTGATACTGAATTTGGTCAAAAAACTTGCTGATATCCATGTTAGAGCTTGTTGTTCTTGAAAACTAGCCTTTTCATCGAGCTGGATGCAAGTACCTTGAAATTATATCTGTAACAAGAACAAAGGAGAAACACCGAGTAAGAAGCAGTAAAAATATACTTCACCTGCTCAAAAAACTTTTCACGAAGTCCTAACACTCTCTTGGATCGGGAGGATCTTTTGATCAGGTCCGATCTTCCAAGAAATGATTCTTCTGTTCTTCAGGTGTTCGAAGAACGCTACAGGTCCCTTATGTCGGGGGATCATCTCCCATAGATTCAAAGTCGGTGTTTTTATGGGAAAATTAACAAAAAAGCAAGAGCAAATTGAAATAACCTCGGAAATAACTTCTGACACTTCGTTCTCATTTCTGACAATTAGGATGATAAAAGCAATGTCGAGTGGCTCCTACCCACTCGTCTTCTTGTCTATCGAAATTTGTCTAATGCGACATTTGAGAATACCAATTTTTGATTTCATTCGACAATATGGCGATGTCGCATGCGACATTGACCCAATAGACATTTGAGAATCGGGCCCCGGTCTGTTCACTTAGAAGTCTTTCTGCCGGGTTATTCGAATAGTTTTATTGTTTTTTTCGAATGAACTATCCAAAGTAACGGACTATTCTCTCCATTATTTTCCAGTAAAATTTCAATACTCGATTCTCGATTTCCGTGCAAGAAAATAGCATAACTAAATTTTCCAAACATACATGTGAAATGTGTCAGAATGTCATGGCGATCCAGGATACATTATGAAAGTGAATAGAGTATACTCCCTCATAAAAAAATAGAGATATCGAAACCTTAATGCAATTTCTGATAATAAACATCGTTCAAATCATATTCAATATGAACAAATTCATTTTCTTCGAAATGCAAATAGCAAAAATACCATGTGCCCCTATTTCTAAAATGATTCTGGTTATACAAGATTGACAGAAATCACATATTCATTTTAACCTGAAATGTCAGTTTCAACTTCCAATGCCGAAATGTGATTCAACTGATCCAATGGTAAACAAACACAAATGCACTGAAATGTAACTCTTCCGAAGATAATCCAAACAATTTCTCCACCAGAGTGAAAATATCAACAATATTTCAGCAGGGCCTTTTTTAATGCGAGTTTTTATCCAGGCCTCTTGTCCCTTCATCGGGGATTCACAAACTTTTCTGTTTATCCAAGGCACAAAAACGTACTTGACAACAACACTACAACTTACCTAATAATCTGCATTTCTTCTTGCGTAATTTTTCGTGATTTTGACTACAGTTAGTACTATATGAAGACATCATAATTTATATCGTAATCGAAAAAACGGCCACCCAATTATTGAATTCTTCATTACATTAATGGAAATATGGATAATTTCAATGTAAAAAATAGATTCGTTTTACCTCCAATAGACCAAACGTCCACGCAACCAAAGTTGAAAGTCTGAACTACCACAGATTAATGGAAGTAGTATATCTACGGAAATTGCAGTCACCGATCAAAGGCAGATGTTGAGATTGGGGCTCGATTTCTGGTCTGGGATGGTGTATTATAAATTGAATGACAAATGTTTGTACAGGGTGCGGCACGGAGGATGGATGGTTTTAAAAAAATAATAAAAGCGTTAATTTTTACTCAAAAACACATTTATTGACGGAATCAGATTCTCAAGGAAATAGCATTTGAGACAGTCAAGTGTGGAAAATCACATCAGGCATGTGGTGGCCGAAATCGGTGATGCAGTGCTGGAGGCGCTCTTGGAAGTTCGCGTAGACTCTCTCCAACATCGCTCTCTCAACTTGGGTAACTTCCATGCGAATAGCCCTTTTCAATTCGTCCAGAGTTCGGGGCTTGGTCTCGTATACTCTAGCCTTGAGGTGTCCCCATAAGAAAAAATCGCATATGGATAAATCTGGGGACCGGGGAGGCCAATGAACATCGCCAAACCTGGAAATAAGGCGACCAGGGAAGAGAGGGCGAATAACGTCCATTGATGCTCTGGCTGTGTGGGCGGTCGCCCCATCCTGTTGGAACCACACACGTCGGATTGGAACACGTTGCCGTCGTAATTCGGGGATAAAGAAGTTGTTGATCATTTCGACGTACCGCTCTGAGTTCACGGTAACAGCACGACCATTAACGTCTTCGAAGAAGTAAGGGCCAATGATGCGAGTTTGCGATACAGCGCACCAAACCGTAACTTTTGGGCTGGTAAATAAATGCTAGGAACACACGAGTCTAACGGCACCTTCCCCACTTCTCTCGTCCTCAGTGGGGGAAAGTTATGCCCATCTGAAAAACGTCCGCCCTCCGTGCCGCACCTTGTATAATAGATACTTGGTTTTCGATGAAAATGTGGACATATTATCACTTTACAAATTTATCTCAAGAAGGAATGTTCAAGAAAGAAGTGTGTTTTTATCATTTTCATTCGACTGAGGTTAGTACCTGTGTATTTCTCAAATGATTTACCCATTCTTAATCGAGAAATATGAACGATGAGGTATTTCATTCATTTCAGAAAATCGTACAGAGACGTTTTTTTTTGTTCTAGAAGAAATGAAGAGAAATTGTTTTACATACCTAAATTTTTCAAACAGAGCTGTTTCGGAACAATGGGAAATGAAAAAAAATTCCTTTGGCCTAAGAATCCACTAATAAAATACATGAACAAGTCAAAGACACGCCCTGTATAGTTGTGTGTGATTGCTTAGAAATATTATAAATTGTTTCGTCCAAATATTTCATCATTGTATCTCGAATTCAATCTCGAATATACACACAAAAAACACTGTTAGTAGAAACAATGGCATAACCATTGAATCAATGATATACTGTATTCCCTATTCCTGAATGATTACTATATTTAATTCAATGCTTATCTTGTTCTTCCTATGCCAATGCTGCCTATTTTTGATTCAATTATAGGTCTCATTGATTTGATCTAAGCAGTAAAAGTATTCAATGAAATGCTATAATTGGGACAAGAAAAGCGTTAGTTAGTTTCAATGAAAGAATACAATTAAAACAAACCCAACTTTTTTTCTATCAATTAACTATAATATTTCAGGAGAATAAATATACTATTGATTAACTATACATTTGGATTGTTTTAAATGTAGGATATATTAAAACTGAAACAAGATGTAATTTCTTGAAAGGTAGTTTACTATAAAAAGAACGAATGCTTGATTTTGATTTAAATAAACTTCATATTGGAGAAAGAAACTACATCAATTGAATCAATATGATGCAGTTGTTAGAAATATTTTACTATATGTATTTAAATTGAAAGTTTATTTTTGTTAATTTGACTTTTTAATTTATTGATTGAATGATGTATCAAATAAAACTATTTTGAATGTTTTACATTTGTTTATTATTTTATCGACAAAATCATAAATGGTGTCTCAAGAACACAATAACAATAAGTAAACAGTAACATACTAATATTCATAACAAAACAATAACTTATTTCCTCTAATTTGAACATAGTTATGGTACTGTGATAATAAGCGACAATATTAAATAGGGATCTTAAGGGATATTTTTCTTTTCGATTTTCTAAACCTCAAAAAACTACATAAGCAAAACCTTGTTTGAAAATAGAATGAATGTTAGAGACTTGATAAAATTTTTACTAACATCAAACTCTGTAAGTAGTGGATAACTGTGGGACACAGTTGTATGATCAATACCCAGTTTCATAAAAAAACAAGTTACAATTTTACAAGTAAAAGTACTTGTAATGCACATTGAAAACAAGTGAATTCCACCAAATACTGCCCCCACTTTTAGTTGGATTACAATTTTACGAATTAATTTAATCGGTATTGTTACCTTAGTTCTTAGTTAGTTATTTTTATGGAGCGGATATTGGACAAAAAACTTACAACTCGCAGAATATCTGCCTGTTGACTTATAACTTGTTTTATGAAACAGGCCCAGGTATATCAAAAGCAACCACTAAGATTTGGTTCAATTTAATCTTGAAATTGGATGTCCCTCCTTCGAAAGCGATGGTGCACCAAGTTTTAACTTAAGGGGTTGAAATAGTGAAATAACTAACATCCTAGCAACTATCGGTAAAATAAGTACCACTATTAGATTGTCTTTCGTTTATGGTACACATTCACAATAAAACGGAAGGCTTTGAGACATTTTTATATGAATATGAAGGTACTTACCCTGAAAATGTGGAACTAGAGATTCCATTCCCCACTTATTTAATAGCTCTTCCATTTTCAAACTCTTTCTTCGCAGTAACAGACACACGCAACACGCAACTGAATACTAGATCAAAATCCTGTCGCGTCTTGTCTTGATACAGTCGTCTTCGTAGCTTTATTTACTATTTTTGAATCAATCATAGGCTTCATTGGAATAAATCTAGTTATTGTTCCGTTACTTTTTTTAGCTATTGAATTAAATTAATCAATTCATTCAAATATAGGTTGTATTCAAAGCAAATATAGTTCTTTTTTATTTCAATATTATTCTGATCGATTCATTCAAATAGAAGTCTTATTCAACGAATATGCAGTTCTTCCTTATTTCAACATTATTTTGACTATAATTGAATGACAGCCATATTATTCAATGAATTATCTGAATTTAATTACAGTAATGTATGGATAATCCGAACTCCCGATAATCCGAAGTATCCTATAATCCGAACGCCCCCACTTGGTAAAATGATATGTATACTCCGAACAGCCTGAACTCTGCAATCCGAACGCCCGCCATCTTGTTTTTTTATGCGAGATGTACTCCTTACATATAAAGTTCAAATAAGGGCTTCTAAAAGAGAACATTTCTCACACAAAATTTCCAGTGAACTTAAACATCATCAAATTTTACAGAAAAAAGGTACTCTTGGTACAACTCGATACTGCGCACCGTTTTCGTAGTAATATCATTTTAATAACCTCATAGCTTACTTCCAACCGTTTATAAGCAATGGATTATTTAGAAAAAAGTATAGTCTTAGACATGTGTATTCGGAAAAACGGAGGACATTTGAACACCTATATACTCTAATTGAATTCTATTTTATGTTACTTTCTTTTTCTAAATTCTTATTTGTGATTTTTGTTTAATTAATACATTTATCATTACTTCATACCAGCATCGGTTATGACTTCATAATTTTCGAATCAAAATACTCCGAATATGGTAGGTACACAGTTTTACCGAGAGTAGGTACCTTTATGTGTAAAATTGGATGTTCAAGTTCATTTGAAATTTTGAAACATAAAAACAAATTCATTGGATGTATCAGCTTCCAAATCATATTCGTATAAAATTTCATTACAATGTGGCCAGTAGTTTCTGCAAAATTGTAAAAATTCAATTATTTTTTTTTCTTCAACACCCTTTTCTTGAATAAATGGCGTAACGAAAGTTCTTCACGAAGCAAACCCCAATTATTTTTCAGTTTTCTACCTATCCTAGAGACATGGTCACATTTTTTTAAACACCCTCTATAATCCGAACGTGTTCGGATTTTAGATATCATTCAGTATGATTTCTATAATCCGAATGATTTGATAAACCGAACGGGTCCCGACAACTTTCTGTTCGGATTATTCATACATTACTGTACTTCAAAAATAATTTATTGATATAACAAGAAGTTTTATTGGGCCAACTGAAACGATGTCAATGAAATATCTACTATTGCCGTTAGCACAGTCTTTTTTGTCTGTATTTTCTTCCAGCATTAACAGATGAGTGATTAAATTTTCTGTATAATATTTCACATAAAGGCGAAACCTCAACTCTTTTCCAGATTTTTCGAACCCACTAACGAAAGAAAGACCAAGCTCAGACTGTATAAATTCCATCCTGGAATTCGTTCTACCGAGAATTAGCCAGGTAATATTTGCGAACTCGAAACTCATTTACATAAATCGCGAGGCGTCAAACAATGAGTTCTGTCGAAAGGGTATCGTTGAACTTTGCAGATTCTCCATTTCAGAACAGAAAATAGCAACTTTCCTGAATTGACAACGATACCTAGAAATCCTGTCTCAGAACTACAACAGTTTTTCGCTATTATATCTCGATTTAAGATATTTTGCAGTAGTGGAAATATTGATAGTTTGAAATGACAGGGTTTCTATTTTATGTGCTATTTCCTTTGGATTTTCAGCAAAATAATATTCAAGCTCTTCAGATGATGATGAACAGATGAACACAGTGGTGGCTGATGAAATCTGATTATATCTGATTATTTGGGGAATTTCAAAGAAGTCAAAGTGAGTTCGAATGGTCCAGCCTTCATCTTATTCGTCCATTCAATAGAGCACCTTCAACCTTCGAAAGTTCATTGTCTATCGAGCTTTCGAAGCAAAGGCTTCTCCCAAATGAGCTTCCGTATGCTTTGGACAAATTCTAGCGACAAAGAGTGATTTTTATTGCACACTTGTGCAAAAACTATAAATTCGAGATTTTATGTAAAAATGAATTTTTTTGGGGTTGAAAGAGCGTTAGTCCGGGAGCAACGATTTCTGCGTAGAAAGCAGATCCACCTTGTAGGTAAATCCACCTTGAAGCTTGATCCGAATTGACCAAATTTAAGATAGATCCACATTTTCCAATTCAATTGACGAATAAGAAAAAAAACATTTTAAGACAAGCTTCATTTATAATAACGACACACATCCACCATTTTAAAGCCGCCATATTGAATTCCTCAATTTTAAAGAATCGTAATTTCCGACCCAGAAATCCCCCAGACATCAATTTTGAAAAGAATCGGATCATAATTAGAAAACTCGTCCGCCATATTGTTGCCACCATCTTGAATTTTCCAAATTTGACAGAATAATCATCATTGTCGAACCCGAAAATCCCCAGATACTAATTTTGAATGGAATTGGATCATAATTACAAAACTCATCAGCCATTTTGGAGCCGCCATCTTGTTTTTTCTATAACGAATATTTCATGATGCATTGTCACCTGCAGAATTATGTACACCAGTACATCTGCCAAATTTCAAATCAATCGGGCGATTAGAAGTGTGTCATATTCAACTTACAAGATTTGATAAGAGAGAGACAGACAGACAGACAGACACCGGGACAGGTGAAACTAAATAAAAGCTTGTAAAAAATATTTCAACAATGATTTTTTCCATGAGTGTGTTCATATTTTCATGTAGAAGGCTCAAGAATAGTGTGGTTTCTTCTATAGTGCCTTCTACCTGTACAAAATAATTGGCGAGGGTCGAAATAGGAAAAAAATTACAGCAGCTGCCAAATGGATTCGTTTAATAATAATGACCTAATTTCTAATTTTATTCATAAAGAAAAAAAATACTCCAAAGTACAAAGTAGATTCACATTTCAGACAATGCGAGAGAATTCCATATATTCCGGGTAATGGATCGAAAGTTTGAGAATATATTGTACAGAGAAGTCTGACTCTGAGAATGTAAGTACTCATCAACAAAACTGAAATAATGATAATTACATAATTCACTTTCCAGATTCCATGCATTCACTTGAGTTACATTCGTTGACTGGCAGCTGAACCCAAATATGCATTCCGAGGCATATTGTCATAGCGCTCTACTTGCCCAAAGTCGCTGGCTTCGTATTGTTATGGAATCATCTATATTTCAAAAATAGAATAGCAGTTATTCCATCACGTTTATTTCACTTAGTAGAAAGATAACTGCGCAAGGGCCGTTTCTACGAACGTATTTTTTACAATTCCTTTGGTCCGAACAAAAAGTCTGAAATATGTTTATTATATAATAGTATATTCTAAAACTAGTTGCAGAATGGGCTCCTATTCGAATACGAATGCGAAATTCGAAAACGGGCGACGAAGGAGCGAGTTTTCGAACGCATGAGTGTTGGAATTGCATTCTGCAACGAGTATTAGACGATATTTTCTCTATTTCAGTCAAATTTCGTTGAAATTCAATTAAAAATCCAGATTATACATCCTAGTTACTTTTGTATTGTATCTTGGCAGTTGGTGACTGTTACGAAATTGACATTTCCAAATTGACGTGTGTTGAAAATCATTTGGATCGGAAGCCAGTGCTGACAACCAAAAAACGAAAAATATAACTGAAAATAGTAGAAGTAATGAACTCATTACGATACAGAAATAGAGTGAATAAAATACAGGGTGGGGCAGAAAAACCTATCCGATTTCAAAACGTTATAAAATTAAAACCACTCAGCTTGTCAAAAAATTTTTTTTATTAACATATCGCAAATTTTATGCCATTTTTAAATTTAAGTTTTGAAAAGCACATCACTCAAATGTCGTCCTTGGGAGCGGATACACTTATTTAGGCGCTCGCGGTAGCTTTCCATGACTTTCACCGTCATTTCCACAGGAATTTCTTCAATTGCCCGAGCAATTTCCCTTCGTAAAGCAAGAAGGGTCCTTGGTCGATGCTGGTAAACCTTCGATTTGAGGTAACCCCAAATTCTGCCTGTTTACGGCGCCACAAAGGTGAAAATGGGCTTCGTCCGTGAAGAGCACAACATCGTCGTTTGGCAGTTCTCGGAGATCGCGACACAGGTTCGTACGGGTTTCAAAATCCCTTTCACTTAATTTCTGTGCAACAACCATTTTGTAGGGATGCATTTTGAGGTCCCGGTGCAAAATTCGCCGAATACTGCGGTTGGAAATCCCCAAAGCGAGCGAATGTTTTCGCGCCGAACGACGCGGGGAACGTTCAATCGCGGCTCTCACATTGGCCACGTTTTCAGGTCCTGTTGCTGTCCTGGGACGTCCAGGCGACTTCTTTTTCAATGCTGAACTCGTCTGTCTAAAATTTGACACCCACACTTTAATCGTATCGTGATGTGGAACAGGATCATGACGCCCGAGTCCGAAATGAATTCGAAAAGCACGTTGTGTAGCAATTATCGAACCGCCGCATTCGATAAACCGCTCAATAACAAAAGCACGATGTTCACCAGACCAAGGCATGTTGACTACTGACAAATGGCATAAAACCTGCTTTCTAACGGTTTTTACCCCACTACTCTACCTGCTCTCTCTTCTGAGAAAAAGGGATTTGAAATCGGATAGGTTCTTCTGCCTCACCCTGTATTATGTTATTATTATGATTTATCCCAATTTTTTCCACTAATGGGACACCCTGTTACAGAGCACAAATCTTTAATTCGCCGAAAAGTTCTGCATCCTCAGAGAAGAGAGACTACCTTTTTTGGTTCTCATCAAAATGCGAAGGTTGAGACATGGATATATGAAGGTCTTGTTTTCAAATTTCAAGGAGTCAACGAATGCTAATCATTTGCTCAAAATATTCACTGAGCAAACCTCTGTTACAGAACAGACAGATAACCATGAAAACCTGTGTGAAAAAATTCTTTTCATGTCAATCGAAAAAAAAAGTCAATGAATGGAAATTTAGAAAATCTTACGATACCTAGGTACAAGAAATCTCGTTGACTTTCATCCCGATTTCACAAATAGGAGATTGTGATTTTAGGGATAAGTTGTAACTGTCTCACTAAATGAATTTTTGAGTCTCTTGTTGTAACTCCATCAGATTTACACGATATTCACATTTCTTTTGAAGTGAATCCGCACATGAAATATGTAACATTATCAAAAATGTAAATTTGAAGTGGATCTTCCTGACATCAACCAAAAATTGTGGTTTAAATTTAAAAAATTGTCATATACAGTGAATATTTTAATAATCGGATTCAAAACATTATTTTCCTTTCATAATAAAAATAACCCTCTATCCCTCTCTTCTGAGATTGGATTTCAGAGGTGTCCGACAATAAGGTCGAAAAATTGCTCCGGTTTCTTCCTAGCACCAGCTCTTTCATTAGATCGTCCGGTTCAATGTCTTGCCGAAACTTTTTCAATTCGCTCCAGTATTAGGAGTAGATAAAGATTGATGAAGAGGCTGTTCACTACGAAATATAGTCGTTCTTATCGAAAACGAATATACCAAGCGTCAACGGATCGATAGTTGGGAAAGAACTATCGTAATTCCTAAATCAAAGTTTGGGGATGATCAGGCAGAAATCCAAACGCTACTTTAAATCCCCATTTTCACATGATTGATAGCGGAACATACGGGTGGGTAAATCCTTCTTCACTATTAAGGAAAGCCAACAAAAATGGGATAATATTTTTTAAATTTCCATTAGATATTGCGCATGAAGCGCAAACAGGTCTGGTCACCAAATGATGTGAAAACCGCGTGGCCACATGGCGACCAAGGACTCTCCTGAAGGGTTTTCCAATAAGAGGTATTATTTCGACATTCAAAGAAAAATGATTTTTTTTAGATTGATGATCGGATGTTTATTTCATTATAGAGAGGAAGGTATGCCGATAATAATGGAAAATAACATCAGCCAAATGACCACCACGACCAGGACTCCAGGACCATATCCTTTCTATGGAAATTTCCATATCCAAATCGCAAAGTGGCTGCCCTATGTCCTCGATAGCTTCACGAATTCCATCTTTGAAGTCTTGAATCGACGGTGGCTCTTGGCGTAGACCTTCTCTTAAACATGGCCCCAAAGGAAGAAGTCGCAAGGTGTTGAATCACAAGACCTCGGTGGCCAATTGTGATCACCTGTTTGAGACTTTGAGAGATACCACGATCTGGAAACTCGTCCCATAAAAGATCAACGATGTAGTCGCTTGTGTGTCACGTAGCGCCGTCTTGTTTAAAGTAAACTTTGTCTAGATCAATACCATCCAATTCGGACATAAAAAATTCATTGTTCATCTTTTGCTTATCGACGAAGCTACCGGGGTAGAAATGGACCTCATCACTCAAGATGGGTGATGGAATTCCGGATCTTTTTCGTGCATTTCTAGGACCCAATCAGCAAAGACAAGACGTTGATGATGATCGGCCGGCTTGAGTTCTTGTGTTAGCTGAATTTTTTGAGCTTCAAGACCAAAATATTTATGCAGAATACGGTTTAATGACGCTTGTGGATGCATGAATGTACAAACCTGGGTTTTCTTCAACACTTTCGGCTACAGAAGCAATATTCTCCGCTGTTCTTGAGCGACGTACACGAGTTTCATTCCTCACATAACCGACTTGTCACAATAGCTCAAATTTTTTCACCAATTTCTGTATTGCGGTCCATCACAACGACCCAAAAATGTTCGAGTTTTAAGAATCGTCTCTGCCAAATTTTCACCATCTTCATAGTGAATTTTAATGATTTCAATGCGTTGTTGAAGCGAACCTATATCGTTCCATTTTTATTAAAGGCGTAGTTTCTACTTGTCAGATGTCAAAAAAAAACAGGCTCTGAATTGAAACCGTGAATGGTATCGACCCAGAAGTGTTCTGGTTCCAACAACATGATGCTACACCTCGAGCTGCTACCGTAAAAATTGATTTAATGAAAGAAAAATTTGGCGGAACAATTATTTCCAGAAAGAGTCCAATTTATTGGTCTCCAAGATCATACGACATAACTCAGATGAATTATTTTCTTTGGGGTTATGTCAAGTCATTGGTTTATGCTGATAAACCAGGAACAACAGACGATTTGGAAGTAGACATAACTCGTGTTATTGCTGAAAATGACGCCTGAATTACTCGAAAAAGTGGTCCAAAATTGGTCTGGTCGAATGCGGTTCCTCAGAGCTAGTCATGGTGGACATATGCCGGAAATTATTTTCAAAACATAAATTACATGAAATTTTCATTCGAATGAAAAAAAAAATTGGATTCAATCCTAATTCAAATATGTTTTATTTCAATTTATATCACAAAAAAACACCCGATACATCTTCTTCATCAACATGCATATTCATCTTGCTAAATTTATGATATTGTACCAAATTTCACTAATCAATTGATTTTATTTTTTCATAATTTGATATTTGCAATGAAATTATTTTTTTTATAACTCTTGGAATGAGAATGATGTGACCTTTCAAACGATGTATCACAAGCCCATGGTTCGTCTTTAAAATTGGGGGTTGTACCCGTCTCTCGAAGGGGGTTGAAGGTATGGTTTGCATTCTTACAAAGGAGAATGACATTTCAAAATTTAAATTTGATTTGTCTCGGTATTTTTCATAAATATTCACAGTAACCAAGAGTTATTTATTTCATTTGGCTCAGTATATTTAAGAACAGTCAATACAGGGTCTTTCACGAGGAACCTCACCCATATTTATACGGGAAATTATGAACGTATTTTCATGAAATTCAGCACTTATAAGTATTTCACGATGCTGATGAAATCTAAAATATTTTCAAGGCATGAGCACCTCCGGTTTTTCCGAAAATGACGTCAACTTCCGTTTTTCAAATTAGAACACAATTTTTTTATTGCAGAAATAGATTCCTTAGAAAATTTCAAGTTATTTTGATGTAACATTTTTCAGTTTTGGTTGGAAAATTCTCTCTGAGCGGGAAAATTCGAAAAAAAAAAATCGAAAATAGAGCTCCGCTGAAACAAGAATAACTTCGAGGTTTTTGGATGGAAAATTTTCATTTTTGGGATTTTGCGATTAGTTAATATCCACTTTAGGGCAAGGGTGTGATGCTTACATTCACATTATTTTTTAACGTAGATTCAATATCTGCCATAAAAAATGGGGTTCTAATTTGAAAAAATTGATTTTTCACTATTTTGTCATCCCTTACTTTGAAAGCGATTTTTTCACCCCCTGTATCATGAATCGCGATTTCGATTTTTAAAGTGGATACATCAATCTTACATCTTGAAAAATCCCAAAAATGAAAATTTTCCATCCAAAAACCTCGAAGTAATTCTTGTTTCAGCGGAGCTCTATTTTCGATTTTTTTTTCGAATTTTCCCGCTCAGAGAGAATTTTCCAACTAAAACTGAAAAATGTTACATCAAAATAACTTGAAATTTTCTAAGGAATCTATTTCTGCAATAAAAAAATGGTGTTCTAATTTGAAAAACGGAAGTTGACGTCATTTCCGGAAAAACCGGAGGTGCTCATGCCTTGAAAATATTTTAGATTTCATCAGCATCGTGAAATACTTATAAGTGCTGAATTTCATGAAAATACGTTCAGTAGTTTCCCGTATAAATATGGGTGAGGTTCCTCGTGAAAGACCCTGTATAAAATCACGTGTTGCCGATTATTTCGATTGCCAATATCTGTATTCAAATCTTATACATATTGTGTTCGACACAACAACTACTTCATTTTATGCCAGACGCCTACCTAGATGGATGAAAAATCATCGTAATATTCCTCGAATCTCCAGCTACATTGAGGCGGAGACCACATTTCGAATAACTTTGCCTAGACTTTAACGAGCCCTTTCATTTTAACTCGGCCCAAACTGAAAAGTTCTTTCTCGAAATGTTCAGGTTTTGATTGCGGCTCAAGACCATTCCGAGAGTTGGGGCATCATGGTTTTGACATGATCTGAAAAGTCCTGTCTACAGAATTTACAGAAAAACCACTAAACTGGAAGTTTCAGGAAGGCAAACCAAAAATATTGCTCGCAAAAATGTCTGGCGAACTCTTCATGGGAGGAGAACGCACTTCATAAATTCTGAATGTTGCGATGCCTCGAAAATTTATAAACGCATTCAAGGTAAGGAGCTTTCATTCTCTTGTTCTTGTTTGTAGCTAGCGTGGTCAACCACTCCTGTAACAAATACGCCAAACGCTGCTTGGCATCCAGATAAAGAACAATTGCGGATCTTCTATAGCACAATTGCCAGAAATTTTTATATAAGTTCCATTCTTTTTACTATGTTTGAAATTCTTGTTCATTATTGAAAATCTGGAGTAAATGTTGGAATTCTGATCAAGAATAATGAATTTTGATTCAAGATTAAAATTCAGATTCTGATTTGGTCATGAATTTCGATTTAGTGAAAATTTGATTCATTATTGTGAATTTATAATTTTGTCAATATTTAGGTGAAAATTGTGAATAGGGAGGAATGAATAACATTTTAAGTAATTCGTGATTTCAATGCTTTCCTTCTGTTTGTAAAACCACATATAGTCCATCCAAGAATGATTGACATCTCGGGGGGCTTTGGAAAATCGAAATTATGTTGGTAATGACCATTCAGTAATATTTTGGGTTGCAGAATTCAGGTTGGTGTTGGAAATAACACTGACATTTTGTTCTGTCATTAATGTTTCGAACAAACTTGGCAAAAAATTGATCAAGTGAAATAAATATCTTTGAAATGAGGCTCTTGAAGAGTGAACAGCTAAAAAATGGAAAGCCCGCACAGAGCACGTAGAAAAAGAAATGAGAGAAGATTAGTTAAAATATAAGGTATGTTATGATATATTGCTAACAAAACCTTTCATTATGAACATGACGAGTTCTTCCCAAATGAGGAAAAAATAACATGTTGTGGTTGTTGAAACAGAATAATAGGAATATTTATATTTTTCATATTTTACACCTTCATTGTTCACAAATATTGAAAGTTACAATGTCATGACAAAATTCTTCATATATTAAATAGATCCATTGGTTAAGTTTTGTTTCTGTCTTGATATCTATTACAAATTTCCCAATTGCAGTAACACGCTTCAAATTATCAACTAGATTTTTTCGGTTTAGCGAATATTAATATTGAACATTGAAAAGGACCGTGCTATTTAATCACCCACGATATTATTCGTTATCAAACCAGAATTTCTAGGCTGTATGCCTTATTGATCGTAAGATCGAAAATGTATCAATACAAGATGAAAATAATATACTGCTGGTATACAGATTCACACGCTGGTAATCGTATGTGAAAATTGGGAACATTTTCATGTTCAAGTTCAAAGTTCCTTACTTTAAAAAAATATCGTTCAATTTTTAGGTTATTTCTATATCTATGGTGAAAGCACAGAAAATTTTCAGTTACTTTTTCGTAACTACACCTTTTCCAATTTTAATTCAGGAAACGTAAAATGTAATTCAGAAAAGCAAATTTGAATTTCAGAAAATGAAAATTGTAATTCAGAATAGTAAGGTGATACATATCATATACTATTCTGAATTACAATTTCCATTTTCTGAAATTCAAATTTGCTTTTCTGAATTACATTTTACGTTTTCTGAATTACAATTGGAAAAGGTGTAGAAATAAAGCTGCGACTGGATTTCAAGGCCTGCTCTGATGTCAATCATTCTTGGATGGACTATATATTGTGTTTCATGACCTCCTGTTGGTTTTTTGTCATAGTTGAACGTTGGAGAATGATAACTTCTCATCATGTTTACTCGATTCAGATACTGACGGTTGTAATCCTGACTTTAAACGTGAACCTCATGAAGGGAGTTAGAATTTTATGTCGGATAATATCCCGGCGAACCGTGCATAAGGGTAAATGAAGCACGCCTAATTCCCCATGCTAATCCTCAGATTCCGCATGGAAAACTCATCCCAAATTATACTCATTATACCTGAAAACGAAATCATCAAGCTCTGAGGCTGCTGATATTTGAGAAGCGACCTCCTTTTCGGTACCCCCGAAGATAATCCTGAAATATATTTCAGAGCGCCAGGAAAACGTTACCTTTCGTGAAATTTCATCATCACCGCATTTTTTCTCGTAATTATCCGTGATGAATCGTTTCCTCTGCAACCCTTTTTAAATTGAATTTTTAATGGAGGTTGAACGTACACGACGAACGATTTGTTACTTGTGAACTACTCTCCGTTCGTTTTCGGCATTTTTTTAGGGGCACTTCAATGCGAGATAGGAAATGGGTTCTGTGCGAAAATGTAACGAAAGTAGTAGCTAGGCTCATCTGGTGAGTGATTTTCTAAAGTTCTGAGCTTCGACAGGCATATTCGTTTCACTCACATCCGAAAGAGATCGGACCTGATCGAAAGATGCTCCCATTCCAAGAGAGAAGTAGGACTTCGTGAAAAAAATTTTTTTAGCAGGTGAAGTATTTTTTTACTGCTTCTGTCTCGATGTTACAGATATAATTTCAAGATACTTGCATCCAGTTCAATCAAAAGGCTTGTTATCAAGTGCGAGAAGCTCTGTAACATGGATATAATAATATATAAGCATATTTTTAAAACAAATTCAGTATCACTTCACATACACAGAGAGACAGAGTTTTTTCAAGGGTTTTTATCAGTATAAATACAGTTCAGAAACTCCCTATGAATTCAAATTTTGAAAGCTGAGAAATAATTCGACCTTCTACTGAAAGCGAATCATTCAATTTTAAGATCCAGTAGAAATTTCAATTCATGAATGGAAACGAGACACAATAAATATCCAAAACCAATTTTTTTCCTTTCTTTACCATAGTAAAAACATCGAAATTTCTAATATAACAATAATCGAATCTGAGAAACGAATCTACTGCAATAACTAAAAAGAAAACAAGACTTATAATTAATTAATTAATTAATAAATATAATTTTGTATGCCTGATGTACTGGGTCTTTCACGAGGAACCTCACCCATATTTATACGGGAAACTACTGAACGTATTTTCATTAAATTCAGCACTTATAAGTATTTCACGATGCTGATGAAATCTAAAATATTTTCAAGGCATGAGCACCTCCGGTTTTTCCGGAAATGACGTCAACTTCCGTTTTTCAAATTAGAACACCATTTTTTTATTGCAGAAATAGATTCCTTAGAAAATTTCAAGTTATTTTGATGTAACATTTTTCAGTTTTGGTTGGAAAATTCCCTCTGAGCGGGAAAATTCGAAAAAAAAATCGAAAATAGAGCTCCGCTGAAACAAGAATAACTTTTTGGATGGAAAATTTTCATTTTTGGGATTTTTCAAGATGTAAGATTGATGTATCCACTTTAGAAATCGAAATCGCGATTCATGATACAGGGGGTGAAAAAAAAGCTTTCAAAGTTAGGGATGACAGAATCGTGAAAAATCAATTTTTTCAAATTAGAACCCCATTTTTTCATGGCAGATATTGAATCTACGTTAAAAAATAATGTGAGTGTGTATGCATCACACCCTTGCCCTAAAATGGATATTTTCTGAGTTAATATCCACGATTTTTTAAAGTGGATACATCAATCTTACATCTTGAAAAATCCCAAAAATGAAAATTTTCCATCCAAAAACCTCGAAGTTATTCTTGTTTCAGCGGAGCTCTATTTTCGATTTTTTTTTCGAATTTTCCCGCTCAGAGAAAATTTTCCAACCAAATTGAAAAATGTTACATCAAAATAACTTGAAATTTTCTAAGGAATCTATTTCTGCAATAAAAAAAGGTGTTCTTATTTGAAAAACGGAAGTTGACGTCATTTCCGGAAAAACCGGAGGTGCTCATGCCTTGAAAATATTTTAGATTTCATCAGCATCGTGAAATACTTATAAGTGATGAATTTCATAAAAATACGTTCTGTAGTTTCCCGTATAAATATGGGTGAGGTTACTCGTGAAAGACCCTATATAGGATGCACTTTGCAGCACTATGCAGTGATCTTATCGCTATCTACCTGAGTAGTTAAGAGTATATACTTCAATATAAATATGACGTGAATGCTATAATGTATTGCAGGCTGGGACAAATGAAATTTACGAAATAAATTGCGAAAATTGTAATAGATACATATCGATTCGTATCAGTATGTCTTCCCGCCTGCAAAACATTAGAGCATTCACATCATATTCATATTGAAGTATACAGGGTGTTCCTAAATTGAAAGTACAAACGAAAAGGGGAGATTCCTTGAGTAAGTTCAAGAAGAAAAAGTAGCAAACGTTTTCGAGATACAGAGTGTTGAACTTTTAATTCTTTTCAAATTGTTCTCTCATAGTATCTACACTTTACAAGATATCCAACTGAAATTTGACATAAATATTACATTTGAGATTTCTCACCATGGCAATTTCGATAGCAGATCTACAGGGTGATATTTTTTTCTGGAACACTGTCACCTGTTTTCTCCCAGAACTTATTTTTGGTGTTGATTCGAAAAAATGTAAAAGGAAGCTTTGTTCTTATACTAAACTTTTCGGTCTCTTGTAGTTTTGTCGTATCTGCTACCGATTTCGAGAAAACAATTTTCAACGATTCTCTCGAAATCCACAGAAATATTGAAATTATCATTAAAATCCGATTAGTACAAAAAAATCCAAACTATCTGATGTCCACCCCGGCCAATCCATCTGTCTTCATAATTTTCGATGAAATACTCCACATTACTCCTAGTAGACACTGTATCTCGAAAACGAAACGTTTGAGACCCCATGTTTATGGGACTTTTTTTTTCTTAAACTGACTTAAGGAATCTCCCTCTTTCGTTTGTACGTTCAATTTAGGAACAGCCTGTTTACAGAGTGGCCACTTTTTCAATGGGATTGTATTGGTAACTTTCAAACCATAAGAGTTAGAAGGTCGGTCAAATGGAGAAAAAGTTGCATTTATAGAAGCTTTGTCCAGCAGTTCGAACAAATCGAGATTATCAGGGCTAGTTATTGAGATAACATTAGAAAAGTAAATTCCGTCATTTTGATTTTTCCTTTTTTCAATACGGACCTGCATATTCTAGGACACTTTTTGAAATAACTTTCAACGCTGAATTCAACGATATATCATACAATGTCATTCAAAGTTGATTTTCAAGTGATTTTGACCCTCATCCAAATTTCTTTGGATTGTATCTGTATAACTGTTGCCTTTAGTTTAATTAACAACGTGCAATACATTTCGATAAGAACATTGATCTCGTTGATATACTTGTTTTTTCTTACATACACATATTGAATGTTTTATTTTCAACCTCGTAGGCCGTGGATAAAAAAAACATAACTAGAAATGACATTGTATGATATATCGTTGAATTCAGTGTTAAAAGTTATTTCGAAAAGTGTCATAAAATATGCAGGTCCGTATTGAAAAAAATGAGGTTGAGGGTGGTCCAGAAAGTACGAAACGTTGGATATGAAATCTGATTATGTCAATTCAAGGATAATTTACTGTCCAATAAGAAATTCCTGTAACATTTTTTGATAATATTCGAGATGAAGTGGGAAAAAAAGAAAAATCAAAATGACAGAATTTACTTTTCTCATGATATCTCAATAACCGGCCCTGATAATCTCGATTTGTTTGAACTGCTTGACAATGCTTCTATGAATGCAACTTTTTCTCCATTTGACCGACCTTCTAACTCTTATGGTTTAAATGTAACCAATAAGTACAATCCCATTAAAAAAGTGGCCACTGTGTATATCATGAACTGCTAAGGTAGATTACGAAAAATGCATTGCGTTAGCGTAGTGCATCCTATACATTACCCACAGAAAATTATATTGATTAAATGAAGATCTTGTTTTTTTTCTAGTCAGTTGCTTGATTTTCTGTTTTTTCAACAATTTCAATGATCTGTTTACATTTTGTAGTTGTGAGCAAAATTCAAATGTGCAGGGTTATCAGTGAGGAATGAATTATTCTCATTCAAATTCAACATCCAGATTTTTCCAAGATTCATATTTCATTGCGAACTCCGACATTATTCTCGACCAGTGAATCTACTGTCCTGATTCCAGTCACTCTGAAGTTGTTTTTTCTAATTCTTGAGGCTTCAGAATATGTCACAGATGCTTTCCGTTCTCCGACCACAACTCCAACAATGAATTCCTTCGACTTTCTTTTTAATCCCCAAGGCCTGAATTTTCTTTGGGGTAATTCAGCAGAGAACTTTTTCGCATTTTAATCCGCCACAGCCATTATTCCACAACAAACAATTCGGTCCGTACCAGGGGCCCTACTCATGCCCATGTAATTAATAATGATTCACTGTTATTGTCCCCCTCGGTACGATTTGAATAGCAACTGCGGCGGCAAATTGCGGCAATCGCTTTTTAAATAGCGTTCCATCTCCGTTTAATGGAGAATTCCAAAGTCCTCTCGGAAAGACTTGTTGGACCGCTTTGACCCAATGGAGGATTTGGAGGTGCCCTTAAAACTACGACGTCGTGGATAGGCATCTTCCAGTAATTGAAGGCCGTAGCCCTCTATGCTGTCGTAAACAGTTAGACCAATCGATATGCATATTCAAATTTTCGAAAAACTTGGTTCCAAAGGCTGAAACAAATTGAGCTGTACTTTCACATTCTTAGTTTGGAAAAAAATAAGCACAGCTCTTTTTCCTTGTGGAAAAAAACCTTGTAAATGTAAATTTTGGCTCATGACTCATAAACAAAAGATGGCGGAATGCATTTGACAATATTATGCGTTTCTCGAAAAAAAAAAAACAAAGTTCCATTCATATTTATTCGTCTCATAGGTTATAGTTCAGGTATCAACAATTTTTCGTACCTTGGACCTACTGTGAGAGTTGGTTCTTTTCGAGAGCTTGTTATATACGTCAACGAGGGCTATATAATTTTTGCACGATGTCTGAATTTTCTGATTTTGAACCAGACATATTCTCAACTCGAACGACTCACTGATGACAAATCCCTGGTCAAATTCAATACGTACGATCGTGAAGACGTTGAATTTTGAACAAATCGACCTATAGAAACATAAATTTTAAGGATATGTTCGAAACTCCTTTGCAGAAGTTAGGTTCTTTAATGGACAAAATTCGTGAAGATCGTGTGACAAGACCCTTAAGAATATTTTAGTGTATTTTTGAGAAAAAAAAATCCTAATACTTTTGTAACAAAGAGATCCTGGACTATAGGCGATGCCTTGGACAGCTGCGGTGAAATTTTCTTTGGGAGCTATCAATTGCTTTTCAGTTGGTTTCATGAAACCATCCAGTTCCTGAATGCTCCTGACAGTCCAGACTCCTGACCCTGAGTCAATGCTTTTTTCGTTCAAAAACTTACCACCAGTGGCGATTGTGACATGTATGTTGACAATAATTTACCTGGAACAGAAAAAAATATTGTATTCGAATGATATAAAAAGTACCTAATTATTTTTTATATTTATAATTAAAATGACACAGCATAAATCTATTGAGATAAACTCAAATAGTATCGATAGTTTGCGTAAGGTTCATGCAGTTGTTCCTGGAGAATAATTTAACTTTTTACAGATCAAGAAGTATTTGTCTCTGAGTACACCGCATCCTTCAATTCTTTTTGCTAGTAATCCCGGTATTTTTCGACAACTGTTTGCTCAGAACTGATCATTTAAATACAGAATCTTCATTCGAATTATGTAGTGAAAATACGTACAAAACGACATATATGGACAAAATGACATAGGCATCATAATTTGAGTTTGGAGGTATCAAATGCGGAACTGCCTACCAAATCACACGACCCGAGTGGGTTCAATTAACCTCTGAAAACTCGCAGGCGCTACTCTTGTTCATTCTGTCGTTATGAGTGATAACAGAAAATAATAGGTCACGGGTTTTTTTTATTGCGCCAAATTTTTGGAAGAAATGGCCATTTTTTTCATTTATGTTGCATTCATTTCGAACTTTACTTATTTGTCATTGTATTAACGAAGCTTTTTTATGTTAGATATACTTTTGGTATCAATTCGATATATTTCTAGTTTTATAGCGCTTCATGGACAAAATGACATATACAGTGAACGGACAAAATGACATAGGTATTTCAGCTAAATTACCCGTATCTACCGGACAACACCGAGACCATTCATCCCAGGCTCCATCAGCAAACAAAAAGCCAGGACTTGTCTTAACATATTCATAACAAAATCTTCATCTGCGGCTTATAAAGGCAACGCATCTTGACCTTCCCTTGCTGATCCTATGAGGAGGTTCCTCCAATCCCTAAAGGACGATTCATAAGTGGACAATGCAAACGTTAGCCGAAGACTCGATAAACATACTTAGTTTCAACTTCTACACCAAATATTATTGCATTCAAATCGAAAAATGAGCCCATACCTCCTCCAAAGAAAAGGAGACACGTCCCTAGGGCATTATTTGAAGAAGACAATGAAGAAGAAAATGTTTCTAGCAACTTTCGAGATGATGAAGACGATTGTCCAACTGTCTAATGTTATGACCTTTTTTTCCAGATTCAGATCGGGAAAAAATCAGTCTTCTCCAGGATTAGCACTGGAAAAGACTGGTTACGATGCATGCATTGGTTGCATTGGGCTCATGCATCTTGTGCTGATGTTCCTAGAAGAACCAAGCGTTTCATTGGTGAATTTTGTCAGTAGTTTTGTAACTATAAGTAGAAAAAACAGTTGCCTATTGCCGGTATGTCATTTTGTCCATAGCATTCGGACGAATAAATTTCGTTTATACCAATTTATCTGAGAATATTTTATTTTTTGAAACTTTTATTTCATAAAGGTTGATTAGATTTTGTGAAGAAAGGACCAAAGATCATAGTTGTAGAATATGACATTACTGTGATTCACTACCAACAAGTTATGCCTCTGAAATGAAACCCTATGTCATTTAGAACCCCTAAATATCCGTGTATTGAAAATGTATTGCAATGGCTACTACGATGTTACAATAATTTATAACGACTGAACTATATCAATTGCGAAGAATTAAAAGAATACTTAGGAAAGGTAACCCGATGAGGCTACAATACGATTAACAAGTCACAATGCAACAATGGAGTCCCCGAGGCAAGAGCTCAGAACATTTCAATTTCACCCCATTTCAAACAAGCAAAATCACGCTGTTTCACATTAGCCGATTTGAAGCCTCGCCGATCAAGCCTTTCGGTGTTTGAATTTGAATGACGCCAACTGTTAACTAGTTTCAATCAACAAACAAAATAATTCATTGAGATGACTGATTAGGTTAAAATCAAAACCGTGTTTCAGAGCATGTGAAACGTGGAAATCGGGCCACTTTCAGCAGCCATTCCAACGAAGCTGGCGTTTCTACACAATGCACGTGAACTTTAGATATGGCCTGGAATGGGGGGCGTTTAATTAACTTCGTTACGACGGGGGTCGCGTTTCGATATCGTGCCCGATTTTGTTGAATATTTGACGGTCTGTCGAAAATTCGAACGGATGAGTTGGCTGTCTGATGATTTGATACTTCGGATTTTGTATTCACTTCGTTACCGAACTATAACTTCCGTTGTGACGGACGCAGAATGAATCAGACAAGGGCCACATGGCCTTAGATTGGTAGATAGTTAGATACTGTTTTCCTGGCAATCTTCATTTAGTATCCAAAAGGTGGACGAGAGCTTGAGTGGATTATTTGAAATTTGTGATAGGGGAAGTACGTACAAAATGACATAGGGTTTTATTTCCGAGGCATAACTTGTTAGTAGTGAATCACAGTAATGTCATATTCGACACCTCTGATCTTTGGTCCTTTCTTCACAAAATCTAATCAACCTTTATGAAATAAAAGTACCAAGAAATAAAATATTCTTAGATAAATTGGGATAAACGAAATTCATTTTGCTCGCATGCTATGGACAAAATGACATACCGGCAACAGGCAACTGTATTTCTCTACTTATAGTTACAAAACTACTGACAAAGTTCACAAATGAAACGCTTGGTTCTTCTAGGAACATCAGCACAAGATGCGTGAGCCCATTGCAAGCAATACATGCACCGTAACCAGTCTTCGTTAGGGCTAATCTTGGAGAAGATCTAAATCGGGAAAAAAGGTCTCATAACAATAGATGGACACTGGACAGTCGTCTTCATGATCTCGAAAGTTGCTAGGAACATTTTCTGCTTCATTGTCTTCTTTAAATAATGCCCTAGGGACTTGTCTCCTTGTTTTTGGAGGAGGTATTGGCTCTTTTTTGATTTTATTGCAATCTTATTAGGTGTAGAAGTTGAAACTAAGTACGTTTGTCGAGTCCTCGGCTCACGTTTGCCTTGTTCACTTATAAATCGTCCTTTAGGGATTGGAGAAACCTCCTCATATAGGATCAACAAGAGTAGGTTAAGATGCATTGCCTTTTTTAGCCGCAGATGAAGATTTTGTTATGAATATGTTAAGACAAGTCCTGATTCTTTATTTGCTGATGGAGCCTGAGATGGATTGTCTTGGTTTTGTCCGGTAGATACGGTTAATTCAGCTGAAATACCTATGTCATTTTGTCCGTTCACTGTATATGTCATTTTGTCCATATAGCGTTATAAAACTAGAAATGTATCGAATTAATACAAAAAGTATATTCAACATACAAAAAGCTCCGTGAATACAATGACAAATAAGTAAAGTTTGAATTGAATGCAATTTGAATGAAAAAAATGGTGAAAACTGGCCATTTCTTCTTAAAATTTGGCGCAATGAAAAAAAACTCGTGACCTATTGATTTCTGTTATCACTTATAACGACCGAATGAACCAGAGTAGGCTCTTGCTAATTTTCAGAGGTTAATTGAAGCCACTTGGGTCGTGTAATGTGGTAGGCAGTTCCGCATTTCATACCTCCGAACTCAAGTTATGATGCCTATGTCATTTTGTCCATATATGTCATTTTGTACGTATTTCCCCTATCTATTAATGCAGAGTGTCCCGTGTTCGAGTGCCCATTAGACGTTTCTGGAGAATTGGACATATTCGAAATCTGAAAATTGGGATTATGATATTGTCCGAAATTCTTTGAAGACCTAAAATATTTTTGGAGCCTGAGCACTGAGCGGTTATACAATGAATCGAAATAAATTTGTTCAAAAATTTTTTTTATCAATTTTTCCGTGAGGAAAAGAAATAAAATACTGACTATGAATATGTGACTTTTTTTCAGGTTTTTCTCGATATTTTGAAAACTATTCAAATGAATACAAAGGTTTTAATAGAAATGTATTCAGCATTAAATATTCAATTATATCAGAAACGAAAAAATTGAATAAAACATTTTTGAACAAAATTATTTGTGAAGATTCTTATTTTTTTTGTAATTATAGTGTGGGTGATTGACAAATTCATTGTAAAGTATTAATGGTTTTCGTTTGGTTCAGTTGAGTAGCCTTGAGAGACTGGCGCCAGACGTCAACTGACTAGAGGAATTGTAATTTCATTTTAATTTTCTATAACTGTTCAGTATTTCTCCTCTCAATAAAGACATTATTTAATATATTATCATTATATTATTCAGAATTTTTTGGCCAAAATTAGAATTTCTCAAAATTACATACATATTTCTGTTGAGTACATAAATTGTCAAATATTTTATCTCCGTCCAGCAGAATATGTACAGGATGACTTCTTAATTTCGTTTTTCACATTATCAGGCTCTGTTATGATAGTACTCCCATTATTTCATCACGTCATCATTGTAGAACGTATATGACTTTACAGGGTGTTTTACGATAAACTGGGCAAAAATATTTGCCTTATGACATATATCGTTCGGTTTCCATCAAAGTTTGATCAAATTTTGTTTGTTTTATAAATTCACTAGCGACCCGACCTGGCTTCGCACGGATGCAATTGGCTGATACTAAATAATATACCTACCTACTACAGAATGTCTTTATGAACAACGGTAGTGCCGGCGCCGCACCGCTATGTCCCTGCATTTTAAATCTGTGATATCTTTGGATTACATGCTGTAAAGGGCCATATTGTTCTATATAGATTGGACAATGTATTCAAGGTACTTAATTGGATAAGGATTAATGCTGCATTGCTTAAAATAACTTCCTGAATAAGCCATTTTTTCCTGTAAAATGTAAAGGATAAAATATGTAATTGTGGGTTATCCTTAAGAGATAGCAGATACCATCGCGGACTTTTTTGTTCGCTTTTTTTATGTGAACAATACCGAGTACATTATTTTGAGTTATCTCGTGGGGTTTAGTCAGCGTTTGCAATCAATATAAACGCAAAAAATGTGTTTATTTACGACATCCCATTAAAAACCTGTAAATTCATCAGTGTTCCTCTACAATATTATGGATGTATCATACATATAAACGCTTTTTTTAATAGATGAAGTGATTCAAGAGAAAGCTCTTGAAGAATCTGTCGCGTAGTTTTGAAGATTTAAGCGACACATAGGAACATACAGCGATAGCGACTTTGTTTTATACTATGTAATGATATTTCTATCCGGGTCATTCTGGCAGCCCATTTGGACATTTCTGGCCGCGGGAATCTTATTAGAATTTCCCACAGAACTCCCAGTTTGACTTGTTTGAGAATGTCCAAGTAGGATATCGCTAAGATTTCGAGAGGAATATTATGTTTGCTCTCAACAACCTCTCACAGAAGTAACAAAGGGCGTCACAACTCACAGTTTGATAAAAAAAAGTCGCAAGGCTATTTTTGGGATATCTTTGTGTTGCCTGGGCTCTATTGACGACGACCATTCGCAAATTTGAGTTTTTATGAAACAGTTAACATCCATAACATATTGGTCAAACGATAAGCCTTAGTGGATTGTTCTTGAATGTTCGGATGGGCTTTTTGAGTCATTTTTAGGTAGATTTACCGAACAATCAAATAATTTCTGCACTTCAACAGAATGGGAAGGATCACACAATTTGGTTTCAACTCGCCTACGCACTATGATCGACATATCAGTTGTCTGCCATAATATGTCAAACAATTGAGATCACAACGGAAGTATGATTAATCAATAATTGAATGGCGAAAATCCTCATCATTTATCCATCCATTCCCGATAATTATTGTTCATTGTAATCTCCGCAGAATCCCCATTCTGGGGAACTCATAATCTCTAACCGAACGTGGAATGAGACTTCGCTAATTCTTCGTTATATAAAGGGCACTAAGCACCAGATCAATAAGTAATCGACAATTTATCTTTCCCCGTCGAATCCCATACCTGTGTTGTTTCAAGCAGAAAGTTTCAATTCACCATTCGGCCGTCGAGGCGGCATGTCTGGCCGGCCAGCGGGTGCGCCGCTTCAGGGTATTGTGACAAAAATTAATCATTTGCGTTCATTTTTCACGCCTCACGAGCAAATTGATTATTTTGCTGGTGCCATAGATTTTTGGGGTTTTATGCTGTAATTGATTACCGGTTTGGGGGGCTTGGTAGAAAAAATATGATGCGAATGTTTTCGAAAGATAAACTTGGAATTTTTTACTAATTTTCGGAAAATCTGGAGCCCAAAAACACCATCTCTTAGAAGAGTCTATTAGAAGTTACCGAATAATTTCATAATGGGCGACAAGATATATGCAAGGAATCCATGATAAATGCGAATTTTTTTCACTTATACAGGGTGAGTCTTTGACTTGTACATATATTTCAACTGAAGATTCCTCTCATCAAACGAAACACTTTTTTCCTATACCATTTTTCAAAATTCAGTTTCGTTCGAAAGATACAGGGTGTCGAAAATCCATGAAAAAAACACTTTTCTGTTCATATCTTCGGAACCGTTATTTCAAATGAACTGAATTTTGGTTGAGTTTTTACTCTATTCATGGTGCATATTCCTCAATCAAAACCTATTCAGTATATCTACTAGTATAAAAGTTACAGGGTAGTCGACTCATCAATACGCTGAAACACCATAAAACCACTTTGAAAAGATAAAAAGTTCATATATTCGAAAGAATCAATCATTTAAGAAACTAAAAGTATTCCTATTTTTTTTTCGATAAAACGCGTCGTTCTCGAGTTATTTCCGATTTTACCCGGACAAATTTGACGAAAAAGCATTAATTTCAAGAATAATCTGAATGCGTCTCTGAATTAAATATCATCGAATATTATTCCTTCTCTGGTCTGAACGAGTTCACAATGTTGTCACAATATTTATCAACTTTGTCGAGATATTTTAATGACTATTTCCCTCGTCTTAATTTCCACCAATCAGAAACGCGCAATTTTGAATCACAAATGGTTTCTAGATGGAAAAACTGTATGGCAGCTGCTGTCAGCAGTTTTTTCGGGTTTACCCGCGGCAAAACTTGACAGTTGTTGTCAACGAAAATTAATAATACATTCATAGATGCATCCAGAATAATCTGTTACTCATAAAATAGTCTTGTTAAATACCATTCGTGCATCTAATTTTTCCTGTGAAAAAAATCGAAAAAACACAGTGCAAAGTAATATTTTTCTAACAAAAAGCATTCTTGTTAAAATATTACTTAGCAACGTGTTTTTTCGATTTTTTTCGGAAAAATTGGATGCACTTATGATATTACTTATGATAAAATCCCACAAATGTGGGAGATGAAATTGAACACCAAGGAGGATTTAACACGCACAGTTTCTATTGAAAATTCATAGTTACTGGTCCATATTGAAGTTGAATGTCGATGATATACGAAATTCGGATATGAATGATGAATCTCGATACAAAATACTTATTAAATTGAAATTAATGAAAACTGAAATGATACCTTATAATCTGTGTCGATGATTTCATCTAAACAATATCCTCCTGGAATTTTATAAACTCGACACGGTTAAGATTATATTAATTCACTTCACCTAATGAATCACATTAGAACAATAATTCAGAACTTCACATAATGTTTACAGTTTGTTCAGAGACTCTGGTTTGTTATTGCTTATAGTTGGCCTCCAGATACCTAACCAATCTTTCTGTTTTCGCTCGACGCATGCGTGGTAAAATTGGCGGCAAACTCGATTCATGATGGAAACGGCAGAATTCATAGATATTTATACCACGGTACACAAGTGTATCGTGATTTATTCTATGGTTCGTAACAAATCATTAACTTCAATGAAAATATCAGAAAGCTGACAACATCTTCTTGAAATTTCTGTGCAAACATTCACAGAATGGATACAAAATAGATTAGGTTAGGTTGTTTAATATTAAATTCTGATGATCTGAATCAAAAGTCTTTTTTCATGATAATGTTTGGGAATTTCGTGGAAAATATAAACAAGTTGATAGTGTTTACAAACTAATCTGCAGAAAAATCGAAGAAGGAACTTATTTTGGAGTGAGAAATTTGGCTTTTCAGTTGCAGATTTAATCCGATGAAACTGACTGTTTTTGTTGAAAACATCGTGTTTGCAACATTTTTATTCCAATAAGGTTAGTACTTGAGTGTTCCCTAAATGTATAAACTCAATTTCTATCGAGAAATATGAACTTTGCATCAATTCCAGAAGATCATTCCAGAGGCGTAGTCAGCCCAATTTTTTTTTCAAATGGCTATATCTCCTTAACAGAGCCGAATTAGTAAAAATGGAAAATGAAAAAAAGGTTTTTTTTTACCTCAAGAATCTTCAGTTAAAATATATGTACAAGTCAAAGACTCACCCTGTATAGTAAAATAGCTGATGGCCCGGCGAACTTTGCTTCGCCTAAACTATACTTACAGTGGATTTCACAAATCGTAATCACCGGTGATCGGAGATCAACGGCTTAGTTCTCTGATTTTTGAACTGTCAAATCGAGTTGATTCTAGATCAAGCTCCGATCACCGATGATAACGCTTTGTGGAGCCCACCGTTAAAGTTGTATAAACTTACTATTGCTATTCTATTAATTATCTCAAGCAGGGGATAAATAAGGCAAAATTAAAGCCCTGAATATCATTTTAACTCCTATTCATATTTTAGAATTGAACCGAGAATATTCAAGTGAGATATTTTCATCATAGATATCTATTTTCTCGTTGTCCTTCGGAATATACATAACCTCCACATTTCTCGCAATCTTTAAAATTCCACTTGACGCAAGTGTACAACTCAATCCTTACCAAAAATTTGGCTAAGCTATTATACCCTTCCTCAGAACTAATATGAATCAAAATGTCAAGAATATAAACAAAAATTATTGCTTGAATGAAGAACTATCGATGTTTACCCGCTCGTCCCGCTCCCGCTTTTTGATCTGGTAATACCCTTCCATGTTACCTTCTCTGAAATTACACAGTGACCACAGAGTCTCTGCAGTGAATATGTTATGGTAATATAGTCCCTGTAGTAACTGTATACCTACATCGCCATCTAATGGCGATAATATCAAATATAGCACCTTCACGACTACGCTACAGTGTCTTATCAAGACACTGTAGACTACGTCATCATCCGTAGCGACACATAGTGGCCTTATTCGAAAGGAGCAAAAGCATTTCCTTCATAAGCAAATTTTTCATAGAATTTTTCAGAGTTTAAATGTATTTAATAATAACCAGGCCGTAGACGAATCCATAAATGAAGTTTTATAACAAACAGTCCATCCGATCTCGAGTTAAAAATGGTGTAACCAACATCTTTGTTTTATATATTTAGATTATTTCGAGAGCGCAATTAAAATCCCGCTGTTTTTCAATAGATTGTACCTTCAGTGAGTGCTAGTTGATTAATACATATGGTAAACTCGATAGAGAAGAGAGTTCTATTCCCACAAAAGTTTTTCGAAAATTTTTTTGGTTCATAAATTCATATTTCTATCCGCCCATGAGTACAATTTTGGCCTTCGTTAGACCCCCAGATTTTGAATAAAAATGATGAAAGTACCTACGCAGAGCGGAAACTTTGAAAGGCTACGATGAGAAAACCAAATGGATATTTTTTTAATCTGTTTTCAAATCAGTGTATCAGTCAGAGCCAAATTCGGATTCGGCTAGGTCAGTGAATCAAATCAAAATAAGATGTTTCATGCTTTGAATATCATATAATTCCATGTTTGTTTTATTATTTTGAAAAAGTTCAACCAATAAAAAGTATTGTTTTCAAGAAATGGTTTTGAGCGATATTAAATAAATGTTCTATTCATCTATTCAATGCAAACATATATTTTTATGCAATATTTCGCAGCAATAAGTCTGAACCAGTAGAGTTTATTATGGGTGAAATACAACTCATTATTAATAAAGAGGGAATCATTCAGCAATAAAAACTCCGCTGTACAAACAGTGCATTTATGCATAAATGACTTTCATACGCACTAATTATCCACTTCAACTGAAAACATGGAATGAAATGATAAAACTGTATCAATCACAAAAAACCATTCATACCAAAAAGCTCATAGCCTGATGGTTATCGGCAAAAATAATTTTCATTATTCGGACAACAATACGCGCGATTCTGCAATGAATTAAGCCGTTTGGAATGTTCTGAAGCGGAGCAACAAATTATGCTCCAATTTAATTCCTATTGATTCAGTATTGTCGACTCTGTCCTTTCCGAATAATTTATAATGAAATTTCTGTTCTGAATTGTTTCCTATCTATTGCATTCACACCGAAGCGAACAGATCGTCGAATATGTTGTATTGTTGTGTTGGCAATGTATAAAAATCGATACACGATCTGGACAGGATACAAACAGAGTACATATTGTCCTAACATTGCTCGGATACGGCTGCAGTTTGGAGTTTTTATGATTTGGTTGATCAAATCATTTTCTAAAAACTCTCAATCCCATCTCTTGTGTGGCATCTTCACTATCGTATTACTCAAATGAAAACAATTTCACTTTCAATTTCAAGGATCAAATTATAGATATGGAATTACGTGATTCACCTAGTTCATTTCAGTATTTACTGCTATTCTCCGGTTCGATTACATTTTTCGTTCTGCTCAAAATATAGAAGATTTTAGCTCAAGATGCATCGACAAACTGGTGGTTCATATTGAGTGGTGATAAACTACTTTAACAATAAGGAGAAAATGCTGCCGCTCGATTTTTTTTCAATGCCAAAGCACATGAAAAAGTGAATATTCAATTATGAATTTTTTGTATTGTTTGATGAGGGGAAATATATGTACAAGTCAAAGACTCACCCTGTATATATTTAATTCATAATCACAAGAAATCTTATCTCGATTATTTTTCAGTGCCGAAAGATAGATCGAATTCTCTGTATGGGAAGATATTGATTTGATGAATGATCCAAAACGCTTATACAACGTGTAGTGAGCATTTTCAAGATAATTGAGAAGCTTTTGTGATGAATGAGGAACAATTTATGTATTTTTCAATGAGAAAGAATTTCGTCTGATTAGAGAGCCTGCTATCTGACAGAAGACTTCGTGTTTTTGCTAATGTTACTACTAGCAGTCATAGTGGTCATTTAAACCAAAAAAAAAATACAATTCTGTTCCCAGTGGAGAATATTCACTTTATACATCGATAATTCACAATTATATTCAAATTTCATCTGCAGCAGCATGCGATACATCGATTAACCCCATTATGTTGAATCAGCCGGAGTCGAAAAGTATTAGAGTCGAAAAAACTAAATAACTCTTAATGCCATAATTAACTGTGACTAATTACTGGTTGTCAGCTTGATTATATTTCCATTCAAAATATCTGATGTCGTTCGAAGACAATAAAGGTGTCAGTTACGACTAATTTCATACACCTTGGGTGGAAGGAAAACAAATGTTTGCTCATAATTTATTGGGTTTGCGTAATAATTCACATTTTCAATTAGCGTTCGGTGTAGATCGATAAGAGACGATATTGTCATTGTCATTTTCAACGCGGCATGAATTTTGAAGGGAGTATTCAGCCGACTGTTCAGCAGAGAACTCCCAAAATCGAAATCAATACACAGGGTGAGAAAAAGTAACGTACAAAATTAACATTTTGATTTTCTTGTAGAAAAATATAATTTCGTCTCGATGTCATTATTTTTCGAATTTTACGCAGAAAATTGTCTTAATCGACTAAGTTCCACTTATGAGGAAACCGGTTGAATTCAATTCTGTCCGTCGGCCCGTCCGGCCGTGAATAGATAATCCTAGAGAATTGAAATTTTCAGGATAGGTTGGGATCTGGAATGCCGCTGCTAATTGCGTAAAATACGACCAGGGATTCCGTGAATTGGTAGACAGCTGCTGTCAACAGCGAGTTCTCCTGTCTGCAAATGTTAGCACATTGATAAGAGATACTCCCTTCATAGCATGGGAGCAAAACCCCAAAAAAAAGGCGAATAGCTCGACGCTGGATACTCTCCAATAATGACAAATCCCTACTCAATGCCTGGTACCAAAGAACGCTAGCATACTCCATGATGGGGCGGACACACGTCTTGTACAGGGCAGCACATACTGAGCGATCACATCTGCCGACCAACTGAGATGTTCTGTAATAATCACATCGAGCAGGTATATTTTCCAAATAGAACGGATGACGGGGATTGTGGGAACCAAGGTGCAAAATAGCACATTGACTCTCCTGGCACCAACGGCCCAACGCATCTAGATCATCCTCATCTAGGTTTCCAAACAGTTTTGAGTCATCAGCAAATTGGGAACAGTTAGATACGAAGATTCTCGGTATATCAGCTATGTAAAGGAAGAAGAGAAGTGGTCCCAATACAGACCTCTGCGGAACACCGCTTCGCTTCGCCAACGCGAAATTGAAAGATTCAATGGGTAGTAAAATGCTCGATCCAACAGAGTAGACGGTCACAAATTTCAATATGCTTCATCTTCTGGAGAAGTCTATGGGATACACGATCGAATGCTCGTGATAGATCACGTCAACAGGATGGGACCTATGCAAGAACTTTGACCACCAATTGAGCCACTCGAGAAGAGTAGGAACGACTGAACGTCCTAGGAGAAAACCGCGTTGACTGTCCGGTTAAAAGGGGTTTTCAAGAGAAAAATGGGGGACTTTCATGCATGATTATCTCCCATATCATAGATGCGATCGGCACCAAACTGATCGGACCATAGTTGGCAGCATTGCGCTTGTCACTAATAGACTACGCCATGTAGAAGGCAAGCAACAAGTCTCAAACGAACTCTCAAATATAAGGAAAAGAGGGTATGAAGGGGATCCCTCAGAAGTTTAGCAGAGAAAGCATCAGCACCTGGCGAAGAGTTGACATTTAGAGCAAAAAGATGCGCTCTGACGAGTGAGGGAAATCAGTAATCTCAGAGTTGTATGGATTCAATCAGGTCAGGAAGATTGCTAGTTCCTCCAGTGAAGGAGGAGGGCAAGCAATCAGCCAACACCTTTGCAGACTCTTCGGGACCGGAGCACGGTTGCTGCTGCTGTTGTTAACAAGTGGAATGTTCATTTTGAAGTTGAGAGTTGATCTTACATATGTATGTACTTGAAAAACCTTTTGCTATCCTTTTCAACGAACTCATTTGGATTTGAATCTTTTTTAGTGGTTTTTATGAAGGAAGAGAGGAAATAAGAGAAACTTCGATGATGGTTGTAGTCCTCCATCCGTTTATTGCGTTGTTAACGCTTTCTTGGGTCCAAGTATTCAAAATTCAATGTCATATTTGCACAAATGTTTTAACATGGATTAAGTGCAAGACTATCCCTTATGTACTTAGCTCTCATGGGGCTATTGAACGTTTTCTGTAATAAGGCTCAGTGTATCTCTATGGTCCACTCCAATGAAAGCTTCACAGTGTCACATCAGTCATGGCTGAGGGCAACGTTGCCCTACCCCAGAGGAAGGATTTGATTGGTCCTACGATGACGAAAAGGAGGGTTAAGGAAAGACCGAGATCAGACCTCACGTACACAAATATATCTAGATTTGTATAAACTGGAAAACTTATTAGTAGAGGTTGGACGTGTCATCGAACATCGAAATGCCATGCCAGCTAGACTGAGGAGTGCTCAACCCGAGGGTGTATTGAGGATCGTGAAAGGTCTCATCCGAATATGAATGTGAGCAAATCAGATATTCTGAACTATGGATTCATAATGAGGCAAGTACCAGGCACATGAGGAATTTTCCATGGGTTTTCAGGTGGATGTAATTGAAAATCGAATAACCCCGGTTTTGAAGTGCGGAGTATAAGAAGGGGGAAAAAGTCTGAAAAACACTTCTTCTTCAACAACAGAAGTGTTTCTAAAATCTCCCTACTTCTAACTTTGAATCGAACAATTGCTTTTTCGCAATGGCAAATTCGAATCTACCTGCAAGGTGAATTCTACCTTTAAGGTGAATGAACGGGAGCTCAAAAGCTTCTGACTTAACGTCATTTAGGCAACACTTGATTTGAGGCACCGTACAAGTAGAAACAAATCGAAATCAAAAGACTCATAATACGAATAAGAGTCTTTTGTCTTCCAAATAGGAAAAGTCGGCAGTGCAGTGCATTAATTTTTATTTATTGGATTATTCAGCTTGATAGAACAAATGTTGGGGCGCAGGGAATATAACAAGAAATCCAACACTGAACTAGATCTCACACTGGCTGTATAACACTCTCTTTTCTTCACCAGTCATTTCGGAGGACATACCTGCGGGGCGTGTCATTCCAAAGAAATTCAATTCCATGTTAGAATCTAGAATTGTAAGAAA
This sequence comes from Adalia bipunctata, assembly GCA_910592335.1. Taxonomy (NCBI): domain Eukaryota; kingdom Metazoa; phylum Arthropoda; class Insecta; order Coleoptera; family Coccinellidae; genus Adalia; species Adalia bipunctata. The sequence goes on from OU342951.1 coordinate 26,422,573, forward strand.
CAATTAATTAATTTGCACTAATCTACGGCTAAAACACACCTAAATAAATTGTCTTTGATAAAAATGGATATTTATCATTTCGAATGAAAAAATTCGATGAAATAAATTTCGCGAAAACAACACATTGTTGTAATTTTATTTACAAAAAAACTGTTAATTCTAAAAGGAAAATGAGATACACGTTTGATTATCTGAATGATGGACTTTGATACTGAAATGAAAAAACACAAAAATATTTGTTCGTTTTGATGGTGGAAATGTTACAAAATAACCAAAAATGATGGGAAATATCCTTTTTATTCATTCAATACCTATAAAATATTTTTTATATTATTTTTATCATTATACACTCATACATCCCTTCATCAAACAGAAAAAAATAAATCGTTTCTGACTCCCTGTTTTTCAGGGACGTAGACTCTTAATAAAGATAACTGAACAGAAAGAATCCACAATTTTCAAGAATTTTGAACTTATTCCCACTACAAATGCCGCGAAATCTTTCAATTATGAAGGGGAATAATGAAGTTGGTGAGGATAAAATGTTTGATGTGGTTAATGTGGTCATGAGTGAAGAAGCGCAGCTAGTTCATTGATGTATTTTTTCATTCCAAAATTCATGAGTACCTCCTGAAAATATATCTCTATGAACAGGAAATTAGGAAGCAGCAAGGAAAAGGTCGATTTTTGTGGAGAAATATGAATATTTTCTCTTCAGTACTTTTTTGAGTATATGACTTCATCAATATAAGGAATCTATCCAAGTGGAGGGTTTACCAATAAGGGGTGTTATACTGAAATTCAAAGAAAAATGCCATTTTATAGAGAGATGATTACTTATAATAATAATGAAGTTTATTTGTGAAATAAATGAAAGTTTTGTACGAAGCCACCGAGGTGGAAATGGGCCTCACCACTCAAGATGATTTTTCGATGGAATTCCGGATCATTTTCCTGCATTTCAAGGACCCAATCAGCAAAGACACGACGTTGTTGATGATCGGTCGGCTTGAGTTCTTGTGTTAACTTTAGAAGCCTCAAGACCAAAATCTTGATGCAAAGTACGGTGCAACGACGTTTGTGGAATGCCTAAGTCCAAGGAACGACGATCAATGGACAAACCTGGGTTTTCTTCAACACTTTCGGCTACAGCAGCAATATTCTCGGCTGTTCTTTAGCTACGTGACATCTACATTCTATAAAAGGGTAAACTGATAGTTAACTATGTAAAGTTTTCGACTGATTTGATCTGTCAGGGACTACAACAATCATCAATAATGTAAGAATTATTATTGTTATTTGGATTTGAAAACGGAGAAGAAATCAGTCTCTGAATCGCTGAAAGAGCTATCAGAATGAAGACCATCCTCTAGACGGACTCTAGACTCTTGAGTATCCGACAGACAAATAAATTTCAGGGCTTGCCATTTGAATAAATGGACTTGTTGACATTTTTCGAAGTCATTTTCTAAAAATAACAGTGTCTTTCGGACGACCTGTAGAGTGAACCGTTAATTTACAGAAGACTTGTTGTTATGTTTAAACTGTGAAAATTCAATATCGCTATTTTAATCGCAGATTGATGCCATTGATTCGACCATGTTCATTCAGAAGTAATTGTGGGAATTGAATATTCGTGTTCGATTCAATTGAATTTCAAGAGCAATGAATGGAAATAACCCTTTTCCACATCGCACCGTAAATTACACGCTTCAAATATTTCCACATGAAAACAAGTACCTGAAATTCTAATTCATGAAAATTCTATTCTGATATCCCTGGAACAAGTTCCACAAATGTTCTTTTGTTCTTGTCGACAACAGTTACGGAACTTAGCTCATTCTTCTTGGGAATAACGAGCATATTATGTCAGCCAACGTGATCAAGAACGTGAGCCATTCTGGAGGTAAACGTGAGTCCCACATTCAGCCTACTTAATTATCGGCTGCCAATGGCATATTGCTTTCTTCCATTATGATTAATACGCCATTGTTGATGTCGCCAAACAATGGGAAAGTAAAGATATTTAATTTGTCAGCTATAATTCATACTGTCTTGTATGTAATTTTTTTCCGGCGGTAATTGCCTCTTTACAGAATTTTTGAGCAAGGAAGGAATGCCATCAGTTAGAAAGGAAACTTATAGAAAAGTTTTTGAGAAATGCGTGTATCTGTATGTGTGATACTTTCTCATATACTATCTAGATTTTGGGAATATCGTTTTTCAATTTTGCACGTTCACGCAGATCCAGGAAAGCTTCTCCTTTGGTAATTTTTTTTGAGAGAAGAAATATGTGGTCGAAGTTACCGGAAGGCTAACGGAGCCATAATGACCCTGGTTCAAAAATAATGATAATGTGGTGTTATCAATAAGAACTATGGTATTTGTTTCAGTTACATAATCCGGAAGTCTCGTCTACAAATGCTGTAGGCATGTTCGAAAGTATGTCGGTCGGAGGTTATGATCATACGATTGACTGCTCCGAATTTGTGATGATACTGGATCTATTGCTGATCTATCGCAGCTCCACCGCCGGCGTGGCCGTGGTACTCGGATGGATGGACATAATCTTCTGTTCGCTAGAAAAGAAGCCATTTCCAACATTGTGAGTTATTATCCTAGGATATTTATTTACAGGCTATCGAAATCTATAAGCACAGTACAACAGGAACAAGAGAAATGTTTCTTCAACTCGAGAACACATAAATTTTTTGGGGTTCGACTTGTACATATATTTTACCTAAAGATTCTTGAGGTGAAAAGAAACCTTTTTTTCATTTTCCATTTTTCCGAATTCGGCTCTGTTGAAAAGATATAGCCATTTAAAAAAAAATTGTGCTAACTACGGCCCTGAAACGATCTTCTGGAATTGATGCAAAGTTCATATTTCCCGTTAGAAATAGAGTTTATACATTTAGGGAATACTCAAGTACTAACTTCATTCGAATAAGAATGTTAAAAACACGATATTTCTTAACAAAAACAGTAAGTTTCATTCGATTATATCTGCACTTAACAATCCATTTTTGTCCTACCAAAATAAGTTCCTTCTTCGATTTACATTAAGATTAGTTTCTGGGCACTAATAACTTGTTCATATTCTCCTCTTTCTCCCAAAACTATCTCAAAAAGAATTGTTTTCACACTAATCGAACATAACTCCATTGAATTGGGTCAAATGATTACAGGTCATTGACCTAACCTTACCCATCGAACCATATTCTATGAACTCTTATCATAGAACGTTTGAGAAGACGATGCCAGATTGTGTTGATTTTCTCCACAACGAAGCAATACATCCTCTATCATTAACGGATGAACTAACGCAAAGGCACCAGTTTTGTTTAATTTTGGCTGATGGCGTCTTGGCGTGCCTCTTTGGAAATGATCTGATTCTCTCTGATAGAGCACTACGATCTTAATACGCAAGACCGTTGATCTGTGGTTGTTGAAGTAAGCATGCGTAAAGCATTGCGTAAAGCGGCTTGATGGAAATTTGTCGATTTGTTTATTCACAGTGGAGAATGCGAAAAGTTGATGTGAAAAGATTATCAGTGAAAGTGAATTAATGTGATAATAACCGTGAAGTGAGTTTATAAAATTCCAAGAGGATATTGTTTAGAAACATCGACACAGATTATCAGGTACCTATCATAGTATTTTTCATTGATTTCAATTTAATACGTGATTTGCATGGAATATTCATCATTAATATCCTAATTTTGTATTCCATTGACAAAAGTTGATGAACATTCTGACAACATTGTTACCTTGTATAGAGTTTATTAATTCGATCCATTCTGTGATATTGAAAAGCCAGTGTTGCATCTAGATTTTTCTAGTGATTTTTTATTTTTTCGTCGAATTTTTCAGGGTAAAATTGGGAATAACTCGAAAACTACGCGTTTTATTGAAAAAACTTAGGAATACTTTTATTTTCTAAACCGATTGGTTCTTTCGAAAATATGAACCGTTTATCTTTTTCAAGTTGTTTTATGGTATTTTTTCGTGGATTCATGAGTTGGCTACGCTGTAACTTTTATACCGGGAGAAATATTGAATGAGTTTTAATCTGGAAATATGCATCATGAAGAGAGTGAATACTTCACCAAAATTCAGTTCATTCGAAATAACGGTTCCGAAGATATAAACAGAAAAGTGTTTTTTCATGGATTTTCGACACCCTGTATCTTCCAAACGAAACCGAATTTTGAAAAATGGTATAGAAAGAAAGTGTTTCGTTTGATGAGAGGAATCTACAGTTAAAATATATGTACAAGTCAAAGACTCACCCTGTATATGTGGATTTATGATATACCATGTGGGTTGAGATATATTTTTTTGATTCAATATTTCTTCATCGAAGTATGCAGTTTTTGCCTTCCTCATATGTTACCTACGACTCACTCTCCACCAGTGTGTGTAGAAATCTACGCACAAATTAAGAAGAAAAGTACCATAAAAGTCGGAGCCAGTTTCATTTTTGAGATACAGGGTGCACTAGGTGTACCAGAGAGTATTTGAACGTATGGAATAGTGGATTAGACAAGGTGGGCATAAGTTTTGGCACGCCAGATCACCAGACTAGAGTAGTTCAAAAATTTTTTTTATACCTACTAACTAGATTTTGATGACGATTTTGATTCTTCTGAAGATTTCGAGAGAATTGTTTTTCATCTCGAAATCGGTAACAGATACAATTGTTCCAACTCACACAATTTTTTGAACTCACACCACTCACTACTAGGTTCTGGGGGAAAACAGGGGACAGTATTCAAGAAATAATATCACCCTATAATTCTGCAATCGAAATTGGCATAATATCACATAGTGTAAACTCCAAATCGTGATATCTTTGCCCGATTTCTGTTGAATATCTTGTGAAATGCATTAACTATGAGAAAAAAATTGAAAAAGAAAATGCAAACTTCTACACCCTGTGCTTCGAAAACGAAACGTTCGCGGTCTCATGCTTTTTTTCTCAAAATTATGCAAGCATTCTCCCCTGTTCGTTTGTACCTCCAATTTAGGATCACCCAAATATTCTGAACTTGGCCTAAAGAGGCTCATGTATCAAAACGCTTCAAGGAATCATTTCTATTCCAAGGAGAATTAATTTCAGTTTCATTCTCCCCCTGCAAACACTAGTATCATCTTCAAAGGTACACGAATGTTAGATGAGTAAATAGCAGTCATCGACATTCAACTATTCCAACGTTATCCAGTGTATGTTCTGGCTTAGTAATTGCTAATATTACACATTAAATTAGTGTTTACGTTGTACCTAGGCTATTAGCGCAACTATGGCGGCAAACAAAACGAGTACATATTATTATATAGGTTAGCAGGAATAATGGACGAATCAGATGGGATCACGAATGCTTAGACAGCCAAGATCAAATCTTGAAACGTGACGTACATACGGAACGAATAATCCGTAAGATGGGATGGAGAAAATGATATGGGTCTACGAAAGAAAATAGAACAGAAGCGGAATACGCTGGCCCACATAGCTCTTCGGCATTTGACGTAACCAGTTAGGTAACTGGACATTTTATGAAGTCGTTGGTATTTTCAGGAAGAATGCAATCTAGGGAACACGAGTTGGGAATTTTACTGATGGAATGACTAACAAAGATGTTGGATATCATTCTTTCAACTTGATATTCTAATAATCTCGGAGAAAAAAAAATAGAATAAATATTTGAACGATACTTTTTCACGTCTGCTCTAGAAAAACATCTCACCACATATTGTTGAAAATTTTCATGGTTACATTTTTTCTTGATTTTAGTATTGCATTTGATAACCTCTTGTTTATCATCATCATTCTGAACAATGTTTTATGAGTGAGTATTAGACTTTAGCCAATGTGTATCTATAAACACACCCACAATGGAAAAAATTGAATTATATGAAAATTCTGAATTTTTTCCATCAAAAGTGCTTCGAATATGTGAACATTTGGCCGAGTTCGTAGTTTCATGAATCAATACAGGGTGAGTCTTTGACTTGTACATAATTTTAACTGTAGATTCCTCTCATCAAACGAAACACTTTTTTTCCATATCATTTTTCAAAATTCGGTGTCGTTTGGAAGATACAGGGTGTCGAAAATCCACGAAAAAAACACTTTCATATGTTTATATCTTCGAAACCGTTATTTCAAATGAACTGAATTTTGGTTGATGCTTTACTCTATTCATGGTGCATATTCCTCGATTGAAACTTATTCAATATCTCTCCTAGTTTGAAAGTTACAGGGTGGTCGACTCATAAATTCATGCAAAAACACTATCAAATCACTTGAAAAGGATAAACGGTTCATATTTTCGAAAGAATCAACCATTTTAGAGAATAAAAGTATTCTTATATTTTTCAAATAAAACGCGTCATTTTCGAGTTATTCCTAAATGTATACGACAAAATTCGAGGAAAAAATCATGAATTTCATAAAAAATCTGAATGCTTCCCTTGATCAAATATCATCGAGTATTGTTTCTTTCCTGGTCTCTTAACAAATTATCAATGTTGTCAATGTTTATCAACTTCGTCAAGACAAATCTCTATGATGGAAAAACGTTCGATGTAATAATTGAATTCCGAGAAGCATGAAATTACACAGTTTATAAGCACAGTTTCTATTGAAAATTTATTGATACCCGTCCTCCAGGAAAATATCTATCTTCTTAACAATATCCGTCGTTAGTCGTAGGTTAGTGAGAAACCAATTTTCGTTTCAGGATATCGAGGAAAATATGAACAAATTATTAGTGTTCACATGTTTACAAACTAATTTTCAGGAAAATCGAAGAAGGTACTTATTTTGGTGGGATGAATATAGTTTTTCAATTGCAGAAATAATCGGACAGATGTTTTCGTTAGGAAATATCGTGTTTGTTACTTTAGGCCTCAAGAATCTACAGTTAAAATATATGTACAAGTCGAAGACTCACCCTGTATGTGCCATTCGAAATGAAACATGTTACGCCCGAATTCTTTCGAACCTCTGAGAATAATTTGTAAAATGATTTTTTTATACACAATATGATACTTTCGCACATACCATATTCTCGCTATACTTGTGAAGTCAGATACCTAATATCAAACGCATTATAATTCAGATAACCCTAAACCTACGAAAAGCACAATTCCGAGTGGAATTCGATAATTCGCGAGAAATTTAGTGGAAAAGTGTTGTCATAATACATATTGGTTAATTCCAAGAAAACAACAATGCTAAAAAAACTAGATTTCAAGTCATTGAAACATGTCGATTGGTTGAATTAATTATTAAATTGACATTGAATAAAATCAATAGTTTTAGTTCATTAAACCAGACGGAATGCTATTACATGAATGATCTGATCGTGATCCTATTTTTGGAGAAATCTGATTTACAGCAGATATATGATTGCCCTCTTCAAGATTTCGAGCAGGTTGCAAGTTGTAGATATGATTTTACGGAGTATGCACTCGACAGTTCCGATATTTTATTTAACGCATCAACCCCTTTTTTGGCCAATGCTGAAATGACAGATGCTCTATGGTCATAGTTCGTTGTTTTGAACGTTTTTGTCCATTTCGATATTGATTTTATCTCTGTTTTTTTATTTCTGTTTCAGCAGAATGTCTGTTGACTGATTCCAGACAGATGTTCCCGTTTTCTGGAATTAAGAGGCACCAGTTTGGCGATTTTATTCTGAAGGTCTTCCGAGAAAATATTCCGAATTCTATCCCCTTCTTGGTGGATTATTTTTCGAAAGAATGAACAACAGAAACGTTAATGGTCTACAATTGACCAATATTTGTTTCCTAAGCTATCTTGAATTCGAGAAATGTGAATTTGTATCGCTGAAAACCCAACTTGTAAAACGAGGGATTTCAAAATTCCAGGAAACTGATTTCCTGATTCCCAATTATGACAATATAAAGGACAAATAAAAGAGCAGCGTTTCAAAAGGAATGGACACAGCAACAATAGAATAAAAATCATGTACGTTCTTGTTATGCGTCCTGATTTGTCCAGCAGTTTGTTATTCGGGGTAAGAAACCCATTACAGTTAGTGAAACCTTTTATTCGCCGATTAAACTATGGGAATCAATAAATAACCCAATCACTGTACAAATTGTCTGTCCTCGTTTCTATCTCCGCTCTCGTCCCTACTCAATCCTCGATATAAAAAGTGGTAATTGTCTTGTAATTGCGTCTATTGACTTTCGAATGTCGTTCGTGCTCCTGAAATAACAGACTGGTATCGCATAAATAAAATAAAATTCTCAATAACATAGAACGGTCAGTTAATGTTTGAATTATTGAAAGCGGCCCAGTGCCGACATTTACATAATTTGCGATGAGGTAGGTTACCGCCATGAATAGAATATTTAAAGCTCAAATTGATTTACCACCAGGTGTGCACTATCAACCGATGAAAGGGAAATTTATACGCAAATGAAGCGATATATTAATCTATCTTCTCGTGTCGTGCTTGAGCTGTTGCAAATGGATTTTGATTATGTCATTAAAGGATTAGACTTTTTTAAATCGCTAATCAATAGCATATTGGGAATCAAGTACGTTAGGGCCGGTTCACGGTTTGTAGACAGAGTGTAACAGCCAAATGAAATAAATTCAATAACGAATAAATGAGGGGGTGTTAGGAAAAACGCTCGGACACGTCGATTTGTAATTTCAAATGCGCATCTTTTTCGAGAAAATGAAATTATATAGGGTGTTCCATGCGACTGTGGCCAATACCAATTTTCTTATTTCAAATGCAACCTCCTGTATATTATTTTTTTTTTGGATTCTTCAGAAAATTCTAGACATAATTCATGTACAATGTCCTATACCTATCTTCAACTTTTTCGGAGATATTGAGTGTTCTCAGATTTTTTACAAAGATTAACATTTTAAATGAAAATTATTTTATTTCACAAATTCGATACATTACACTCAATACTTGTTTGCCATTTACCTCTTGATATGAAGAAGGTAAGCAAAAACTTATATCCTGATTCAGCAAATCCACAAGTTCCTGCCAATATAATATGGTTTCAGCAAGATGGAGCACTGCCCCATTACCAAATCAATGTCCGGCAGTACTTGGACCAAATTTCTCCGAATCCGTGGATAGGGAGGCTTGGATCGATAGAATGGCCAGCACGATCTCCTGATCTGACACCATTAGACTTCTTCTTGTGGGGATATGTCGAAAGTATTGTTTACGAAACGAAACCCTTAAACTTAAACGACATAAAAAACCGAAACACGCTTGCGATTAGATCAGTCACGCCTGAAATTTTGAGTAACTTTAGAAGACAATTCTACACCAGATTAGCATGTTGCCAAGACGTTCGCGGCGAACATTTTGAACATTTCCTACATTGACATTGGGGTTTTTTTTTGTTTTTTTCAATAATAATCAAGAAATAATCAGTATCATTTATTAGGTTCTGAGTGTAATGTACCGAATTTGTGGAATAGAATGATTTTTATTTAAAATGTTGATTTTTGCAATAAATCTGAAAACACTTAGTACTTCCGAAATAGTTAAAGATAGGTAGGGACATTGTGCATGAATTGTGTCTAGATCTCTCTGAAGAATCCAAGAAATAAATAATATATGTACAGGGGGTTGCATTCGAAATAAGAAAGTTGGTTTTGGCCACGGTCACATGAAACACCCTATATAATATTATTTTCCTGAAAAATATGCACATTTGAAATTACAAATCGACGTGTCCGAGCGTTTTTCCCAACGCGCTCTCATTTATTCGTTATCGAATTTATTCCATTTGGCTGTTCCTTCTGTATAACGTGTTGCTACCAGTTGTGAATCGGGATGGGGCTACGTTTCTATACACTGGAGGGGTTCGTGTCGCCATAAACATATCCAAGAGCTATTGGAAGATGATTTTGACAGGAGATCTGATTTTAATGAACAAATGATGCACATATGGGATTTCAATATTATCCAATAAGTAGACGTTTTTTTCTGATGCACTTTTTTTCTTAACGGTCATGATAATCGTCAAAATTGCCGCTATTAGTCTACCGAAAATCACACGCAATGTCCTCAAAAGATTCTCATGTTCGGGCAGGAAATATATCATTCGATATCGTGGCCGGTAAACCACCACCCGCCGCCGTCTAGACGACTCTAAGCTAAGGTCTTTTATGCGTAGTTCAAGCTCACTAGTATAACTCTAGTATAAGGTTGAAATGCCAGTAAATAATGCTGGTCTTAATTTTGAAATGTTCGTATTTCACCAAATAACCGTTCCCTAAAAAATACTATACTCATATTTCAAAGCACGGGACGAAATTGAAGCGAAGTTTTGACCAATATTTGGTAGAAATGTGGAAAGTTTCAACGAAATTGTTGCGTCTAACTACAAAATCTGGACAAAATAAATTCCATCTCATTTACCCTCAAGAAATGAGCTGTCTCCTTTGAAAAGGTTGTATGAATTAATTTTTAACCATATGGAATCGATCACATGTACTGCATACTGCAATATTTGTTCCATATGCCCCCTTTTTTTCAAACACCCTTTGGATTGATTTATGGGTTATCTCAACCCAAGATACTATGTGAAGTTTGTGAAATTCATCTGGTTTTTTGAGACATTTACCAGGTCCTCTGGTCCTGTGAACCTTCACTCATTTTTTCATCATAAAACTGAATATATGGTGACACATTCATTGCAGAACAAGTTGCATTAGGGAACACATGGCAGATATCGACACATACCCAATGGTCCCCAAGGGTCCTCTAATTGGTCTGTAGATTCAAGAAATGGGTTGTTTTTCCCACCATAGTCAAAAATGGCAAATGAAAACACTTTGCTGGCTTAGCGAGGCTTTTTCGATTCTAAAACCCAATTAATTATTGATCTGTCCCTCTTTCACTCAGAGGAAATGAACCTCCCTTATATTTTCCAGCTTGTCTTCAAAAACTCAATATTACAGAGACAAACTGTCAGTTGTTCATCAGAATCGTCGATCAGTTGTAATCAGTTCTTAATCAAAATCGTCGGTCAATTGTCATTTGTAATCAGTTCTTGATCAAATTCGTCCGTCGGTTCTCAGTCAGTTTTTGTGAATCACAACTGATTATTATTCTTCCTTGCTATACTTTTTCATATAGAAGGTAGAGTTCAAAATTGCATACGTATATCTATATATAATTATTTCGTGTTTGTTATGTTACTTATACAGGATTTCAATATTTGTACCTATTATTATGCGAAAATCCAACTGAAAACACGTGGTCTCATAAAATGTCATAAAACGCCCGGATCGGTTGCCTCGTGGATGGCCGGCATCAGGTCTCCCGAGGAGATCCCTCAGAAACTACAAGCTTCTGAGCTTGTAGCTTGTACGAGTTGGGAAAACCAGTTGTGTAGGTTTTGCAACTGTGTTCTTACTCCACCTCAGGCACAGCACGGTTCATTTTTGACCCAACAGTAAAATGGTGGTCAAATCAAACCATTCAAATTCCAGGGCTGCATCCAGAATCATATTGAGAATAACTAGAGAACGGCGCGTTTTATGCAAAAGACTTTTTCAAACATTTGTCAAGTTGTTTAAGAATTTTTCGTCTTTTATTCAATGAGTTTCGATTGAGAAATACGCACAAAGAAAAGAGTGAACAATCAACGAAAATTCGGTTCATTTGAAACAACGGCTCCGAAGATATGGAAACCCAAGTGAAAATTCAATACCAACCAACCACAAGAGAACCAGTAGTTCCGTACGAAAAATTATAATTTTTTTCAAGGATCCATCGTATTATCGATAATTTCATTGTAATTCCAATAAAAAAATGCATATTTCCATAACTATTGTGAATGATTCGAATCAGACAACGGGAAACTGCGAAAACTGGTTAATTTCCAGAATGTTCTGATTCACTTTCAATGTTGAGCGTTAATCTGACAATACACGGATTATCGTGAACAATGGCTGAAACTGATTCTCCAAAGCTTATAAAGCTATATAACAGTGCTATCGTTAACGGACCCAACTATCGTGCCATGTTGAAGAGCTCAATCGAATGCTTATAATCGAATTATACAAAACAACTGGTGTGATTGTAGCGATATTTATCAACAATCGCCTACATGTTTATTTCGGCCGATAAAAACGAATTTTCTCGCTGAACCGCTTCGTTCTGACCCACGGCCATATTTGTTTTAAACCCAAATGTATACCTATACAGTCGCACAAATGTGAAATCATCAGCTATGAATTCTAATGAACACGTTCGGGTGGCATTAAACGGAGTTTTATGGCGGGTTATTAAATATCGAACGTCGGTTAACTGCAACTTGAATTTATGGTTCGAGCGAATGGTCAATAGATTCGCGACAACCGTTTTGCTACCGGAATTTTTGAGGCCCATAGCAACAATTTCCCCATGAAGTGATTCTTCAGATAATCACCTAAGCCTAACCTACTAAAGAGTAGGTTAGACAAAAATGAAGAGGTCCCCACACGCAATCGTCTACGGACACTACAACGGCTTCCTTGTGACGGTGTAACCAGAGCTGGCACAGTAGCGCTGGAGGTCATACCTGCTTCCTCTTAATCTGCATGTTAGGAAATGTGGCCTGCGGGACGCCTGCATTGCACAGCAACCTCCTACTACTACTTTTTATTTCGAAACACCAGTTAAAACGGTTAAAAGTGATAGGCAAAGTGCAGACTACGTAAATCAACTAGACAAAAAGTCATCTGTGTGGTACACTGATGGATCAAAATCTGCTGGGACTTTCCGAGCTAATAGGGCTAATTTTTGTTATAGTAGGAAATAATGGCTGTGTCTATGCGTGGGTCCACCTGGCCACTGCGGGATAGCTGGCAATGAGGCAGACCGACTGGCCAGGAAAGGAGGGTCAATTCCCTTAACAGGGACAGAGCCATTTTTTGGCTTTCCATCCAGTCATCAAGCGATGACAGTTAAGAATTGGTCAATGGTCAAGGACAGGCCATGTCATTTCTCTCCTACTGGACGAGCTGGACTGAAGAGGTTTTCTCACTCAGAAAACTGGAACTGAGGAAGCTGATAGGAGCACTCATGGGACACTGTCCTGTGAGGTATCACCTGAAGAACATGAAGACGCCAAGAAGCCACTGAGACAGCCAAGCACTTGTTATGCGATTGTGAAGCTGTTCATCGGAAAAGACTACAACACCTTGGCTCCTGGTTTTTGAAGCCGGTACAGGTTATGGAAGTAATCCCCAGAAAGATGCACAATAGGTCTTTAGGTCAAGGTGCATGCGAGTTCTGATGTTCTGGTGTTTGGAAAGAAGCACTAAGAGTTCTGGAATATAATAACTAGTGCTCAGTGAAATTGTCACAATATCATGAAGCAACTAGCCAGAGGAAACAAAGTGACTCTCTTATGGGTGCCTGGGCACTGTGGCCGATGAACTTGAGAAAAGTGTTGGACCTTAACCCTTCTGTGGTCTCGAAAGGATAACTTTAGGGCCGCTGTTCGCGCCGATCTTGAGGGCAGGTTTCAACTTGCCCTGTATATAGTTCACCCCCACTTTTGGTGCGGACATGCTTTCCATGAAAATTTGGATTTGCGCCGTTACAGTAGTAGTCAAATATTAGATTTGAATGGATATACACCGCCGCCGTATGGTCGTTAGATAATCGTAATTACTAGTTAGAACCGCCGCTTTAGAGATTCATAGTAGGTATATAAAGACTCAATAGAGACAAACACATAGAATTATATAGACTCCATAGAGCTATTAGTGTGTGCAGTGAATAAGTTTTGTTCACTAAATTAGAAAAAGAGGAGTGGAAACGACAACTTTTTCCACGTAGGTGCCGTTGAACAGAGGTCATCGATTTAACTTCTTTAAATCCCTATTCCCTTCCTGGTTTAACCTCTTCCCTTTTACCCATTTAAGGAAGGTAAGGAGAACGACAGATACCTCAAACTCCCCAACGGACCAGCCAAGGTAACAGTCCACTAATTAAAGATAGCATAAGATGTTAACCGTCTTTTGATAGAAATTTGATTTTGGGTAATTAAAAGGCGCATACAGCCGCGTTACAGCAATAGGAGATGCAGAAGAAAACACTCCTCTGGAGAGGATCTCCGGGACTAAAACAAGTGAAATGATTTGTACAGTTCGCGTCATCTCACACAAGAAAGCTTGTTTAACCAATTCAGATAGAGCTTTCTTATAGTTCTTCTGTCAGGTATCGGTATAGGTAGCTCTCGTATCGAATGGGCAAGTCGGCAGACGAAATTCGCAGTCTATGCGAATCGGAGGCAGAAACCTCCGAACACATAGTATGCAAGTGCTCAGATATTGCTTGCCTCAGGATCTCATACCGAGGCAAACCGACTATGGATCCTAACGATGTGATTGAGAAAGCCCATAAAAAGATCATACGATTCATGAGGGTATAGGAACAAAAAACAATTTGATGTAAATCTGAAAGGCTCTTCTATTGTCAGTCGAGCCCAGCATATATTAGCATTATAACTAGAAAGGGTTATTGGTCAGAATGCACCACCCTTGCTCATGCGACAAATGCGATGTATTGTGGCTTTTCTGTTTCACTTCACCGTCCAACCAAATCGTGTTCAAGAGACGGATGATACCAGATAGTGGCAGCTTACCAAGGTCCTCATGAATCAGTTTGCTTGAGAGCCAAGGCGGATTTTGTCGCCTGCATATTGAGTGATCTATCGTCTGGTCATCCTTAATACAGAGGCTGCATGTTGGTTCGGTGAAAATACCTAGCTTTTGTCGTCTTGAGGAAGCAATAATTGTTTTCAGATAAATTCTAGAATAACCTAAGAAGGTTAACGAAAACCGTGTCGTCCTGTGTGAGTTACAGAATCACAGGCGATTCCTCCAATACCCCGATAGCTTGCATCTATTTTTCATCACATTCATTGATCCTGGGATGAAGAAATATTCCACTGCTACAGACAGGATCAAAGGAACTTTTCTGATTTTTACGAAATATCATTTTCCTAACATTTTGAATGCAATAAGTTTTAATTATATGTAGAAATTTCTTGACGAAAGAATGTACTGATATACCTTTTCTTATCGAAACGAAAAAGAAAAATAAATGTATGTTTTTGAGACCACGAAGTAAATACTGAAAAATGGTCGATGCTGGCTAGGGAAGATATATCTGCTGATCTTCTGACTTTGTGTAGGTGTTGTACTAATTAAAGACCATTATCCCAACGAACGAATTCACTTTATGGATACGAAACTAACGTGCGTTGAGAAGAGCGAACTATGTTCGGGTTTAGCGAACTGAAATGAAGAGGCGAACAATGGCAAGGGCCGTGACAATTCGAGAGGAGAGGAAGAGGTCCAGTCGATTGGTTCCTCTCTTTGAGAACGTTAGACCACAGAGTCGAAGAGTGGGTAAACTACAGATGTACTGCTCTTCGTTACCGACGGAGTCCATTCGGAGTATCAACTTCGTGGTATCAAATATAAATAAAAAATAAGAACATGCATTTTGAACAACAAGAAGGACTCTTTTCAGTTGGGAATTGGCCTGAGTAATTCGCCCAAGAACCGTATCAGAGATGTAGGTACTCGCCCAAAAATGGATATATCTCTCGAGCAGAGAAGAATTCAGGAAAATTGTGATTGAAAAAAATTAGAAACTAACCCTGAATAATTATAGAGAAAAGATAAATAAGAGATGAGAACGAATGAAAAGGCATCTTTCTTCAATAGGAGAAAATCCAGGAGATTCCCAAAAATTCAATGTTGAAATGCACATTCCAAGATTGTCATCCCACGTTGATTATTCTCATTCACTGGCAATTTTCGTTCCCCCTGACCGTGAAGATCGCTATGAAAGGAAGCTGGATCTCGTATTATACATACGCACCTTTTTGAGCCCCAAAAACCGGCCAGATCAACCGTATCGATTTTTCCAGGGAACAATGGCCAATTCGGACGACGGGGAAGAATGAAAAATTTCGGAAAGCCACATGGAGCGTTCTCCTTTTGTTCTATCATCCGGGTATGAATAATTTCCACTCATTTCGAGGTAGCAAAAGCGTTTCTATTATGTCACACGGAACTGCGTATTCCGATAATTCCGCGTTCAGATTGCATTTTGATTTGAATATTACATGTAGAGTGGAATCTTCAGGTTTTAGCAGGATTTCCGGATCATGATCAGTGCATCTGCTCAGGCTTCTACTTCGGGCTGCTATCAAGCAACGAGCTTGGGAAATAATGAGGAAAATCAATTTATAACAGTTATGGCCGCTTGCACCGTATGACAAAACTATAGATTGAAGCTAAAACCTCGATTAGTGTCTATAATTCTCTTGAACCGTGTCGTAATCCTAGTTTAACAAACATAACTAACGCTTAAATAAAATCCTCCGAGTTGACAGGATTAAATGAAAGTTTAACGATAAACTTTGAATTCTAACTACATTCATGAATGACAAATGATGGCTAGTTTCAAAAACGATATTTGACTATAAATCAAATTGAAAAGAATAAACAAATCATGAGTTTATCAGATACATCGCGTTCATTGATATAGATATCAACAACCGCCATGGATCTATATCAAAGAACGCGATGTATCTGATAAACTCATGATTTGTTTACTACGATTCCTTTTGGAGCTAACTTTTCTTTCTGATGAGAAGAATAAGTAGAAATTATAGATTTTGATTTTCCTAAGCGTAGATATGAAAGATCTAATTGGTGTGGAAGGAAAAGCACACACAAGAATGAATAATTGAAATAAATATAAACGATAGAGGTTTAATATGAACTGAACAAAAAATGCATACATATGTCTAATAAAATTGGAGGTTCAGTTCTTTTGATATTTAGAATTATTTTTCAATGTTGTTGGAGCTCCGTCAGTGAATGCTTTCAAGAATAGCTTTGAAATCTGGAGGACTTGTGTGCAGTGATGGTTTTTTTCACTACCTATTGGATTTTTTCTTTTTTTTCTTTCTCATTAGAGAAATATCGGTTGTTATTCTCAAATTGGCTTTTGAATTAGTTTTCTCATTAGGATTTTCATTGGTTTTTGGGCTGACATCATTGGAATATACTTCTTACAAAATGATTCGAATCGCAACGTAACTGTGAATGGTGAGCGCTACCGTGAGACGATATCCAATTTTTTTCCCAAAATGGAAGAGCTCGACTCGCATGACAGAGGGTTTCAACAAGACGTTGCCTCATGCCACACAGCACGCGGAACAATGAAGCCATTGACAGGCAAGTTCGGTGAATAGTTCATTCCACGTTTGGGACCGGTCAATTGGCCTCCTAGATCGTGCGATTCAACGTCTTCAGACTATTTTTTGTGTTAAAGCTCATGTCTATTACTGACAATCTCGCTGCGATTAACGCATTGGAGGACAACATTGAAGCACTAATTCTTGAGATACCTGCCGATATGTTGGAAAGAGTATGCCCAAATTGGACTCAGCGGATAGACCATTTGAGACACAGTCAAGATCAACATTGGCATGAAATAATCTTCGAACATTAAACTATATGGACCATACTAGTGATTCAAATAAATATTTCATGCATTTTTCTGAATTTTATGCGTATTTTTTCTAAAATTTCTTATAGCTTTTGCAAAACATTGATTCAAATAATCGTGCATATTCTCGGTTGATCCACGAAAGGCACAATTGATCACAACTCATCTAGCTTCTAGCTCACCCTGTAAATAATTTCATTAGAAAGTTTTCGGAATATTTGATAAGTTACCACGCTGGTTCCTATTTTCCAATTCACGCTATCCAAGAGCATTATCGATTTTATTTGTGTTGGTCAAGCATTTAAAACTAAAACAGGGTCTCTATCCACACTCCACAGTACAAACTTGCAGCCAAATTTAGGATGAATAGATTTTTTGGGGACCGTACTGATAAATGTTCTATACTTGAAAAGGAAAAATTTTGCCGCTTTTCTTTCTCGCTTGTGAACTAATCGGCATGAATAATATGGATTCAAAGTTGAAAAGACTCCATCATTATTTCTCGATACGTCAGTCGCATGTCGGCCATACATTAGTCATAAAGGAATCTTCGATCCGATAGCTCTTTGACAAAGATTTAATGGCATGATTGGACGTTGCTGCGTTAGTAGAACCGTCGATGAAAATTAGATATGAATAACGGAAATATTTGTTATTCCAAGTGGTATCCTCCGTGCCCTCGTATAATTTCTTCCTCGAGTATTTGCTGAACGTGTATAATAATGTGCACGGTGTTGAGTTTAATACATGGGTGGTCGTGGCACATTTGAAATGTAAAGTAGCAAGCTTGAATAGTTGGTGCTAATCGATGGTATCGAACTATTGATTATTTCGACCTGTACAGATATCCTGAAAACGTTTTCGAAACTTCATCCTAATTCTTGACAAAAGCTGGACGCCTCCCGAAAGCCTGAAAATATTATGCTCTTTGAAATGGGGGTTCTTTTTCCGCCTGCAGTTCAGATTCTATTCTAGGGAGCTTTTTAAAGGTAAGTAGGTACTTACATATCTCATTTGGATCTTATTTGACTGCTATTTTGCAAATCTGAGTCCCGAATATCTATTTGTCTTTGAATTGATGATTTTTTGAACCCATTTACTTCGAAGTCCACCAAATGGACCTAAACCAGGCCTGCTTATCGTATTTCAAACTTTGCTGTTCCTGCATGGACTGTCTGAAGAGACTAAAGCGAAGCGAACCTTTTGTCATTCTCTGATGCAACCATAGCCAATATACGATTGGTGAGCGTAATCCTCAACATATTCTGCTATGTCATAAAAAGAAATTCGATTTGAACGAAATATTGTCGAATAAACCGCTTTCATAATGCCGGGCCATCATATGGCGGGTACTGGATATGAATCATTCAGCAGCTGATTAAGCTTCTCAGATACGGTAGGCAGAGGCAAGAGCTTTTCAGTTCCGTCTATCCCATATCCCTTGAAAAATTTGAGAAATCTCCGAAGAAAACATGATGCCCGAATCTGAGCCTATTTCCTCGGATATTGTGAAGATACTGCACCTATTAAGTTGTCAGTGGAGGAGTGATTGATCGGGGTCTAAATTCGCAAATATAAACTGATCTTGGAGAAGGTCATACGATTTTATTTTTACCCTGATATTTGTTTTTACTCAAAACCCGAGCTACGAGACTAATTGTTCATTCATTCAAACTTTGGAACAATGAAAAATTACTCGCCTGTGTAATATTTGTGGTACATCAAATTATATTTTGTATGATCCAAGTTACTTGAAGAAAGTATTGAATCACGAATTGGCGACGAGGAATTTGGCAACGTATGGTCCTAAAGTTTCGGGAGAAATTTCACCTTTCCCCGTGTCCGGGGAATTATTAGGCAAATCGAAAATAATGGTCCCTTGTTTGTTATTTGAATTTTGATTTAAAATAAGGATAGTTAAGTTAAATTGTTGAATAATTTGATAAAAATATAAGTTGTTGTCCTGAAGAGATCAGAACAAGATCGAAACCTAGGTCGAATTCTACCCGCTTCGACGAGGTTGGAACTTTCGCTGGTTCCCTGGATGATGATTTGTGGCAAGTTCGAATCGGATCCATGGCGGTTGTTGATATTTTATATCAATGATTATCTGATTAATCGATTATTCTATTACTATGTTTCCATATGGAATTAAACTTTCTCATTATAAAAATATGAGATTATTCAAGTCAGAGTTACATGCTTTTGAAATTATTCCCAAAACTTCAGGACCATACGTAAATTTTCAACTATATAGGTAGCTGCCTTCTCAGCTGATGATATTATATCATCATTTTCTTCGTGTGACTAGCTGCTCTGTTCGTTTTATTCATAACTAAAGTTCAAGAAGTGAGCATTTTAGGAAGTCGAACTTGCTGCCCAATATCCCGATAGAAATATTCGAAAGTATCTTTGAGCTCTCAGTAGCAATAACACGATTATTTTTTTTGGAAAGCCGATAAAAACTGATATAATTGGTTGAATACGAGATCAATATGAATTGCTTGTACGAAAAGAAAATTTCATTTTTATGTTGATTTATGTATGATTCTGGGAAGGTTTCGAAGTTTGTCAATGATTATTCATTTAGTTTTATTTCATTGTTTGACCTCTTTTGAATGTCTGTTAGTTTTTATTATGTTTTTATTCGAATGAAATTTTCAGTTGCGATATCTTTTTCGTGTCTGCTGGATGAGGGAGCGAAAATAATTCTAATATTACCTCTGAGAAAATGTGAGGTATTCAATTGTCTACATTATGGTGAAAAGAAGGGTGTTTCATTTGAAAAAAATCGAGAAATAAAAATTTGAAGTTCTTCATATTTGGACCTTGATAACGGACACCCTGTATATGACAGGTTGATCGTTTAGGAACCGTGTCAAGGCAAATCCTCCGAATAAAAAACTTTCAAATCAAATTCATGTTACTATCGCTTCTGAAAATCGTCAGAAGACTTTTACTGAACTGCTTTTCCCTCACCTTTTTGCAGTTTTCTTTGAATAAGATCTGTACCGTTGAAGAAATGTCCCTAATATTTTGCGTCATGAAAGAGGTAATGAAGGTCATCGAAATATGTGAAAATACTGTTGAGTATTATTTATGGGGGACACCCTGTATATCAGAAAATAATTTCCTGAGATGCAGAAATGAATGAACAAGAGGTCTACTTTCCAACGAAATCTCTGAGATGTCTGGTTCGGCAGCTATGGAAGATTTTTGCACTATTGCAGGACCCTGTATACTTTTTTGAGAACACCAGATCTGACAGGGTACTCATGGATATCAAATCTCCGGTAGAATGAAAAAACCTTTTAACAATAGAAGGGTTCTCATTAATTTGGACGAAAACGGTTAATTCTTCGGTAATATTGGATGAATACGTTAAGACGTAATTTGAATAATCAGCAAAAAAGAGGAATATTGTGAATAATAAATGAAAATATATTGTATTTGAATTGAGCAATGGAATTTTAAATCGTTACAATTCTTGATTAACGCCTATACTGGGAAAGTCTTCGACTTGTACATTTTTGAACTGTAGATTCCTTTCATCGGACGAAACATTTGTGTCCAATACCGTATTTAAGAATTCAGCTTCGTTCTGAAGCCTTGCGTTTTTGGAATGAACTGATATTGGCTCTTTGTTTGGGCTATTCATGGTACATATTCCTCAATCAACACTCATTCAATGTTTCTCCTGGTATCAAAGTTGCAAGGAAGTCGACACTTTGATACTACTTGAAAATGTAAACGGTTCATATTTTCGAAAAAACCAATCATTTTGTGAAACATATTCATACGTTTTTTGAATAAAGCGCGTCGTTTTCGGGTTATTCCTGATTTTATCCCATAAAATTTGACGAAAAAATCATAAATTTCAAGAATATTCTGGATGCGTCCCTGGTTTTGAATTATCATCAAATCACAGAATGATTCCTCACTGTCTGATCTCACTAAATGTTCACGATGTTGCCAGTTTTATTCTGTGACTCAATGAATGAAGATTTACAAACATTTCTGTTTGATATTAAAGCAGATGGAATTCTGATAAAAAACTACAACTTATCTGAAAATCTCTATTTCTTGGTATTTTTGGGCAATGTTATGTGTTTTCGATACCAATACAGTTTGAAGACATAATAATTTATTACGAAATCAAATACAGCCACCCAACTATTAAGTTGCAGTGGAAGTATTTGAACTATGAAAAATTTCGTCACCGATAAAGGCTACGTTCGCGATTGAAAGTTCGATTCCTGAATATCGAATCCGATTCCTGAAAACGTGAAAAACAATCAAGGAGTCAACAGGTAGTTTGCTGGATGGAGAGAGTTATTTTGCTAACTGCTCGATAGGTATATACCTATAGACCATTTTTGGCTGAATTAGAATTTGAAGTTCTAAGCCGGGTTTCATAAACGTTGATCGGGTTATCAAATGCTTGATCGAGCGATTCTGTGATAAAAAATTCGTAAATTTGAAATTCTATTGGTCGATTTGACAAAAACGTCAAGGTATTCTGTGAATCACTCAATCAACGATCTTTATGAAACCACCCACTACATTCATATTGTTTGAGAAATTGCTCCTAACAAATAATGAACTACAACTCATAGCGCAGGAGCGATTTCTACAAAATACATTTTGTATGGATTGTGTTTCAGTTTCAAAATAATATGACATTTTCTCTCATTATACGTTCTCTGAGGAAAATAAAGTACAGTACAAGTGTTGAAAAGCCATGCATTCTAAAGTGGATATTAAATTTATAATTTAGGACCTAAATTCAGGTATTTGTCACTATTCGCACGACAGGGAGTTGTGGGAACCAGAAAATCGCGGTATATATCGCTCCGTGTGAGTAGAAGTTAGCATAAACATCCAGGAAAGATCCGGGATGAGAACAAGTTGCGTTGGGGGACTAGTCCCTGCTTTAATATATGTGTGTAACAAAACAAAGCGGGCTACATGTCCCTACACTCTACATTTTATCATGACATATCGTTATGCCGGTGGCATTTCATATAGGAATATTCGAGCTGTCAGTTTTGCTAAGCTGAAAGAAATACGGTTTCGGAAGAACGGACGTGGTGTGAAGTATTTTATGTCCGAATTGATTCTCGTGTATGTAGTTTTTCACCCTCGTGTTTCTTCATTTCCTTGCTACAGCATTATTATTCATAATCCATAAAAATTATGATCTTGACGAAATTTTGCATACGTTTGATTCGTACATAGCTATTTCGAGATTGTACGGTATTCGGAAGTTTAAATTGGCCTGAAATTCTAGGAAGATAAATGAGATCCAAAACACCATTTTAATGAAATATCAAGTTTTTCGCCACAGTGGACTGATTTGATAAATTAACCGGCCAATCAACTGTTGAATTTCTTATTTTATTCGTGGAATTTTCGATAACTTCAATGAAACCAATGTGATAGAGTGGTCACTGCTCATATGTTCACGCGACAAATGAAATAGAATGTTGAACAACCAGATCTGTGAAAGTATTTGAACTTGATCAAAGGCGGATGTTCGATTCCTGAATTTCGAATTCGATTCCTGGTTTTTGGCTGAAATTCATACATAATAATCCAACGAAAGGTTAACCTCCTAATTTCAGAAATATGGCTGTTGCTGATAGCGTCTATACCAAAATGTCTCTGTGTTTCTTGTGAAATATTCATGAAATTTGTAGGTTCTGATTCTTTTAACACAAAAAAGATTGTTATAGCATGATAAATCATAAATTGAATGAAAAAATTTTGTTTATTAGCTGTTTTCGGGTTCTCGAGGAAAATATGGACAAAACAATTAACATCATCGGACCAAATTGATTGTTTTCGTGAAGAAATATCGTGTTTTTAACATTATAATATCAATAGGGTGATTGAATGTATTAGTTAAGTTCCAATCGAGAAATATATACCTAAAGATAATTCGAACCTCAAACCTACCATACCTTCAAAATTTCAAGACTTTTCTTTCGAATGGTAACTATAGATTGGTATTTTTTCAGTTTTTGCGGGAATCGGAAGTTTAAATTGGCCGGTGTTTCTATGAGGACAAATAGGATCCATTATACCATTTCGATGAAAAAACAAGTTTTCCGCTACAGAGGACTAATATGATGAATTACGTGTTTTTTGACCGGAGTTGCACGCCACGTACATAAAAGTAGCCGAAACCGAAATTCAAATGGGTATAATTTTCTCTAATGGTAAAACCAAATTGTTTTAATATACGGTCTCATAAAAGCGGACATTTTTAGTGCCTATCAAAGTCGTAATGACCAGTCCGTATTCCGTGATTGTTCGGGATATTAGATGGATGAAAATTTCACAAGTACTCATGAATCTTGATATTCATTACCTCTGCAATTTGCTGCCAAGTATTTCATATTTTTTTCGTATATAATTGATAAATTTTGTATACTGAAAGATTATCTGTATGAAACTTCTCGTAGTTTTCATACCAGTGATCCAAAATTTTCTCTAACGTGTTATTCGGACAGGAAGAGTTACGCCACTTCATGGAATCAAAGTTGTACCTGCAGGGAAATCTTAGGTATTGTATCTTATTTTTAAATTTTTGTCAGTTACGTCCTCACGCGAGGAGGGGGACGATATGAAACATTGTTGTGCCTCGATGGCTTTAAATATTTCATAAATCGCATCACAAGTTGAGGAGTATCTGAGAGCAGGAGTACAAAAATCGATTAATGGAAAATTGGAGAAAAACGGCATTCCCGCATCAAGGACAATAAACTGCTCCACATGAGTTATAGGGATATTGACTTAAATTGCAAAGAAATATAGTAAAAATAAGATTTTTGTGATGAAAATTCATATTAATATTATTATTATTATTATTATTATTAATAAACAATGAGAGTGGAGGTAAAACCTATGCACTCAATACAGAATTTAAAATATATATATATAATACAAGTCTGCCAGTCTTGGAATCAGCTCAGGCACTTCTTCTCCATCGGTCGTACATGTTCTTGAACCCATTGACAGTGGCAGCATTCACCACATCACCCGGGAGACGATTCCAAGTGTCGAAAACTCTATTTGACAGGAAGCTCATCCGGTAGGAGGTTTTAAACGATTCCTTTGCAAGTTTAAAATTATGTCCGCGAAGATTATTCGTGTTCAACGGAAATAAATGCTCAAGATCTACACCGAAGAATCCATGCATCGCCCTGAACGCCACTATCATGTCTCCCCTGGCACGCCGGTCCTCGAAGCTGGTCAGTTCGAATAATCCCATTCTTGCTTCATACCCGGGTCGAGATAAATATGAAAAAGGGATCCTTGTGCACCATCTCTGAACAGACTCAAGAAGTTGCGAGTCTGATTTCCGGGCGACCCACCAAACTGGTCCAGCGTACTCCAAAACTGGTCTCACGTATGTCGTGTACAGCAACTTTGCAGTCTGGATACTACAACCTCTAAAAGATCGCTGAATGAGGTAGGTGGCCTTCTTTGCTCTATTGCAAGTCTCGGTAATATGTTCCGACCAGTCAAGATCAGAATTGACCGTCACCCCAAGATCACGATGGCTCCGGACCACAGCGAGGGGCTGTCCAGCCATCGTATACGGGAGTTCAGGGTTGTTTCTGCCAATGTGTAGTACACAGCACTTACTGATGTTGAGAGGCAACAACCACTTTTCAACCCAGTGACCAATAACATCCAGGTCGGCCTGCAGCTGGTTGAAGGTAAGGGACGGAACACTATATAATTTGGCATCGTCAGCGAATAGAAGACACTTGGAAACCAATGAATGAGGGAGATCGGCTGTGTACAGCAGGAAGAGTATAGGACCAAGAACAGAACCCTGGGGCACACCACTCGTAACCCTCACATCGCGTGTAGAAAAAACACCACCAACCTTCACCCTAAACGTTCTGTCACTGAGGAAGGACTTTATCCACGAGAGCAACCCCCCTCGGATTCCCATATGCTCCAGTTTATGAATAAGACGACGGTGAGGAACTCTGTCGAACGCCTTGGCGAAATCCAAATACACGACATCGATCGGAGTTCCATTGTCCAGGCACCTAGACCAGTCATTCACTGCCATGAGGAGGTTGGTCATAGTTGAGCGACCCGGCAGAAAACCGTGCTGAACATCGGGTATCAATTCGTTGGATTTAGCAAAATCAAGAATGTGGTCAGTAATTATTCTTTCGAATACTTTGGAGACAGTGCACACGAGACTTATAGGGCGGTAGTTAGAAGGAGAGGTTTTATCCCCATTCTTGTATACAGGCGTCACAGATGCCGAACGCCACTGTGGAGGGAGTGAAGATGTAAGCATAGATCTTTGAAACAGATGGAAAAGTGGTTCGGCAAAAGCACCAGAACATCGTGAAAGGAGAAGACATGTAATTCCATCACTCCCGGGAGCAGCCGAAACCTTCAGGACAGAAAGATATTTCTCAACGATGCCCGACGACAGAGGTACATGATCAAGGGAGCTGGAACATCGCGCAGTTTGTAAGGCAGGTAAGGCTGATCTAGGTTCATCAGTAAAGTGAGAGGAAAATGCCTCAGCGAGAACATCGGCTGACTCTGAATAGTTACTGCACTGTTCTCCAGATGAGTTCTTCACCAGGGGAACGGAGACTTTGCTATCAAACGAACCACGGACGTACTTGAAGAATCTTTTTCGGTTCCCTTCGGTTACCAAACCATTCTCAAACTTGGCCTTTGCAGACCGGATCAAAGATACCAAGTGATTAGAGTAATTTCGATGGTTGAGGTAGTCAGTATCAGATCCACTCCTGATGTAACGCTGCCATAGAGTCTTCTTCACCTTAATTGAATTGTAGAGGCTTCCTGTTATCCATGGTTTCCTTGGATTATGATTCACTGACCTGGAATAGGTGTTCGCCGAAACAGCATCCAACACAATCTTGAGGAACCTCTCCCAAAGAACATCGATGCTTTCATGGCCGGAAAAAAAGTCTGACCAATCATAAGTCCCCAACACCACCGACACACCCTCGTAATCCGTCCTCTTAAAAATTTTGGTTTGCTTGTTTGTCGTACAGGGATAAAAAAATTGCAGATCAGACTTCAAGACCACATGGTCAGATCTACCTAGAGGAGGCAGATACAACAGCTCGGACAGAAGATTATTATCTGAGGTGAAGATGAGATCTAGTGTAGAAGGAATCTGCCCATGTCTGTACCTTGTGGGCTCTTGTACGATTTGTTGGAGCCCTGTGTTGAGTACGAGGTCGGCGTATAGAAATGATGGTGAATTTTCGGAGGGGCGCCTGATGAGCGGCCATTCCACATCGGGGCAGTTGAAATCGCCAGTAATTATAATGTTGCGACGTGAAAGTGATAACTCCTCCAGGAACTCAGTGAAGGCCCCATCATCCACGCAAGGACGAGGTCTATAAATACAAGCGAAAGTAAAAGATATGTGTGGATCAGACAGATCCATAAATATATTATCTATACCGTCCCAGTCTCTGTGAAAAACAGATATCTTGAAGGAAACAACGACATCATCCCTCAAATAGATGCAGACACCTCCGTGACCGATAGTTCTGAGGCTGTCACGGCGAAATATAGTATAGCCAGGTATGAGGCAAGTTCCATCTGAAATGGAAGACTGCAGCCAAGTTTCGGTGATGAAAATAATGGATGGTTTCTGCATTTGGACGACGGTGAGCAACTCGTTGAATTTGGACAGTAGAGACTGAGCGTTGGTATAGACAAAAGGCCACGAATTTAGGGTATCTGGTTTTTTGTTGAAGAGCTGTGTTGTAGTTTCAAAGTCGACGCGATAATTGGTCGACCCCTGTCATACTTTATAGTGAGATTCTTTTCACCACCATCCTGTCTCCTTCGTAGTTCTTCACGAAGAGCACTCAGTTCGGCTACCTGATTCTTCGTTTTGTCATCACGTATTATTATGTCGCGGAAACGTGAGTTTCCGTGCAGGGATTTCTTGCTTCGAAGGATTTTACCAACGACATCAGCATTGGAAAAGGAAACCTTGAGCCATCTAGGCTTATCCTTATTTTTTCCAGGAATACGTGAGATATTCGTCATGGATTTACCCGCTGAACTATGTATGTGCTCGATAACCGCAATTGCATTCTCTTCATCGTTGGGACCCTCCGGCAAATTGACAATAATTATATTGTGAGATTTTTGCACTCGTTCCATAATCTCGGGTATGAAGCCCGTGGTGTTTTCAGCAGATATGCCGTCTAATCTAGACTCAAGGCTTAAAATCTTAGAAGAAGCATTTTTTATTTCGCTAGATAGGGTTATGTGAGAATCCTTCAAACCTGACACATCCGATTCAAGTGCGGTAAGTGATTGCTGTTGATTGGATAATATATCAGAGTGTTTATTGATAGATGCGGAGCAGTCAGCTAATTGGCTGAGAATTGCATTTTGGCGCTCTTCTATCCGAAGAACACTTGAAGCAACCTCACCAATTCTGTTCATCATTTGATGAAAGTGCTCCAGAGTCAAGGGGGAACTCTGGTTGCCCTCAGATCCCGATGGAGACGGTTTCACAGCAGCAGCGTCGGAAGAGAGGGTGCGAGCACCGGCTGAGTTGCTCCTAAGTCGGCGCTCCATGGACTGACAGAGCGGACATATCCAAGTCTCCTGTTTCTCGGAGAGGAAGCTAATGTCGCTCGAAGTGAGATTCACGCATAATGCATGGAAAAACTTAGAGCATTTTGTACAGGAAATCGACAGATGGGAACCTGCTATGTTCTTATTACAGGACGAACAGTTACGCGGCATTGCTGACAAATGAATAGGAAATGGATAGGATATGATAGGATATGATTTCAAGTTGCAAATAAATTTTAGCCTGTAGGTCTGCAGCGTATACAGGGTGATTAAGAAAAATCGAGTAAAATAACGAAATTTTATTCCCAGAGAATTCATGCATTTTAAGACTATCAATACAATGTATGACCTCCACGGGCATCAATAACAGCTTGACATCTTCTTTGCATACTACACACGCGGTTGTTGAACATTTCTTGAGGAATTTGGTTCCATGAACGGGGCAGAAGCTCTCTCAGATCCTTTAAGGATACTGGGGTAGGTTGATGATTATCTAATCTTCTTTGGAGCATATTCCATGCATGTTCTATGCAATTCAAATCTGGTGAGTGTGGGGGTATTGGTAGATGTGGAATACCAAGCTCCTCGCTCGCATGCTCAACTATGGCTGTACGGTGCGGTCTGGCGTTATCGTATAGAAATTGAAAATTTGGCATGAAAATTTGGCACAACATTGTCAATGACATGCTCCCTATAGTCTAAGGCGGTCATATTCCCAGGACAAATGTGTAGATCTGTGCGCCCATTGAAACATATCCCGCCCCATACCATAACACTACCCCCTCGGAATGGATTGACTTCTTGGACATAACGACGATTACAGAGTATGCGTGGGATTGTCCATCACTTATTACTTATTCTTCGAGAATCCTAAAATCGTCCATATCTGGATTCATCAGTGAAAAGGACAGTACGCCATTGATCGTTCCAATTGATATGTTGCCTTGCCCATTCCAGTCTTTGACACTTATGGTCACGTGTTAATGGAACTCCTCTCAATGGACGTCTAGAACCTAGATTCACCTCTCTCAAATGTCGTCTGATGGTTTCGATGGAAACTTGGACCCCATCTGCATTTGGAAGAGTATTCCTGAGCAGGTGTTGTTTTTCGTCGCCCACCAAGCCTTGCTCTTTCCAATACGGAACCTAGCTCCCTGAACCTATTCCAAAGTCGAGATATCACACTTTGGCTGACTTGGAGGCTTTTCGCTACAACCTGAGTTAGGCCACCCTGTAGCATTCTGATAGCCCTAGTAGCCTAGGCGTTTGTTAATTTACGTCTTGGCATTTTCAGAAAACTCGTTTCAGATCGAAGCCGTTGATAAACTGACTACATTTCAAGAAAAGAACATTCATGAAGCATACCTATGAAAAGAACCAAACTTCAGAAAAAAGGCGACCAGATTGACGAAATGTCTCATACTGATTCATTGGATCGATTCAAGTTGTTATTGAGTTTTAAATTATTTTAAAGCGATTTACTCGAAGATAAAATACTTTCAAAAACGATTGAATACGATATCTCTAACTCTTGTGGAGCAGTATATTTTTAATCAAACAATATATGGCATATGGTACGTGTGAAGAAATGGCGACGAGGAACAGTTGTATAAAAGAAACAAATCTGTTTCCTGCTCCAAATCAAAGTGCCATACAATGCGTATGATACACGAAAACAGATAAAGACCTCTGAAAAAACTCTGTTTCCTCGTGTATGTGATAAAGTGATAGTGAATTGGTTCAAAAAATATGCTGATATCCATGTAGCGAAGCATCTTGTACTTAAAAACTAGCCCTTTCATTGAACTGGATACAAGTATCTTGAAATTATATCTGTAACAAGAACGAAGAAGATACACCGAGAAAAAAGCAGTAAAAAACTACTTCACCTGCAAAAAATACCTTTTCACGAAGTCCTAACTTTCTCTTGGGTCGAAAGGATCTTTCGATCAGGTCCGATCTTCCAAGTGATGATTCTTCTGTTCTTCAGGTGTTCGAGGAACGCTACAGGCCACTTATGTGGGATCACCTTCCATAGATTTGAAGTCATTATTTTCATCGAAAAATTTGCGAAAAAGCAAGAGAAAATTAAAAAAACTGCTGACACTTCATTGTCAATATAGGGCTGAGACGGGAATTTCCTATGTCTGCTGACTAGCTGAGAAGTCGACGAAGGAAATTCCAAACTTAGGCGCCTGCGGCAGGAGGTATCTAGAGCGTGTTAATAGCTGGCCTAAGAATATCACCCAGCTACCGACAAAAATGTTGTCAAGCATTGATGATGAGATCTTTAATTCCAATCATGAAGAAACGACAATAAAAAGTAGAAAAATCCATGTCGGACGAAATTTCAATCTTTTAAGTGCTGAAAGAATCGCCATTTGAATGGAAATCCGAAGAATAAACCAAGTCAGGTGAACAATATGCATACCACCCAATGATTCCGACAACATAATATGAGCCCATTGCACTCGACGTAGAAGCACACCGCAAAATCATCATAATTTCGAAATGCT
The DNA here is from genome assembly GCA_910592335.1 of Adalia bipunctata. Classification (NCBI taxonomy): domain Eukaryota; kingdom Metazoa; phylum Arthropoda; class Insecta; order Coleoptera; family Coccinellidae; genus Adalia; species Adalia bipunctata. The sequence goes on from OU342951.1 coordinate 26,453,252, forward strand.
CATGTTTTTCCGGTCGGCTGGAAGAGCTTCATCATGTTTAGTTGGAAATCCGTGTGTGAGGGCACGTTTATCGCTCAACCCTTTTCATTGTGTGTCTGCGGACGCTGTCCCGGATGATACTATCGTACGCCGGACTGCGACAGGAACGTACTCAAGAGCTCGGGAAATTCGTTCGAACAATAGTTCAGAACTGGACATATACTGAAATATGGCACTCGACCTTCAAGCGGGACGCACGCAGGGCCACTTTGAGCATCAGACAAAATTCTTCATATTTTCCATAACGATTTCTGCGGGAGTGGTTTTCTATTCATGAAGGGGGACAGGTCGGCACTGATGACCGTGTATGCGACCTCACTATCGAAGCATTTTGAACATAACGAAATAGTATATTTTAAAACTAGTTGCAGAATGGGCTGGTATGCGTATGCGAAATTCGAAAACGAGCGACGAAGGAGCGAGTTTTCGAACGCATAAGTGTTGGAACGAGTAGACGATGTTTTCTCTATTTCAGTCAAATTTCGTGAAATACTGTTGAAATTCAGTGACTTTTGTGTTGTATCTTGGCAGTTGGTGACTGTTACGAAATTGACATTTCCAAATTGACGTGAGTTGAAAATTGATAGGATCGGAATTCGAAAGCCAGTGCTGACAACCACGACACGAAAAATATAACTGAAAACAGTGCTGTAATGAGTTCATTATAGCACTGTTTTTAATACTGTAATGAACTCATTAAGATACTGAAATACAGAAACACATTTTTATGTGAAGGGTTTTCCAATAGAAGGTGTTATTTTGACATTCAAAGAAAAATGCAGTTTTTCCAGATAAACGATCGGATGTTTATTTAATGAAATGGGAAATGGTGTCAATAACCAACAATTCTTTTTAATCTTTATCGATTGATGGTACCGGTTTCGGAAACTTATTTCCATCCTCAGCCAAAGCCTACAAAAGAAATAAATGAACATACAAAGATTTCAACGATTACCAAAACACACTTACACTCAAAATATATGCAATATTTCAAAACAATACGACATTATACTCTGAAATAAATCGAAACGTCGGCATTTTGTCTAATTGAGACTCTTTAATCCAGACCAAAAAGAACCCTCTTATTACCGATACGAATTGTTACAAAGGTCATTAAAATATCGAAATTATAGTCTGACATTCTCAAATTTGCTCTATTCCAGTTTATTCATGTTTATTTCATTATGAAAAGGAAGGTATGCCGTTAACAATGGAAAAAAAATCAGCAAAATGACCACGACTATAGAATCATATCCTTTTTATGAAATTTTCCATAACAAAATCGCAAAGAGGCTGCCCTATATCCGCGATAGCCTCAGGAATTCTATCTTTGAAGTCTTGAATCGACGTTGGGCTTATGACGTAGACATTCATCTCCTTCACATGGCCCCAAAGGAAAAAGTCGTAAGGTGTTGAATCACAAGATCTCGGTGGCGATTGGTGATCACGATCCGGAAACTTTTTCCGTGAATGATCAATGGTTTCGTTGCTTGTGTGGCACGTAGCGCCGTCTTGTTGAAAGTAAACGTTGTCCAGATCAATTCCATCAAATTCCGGCCATAAAGAATCATTAATCATCTCTTGATAGCGCCATCCATACATCGTGACTGTTGCCCCAGCCTAATTCTGGAAAAAGTAGAGTCCAATGAACCCGCCGGACCATAAACCGCAACCAAACAGTCACACATTGAGAATTGAGAGGCTTTTCAACAATAAATTTTGGGTTTTCCGTGCCCCATATGCGACAATTTTGCCTGTTGACAAAGCCACCGAGTAGGAAATAGGCCTCATAAGTCAAGATGATTTTCCAATGGAATTTCTGATCGTTTAATGCATTTCAAGGACGGAATCATCAAAAATACGACGGCTCGAATTCTTGTGTTAACTGTACTTTATAAGCCTCAAGACCCTAATCTTCATGCAAAATACGTTGTAATTACGTTTGCGGAATGCCTTATTCCAAAGAACGACGAGAAATGGACGAACCTGAGTTCTCTTCAACACTTTCTACAACAGCAGCAATGTTCTCGGCTGTTCTTGAGCGACGTGCAAGGGTTTTATTCTTCACATCACTTACTTGTCCCAACAGCTCAAATTTTTCCATCAAATTCTGTATTGCTTCACCACGACCCAAAAACGTTCTAGTTTTACGTTGTTGAAGCGTGCATATTCCATTTTTAGTGATGGCGTAGTTTCTATTTGTCAAATGTCAAAAAATGACAGTGTCAAAAGTACCATCTACCGAGATAGCGGCCTGTTCAGAATAACACCTCTCATTGAAAAACCCTTCATTTTACACCGAATCGCGTTCTTTTTCCCTTTAATGCCTCGAACAGGCAGAAACTTGAATTGTTTTTTGTATTGAAAACATGTTAGAGTTCGATGCTAACAAAAATTTGAAAGTTTCCATCTGAAAATGCCGATGTCACTGCACCCAATATATAAGCTTTGTCAGGAATCGGTAGCCACGGTAGAAGACTTAGCGATCTGTCTTTATTTTGTAGACGGTTGATGCTTTTCAAAGTTATCAGCAATCGTCTTTCCTGGAGCAATTCCTTCGAGACTAATCCGACAAGTTCAGTCTTCACTTCCCTTCGTGGTCACTCTGGAAACCTGCAGAACATCTGTTGATCCTACCAATAGCGAGGTCATCAAAATCATTGCCTAGGATGGTGTACTTTGAGGCAGAGAACCTAAAGAAATTCAATCTTTTCCTTATTTCTCAGGATTTTCTCTGAACATGACATGGAAGCAAAACATAAAATGTTTTGGAGCTCGCCACCGAAAGGCCACAGTTCGACTGATTGACCATGCAGCCATAATAAATGGACAGCAGACATTAGACTCTACATAGTAGATACAACGACACAAGTTAAGTTACGATAAAAATAATGAGATTCCTATTTGGTCAATCTGAATTTCCGTTGGCTATCCAATTCAAAGAAAGCCTGATAAATATAAAGGCTTTTTTCTGTTACCATGATAATGAAAAGTACTTTCTCTAATAGTGTAGTTGTTAAGACAGTATTACAGAAATATTGATGTTCATAACACTACTTTTGTGTATCATAAACAATATAATTAAACTCGTAATTAAATATAAATATTGAATATTTATATTTTCCTAGAAAAAATATCTCCTAAAAGGAATCGTATTTTCTATGATTGTCACTGGCAAACGCCGATAATACGAACGATTCTCACGCCCCTGCTTGAGCGATACTGAACACATTCAGGTCATTCCTGCTGAAAGAGCAACAGAGAGGTATGCCATCTATCGTCGTCCAGGGCTACGAAAGGGAATTGGTGGTCCAATTCTTAACTAGATGTCGCCTTGACGTACACTGTACCTTAAAGACTTCGTCTAGTTTTGTATAAGAGGACCTCCGTTCCACTTCAATTTTCATCGTTGTAGGGTTATGTTGTCCTGAAGAGATCAGAACAAGATCGAAACCTAGGTCGACTTCTACCCACTTCGATGAGGTTGGAACTTTCGCAGTTCCCTGGTTGAAGATGATGGCAAGTTCGTGTCGGATCTATGGCGGTTGTTGATATTCATATATCAATGAACGCGATGTATTTATATTTTCCGTATTACGTCAATACTGTTTCTTCTACGTTGATAAAAATATTCGAATAACAATTGTTGAAATAACAATATGTGTTTTGTTCACCAAGTCTAATGTTTTGAACATCATATCAATGTGTTTGAGGGCCGATTGCACCGTAGACAAAACTGTAGATTAAATTTTAAACCTCGATTAGAGTCTATTGATTATCATAGCGTGCGGTCCAGCATGAAAATTTGGCACAAAATCGTCAATGACATGCTCCCTATAGTGTAATGTCGAGGCCACACCGAGCGCTATGCTATGGACGCTACGTATGTTTTGTTCGGACATAGCGTACCAGTGTCGGTGTGGCCGGGTACATTTAAAATACCGATGGCTAATTTTGAGATGCATCGCGAACATAGCGAACATAGCGTACGTAGCGCTCGGTGTGGCCGCGACATAAGGCGGTGTAGATCTGTGCGCCAGTTGAAACATATCCCGGCCCATACCATATCACTACCCCATCGGAATGGATGGACTGCTTGGACAAAGCGACGATTACGGGGTATGTGTGGGATTGTCCATACCCTTATTCTCCGAGAATCTGAAAATCGTCCATATCTGGATTCATCAGTGAAAAGGACACTACGCCATTGATCGTTCCAATTGATATGTTGCCTTGCCCATGCCAGTCTTTGACGCTTATGGTCACGTGTTAATGGAACTCCTCTTAATGATCCTAGATTCACCTCTCTCAAATGTCGTCTGATGGTTTCGATGGAAACTTGGATCCCATCTGTATTTTGAAGAGTATTCCGTAGCATTCTACACGTAGATGTAGGGTTTCTTCTCGGCGAAACGGTGATGAAACGATCCTGAGCAGGTGTTTCTTTTCGTCGCCCACCAAGCCTTGGTCTTTCCAACGCGGAACCTGTCGCCCTGAACCCATTCCAAAGTCGAGATATCACACTTTGGCTGACTTGGAGCCTTTCCGCTACAACAACCTGAGTAAGGCCACCCTGTAGCATTCCGTTAGCCCTATTAGCCTCAGCGTTTGTTAATTTACGTCTTGGCATTTTCAGAAAACTCGTTTCAAATCGAAGCCGTTGACAAACTGACTTAATTTCAAAATAAGAACATTCATGAAGCATATGCAAACAACCAAACTTCAGGAAAAAGGCGACCAAATTGACGAAATGTCTCATACTGATTTTTATTGGATCGATTCGAGTTGTTATTGAATTTTAAATGATTTTACAGCGATTTTCTCGAAGATTACATACTTTTTGAAAACGATTGAATTCGATATCCCTAACTCTTGTGGAGCAGTATCGAATATGGATTCTCCAGTAGATAAAATTTTAGATTCAATAATTTGTTTACGTAGTATTCAACTTCGCAGATGAAATATCACACAATTAAGCAGGAGTATAAAATCCACTTTAAACTCTCTACAGTTGGAGTTCTTTCTATAATACATTTTCTGAGTGTAGATTTAAGGGGAGAAGGGAAGATGGTCCTATCAGCTCAGGGAAATCACGGATGAAATTATCTAATGGTATTCGAATAGCGTATTATCACTTAAGTTATAATGTACCATTTGTCGCTCATCAATCCGTGAATACGGCCCTGCAAAGGAAATCCAGGCATCCGAAGTGCGGTATGCGCCTCCCGCACCCGTTCTCGAAATCCATAATCGTATGGCCCATATGGTGGTGGCGTTTGTGATTTATGCCCGTTGACAGAACGACAGAACAGTTAACGCACTCGTTCGCTATTGCCGGCGACCGATGAAAAGATCACGGCCACCACCGCGCGGTGGTGGCAATCGTAATTTAGAATTAATGACCAGGCGAAAGCGGGACGGTTGAATGACTTCGTTCGGGGTGTATTTTTTCCACGGCTGGGGTGACTATACGGTATAATGAGTGAAAGTGGAGGTCACAAGGGCTGGTTCCAAGTTGTATGGGTCGAATTCCAACTAATTAACTCATCCACCATCCACGCATTGAATTTACTATTGAGAAAAAAAAAACACAAAATAACAGCTAACCATTTTAAGACACCCTTCTTATTAATCTGGAATAATATCACATAAACGAATTGGTATCATGAACCTAAATTCAACAGAAGAATACTCAACTTTGATACTCGAAATAATATCTCACAGGAATTTAATGGAGGGCGTTTCAATAAAAACACAATCATAGTTTTTAGTAGCAATGTACTGAAATATTTATTGATTCAAAAAATCAACATTTGGAATTATACAGGGTGTCCCAGAAGTCGCGCAACTAACTTTATCAAAGAGAAGAAATATGAGTGCCCTCAAAACATCCTTTAAATTCAATTTAAAAAAATCAAGCTTTTAGGTGAAAAATTGAGGGCGTGAACTTGGAAAAATGGAAGGCATTTTTTGAATGGAGAATCGGTGCTGTAGACGTCGGCCAGAGTATAACGGCCCCTTAACGAACCACGACATTAGAAATCTTGGAAATTTCCAGTTTCTAGGTCATCCCTTCCAGAGTTAGAGGGTTTACGGACAGACAAGCGGACATAATTGAATTTGACCATGGATTCGTGATCAGTGAGTAGGACCTCATCGACTGAGATCAGTTTCGACTCAGAATTCTCATAATCTCATTCAAGTGGAACGATAAATCAAAAATGAACTACCGCTCCAGTGGTTCCCTGCTGAGAATCAGCCTGAGGAAATAAATGGAATTATATCGAAATAATGATATTGAAAAATGATATTCTTTTTGTTCACTTTTCGGAGACTGAATCCGTCTCATTGTAATGGGTATTTATTTTGTATTCAATGCTGGACATACAGTGAGTTATACCATTTGAAAATCTCAATGAAACAGGCTTGTTTTTCCCAATTTGGTACTTATACGCTTATACCATTTTTTATTTCAACCACGTTAGGATAAACTAGAAAAAACTAAGACCATAGTCTAGGGGAAAAAATTAACAAAACATTCAATTTGAGCTAGATCCTTGTTAAAAAAACAATGCATGCACTCCAATAATCATAAATATTATGCTCATCTATTGTTGAAACAAATGGACAAATTTCGTTCATTTAGGGTCTTGTTACCAAAAAGAGTGTCGAAGGGTGTAACTTTTTTTTGGTCGAATATCTCGGAAACTGAAGGTCTTTTTCAAAGATAAAACATATTTGTCCGAACAGTCACAATTATCCATTCATTACGCCAGACCCTGTATGTGCCAAATTTCAATAATTTCTATGAGTGACTTCGGAACATTGACTCAGCGAGATAGGCGTTTCAATTAGTCTGTATTATAAAGTTCAAAATTGGAATCAATAACACAAGTATTCAAAATCGAACCAAAGTGAAGCGACGAGCAGAATTCGATCAATTGAGGCAATCCTTGGATACGCCCAGTACAACGATCAATCGTCAATTGATTGGACGTCTCATAGCGGAGACTAGTCTCACAATAGCGCGGAAAGAGAAGCGAAATAGAGTTCAATTGTTCACATTCATCGACTTAACTAGTTTCATTAGTATCAATCAAGTACCACTTCGATATCTATACATTAAATTCCAATTTATCATCTTGAAAGCGAGCGGGCAGGCAGCCATTATAATTCCCAATTGAAAACTAAATTAATTCAGCGTTTTGTATCACGAATATTCGTTCGGTCGCGAAAGATTGATCGACTATATACAAAATAGGTCGTAAATCTGAACAAACGTAGCTGATGTTGAAATATTACGCCATATATATTCGGGTAGGTTTCCCTATACTGACTGTGGGGGAATTCAACAGGGACACAGTTCCGCGAGGTGAAAAATTACGAGGGGAAGTTCGAAAATCATTAACACTAACAAAGTTTCTGATACCCCTCGATTTTAGGAACATTTCGAGCTTGGATCTAGGTCGGCGCACTTGTGGTATAACATGTTCGTAGTTCGAATGCAAGATAAATAATGTACAGATGAAAATAAATTCACACTTGATAGGAATTGAACATTGAACAGATCTAAGTCAATTTTGCATTCTACCATAAAAGCTTCATTTCCAATCCAAGTTAACTGTATAAAAAACAATGAGGTAGAAACAAATAAAATAAATACCGATCATACCAATCGAAGAAAAAAATTGATCATTCAAACTTACTTCTTTCATCAAAGATGAACATGATATACATCAAAAGGACAGGCTTACCTGAAAAAAAAAATAACTTCAGTATCGAAATCAAGATAACATGTCAATTCTTTCATGTGAATTGCAGGCTTGTCTTAAGTCATGACTATTTCTTTGGTTGCCAAACCTACATTTTGCGTTTTCTCTCAACTGAAATATTTCCTTTCCTATATAGGGTGTTTCACCTCACACTGGACAAACATGTATAGTCGAGTTGATGACTTCAGAAAAAACATATCTACCCTTTTCTCTACCCTTTTTTTTGAGTTCGGTGAGTGAGCTCTAATTATTCAATTTGAGAATCATAATGTTTTTTGGACAATGTTTTATGATATACAGGGTCTTTCACGAGGAACCTCACCCATATTTATACGGGAAACTACTGAACGTATTTTCATGAAATTCAGCACTTAAAAGTATTTCACGATGCTGATGAAATCTAAAATATTTTCAAGGCATGAGCATTGAGCACCTTCGGTTTTTCCGGAAATGACGTCAACTTCCGTTTTTCAAATTAGAACACATTTTTTCATTGCAGAAATAGATTCCTTAGAAAATTTCAAGTTATTTTGATGTAACATTTTTCAGTTTTGGTTGGAAAATTCTCTCTGAGCGGGAAAATTCGAAAAAAAAATCGAAAATAGAGCTCCGATGAAACAAGAATAACTTCGAGGTTTTTGGATGGAAAATTTTCATTTTTGGGATTTTTCAAGATGTAAGATTGATGTATCCACTTTAAAAATCGAAATCGCGATTCATGATACAGGGGGTGAACAAATCGCTTTCAAAGTTAGGGATGACGAAATCGTGAAAAATCAATTTTTTCAAATTAGAACCCCATTTTTTTATGGCAGATATTGAATCTAAGTTAAAGAATAATGTGAGTGTATGCATCACACCCTTGCCCTAAAGTGGATATTAACTCAGAAAATATTCATAATTTTGAAAATTTTGAAAAACGGAAGTTGACGTCATTTCCGGAAAAACCGGAGGTGCTTATGCCTTGAAAATATTTTAGATTTCATCAGCATCGTGAAATACTTATAAGTGCTGAATTTCATGAAAATACATTCAGTAGTTTCCCGTATAAATATGGGTGAGGTTCCTCGTGAAAGACCCTTTATAGAGTGCTGCAATAGTGCGTTGTGCTTCCATGGCTGCTGAATCAGATAGCTTAGAAATTACGTTCTGAAGCAGGTTCCTTGTATTTTTGCGCCCAAAGAAATTATTTTCTGATGAACAGGTTGTTCCCAAAAAAATTTTTTCAACAAATGGGTGATTCAATAATAGCTCACCCCGTATTTTCAATATAATTAATTGGTCATAAACAAAAATAAGAAAAGATACAGAACAATACTATAAAGAAAAGATAAATGAAATAGCGATATACAGGGTTGCCACTTTAATGGGATTGTATTGCTAAATTTGCAACCATAAGAGTTAGAAGGTAGGTCAAATGGAGTAAAAGTTGCATTCATAGAAGCATTGTCAAGCAGTTCATTCAAATGGAGATTATCAGGGCCGGTTATTGAGATATCATATGAAAAGTAAATTCTGTCATTTTGATTTTTCTTCTTTTCCTACTTTATTTAAAATATTATCAAAAAATGTTACAGGAATTTTTTATTCGACAGTAAATTATCCTCAAATTGACATAATCAGATTTCGTATCCAACGTTTAGTACTCTCTGGGCCACCCTCAACCTCATTTTTTTCAATACGGACCTGTATATTTTATGACACTTTTCGTAATAACTTTTAACGCTGAATCCAAAGATATATCATACAATGTCATTTCCTGTTATATTTTTTCTATCCACGGCCTACTACTTGAAAATAATACATTCAATAAACCTAGAATTGCATGTATGTAAGAAAAAACAAATCTATCAACGATATCAATGTTCTTTTCGAAATGTATTGCACTCTGTTAATTAAACTGAAGGTGAATGTAATGCAGATCCGATCCAAAGAAATTTGGATAAGGGTCAGAATCACCTGAAAATCAACTTTGAATGGCATTGTATGATATATCGTTTAATTCAGCGTTTAGAGTTATTACGAGAAGTGTCATAAAATATACAGGTCCGTATTGAAAAGAGGAAAAATCAAAATGACAGAATTTACTTTTGTTATGATATCTCAATAATCGGCCCTGATAATCTCGTTTTGTTTGAACTGCTTGAGAATGCTTCTATAAATGCAACTTGTTCTCCATTTTACCGACCTTCTAACTCTTATGGTTGGAAAGTTACCAATACAATCCCACTCTGGCCACTCTGTATATGGGGTGTTTTTTTTTGAGGTATAGAATTTTCGATAGTGATGACTGTGATTTGACAGAAGATAGAAGCCATGTTGTTTCGACTTTTCGTTTCAGGAGCATTGGCAGATCATCATGGAAAGACACACGCCGCAACAAGGTTACAAATCATTGAAATTTATTTTCAAATTCATAATTTTACTCAATCGACCATCCGAGCAGTTTATTCGTCGAACTGTCGATAGATTTCGGACAACATTTTCTCTACTCGATGCAACAACAAGACAATGAACTGTACGTATACAGAAGAAAATATCTCTGCTGTAAGTGAAAGTGTTAATGAAGATCCAGATTTATCTATTCGTCGACGTTCACAACAAGTTGGACTCTGTGAATCCACCAGAAAGTAATGGCGTTTCAGGTTCTAGGTGTCAATGTGAAGAAATACACAACTTCATTGAGAATTATGTATGAAATAAAATATGTTGTAAATGGTCGCCACTGCTTTGCTGGCATATGCGTACCCTTTTGACGAAATTTTCAATAACGCCATTGAATGCATGTGGTGGTATTTCATTTATACAGCGTCTTATTTCGAGTTTCAATGCTTCTACGATGGTTGCAGGCTTATTGGCATAATCCTGTGACTTCAGATAAACCCAAAGCCAGAAGTCTGAAGGCGTTAAATTGCAAGAGCGTGGAGGCCAATTCTGGTCACCAAATCGGAAAATGACACGACCAGGGCAAACTCGTGCATGACATTTGGCACCATCCTGTTGAAACCACATGTCGTCATAAGAAACTGTGTTATCATCAACGCAGGACCACATTCGCAATTCACCGTTACTGCATATTTTGTCAATCAAGACTCGTTTTTCAACCGTTTAATGCTGCATGTTTCCTAACTTCCATTTGTCAACTTTCGATATGTCACGTCATAATAATCATGTGACATTACGGGTTTTCAAACATGGCGCGCATTTCAAATCTTGCGCTCTTATTGAAAGACCCTCTAGTTCTAGTATGCATCACATGTATGTCAACTTCCATGTGCCGGTACATTCGAGGAGTGGGTCAAATCGTGCGTAAAGCGCCCTATTTGACTTGGGCTATGGATTTAGGAACGCAACGTATCCGGAAGCGTTCCATAGGAAAACGTTTCAAAAGTAACGAACCTCCTAGCCTCCACCTTCAACGAATCTATTACAGCATTTGATCGCTCTTGAACGGAGCGAAATCCAGTAATCAACACGGGATATATCTTCGTCCAACAGACCGAGCGTCATCCACGTTTCGAGCATTCAATCTCTCCCTCAACGGAACGAGTGGAGCGCGAACGAGCCCACGCGATTGTCTAATTCGATTTCGCGAAATTCTTTCTCTAAATGCAAATAGAAACAATCCACTCTCGCCATTTCGAGAGTTCCCGGGAGCTTCACACGACGGTTTTATTCGCAAATACGGTAAGACGCTGCATAATTCAGCATACGACCGTCGATCGGACTTCGGAAAGACGCTTCAAGATGGGATAACAATTTTTATTCGTCGCCTTATTGTTTTTATTCCGATTGGATTGAATTGTAGGATTTCCTCATAATCATTTTCGAATTGATTGTGACAAAAGACGATCTAGTATGCAGGGTGTCATAACAGGAGTGAAATTGCTCAAAGGACATGGTTATCTTCTGCTGATGTCTGGGTATCCTTCCACAGCCTTGACGAATTAACAAACAGGGGGGAGTTTCCTTGCATAATTTCAAGAAAAACAATCCCTTAAGGGACTACATTCCTGAAAAAAGGGGGTCAGAAACGATTTATTTTTTCCGATTGATGAAGGGATGTATGAGTGTATAAAGATAAAAATAATAAAAAAGAAATTATACGTATTAAATGCATGAAAAGGATATTCCTCATCATTTTTGGTTATTTTCCACCACCAAAACTAACAATAATATTTTTGTGTTTTTTCATTTCAGTATTGAAGTCTTTCATTTAGTTAATGCAATGTCTATCTCCTTTTTCTTTTAGAATTTACCGTTTTTTTGTAAATCATATTACAAGAATGTGTTGTTTCCGCCAATTTATTTCCTTGAATTTTTCTATTCGAAATGATAAATATTCAGTTTTCTCAAAGACAAGTCATTAAGGTTTGTTTTAGCCGTCGATTAGTGAAAATCAATTGTTAATAACAATTATGGATTTTAACATGGAATTGAATTTCTTTAAAATGACACGCCCCGCAGGTATCTCCTCCCAGATGACTGATAAGGGAAAAAGTGAGTATTATACCAAATTATACAGGCAGTATGATATCTAGTTCAGGGTAGTATTTCTAGTTATATTCCCTGTGCCCCAACATTTGTTCTATTAAGCTGAATAATTCAATAAATAAAAATTAATGCAATGCACTGCCATCTGGCGGTATACGTTTCTTACATTGAAGGCGAAAGACTCTTAAACATAGGTCTGCAAGGGTTTCGTTCTCGAGATACACGGTGTTGAAATTTCAAATTTTCAGGTTTTTTTCTCATAGTATCAGAATTCCACAAGATATTCAACTGAGACTTGGCATAGATCTTACAATCAAGAGTTTACATCAAGTGACATGTCATCCAGAAAATTTGGATGCTCAAATTCAATTCTGTCCATCTGTCCGGCCGTCCGTTAACACTATAACTCCCGAACGGATGAACCAAGAGACTGGCAATTTTCAGGATAGGTTTGGAAAGTGAATGCCGCAGTTAAGTTCATCAATGGGCATTATTCGACCAGAGGTTCCGTGAATCTGTCTATTCGAAATTTCTTTTCACAGATAATTCGAATTTAAATGAACTGGCACTTGGATGGAGATTTACGTGTTCAAGCTACGAGCCAAATTTTTTCCTGATCCCTCAACCATAAACAATAAAATGCGCAAATAATGACAAGCACGAAACGATTTTTCAAGTTATATGTAAACAATTGTAAACTCGATCTTCTTTATGAAAATATATAGCAAGGAACAATTATGACATGTACCTTCTATATGAAAATTTATAGCAAGGGAGCAAAGTGTTGTGGTAATTTACAGAAACTGACTATTTACTGATTACTGGTTCTTCAATATACTGATTGATTACTCATAATTAACCGAAGATTATAAACTCTACCTTTTATATGAAAATGTATAGCAAGGAGGAATTATGAAATGTACCTTCTATATGGTTATAAATAGCAAGATAGCAAAGTGTTGTTGTGAATTACAAAAAATAACTTATTACTCATCGACAACTGGAATTTGACCGACGATCATAAACTCTACCTTCTATATGAAAATGTTTAGCGAGGAGCAATTATGGGATGTACCTTCTATTTATGAAAATGTAGGTAATAGCAAGTCGTTGTTGTGATTTACAACTGATCAATTACCGATGATTTTGAATTACAACTGAATCATTGCTGTTCGATTAGTGATTCTTTTTACTGATTGCTTGTCTCTGTGACATAGGGTTTTAAAGACAAGCTGGAAAATAAGGGAGGTTCAACTCTAGAAGCGCCAGATGATACAATGAAGAAACTGAATTAAATTTGACAAATACAAATAAATAAGATGTGGAATTCTATAACCGCCCCAATTTTGAAGGAAGTGAGTTGAAGCCTGCTTGGATTTTGTTGAACGAAAAGTGTTTTTTCGAAATTCCCGATATGTAGTGAACTCGGAAGTATATTATGATATATATTTTTGAAATCGTTGAAGAGAGATCAATTCTAAATTTCCATTATGATTTTCATTTGAAAAAAAAATTGTTTGTTAGAGCTCCGAAAAATTCCAAAAACACCGCTAAAAATCAGTAAAAAAAGTACCTTGAAGATGTGTTCATTTTGAGATCGTAGATCCTATAATACGGAAGTGATAGTCAATTATAATAATGGACCAAATACCAAAATCGCCCTGTAGCTCGGAAATTAGAAGCCGTAGACGTTTCTGTTTCTCAAAAAAAACGAACATCTTACTTTTTCTCTATCTTCTATAGTTTAGGAGTTGTAGTACTATACTAAACCATCGAAATCTGGCCACATTGCAAAACTAACCAAAATAGATTTTTGGATAAAACTGTTCTTCGAAATTACGTTCTTCATACATCTCTGCTTCCGAATAAAACTCAAATGTACGTCAAAAGATGTCTCCAATACGAAATATACGGAGTGGCTCGTCCGAGATGCAACACCCCGTATATTCAATTTCGACTCTTTCTGGATTCATTCTCAAAGTCTGAAGGGCTTTTGATGCAACTCAAATTTGGAATGCACAACAATGGACATTCACCCCACGAATCCAATCATGACAATCGAATCCTGAAAACCTCATTACGGCCGACTAAATGAAAGGGACTATCTAATCTCGAATCATCACGTTTCACGATTCGAAAAAAATTAAATCTTCTTCACGGATGAAAAAACGGCTCATAATTCCTCTGTGATTTATGCAACTTCAACTTTTTGCGCAGTAATTCCGTTCCTTTACCTTAAATTATATTACAAAATTCAATTTCCTCTTCTCTAACCAATTCCGCGAATTCACCTCTGAGCTAGATAAGATTCAGAAAAATTATACGTTGTTAACTTCAAAATGAAGTAACCAGCATTCGCGGCACCCCATTGAACCCGAAAAATAAAAGTGAATGTTGAGAAGAGATAAGGGGAATAATATATTACGTTTGAGACAGAAAAGAATTAAGATATGGTAGTTATGCGACTGCGGGAGTTGCATGAGGAAGCTGCCCATTAAAAATGGCCCTTTCCGAGTAAGTTACGGAGATAAAATATTTAATAAATAATGATAGCAGACAGGCGGATGATGAATTCGTCAACTTGGCTCGGTTTTTCATTTCTCCGCACGTAAGAAGAAGGGTAGTTGTGGATGACTTCATGAGTCTGGTGGCAGTCTTTATTTTGTTCCACTTGCACGATTCTCAGATTGAACTTTTAGATGTTATCAGAGTCAAAGCTCTCTGAAGTAAATCTTTCGAATTATCGCACCGGTTTTTTTCGTTCAATTAGACATAGGATGATGCGATGAGCAATTTGTATTACCCAAAAACTCGTTCAAAAAACTAAACAAAAAACTGAAAAAATATTGTCAGCTGTCAAGAAAATCGTCAATAATCACGCGGATCTGTTGTTACAGTAATATTGGAATTTCATTCCAATAGTTCGCTAGAATCTTATACAGGGTGGGTATTTGACTTGTACATTTTCTTAAGTGTTCCCCCTCTCCCATCAAATAAAACACTTTCTTCCTTCAACATTTTTCCAAATTCAACTGGCTTGTAAAAACACTTTTCCTCCGATATCTTCGGAATCGTTACTTTGTTTGAACTGAACTTTCGTGAAGATAATACCTACTCTGGTTATGGTCATATTTTCTCAATCAACAGATTTTGAATATTTTGTCTTATCACTGCGCATAAAAATTAACGCACATTCTAAAAATTTCAATTTTAATGAAAGTTAACTCTACATTGACTTCATAACTTATTTTTTATGTTCTCTCGGGAAGGTTTTGAACGAAACAAGACACATTAAATGGAAGAAAAATTCAGGATTTCACCAAATCTTATGTGAAAGAAGAGGAATGAAGAATTTTCAAAATACTGAAATGCTGATAAGTGATTTAATACTTGGTATTTCCACCCCTTGCGTTAATTACAGCTCGGCAACGACGGTTCATAATCAAAATGAGTGATCTTAAAATGTTCTGATCTAATCCTTCCCAGATTTCTCCGAGTTGGATTCCTAAGTCATTAAGAGTAGCTGGATGATTTTCTGAACTTCTCAGCCTTCTATTGAGGTTGTCCCAAACCTGCTCAATCGGATTGAGATCTGGACTTCTTGCTGGCCATTCCATTCGAGAGACTTCAACCTCTTTAAGGTACTCCTGAACGATGCGCGCACGATGGGGTGAGGCATTATCGTCCATAAAAATGAAATTTTCACCAATGTATTGGGCAAATGGCACTACATGCTTTTCAAGAATGTTCCTTATATACTTATCAGCATTCGTAGCTCCATTATCAACGACCACTAGGTCTGTGCGAGCAGTCAAAAATATTTCACCCCATGCCATAATCGATCCTCCCCCGAAACCAGTAGTATTCAGGAAATTGCACTGAGCATATCTTTCATGTGGACGTCTGTATACAAGGGAACGTCGATCACAATGGCAGAAGCAGAATCTAGACTCATCTGTGAAGAGAACTCCCAATCGGCCTCTTCCCAATGGATATGCTCTCTCGCAAAATCCAAACGCGCCCTTCGATGGGCTGAGGTAAGAGCTGGGCCTCTTGCCGCGACACGACTCCATAAATCATTTTTTCTGAGACGATTTCTTATTGTCTGAGTGCTAATTTGCACCTCATGAGTTTGCTCAAGCTGATTTTGAAGGAGGTGAGCGGTTGCAAACCGTTGTCTTAACGAAGAAACTCTCAAGTAACGTTATTGAATGGCAGTTGTTACCCGTGGTCTACCCTGTCCTGGTCTTCGGACATTCATACCTGTCTCCTTGAATCGCTGCAACATTCTGGACACACTTGTATGGGAAACTCCAAACCTTTCTGCAATTCTTGTGTATGTCCACCCTTCTTCTCGCAAAACTACCGCTTGGGCACACTCCTCTTGGGTCAAATTGCGTGTTTCGCGTTGCATAGCGATCTAGTGTAGAAAATCAAACGAAAGAAAAACTAGAATTGATCGAGAACAACTGATTCTAGAATGGAGCCAATACATTCAAAATCTGATAATATCATCTTTTTTTATTCCTGCTGGGAGAAAACATCTGTATTGAAGAAAAACGTTGAAAGTGGATAACATATGCATACATAATTCTGATGAAATTAATTATCATTGAGAACACCTTCAGTTGTAGAATAAATTTGAGATTTCCATTATGTGTGTTAATTTTTTTGCGCAGTGTATATGACTTACACACTTACAGCCTGAAGTTTTGGCATTAGACGCTTCGTCTTCGAGTTATTCCGGATCTTATCCGATTGAAAGATTTTATAATTATTTCAATTCATACCTGCATTTTGAATGTCATTGAAAATCGATTTCACAATGTCACCACTTATATACAGGGTTGGTATAAAATATGGAACCAAGTACATAAATATCTTTCAAACGAAAAGAACGATATTTATGAAAATTTGCAGGTGAGTGCAATAGAACAAAATGCGTCTGGTGTATATATTTTTGTTAATAATTTACCTCCGGTTTAATTGGAAATGCCATCAACTTCTTCAATTTGAAAGGGACACCCTATATATTTTTTCACAGATTTTGAAAGAGCTTGTAAATTTGAATTCATAAATACTGAGTTTAGTGTACAAAAAATTTGCTCATTTAATTAAAAAATCCGAAAAAAATTCAGAAAAGGTTTATTCAACAACTAAAATATAACAAACACGATATGATATTGATATCAAATAAATTCCAATTGAATTCAGACAAGCCTTCACCATCGAATATTCCGGTTCCAATTCGACGAACCGAATTCAATATCTCAGGAACCAGCAGCAAACAGACACTAGTCGAGTGTGGGAATAGCGCATGTGCGAAAATTAAAAACCAATTTCAGCATACATTTTGCGACGTCTGGCTCAATTTCCGTAATCAATTTTCCTTGCTAATATCTGAGCTAACATCCCCAAAGTTTTCGGATGATTTAATCAACACGTCAAATTGAAATTCTCGCAGTGGGATGATTACGAATATTAATCTTTTTCCCGGGCAAGTGACGGTTATTTTCTGTTTTCTCGAAATGACTCAACAATTCGTTAATCGGATTCTGGGTTCGAGGACCGAATTAACTCCTCGTAATGAGATTGCCGGTTGGTAATTTCCGGAGTTTTTTCAATTACCATTCCGGAAAATACCGAAAGGACCCTTTTTAGGCTCCGGTGACTTCCGTATTCAACAAAGAGAACTTTCAATGGAAAGCAAATATTAACAATTAATGATCATACAATTTCGAATTTTCCAAAAAAAAATTATTTAATGTTACCGTTTAGAATACATTTCATCCAGATGATGGCGGATTGAATTCTAAATGCAGGGCCATTCTTCCTCAGCCTCGCTCAAGATTTCTTCATGAAATTCTATTTTATGCTTTGTTATACCAGAAATAGGTATCAACTTCATTCCTACAAATGGCAGGCTATATATATTCATTATATTCACAAAGTGAAAGAATTCCGCATAAAACGTTATTTCTAATTTTCTCCGATAAGATTCGTCAAAAAAGAAATATAACGAATTAATACAAAAAGTATATTCAACATAAAAAAAGCTTCGTGAATACAATGACAAATGAGTAGAGTTCGAAATGAATGCAACATAAATGAATAAAATGGTGAAAACTGGCCATTTCTTCCAAAAATTTGGCGCAATAAAAAAAACTCGTGACCTATTATTTTCTGTTATCACTCATAACGACCGAATGAACAAGAGTAGCGCCTGCGAGTTTTCAGAGGCTAATTGAACCCACTCGGGTGGTGTTATTTGGTAGGTTGTTCCTCATTTGGTACCTCAAAACTCAAATTATGATGCTTATGTCATTTTGTCCATATATGTCGTTTTGTACGTATTTCCCCTGAGGAATTTTGTCATGACATTGTAACTTTCAATATTTGTGAACAATGAAGGTGTACCTATAATATGAAAAATGTAAATATTCTCATTATTCTGTTTCAACCGCAGCTGTTATTATTTCCTCATCTGGGCAGAGCAGATAGCCAGGATAAATAGCAGGTAGCCAGCGCGCAAGACATACTGTTGCTCCACAGACCAACCAGTAGGTCTGTGGTTGTTCTGTGTCTCCAACGTTAGTCCTATGAACGACGCATGCGTATAGCGATAACCGGCGTGATGGACTACGATTTATTTATTTATTTACAGAGAAGAATGCGAACAGGTGATGACCATGTGAAGGCTTTCAGTGAATTAATGTGGTAATAACCGTGTAGTGTCGAGTTTATAAAATTCCAAGAGGATATTGTTCAGTTTGAAACATCGCCAGAGATCATTTCAATTCAATACGTGGTTTGTAGAGATATTCATCATTAGCTAGGAGCATAGAATAAATGGAGGGAAGGCTTCATACGCTCGACAGATCATTTTGAACTTCCAATTTCGGCGGAGGTTAGAGTTTCGTGTGGCGCCCGATAGATAACGCTGTGATCGCAAATAGGGCTATATGTCACATATGTCTTGTTCTGTGGCGCTACAGTTGCAAAGAATATTATTATGTGGTTGTCATTTTTATTGATACATTTTTACGACCAACACCAAAGTGATTGAATAATAAAACTTTTTGTTGTTGACTGAAAGGACTAAAGGAGGTCGAAACAAATTGTATTGAATTCGAATATTGTTTGAAGTTACTATAATATATGAATTGAATCGGCTTCGATAAAAAAAAAACATTTCTGCGGCTTCAACTATCTAATTTACCTGTTGGTTTTGTTCATTTCAACGTTTGTTGCTAAGTATAATATTTTTAATTGATATAGTGTGATTCATTATGCTATGTACCTACTATATAATTATTGAATGAAAAAACAAGGTAAACAGTTTGAATTTTTATTGACAAGTATCAAAACATATTGAGCAATCTTATTATTACCTATTTTAGCCAAAAAGGCCTCGGTGGGATCATGACGCATCCAAAATTTCTGAAGAAAGAATAATCACGCCTTCTGATTGACTTGAAATGACGTCCGGTTGTTCCATATGAAGAAATCGAAACAAATTCTTACTACATTAAAATTCGACAATTCCATCTCCGTTTTTTTCAGCTTCTAGAATAGTGGTCGCCAACCCGTCGATCGCGAGCTACCGGTAGCTCGCGGAGGCAATTCTGGTAGCTCTCTCAACGACTTTAATTTAAAAAATACAAACTGTAAAAATCAGAGAAGCTTCCGAAAATTCCACAAAAAAATGTAATTGTGTCAGCCATCTCATTGAACGTGCTTTTTTATTTTTCAATGTTTATGTTCATGATAGTGCGTTACTTTTTTGTTGTTATTATTAACTATATTTAAATCTTACGTGACATGCCGTTGTGGCTGGATATAAGTTTGTGTTTATTTTTCAAACACCTTCGTTTGGTAGGTAGGAATGTACCTATGTACAAGTACGTACTAGTAATATTAGTCATTTAAATCGATTAATCAGATACACCGCGTTCATTGATATTCTATTATATTTTCCTTATGGAACGAAACTTTCTGTTTATTAGTTATTTTGTTAATACTTTATTATTATTACCTATGTATTATGTATTACCAGTTAAATGGTAAAATAAATACGTATAATGATAAATTAACTGTGGATTATTTCATTTACGTTGCGTTACGCGACTTGACGTGTATACTCCATTCACTTTTATAAAGTATCGCGGTTGGCCATGATTTAGGTTTATCAAGTTTTTTCCCCTAGAAAAGACGCAGGTTGGCACTCGTGAAAATTAAGCGACATTGCCAGGTCTACTTTCTATTTACTCTTTTTCAACTTTGTAAATGGAGTTAGTTCTTCGAAGATTTAACTGTGGCGCAGGTTTCGTAGAACTACTACATTTTCATGCTGGAGTATTTCAGGTTGTGCAAAAATGTATTTAAATGTCTTCTGAATTAACATAATATTTTCTCAAATTCATTAATTTCCCCAAGTAAATGAACATTTTGATAAATACGTAATTACTACGATTTTTTAGCAGAAACGACAACGTTGTGGGCGTATCTGACAGTGCAATGACCATAACCTAACATTTTCAAAATATACGCGGTGAAATGTGTCAAAATTTCATGGCAAACCGCGATACTTTATAAAAGTGAATGGAGTATAGGTAGCTCGCTGTTTATTCCAAAATTAACAAAGTAGCTCAACACATTGAGAGGTTGGCGACCACTGTTCTAGAAGAAGACCTGTACGTTACTTAAATAAAAGAATTTTTTTAATTCTCACCCTTCAAAATAACACCAAATATTAATCATAACAATATTGTTGACATATCACCGCATTCTAATCAATTATTTATGCGCAATTATATGGAAATTCTATGATCGGAAATAAATTTGTCAAAACGAATTTCATTTTGAATATGTATCGTTATAGCCATGCTGGAGCCACGAACGACGTTGGCGCCATCTCATAACCTTGCGGCGAACTGACAAGTGCGGACGTTTTTGGCAGTTCATTTTTGTAGCGGAGCCTTCCCTCCATTCATTCTATGCTTCTAGTCATTAGTATCCGAATTTTGTATTTCATTGACATTTTCAATATGGGCTAGTAACAATAAATTTTCAATAGAAACTGTGCGTATAAAATGCATAATTTCATGCTTCCTAGAATTCAATTCTCAAACATTTATGAGATTTTATAATTACATATCTCAACATCGAACGTTCTACCATCACCATCACCAAGAGATTAAGTCTTGACAGAGTTGATAAACATTCTGACATTATTGTTTTTTTGTATAAAGATCAGAGTTTATAAATTTCAGCCATTCTGTGATATGATAAATCCAGAGAAGCATCCAGATTCTCATAATTTTTTATTTTTTCGTCAAATTTTATCGGTTTGAATTGGGAATACCTCAAAAATGACGCGTTTTTTTGAAAAAATATAAGAACACTTTTATTTTTCAAAATGAAGTGGTTTCAGAGTATTTTTGCGTGGATTTATGAGTCGGCTACGCTGTAACTTTTATACCAGGAGGAATATTGAATAAGTTTTGATTGAGGAATATGCACCATGAATAGAGTGAACAATCAACCAAAATACAGTTCATTTGAAATAACGGTTCCGAAGATATGAACAGAAAAGAGTTTTCTTCGTGGATTTTCGACACCTTGTATCTTTCAAACGAAACCAAATTTTGAAAAATGGTAGGTAAAGGGATCACCCTGTATATGATTCAGGATAGATGAGAGGAAAACGTTTGCTTATGAGATATGTTTGAGTTATCAGGGAAAATATAAATGAATCATTAATGCTCACAACAATATACAAATGGCTTCTCCATCCAATGATTAAGTTTTGGAGAGTTTTGGCTTCAATAAATATTAGAGTATTTGCTAAATGTATTGAGCCAGTCCACATCGAGTAATAACCAAATTTGAGGTGTTTACATTCATAACGAAAAATCATGCTAGGCATGTTTCCGCCTAGTATTTTTTCGGAAATTATGAAGAGAAAAATGTTTGTTTAGACCTC
The DNA here is from genome assembly GCA_910592335.1 of Adalia bipunctata. Taxonomy (NCBI): domain Eukaryota; kingdom Metazoa; phylum Arthropoda; class Insecta; order Coleoptera; family Coccinellidae; genus Adalia; species Adalia bipunctata. Next base: position 26,475,542 of record OU342951.1, read on the forward strand.
AAGAATCTAAAGTTGAAAAGATGTACAAGTCGAAGACTCATTCATGCACCCTGTTTGAAATAAACGTTATCTCAACTCAATAATTGAGTTATTGTAGGTTTTCTAAAAAATGATGATCTATTACTAACAATTGGTATTGAATTCATTAATTGAATCTGCCATCACCGAACCTATAAAAATAGTTATAAAGATCAATTTTGCAAACATCGAATACCGACATCTGAAAGTGCACAAAAGGCAGGAATATCTACAATATAAGATTGCTCCCGATTTTCATATCAAACATTGAACTCCGCTACATTGAACAATATCTATTCAGAAACAAAATTACGCCAAGAATTTCTGAACGATGTGTCATAAAAACACCATGAAAAAATACGATAGCCAGAATGATGAATTAGGGCCTAATGAGAATGGACGCTTCACAGCCCTAGCTTCGACGTTCCATTAATTTCGTGTTGTCGAATTTCATAATCATAAAACCAGAGCATCGAAGTACATGGTTCGTAGAGGAGTATAACAATTTGGCTAACTTGATTGAAGGGATGACAATGTACAGTTCCACATTTTTATAATTCAGAAGTGTAACGAAATTCTTTTGAATTCGATATACATTTATTATACTAACGGACGCCTGCATTTTACCATGCCTGATATTCCATATAAAAATAACCCTTTAACGATGAACTCGTAGTCTGACATTAAGAAAATTAGTAATATTTATTCATATTTGATAGGTCATAATAAATGCAACCAACATTATGTATCGGCTGGTTTAGATCAATAACATGACAATGAAATAAAATTGAAGAAAAAAAAACATCTGAACCAATTTATCTGTCATCGTGCCAATTACAATTGACCTAACTTTTAAATTTTGGCAGTTTCTTTTAAGCAAAAAAGGTTAGAGACAAAAATTATGTGATACTTGCTTCAAATTCTGAAAATCAATTTTTAAGTTTGTCCATTCAGTGTTGTGTTCCATATTTTTTTCAAAATTCTCAAATGTTAAACAGATTTTCACATAGTTGTAACTGTGATTCTATTACTTGCCATGTGGCTTACTTATTAACCTCGACTATTTGGTAAGTCTTGAGTATAAAAATAAATTCTGGATTCGTATAATGGCTAAGTCATGATTGCAGTGTCCTGATGAAGGTTGCGAAGTTGTAACCGAAACGTTGACATGAATAAATGAAGCATACTTACTAAAAGGCCTTTTTTTATCCGTTCCAAACCCTGATCGTCTCATGATATAGTCACAATACGGAAGAAATTAAATTTAAACTCAATGCTAGAAGGCTAGAACTCATTCCTCCGCCATTTTGCACGCCGATTTTTCTTTTATTCCTAACTTTGGTATGGCTTGATCGATATTGATGAAATTTTCAATGTAGAACAGAATGATTGTCTTCTTTCAATAATTACAACCTTTTTCAAAAATACATGGTGGAAATTATGATAAGTTCAGATTGAATTTGCAGGTGGAAAAAACTGGAGTGTTCCTATTTTTTCTGGCACACGTACAATTTTCCTAAAAAAAATTTTTGAAGATGAACAATATCGTTATTTCGCTCCAAGGCAGTGCTTTACTATCCAGTTCAGAATTTCCTCACCCCAATATCGATATTGTTCGTCTTCAAAAATTTTTTTCAGGAAAACTGTAAGCGTGCGAAGAAAAATAGAAACACTCCAGTAATGTAAACGTAAACTCATGGTATAATCCGAAGCAGATAGCGAATTTTTGAAAACGGAATGTACAGGATGTTTTTCCAACCTGCAAATTTAATCTGAACTTATCATAAGTTCCAAGCCGTTTTTCTGAAAAAGTGGTGGAATTCTTGAAAGTAGACAATCATATCGTTCTACACTAAAAATTTCATCAATATTGATCAAGCCATACCAAAGTTATGAATAGAAAAAAACTCGAAACAGACAAATCCCCCTGTAGACTCTCAATAAAGGCCCCCAACCATAAACCAAACATTGTTTCGAAACTGCCTGGACTAGAGTGTCAACTTCTCCAAAAATCTGACGGTCTCCTCCGGAATCACCCTTTATATTGAGTAAAGTGATGAGTTTAAATGGTTGAAATTACAGTCCGATACAACATGCTATAGACAGAGCACTAATGGAGGCAATATTCTTCATAAAACGGTTTCCTAATAACTCATTCAATAACGAACTTTTATTGGCATAATAATCACTTCTGTTTTTAATTGCATTGCCACCTAACGAACTGCCCTGATTATGGGTAGGCAAGAAACTGTGGATCAATATGTAAAAATCCACGATGATTATTTAGATTTGACTTTTATTTTGTGGGATGAAAAGTAAACCAAACGATTTCCTTGTTATCGTATCAATCGGAAACGGCATAAAAAAGGAATCAAGTCGTTCTGGATTTCGATTATCTGAGTTTATCAATCGGAACCGAAAATGTGAAATCGTCACGTTTCAACGTTCACCTCATTATTTCGGCAATAATGACAGGAAGGACCGACAGTTCGTTCTGAAGTGTGGGACAATTTGTCATCTTCATCGTGAATTCCCAGGAGTATCATCTGTTCTGTTCTAATGATGTCCGCTTCTGAGGGACGAGCGGTGACAACAGATTATGTCATTTCACTGATTCGTGAAATTATCCGCTCGTCTCGCTCCATGTGCAGGTAGTGTGTTTCACGAGTAAGAATCTTTAAGTTATACAGGGTGTTTCGTCGTTTTCGCGATAAAGCGTACATTGTACATATATTTTAACTGTAGATTCCCCTCATCAAACGAAACACTTTTTTCCCATACCATTTTTCAAAATTCGGTTTCGTTTGTAAGATACAGGGTGTCGAAAATCCACGAAAAAAACACTTTCCTGTTCATATCTCCGAAACCGTTATTTCAAATGAACTGAATTTTGGTTCATTGGTTACTCTATTCATGGTGCATATTCCTCAATCGAAACTTATTCAATATCTCTTCTAGTTTAAAAGTTACAGGGTGGTCGACTTATAAATTCATGCAAAAACACTATCAAATCACTTGAAAAGGATAAACGGTTCATATTTTCGAAAGAATCAACCATTTTAGAGAATAAAAGTATTCCTATATTTTTTCAATAAAACGCGTCGTTTTCGAGTTATTCCTAAATGTATACGAAGAAATTTGAGGAAAAAATCATTTCATAAAAAATCTGAATGCTTCCCTGGATTAAATATCATCGAATATTGTTTCTTCTCTGGTCTCTTAACAAATTAACAATTATTATCAACTGAATTCCGAGAAGCATGAAATTATACAGTTTATAAGGAGTTTCTATTGAAAATTTATTGATACCCATCCTTCAGGAAAATCTATCTTCTTAACAATATCCTCTTGGAATTTTTAATCGACCCTACACTGTTCTCACATCACATTCATCACCTGTTTGCTTTATTCTCTGCAAACTGCAAGTAAATAAATAAATAATAAAACGAATCCATGTATACTCCATTCACTTTTATAAAGTATCGCGGTTTGCCATGAGATTTTGACACATTTCACCGCGTATATTTTGAAAATGTTAGGTTATGGTCATTGCACTGTCAGATACGCCCACAACGTTGTCGTTTCTGCTAAAAAATCGTAGTAATTACGTATTTATCAAAATGTTCATTTACTTTGGGAAATTAATGAATTTGAGGAAATATTATGTGAATTCAGAAGACATTTAAATACATTTTTGCACAACCTGAAATACTCCAGAATGAAAATGTAGTAGTTCTACGAAACCTGCGCCACAGTTAAATCTTCGAAGAACTAACTCCATTTACAAAGTTGAAAAAGAGTAAATAGAAAGTAGACCTGGCAATGTCGCTTAATTTTCACAAGTGCCAACCTGCGTCTGTTCTAGGGGAAAAAACTTGATAAACCTAAATCATGGCCAACCGCGATACTTTATAAAAGTGAATGGAGTATAGAAAGGTTATCGCGGCGTTGTTTAATGTAATCACAGACTGAACTCTGGAGACACAGAAGAACGTCTTGTCTTGTCTTGCGTGGCGGCTACATCGCACTCGCAGCCGGCAGCGCACTTAAATTTAGATCGTAGCGCTGTATCGGCGAGAATCAGAACTACTCGTTTGGCATTTCCAAAGAGCAATGCGTAAAAGCCTTCAGCGAAAAGTAAACAAAACTAGTGCCTCTGTGATAGTTCTTCCGTTAACGATAGGGGACGTTCTGCTTTCTTGAGTTCGCCTATACCATTGTTGAAGAGAAAATCGGCAATCTGGCATCGTCTTCTCTAGAATTCTATGATATATCACAGAGGAATGGATTAGGTTAGGTCATTGACCTCGAATCATATGACTTTGATTAATGGAGTTAGGATAGGTTAGTGAGAAACTAATTTTTATAAGATAGTTTCAGGGTATCGAGGCAAATATGAACAAATTATTAGTGTTTACAAACTAATCTTCAGGAAAATCGAAGAAGGAACTTATTTTGGTGTGAGAAATACTTATGGCATTTCAATTGCAGAAATTATGGAACAAAACTTAGCGTTTTTGCTAGGAAATATCGTGTTTGTAACATTCTTATTCAAATAAGGTTAGTGCTTGAGTATTTTCTAAATGTATCACCCAGAATATCTGATAATCACATCAATTTCAATTGAAAAATATAAACTTTGAGGTGTTTGTAGAGCATAATATCAGGCACGCATTCAGCACAATTTTTTTTTCAAATGGCTATATCTCTTTAACAGAGCCGAATTCGGAAAAATGGAAAATGAAAAAAAGGCTTCTTTAGGCCTCAAGAATCTACAGTTAAAATATTTGTACAAGTCAAAGACTCACCCTGTATATAGCCATGTAGATGACACCGAGAAAGTCATTTTTGCTTTATTACATATATCTATTCAAGTATTTTTTTTTGCTATTCAATTCAATTATGGCGCGGAATTCCGAAACAAAATTCAAAATGGCGGAAATCTTGCAAAGTTAAAATTTTTCATTTAAGAGGGCCGAATGGCATTTTTTCAATGTACTCGATTTCGTAAGATTTCCTTGAACATTTTTTCCAGATTTCGAACCAAAATGTTTTTTTACATATCCACAGTTCACCCAAAATTTTTGGAATCTATCAAGGTTGAACTATCTTTCATTCTGCCAGAATGGCCCGGATAGAAATTTGAAATTATAAACAAAATAAATTTTTTTCACTAAATTTTGATGAGAAATTTGTAAAGAGAAGAATTGAATTATGTCGAATTCCTGATACCTGTAGTTTCATTTAATGTTGAATGATTTTTCTCTTGCGGTTTTGAGAATTGGAGTGAAGTTCGTTTCGACAAGACGGTGCCTCCTGCCACAAATCCACCTTAACAATCGATTTATTGAACAAAAGTTGGTGATGAAATCATAGCAAGAATCGGTCCAGTTAATTATCCCCTAGGTCGTGTGATTTCACATCTTGAGATTTCTTTCTTAGGGGATATGTTGGGTCATAAGTTCTTCTAATAATACAACAACTGAGCGAATAAAAAATCGACATCAAACGTGCTATTGATGAGATGCAGCCAAATTAAATCTGAAGTCAAAATGGGTCGACAGAATGCAGTACGTGGTGGTCATTTGAATGATATAATTTCCATAGATATCAGCATGATGTAAAATTTCAAATAAAAAAGGATTATGTCCCTCAGAATAATTTATGTTTTTTTTATTTTCAAATTGAATTATCGCTATTGGAAAACCTGTTAATAAAATTAAAATCACAGTAATTAATATGTCAAGAACGTCAAATAACAACTGAATCACGAAAATGCATTAGATGCAAAAAACAGAAGAAACAACGTTGATGAATTCTCAGAAAAAGTAAGTGTACTAATTTGACGAAAAACATTCATCGAGATAAGATTTGAGGTTTGTGACAGATTTGAGTAGTTCCAGTAGTTGACGTCTAACCGGAATCGGGTAACAAAGTCTGATAGACACCAAAAAATATGAAAAAATCTGAAACCTGTATTTTCAAATCATATTGCATTCTTTTCTTTCGAGAAAATGCTTACTCTGTGATGATTTTTGATCTACTGTTCCTACAAATCTTCCCTATTTTATTTCTCCCATGTTATCCTGTATAGTGCTTCTGTAGGGGAGAGTTCCCTTGAAACGGACAATTCAATTATTATTGGCGTGAAATATTATTTCAAATGAAAAAGTTTCAAATTGTACCGTCATAATATGCATAAGGTTTGTGGATTCACTTTTTCAGAAAAAGCTAGAAAAAGAAAAGCTCGTTACTCGAAAAAATAGGTCTAAGTTTATTATTTATATAAAATGTCCATTTCATGGGATGTTGCCCTTGTTTTGGACACTCATTCCCATGAAGTGGACAATGGTACAAAAACATGAGAATACTGTCATAAAGTTCTAGGAGAATAGTTGAAATCATTCAGTAGCACCAAACAGAGAAAACATACAGTATTTTCCATGTTAAATATTGAATTACATAACATACTTTCACATCTCCCTTGAATCGGAAACATTGCAGCCCATGAACTGGACGTCAATTTCCAGTCATTTTTCTATGTCCGATTCATGGCATATGTGGTTTTTATAAAAAACCTGAAAATATAATTTCTACAAATGGTTATATCAACGATTCAACATATCTGTCTGATGAGGGATAATCACTTGATGTTTATATGAAAAAATCGGCAACTTATCGTCACTAGAAACGTAGCTATTCACTTCGCAAATGTATGTAGATATTTACTTTACCGGCAACGGATTTTTCAATGCATGCCTCGTCAACAAGACGCGACCCACAGATTCAGCCATTTTCCAAGAGACGTGGCTCAATGTTGCGAAAATGGGATTTACTTAAAATATGCTCAATTACTATCGGGTGTAGTAGAAAACTATAGTGTCCGGTTCATGGGCTGTCCAATTCACAGGAACTCTCCCCTATATAGTGAAAAGGGGTTACAGTCCACTGCGACCTTAAGGCCTATTGTGCCCCCTAACAGAGCTGTTATCATCGCGCCTAGTGCTTCTGTAACCTGTCACCTTTAATTTTACTACAGCTTGAAAGATAATGCCACTTTTTGCCGAACAAAGTTTTTCTTGAAGAAATTCTGTTTCGTTGTTTGGTGCGATACAATAAATTTTTAAAAGAAGTGCAGAGTATCCTATCTATGACATACAGGGTGAGTCTTTTTTTTTCTTTTGTACATATATTTTAACTGTAGATTCTTGAGGCCTAGAGCCCTAGAGAAATAAATTTTCAATAGAAACTGTGCTTATATACTGTGTAATTTCATGCTTCTCGGAATTCAATTATTACATCGAACGTTTTTCCATCACAGAGATTTCAGTCTTGACGAAGTTGATAAACATTGACAACATTGTTAATCTGTTAAGACACCAGAGAAGAAACAATATTCGATGATATTTAATCCAGGAAAACATTCAGATTTTTTATGAAATTCATGATTTCTTTCTCAAATTTCTTCGTATACATTTGGGAATAACTCGTAAACTCAAAAACGACGTGTTTTATTGAAAAAATATAGGAATACTTTTATTCTCTAAAATGGTTGATTCTTTCGAAAATATGAACCGTTTACCCTTTCAAGTGATTTGATAGTGTTTTTGCATGAATTTATGAGTCGACCACCATGTAACTTTTAAACCAGGGGAAATATTGTATGTGAGTTTTGATTGAAGAATATGCACCATGAATAGAGTAAAGAATCAACCAAAATTCAGTTCATTTGAAATAACGGTTCCGAAGATATGAACATTAAAGTGTTTTTTTCGTGGATTTTCGACACCCTGTATCTTCCAAACGAAACCGAATTTTGAAAAATTGATGAGAGGAATCTACAGTTAAAATATATCTACAAATCAAAGACTCACCCTGTATATGAGGACAATTTAGATATGTTGGAAATAAATGAGTTTGGCTTTCCAAGACATTTTCAATTGAATAGAGCTGATGGACGACTTGGCTTTTTTAGGAGAATTAGGTTTCTAGTGGTTGAGCTTTGAGATCCTCCTTTTTAACCCCAAGAAACGATAGATGCTAGACAAATACCGAAACATTCTTCTGGTGGAAATAAGAGTATGATACGACTTCATTAATTCATACTTCGTTGATTTATAATTTTTATATACAAGGTGCGGCACGGAGGGCGGACGTTTTTCAGATGGGCATAACTTTCCCCCACTGAGGACGAGAGAAGTGGGGAAGGTGCCGTTAGACTCGTGTGTTCCTAGCATTTATTTACCAGTTGTCGCCATGGAGCCTTGGACGGTGGAGCATCGTGTTTTCGCCTATGATAGTTTCGTCCGAAATAATGAGTCAGTCACGGTCGTGCAGCGTGAGTTTCGTCGCCATTTCCACATTCATCGGAATAGAGTTATTCCCTCTCGAAACACCATCCTTCGTTGGGTTGAATCACTTCGCAGACGTGGTGAACTGATCAACAGCAGAAGACCAAGAGGACCTGTGCGAACAGTTCGAACGCCTGAAAATGTTGAACGCGTTCGACAAGCCATTCTTCGCAGTCCCCAGATTTATCCATATGCGATTTTTTCTTATGGGGACACCTCAAGGCTAGAGTATACGAGACCAAGCCCCGAACTCTGGACGAATTGAAAAGGGCTATTCGCGTGGAAGTTGCCCAAGTTGAGAGAGCGATGTTGGAGAGAGTCTACGCGAACTTCCAAGAGCGCCTCCAGCACTGCATCACCGATTTCGGCCACCACATGCCTAATGTGATTTTCCACACTTGACTGTCTCAAATGCTATTTCCTTGAGAATCTGATTCCGTCAATAAATGTGTTTTTGAGTAAAAATTAACGCTTTTATTATTTTTTTAAAACCATCCATCCTCCGTGCCGCACCCTGTATGAATAAAATAAATTACAATCTTCGAAATAAACGTATATGTATTTTTCAAAATCATATTGTGATAATAAAAACGTCACACAAACGTTAAAAATATTTCATTGGGGTTGGGAACAAAATACATGTGTCGATTAATTTTATTTATCTCTTATTTTCCATTCACTTCCTATTGGGAATGAACGCAGATCCATGTGCCCCTGCCCCATGATATTTAAATTACAGAAACCGACAAAACCATCAAACTTAGCGATGTTGCCAGATTCACAATTCCTTAACACGTTCTCCACTAAGTCGTTGTTTTGTTAGAGAGAGCGTGGTGCAAGCTCAGATGCGCAAACACGAGGATAAGACCGACTTGAAGCTTTCCTCACCATAAATCGGTGCAAGTGGGCATTAGTATTTTTTATATTCTTCTGATGACTATTATGCCTGTTACCCAATTTCGGCTCAACGTCGACTTCTCCGACACCCTGTATTTTTAAAGGATGCCCAAAAACAGTGAACAATCTGAATCTGTAGAGAATTGAGGAAGGTTCGCTGATAATTCCCGAATATATCCCTCTCCGTAAAGTTTCCGTATATCAGTTTTCTTCTTATCATCGTGTGGCAAAACAAAGTATCAGCCCTCTCTCGCTTATTTGCCGCATCGGCATCCAGAAAACCGATTAGATAAACCGTTGATAGCGTCTTAATTTCGAGATACTTTTCCGAACAACGATTAAAAGGAGTCTACTACACTTCAATGAGCTTTGTGTAACGCGGAATTGAATGGGAGTCAAAGCTGAGTCTGCATTATTAGATAAGTTATTGCTGCTCCGCTTCCCGCGCGTCAACTTTTCCTATCGCGAAAACTAATATCTAGGAAAACTTCACCCAACCGTGAAAGAAACATCGTTCTCGTCAAAAATTCGAGATATAAATCTGTTAGGCAGTTCGACAAGTAGAGGAAGTAAGAGACGAGAAACGGAATAAACTCCGAGAGTTTATTTTACTTTTCAATCTCATTGAAATGAAGTGAAGACGAAATGGTAGATAACCTTGGCGTATTCCGTTTGTGTATCTGGAATTCCCGATGAAAATGTTATTCCGCGTTTATGCCGTGGAAGACGGGGATTTGCGCATGATAAACAGGAATGCAACGACAAATAGAAATGTATGATTCTCTTTTGTTGCACAGCGGAATAATCGAAGTGTGGCCAAGCGAGTTTCACGATATTCAGTTCAAAGAAATACCGACGTCGCGTCGTTTAGACAGCCGAATTCCTTTATTTATTCAGTTTTAGGAAAGAATGGGGAAAATATTCATTTTGGTGTCATGACATACAAGCGCTTTTTGCAATTTTGCGCTAAAATCGTCAGCTATAGCAGATCTGCGTTTTTATCGCAAGCGTTAAAAACGCTGTCGGGAAGGAAGCCAATCGATTCGTAATAGACATGGCGAGTATAAAACACAGCGTTGCCAATTTACTGGTAATCGAATGCTGTAGCGTCATAAATTTCATTTCTTCAGGGTGGTCTACGGCTAGCAGAACATATTTTGATGGTGAATAGATTAAATCTAGGAAAGCTAGAAAATAACAATTGAATGGAATGATTCATCAATTCGAGCTGAACATTTGGTTATCCATTACTTCCGAACTGTCGATCAAATTGGTTTCAGATGGAGCAGATACTAACTGGTGATTTTTTCACTATTTTCTTTTTGGCAACACTGATTTCGAAAGCTCACGCACGTTTAGGCCCGGTTGTTCATTCGTGGTTTAACTCATTAGTTTTCCAATCAATGGTTAACTGTAACTATAGTTTGAGTAGGGTTATGTGTCACTGACGAACATCTTCATTTCAGTCTATAATTTAAACATGAATCGTTTTACAAACGAACAACGCTTGCAAAAAATTGCGCGCTTCTTTCATTTCATGGTCAGTTTAATCGACCCATTGGAGCGGCTATTCGGGCTATTGTGACTAAATTTCGCACCAAATTTAGATTGTTGGACATTAAACCACCAGCACGCTCACTTACGGTGCGAACTGTCTGTCAGAAGCATCCCAGAATCTACCAATGCATCCAGAAAAAGTTACTGTTTGGTGCGGATTATGGGCTGGACCGTACTTCTTCGAAGATGATGCTAATCGCAACGTAACTGTGACTGGTGAGCGCTACCGTGAGAAGATATCCAAATTTTCTGCCCAAGATTGAAGAGCTTGACTTGCTTGACATTTGGTGTTAACAAGACGGTGCCACATGCCACACAGCATGCGGAACAATGAACCAAGTGAGAGGCAAGTTCGGTGAACAGTTTATTCCACGTTTGGGACTGGTCAATTGACCGCCTAGATCGTGCGATTTAACGCTTTTAGACTATATGTGTTTCTTTTCGATCAATATTAAGGCTCATGTCTATACTGACAAGGCTTCTTCGATTTACATCTTGAAGGAATAAGATTGAAGCCGGCCGAAATGTTGGAAAGAATATGCAAAAATTGGACTAAGAGATGGACCCTTTGAGGCGCAGCCGTGGTTGACATTTGCATGAAATAATTTCATACATTTTTCCGAATCATATTATGTTCTTTTTCTTAAATAGCTAAATAGCTTATATATATATATATAGAAGAAATATATATATATATTTCGTATGAGAAGCACACATAAAAAGGGACAATGTATATAAATAATAAATAATAAATGAATAAATGAATAAATTTGCAATATGTATATCTAAACGCGAATATCCAGGCCTTCAACCCAGTCCACTGTCTCCGGGGCAGCGGAGAAAACCTCATGGATACCACCAGGAAGGGATCTTATCGGGCATTCGTTCAAAATGTGGTCCATTGTCTGTCTCGTCGCGCCACAATCGCACCCCGCTGAGTCTACTATGCCCCATTTGAACATTTCATCACGACATCTTCCATGGCTCACTCTAAACCGATTCAGTCGACACCAGGCTCGTCGAGGCAGGTTCATGCCCTCAAGTTTTTTAGTTGGATCGATAATTTTTTTCAGATTCCTCACCCCGTGGTTGTCGGCTATGACCTCTTTCCATTTGGAATGTATATTATACACGCCCTCTATTTCTTCATCCAGCCAGATGGGGCGGCGGGATTTCAAGCGGTTAGCTTATAGAAAAACACCCATTAATTCTTGAAATTATTGGAATACTTGTCTTTGGCACGGATCCCCATCGAACCATACCTAAACTAAAAAGGTCTTCGACGGTTTTTGGCGTTTCTTCATGTTGTCGGTCGTCAAATCACCTTCTTGGAAGCGATGAAACCAATAACGGCATGTTGTTCAACTTAGAGCAGCATCCCCGTATAAAACTGTTTGGTTCTCTCGCTGCGCTTCAGCCGCCGTTTTCTTTGAGTGAAAGAAGAAAATCACTTTCCGCAACTGACGACTACTTGACACGAAATCTGACATAATCACAGAACCAAGAGTTTATGACGCCAAAACAAAATCTCTTCTTATTGCTGATGATGAATATCAAATTTGAAACGATCTACACATAAACTGCTCCACATGAGTAAGGGATATTTACTTAAATTGCAAAAAAATATAGTTAAAATAAGATTTTTGTTATGAAAATTAATATTAATATCATTTCAAGTTGCGAATTAATTAAAGCCTGTAGGTCTGCAGCGTATACAGGGTGGTTAAGAAAAAACGAATAAAATAACGAAATTTTATTCCCAGAGAATTCAAGCATTTTAAGACCATCAATACAATGTATGGCCTCCACGGGCATCAATAGCAGCTTGACATCTTCTTTGCATACTACACACGAGGTTGTTGAACATTTTATGAGGAATTTGGTTCCATAAACGGGGCAGAAGCTCTATCGGATCATTCAAGGATTCTGGGGTAGATTGATGATTTATCAAACTTCTTTGGAGCATATCCCAGGCATGTTCTATGCAACTCAAATCTGGTGAGTGCGGAGGTATTGGTAAATGTGGACCATACCAAGCTCCACGCGCGCATTCTCAACTATGACTGCACGGTGCGGTCTAGCATTATCGTCTAGAAATTGGAAAGTTTCACCAATAGCAGCGTGAAAATTTGGCACAACATTATCAATAACATGCTCTTATAGTGTGAGGCGGTCATATTCCCAGGACAAATGTGTATATCTGCGCGCCCGTTGAAACATATCCCGGCCCATACCATAACACTACCCCCTCGGAATGGATGGACTTCTCGGACATAGCGACGATTACGAGGTATGCGTGGGATTGTCCATACTGGAAATCGTCCATATCTTGATTCATCAGTAAAAAGGACACTACGCCATTGATCGTTCCAATTGATATGTTGCCTTGCCCATTCCAGTCTTTGACGCTTATGGTCACGTGGAACTCCCTCAATGGACGTCTAGAACCTAGATTCACCTCTCTCAAACGTCGTCTGATGGTTTCGATGGAAACTTGGACCCCATCTGCATTTTGAAGAGTATTCCGTAGCATTCTACACGTAGATGTAGGGTTTCTTCTTGCCGAAATGGTGATGAAACGATCCTGAGCAGGTGTTGTTTTTCGTCGCCCACCAAGCCGTGGTCTTTTCAACACGGAACCTGTCTCCCTGATGAAACTATTCCAAAGTCGAGATATCACACTTTGGTTGACTTGGAGCCTTTCCGCTACAAAAACCTGAGTTCACTCTGCAGCATTCCGATAGCCCTATTAGCCTCAGCGTTTGTTGATTTACATCTTGGCATTTTCAGAAAACGCGTTTCAAATCGAAGCCGTTGACAAACTGACTTCATTTCAAAATAAGAACATTCATGAAGCATATGCAAAGAACCAAACTTCAGGAAAAAGGCGACTAGATTGACGAAATATCTCATACCTTAGACTATGGTCTAAGTCTCATACTGATTTTTATTGGATCGATTCAAGTTGTTATTGAGTTTTAAATGATTTTACAGCGGTTTTCTCGAAGATTACATACGATATCCTGTGGAGCAGTATATTTCAAGATGTGATTATCTGCTTCAAAAGCTGCTTCATTGACAACTAATCATTTCCAACCTCATTCAACAGCGAAGATCCACAAATGATGAACATAGTTTGAATTTCTCTCGCCGAAAATTTCGCAGCCGCAGTCGCTCGGGGCCAAACCCGGTATCATTCACAAGTTTCTCCAACTATTCCTCGAACACCTCACTGAATGAAAATACTCGGTTCAAATCCTTCGTCCCATCTAGCGGCTGAATTGGCGATAACAATTGCGGTCCTTTCTCTCTGGGTAACCTCACTTTGAAGGAGTGGAATCTAGCGGGCCGGATAATAGATTCAATTAACGTCTTATAGTGTTTTATTTTATATGTATTTACTAACAAAAGGAGATCGCCCCATTGTCTTAACTGAGGCACTTTGATCGAAGTAGCCGCAAAGTAAATTTAATTAATGGCGGATGTAGAAGCCCCTTGGATTACGCTCAGCCTCTATTATAGGTGGCGCTCGCCGTCGGCTATATCATTGATTGGGGATGATGGTTATCCTCGCACAAAAATCTTCGATGGAACAATTGGAAATTTTCAGTATTTAGGGTAGGTAGGTAGATGAAAATGAAACAGGCATTTCCGGGTACTCATCCTGATTTTGTTTTAAATCCCTGGAACTTGGATGCGGAGTTTACGGGAAGAAAGGTTAATTCAACCTAGCAGCACCAATCCATAAACGAGGTTGAGAACCATCCTTTTATATGAAATGAAGAGGTAAACCAATTAGCACATAAGGACGTAAATCTCGTTTCAACAGTGAAAAACCGATCGATAACATTTAAGGGCTTTTAACTCCTTTGATTTCGTTTCCTGAGGTCCTGTAAAAAAGCCAGTTAGGAGGTGTATGTGGTTTTTACTGACACCCAGATACTTTTTGGGTTCTGCCGTTGGAGTGGTCCTTTTCTGGAAAATTCCGATCAGTTTCTCTTCCAGATTCCTCTCTCTCCGAAAACTCTTTCTTGTAAGCGTATGTTCCTATACCACAGAAAGGTTCTGGGCCAGAATGTAACGTATCTACCTTCTTTCTGCCAATTGTATTTGTCCCCTATTTTCCTTCTTTGATACCCGAGTGACCTGGTACCTAGACTAAATGGACCCTGCTGTTTCTTTGATTTTTTCGATTTCAGTTTAATGCTTCGATAACAGCTTGACTAGGAGAATAAACCACTGCAGGGTGAGTCTTTGACTTGTACATATATTTTACCTGTAGATTCATGAGACCAAAAGAAACCTTTTCTCATTTTCCATTTTTTCGAATTCGGCTCTGTTGAAAAGATATAGCCATTTGTGAAAAAATTGGGCTTATTACGTTCCTGAAATAATACTGTAAAATTGATTCAAAGTTCATCTTTCTCGATTGAAATTGAGTTTATTCATTTAGGGAATACTCAAGTACTAACCTTATTGGAATAAAAATTTTGCAAACACGATAATTTCAACAAAAACAGTTAGTTTCATCGGATTATATCTGCAACTGAAAAGCCACATTTATCCCACCAAATTGAGTTCCTTATTCGATTTTTCTGCATATTAGTTTGTAAACACTAATAACTTGTTCATATTTTCCTCGAAATTCCCAAGCATCTCATTCAGATTTATTATTGAACAACCTAACCTAATCTAATTTGCATCGATTCTGTGAATGTTTGCTCAGAAATTTAAAGAAGATGTTGTCAGCTTGCTGATATTTTCATTGAGGTTAAGGATTTTGTACGAAACATAGTATAAATATCTATGAATTCTGCCGTTTCCATCATAAATCGACTTTACCGCCAAATTTCACCACGCATGCGTAGAGTGAAAACCGACGGATTGGTTATCTGGAGGCCAACTATAAACAATAACAAACCAGTAACCAGAGTCTCTGAACAAACTGTAAACATTATGTAAAGTTCTGAATACATTCAGTGAATTATTGTTCTAATGTGATTTTTATGTGAAGTGAATAAATATAATTTTAACCGTGTCGAGTTTATAGAATTCCAAGAGGATATTGTTTAGATAGAAACATCGCCACAGATTATCAGGTATCGTATTATTTTTCATTAATTTCAATTTGATAAGTAGTTGGTATCGAGATTCATCATTCATATCCGAATTTTTTATTTCATCGACATTTAACTTCATTATGGACCGGTAACTATGAATTTTCAATAGAAACTGTACGTATTAAATCCTCCTTTGTGTTCAATTTTATCTCCCACATTTGTGGGATTTTACCATTAAAATATCTCTACATCAACGTTTTCCATCGTTTGACAAAGTTGATTAATATTGTGAAAGCATTGTGAACTCGTTTAAAGACCAGAGAAGGAATAATTTTCGATGATATTTAATTCAGAGACGCATTCAGATTATTCTTGAAATTAATGATTTTTTCGTCAAATAACTCGAAAACGACGCGTTTCATTGAAAAAAAATAGAAATACTTTCGAAATAATGAACCGTTTATCTTTCTAAAGTGGTTTCATGGTGTTTTAGCGTGTATTGATGAGTCGACTACCCTGTAACTTTGATACTAGTAGAGATATTGAATAGGTTTCGATTGGGGAATATGCACCATGAATAGAGTAAAAAACTCAACCAAAATTCAGTTCATTCGAAATAACGGTTCCGAAGATATAAACAATAAGAATAAGTGGTTTTTCATGGATTTTCGACATCCTGTATCTCCCAGACCAAACCGAATTTTTAAAAATGGTATAAGAAAAAGTGTTCCGTTTGATGAGAGGAATCTACGGTTGAAATATATATGTACAAGTCAAAGACTCACCCTGTACAACAGATCCTTGATAGTTTCTTTCCGGGCTTATATCCACACATCTTTCGAATGTCAGTATTTCTGCCTGGATGACTCTCGAGTAGGGGATATTCGGCAAAAAATTCATAACTGAACACAACGATACATTCATTTATTCATCAAAAGTACAGTTGTTGTGGTGTTTTTGATCGAGAATCAAGTATGGCTTCATAAAATTTTGGTTACTTCGAACCGTAATTATCAGCAATTGTTGTTCTTCTACGCCACTTTTTGCCAATTTGCTAACAGCAGTTGATCTATTCGCGTGATTTGTTATCTTTTTGTTCTTTACTTTCAAGCCAATTGCCTCAGCAGCAGATTTAGTCCATCGATTTATAGTATTTCTTCCAACAGTGCCATTTGTCAGCTTCATTTTTCCAGTGTCGATTCCGTTTTAAGAACAGTCATGGTGAGGTTATATTCTCGCCTCGTTTTGATATCAGTTAATGGAAAATGCGTACAGGACAGCTTTATCTTGCACCATTGAAAACCAAATATCTACTTCTTGGACAGCTTTCAGAACCGCCTTGGCACGTTTTACTAAACACCGGATTGTATTCAATGCCATCTTGCGGAAAATCATCGATATTATGGTAATTTAAAACCTTAGTGAGTATTTTCATCCTGTTGATTTGAAAGCTCGAAAATGGAGAATTGGTTCGAGGATGAATTGGAATAAATGACTGTTCTACTCGAAATTATATTTCCCCATAGAGGCATAGAATATCTAGTGGTGGCACTGATTAGATTTTGTTCAAGACTTTTTTGTCGATCGAAAATTTGAGCATGGTTCCTACTTTTCATTTTTCCCGAAGGGGGACGCGCTATTCTTCCACAACCACAATCTTATATGACATTCGAAATTAATACATGTTTCTATGAAATTTTTGACATGAACTCCATAAACACAATGAAAACATCTGTCATATCTTTAAAAACATAACATAACCTATGTCATGCAAAAAAAACGCCACGACCGAGAAATATTGCGGATTATTTCGGAAATAGGACGAGTACTGAAACTGAAATCTAGAGTGCCGTTTTGATCTACAAATTTTGGTCACGTATTCTGTGCATCTATGCACATATTGTCATATGATTGATAACGGCACTGAATGCATTTCCAGTGTTGACATGCTGACCTGATTGGGTAAAATTGTGACAAATTACACAAAATGACCAAATTTCAATGTTTGTTAAAACTGTCAAGAACTTCTCCCGTCACCGAATATTTGTAGCCTTTCCGTGTTATTATTTGTTTATACAGGAGATGAGGCTTGTTTTGACAGTTAATAGAACTCGTCAAAATAAGTCATTTTACCGAAACTTTCTCATATGAAATGTTCAATATAAAAAATTTTGGGCATCAATACCTTAATACTACTCTGGCCTGCATCTCTCTACATCTCTGAACCAGGTTTATGGACATTCGCGAGGTCGATTTCTTAGCGGAAATCTTTTCTGTTTAACTTTTACGCTGAACTGGCATTTTGTTTAGATTCACAAGTTCATTATTTGAATAAACGTGCGGCCTTTTCGAAACATAAACCTCGCCGTAACAAGATCGAAGATATACTGATCACAATCCATATTCTGAGTCATGTATGATAAGAAGACAAAAAGCAAGAGATGTTGATATCTACGGAGGGCCAGGCGAGAGAGGTTCGGACTGGGGAATTTTCAGATTTACCTAGAAACTAGAAAATATTCTACTTTCATTTTCTCGAAACAGGGTCATTATGTATAAAACAAAATTATTGTCCGATGAAAAATATGCTCATGAAGTAAATGCTTTCCCTTTTTTTGAATAATGCCACTAGGTGTCGCTACGGTTAATGGCTCTTATCTAGACACTGTAGCGTAGTCGTGAAGGTAATATATTTGATATTATCGCCATTAGATGGCGATGTTTACAATAATTGTATAATTTGCATGGAACTTATTAATAACATGGAAGACTATTACCAGATCAAATGGCGGGCAAACATTTCAAGATGGTGGAACAGTGAATTTTCACCGAAATGTCAAGTAAATCGGATTTTTAAGATCTGCATCAATCATGGATTGTCCATTTTCATCTTTTCTCTTCATTTCTGACATGTTTTCGAATTTGGGTAATAAATATTATGTTCAACAATTATTGGGTATCGAGAATTCTCTTCATGATAATAACAATGTCATCAAAATTTTGTATATTTTGAACTTCAATTTCGCCTAATTTTTCTCCTGCTTGAAAAATAGCAACGGTGGGCTTCACAAAGCATTATCACCGGTTGACCTGTGATCGGAGCTTGATCTAGAATCAACTCGATTTGACAGTTCGAAAATCAGAGAACCAAGTCGTTGATCACTGGTTATTACGATTTGTGGAATCCACCGTTAGTATCATTTAGGCGAAACAAAGTTCACCGGGCCAGCTAGTTTCATATGAAAAATTGTTGGTAAAATGATCATCTGTCAAAAGAAAAGCCTCACCTTTAAATAAACCCTGTATTGTTAAATGGAGAATGGGTTTTCAATATTGTTTTAGAGCAATTCTTTGAATTTCATCAGCAGGTGTTAGCTGAGCATAATAATGACCAGTTATACATGGGACAGTGTACTTTGAACAAATAGTACCAGTAAATACTACTTAATAGCACCTTTGAGCAGTCAGAAGCGTCGCTATTTGTGGGAAAACATAAAATATTCTGAATTGCATAGAAACGAGCAGATTCCGCATTATGAATTGTTTCGAATAAAGGAAGTCCTTTCCCAACGCATTAGTTGAAAATCTGCAAGGGATATCCTGCGATTTTATTATCTTGATTAAAACAGCTTGGTAGACCCCAAACTTCGCCAGGATCAAGATAACATGGTAATGTTGAGCCGGGGCAACTTTTGCGCCGACGATATTGGAATCATTTCAAAGTTACGACATGTATAATGAATACGTTGGAATTTCGAATTCGACGTAATGCAGTTTCCCCCTTCAAAATTGAATAAATTAGAATATTTACCTTTTGGGACGGTTAAAAGTCGGGCACTCCGTGAACGCTTACCTGAAACAGAAAAGAAGTTCCTGAAAATCTGCATACTAGAAGGGAGGACCGAAAATGATTGAGGTCGTTTAAAATCCAAATTTTATACGAAATGGGGATAAGCCAAGCGGTTTAAATTTCCTCTCTGGCTGTTATTATTGCTGTGTTCCTCATTATAATCGGATTATTTGTTGAAAGGTGAGTGAATAATGATTTTTAAATGCTTTGGAACTTTCGATGGAGATATCTATGGTTTGACAGCTGCGAATTGTCAAGCTATGTTGACATTTCTCTTCAGTTAGCTTTTCCATTTGATCACGAATCCGAACCATAGAATTATAAACATAGAATTTGAGCGTAGTGGCAAATAAGTTTCCAAAACGGGGAAGAGAAGGGTCATGCCATTATGCATCCATGGATACCTCATGGAATTTTTTTCGTGCTGCCGATTATGCAATCACAAGATTCCTCTCGTACAAGCTCAACAGTCTCACTGACCCTCGGCAGAGCCCACAGGATTTTTCACTATTAATTTCGGGGATCAAATTGTAGGTATAGAATTAAGTGATCAATCAACGCTTTCAAATAGACTAAAATAATGTTATAGAGTCCATTTTATAGTTGACATAATCGGCCTAGATCATTTTCAAACTGATTCTGTTCTTCACTAAAGAAAAATACCTAAATAAGACTCGGTTTATGACTTCTCAACTCCTGATATTACCTAACTTGTTCTACATTAGAGTCGAAACATCTATCCTATTCCGTGTACGTTTAACATTTCTTTGACATCGTAGACAGTTAGAACCAAACATTTTTTCATATTGTACATATGTATTTCTACAAGAAAAAATTAAATAGTTGAATGATAGATGCATACCTGTTGTTGGCCCTGATTAAATTTTGTTCAAGATTTTCTCGAAAATCTGAGTATGTTTTCAATTTACTTCTCATTTTTTTCGGAACGGGCCGTTCTATTTTTCCATTACCGCAATAGTGCCAGGACCGTGAAAAATTGCGGATCATTTTAGAACCAGACCAAATACTACAATCAAGAGTGCCGGTTCTATCCTTAGACTATACGAGGAACCTCACCCATATTTATACGGGAAACTACTGAACGTATTTTCATGAAATTCAGCACTTATAAGTAGGTATTTCACGATGCTAAAGAAATCTAAAATATTTTCAAGGCATGAGCACCTCCGGTTTTTCCGGAAATGACGTCAACTTCCGTTTTTCAAATTAGAACACCATTTTTTTATTGCAGAAATGGATTCCTTAGAAAATTTCAAGTTATTTTGATGTAACATTTTTCAGTTTTGGTTGGAAAATTCTCTCTGAGTGGGAAAATTCGAAAAAAAAAATCGAAAATAGAGCTCCGCTGAAACAAGAATAACTTCGAGGTTTTTGGATGGAAAATTTTCATTTTTGGGATTTCTCAAGATGTAAGATTGATGTATCCACTTTAAAAATCGAAATCGCGATTCATGATACAGGGGGTGAAAAAATCGCTTTCAAAGTTAGGGATGACAAAATCGTGAAAAATCAATTTTTTCAAATTAGAACCCCATTTTTTATGGCAGATATTGAATCTACGTTAAAAAATAATGTGAGTGTATGCATCACACCCTTGCCCTAAAGTGGATATTAACTCAGAAAATATCCGATTTTTTTTTCGAATTTTCCCGCTCAGAGAGAATTTTCCAACCAAAACTGAAAAATGTTACATCAAAATAACTTTAAATTTTCTAAGGATTCTATTTCTGCGATAAAAAAATTGTATTCTAATTTGAAAAACGGAAGTTGACGTCATTTCCGGAAAAACCGGAGATGCTCATGCCTTGAAAATATTTTAGATTTCATCAGCATCGTGAAATAGGTACTCATAAGTGCTGAATTTCATGAAAATACGTTCAGTAGTTTCCCGTATAAATATGGGTGAGGTTCCTCGTGAAAGACCCTGTATATTCACATTAAAATGTGTCGCATCTGAAACTTAGAGCTGGTCGATCGTACCTTATACTGGTCCACTAGAATCGTTTGCAATTTGTCCACGTTGCCAAACTGAGCAGATTGCAGGTTTCTCTGATGACGTTTTATCATACACATAAACTATTTATCTCATTTACAATGCTAAATTGATATAACATCTCGTAATTTTAAATTGAGAAAAACTTGTCGGATATATCATTAATGAGTAAATCAAAGAATATAGTTGATTATACTATTTTATGCTAGGCATTTTGTACCGAAGAAATTCGGGTTAGATTTATGACAACACCGCCCTCATCTCTACTTCAGTTTGAACAGAGATGGAGCGATACTTTGGTCCACACGTGGTTCTCGATAAACCAACGTTGCCGGAATAATCCGTTGAATGTTGTAGTTGAATTACAGGAAAAACTTTGGTGGAGTTTGGTGGTTGTTTATGATTCAGTGGCGTAGATACTTCAAATAAGGAAGCTTTCAGCTTGAATCTGTTCAGGTACCTACAAATTCATATCACAGTCAGGATTGTTTGCTGTTTTGTAACAATGTAATGTAGACAGTCTCTGCTACATTTATTGTCAGTTTGTCGTTACATAAACACTCGTTGTAAAGACTACGGTCTTGATTGGCCAAAAATTCAAGTTTGTTGGGATTACTATCAGACAATACTAGTATATAATTATTTTTGAACATTTATATTCGGTAAATGAACTTAGAATTGATGTATTTTTTTTTTTTAATAATGAGTATCACAATATTCTAAATAATTCAATAGCAAAATTACAATAGGATTTAAATAATTGGAGTGATTCGATCTTCACTTGATGGAAATTCATTTTAATAGGAATTAAATGATCAGTTGGTCTATTTTCAATTTTAATAATTCAGAAATCAATTGCTTCGCCATATAGTAGCTTTTTCAGATTTCTAATGTCTCTTTCTGAAATTAGCCGCAAAATTTTTCATGCTTAGAGTAGACGCGAACTCTTCTGATTTTTCCTTCAACAAGTTTCCAAAGGTTCGTGTACGCTGATACAAGTTCGAACTTGTCACAAAATGAAGGTACTCACAAGCTTGCTGCCTCATTCTCTCAGCAACTTTGAATTGTCGAGTGTTGGACTCCGATTAGTTTATTTATTACAACAATTGTTTCGCTGTCGATTCCTATAAAAAGGAATTTCCATCAAGTGAGGACCGAGTCAATCCAGTATTAAATATTTTTGTAAAGTTGAAATTAGTCATTCTCAATTCATTATTCTTCTCATTTGTGAAATATTTTCAATAAAATTACATACATATTGAAAGGAAGATTTACTCTGGAAAACAATAAATGTCGCGGCAGAAGTGATTTAAAATCGCACGCTCATGTTCATCCAAAGTTAAGGATTTATGCGGTGTTGCCACAAAACGCGGCCGAACAAAGAGATCCCACCTTTTATCCTTGTTCCACTCATTGAGATGACTTTCAATGTGGGAGTCAACACAAATCATGATTCTACAAGGGAATGCGATGTCTATCGGGTATAGTCAAAGGTTCTATCTACAGAATTTTGGGTCACGGTTTCAGTTTTAAGTCGTTACAGCACAGTTTCTATGCATCTATGGCGGTTTTTTCGATTCCATAATGAATTATCGTGTCTTTATACTGTATTGTGAACGAGGATACAAAAATGTCTCAAAAAAATGTTGTACTCTTATTTCAGTTGTTTTGTTGTTTTCAAGACCGTTTTTCCACCTCGGAGTCTTTTGTCAGAATTCCATATTATGCTTTATGAATACCAAACTGCAGTGTTTTTGAATCCTCAGAAATACAAAAATATACTGTAGCATTCACTCTTGACAACCTCCTCGACATGAAATGTTTTGGTTGTATTCATATCTCTTGGCTAAAAAGTTTCTTTGAAACCAGGTTGTGCCGTATTTTCATAAGTCTCACTAAAAACATTGGAACCGTCCAAATATCATGAATTATCATCTAAGTAATGTAAACAAATAGACAACAAAAGTGAAAATTACCAGGATGAAAATAGGTGCAGCAGTCAAACCAAAGAACAATAAGACTCCAGAGAATTCAAATTAGTGCAAATCGTCTATTATTCTAGATGCATTATCTATTACGTAAACCTTGGAAACATAAAGAACAAAGTATCTAACAATACCTAAACAGTATCCACGTTATAAATGGTTCCCGGTGCGGATTCTGTATTTACGTAACATTGACGTTAGGTTGAGGTTACGAGTGTCATTCGGGTACCGAAATAATCCTCGACTATGCACTGAAACTCAGTAGGGAGCGTCTTCTATTGTCTGTTTTCTGTCGGTGCATGGATGTAATTAAATCCATGCATTTCCACTTCGAGAATTCGGATTATTTCGGAAGACTGCTATTCCGCAGCTGAGCGTTGACTTGTTAGGATAAGACTGATTATGATTATTATTTTATCGGATCAAAGGATGAATTTGGGTCGAAACAGCAGAAAAGTGATATTATACCAATAATGAATTGTTTATTCATTATTCATCATAGAAAAAAAGTTTTTCTCCATTACTTTTTTAAGATGATTTGTTCCCAATGTTGGCCAAAACTGCGGTTATCATGGTCCATTTCGATATTCCAATTTTCAATGATGCGTTCTAGCCAATAAAACTCGTGTCATTGGCCAAATAATACTAGTAGTATTATTTGGCCAATGACACGAGTTTTATTGGCTTTCAATGCCTTAACTATGTGCAGACTTCAGACTTTACGAATCCTCGAAGGAAAAGTCTAAGATGTCATTAACAATGATCATATGATCGTTCTCCAGCAGGTAAAAACGAAAAGAAAAGATTCTTTGGATAATTTTAAGAAAAAAGTACTATACAGGGTGAGTCTTTGACTTGTACATATATTTTAACTGTAGATTCCTCTCATCAAACGAAACACTTTCTTCCTATACCATTTTTCAAAATTCGGTTTCGTTTGGAAGATACAGGGTGTCGAAAATCCATGAAAAAAACAGTTTTCTGTTTATATCTTCGGAACCGTTATTTCAAATGAACTGAATTTTCGTGAAGTATTCACTCCCTTTATAATGCATATTTCAAATCAAAACTTATTCAATATTCCTCCCGGTATAGAAGTTACAGCGTAGCCAACTTATGAATCTACAAAAAACTACTATAGAATAACTTGAAAAAGATAAACGGTTCATATTTTCGAAAGAACCAATCGGTTTTGAAAATAAAAGTACTCCTAAGTTTTTTCAATAAAACGCGTTGTTTTCGAGTTATTCCAAATTTTACCCGATAAAATTTGACGAAAAATCAAAAATCATAGGAAAAATCTAGATGCAACCCTGGCGTTTCAATATCACAGAATGGCTCAAATCAAAAAACTCTATACAAGGTAACAATGTTGTCAGAATGTTTATCAACTTCGTCAAGACTAAGAAATTCGGATATTACTGATGAATTAATATTCCATACAAATCACGTATTGAATTGAAATTAATGAAAAATACTATGATAGCTACCTGATAATCTGTGGCGATGTTTTTTCTAAACAATATCCTCTTGGAATTTTATAAACTCACTTCACGGTTATTATCATATTACATATTCCACTTTCACTGATAATCTTTTCACATCAACTTTTCCGTTTTCGCATTATCCATATCCACTGTGAATAAACAATAACGTCAATAACAAATCGACAAATCTCCATCAAGCGGCTTCACGCATGCTTACTTCAACAACCACAGCCGTGTTCCACTGTTCGGTTCACGGAACAACGGTTGCGCATTAAGATCGTAGCGCTCTATCGGCGATAATCAGAACATTTCCAAAGAGGCACGAAGACGCCATCAGCCAAAAGTAAACAAAACTAGTGGCTTTGCGTTAGTTCATCCGTGATAGAGAACCTATTGCTTCCTTGTGGAGAAAATCAACACAATCTGGCATCGTCTGCTCAAACGGTCTATGCTCTAGAGTTCATAGAATATGGTTCGATGGGTTAGGTTAGGTCATTGACCTGTGACCTCTAATCATTCGACCTAATTTTATGGAGTTATGTTCGATTAGTGTAAAAACAATTCTTTTTGAGATAGTTTTGGGAGAAAGAGGAAAATATGAGCAAGTTATTAGTGTTTACAAACTTATCTTCAGGAAAATCGAAGAAGGAACTTAATTCGATAGAAGACATATGACTTTTCAATTGCAGAAATAATCCTTCTAAAATAACTGTTTTTGGAAATATCGTGTTTTAAACATTCTTATTCGAATAAGGTTAGTATTTGAGTATTTCCTAAATGTATCAACTCAATTTCTATCGAGAAATATGAACTTTGCATCAATTCCAGAAGATCTTTTCAGGAACGTACTGAGCCCAATTTTTTTTTTCAAATGGCTATATCTTTTTAACAGAGCCGAATTCGGAAAAATGGAAAATGAGAAAAAGGTTTCTTTTGACCTCAAGAATCTTCAGTTAAAATATATGTACAAGTCAAAGACTCACCCTGTATACATGGGACCGCAAACAACTCGTGTTCGAGGTGTTGAAGTTATTTAGATTTTTCAGGTTTTTTCTCCATAGTATCTGTATTTCACAAAATATTCAACAGAAATTCGGCAAAGATATTATAATTTACAGTGTACACCATGTGACATGCCAATTTCGATTGCAATTAGCGTTTCCAGTACATTAAAAAATTCCTTTTTTTCACATAAATATATTAAGAGTAGTCCAAAACATAATCCTAACCAATTTTCACTTTCAATTTTGCGCATTTTTTCTATTATTATCATTAATAAAATATTGAAATTCGAATTAGCGCCATGATGACGTAGCTATCCTCGGAACCTCATTGGACACTGCCGTGATGACGTACATATCCATGACCGATCTAATTTGTGATGAAAGCTATCAAGAAGGCGTAGTTGCCGCTAACTCTATTTTGTCGTCTGAAATAGGAGAAATAAAACCACAGAAACTTATAAAGCAGACATGGCTTCTTGATAAATTCGATGGGTATCACCATAACCTCTTCTTAAGTGAACTGTGATAACAGAATTAGAACCATGATGAGAACGAATCTTCCGTGATAGGGAAGAACGGATAGTTAGGAGGATGGCGACCTGGCAACGCTGTACTGTTCCAACCAATCAGATTATGATTTCCTCCATTTATACTCGTTTGAATTTGACGTTCGTTTTGGTATTTTCGATAATTTTTTTCTCGAAAAATAGACAACAGAAAAAAAAAGAGAAATTGATACGAGATTCTGAGGGTCAAATATTACCGAAATGATTTTTTCTGAAAATAACTGGAAACGCCCATTATATAGAGTGATATTTGTTCTGGAACACTGTCCCCTGTTTTCATCCAGAAATTTTTTCGGTAAATTCGAAAATGTGAGAGAAGAGGTTATGTTGTTGTCCTGAAGTTTATGGCCTGTTGATGTTTTTTATTATCTGTCACCGATTTCAAGAACAAAATTTCGAACGATTCTCTCGGAATCCTAAGAAAATCAAAATTGTCATAAAAGTCCAGTAGTAAGCGCGATGACTAAATTCACCATCGGTTATTTTTTCCGATTTGTACCAATGTGTTTCAACCGGTTATTTGGGTCAATTAATTTCCGAATATATCCTCAAGACATCCAGCGTTAAATTATGTATTTCTCCTCCTGGTGCTTTCATAGGAACAATCCAGGAACTGAAAGTTTTCATATTAGCTTAACTTTCTTTCACTTTTTACTTTTTTTTTATTTTGGTACGTTTTATTCATTTTACCATTACAATTCTTCATCTATCATTTGTTCCTTTTCTTGTTTTATTTCTCAGAGAAGGTGCAGAATTCGTATTTTTATTCATACTTGATAACACAAAGTTGATACTGCGAATGGATTTCGTCAGTAACGAAGAAGATTCTGATCTCAGTGGTTAACCCACTCTCTTTGACTTTGTGATCTGCAGTATCAGTGAAGGCAGTATCAAATTTTTGGTATCAAGTATAAATAAAAATTAAAATTCGAATTCTGAACACAATAATTCATGAAAAATATCATGACTAATAATCACAAAAAATATCTGGAAAAGTTCGTGGTCACATGTTAATTGGACTTTTTTCCTTCAAATTATGTAAGTAATCTCCCCCTCCAATTAAGTAACACCTTGTCAAGTGCAGTTGAAATGTGCCAAATTAACATTCGCTTGTTCAAATACCTGAATAGATATCTGCATAAAGGCTTATATGCCCCATATTAACTTATCTACCCCAAAATATGTGCACAATAATCTTTACCCATGTCTTCCCGTCTCTGAGTCGGGGTCTTTAGGTCCGGTGAAATATTGCGTTGAATTACATTCCTCCGGTCTCGCTTCTTAGCTGGTAAAATGCACCGGATGAAGTATCGCAGAGCGTTTGGCGGTAAATTTTCCTCAGGGAACATGTATCCGTTAATACCCCGATAAATTATAACTTTATGGAAGATTTTGTATGCAGAAGAAGATGAATATTTTCTTTTCGATCAAGAAATGCAGAAATCGTCGTAAAAGAAAATTTACGACAAAATTAAAAGTCACCATAACCTGCTGAATCCGGTTATTAATACGAAAGGATGTTGTTACGTCTGACAGCTGATGGCACCCATGTTGTCTAATGATGCAAATTATTTACAAATGATGAAGAAAATAATCAATATTTGTTCATCGGAGCAGTTATACCATGAAACATTAATGTTCCGTTCAATTTATTGGTATAAACGAATTTGTCATTTTACCGAAAATTTCTTAAAGTATGAAATGTTCAATTTAAAAACTTAATAAAAAATTTTGGGCATCAATACCTTAATACTACTCTGGCCAGCAAATCTCTACATCTCTGTACCAGGTTTATGAACATCCGTGAAGTTGGGTGATTTCTTAGCGGA
Organism: Adalia bipunctata; assembly: GCA_910592335.1. Classification (NCBI taxonomy): domain Eukaryota; kingdom Metazoa; phylum Arthropoda; class Insecta; order Coleoptera; family Coccinellidae; genus Adalia; species Adalia bipunctata. The sequence continues at coordinate 26,504,160 of OU342951.1, forward strand.
AATCTTGTTCTGTACAACTTATTCGCTGAACTGGCATTTTGTTTTGATTCACCATAAATCAAGAGCATATCGACAAGTTCATTATTTGAATGAACGTGCGGCATTCTTGAAACATAAAAAACAATCTACAGCGCACCCTCGCCGTAACACTACTGATCACAATCGATATTCTAAGGGCCGTAAGATCAATCACAGTTTAAACCGTAAGTAGAGTTTAAACTGTGTAACGCCCCTTCTAATCTTACGGCCCTAAGTCATGTATGATAAGAAGACAAAAACAAGAGATATCTACGGAAGTGCAGGCGAGGAAGCAGGTTCGACTTCGGAATTTTGAGATTCACCTAAAAACTAGAAGATGTTCTAGTTTCATTTTCTCGAATCAGGGGCATAATTCATTATAAATTCTCGGTAAAATGACTTATTTTGATGAGTTCTACCTTCTGTCAAAAAAAAAAGCCTCACCTTTAAATACCCCCTGTATATATCAGTCCTTTATCAATTGCTCGAGTCGTTTTTGGCCGACTCTGATTGAACTTTGGCACCAACAAACCATCAATTGTTGTCGAGATTGTGCCCGGCCAATCTTAATCTAGTTGTGGTTCATATGAGGAAAAAATTTTTTATCTTTTACTCGAAAACGGCTAGATTAAAAAAATCTTTATTTTCTTTCTGTAAAAGGAGATAAATATAAAAAAATATCTCAAGCACTACCCTGTCAAGTCTCTAGGTTCATCCATTCGAGAGTTAGTTATACACTACCCCGTACGAAGCCGAAGAGGTCCACTAGATTAAATATAACATTTTTGGGTGTGCCGGGTTTTTCCATGCCCCGCTAGAACCGCCACTGCAGACATCGTGATGAAGTTATATAATTAATATATATATATAATCTTTTGATTTGTTTTAGAAACACTGACACCCGATATCTCGAAAACGAAGGGAGTTAGGACAAACGACAATCTTATCGTTTCGTGATAAATCGATCCTGAACGTTCAACATTTTAACCCTGGGTGACCTACTATAATATCTCTAGAGACTGGAAAATTGTGAACAATACCTGATCTTTCTAATAATCTAATTCAGTAATCTCAAAACTAACAATTCGATTGAGATGACGAATGGCGTATTCAAGATACATATTTTATTTGACAGCTGTCAAATAATTGATTCCTTCGTATTCTGCGAATCAACGGATAAGGTGAATCTACCTCCAGACTGGATGAACAGATACACAAAAGCATTTGACTTCACGTTTATTTATGTTTATGTATCTTTTTTCGATAATTCCCTTGTATTTTATATGGTTCTAGTTCGCAGCCCGGACAAACATGCAGCTCGAATTTTTATCTAAATGCCAAATTTCATCCCGATCGAATCAGTAGTTTTGGAATTATCGAACAAAATATAAACGGCATTATTGACATCCGAATCTGAAATTTTCAAGCCTGTAGTTCAAGAGTAACCGTTTTTTGAATCTATGACCAGTTCATTCATGAATAACGTGCAGCCATCTTTATTCTGTGGTGCTTCTGATGTTCACAGTGTTGTCATCGCGATATCGCGCTTCATTGTGTGTGAAAAGTGTTAGTTGGATTTATTTTTGACTATCCCAAGCCGAATATGATGAAAAAATGGTTCGTAAGTGTCATTAGTGTGGTAAATCGGACTATTTGAATCATTACTTGAGTTTCCATAGGTATGTTCTACTCTTTTCATACTGTAACACTGTTACAGTGGCGTAGATTCTTCGATTTTTAGAGTTTCACTTTTCCGATTCCCTTCTGATATTGAGAGGAGAAACATGTGGTTCTCAATCCTTATAATTGACATTTTTTCAGGTCAGTACCAATATTGTATGACTTTGGCCTAAAAAGATAATTCACCCGTAATTTAATTTCCATTCTTCGATACCGATAACACGCGTCACTGGCCCTTCAAGTAAGATTCTGCAATGTTGCCACTACAGCATCTTATGATATTGCTATCCTCTATGTTATTTTCGTTTCATTAATTGAAAATTAACTGAATTTTGGCTTCACCAATTCTCGAATTTATGAATGAGATGCTGTGTCTCATCTTTCTATATGGTTCAAGCTCAAGCCTATTCGATTTTGCATAGGATTCATGGAGAATTTTATCAGACACACGTACGAATGAGTTTTACAGTTTTAGTTCAAAAGTGACCGACTATTAGTGGAGGATTTGCTGGACTAAACATCGTTAACTTTTGATATTGTTTATACTGATGCCTCCAGGGTCTCCGAGGACACCCCTCTGAAATTACAAGCAGTATGTGTTCTGTGTAGGCTTTGTTACTGTGTCCTTACGCCACCTTAGGCACAGCAATGTTAATTTTCGACACAACAGTGAAATGGTGGCCCTCACCGATACTAGAAATTTTTTTTTCTAGCCTCGTGATTGAACTCGCGACCTTCGGCGCCAGAGCCAATCACCCTAACACGGGGCAACGGGCACTACTGACTCGTGAGTAGGAAATAGATAGTCGCTCGAATTTCTGTACCTACAGTAATACAGAATACTGTATTATGTGTTTACCTATCGTAAATAATTGTTTAGAGATGAAACGTGTTTCTCGCTTGACGCGCATCTCACGAGAAAATCATTGGGAACGAATCCCTGGCCAAAAACTCAACAAATCGTTTGGAACAGCCACCGTATTCTCCGATAAGGTACCGGTAGACGCTTTTCTCTATTTGAAAGAAAACTCAAATCAACATTAGGAGGCTAGAGTTTTGAGTAAATAAAAGACATGAAAGGGGCTTCACTGTCAGTATAGAATGATTGAGGAGTATGATTTGATTATTCGTTGGTGTAAGTTCATTCTCTTCAATAATAAATAGAAAGAGGGTTCTTTTCAATCAGAACCGGATTCTTACACTAGAAATAAATCAATAGGAGAATATGTATGTATTTTGTGAAGATAACGCAAGAGTATTCATCCTTATTTATTTTTGAGTGTTTCAACGAAGCATGTCGTTTTATGAGCGCTCCCACTAATTAAGTCAAGCCGCCAATTAATGTTAACAAGAACAAATTAATCGGCAAAGACAAAGAAGAAAGTGATAGTGTTATGGACTAGCATGTTTTATAGGAACTGTTTCCTGTTTATAAGCGACCTTGAAATTTAAGCCGTTAGACAAATTTAGGTCCTGTTTAATTACAGAAACGTTATTGTTCATTATGGCTCGGTAGTAGCACAATACATAATTTCAGGGTGATTTTGTAGGGTGTTAATACTCTGCTCCATGCATGCAGGTATAATACAAGCTGTATTATATACCTTAGACCATCAGTGGGGTAAAACGGATGAATATGATTTTGTAGCAAGATGTAGACATGTGAGCGCAGTCTGACATTGTGTAACAACGTGGTTTAATTGCTCATTATGTTATTACGTTATTACTTATGATCATGTTACTCGCTGTTTCGTGAAGCGTCTCATGGGCGTCACTAATGCTGGAATGAAAGAGAATGCTGTTTTTTTTTTCAGTCTTAATGACTGAAAATAGTATAGGAGGCATCATTCATCGAGATGTCATAATTATTTTATGTGGTAATGAAAAGATTTCATTGCAGCAGGAAACCAATGAGATGTAACTAGTCGCAAAATCATCACAATTTGCTTTTGATGTTTAGTTGATTGAATAGGGAATCTTGAAACTGACTGTGTACTGAGTGGCAGGATTTTCTTGATAAAACCAAACATTACATAGCGAGTTGCTCACATTACCTACTTTCAGTCCCAGTTTGTTGACTGAATCTGTAATGTGTTTTCTAAGTTCTTCCGTCAACCAGTTCATGAAGCTTCATCTAAATATTATGTACATCATTTCAATTTCGCCGATTTCAATGGGACCCTCAACTTGATTGATTATTCATCGTTTAATAGGGCCAAGTTCTTACTGTACGATTTTTTCGAGTTCAAAAGAATATCAGATTGTCGGACTGTCGGTGTATCTGGAAAACGTTTTTAGATATTCGGACTTAGTTTCCACCGATATCAATGTTCCCCAAATTCAATATTTTCGAGTGATCATTTGTACACTACAATATAGAAGTTTTTGGGGAATTGTCTGGAGAGAGTAGGAATATGATTTTACCGACATCAATGATACGAATGATCATAGATTATTCATCATTCAATAAAACTCTGAGTCTCTGACTTGTACATATATTTTAACTGAAGATTCCGAAACACTTTTTACTTTAATCATTTTTCAAAATTAGATTTCGTTTGAAAGACACAGGGTGTCGAGAATCCATGAAAAAAACACTTTTCTTTAGCAGCCTCGAAAACGTCATTTCGAATGAACTTGGTTTTGGTTGATTGTTTACTCTATTCATGGTGCATATTCCTCAATCATAACTTATGCAATAATTTGCCTGGTATGATATATTATTATTTGACAGCGTAGCCGACTGAAAAATCCACGCAAAAATACTATAAAACTACTTGAAAAAGATAAACAGTTCATATTTTCGAAAGAATGAATAATTTTGGAGAATAAAAGTAGTCTTTTGTTTATTCCGAAAATTCCGATCGATTGCTCGTCAAAAAGTAGGTAGAGTGTGCCAAACATTTCATGTCTTTAAAATGAGTAGTTTCGCCGTTATCGAATAAAATTCGAATTTCACGACTAAAGCCAGGTTTTTTGTCTAAACATCAGGTTTATCAAGATAATTTTCAAGTGGGCTATGTCAATAGTAAGAATATGTCAGTTTCAAATTAAAATTTCTGTATTTAGTCATCATCATTTATCTGCTCTGTTTATTTGTCACATTCGCTGCAAATAAAGAACAGACTTTTGATATATCATTCTAGTGTACCTTATTATTATTATTGCTTGTTTTGCATAGTGCTTGAACAAAAAATAAGTAAGAATGACAATTCCTAACATAGCCTACTTTGAAATAGACGAGCATACCACTGAATATATTCTTACTATTGACATAGTCTACTCGAAATTTATCTTGATAAACCTGATGTTCACACAAAGAAACCTGGCTTTAGTCTTGAAATTCGAATTTTATTCGAAAACGGCGAAACTACTCATTTTAAAGACATGAAATGTTTAGCACACTCTAACTAGTTTTTGACGAGCAATCGATCGGAATTATAAAATTATATGGTTCACATTAAAAAAAGAGATTTCATAGTTTTATTGAGGCTGACTTTGAAGCTCTGTCACAGGCACCCTGTATAATATTTCCTCATAATTTTTACGATAAGCAGTATCAGCGTATTTTCTTTTATATCACTGTTGCAAAAAAATGAGGCATTTTGAAGAAATAAACACTATTTTGTGACAATCCGTCTGTCAAAAAATTTGAGAATCAGGCAATAACTCAACAATCGCTTGATGTGGTGGCGCATATCATTCATCGAATCATTGCAGAATTAAACGAAGAATTCAAATATGTATAAATATTCAGGGTGTTACATTTGAAATAACGAAGTTCACATCCGTTTCCGGTAGAACCGGAAGTAGGTTCCGCTTGAAAATATTCTACAAATTGAGTTCATGTACTCTAAAACAAAAATTTGTATCGCAATTCCTTCCTCGAAAATTTCTAATGTAACACTTAAAAAATCACCCTGTACAACAAAATTTTCCATTTGGGTAAAACGTCTTGAAAGAATGGAAATTGGCTTTCACCGATATTAAGGGTAATCCTAACTATATTAATAATTCATCCAGTACTCAAGCCCAATCTTTTCGAGTTATAAGTTGAATACTGCAATTAATCTATGGAATTTGTTTTCACCGATATCAATGGTTATGACAACTTGATGTATTGATTCAATGAAGTTTTCCCTGTACAAAATTTTCGAGTTCAAGATTGAATGTCGGTGTTTATGGAAATATGTCTATTTAAAAAATACTCAATGCTATATCTAAAAGAGATCTAACAATGAATGATGTCTATGGAATATCCCAAGAATTCACTTAAGAATGTATTCGACTGAATATCAGTTTTCTTTCCAATCAGATTCGGCGATATCGACAAAAAATTCCGTAGGTTTTCATTAAACCAATTTTTTATTCACATCATGCGCTGCCGAAACTCCAATGAATTTTTTAAGTTTCAGTTCTAGCTACCTGCTAAATGGGCCAATGGAATGATTCCCGAGGAAATGGAGCTATGGTAAAGCTTTGCATAGAAAAGCGGAATATTCATACGGGACGTGCCTGGAAATTGTGTGTCGAGAAGTAAACGAAAAGCCGTTGGAGATTTTCGCATTTCACTACGAAAATTGTTCCGAGAGAACTGGCCATTCTGCCAAATCTATAGGAAAAAAAAAACTGTTTCAATTCTCGAGCTGATCGAACTACGGGCCGTTACGAAACTACAGAATTGGTGAGTTAAGTCTCTAATCCGATGTCCTCAAGCTCTGTATATCGTTGTTAACTCCTATTCATATTTTACAAATGAACTGAAAATATTCAAAGGACATATTTTCATCCGCGATGTCTATTGTTGACTTTTGGAATATACAACATAACTCTCTCTACGTTCCCGCAATTCTTGAGTTTCCAGTTGACGCATGCGTACAATTCAATTCTTACTATCGATTTAGATTTAGAAAGTTGATGAAATTATTGTATCTAACTTCCGATACGAGGAGAAAGCCATAGCGCATAATCTGAGGAAGCTGCGGTCAAATCCACGTCGGATATTTATCAATGCATATTCAATTCCGAAAACATAATCTGCTCTCTAGGATACCCATAGTAAATCTCCACATAAGTCAACATTTTCCCGAAAGCCACAAATCTATTTTCTGAGACGCCATAAATCTCATCTAATAGGACCAAATTTTCACGAGCTGTCACGCGGTCGAGGTACAAGGAAGAAGGGTAAACATTTGCGATTGTAAACAACCGAGAAAAATAACCTCCGCAGTCGACGAAGTGCCTAATTGACGTATTCTTTTCAACAGTTTACAAATAGTCGAAGTTTTCCAATGTTTTGAGCCTTGAATGGAAGATGGATCGTCGGAGAAGAATGATAATTAATCACGCTGTGAAACAAAATATGATTTTTCGTGTCATAAGATTTTCGAACCGGTATTGTGGGTCACTGAAAAATAGAACCGAAAGTTATACAGGAACTACCCTATTACAAATGTTAATAGAAACAAACATTCATGAAAACAGATCAATTATAAAATATAAATGAATTCAGTGATTTGTACATAGATCTACATAGTCTCCTACTAAAAAAACAGCTGGCGAAACATTGAAAATATCAATAAAATAAGGTGCCAATTATAAAACCGCATGATTCTTATGGGTAAAGTTATACATAGAATGATATGTGCGAACTCTGGGGATATAAAAAACTTCACTTCGACAACCGCTAAGAACAAATGTATTGGAAAAGATTTTATTAACTATGGAAAAATAAAAATGAGCATCCATTATTCGATATAAGAAAGTTTAATCGAATTTGAATTCTCCAGAGTAGTATGATTTTCAATATGGGGAGTAATGGTAAATTTACGAAAGACCTTATCTACGAAACCTTTGGTCGAGTTCTATCCATTAACGAATTATGGCATTCGAGGTCCGAAACTACCCTGAATATTTCATGTTTTCAGGTTTCAACGTTCGAATAATTTCAGTCAGTTCCCTCTTTTGGTATAATTTTTTGGGCAGTTCTTCTTCCATCATGAATGGGGATTTCCAGTACCTCAAAATATGCACTTTTCTTCACATGACATAATGGAGGGCAGTTTATAACACATTTGTAACCATTTATTCACTCTGAATTTTGAAGAACTGATCAATTATTCCATATTGAAAATGTGATTTCAACACGTTCGAATTCAAACGTCCCTCTGCTGTGACGTCAGTGGCTCAATTTGTAATATGATTGGTTGAAGTTTGTGATGGAGGGGACAAAGTCCAGAGTAACTGAGAGACACGCCGCTGTTGTCAAGTCTTTGTAAAATCTCTGAATTTATTCGTAAATATATTCAGTAATCGAATTATATTTGATGTGATCACTATGTTTTTAAAACAATCTCATACAACAACTTAATTTTCATTGAAGTTGATATAATACTCATTCTCTGAAAATACAAATAATGATGTGGCAACTGGCAACCACGCCTACAAATTATAAATAAAAACATAACCTTCTTATTTGTCATTATTCGACATTTCGACGTCTTCTCTGCGTACTAAAGAATGGCGTTTCTTACAGTTAAGTATAGGAGTATTCTATACTCCTAGGCTGATGATTAGATGTTCTGCGCTCCTAGGTTAAGTCAACGACTGACGACCAGATGGTCCCTATACACAGTTTTCAAATCAATAATTATTCTTACCACTAATTTGCACTTCTCAAAATGAAAATAATTATTAATGCTTCCTAAATTAGAAGACCGGCCTATATATACAGGGTGTCCCAGAAGTCGCGCACCCCATTGAGGGGATCGAAAGTGAAAAATATTCTAAGCCCAAAAATCCATGTTTGAAATTTTTTAATAACGTAGTTAATTAGTAAGTAATTAATAAAAGTGACCAATCAGGAGCGCCCTATAGAAGAATAAGGAGTGGGGACGCGAGAGTGGGACGCTAGGGCTGCTGCCGGCTTTTCAAGCAGTAAACCGAGACTGGCGTCTCACTCTCTCATCCCCACTGCCTACTCATTCTTTTGTAGGGCGCTCCTGATTGACCACTTTCATTAATTAAATACTAATTAACTACGTTATCAAAGAAATTCAAACGTGGATTTTAGGGCTTAGAATATTTTTCACTTTCGATCCCCTCAATAGGGTGCGCGGCTTCTGGGACACCCTGTATACCAATTCTTACCTGTGTAGACTAGGGATAATTATTTTTTAATTGAATTTCTCACCTATCTGCTTACTTGAAACCTTTTTATCTTCAATTAGGAGGTCGTAAATTGAATGATGTTATGGAGATTTTTGGAGTACGAACGAAAATGTCATGATGATCCAAAATCGACATTTTATTATGGTATCATCTGGAAAGTGAAAGCAAGGGCTTTTTCAGGATAATTTTGATTTGGCAATGCTGTCATTTTTATATCAGCAGCACGTCATGACGAGTACAATCAATCAAAAATATCGCTAGCCACCGACGTTACACGATTTCCCGCTTCTTCTCATCGTTTGAATTCGGTAGATTATTTTTGAGTTTTCAATATTTTTTTAAGGGTAATTGTTGAAAATTTGCTTCGTCCTATATCTCCGCAACAAAGCCCTTTTTCAAAAATGTTTACCTAACGCCCTGTATATTGGAAATGAACCAAGTTACTTAGTTCCGATCAAGATCTTCAATGGAATTTTCATATCGAATGTGAATACATTATTCGTATTGCCGGAAGGATGACATTGCACTGTTAAAGTTTCTTTTGTCATGGTTCCGTTGCCGATTCCACTTTATGATAGGAATCTCACAAATTGCAATTTTTCTTTCCTATGAAAACAAAGAATGCGATCACACTGAGTCCTTGAAACGCAATATTCATCACATGGATGAACGCCTGTGTGCTGCAGTTCTCGAGGAAAAGGTAAAGATTGTTAAATTCGATTTCCAATGAACATGAAAACGATAGACCCCTATTTCGAGGAAAAGAACGAAACGCAAAAGGTCAGCCACGTGGAACTGCAAACTTCCAGACGCAGAAACTCTCTTTCAGAACATTCCATCCTGCAGAACACATCAAGCATGTGTCTCATCTTATACATTCGTGTTCTGTTCTTTAACAATGCAGAAAGTAGAGATAGACGATGTTCAAATATGTGCGAATTTCTCAATTAATTGAACTGAGGAACTGGAGCTATGAGGTATGGCAGTTACTCAGGAGTTTCTTCAAATTAAGCAATATTCTAGGAGTGGGTTCTTTCTTTAGGAAGAATCGGAAGTTATTTCACTTCAATATTTCCAAATCGAAAATAGCAATATAATAACACACAGGGTGAGTTTGACTTGTACATATTTTAAATGAAGATTCCTCTCATCAAACGAAATACTTTCTTCCTATACTTTTCATCAGAATTCGGTTTCGTTTGAAATATACAGGGTGTCTAAAATCCCTGAAAAAAACACTTTTCGCTCCACATCTTCGGAACCAAATAAACTGAATTTTGGTTGATTGTTTACTCTATGCATGGTGCATATTCCCCAATCGAAATTTTTTCAATATCTCTCCTGGTATAAACGTTACAGCGTAGCCGATTCATGAATACACGCAAAAATACCATAAATCCACTCGAAAAAGATAAACGATTCATTTTTTCGAAATAATCAATCAATTAAGAAACTAGAAGTATTCCTATGTTTTTTCAATGAAACGCGGCGTTTTCGAGTTATTTCCAATTTTCCCCGGAAAAATCATTAATTTCAAGAATAATCTCGATGCTTCCCTGGATTAAATATCATGGAATATTATTCCTTCTCTGGTCCTTAAACCAGTTAACAATGTTGGCAGAATATTTATCAACTTTGAGACTTAAATTCAAATGATGGAAAACGTTTTATGTTGCATTGAATACGCACAGTTTCTATTAAAAATTTTTCGTTACCGGTCCATATTGAAGTTAAATGTTGATGAAATACAAAATTCAGTTATATGAATGATGAATGTCGACTCAAACCACTTATTGAATTGAAGTTCATGAAAAATAAAATGACACCTGATAATCTGTGGCGATGCTTCTATCTGAACAATATCCTCTTGGAATTTTATAAACTCGACACGGTTAATATTAATTACTTCACTGAAAGTGAGCATAATAATCACATCATCACATTATTACAATAATTCACTGAATATATTCACAACTTCACATTTTTTTTTACGCATCTCTCGGGAAAAGACTGAGCTTATAACACCTTTTCAAGCGTCCCGAGATGAATTAAGTAGAAATCGGTTTGTGCGTGTCTTGAACTGCTGTAAGTTGTAACCAAAAGGAAATATGTAGGTACATCTTGTGGTAGGGTATTCCATAGCCTTGCAGTTCGGTAAAGAAAAGTCTTTTGATACACTGATGTCCTAGCTGTAGAAAGATGCACGGCAAATCGGTGACTACTATCGGCCAGCCTTGTTTGTCTATCAAATTGTGCCCCTGATGGAATTATGGATGCAATGCCAGCAGAACACCTACCGTCGTGGTAGTATCTGTAAAAAAGGCATAAGTTTCCAACCTTCCTACAGTGATCGAGACTATGAAGGTTGGCAGTTAATGTTGGATCATCTATTAGGCGCACTGCTCTTTTTTGAACGGAGTCGAGTAGGTGTAACGAGTACTTAGGAGCTGAACTCCAAGCATGGGAGCAATACTCCATAGCTGGACGAACTTGTGCCTTGTAGAGTAATAATAGTTGCTTCGGAGTGAATAATTTTTTTGCACGAAATAGATAGCTAAGCTTCTGTGCAGCTGACTTGGCAATTGAGCAGACGTGCTCATGCCAGGTTGCATTTGAATTGATGTTGACCCCTAGAAGCTTAAGTCCATTAGACGGTTTTATTATTTTATTGTCCATTATTAGTTGGGGTGCGACAGCGGATGTTTTTCTTGTGAGCACCGTAGCCTGGGTCTTAGAGGCATTGAATTCAACCAGGTTATCAGAACCCCATTGTAGAATAACTTCTAGATCTTTGTTGATTGTCGCGGCTTGGGCGATTCGTTGGGAACTGGATGTTGACGCTGATACAGGCTTCTCGTTTGTCGTGGACGCTATAAGAGTGCTGTCATCTGAAAAGCTCAAAATTTGATTTTTGGTTGATTTCAAAAGGTCATTAATATGTATTAGGAAATGATGTATACAGTTTGTTCATAGTTGGCAGTGCCTCCAACGGTAATTGAGAACACCAATGTCCGTCCTCCGCCGGTCTTCGCTATACGCATGCGTCGTGAAATCTCGCAGCGAAGTCTATTTTTGATGGAAATGGCCGAATTCATAGATATTTATACTGTGTTACGTAAAAAACCCTCAATGAAAATATCGACAAGCTGGCAACATCTTCTTAAAATTTCAGTGGACATATTCACAGAATGGATAATAATAATAACAAAAATAATAAACAATGGACAAAATTTTGAGTTGAATCTGTGAGTAATCATTTGGATTTCTCATATTCAAAAAATTGGTGAAACAGAATGGGGTCCCAAAATTTCTGAACCTTTGTGGACCAGCATAACCAAACAATTATCAGAGCAAACAGTAAAAACAATGAGCAGAGGTCTAATCTAATCGCGTCAGATACTTATCGAGGGTATTTAAGGTTACGTCCTTAATCTCGACCTGCGAGGCATTTCCAATCTGCATACCAATAACGACGTTAACACATCCTATTACTCGACTAATGAGTAACATCACGGCGCCGAATCCCAGAAACAACCCCCGCTTCGTGCCCTTATCTACCCCAAGCCGAAATCAATCAGCAAAGAAACTTCCTGCTGATTATTTATCGAAATGTTTAATGTACCGCACTCTGGTAGATAAGATTTAGGGATCGAGGGGCAGGCGCAAATGAAATTGTGAAGTTCCTCGTTCCCGACTAATGCATGTCAACCGATGCAACTTTGGGGTAGTTTTGGGGTGAGAGATGACGGGGCTGCTACAGGAAGTTCGTGCTGTAACTGGTATCGCGATTCGTAGGTTTAATTAATTTTCGAGTTTGATGCGAATTGAAATGTCAGAATTAGAATTAGCGTGAGCACGGGTCGTGAAAAATTTGTGAAACAGAGGAAGGGTGGAGAGTGAAACGTTTAATTTTGGAAATATTCATCATGCTAGATTATCGAACACGATCTCATGCATTCAATCAAAGATGACAATTCTCCGTAACGCTTTTGAATAGCGTTACTCGAAACCTTTCGGTTGCCATTTATTCAAGTGACCACAATTCATGATTTTTATAACAAGCCAATCTATTTTAATTTTTTTTCTAGAAAGGATACTCCGAAATTACAATCTGAATATGCATTATTTGAAAGTTCTTCCTTTTTAAGGCCTTCTACGATATCGATAATTGAATCGCGGTGTCTTCTCGTTTCCTTATGCCGCGTTTACACGATTTTCAGATTTCCAATCTGGATATTGGCTGAGTTTCGTATCGCTTAAAAATTCGAATTTTAATTTTGTGCACTCCATAGGTTGTTCATCAGTCGGTATAACGATATAAGAATTTTGATATTTGTGAGTTTCTGATGTGCCTTAACCAATTTGCATTTTTTCTTAGGACTTCAAAATACCGATATAAAATGATAGTGAATTATTGACAAAAAATTCCCAATACTTCTGTTACAATATATTCAAGCTCATAGAAGATTTCTGCGAAAACTTTTGTCATATTCTGTTTTTGACAGTTGTTCCTTCCCACATATACTCCATTCACTTCATCTCGGTTGGCCATGCCATTCTGACCTATTTTACCGTGTTTATTTCAAAAATGTTAGGTTATAGTAATTTTCCTGTCAGATAACTGCGCAACGTTGTCCTCTCTACATAGAGGTCATAGTAATTACATATTCATCAAAATGTATATTTAGATTTGGAGAATACTGAATTTGAGAGAATATGGTGTGAACTCGATAATTCCGAAGACCTGGCGAATGTTGAAGAATCTTTTTTCTCTGTTGATGGAAATTAATAGATACATAACTTCCTTGATTAATATACAGGGTGTCCCACTAGTGCCGCAGCGGACGATATACGCGTAACGGTCTGAGTTTGGCAAAATTTTTTGATGCAGACTTGATATACTACAAGAAGAGCACAACCTAAAAATATCTTCGAATATATAGGGTGGCCCACAAAAGAGGAATACAGGGTGACTTTGTTTTTTCAAATGGGACACCCTATATTCAATACTGTTTTTCAATTCTCTGAAACTTCCTGCATGCTTCCGTATACTTTTCACATATTTTTATTCGACAGTGTTCGAAATATTGGCCATTTTGACGAAAAAATGATACTTGTAGAGGCTATGTTATCCAATTATATTTCACGAACCCTTGCACATACCAATAAGAACTTTATATGGATTGAAAGACAAGACTTCAAAGTATCCTACCCAGGTATAATAAAGCATCTTCAGCATACAGAGTGTCCACAAAAAGACTATCAACATGACGAATTTCAAATCGATTTTTCTTAATTTTTTCAAATGCAATGCATATAATTTTTTTTCATCATTGTAATCACCATTCATTTTACTTCATTTTTGTCAAATACATGATATGCATATCTCTAACGGAATAGGATTTTTAAGCGCTTTTTCGAAATGTTTCCCTAAAATTCACATACCTTCGAATTCAAATAGCAGATTTGGCTTTTTTGTGGTTATTGAGAACTGTCAAATTATTCCACTCAGAATTAGCATCATTGAAGCTTCAATTCATATTATAGCGAAATGAGGAACTAGAAGTTTTTGATGTATTTACTCAAAAATGTGATGAAATCAGTTACTGAAAACAGAAACTTGCTTTCTGTACCCATTTTCCAAAATACATTTTTGATAATTTTCTATGTTTCTACTTGGAACGTCGAATCTTCCAAAAATTTCAAACAAGCTTTGAGCTTGCGAGCTTGAAGATCTGCGTGCGTGCCTGTGAAACTTATGAATATCATTTTTCGAAGAAAGTTGTATAAGGATAAGAGCGGGCACTTTTTTGTATCCTGAAGTTTTGAAACTCGTTTTTTTGAAGCATTCATAACTTGTACATTCAAACTCATTGGTATTTTTTGAATTTTTACATCATTGTGTAAGTATTCATCCAATCCGTAAAAACTATGATGATTTGAATTGAAGCTGCAATGATGTTAATTTTGAATAGAATAATTTGACACTTCCCAATAACCACAGAAAAGCCAAATCTGCTTTTTGAATTCGAAAGTAAATGTGAATTTGGAGGAAAAACTCTAAAAAATCCTATTCCGTCAGAGATATGGATATCATGTATTTGACAAAAAATTAACTAAAATGAATGGTGATTACAATGATAAAAAAAAATTATATGCATTGCATTTGAAAAAATGAAGAAAAATCGATTTGAAATTCGTCATGTTGATAGCCTTTTTGTGGACACTCTATATGCTGGAGATGCTTTATTATAGCTGAGTGTGATACTTTGAAGTCTTGTCATTCAATCCATATAAAACTGTTATTGGTATGTGCAAGGGTTCGTGAAATATAATTTTATAACATAGCCTCTACAAATATCCTTTTTTCGTCAAAATGGCCAATATTTCGAAAACTGTCGAATAAAAATATGTGAAAAGTATACGGAAGCATGCAGGAAGTTTCAGAGAATTGAAAAACAGTATTGAATATAGGGTGTCCCATTTGAAAAAACAAAGTCACCCTGTATTCCTCTTTTGTGGGCCACCCTATATATTCGAAAATATTTTTACGTTGTGCTCTTCTTGTAGTATATCAAGTCTGCATCAAAACATTTTGCAAAAGGCAGTCCGTTACGCGTATATCGTCCGCTGCGGCACTAGTGGGACACCCTGTATATATAAAGTAGTTGACAGGAACTAGGAATCGGGAATGAATTAACAGACCTTAGCTAATGCCGACGTTTCGCAAATATATTTTTGCTTCTTCAGGGCTAAAATAGAGATAACATCATTTAAAACCACACAAAATAAAAATTTTGTGAAGACTTATACATTAGACTAAACATTAACAAAATCAAATTTATTATCAAACACTACATTAGAATGGTGTAAAACAACTTTCAGACGTCACGACCAGTCGAAACTTACCAAAGCCAAACTATGTCCTCCCCAAGGTGCAACAATGTACAACCAACCAGAAAACCATCGAGAAATTCGGAAGAACTCGTTCATAAAATAAAACTTCAAAATACGACATCAACCGTTCAAACAGCGAAAGACAAATGCATACCGAAATTCTCGAGCAACAGCACACGCCCACACAAATTAATATTTATACATGTGTGTATACAAAGAAATCGAATAAAAGAAATCACAATCAACCCGCGCCGTCCCTTACTCTTTTGAAACCATGTAAAATATTATTGTAAATCAAACATATGATACAATCATATGATTGTAACGAGACATTCAGGTGTAAGGAGAATAAGACAGCGCTGGCGGTTCATCACTTTCAGGAGGGTCACCAGTTTAACTTTCAAAATGTTAGAATTTTAGACTTCGATTCGAACTGGTTAAAGCGTAACGTAAGTGAGATGATACATATAAAATTAAACAATACAGTCAACAACAGAACAGACACCCAAAATCTAAGTTTGATTTACAATAATATTTTACATGGTTTCAAAAGAGTAAGGGACTACTTTATATATGTTGATGGAAATATTTCACGTATATAAACTCACGTTCACGAGAGGCCCGAGGTGGAAAACTTGAATATACCTTTACGTTTCTCTGAAAATTTCGTAAAAAAGGACTCCACTACCAGTAAATGATAATGTACTATTTCACTGTATAATAATGCATTTAATAGGAGTATACGATAATAGCTATTTATGTAACAAGTACATAAATTAGGTCTTTATGGACGAGTCCAAAAGTTTATGGCAGAGCGAGCAAAGCGAGCGAGGCCAATAATTTGGGCAAGTCCATAGGCCTAATTATGTACGAGTTGCATACAAAGCTTTATGTTTGACTGCAATGCAGAAATTTTATTTGCTGAATTGGCAATTAATATATTCGTCGCTTCATTTCAAGAAAACATGAAGGGTGCTTTTGATTTTCTAACCTTAGTTACCATCAGCGACCTTGGCAACCTCACTGAACAAAGTTGTTTACTTTGTCAATTCTGTGACAAACTTCACAATAATTCCAAAAGTGGATAGTTCGGAAGAGGAAAGCGTAAAAAATTTAGCTGCAAGTGCCAAAGAATCTCTCCTACCCACTAGAAGTGCTTATGAAAATTTGTATGCGGCCTGTAACAAGTGGCGTGAAACTGTGAAATGAAAATATTGCAAAATCGAGAGAAGACTGTGACAGATCCAGAGTCCAATAAAGTGGTGTCCAATAAAGTAGTCATTTATGGACGCTAAACGAATTCATGAATCAAGTGTTTATGAAGCAGTCGAACATAAAGTAGTTTCCTATGCGAACTCGGCCAAAAAGAAAACGAGAGTTCAGGATATTATTCGTATTTATAACTTGTCCTAGACTTGAATACATCATATTTTTTCATATCCTTGGCTCAGCAGAGCACACACGTGCATCAATTACCATCAAGAAATCGCGAAGGCCCACCAATCAACATTCATCATTCGTCTCGCTAATGAACACTAATCGGTGGGAACCCAACTGACAGAATTTATAGCGACCCGAGGTTTTTGTAACATTTTTCGCTGCATTCATTCAATACGAATCTACAGAATGAAATTGGTAATGGTGAGAATCATTGTTGCTATTGTTCGGCAATAATTGTATTCGGCGTTCGAATGAGAGTATAGTTTGTTTTGCAGGTCCCAATAAAAATGCATTGTTCGAATTCTCAGTTCATGAATTTGCAGAATTTATGACAATTCCGAACGAATTTGTTTGGATTGAACATGTAATGAATACAGGTACAATGAATTATGCATCAGAAAATCCGATGCCATTATTAGAAATACTGAAATTTCCATAATATTATCGAACATATTCAAGCCATGCTTTTCCATTAGCAGGTGGCCAGTGGGACACTTTTGAAAAACTGATACACATTACGAATTGACTTCAACTTCAAAATGGCGACGTCAATGACAGAAGACTAGAACCAATTGAAATTCTCAATCGACGAATAATTCCGATTCAGTCAAGCAAAAACCAACATTTTCAAGTATTACTCTTTTAGATCAAGTGGAAGAATGCTATAGAACTTAGGTCCATGATAAGTCGGTGGTAACTGTGAAAAATCAGAATATCGTTCACGTACTAGTAATAAGTCTTTGACTTGTACATATATTTCAACCGTAGATTCTTGAGGCCAAAAGAATCCTTTTTTTTTCATTTTCCATTTTTCCGTATTCGGCTCTGTTAAAAAGATATATCCATTTGATTCAAAATGAGTTAATACATTAAGGAAATACTCAAGTACTAACAATTTTGGAATATTGCTTAATAAAAACATTCAGTTCGTCCAATCATATTACAATTGAATAGCCATATTTCTTCTGATAAAATGAGATCCTTCTTCGATTTTCCTGAAGATTATTTCGAAAACACTAATTACTTGTTCATATTTTTCTCGATATCCCAAAAACATTGAATAAAAAAGTTTTTTATTCGATTCGTGATTGATCAAGCTATATAGGTAAACCCATTTTGTATTCGAAACAATCAAAGCAATAATCTTCTATTGATATTTTACAGAGCATTTGAGAAGGCGTTGACAGCTTGATTTTTCAGTTTCCAGATACTAAATGAATTCCACCACTGATCACCTTCCTTGATATCAGGAATTGACCCATCTCAAACGTCAGTCTTCGATCCCTTTTCTGCTGGGAAAGTTCACGACGGATGCGTATAGCGACAACCGCGGAGCAGGATATTGGCGATTTCAACTACCGTTGGAGGCGCTGCGGACTGTAAAGAAACATGGGGGAAATCTTTTCTAGGGCTATTTTGTTATTGAAGGGGAGAGTGATTATTATTTATTCGATCTCGTGATAATTATATGAAGACTTTCAGTGAATAAATGTAATATTAACCGTTTAGTGTCGAGTTTAAAAAATTTATGTGTATAGATTGGCATATTTTTTTGTGCAGAAGTTTTTCCTTAGTGGGTTGTTTGTAGCAAATCATCACAGAGGACATTTTTCGAATAGGAACATCGCGACAGAGAATCATTTTTTTTAACTTTCATTTAGTTTCACCTGTCCCTGTCTGTCGATCTCTCTGTAATCAAATCTTGCAAATTAAATATGACACACTTATAATCCTCCGATTGATTTGAAATCGGTCAGGTGTGAATAAATATGGTGACAATGCATTATGAAATATTTGTTATAGAAAAAACCAAATGGCGGCTTCGAAATGGCGGATGAGTATTGTAATTATGATCCGATTCCATTTAAAATTAGTATCTCGGAATTTTTGAGTTCGGCAATATTGATTCTGTGTCAAAATTGGAAAATTAAAGATGGTGGTGACAATATGGCGGACGAGTATTGAGATTATGATCCAATTCTATTCAGAATTGGTATCTGGGGGTTTTCTGGGTCGGAAATTATGATTCTTCAAAATTCAGGAATTCAAGATGACGGCTTCAAAATGGCGGATGAGTGTTGTCATTATGAAAGCTTGTCCCTCAAAAAGTTTACCTTGTTTTAAACTAATTTGAATTTAATACTCTGTTCGTATTGACATTCATCATTCATACATACTGTGTTTCATCGACATCTTTTTCTAATATTTTCCTGAAGGATGGATCGGAATTTTCAATAGAAACTGTGCGTATAAAATGTAAAATTTCATTCCCTTCATAATCCAATTTCATAGCCCACATTCATGGGATTTTATTATTACATATCTCTACATCAAACGTTTTTTCATCATAGAGATTTTAGTCTAGACAAAGTTGATAAATATTCTGCCAACATTGTCAATATGCAACATTAATAGAGTGACCAATCAACCAAAATTCAGTTCATTTGAAATAACGGTTTGGAATTTATGGGAAGGAATAGTGTATGAAAAGTATGAAAAATGATAACGGAAAAATTGTTTCGTTTGATGGAGGGATCTAAATTTCAAATATACGTTCAAGTCAAAAACTCATCATGTAGATCATTTACACAATATTGAATAAGAACATACGCGTTTTGCTGTAATCGCTCATAAATTTCTATGTCGCATTTGAATTGAAAATCAGTTGAAGTATTCTACTTTCGCGATAAGATTCGTATTCAAGTGCAACAATAGAACACATAAATAACATAGCAAGAATTTTGCCAGGCAGTTTGATTTGTATGTATTATGTAAACATGCTGCTTCAAATGCAATCTCGCTGAAAAGTTTGGATGGTATTCGAATTGTTGTCCTTTTTTTGGCCTTCTATACGGAAGTGCCCCAACGAGAAATCTTAGAGAGTAGAGTTTTTGTATTGATCCTTGTTTTTGACGTGCAGATTCATTATAATTTTGGGTTTGAAATAAAAAAAGAATGTCGTTTCGTTTTTCAACAGTTGCTCAAGGATAGCAACTGCCAAGAAGTTCGGCATATATCATAAACTAAAACTTTGTATTTGTGTATATCCATGAATCAAACGAACAAAACTGGGCGATCTCTATCTAAATGCAAAATTCATTCGGATTGAATCTGTTATTTTGAAGTTATCAGCAAAACAAAATTTCAAACACACATATGAACGAAACTCCTTATGGAATTCTGTCCATTGACTAACTGCACATTTGAACTTCGAACCTACCATGAGACTTTCGAATTTCTAGGTTTTTTTTTGATAAGTTATCATATTTACGACTGGACGGACAGAATAGAGTTTGAACACGTATTCTTGATCAGTGAGTCCATTATCGGCTCGAAGTACAGAAATTACAGACACGTGACAACAAAGCTCTGGCTTAAGTAGAACGAACGCTCAAATAACATAATTGAAATCTGAAAACTCCAAAACATTCTACTGTGAATAAAATGAATGGACACTTTAGTGTTTACACTTCCAAAATGTGGATTTTTCGTAAAGAAAAATATTTTCCTCTATTGAAGTATTTGTCTGCTCAGACGAACGAAGTATTTTCCAAGTGGACTTCAAAAATCTCATCGAAAGGAATTTTTCCTGAATCTCTGAGAATAACACGATGAAAACGGAATATTCGAGAACAAGATATACATACAGGTACACAGATATATTCATTTCTGTTTCCCACGTGGAAACCTTAATATCATATCGAATAAACCTGGGAATATCATTCCCTGGCATACTCGAAGAATCCATCGAAAATTTGGTCGCATAAATATCATCACGACAAAATAGAACGGAATTGAATTTTTGTTCGTTGAATTTTTGCATCTCGCATAATGGGAGAATGTGATTACAGGCAAATAGGAATTTTATGACGAATTCCTGGCGGTTATTCGCTATGGAGGGTTGAAGAGATGAGGGATCGTAATGCGACTTTCATTCCACTTTTCTATTCATGTCGAAGAAGATGAATTTATGTTGGAGAGAAAAATGGAATTTTGCTTGAAAGTTCGCGAAATTTTTCAGGCGCGTCAAATCCCATCGTGTTGGATCATTGGAGAACGTTGAGTGCGAAAAAGTATCTTCTCGTTTCTTATCGAAGACTGATTAGAAGGAAACGATAAAGAATGCCAATGTTGAAATCGAAACTGGGACATCCACACATGTGAATAGGAAGAAAATTTTTGTTGAATGGTTGGTAACATCATTTGAACACATTTTGATGTGAATTCCTATTTAACGGGTCATTGAATTTTATAATCGAAATGAGTGCTCTGTTAATAATAATAATAATTACTTTCTGTATTTCGACTTTCAAATAAAAATACCAGGAAAAAGGAAATGACATCAACATAAAAGATAATCAAGGACTATTACAAATTTTCAGAACCTGAATACTCTTCGAAACATGACGTTAGCGAAACAACTATCGCAAATCAAACTCGGAATAGCTCAAAATTTCGCCGTTTTTTATCTGTAATTTATCCATGAAAAATAAATTTTGCGCTCTTATATTAAAAAAAATATGAGATGTGTCGCTAAGTTGATATCAACTCAGCGAAACAACTTTCCGAAAAATGTTTTCAGCAGAACTCATACTAGCTCATCTTTTTCAATGATTTATCCGTGAATTATCCGTGAAGAAAAAAACATCGCCACTCATGTATTTTGAAAAATATCGGATGTTTCGCTGAATGGGGATATCATAACTTGGCGAATCTAATATCCAAAAAATGTTTTCAGCAAGAAACAAAGTAGCTCATCTTTTTCGATCATTCATCCGTAAATTATCCGTGAAGAAAGAAAATTGTATCATTCAAAGTTTTGTAGAAAAATGACAAAATCTGATTGACCGATGAGCGGCCGACAGAACATAAATCATGCATTTTTCTCGAAAACTATGAATGCAATATTGTCGATATTTGGAAGGAAGATATAGCTTTCCATCTTTGATTTATCCGTGAAGAAAAAAATTTTGCTGCTTTCTTTTTAATTTCACGTGCTCTGGTGAGTGTGTATCAAATTACCAGGTCACATTCTGAAAGAATCTGTTCATTGCTGAATTTATTCTTTTAATATGATACCTGGTAATTTGATATAGGTACAGGGTGGGCAAAATTGGTGCTACATGAACTGAAACTTTTTAACCCGAGGAGATAGAGAAAAATGAATGGCTCCTTATAGTCCTCTTTTTTCGAGAAACTGATAATGCCATCAACTGCATTCCTCTATCTTCTTTTGTTTCCGAGTTATAGGCCAAAATTGAAATTTGGGCGATTTCAACTTTGGTCATTATCTCCGTTTCTGTTTATGCTAGGATGTTGAAATAAAAACATTATACAGGCACTTTTCTGATAGCAATCCAGTGGCGTACTCTGATTTTTTCTAAGAGGTTTATTTGCTGAGTTATAACATGAAGTTGTGTTTTTTCTTATGGAAACAGTAGTTTGAAATGACTTAAAGAATCGCCATTTTTTCCCGTTTCCGAAATGTATCATATGTTATACATCGCCCTCAGATTCGTTAAGATATTATGAAAAATATGGTTTGTATATGGAATTCGAATTATTGAGTAGGCTGAATCATAGAATTATGTGTTTCTACGCATGGTGTTATTATTAATTCACGTTTGAATACTTGATGGTGCGATCTCTGTTTGAAACAACTGTCAGTTATTAAAATTTGAAGTCATCGTTGGCGGCATTATGAAGATATTCCAAAATTACGAAAAATATGATATGTTGAAATGTTTCATTTTAGCGAATGAGTATAGTGGGGCAGCAAGTGATTCAATTGTGGAATAATAATTACACCATGCGTAGAGACACATAATTATATGATTCAGCCAACTCAATAATTCGAATTCCATATACAAACCATATTTTTCATAATATCTTAACGAATCTGAGGGCGATGTATAACATATGATACATTTCGGAAACGGAAAAAAAAATGGCGATTTTTTCTAAGTCATTTCAAACTACTGTTCCATAAGAAAAAACACAACTTCATGTTATAACTCAGCAAATAAACCTCTTAGAAAAAATCAGAGTACGCCACTGGATTGCTATCAGAAAAGTGCCTGTATAATGTTTTTATTTCAACATCCTAGCATAAACAGAAACGGAGATAATGACCAAAGTTGAAATCGCCCAAATTTCAATTTTGGCCTTTAACTCGGAAACAAAAGAAAATAGAGGAATGCAGTTTATGGCATTATCAGTTTCTCGAAAAAAGAGGACTATAAGGTGCCATTCATTTTTCTCTATCTCCTCGGGTTAAAAAGTTTCAGTTCATGTAGCACCAATTTTGCCCACCCTGTACAGTGCACGTGATATATGTTTGAAAACAAAAGCGGCAGAATTTTCTCTTCACAGATGAATGGAAGATATATTTTTCATTTATTGCCTTTTAAACGTTCGAGGAGTTACATAAGATTAATTCGGTTCATTGTATTAGTGATTTGCAGTTTTGAAAGTTCAGATTTATATCAGCATATTTCGTTTTATTCGAGTACGGTGAAATGCAGAGAATAAAACAATGATTATTTGAATGATTTGTCCGAAATTCCAATATTAGTACTTGGTTGAACAACCATCAAGGGTTCATTGTCGACCTCGAAGGATGGCTCCAATGGCCTTCTCTCAAATCTCAAATATTGATTGAGACTAGAGGAAAACTGATAGGTTAATTCTTAGCTCCTGCTGGTTCGATATTTCTCTCACATTGAAATATAAATATGTATAATCCAAGAAAGAATATACAGAGGTCGAAGTGTTATTCCATTATTCCAGGAAATATTGTACGAACAATGAACATATTTGTGGGTACTCGCGAGCTATTAAAACGTTAGTTGTAATATTTACTCAGGTGCAATTATGATGACGTGAAGATTGTGTGTAAAATCACTTGAAAAATCACATCGATACACGAAACTTTCATTTGAACCCAACCGAGGTAAGAAATATGAAAAGCGCACCATCAAAAAGATGAATTTTTCCGACCAACTCAGGCATACAGAGAAAGGGCGAAAAAAATTGAAATGAATGAGGAAAACCAAGAAGTAAACTAATGAGGAGACAAATAAACACAATTATAATCCATCATATATTAACGTCCTTGCTGTTATATAGCAAAATTTTTCTTAATGGTATAGAAAACCAACGAACTCTGGAAGACTTCTAAATTTTCGGTCAAATAATCCGATTCAACAAAAAATCAATACGATAAGAAATGTGTTTCACCGAGCAACAGAACTAAGTCATGAGTCGTTTCACAGAAGGAATCTGGATATCCTCACTGGTTTATTATTTCAGAACAATTATCCGAAACATTTCATACTCCAAATAATTAACAAACTACAACAGAAAAAAAGATCAAATACGGACAATATATCCAACAATAATGAGAGCATAGATATTGAAATGAAATATTTGAAGTTACCGTTTATATCAGAAATTTCATCAAAATTGAAACACCTGTTTAAAAACGAAAATACTGAAATAACGTTTTATAATCAAAAATCCCTTAATAATATTTATTCCAAATTAAAAGATCCCATACCAATCTTAGAACAGTCTAACCTAATTTATTCAATTCCATGTTCATGTGAAAAAAGTTATATAGGTCAGACCAAACAAAAATTAAAAAATAGAATACGACAACACAAGTATGACTGTTATGAAATAAACCGAATAAAAAAGGAAAAAACTGCCCTAGTTCATCATCATTTCGATACAGGGCACATTTTTGATTTTGACAATGTTGGGGTTCTGGATAGAGAATCTGGTTACAAGAAACGATGTATAAGTGAGATGATCTTTATACAGACGACAAATAATATCAATCTGAGAACCGATGTGGCCAATCTAAGTAATGTATATAATAATATATTACGAAAAACACGAGAGCTCGGGGGCCGATAGTTTGTTTTGTTTTCCGATCGCAGCCCGTAAACTCGATCTGTTTCTGTATGTAAGACTTGTTTTTTGAAAAATTGATTCCACGTGACAGTTCAGTGACCGCCTACAGCTCTTATATATCAGAAATTCTAATTAACCATTTCACATTGCCAATATTTATCTTTTCAA
This sequence comes from Adalia bipunctata, assembly GCA_910592335.1. Classification (NCBI taxonomy): domain Eukaryota; kingdom Metazoa; phylum Arthropoda; class Insecta; order Coleoptera; family Coccinellidae; genus Adalia; species Adalia bipunctata. The sequence continues at coordinate 26,529,450 of OU342951.1, forward strand.
TCCTTCTAATTTATTGGTTTTTCATCCGATTATGCATTTTTTTTTTATGTCTCTATTATACCATAATACTGTGTATGCAATTTCGTAATGTTTGGAAGGTAGGTTTGTCTCATATAATTATATACAAGATTAATATATTTTAATTGTCAATTTTTACATTTGAGATGTTTGCTTTCATTGTACATACCATAGTAATTTGTCTGTTTTTACATGTATGCTGTGGTCTCGATTTATTTAACATTCTGTGATTTTTTTTTTTAGCCTGAGGAAGATCAAATATATGGTCGAAACGTCGCTTAACAAATAGATGCGTATTTAAATTGCAGTTCTATATCCCATTAAGAAAAATTTTGCTACACAATTATAATGTTAGTGAATATTTAGCTTTCTGGATTAGTATTTCGAATCTGTAATTATATTTATTTTTGTATTCATATTGACCTGTCCTCTACATATTCTATTATGTCATAATGGATAAATACAGCTTATTATTATTATTATTAATGCGTTACTTCATTTACGGTACATAAAATGGAAAAACAATTAGGTTTTCGTATGAAACATTTTTCTCTAATAAAAGTGTAATTGAATAGGGGGTCTCACTCCGATGACTTGTCTTGTTCAAAACGATGGACTGGGCCAACGTAGAAATTCCCTCATCTCTAAAAAACTCGTATATCGTGATGTCGAAAAATAAGCGGTATTATAGAGACCATGAAAAATACAGCGTAATTACACTAACGATGACGGAATACCTTCAATAACGACAGCCATTCAAAATAATAGTATATCATTACGATGAGCTGTAATTAGATTTCATTGTCATATCAATCGACATGCAAATCGAAAACTTTGAACTTCTCGAAATAACGCTGGATCATTCACATGTTATTAAATCATCGAGATCGAATACAGAATACAGGACACTTTGTACTTTGTGTGATTTTTAAAGAAAATAGTTCTAGTCTATAATTAGATGCAACTATTCAAACAAATTTTCTTTCTTCAAGTTGGAGCCACAATAATCTATTAATGCGAATAAAAATAAGTCATGGTACGATGATTGATCACATCAGACAATTTCACCCATATTTTGCATATAGTATGATTCTCAGATCGATTCATTTTTTAGACAAAGTATTTTATTGTTTTTGCCTGATTTCACTGACTGAAGGGCCGCTTTCACCGTATGACAAATCTATAGATCGAATTCAAAACCACAGAACATCTCGATTTGTGTTTATGAGTCTCTTGCACCGTGTCGTAAATGAAATTTATAAAAATGGCTTCGTACACGATACAACAACGCGTTCAAATTGTTGCATTATTTTATGAAAATCGTGAATTTTATGGTTTATACAATCGTCCGCCTGAAAGCACTATTAGTCGAATTATTAAAAAATTTCAAGAGACCGGTTCGGTGGAAGACCAAAAAAGTGAAAAATATAGTCGTAGCGGTCGTTCACAAGAAAATATTGATTTGTTTCGTGAAAGTGTTGCTGAAGACCCTGAAATGTCCATTAGACGACGTTCACAACAAGTTGGACTTCGTGGGTCCACAACATGGCGTATTTTACACAGATTTTAGGGCGAATAAGGTTCAAATAACAAAGGAACTACAGCCATTAGGTCATTGAAAACATCGTTCATTTATCAATTTCATTGATTTATGGAAACATTTATTGGACGAATCTCCAGAAACGGTGATGTCAATTGAGCACCATCAAGATCATGTGATTTGACTATTTTTTCGGGCTTATGTGAAGAGACAGATCTGTAAGAATGGTTGACAATCCATTCCTGAACTCAAGAATGAAATTATTAGTGTCATCGGTGAGATAGAGCCTAAATTAAGCCAAAATGTCATTGAAAATTTCAACAACAGTGGATGTCTTTAAGCTACGCAAGAGGAGGCCATTTGGCAGATATAATTTTTGAAACATAAATTTCATAACTGATAACTCAATTACCAATTCATTTTATTTATTCAAGCGTATGGATGCTTTATAGTAGGTACAATACTTTACAATGTGCTAAAAGGAGACTACAACTATTACCTAAAAAAGTTTTTAAAAATGAATGCAAATTATGTGTTTCATTCATTCTAAAAAACTGTGCAATTCAAAACACATACAGGGTGATTTTTTTATGTGTTCCATCAGAAGTTTTCGAGGAAGAAATTGCGATACAAATTCAAAATTTTGTATTTTTGTTTCAGAGTAAATGAACTCTATTTGTGAAATATTTTCAAGCGGAATTTACTTCCGGTTCTACCGGAAACGTATGTGAACTTCGTTATTTCAAACGTAACACGCTGTGTATTTATACATATTTGAGTTCTTCGTTTAATTCTGCAATGACTTGATGTATGATATGCGCAACCACATCAAGCGATTGTTGAGTTATTGCCTAATTCTCAAATTTTTCGACAGAAAATCCCTGATTGTAACAAATTTTGCAACAGTGAAACAAAAGAAAGTACGCTGATACTGCTTCTTGTATAAATTAGGAGGAAATATTATACAGGGTGCGTGAAACAGGGCTTCAAAGTGAGCCTGGATAAAACTATGAAATCTTTTTTTTTTCAAATGGGAAACATATAATAATAATATAATAATAATAATAATCCCTTTATTTGATCCATTAATCACAACTGATGTAGATCACGTCACAAAAAGCACAACTAAAGTTCATGAAAATCTTTCTCTGCCATGAAGTCGTTTAAACTATAATAACATTTCTTACATAAAAAATATATACATAATAAATATATAATTTCATAATTCCGATCGATTGCTCGTCAAAAACTAGTTGGAGAATACCAAACATTTCATGACTTTAAAATGAGTAGTTTCGCAGTTATCGAAGAATAAAATTCGAATTTCACGACTGAAGCCAGGTTTCTTTGTCTGAACATCAGGTTTATTAAGATAATTTTCAAGCAATTTTTTTTTTCATTTTAAGAAAATTCAATCCTTAAAAAAATTATTATAATTTTCGGCACATTCACCTTTTTCCTCAGTCCATTCTCCATGTCTATGTTCTATACTCTTTACATTCGCCAAATATTAACATACCCCTTATGTATAAGTGAAAGGCATTTTCAATATTTGTAAAACAGGCACAACAATTCAGTTGAATTGACCACTTATTTTATTTTGAAAACTGGCATTGTTTTCGGTGGCAACCTTTGAGTATAGCATAATGATTATAGAGTATAGAACCTACACATAGAAAATGGACTGAGCAAAAATTGGGAATGTGCCGGAAACTGTATTTTTTTTGTAAGGGTTGAATTCACGTATAATGATAAAAACTCGTTTAACATAATTCTTCTTTAACTGGGGAATCGTTAAAATTGAAAAAAAATATAAGGGTGCTATTAAAAAATGTCTGTGGGTAGTTTTTTCAGGGGTGGTAATTAGAAACAGAATTTTAACGACGGAGAGTTTATGATGTCATTCAAAGAACTTTTTGTTTGAACTTTCTACCTTGTCTGAGAGCCGAGATATTGGCTGTTTGGGACATCTTGGGACACCCTGTATACATCCTAAGAAATTCAAATCCAGATCAAGAATAATATATCTCACAGCAGCGCTTTATGCGCTGTACTCATACAGCTACGAGGCATCTTGAATATCGTCAGTCAACTGAAGCTGTTCTATCCGTGCTCGTATCGCTTCTACCTATATTTCTGCGAGGAATGGAAACGTATATTCAAATTATATTTTAATGACGTGACGTCTGTTCACGAACAATATCATATATTCCTCCATTCCCTATTCATTACGGATAATAGGAGGAGTCATCTCCAATTTTATCGGGAGTAAGTATTTGATTTATGTCTCTAAGGCTGAATGCTTCATACGTTTGAGATACTGATTTACGTTCATTCTTTTCTGCGGTTTCTGAAATATCATCGGAATGGTTAAAATCAGCTCACTCCTATGAAACGATGTCAAAGGTCTGAAAGGTATCCACCTATTGAATCTGATTTAAAACTATATGGGATATTCCATTTTTGTTAGTCTGAGAGCTTAGTTATAACTTATTGCGTTTTATTTCTGCGTAATCCTAGAAAACATATCTAAAGCTGACTGTGGAAAACTCCAATTCCTTCGAAATATAATTTTTTCAGGAACAAAACTCCAAACTGCCTATCCTAGAGGACTCACAAACTATTTATTATGGTATCCACCCACGAGGAAACCGAACCGGACACGAGAGGCAAATGTAATGAAGGGCCATAAAAGCCGGCGTGTGCCATTGCAGATGCTATGAGTTCCCACGAAGAACATCGGAATTTTTGCAGTTGTGTCAGTCACTTCTACGAAAATTTCCGTAGAATTAGGGAATTCAAAAAGTTCCAACGGCATCTCCGATTTTGTTGAATATTATTGCACCAGGTAGTTGAATTCTTATCAGTTTTGCAAAGAGCCAGATATACAATTTTTTATTTTAATAAAAAAATTTAATTGCTTCATCTATTTCAATCATCTGACTCATTGCTTTCTACCGAAAAAACCTACATAACATTTCAAGAAACAGTGGCGGCTCGTAAACTTTTATCTTGGGTCGGCAGATATACAGGGTGTCCCACTAGTGCCGCAGCGGACGATATACGCGTAACGGTCTGAGTTTTGCAAAATTTTTTGTGCAGACCCGATATACTCCAAGAAGAGCACAACCTAAAAATATTTTCGAATATATCGGGTGGCGCACAAAAGAGGAATAGCGGGTGACTTTGTTTTTTCAAATGGGACACCCTATATTCAATAGTGTTTTTCAATTCTCTAAAACTTCCTGCATGCTTCCGTATACTTTTCACATATTTTTATTCGACAGTTTTCGAAATATTGGCCATTTTGACAAAAAAATGATACTTGTAGAGGCTATGTTATCCAATTATATTTCACGAACCCTTGCATATACCAATAACAGTTTTATATGGATTGAAAGACAAGACTTCAAAGTATCCTACCCAGCTATAATAAAGCATCTCCAGCATATAAAGTCCACAAAAAGACTATCAACATGACGAATTTCAAATGGATTTTTCTTCATTTTTTCAAATGCCTTGCATATTATTTTTTTTCTGCATTATAATCACCATTCATTTGACTCCATTTTTTGTCAAATACATGATTTATGCACATCTCTAACAGAATAGGAATTTTTTGAGTTCGCGTAAAATAATTAATTTCCTGGAAGAAACGATCCAACCACTCACACCCCGTTAAGAACCAAACAAACCAACACTGAAGGCTCCTGTCCTGTAGCCGCATCCCGCAATACAAACGAAAACAATCCCCGATCCGATCGTTCCTCGACCCTCGTGTCGAGGCATTTCAGGTACGGCATAATCCCATTTGCCGACCCTGAGATGTGTTGAGCCTGCTATAAGAGTTTAGCGGCTACTGTTCAGCATTTTGTTTCTCGGCTAAAAATTTCGGGAAATAGTGGAAATGGGCGGAAATTCATATAAGTACTATCATATTCGATATCCTCGTCTATAAAAGTACGAAATACGACAAAAATTCGTTTCAAGCAACATTTATCTCTTAAAATTTGTGAGGTGGAACGAACAACGAAAACATCGCATTTTCGATTTTGAAAAAGCATTAACTAGGAGGCGAATATAATATTTATCATTATCTGAATAAAATTCCAACAGAAAACAGTCGAGTTAAAATTATTTCGCCTCATTCGTATTCGCATTTCATTGAAACGTCGAATTAGGACCGGCATGCCGTACTTGGTCGCTAGAAAGCGTTCGATGCTTGGCGCTTTCGTCTTCCCGTACATATTTCAATTCTCGGAGTCTCGGACTGATTTGAGTAGACGGAAACGGCGCGGCGTTGAGATTGGAAGAGCGTATTTCCAAGAAGTTGAAATATATCAGTGATATACAAATATGATTTATAGAATTTTATTTACACAGGTCTTGGAAATACAATAATTATAATAAATTTGGTAATTCAACAGAAGAAAGAGTAATTTAAATTTTGGCTGGACATAAAATATATAGGGTCGGCATTGCCGACCCTGCCGTCCCTGACGAGCCGCCACTGCAAGAAACCCAGACACAAAATCGAAAGACTATGTTTTCCGAAATTCAACTTCATTCTCATGATAAGAAGGGACAGAATAACATATATTGAATTCAATGAACATGGACCCCTACACTGGACTGATGAAACAAAAACATAATTGATCCGGTTTTTATGTCATAGTCCACTAAGCGAAACATCAAAAAATTGCAACTACCCGCTTTGGAATAACGCAAAATATAAATGAATATCTTCGAATAATCAATCATAAATTGAATTTTTATTATGTAATTCCTTTCAATACCGAACAAAATCGTACGTTTCGTAGGTACTGCATTCTGAATTCCGTAGAAGTGGCAACGCTGGCAAATTCTAGCAACATAATCCGTCTACCTCTTGCAGATGCGGACACCAAGTGTCCGGTTCGGTTTCCCCGTGGATGGGCACTATTAGAGATATGGTATGTCATTTCTTTGGCATTCGAGTATAAAATATCTGAAGCTGTTCATGGAACACGTTCATTACGCCGAAATATAAATTTTTTCATCAACAACCAACAACAAAAGGAAGGATTTTCCAATGAGAGGTGTTGTTTTGAATATCCCGCTATTGAAGCTGTCATTTTTTTCACAATTGACATGTAGAAACTACGCCATTAATAAAAATGGAACGATACACGCTTCAACAACGCATCGAAATGATTTAAATTCACTATAAAAATTGTGGAAATTCTACAGGCACTGATCGTTAAACTCGAACATTTTTGGTTCGTGGTGAAGCACCTTGTCCAACCGCAATACATACTGGGATTGGTGGAAAAAATTGAACTCCTGGGACAAGTTAGTGATGTGAAGAATAAAGCCCGTGCTCGTCGCTCAAGTTGGCATCCGAGAATATAACTGCTGTGGCCGAAAGTGTGTTGGAGAGAACCCAGGTTTGTTCATTTCTTGTCATTCTTTGGACTAAGGCATACCACAAATGTCATTACACCGTATTTTGCATAAAGATTTGAGTCTCAAGGCTTATAAAGTTCATTAAACACAAGACCTGAAGCCAGCCGATTATCAACAAGTCGTATCTTTGATGATTCGGTCCTTGAAAATCATGTAAATGATCCGGAATTCCATCGAAAAATCATATCGAGTGATGAGGCCAATTTCCACCAAGGTAGCTTCGTCACAAGCAAAATTTCCGCAACTGGGGCTCGGAAAATCCGAGAGTTTTTATTGAAGAGCTTCTCTATCCTCAACGTGCGACTGTTTGGTGCGGTTTATGGCCCGGCGGGGTCATTGAATCTTACTTTTTCGAGAATGAGGCTGGAGCAAACGGTTACGGAAAATAGATTGCGCATCGAGAGATGATTAATGATTTTTTATGGCCGGAATTGATCTGGACAACGTTTACTTTCAACGAGACGGCGCTACGTGCCACACAAGCCATGGAGCATGAGGCCATGTGATCTACGCCAAGAGGCCAGCGTCAATTCGAGACCTCAAAGATGGAATTCTTGAGGCTATCTAGGTCAGCCACCAGCCACTTGGCTATTTGGTTATGGAAAATTTCATGATATTATGTAGTGGTAGTGGTCATTTGGCTGATGTTATTTTCCATTATTAACAGCATACATAATGAAATAAACATCAGATCATTCATCTAGAGAAATGGCGTTTTTCTTTGAATGTCAAAATGAGAACTCCTATTGGAAAACCTTCAGGTGTCTACAAATAGAAAATGACACTTTACCCATATGTTGAAGCACGAGATGAAATTGCCAATTTGACAAATAACCAAATGTGGTAACTTCTGTTAGGACCAACATAATGATTATGTAGACCTATATGAATTCACTAATATGGGATATCATATCTGTGAGTATTGATTATATACATATAATTGAAAAATAGTTCTCATCGGATGAAATTAGAAATAACTCGTTACGGTGCGTTTTATGCAAACAACTTAGGAAAACTTTTATATTCCAAAATTATTGTTTCTATAAAATATATGAACTGTACATCGTCTTCAACTACTTTTAAAGTTTTTTTCATACCACAATAAATATTCGATTGGAGTTGATGATAGAATATGCACCATGAATGAAAACTTCACCAAATTTTAAATGGGTGGAAATAACGGTTAAGCAGATATGGATTTTCGACACCCTGTATCTTTCAAACGAAACCAAAAATGATACAGAAAAAAAGTGCTTCGTTTGATAGGAGGATTTCACCGTGAAAAAATGTACAAATCAAAGGCTCACCATGTAGGTACACTTCCTCAGAGCAGGGATACTGAAAGAGATTCATGTTTCCACGTTTGAGTTCGTCGATTTTATTCCATTAACGAAGCGAAAAACTTGGAACTCGCTGTTAGGTTAGGACGAAAGAAGCCGAAATGAATAAAATTTCAAAGGGTCCATATCCACGTCTGGAGTGAAAAACATCCATGAATGGGCAAAATATTAGCCATAGCAATAAAGTTGTGACTCTGTGACCCTCAACAAAATGAATTCCAGAGGTCCAATACTTCAGTAGGTGGGTTGAAAAGATCCATCCGACTTTATTAATAATTTCGCCGTTCAAAGCAGAATCCAGACGATCTCCCGTCAAATACAAGAAGGTCATATCTTTTTCCTGCGCGGTCTGGATATCGCAACTCTGCCATACACGAGAGCGAGTCCCAGACAAACAAAAATTTAGATTACCACTTATGAACCAAAAAGCAACCTCGCAAAAGCTTGAAACTGGATACGCCACCATAACTGAAGGGTAGGCCTTCTCACCTTTCATGTCTACGCGCTGGACGAGTAGAGCCGTAGGGACTAAAACCCTAAGATATAAAGGAAGCGGGCTCCCATCCATAATCATCTCATTCTCAGAATCTTTTGTTCTTAATAATGATCCCATAGAAATGGCGAGGAGCAACTCAAGTACATCAAACAGTGTTTGCCAAGTGCGATCTATTCAGAGAACTTTTCTGAATCCTTTGTTATCGTCACGATGCAGTTGCAGTGTCTGCTGAAAATTTCAGCGAATTGAGCAGGACCCCAGAGTCGGACCCCAATTTTTAGAATGGCACTTATGCACTTTCCAATTGCATAGCTCTTAAACGAATACTAAATCCTCCTTTGTTAATGGTCACTCCAAATGGCTTATTATTACCGAGTCCTATTTGGAACCGAAATAATTTGGATTTCGAATTACCTATTTCAGCTGTTTGCCTCATGGAAATGGAATGGAATCGTCTATAGACGTCAATAGCAATAAACTGCTCCACGGAAGTTGAGGAAGTTCAGAAATTCTGACTGTTTCAAATGTATACTTTTTTTCTTCAACAATTTTTGAAATATGAGAAATCATATTTACTCATTTACCTCACTCATTATTTTTTCAATTCCTTCATAAGTTTAAAGTGAACAACGAGATGGAATCGACTGCTAACGACGAATGATGCCAAGGAATTCATTCCGATCATTTGAAAATACATATATTATGTTGCTTTCAAATTTCTACAAACCGTAAATTTACTCCACATTTTGCTCCATCGGATTCAACTCCAGAGAAGTCGTACTCACCTGAAATGAGAAAAAATCAATTAGGTATTTTGATTTTAATCAGTAGAAAGAATAATAATTCAACCGCAAATCCGTCTACCGTTGCCGCCACAGACTTTTAAATGATTCAAATATATTTATTTCATACTGAATGATATATGGAAACCTAGTTCTGTTGGTTTTCTGAAAAATGAGCTTTGTTTAAAAATTAAGTAGGCATGAACTGTGAATAATAATAAATGTTGGAGAGAATTGCGATTTCAAGCGAAAAGCGTTACACCGTTCAGCCAGTTGAGAAAAATACATTCTGAATTTTTTTGGATTTGCTGAATCCAGAAACTTTCACGGGACATTGTCTGCGAATGACTTCTGCGACTATCTTGTTCAATTGAGGAGCAAATGTGACAACATTGAGAAGACATGGTAGATGGCGATGTTCAACAGCTGCAAAAGGGTATGTGGCCACAGCATGTAATTGAAAAATTAAACTGCTGGCATCTCAGATGAAAGGGGGGAAACATAAAAAATAAGAGAGAGTTAGGGATTTATAACAGCTTAGTATAAATCCCAAGGGAATTATAACCATGTTTATAGTTACAATAACTAAGGGTTTATTGACCATATTCATAAGCTATCGGTGGCAGCTTTTTGAGCGTTCTTGGGTTGGCAGCAATAATAATAATATGTCATCACTGTCATTACTGATTTGAAATAAGCCCGCCAATTCATTAACATTTAGGTTTCATTATATTCTTTATAAAATTTAGGTGTACACAAGATGTACTTACAACCTTTTGGCTTTCAGCATCCATTTTTACCAAAAATTGTTTTCGCTCTATCAAAATTCAAAATAAATAGCACGTTCAAAACTTCGAAAATTGAAAACAATCAAAGACAATGGACATTAATGAGGTTTGGCATTGAACATTGACATTGATAACATATTGGTACCAACCCAAAGATGCTCAAAAAGCTGCAACCGATAGCTAATACATATGTCATATAGTCGATTTGTTTATAATGTATCCGTATGAAATAAATACATACATATGTATATTATCTATCACGTGAGTTATTAAATGTTAACAACCTCGGGCAACTTAACAATCCCGAGGGACGTGGGTCCCGAAATCTGTTGCCCACTGTAATAAACATCCACATAATTCCCTAGATACATAAATAACTATTATTACCCTGAATGTCAATCAATTCTAGATTTTTGCCTTTGGAGAGTGAGGAAAGTGGTACTGGCAACTGCAGATGACCGAATGAAAAGCACTCAGAGAATTGAGTTTTTTCGTTTTCATATCGAGACAGAGCTTTGCCGACATAAGTCAGTAGTGACCAGTGTTTGCCTTTTTTAACATCAGACACCCAGTCTTTCTGGGTAGTGTCGGATTCCTACCGACTAAACACCTCTCCTGCTGTTGGTTCCGGGTATAAGCTTTTAAACTTTGAATCATCTTATCTGTTAATTTCTCTTTCTTTTATGCTGAGTGTTTGTGTTCATCCTTCAATTGGATATCTCTCACATGTGGAGTTTTATATCTTCATTTTCGCAATTGGTCTCTAGGTCTTTTGCGGTGAATTCTCGCTGTTTTTTCATCTTCAGCGGGGTCATAGTCAACTTACCTTCTAAGGTCGTCATTTGGATGTTCACTAGCTCTTTCCTAGGCTTAAGCAGTTTTTTGTTTGGTGAATGTAGTAATGGACTCCCATTTTATGTCTTTTCGGATTTGTTCATTCCTAACAAACCAGGGGGCGTCTAATGCCCATATCAGAAATTTGTTTTCTGTACTTTGTATCCTCCTTATATGAGTTCTCGCTGCATATCCCCATGCTGTTGATCCATATGTTAGCTGCGGTCTAGCGGCTGCTTTTATGATCCTTAATTTCGTGTTTCTGTTCATTTGGCTTCTTCTGCCTACAGTGGCGTATCCAGGATTTCAGTTTGGGGGGGGCCCAAATTGAATTTTAATACTATCCTAAGCCTTCAGACTCTCAAGCAGAACTACTTTCTTTCCTGTGATTATATGGTTTGGGGGGGGCCCGGCCCCCCTGGGCCCCCCCCTGAATACGCCACTGTCTGCCTATAATCGGGTATACCTAATCTTTTCATTGCTTCATTTGTTTTATCCACTGCATACTTAATGTGCTGTTTCCACGTTAGTCCTTTGTCTAATATTACTCCTAGGTATTTAGCTTCATTCTTCCATTCAATTTCATTATTGTCTATGGATATCTTCGATTCCATCTTCAGTCTTCTCTTTTGAAGGAGTATTGCTTGACTCTTTTCTTCATTGATTTTGATTTTCCATCTGTTACACCATTGACTGATATCATCTGCAGCTTCTTGAAGTCTTTTGTGAATTATTTTTGTATTTCTGTGCCTAATTGCTATGCCCGTATCGTCCGCGTATAGAGCAAGAAGGCATCTTGGATTTCTTGGTATATCATGTATGTATATATTATAGAGTAGGGGTCCTAATATGGATCCTTGGGGAACTCCTGCTTCTAGATAAGTGAGTGTGGAATGAACATCACCTATTTTCACACAAAAGTTCCTATCCCTCAAATAATTTCTTATTATTCTGCATTACTTGGGAGAATAACCTGCGGTTATCATTTTATATGCTAATCCTTCATGCCATACTCTATAAAAGCTCTGGTTACATCCAGTAGAAGTAGTCCTGTGGCTTGTTTATTCTGAAATCCTTCTGTGATATACTCAGTCATTCTTAGGAGCTGTTGTTCAGTTGAATGTTGTTTTCGGAACCCAAATTGTTCACTCGGTATCGTCGCCAGGGCTCCTGTTTCTTCATTGAGTCGTCTGGCCAAGACCTTCTCCACAATTTTTCCTAGAGCTGGGAGCAGGCTCTATAGTTCTGTGGGAACTCTTTGTATTTACCTGGTTTATTGAAAACACTTCGGCAGTTTTCCATCTTTTTGGAAAGTGCTCTGTTCTCATCAGGCCATTTGCTTTGCTAGTGAGAGCTGCCGTTCCTTTCTTTGACATTTTCTTCAGCATGAGATTTGTGACTTTATCTTTTCCAGGAGCCTTTCTTATTTTCAAATTATTGATTATCTCTTTGATTTCTGCCGGAGATGTTGGATGAGGGATTTTGCCATCCGGTGGTGCTTCTTTCATTTCTTCTTCATTATCTTCAATTAATTCTTCTAGGTCCTCATCCTCGTCTTCACAATAATTTATTTCTTGGCTCCCTTTCTATAGTATCGGCAAGAGCGTTAAATTAAGTTATTTATAAACTCAGTGTTATTATTGCTGGACGCGTATGTACAGGGTGTCTCATTATAAATAACTAGATGGCTATCTCCGTTATTTTTGATCACCTTGTTTGTTTTTGATTGCTTCAACTAACAAACCTGAATTTGATTTAATGGAGAATGCGACAAAGGTTTCATTCGACCACAAGAATCTATAGCTAAAAAAAGGACAAGTCAAAGACACAACCTGTAGAGAATTTTTTTTACATCAGCATAGTCGTTTTCTAATCTTCCTTCAAATATAAGGAGATTTAAAGTATGTTGTCAAACTGAAATTCATATTCATTATTTATCTAGTTGGTTTTCTCAGTTATGGAGTAAATAATGAGTATTTTTCAGGTTAGAGGTGGAGAATAGTATATTCTGTAACAAGGGCAGAATGAAAATCCGATACGAGTGAATCATTCCGAGGGCGAGCCGGAGGCGAGCCTGAGGAATCACGAGTATCGGATTTTCATTCTAACCGAGTAACAGACTATACTTTCTCCACGAATGTTGAAATAAAAGAAAAAAGAATATTAAGAAGAATTATGACGTTTCGAAAACCTCAACAAATATGACAATCAGAGCGGCTGACACAGATTTATTCTCTATGTTTTCAAAAGTGTTACGGAATGAATATTCTCACACACTGTGCGAGAATGAAATTCAGTCGAAATGCTCAAAAAACAAGGATTATACTCAAGCTCGAGTTGGTTATTGGTGGTAATCTATAAAGGGCGAAAACCAAGGACCAAACTGAACAAAAACCGCGGTGATAACTGGTTATTTACTGGAAATCGATAAAAGTGTTGTAGAATGAATATTACATATCAAGTGATGGAATACTGACATTCTATGGTCAAATTCGATGTTAGAAGAGCTGTATTCTGTGGCAGTCGTGGAGAAAAGTATTTCCTATATCAAAGACAATCATGTCGGGTGGATAAGGATGTTAATATTCGAAAAATCCCAATATGGATAATTCAAAAGTGGAACAGTGGTAAAGCAACGAACACTGATGATCGGTAAATTATTCAGGTAAGTGTTGTTATTATGCTCCGCACAGAGCAGATAGATATTCAATATAGGAAACAACTTCTGAACATAATATCGAGCACATTGATCAACTCTTGAGATAATTCATCTCAGTTAATCAACCTCATGTTAAGTTTGATTGGCTGAAGAATTCGAAATATCCTCAGTTCACCGAACTATTTCTTTCGATGAAATATCCAGTAATGAAATTTCCCAATCCACCTCTGTCCTAGAAAGAATCGATTATCATACCATAACCACTTGGATGAATGAATGCGACATCATCTTGATCAAGAAGATATTCCTTTTGTACTTTCTCAGAATCTAGCTAGGTAGGCACTAATTAGAATTTCCTATACAGGCACGATTCGAACCTTTGTGTCAGTGGAGAACATCTGTACGCTCTCGACGCTGATTGAAATCTTGTTGCAATAATCCCAAATACACCGTGATAACAGCTTCGGAGGAGTTTCATTTCGAGCGAACCCTTGAGAAATAATGAGACATATCACTATCGTCGAAGAAAGAATGAATAGGTTCTGTGGACATTTTTCAATTCAATATCGGCATTGGACTCTCGGCGAAATAGAACGAGACTCACTTAAGTCGATCGTTTGATTCGTCCTTTGCGAAGATCATCAGATATAAAGAGTTCTCCATATTTTTCGATGAGCGCTAAATCGAATCAGCAAAGCGTGATATAAGATTGTTGGAATTTTGAAAACGAGTCGATATTCACTTAATTGAGTGACGTTTTTGTTCGGTTTGTCCCATCGTTGTGCCACTCGACAGCATATGTCGTGCATGTTTGATTGTTTCATCAGACAGATGTATTAATTTGATGCATCCCCTTGAACATTGTTTCACAACAATCAGCTCTGTTTTCTGCTATTTACCCTTGACTATTGTTGTTGTTGTTTCCCATGACATCCCAAAGTCTACAATATTCATTTGGAAGTGAATTGTGTGGATTTCATTCACAGTTGTCTCATTTTTGTCCCGATGAGGTCTGAATATACAGTATGGAAAGAAAAATTAAATACTTCTTTATCTCGGTCACTGCGAATATTCATGAAATATTTTGAAATACGACGAACTCAAATTTCGAATAGTCATTTTTTCAGAAGTCCTTCGCAATCTGTTTTGTGCTGATAAGTTGAAGTTTATAAATAATTGTCGAATTTGTGTTTGAATTTCATTGATTTCGATTTTGAATAATGGTTGGATTAACGGAAACGCACAAAATATCAATTTTACAAATGATTGGTTACGGAGATAACAATCTAACACAAAAAAGATGTAGATCGCTTGTTTCATGAAAAATTTACGGATTTCGCGCCTATATAAAATAGGGCAGCAGTAGTGGGTAATGGGGGTAATTACACCCTGAGAAAAAGTTACGCAACGTGGAGCACATACAGAGTGTAACAGCCAAATGGATTAAATTCGATAACGAATAAATGAGGGGGTGTTAGGAAAAACGCTCGGACATGTCGATTTGTAATTTTAAATGCGCATATTTTTCATGAAAATAAAATAACATAGGGTGTTCCATGTGACCGTGGCCTATACCAACTTTCTTATTTCGAATGCAACCCTCTGTATATTATTTATTTTTTGGATTCTTCAGAAAATTCTAGACATAATTCATGTACAATGTCTTATACCTATCTTCAACTTTTTCGGAAATTTTAAGTGTTGTCAGATTTTTTGCAAAAATTAATATTTTAAATGAAAATATATTTCATTTTGTGAAATCATTTTGAAAAACATTAGTCGATTTCGTGAAATATTTGTGATGAACATTTTTTCGTACATACCTCTTTTACTAACAAAGTTTAAGGGGGGTCAAATTATGGTGAAAAACGCGGTACAAAAAAATGTTTTTCACAAAAGTTTCACGAAATCGACTAAAGTTTTTCAAAATGATTTCACAAAATGAAATATATACAGAGTGGGCAACATATTGATTTCAACCTCAATTTTTCAAATGGAACACCCTGTATACTTTTCCATATTTGGCAAACTCTTTTTCCCCTTATTTCGAGTATATAACATATGTTTGGTCTTTCTCTCCTATTCTGAGTACCACAGAGTTTCAAATTTCCAGCACCAATTTCTTTAGTTGATATTATTTATTCTATACTACCATAGTTATTTTTATATTTTTTATTGGTTACTGTTAGGTATTCATCGAAAAAATATAGCTTTTGAGTAAATTGTCTGAATATGAAGAATTTCGGAAGGATTTCTTATATGTATATTTTTATTCCGTAGTTTCATCTCAAAACTTTGGAACTCTGGAAATTAAACAGGCAGACCCACATACGCATATATATTCGATATCAGGAAAAATAAGCTATCAAAATATGGAAGAATATACAGGGTGTCCCATTTGAAAAAATGTTGTTGCATTCAATATGTTGTTCACAGTGTATTCATTTGATTTCGTACAATTTCTGTATGAAGTATTTTTATGTATCTGTTTTTGTAACAGAGTAAGAAGGGTGGTCAATTTATAGTGAAAAACCCAGTACAGTAACCAAGATAATGAATTTAATCCATTCGGCTTCTCCACACTGTATTCGGACGAAACAACTAGAGATAACACTTTCAAATCGGTAAAACCAAAGATAGTGATTTAACCAATAGAGATAGTTTTGTACCCATTTCCTCAAGAGTCGATTCAAACAACGACCGAAAAAGAAATAAAATTAACCGCACATTGTACCTACTAGTTTTTATCAACGTTGGCTTGTTGTCGCTATCTAGTGATAGGTCGTACATCTTCGATCAAATATACCTTGAATGAAACGAAAATCATTTTTGATGCTACGGTTTTGTTTTTTAATTTTTTTTGGTTCGAATTATTCAACTGGATAGTTAGAATCGGAAATGTTGAATGGTTTTCCTTCCGATTATTTTTAAGACAAAATGAACTGATATCAAGCGTAAAATGAAAAAAGCGCCATCATTCCGAATTCCTATCCTACAATGAATCTTCACAATTTTCATCAAGAAAAAACTCATAAAAAAATATTAACTGAATCGTCGAAACCAGTTTCACTTTTCTCTTCATTTCTTTATTTCAAATATAAGAATATTAATCAGTGTGAACTTGGCGGCCACTTTCTATCGGCCATTCTCGGATTCATCGGCCAGTTCACCAGTGGCGTCGGGTATTTATGAAAGTCGCGATTAAAATTATTTGGAAGACAAAAAGTTCGAAATTTCTGCCTGAAATGAGTTCTTTGATTCTCTGTTGATAATTAACAACCAAAATTTCTATTCATTTTAATGATTATAAAAAGTTATAATGAATTATTATGTGTCGGAGAAATCCGATTTCGAGTGTATTGAAGGGATTTTCTTCAAAAATGATTAGCCTGAATGAAATTTGGTGAGAATGTTGCTAGTGTGGTCTAGAATCTTATTCCGAGAGGTTTTCTATTTGCAGGATCCCTGAGGGTAGTTTTCACCCCTATCCTCAATTCCTTCAAGAATCAACAAATCATCGCATCGTGCAAAAAGATGTTTCCCCAAAACGAATTCCTTCTTCTTCGGCTGCGTTCCGAAACAAGCGATTTCCGCGTTTACACGTGAGTTTCTATTTATGCGGCCGAAGTGATTAAAAAAATGCAGTTTTCTGTGTGCAACCAACAATTTTATACTGACAAAGATGTGAATGGAACATAAAGAACATCGAGCGAGATATGTCAGTTCATGAATGGCAAGTTCAGGTCTCACGTATTTCACAATGAAGTGCCAATTAGTTCTAATCAAAAGCACTAAATCGAATGAAACCGAAAAAATTCATCAATATACGGTTTACATGAACGATCTTATTCATACCAAAAAACCAATATATGTATATTTCCCAATTCATGCATATAGCATCCAATCCAATATGCCTTTCTATTCCATAATTCTTCTTTTTCCGAATTCGCATTCACTACATCGCCTGTCAATAATACTTCCCTTATCATAGACGCCTTCAAAGAAATAGATTCATCCATAAATCCTGGACGTCTAGTAGCGTCGATGTCGTTGCGTCTGCTTCACATGACCTCTTCAGATGTCCGCATATCAGCAGCATCATGCTGATATATCGGAAGCCGCCATATTTGATGAACGAGCGAGTGTGACAGCAAACTCGAAGCATTGTTGCCGGAGTTCATATTTGGCTGGACTGAATTTTCATTGAAAATTTGAAAACATGTTGAAATCTATTAGAACTGCTGTCGAATGTCACATCTTTATGGAATCGGGTAGAGCCACATTCATTCGCCTGCTCAGTACTGTTACCACATGCATTTTTCAACGGTATATTGTTGAGCTCTCAAGAAAATTGGGCGAGTGCGCTCCTGAAATGATTTCTTTCGGTATGGATCTCACTGGATGTGAACACCACACATTCATTATTTCTTACAATACATACATTTAGAAAATACTCAATATTTCTGCTTTGATTTCTTGATTATAAAATGGGGTCGATTGGCTATTTCAGAACTACGTCCAGGATGATCTTTTCTTCCTATACCCTACAGAATCAGTTCCCGAGGAGATCATAAATCCTCATAAATCGAAAGATCTCCCAGGGAGCTTCCGCAATCACGTTGTGAGGACCAAGAGTCGGCTTACTCAGGTGTGAGTTCCTGAGGCAGACAAGATCTGGGCACTCACATACCATGTGTTCGGCGGTTTATGCCTCCGATTCACATAACGTATAAATTTCGTCTGCCGACTCGCCCATTCGATACAAGACATACCTATACCTAATACCGATAGTCGATAGTGCTCTATCAGCGTTAGCTGGACAACCTTCCTTGTGACGACGAGTCTTCTACACAAGAGTGTCATGTTTTGCATCTTGCATTACTGTGAAGCTGTCCTTTTCAAGGCGACCAAAGGGTTCAGGTCCAACTGGTTCAACTTTTGATACACTTGTGCCTTGTGGCATTCCCATAGCACTGAGTAGGTACTGACAAATAGATTCCAGAGCCCTTAGTGCTCATTGACCGGGTGTTATTATATTTATGCGTGCCCCTTTGAGGTTTCTTTTCAAACACTCTTGGATGCACTTTCAGACAGCCATTATTTCTGCCAGTAAAATGGCGGGTTCTTTCCCAATTGGCACGGAAAATCTCAGTTTAAGAGCATATTATACTCCTAAGCCTGTCTCCTCGGTAGATTTTGATCTATATCAGTGTACCATATGGATATCTTTTTGTCTATTTGATGTGCGGTGACCTCTCCTGATTTTGTCCAGCTTACTAAAGACGCAGGATTTGATGTTCAACAAGTTACCATGATTGTAATTATTAATATTTTCTCTGATAAGCAAACGTTGTTCATTGATTGATCTCGAATAATCATGTTTCTTTCTTTCTCTGTATTTACCAAATTACTGTTTCTTAATAGAGAAGTACCCAATTCTCATAAGTTAATGCACCAGACGTAATTGTCGATTCATCGAAGGATTGTTGTGGCCAAATAGTTGATTTGAATGCAATAGTTTCAGAAAAATGATCATATGAATATACTGATTTGAGATTTCTTTCCAATGTTTTCGGAAAAAGCTAGGAAACTCGAAAACGTTGCAAAAAAGATTCCAAAATGGTTTCATCTATCAAATGTATTAAACATTTATCGATTAAACATTTATCGTATTCAAGAAGTTTTATAGTTTTTTGTGTGGATTTATGAGCTACCTAGGCTGTAAATTGATACAAGAACAAATATTCAAGTGTTGAGTGGGGATAATGCACAATAAATTTAACATTTCACAATAATTCTGTTCATTGTAAATAACGGTTAAGAAGTGTTTTTGAGCGTTCCATGCAATTGAACAATGTCTATAGCATTTCACTTTGAATTTTCAGGATATAGGTTCTGATCTCGAATGCCGCATTTGGAAATGGGAAATGACGTATCCAATCTACGTGCCAAATTTTTTCTAGATGGCTCAACCAGAACCATATGAGATAAAAGCGAGTTTTTGAGAAAATGTCTCTTATTATTTCTATAATAAATTGAGATACAGGTCTATGGACTTTGACAGCCACCTTCAAACATTTTCGAATCAAAAAATGGATCTAATTACCATATGAATGAACGAGCGCTCAAAATCTGCTGACTTCACGTCAGTGTTTTAGGCGTTATATGTCTTCGCAGTGGGTTTTTACTTTTTCCCTAATACTTTCATATCCATTCGCTTAGATTTCAGTATTTCAGGGGTTCGAATATTTCAGTCTGTAGGTAACAACGTTGTGATATCCGATATAGATGCTCGATTCATTCATGAAAACTGTCCCTGAGCAGTTGAAATTATCACGTGGTCTTTATCGCCCTTAAGACAAAGAAAATATCCCCTGAAATGTCATTGGACATTTAATGCTTCTTATGCTGTCTAGAAATATGAAATTATGTTATCACATAAACGACGCTGTGTTCCATTCCTTGAACCATATTTCCCAAATGATTAAAAATCACCATTTCACCTGCTGTTCTAAATCCAATCCAAATTGTTAACTAGAGCATGAAAAAAGTAAGTATCGCACATATTGCTTCCTTTCGGTGCTAATTAATTGTTTCTCATGAGACGAAGATGGGTATGTAGCGATTCGAAAAAACAATTAAATGCATAATGGACTCTCTCTCTTTCCGTGATCGCCATATTGCAATAAGTATGGTCGACTGGAATTCACCTTACCTTTGCCAAATTGTATGAATAGAATTCATTTAGTCCCCGAAAACTCTAGATAATGAAGAGTTTGTTCTACATAGAAAATTGAATAAGTTCCAAAATCAATTTTTATGAGTTAAATCCGGCTCGTAAAAATTGGCAATAATTATATTAGATTTACACTAGATCTATTAGTTATTCGAATCGCCAGGTTAAAACCATTAAATAACCGATGAAATGTCGAAAAATTACGACTTTCTATATTCCAAGATTTGTGAAAGATCATAATTTCATAGTATGCGCCATAAGGATGCGAGTAACTGCATTATGTCTATCGATGCAATCTATTATTGAAAATAGTACTCCGTGTCACGTATCAGATGTTCAAGGGATTCCAACGTTTATAGTTCACCTGATACTTGGCAGCAAATCGAAATATTCGCATAATCGCAGATCTTTAAAGTCGTTCTAAAATTGGATTTTCTCCTGACGTCTGTCTGGAGTATTATGAAGACTCATCGAATTGGAGCAAAAAAATTTTGTTTGTGCAAGGTCTGGGTATTTTATACGGTCCGTTTTTATAATGGTATATCCTTATTTTTTTTGGATATTAAAAATGTTTTTTTTTGGTTTGTATTAGACATAATGGTCTATGGTCTGTGTATAGTTATAGTTAGGGAGGAGTTTCAGTTCACTGCGACCTTGAGATCTATTGTGCGGCAAAATAGACCTCAAGGTGCACAATTTGCATCGTTTTGTAATCATATCCTGTGCAACATGTGGTAAAGAACATTTAAGAGGGGTCTATACCGTTCGACGTTCAGTTCAAAACGCGATTCGGGATTTCTCACGATAGAGACCACCGATTTATAAGAGGTTTTTACTATTATTCGATTCGAAGAGTTCTTCGAGTCGGAAAGTTCATAACTTTTTTTGTCGTCGAGTGAAAAAAAAATTAATGTTTTTTTTCGACGAAAAAAAAAAGTTATAAACTTTTCGACTCGAAGAACTCTTCAAATCGAACAAAAGTGAAAACCCCATATGGATCGGTGGTCTCTTTCGTGAGAAATCCCGAATCGCGTTTTGAACTGAACGTCGAACGGTATAAACCCTTCTTAACAACAATTCCTTTCTCCTCTACTTCGACGGTATGGATGACTTCTCAATTTCTTGACTAAGAAGTTATAAATGTTTGCAATTGGTGTATTTGTTTTTTCTTATTTTTGGTCATTTCAAGTCTCGATTAAGAGGTGGTACGTTTACGGGATTCGGTTTTATCACCACAGAAGAAACCTATCCTCGAAACGTTGGCGTAGTTGAAAAATAGGAGTTATAGAAGAGTCCTATTGGCAAATAGTATTTCCATTTATTATTTCGAAGAAAAATGCATGAAAACCCTGGTGCAAAGACCCCTAACTAAGAATCGTGATCGATATTAGTAGAAGTAGAACAAATCGGCACCCTTGACTCCAGCATTTGGTCTAGTGCCGGAATGATCCGCAATACTTCACGGTCGTGGCGCTATTGCGGTAATGGAAAAATAACGCGACCTCTACTGAGAGAAATGGGAAGTTATACTCAGAAATGCTTTCGGGAAAATCTCAAACAAAATAAAATCAGTACCAACACCAGGTTTCACATGCTTCCATTTTTGAAGGTTCGGATATGCTGTTCATGACTATGCCGAAACCGTTTTTTTTTTCGGTGTGAAAAACACTTCGGGAGTGATGGGTTAAGTATATTAACCGGTTGAGTTTCTTAACAAATCTTAACACATCACAAGGTAGAAGAATTATTGATTATTTGCTTGTTGACAGTGACTACATTCTAATGTCCCCATCAACATTTCATGGCACCTGTTAGGAGATAAGTTTGTTGCCATTGTTGATCTTGTGACAACACCTGAAGTGCTACAAAATATTGATAGAGATATGTATAGAATGACATTGTGATTATTCCCCAGAAGCAAATGATAAACAATCATACATCGTCTCAATACTCAGAAATCCGCTTAGAACTTGACTACTTATGTACTCAGCATAATGATTCGAAATGATGTGTCACTTTATCCCATTCCAATCAATATTATTCAGAGTATTTCTACCCAGGTTGGGGGTATGATCGTACAATCAAGAATTTGCAAGTGAAAATTACTACCTTGGTTTTTTCCGGAAACCATGGGCCACACCTAATTCGAAACTGAAAGAGACACAAACCCATATAATTTCCAACATAAACCCTTCAAAATAGGTCACCCTATCCATTCAGAATATCACATAGCTAAGTCGGTTTTGCAGACTCTAGAGCGGTCTAAAACAGTTACAAATGTTTTTATCCACTCGACTTCCGGCAATTAGAAAGTGCAAGAACTGTAGTAGATAGTGGTGGTTGACGACAGCAGCGGCTGGCTCAAATGGAAATATAATAATGAGAGCTGACGGAAACGAGCTGTCGTCAGCTGAAGTTTCGTGAAATCGACCCGATTTTCCCGACGCGCGAATCAGTGAAAGGTACTGGGGGACCAAAACAACTCATCCTTGATGGCGCGTCCCTTTTAGTGTCAGCACCTCCTGGAGGAGGATGAAAGGACCGCGTTAGATTTTGGGAAGTTTCGGTAACAAGACGTCGACTATTAATTTCAATGGGGGCATCCCTGATGACAAAAACCATTTTGATTTCCATGTGGCGTTCAGATATAACGATGACTTAGGGCCGCAAGATCAATTGTAGTTTGAAATATGTTGAACTGTTGGCATAGAAGGGCCGTTATACGGTTTAAACTCCACCTTCGGTTAAAACTGTAATTGATCTTACGGCCCTGAGAGGGGGATAACAAAAAAGCAGTGTGTTCAATTCGCATGAAATTGAGCATATCGAAAAGTCTCCCACATTCAAGGTTATGAATTTCTGATTACCAGCTAGTTCATTATGATCAATTGATATCGCAAAATTTTGGGCATATTCGAACAAATGGTGAATGGAAATCTCTGAAACTTGTAAAAATTAAGATCCAGCTGAATTTGTCACACATATACTTTTTCTGAACAGATTGACCTATTCTGTATGTCTGAGTAACATGAAATTAACATAACTGAGGGACATTGGTCATTATCAGATAGCCCAGTGGTTAAGGCGATTGACTTTGACGCGGAAAGTAGCGAGTTCGATCCCGAGATTAGGAAAGAAATTTTCTAGTCTTGGTAGTGGGCCACCATTTCACTATTGGGTCGAAAATTAACAGTGCCAAAGGTTGCGTAAGGATACATTAACAAAGCCTACACAGAACACAACTGCTTCTCCGAACTCGTTCAAATTAAAAGCTTCGGAGCTTGTAATTTCAGAGGGGTCTCCTCTGGAGACCTAGAAGTAATCATTATAATTGATATCAATATGAATGAAGCATCAAATTTCATTCTGGCTCCCCTGAATTTACTTCGAATATTTTTAATGGTTTTGAAAGTGAGAATAAAAGAACAGTAGGGAAGAAAAAGCTAGCTTTATCGGCTTTATCAGGCACATCTGAAAACTATCAATCCGTGCAAAAATGAAAAAAATTAATGGCTACTGAGTCTGTTGTCAAAATTAAATTTTCATTAGATTGATATTTATTCATTTATTGCAGTCCGGATCAGTTTTGATATTGAAATTTTGTATCAGATATGCCTGAGGCTATACAGGATTCTTCACGAGGAACCACACCCATATTTATACGGGAAACTACTGAACGTATTTTCATGAAATTCAGCACTTATAAGTATTTCACGATGCTGATGAAATCTAAAATGGATATTTTCTGAGTTAATATCCACTTTAGGGCAAGGGTGTGATGCATACACTCACATTATTTTTTTACGTAGATTCAATATCTGCCATAAAAAAATGGGGTTCTAATTTGAAAAAATTGATTTTTCACGATTTTGTCATCCCTAACTTTGAAAGCGATTTTTTCCACCCCCTGTATCATGAATCGTGATTTCGATTTTTAAGGTGGATACATCAATCTTACATCTTGAAAAATCCCAAAAATGAAAATTTTCCATCCAAAAACCTCGAAGTTATTCTTGTTTCAGCGGAGCTCTATTTTCGATTTTTATTCGAATTTTCCCGCTCAGAGAGAATTTTCCAACCAAAACTGAAAAATGTTACATCAAAATAACTTGAAATTTTCTAAGGAATCTATTTCTGCAATAAAAAAATGGTGTTCTAACTTGAAAAACGGAAGTTGACGTCATTTCCGGAAAAACCGGAGGTGCTCATGCCTTGAAAATATTTTAGATTTCATCAGCATCGTGAAATACTAATAAGTGCTGAATTTCATGAAAATACGTTCAGTAGTTTCCCGTATTAATATGGGTGAGGTTCCTCGTGAAAGACCATGTAGAGCTATTCGCGTTAATTGAACAAATCTCATTATTTTTGTGAGTTTTTTGAGGATTCCTTCGATATTTTGGTAAGCTATGAAACCGGAAAATGCCGAAATAAATGTATAACAGAATGTAGAGCGATCGAAAAACAGTTCAAGGTGAGTCTTTTTCAACTGTAGATTCTTGAAGTCCATTTTTGAGAATTCGTATTCGTTGAGACGATATAGCCATTTCCCAAAACAAATCTGAAAGATTCCGTACATGTCTTGATTTTCTTGGTACAAATTGAAATAACTGAAAGTTGTTATTTCTCGATGCGACATAAATTGTTACTTGCAGAAATCACAATTCAAATGAAAAAGTTTTAACTCTCGAAGACACTGTTACTTCGGTTTGTTTCATATACATTAATATTGTGTCTTCATATTCACCCAAAAATATCAGAGGATAAAACTTTTTCCATTTAAATTCAAAGAATAAGCGGGAGTAACTATCAGATTCACAAAATCTACAATTTGCAGGATTTGAAATTTAGGATTCACAGACTCAAAACTTGCATTCGAATTAAGGTCTAAGCGTGGATTTATACATTTATGTGTTATGTATTTGACGAAGATAATGTTGGGCAAATACTAGGTTGGACTCTGATGATCATTTTTATGAAGTTGCGTGTGGATTATGATCGTTTTTGTGTAAACCAGTAAAACCCTTATATCTCGGACACAGAGTATAATTTCATAAATCGGTAACAAACAAACGAAAGCTCTTGAAAAACTCTACCAGATGGTACTTATAGTTTCGTTTAGACCAAAAGTGGACCCTGATAATTACTCTCGTGTACTTCATTTATGAATGATAATTTCGAATCTATACGATACTTAGATAAGCACTAAAATAGTAAAATTCTATGAATATTTGACGTTATTTCACCGACCATAGTTATAACATAGATGCATAGAAAACTGGTGATGGCACTGATCACTTTTTGTTTAAGACTTTCTTGTCGATCGAAGATCTATAATGGGGTCCTACTTTTCATTTCTCCCGAAAGGGGTCGCGCTATTTTATGTTGCCACGATAGCGCAACAACCGTGAAATCTTGCGGATTATTCCGGAATTAGGACCCGACCGGCAATCTAGAGTGCCGATTTGATCTACAAAAATTTGGTGACGATTTTCAGTTAGTAGTCGTTACTAAAAAAAACAGGTGATAGTGTTCCAGAAAAAGATATCACCCCGTAGATTTGCAATTGAAATTGGTGTGTCACATGGTGTGAACTCTAAATTGTGATAAATGTGCTAAATTTCAGTTGAATACTTTGTGAAATGCAGGTACTATGAGGAAAAAAATGAAAAACGTTAAAACTTCGAAACCCTATCTCGAAAACGAAACGTTCGCGGTATGTTCATAGGACTTTTTTTCTTCAAATTATTCGAGGAATCTCCCCTTTTCATTTGTGCCTCGAATAAAGGAATACCATGTTTATAGAAAAAATTTGAAACTGTTTTCTTGCCACTTGAAGTAAAAAACACAGTATGTTTAAGTCAGCAAAAGGTTCCACTTTCGTCACTTTTTGGGTTGTCCAACCGTATCTATCTGCAGTCCATTAGGGTCGCCGTTCAGAGCGAGTAGGAAAACTCATCCGATAGAGGCGCCACCGTGCATTTTCTGGAATATCCCTCTCATTATGAATGAAATGTACAATGGCGCTCTCTATCCGAGAATCGCTAAACTATGAAATTAGTGAATATGTGGGTAAAGCAGGAACTTTTTCCCGCCATATACAGGGTGAGTCTTTGACTTGTACATATATTTTAACTGAAGATTCTTGAGGTCAAAAGAAACCTTTTTTTCATTTTCTATTTTTCTGAATTCGCCTCTGTTAAAAAGATAAAACCATTTGAAAAAAAAAATTGGGCTGACTGCGCCTCTGAAATGGTCTTCTGGAATTGATGCAAAGTTCATATTTCTCGATAGAAATTGAGTTTGAGTTTATACATTTAGGGAATACTCAAGTACTAACCTTATTCGCATAAAAATGTTGCAAACACGATAATTTCCACAAAAACAGTTAGTTTCATCGGATTATATCTGCAACTGAAAAGACACATTCATCCCACCAAAATAAGTTCCTTCTTCGATTTTTCTGCAGATTAGTTTGTAAACACTAATTGATAACTTGTTCATATTCTCCTCGAAATTTCCAAACAATACCATGAAGAAAAACTTTTCATTCAGATTTATTATTAAACAATTATCAAACAACCTAACCTAATCTAATTTGTATCGATTCTGTGAATATTAGCACAGAAATTTCAAGAAGATGTTGTCAGCTTGTTGATATTTTCATTGAGGTTAAGGATTTTTTACGAAACATAGTATAAATCACGATACACTTGTGTACCGTGGTATAAATATCTATGAATTCTGCCTCCAATCGACTTCGCGCCAAATTTCACCACGCATGCGTAGAGCGAAAATCGAATGATTGGTTATGTGGACGCCAGCTATAAACAATAACAAACCAGAGTCTCTGAACAAACTGTAAACATTATGTGAAGTTCTGAATACATTCAGTGAATTATTGTTCTAATGTGAAGTGAATGAATATAATCTTAACCGTGTCGAGTTTACAAAATTCCAAGAGGATATTGTTTACATTCTAGAAACATCGCCACAGATTATAAGGTATCATTTTATTTTTCATTAATTTTAATTTAATAAGTAAATTCTCCCACATTTGTGGGATTTTATTATTAAAATATCTCGACAAAGTTGATAAATATTGTGACAACATTGTAAACTCGTTGAAAGACCAGAGAAGGAATAATATTCGATGATATTTAATTCAGAGACGCATTCAGATCATTCCCCAGACAGCACCGGATATTCTCAGAATGTTCCTAGAATATTCATTTTGGCATATTGGAATATTCCATGAATATGCGTATGGGAATTCCACAGATATTCGTAGAATATTCTGAAAAGAATATTCCAGGAATATTCCGAATATTCATAGAATGTTCCAAGAATATTATTTATGGAATATTACTGGAATATTCGGAAACTTATATTCTAGGCATATTCTCAATATTCCTGGAATATTCAAGGCATATTTCATACTGAATATTCCTATAATATCACATAAGGATATTCATAGGATATACCTAGAATATTCGGAATATTATAGAGATATTCTATGGATATCTTAAACTGAAACCATTTTCATATTCAGGGAATATTGGATATTCACATATACATATATGCATTCTTAGGCCCACTTAAACTTTGGTTTATTCAATGATTTTACTCAGTAAACCAAAGTTCAACACAGGAGTTCAAACTGAAACTAAACATTTGAGCCCAATTCAAATTTGAAATACTTTTCAGAAATATTGATTATAATCTATCCAGTGAATAGGAAATGAAAAACATATTATGGTATAATCATATTTATTGAAGAAAACAAAAACAATGAGATGAAATATTTATGTAAATCCGCTTCAGTGGTGCTAAGGGACACGCAGAGACCCTGAAAAAACATTTTTTAAGACATAACACAACACCGAGACATTGACAACATTCATAACCTCCAAAAAACGTATATAAAGAAAGAAATGTACAATAGCGGATCGATGAACGAAGTCTTTTTCATAAATATATTATTTCGATATCACAATGGTCGTGAATGAAATTAATCAATCAATTCATCACGGACATATAGAATCCTTTCATCAAATTCACTTACCTCATAGATAACACAAGAACAAATAATCCAGGCAATACTCAAACTCGATTCACGAAGAAATCTTTCAAAATATCACTTCAAATAACACTCACAAAAGTTTCGATCAAAAGCTTCCAAGGAAACGATTAGAAATAGAAATGATAGAATGGTGTGGTTAACCTAAAATGTGGTTAACCGACGCCGTGCAATTTGACAGATGGCGAATGATGACATTCTATTGGCTACATGGCTGCTGATGGCGGGATTCTATGACGTCCATGGTCTAGTGTTTTGTGACATTTTTACTGCGCACAAGTTTTGTATACAAAACTTCAACTCAATAATAAAATGAGACCATGAATTTATATAACTCTCGTTATCGTACGTAAATCTGAAAATTAATGAGATAATTGAATTTATGGTAACAATTGAATACATACAGTCGCCATCTACTTATTGCAGTCCAAAAACATTTTGAAATTTCATTTCCAATGTATATCTTCACATATTACTTTAATATGCCGTACAGGATATTCCAGGAATATTATGAGCGGAATATTCCAGAAATATTACTTGCGGAATATTCAAGGGATGTACCATAAAGAATATTCAATTTTGAATATTCTACGAATATTCTAGAAATATTCTATGAAGAATATTCTTTTTGGTATATTCTCAGCATATTCTTCTAGGAATATCCCTAGAATATTCGTATGGGAATATTCTCGGAATATGATGTATGGGATATAGATATTCTATGATATTCTATGGATATTCTACGAATATCCGGAATATACCTATCCCATGTTGCACATTCAGGGAATATTCTACGAATATCCGGTGCTGTCTGGGTCTTGAAATTAATGATTTTTTCGTCAAATTTCTCCGGGTAAAATTGGAAATAACTCGAAAACGACGCGTTTTAGTGAAAAAATATAGGAATACTTTTATTCTCTAAAATGGTTGATTCTTTCGAAAATATGAACCGTTTATCCTTTTCAACTGATTTGATAGTGTTTTTGCGTGAATTTATGAACCGATCACCCTGTAACTTTTAAACTAGGAGAGATATTGAATAAGTTTGAAAAATGGTATGGGAAAAAAGTGTTTCGTTTGATGAGGGAAATCTACAGTTAAAATATATGTACAAGTCAAAGACTCACCCTGTATTTGAATTTGGCCATTCTCTGCAATTTCCGTATTTATCTGTAGATTCATTTTTAATCGGGAGTTGAACTATTTTCATGGGTCTTTCGTTTGAAATAAAACAGAAGCATGACTTGGCTTTTTTTTTATTTTGGAAAGAAAAAAAATTAACTGTTGAAATGAAATGAATTTCAATTATTTCATCAAGAACTCCAATCCTTTCTGAGTTCACCCACAAAATTTCAGGTTTCAAAGTGAGACCATTCTCAAATGCAACTTGAAATAAAAACACACTACATTGAACGCCCATCTTAAAAATGTCTGATATTTATAAATTGTTCTCAGTATATCAATTATGTTGAATTCAAATGCCAATCGGAAATAGGGAATATTGAATTGGCTCCGATGATGATGAAGTACGTATCGTAGATTTTATGTTGAGAGTTGCTGGAGCCAACGAAAAATATCCTGCTGATTCATCAGAAGTAAGTTCTTTCATTCCAATTAGAAACTCTGGATTCATTCTCGGGAATAATCGCAACCACCTCATCCCACAAATTTCATTGAAGCTCATCATGAAAACCCTACAACTAGGTAATTCCGAGGATCTGTTACAGAATTTGCACCGTACGTCTGCCTTGCATCCAAATTCCACTCGTACCGTTGAAACTTATACCATTTTCGCGAAGTACAGACGCTCCGCAATGCTTCTCCTTTCCTCACTTGTCTGAATGATGAACCACTTTGGATAAATTTATGCGCCAGACATTGACGTAGTTCATACGCTGGAACTGGGGCAAAAACAGTGGGAATCGAAATTATCAAGATGAATGAGCGCTTTTAGAATTGGATTTATTCGAAGGAAACATGCGAAACGAAGGCCTTCCTGCCTCTCCATGCATAATAGGATCCTCGTTGCAGGAAATTACTCACTTAAAGTTTACAGAATTGAGGAGGAAACAACAGGTTCAGTCGGTGAAATTTCTTCATTTCATTCAGACTTAAGAACGGAAACTGAACTGAGAATGGTGTTATTGACACAAAGCATTTATTGCTTCTCATCCTAGATATGGTAATCTCATCCTTGTGATTGGTACTATCAATGAACAGGACTTTGCCCAGGGCATTTTTCAGGAAAAAAAAATTCAATGGAGTTCGTACCTCGCAATGTCTACTGTCTAGAAAGTTGGCAGCTACTATTGATCTTTGGTTTATAACAATCCATTCTGAAAAGGTTAAGAAATGCTATAACTGTATTGACATGTTGCTTTCAAGTCGGTTTCATCTTTTGGATTATCTTGAGGTAGTAAGTGTGAATTGATTGGTTCGAAGAGATGTAGTCAGATATTTCCGGTTTCTCAATGCACTAGAGTTCCCTAATTGATTATAACCCTCAGATGTTTCAATATTTCCTAAATTACAAGGAGAACTGCCCAAGATACTTTCATGAAATTAGTTTTCAGTGCAATATACCATGCCGCGAAAAACTATTTGACGCTCACTTGGTTTTTTAACGTGCCAAAAAAAATATCACATTTTTAGATTCCCCATTCGAATGTGACTTGGAGCAAATGACTCCACTGATATCGCGGAGCTTCACAGAGTTATTTGAGTTTTTTAGACAGAAATGCCATATTCCAGATGATCAGTAAGATGGCCATAGCTACTTGCTCTTTGAACGAGCTTGTACAAGAACCTTTATAACTGATTTCAAATTGTGAGTCAATGATTGTCCATATGGAAGGGTTCCCTACCACTGATGTCCTGAGGAAAAATGTGCTCTTCAATGAAAGCTACTTGAAAGTTCTTGATCATGTTCGAAAACGTTTTTCCTCCTAGAAAATATACAGAGCATTGCAAAAGAGATCCGAAAAATTTGAGGGGTGATTCCTTGTTCAAGTTTGTTATATTAATGTTGGGTCAAAAGTCAAACCTTCACCTTCAAAAAAGATTTTGCGAATTTTTTCGTCAATAATTCGTTAGCACTCTATGGGTAAAGGGTGTTCCTGAACACTACAAGAAGATGTAAGTAAGTAAGTATTTTTTTGATCCCTTAAGACATACATATATACATGTATAGGACAAGTCAAAAATAAAGAAGAATAACAAAATGCCAATCATTACGCAGTACATCCAATTGTTAATATTATATGTATATCAGAAATAAATGTTGATAGCATTCTACAGAGTGGCGAATTTTTGGTTATATGAATTCTACGGAATGGAACCGCGAATGACTCACGGGATCTTAGACTTCTCTCCGGTAGTCTAAAATCGATAGATTCGAGAATTTCTGGGACATAAAGTATATTATTGACTAATTTGAAGAGCAGAAACATATCATTCAGTCTCCAACTTAGTAGGTATTTTAAAACTCTGTTGAATTTCGGTGTAGTCATCATCGATAATTTCGATTACAGAATATCATCCTGTAGATATGCAATCGAAACTGACATGTCATATGGCTTAAAATTGTAATCTATGCCAAATTTCAGTTGAATATCTTGTGAAAGGCAGATATATTGAAAAAAATAAAAAAAAATTAAAATCCTGTACCTCGAAAATGAAACTTTTAGGGGTTCCATGTTTATGGAACTCTTTTCTGAAAATTATTCAAGACATCTCCCCTCCAATTCAGGAACGCCTTGTGTATATATATGGTGATGAGATCATTTTGCAGGTAAAAGGTTGTTTTAAAATTGCTCGTTTTTTTTTTAAATAAATAAATCACATAATTAACATTCATTTTCAAAAAAAATTAATTGGTATTTAAAGTATGAGTTATGACATTTATGTACGGAAATTTGATATCTGCCAAATGACTTTCTTTTGCAGCTCTACAGACGTCCACTCTTTTGTTGAAATCTTCAATGATATTTGGACATAATTGAGGCTCTTTCTCACTAATGACACGAATAATTTCATCTTTTAGTTCAGGAATCGATTGTGGATTTTTCTTATAGAACCTTTCCACATTACTACAAAGGAAATAGTACAACGGTGTCAAATCACATGATCTTGGTCACTTGGTGGCAAATTGACATTACCGTTTCTGATGTTCTGATTGTTATATTCTCGTTTTTAAAGAATTAGATGACGTGGACTTCGGTAAAATAATTGGATGCTGCAAAAACTGTAAACTCTCAGTAAAACAACACTACAGAGAAGTCTTCATCCACCTTTTCATTCGTTTTCAGAAATCTGGTCTACGACGTCTACTCGAAAACACAAACTTCGACTGATATTATTTCCTGCTGGCAATCCAAGACGATTATAGTCAACACAAAAGCGTCATTCGACTTAACACAACGTGTAATGACCTTTCTGTTATGCTATGTAAATTGAAGACGTTTACAGAAGTCGGGGTACCGCAACTCAACAACGTTTTGTTGAAAAACACGACGTATTTGTCTCTGCTTCATTTCTCAACCGTGTAATACGAGGAGAGAACAATATCTCGACTTGACGCAGTTTTGTTATGGTCGAGTTCCTTCAGAAAGCCGATACTAATCTATCTCCCTGCTGAAGAGATCGGAAAATCCTTTCTTAGTTTTTCTAATGCGCTTCTTGAAAGAGAAAAATATAATCCAGAATTTTTCTCATTCGAAGTTATGAATGTTAGAGCTTTTATCATCATCAAGCTAAAGAATAACGTCGACATTGGCTTTAGTTTGTGAAACCGCTCTCTTGTAGAATGATATGCACGGCTTTTGTTGCTCACGAGAAGCACTCATGAATCTTATGATGAATATTTAACGTGAACATTCGCCATAGCTGTCTTGTCGTTAGATCTAACCTATTGTCATGCCACAAGTAGCCATTCTAGTAGCATGCTAGTCTTCAGTTTGTACCGTATGAAACAGAACAATTCATTCTCAAATCGTTTTTCAATATCCGGCTTTGTTTGAAAAAAACATGGAAAATCCTTGAAAAAACACTTTCCTCTTCATATCTTGCTAACCTTTATTTCAGATTAACTGAATTTTGATGAAAAGTATAGACTCTATTTGTGATGCACGTTCCTCAAGCTGCACTTATACAGGAGAAGATTCTGTCATCTGAAAGAACGATAGCGACTGGAGAGTCACAAGGCTCTATTTTGGGATCCGTTCTTCTTATTGTCTACGATGATGATCTCCCAGATGAGTTTCCTTCTCAAGTACTCTCAAGTTCAGTGTAGCATACCCTGAGTTCATCAACCGGAACAACAGGAATATACCAACCAGCGCAAGTAGAAGTCTTCTGGAAATAATGATTGACAGACAACGAGACACCTACATTAGAATCAATATTGTGACACACTGGTACCGAAACTGAACTCAGTGATAAGCTGAAGCTATCAAAACTTTCCA
This sequence comes from Adalia bipunctata, assembly GCA_910592335.1. Taxonomy (NCBI): domain Eukaryota; kingdom Metazoa; phylum Arthropoda; class Insecta; order Coleoptera; family Coccinellidae; genus Adalia; species Adalia bipunctata. Next base: position 26,563,630 of record OU342951.1, read on the forward strand.
TCTTTTTCTAATTTCCAGTCTTTTTTATCATACGGTATTGTTTTTTGGGGCTCTAGTTAACAAGCTCAGCGCATTTTTGTTGCTGAAAAACAGACGGTAAAAACAATTTTCAGTAATGGATTTAGATTATCTTACTGAAGCATCTTCAATCTGAATTAATAATTGTTTACATTTTGGCATATCCTGGGCTATACAGGATGAGTCTTTGACTTGTACATATATTTTAACTGTAGATTCGTGAGGCCGAAAGAAACCTTTTTTTTTCATTTTCCATTTTTTCGAATTTGGCTCTGTTGAAAAGATAGAGCAATTTGAAAAAATAAATGGGCTTATTACGGTCCTGATACAATTCTTTGGAATTGATTCAAAGTTCATATTTCTCGGTTGAAATTGAGTTTATACATTTAGGGAATACTCAAGTACTAACCTCATTGGAATAAAAATGTTGCAAACACGATGATTTCAACACAAACAGTTAGTTTCATTCAGCTCTTGAACTGAAAAGCCACATTTCTCCCAACAAAATAAGTTCCTTCTTCGATTTTTCTGCAGATTACCTAATTTTCAAAGACTCATAACTTGTTTATATTTTCCTCGAAATTCCCAAACAATCCCATGAAGAAAGGCTTTTCATTCAGATCATCAGAATTTATTATTAAAAAACCTAACCTAATCTATTTTGTATCCATTCTGTGTGAATATTTGCATAGAAATTTTAAGAAGATGATGTAAGCTTGCTGATATTTTCATTGAGGTTAAGGATTTTTTTCGTTACATAGTATAAATATCTATGAATTCTGCAATTTCCATCCACGACGCATGCGTGTAGCGAAAAGAGTTGGAGGCGCTGCCAACTATGAACAAAGTAAATAGTAAATACATTCAGTGAATTATTGTGATAATGTGATTATTACGTGAAGTGAATTGATATAATATTAACCGTGTAGTGTCGAGTTTATAGAATTCCAAGAGGATTTTGTTTAGATAGAAACATCGCCACAGATTATCAGGTATCATATTATTTTTCATTAATTTTAATTTGTATCGAGATTTGTGCTCCTTGGTGTTCAATTTTATCTCCTACATTTTAATATTTTAATATCAAAATATCTCTACATCAACGTTTTCTATCATTTGAGTTTAAGTCTCGACAAAGTTGATAAATATTCTGACAACATTGTACACTCGTTTAGAGACCAGACAAGGAATAATATTCGATGATATTTAATTCAGGGACGTATTCAGATTATTCTTGAAATTAATGATTTTTTCGTCAACTTTTTCCGGGTAAAATTGGAAATAACACGAAAACGACGCGTTTTATTGAAAAAACATAAGAATACTTCTAGTTTCTTGAATGATTGATTCTTTCGAAAATATGAACCGTTCATCTTTTTAAAGTGGTTTTATGGTGTTTTTTCGTGTATTGATGAGTCGAATACCCTGTACCATTTATACTAGGAGAGATTTTGAATAAGTTTCGATTGAGGAGTATGCACCATGAATAGAGTAACCAATGATCCAAAATTCAATTCAGTTGAAATATCGGTTACGGAGATATGGACAATAAAGTGTTTTTTCATAGATTTTCGGCACCCTGAATCTTTCAAACGAAACCGAATTTTGAAAAATGGTATAAAGAGAAAGTGTTTCGTTTGATGAGAGGAATCTACAGTTGAAATATATGTACAAGTCAAAGACTCACCCTGTATATTCATAGAATCCTATTATTTTTTCGCAAAAATAATTACTATGTCGAACTATAAAACAAAACAAAACAAAAATATTAAATAAAAAAAATAAATAAATATTTGTTCCCTATATTCATTAATACTCCAATACTGAACGCAGCACCAAACTGATCAATCTTCTTTCAAATAACATTAGAACTTTATCGAAGTCTAACTTCTAAAAGGAGCCTTGTTTTTCTTGATACTGAATTGTGTACCTTATTAATTTAATGAGTTCAAAGATTCTTGCAGATTATATGTTTATTAATTGTTATTGAATATCCCCAGTAGGTACTGATTTGATGACTTATCATTATTATTATTGACTACTTTTCCTGATTCCAGCGAAACCGTCACAAGAATCCGTAGAACATACTATGAGACAGCATGAGAACGATAAACTCTTCATATCGTAGAAAATGGTCGTCTTGAGATTTTTTTTTAAACACACGTTTTGCCTAATTTTATCTCATTGAATTTGTCATAAAACTCCTTCATTCAAAATAATTATGGATGCTGCAATGGGATGTGTATTGTTTGAAATATCATCGAAAGCCATGAAAATACCGTTTGATTCGAAAATTATAATCAATATTTACTCATGCTGATATCTCACATGAGTGAATTCATATAACCATTTATTGGGTTCACTCATAATAAACTGATCATTTCAACTCTGTTTTTGAAATGAAATATGAGTTGATATTTATTCCGAGTAGAGCCATTTTTTTCTATTTGGGAACAATAATTTGGTGTATACGAATATAATGCAGAACTAACATAGACATTAACATAAACTGAAATAACGAGCATTTGTAACCAGGTTAGTCTGAACTACCCATAGATAGCGAGACATCAACGGCCACGACAGAGCCGTTATAAATTCTTTATGAATAAGGATGTGGCGTTATGGGGTAGACTTAAATAACCGGCAACGTTTATATCACATTATTTAACTAAATCTGTGGTGTATCCCGAAATATTTCATAGAATAAATATCAAATGAATTTTAACTGTTCTGAATTATCAATTATCCACGAAAGATGAATGGAAAACTTCTGCTAAAGATATCTTTGGGTTATCAAGGAAAATATGAATGAATGATCAATGTTCACAAACTCAACTGCATAAATATGAGAGAAGAGATGGGGAACAATTATTTTTTTTTTCAAATATTCTTCCTGCATATAACAGTGCATTTTTTAACATCATTCGTTTACGTAATATTCGGATCTACAAATGAACATCTCTAAATTAAGCTGGAGCATGAAATGATAACCAATGTTGATAAGACGGAGTGAAGTTCGATGAAAAAACGAGAAGAATGAAATGTTCCTGGGACTACACTACTGGAAAAAATTAAAGGATCAAAAAAAAATTCCAAATTTTTCGGCAATTTTCAACATGCCGTAACTTTGAGAGGAATGGTCGTACAAGGAATTCAAAAAGAGGAAATTGTAGCTCCAAGTATCTAGTTTTTGGATTAGAACTTCAAAAATTTTAAGTTTCAGTGGTTTTCGAGTAATGATAGAAAAATCAGCAACAAAAAAATTCTCAAAATTTTTTTTTCTTGTCTACGAGAGTGGAAATTTTATTTTTGCATAATCGTTATAATGATGGGATACTTTGTTAATTCAGCTTCAATTTATTTTTTTATTGACCTCAATACGTCCACTTCTCGCCGAGATATCGGTCTTCAAATGGAAAAGGATCCATTTGTCTTTGATTATCGATTTCTCAGCAACCAATGATCGCACAGAAAATTGAAGGGGGGTTTCAAGACCTTAAATGAACTCCCATTAATGAATAACCATTGCTTATTTATAGAAATTTTTTTTTCTTAATGTCGCATCAATATGAAAATTCAACAGAAAAAGGGCTTTTGGTGGTTTCTTGGAAAATCTACCGCTGGATCGAAAATGTTGAGGAAACCAATAATGTTAAGTGTGACTTTCACAGTTCAATATGTTGATAAAACCTTACGAAGAGCCAACTCAATTCAGCGAGACGTTTTTTTGTTTGACTCAATTGAATTTTTGAAAAAAAATAAGGATCACGTTTTTTGCTCTGAGAAGCTCGTAATCTTTAAAAAAGGCAAAAAAAAATTTTCTCGAGCTTTTTCCACATTTTAATTGCACATAGTTCATGAATTTCAAAAAAGAAAAATAAAAAAAAACAAATAACATTTTTATTAATTAACGGGTATTGCCACCCCCGTTTTCAATAACGGCTCTCAAACGTTCAGCCATGTTAATGCAGGCGGTAATTTGAGGCAATACCCGTTATTAAATTATTAAAAATGTTATTTGTTGTTTTTTTTATTTTTCTTCTTTTGAAATTTATGAACTATCTGCAACTGAAATGTGGAAAAAGCTCGAGAAAATTCTTTTTTGCCTTTTTCAAAGATTACGAGCTTCTCAGAGCACAAAACGTGATCCTTATTTTTTTTTCAAAAATTCAATCGAGTCAAACAAAAAAACGGCTCGCTGAATTGAGTTTTCCATTTGAAGACCGATATCTCGGCGAGAAGTGGACGTATTGAGGTCAATAAAAAAAATAATTTAAGCTGAATTAACAAAGTATCCCATCATTATAACGATTATGCAAAAATAAAATTTCCACTCCCGTAGACAAGAAAAAAAAAAGTGGTGAAATTTTGAGAATTTTTTGTTGCTGATTTTTCTATCATTACTCGAAAACCACTGAAACTTAAAATTTTTGAAGTTCTAATCCAAGAACTAGACACTTGGAGCTACAATTTCCTTCCTTTGAATTCCTTGTACGACCATTCCTCTCGAAGTTACGGCATGTTGAAAATTGCAGAAAATTTTTTTTTTGATCCTTCAATTTTTTCCAGTAGTGTATATAACGAGGAGACGAGACGCGCCTTTCAATAATAAATTGATAGTGAAGCAAATTCTCGAAATCATCAGAACAAAACTTCGTAACTGTACTACTACGGACTTCAAATGTATTAGACATTTTTGCAACGTTGAGACGTGCTTCGAATTTTCTCAATCAAAATTGAAAGTTCTTTCAATTGAAATTCATCTACCCATTTGTGCGTGAATGTCAGAAATGAGTATTTTGTTCTTCAAATATTGTGCACTCTTACATTACATACAGCGTTTAACAGCCAAATGGAATAAATTCGATAACGAATAAATGAGGGGGTGCCGATTTGTAATTTCAAATGCGCATATTTTTCAAGAAAATAAAATTATATAGGGTGTTCCATGCGACCGTGGCCAATACCAACTTTCTTATTTCAAATTCAACCCCCTGTAAATTATTTAATTTTTGGATTCTTCAGAAAATTCTAGACATAATTCATGTACAATGTCCTATAACTAACCTCAACTTTTTCGGAAATATTGAGTGTTTTCAGATTTTTTACAAAAATTAACATTTCAAATGAAAATTATTTTATTTCACAAATTCGGTACAGTACACTCAATGCTTATTTACCTTTTACCTCTTGATATGAAAAAAGTGGGCAAAAACCATCACTGAGAAGAAATTAGAAAAAACAAAAACCGATTTGTTTATTCTCATAGCCTCAGTGACACGTTGTCTGTTTGCATGACAATAAGTAATCACTGTAAGTGCTATTGTCTTCTGAATTTCGTTAACTGTACGTAATAATATTAGAAAAATGGTTCATTCAACAGAAATGCACAAATTAACTATATTTCAAATGATTGGTTATGGAGATTACACACGGACACAAATGGAAGTTTCTCGCTTATTTCACGAAAAATTTTCAAATTTGCCGCCTATATCCCAAGGAACAATTAGCAAAATAGAAAAGTAGTTTCGAGAGCTTGGTCATGTAAGACAAATAAAAAAAATAGCTGCCAATGCAGTGAGTGATGATACGAAATTTGATATAATGCTTGAGTTTCAAGAAAGCCCACATAATTCTGTTCGAAAAGTAGCCCCGTTGTTCACCGTCAGCCACACGTCACTATTTCGAATATTGAAGGAAAGTGAGATGCAACCCTATAGAAAGATGGCAACTCAGGAGCTCATAGAAGACGATTTCGATAGGAGAACGCATTTTTGTGAGCAAATGATGGCAATGTTAGATAACAATGTGATCCAATCAGAAAATGTTTTGTTTTCTGATAAGAGTACATTTACAATACACGGTCATGATAATCTTCAAAATTGCCGCTATTGGTCTGATGAGAATCCTCACTGGATGAGAGAAGAACATACGCAATATCCTGAAAATGTTAATGTTTGGGCAGGAATTGTGGAAATCATATTCATTGACGGCAACTTGAATGGAGAAAAATAATTAGAACTACTCCAAAATAATGTCGTAACAGCAAATCCACAAGTTCCTGCCAATATAATATGGTTTCAGCAAGATGAAGCACCGCCCCATTACCAAATCAATGTCCGGCAGTACTTGAACCAAATTTTTCCAAATCGAGGGATAGGGAGGCGCGGATCGATAGAATGGCCAGCACGATCTCCTGATCTGACACCATTAGACTTCTTTTTGTGGGGATATGTCAAAAGTATTGTATACGAAACGAATCACGCTTGCGATCAGATCAGTCACGCCTGAAACGTTAGAAGATTCTACACCAGATTAGCATGTTGCCAAAACGTTCGCGGCGAGCATTTTGAACATTTCCTACATTGACATTCATGTTTTTTTTTTAAATTGAGAAATAATCAGTATTACTCATTAGGTTTTACGTGTAATGTACCGAATTTGTGAAATAAAATAATTTTTATTTAAAACGTTGATTTTTGCAATAAATCTGAAAACACTTAATACTTCCGAAATAGTTAAAGATAGGTATAGGACATTGTGTATGAATTGTGTCTAGAATTCTCTGAAGAATCCAAAAAATAAATAATATACAGGGAGTTGCATTTGAAATGAGAAAGTTGGTATTGGCCACGGTCACATGGAACACCCTATATAATATTATTTTCTTAAAAAAAAATTTGCGCATTCAAAATTACAAATCGACGTGTCCGAGCGTTTTTCCAACACGCCCTCATTTATTCGTTATCGAATTTATTCCATTTGGCTGTTACACTCCGTATAATGAAGTATAGGAATGTTAGCGAAACGGCTCGGCCCTTTTTGCCTCAGATAATGAACGGGCACGTTATGGCAGCACTGTTCTCTGAATCTGTAGCCAGTTCATTCATTAATTTCTTACCACTATTTCAGTTCTGTTTTACTTACGACGTTTTGAACAGCGTTGTTAACGCGATATCGCGTATAGAAAGTGAGATTTATTTCTGAATATTATCAGCATAATACTTTGAAAAAATGGTTAGTGAGTGTCTTGTTTATGGTAAATCGGATCACTTGAATGCTGATTTGAGTCAACACCGTTCTGTTCTACTCTCATCATTCTAAAAGGTAACTGCAGTGGAGTAAATTCTTCGATTTTAAGAATTCCACTTTTTAGATTCCCTTCTGATATAGAGAGGAGGAACATTTCCAGAATCTGCTTCAATGTTCGGAAGGATTAATGAATTCATCAGAAAGAGTTAATTCACATGTAATTTCTCCATTCTTCAATATTGATAACACCACTCCTATGGCCCAGTTAGATTCTGCAATATTGCCACGTCAGTATTTAATGACATTACTATCCTTTATGCTATCTCCGTTACACTAATTGAAAACTGACTGAATTTTGGCTTCGCCAATTCTCGAATTTATAAATAAGATGCTGTGTGCTCTTTCTTCGGTGTAAGAAATATTCCAATCCTTCATCCTTCGATTTCATTCACTCGCGTCTCTACAATATCGTGGCTGGATTTCGTACAGTGCAAATAAGCTCGGAGGAAATTATTTGGAGCCCTTCTCATCGTATAATGGGAGTTATATTGGCAATCTTGCGGGATCCGAACACATTTAACTGCAGCAGACATGGGAAATCGTAATATTCGCTACGTTTGATGTTACATCAGTCCTAATCCGTCTTTACCATCAATATGTGCCATCGAATTCGGCGAGTGGGTCAAGGGCATCGACCTTCTCTGGAGTAACACCTCGTTTGTTGTCGCTATGGCAACTTTCAGTTAGTGAAGCGATGTGTATGATCTGGAAATAATCTGCTCTTCATCGATGAGACGAAGAAACTTCCTAGCAAAGAATTCTTGTATTTCGTTGAAACCAAGGCATAATGTGAACACTTCAAGGCACGGGAAAATGATTTTTTTATCTCTATATCTCATAGAAAATTCATTTAATGCTTGGATGTGTTGCATTTGAAATAACGAAGTACACATTCATTTCAGGTTGAATCGGAAGTAGATTCCGCTTGAAAATATTTTAAAATTTAAGTTCATGTACTCTAAAACAAAAATACAGAATCTTGAATTTGTATCGAAATTCCTTAACACTTAAGACAATCACCCTGTATAATATTTCCATATGCTAGAATAGCATGTGATTTCGTATATTCATTCATATCAAATATGGTACGGATGTCACTAGCGGAAGGGGAGTAACAAGAAAAAAATTTCAAAACCTACTTTCAAGTGGACTCACACTTTCCGCGGATAAATAATAACGATCGAAATGTTCTCCTGAATTAATTATTTTCTCCTATTTTCATTTCACAATAAGGAGAATAAAAAATGTCATTTTGTTTCCTCGTCAGATTCTTGATCGAAATGAACATGAATACAAGAAATAATTCCGAAGCTGGACAAGAGGGAGAGGATAGATATAAATGAAACTCATCATCTTCTGACACCAGAAAACGCAAGAAAATCTTGATATACGTCTCCGCTCATTTCGTCCTCCGTTTCGCAATAAGAGACGTCATCAATCAAAGTCTAGACATATTCAAAGTTTCAAACAGAACCTGTTTCTGCAAACATCCCTCTCGAACTTTTCTATAAGATTTTCCGTTTTCCGCCTTATTTTCATCTTGGAGTGAATGAAAAGGCCATCAGCCGGCTGAAAATGAATTCTCGTCGACGTCCAGATGCTGCAGCCCAAGATGGAAAATCACTAGACGAAGCGACGTCAGCAAGTTTCTCCGCACTGAGCTCTTCGTTCCATAAACTTTTTTTATGAAGAAGCTGAAATATTGAAATCTAAAATTGTGTTAACATCATTTCAGAGGGTTGAGTCGCTCAAGTAGGTACCATCACTGGAATCACCAGTATCTTATTACTGTTTTTCTTCTTTCAACAATTTATTATAAATTTTCATCGAACAACGGTGTCGTTTATTGAAGAATTCGTCAATGGACCCCGCACACTTACTTAGGAAAAGCGGGTCCAGTGAATTTTCCCCATTTTCACATATTATATTTATATCAACCTTGAGAACAATATATCAGATTTTCACGAAGGTCTTACATCCGGTTTGTTCTATAGGGCGTTCCAAAATTGCAGCTACGGAAAAACGAATCTTCAAATTTTGATGATAATTCTTCTAATTTTCAGAATTTCATCATGATGCTTTGGGTTCTGAATAACAAGATATCACAGATATCCAAACACCGCCCACCACGTTAAGTTTCGTTATACAGGCTGTTCCATGAAGCTGAATGTAACTTTGTTAGTGACTTTGGGACCACCCTGAGTTTTTCAAAATATGATACCATGATGTATGTCCACCTCTGTAGGAAGTTTCATTAATGTATAAAGAACAGTTGCAAAATTATTCAGGTTTAAATTCAGATTTCATACAATTTTTCTTCAAAACTTTCTGTAGTTGAGATTGCGGTCAAGGAATATAGGTTTTCATTCAGTATAATTATTATGATAGGTATTGACGGTCAGTCCAAAGGTGTTTTTATTTAGGAATGTACAGGATGGACAAAATTCGGTGTCACTAATCTCCTCATTTCGCTATCTCAAAATGTTTATATAGGTAGAAAAACAGTATTATCATTCCAGGTTGTTGTATCTTTGAGCACTCTAAGGATGCATATTTTTGTGAATATTATACCATAAAAGTATGTCGACCTTTCTGAAAAATTTCACTCGTGTATAAATAATTAAAAGATTGTTGCCAAATCATTCAGGTTTTAGTTCGATATACATCATTACTTGAAATAATAATTATCAACAATTTACTTAAAAATGTATCAGCTCAAAATATGAAATCTAATAATTTCAATCTCAAAATAGGGTTATTAACACGACTGATTAAACAATTGAAAGATTTAACAGTTGGAAGACTGAAGATTTTAGCTTTATATTTGTTACACCACTATATAATCTAGGACAGTTACTAAAAAAAGTCATGAAATATTCACTCCTGCATTCAAGATAGAATTCAAGAGTTAAGTAGAGGGGTACTAAATATTTCGCATATGCTGTATCCAAGAAACCAGAGTACGCTTGTTATGTGAGAACATGTCCCCAGGGTTCTGGCTCCAGTAATGGTGTATATTGAACTAAAACCTGAATGATTTGACAACAATCTTTTAATTATTTATACACGAGTGAAATTTTTCACAAAAGTCGACATCCTTTTATGGTATAATTTTAAAAAAAGTATGCATCCTTAGAGTGCTCAAAGATGCAACAACCTGGAACGATAATACTGTTTTTCTATGTAAACAGATTTTGAGATAGCGAAAGGAGGATATTAGTGACAACGAATTATGTCCATCCTGTACATTCCGGAATAAAAACACCTTTGGACCGACCGTCAATACCTATCATAATAATTATACTGAATGAAAACCTATATTCCTTGACCGCAATCTCAACTACAGAAAGTTTTGAAGAAAAATTGTATGAAATCCGAATTTAAACCTGAATAATTTTGCAACTGTGCTTTGTACATTACTGAAACTTCCTACAGAGGTGGACATACATCATGGTATCATATTTTGAAAAACTCAGGGTGGTCCCAAAATCACTAACAAAGTTACATTCAGTTACTTATATAGCTTCATGGAACAGCCTGTATAACGAAACTTAACGTGGTGGCCGGTGTTTGGATATCTGTGATATCTTGTTATTCAGAACCCAAGGCATCATGATGAAATTCTGAAAATTAGAAGAATTATCATCAAAATTTGAAGATTCGTTTTTCCGTAGCTGCAATTTTGGAACGCCCTATAGAACAAACCGGATGTAAGACCTTCGTGAAAATCTGATATATTGTTCTCGAGGTTGATAAAAATATAATATATAAAAATGGGGAAAATTCACTGGACCCGCTTTTCCTAAGTAAGTGTGCGGGGTCCTTTTTTTGTATTCAGGAAATTCCAATTGTTCGCTAATCACTCGACAGTTGAAGGAGAATAAGTGAATAGGCCAGCCTTCATACTCTGGACTTGTAAATCAAGAACTAATCCAATCGTTTCATGCTTAAAACTGATCAGCCAATGAAATCTGCATAATAATAATAATGATTGTTGAAAACAAATGATGCCAATAGCAATGGAAAGTAAGAGATATCGTCCTTCCACTTCTACTAAACAAAGCTTGAAAGACTCATAGTTATTTAATGAAACCTTTTCTGCAGGTTCATAAACGGCTTCATCTGGTAGACCCCTTCCTATGTTTTTAGGTTTTTTTTTAGCTTACTTGATATTGCCATCTCACAGAGCGTATACCGATTGAATATTTTAACTGTTGATTCTTGAGGCCAGAAGAAACCTTCTTTTCTTTTTCCGTTTTTTCGAAGTCGGCTGTGTTAAAACGATAATGTCATCAAAAAATGGTGCCAAATAGGTTCCTGATACGATTCTCTGGTATGAATGCAAATATACCTCAAATATTATGTTCTTCGATTGAAACTGAACTCTTTCATGTGTTTAATACTCAATTACCAATCTTATTGTGATAAAAGTAATTAAAACCGGATATTTCTCGATAAAAAAAAACACTTAATTTTATCCGAGCCCTAATTCTTCCTTCAAAATACCTCCTCCCATTTTCCTAGTGATCAGTTTGCAAACGCAAATAATTTGTTCCTATTTTACTCAAAAATCCAAAAATATCTCACAAAAAAATCGTAAACGGGGTGTCAAGATTCCATGAAAAAACCTTTTTTCGGCAACCGTCTGGAATGTACCCACTTCCCGGAAGCTTTCGCTTTGAGAAAGCATTCCCGGCCTAGTCCGGGAATACGTACTTTCCGGACTAGGCGGAAAAAATCACGTCGTTGTTGTCATTTGTATGATCATCACAATAGCAACGAAATAACGGATGACAGTTTAATTCAAATAAGAATCAAAATTCATAATAAAGAAATGTGTCGTCTCATTGATTTGTTATTCTACACGGTTGCCGAAAAAACTTGAAAGACTTGAAGAATTTTGTCTATTCGTACAAAAAAACCCTGTCCATATCTAAATATGGGCAAACAGCATTCTTTATCCATATCTAAATATGGGCAAACAAATCTTTCAAACGAGAGGTAAATAGTTAAAATATATGCACAAGTCAAAGACTCACCCTGTATAATGCTTATATATAGAAGGTTGTATCAAACACTGGAGTTCGACATATCGTGCCCAACCAGCTTAATCAAATTCCAGATAATCTGAAATATTTTCTTGGCATTTTTGAATTACAATCCGATTTAGTTACCCTTAAGAGACATGTCTAGGTGATAAAAATATTTGCATTCATAACTTTGCTATATTTCGGCTTTTTCCAAATGATCCAAATGATGATGTTATACCGAGTGAATTGGAATTCCTTCATCTTTGTTTCGTACCTCGATTAGTTTACCAAGGTTGTTCTGTTTTTATTTTTGACCCTGATTGTTTCACCAGGATATAATGGTTTTCTTGCACTACTTCTGATTGGTGGATGCTGGTGATTCTCGTTAATTTCGATGATTGATTGTTGTGACTTCACAACCGATGTAAGGGGGTATACTAAACTATGAACACCCTATGATAATCTTGATGATCACTGCGATAATTTGTTATCTTTACTCAGATAACAACTGCGAAGAGCATGAGGAAGTGTTTATATTTGAAAGGACTCTCAACAAACAACGAACTGTATTTTTCTTGTTACCCTTACTTAGATAACAAGCACTGAATACGAGTAATATGCATACAATTATGAACTCGACCTTCTATATGAAAATGTATAGCAAGGAAACAGAGTGATCATTTGTGATTCACAACTGGCTGTCTAATTACTTATAGATTATTCACTTCACTGACTTTTTTACTGATTGACCCTTATGAAATGAACCTTCTATATGAAAATGTATAGCAAGTAGCAAAGGAGAACTATGTAATGTACCTTCTATATGAAAATGTATAGCAAGGGAGCAAAGTGTTGTTGTGATTTTCAACTGATTAATCACCGACGATTTTGAATTACAACTGAAACAACTGATTGCTTGTTTTTGTAACATTGGTTTTTGAAGACAAGCTGGAAAATAAGGGAGGTTCATTCCTTCTGGATAAAAGTGGAAAATATCAACAATTGATTGGGTGTCAGAATCGAAAAACGCCCCGCTGAGCTAACAGAGTGCTCTCATTCGCCATTTTTGACTATAGTGGGAAAAACAACCCATTTCTTGAATCTACAGACACATGAGAAATGTCTATAAAGTTAGCAGTGCCACTTTCGAGAAAATCAATAAAACCTATTGCATTAATTGTCGAATAATTGTCGAGAATTTGTCGTGAAAGAAAAAAATTTGTCGCGTCCTTAGTTTTTTTTTCTACGGGGTGGCTTTGCTAACTTAACGTTAAGTTAGCAGAACCACTTTCTCAATATCGACCAAATATCATGGAAATGGTTATAAATAATTGTCGAGTAATTGTCGTAGTCCATATGAAGTGGGAAAAACACAAAAACTCCATTCCATTCCTTCTTGTTTATTTTACGTCTTTTTCCCGCGAGTTTGAGATATTTCTGGAATTATCGCATTTTTGGCCACAGCGCATTCGTAATTGACTCTCTTTGTATTGCATTATTTGTCGAAAACATGCCTCGAATTTGTCGTGAAAGAAAAAAAATTGTCGCGTCCTTATTTTTTTTTCTACGGGGTGGCTTTGCTAACTTAACGTTAAGTTAGCAGAACCACTCTCTCAATATTAACCGAATATCATGAAAATGGTTATAAATAATTGTCGAGTAATTGTCGAAGTCCATAGGAGGTAAAAGACACACAAAAAATCCATTCCTTCTTGTTTATTTCACGTCTTTTTCCCGCGAGTTCAAGATATTTCTAGATTATCGCATTTTTGGCAACAGCGCTTTCGTAATTGACTCGTTTTCTATTGCATTAATTGTCGAATACCTGTCCCGAATTTGTCGTGAAAGAAAAAAAATGGTCGCTTCCTTAATTTTTTTTCTACGGGGTGGCTTTGCTAACTTAACGTTAAGTTAGCAGAACCACTTTCTCATTATCTACCAAATATCATGAAAATGGTTGTAAATAATCGTCGAGTAATTGTCGAAGTCCATATGAAGTAAAAAACACACAAAAAATCAATTCGTTCTTGTTTATTTTACGTCTTTTTCCCGCGAGTTCGAGATATTTCTAGATTATCGCATTTTTGGCAACAGCGCATTCGTAATTGACTCTTTTTCTATTGCATTAATTGTCGAAAACCTGCCTCGAATTTTTCGTGAGAGAAAATAAATTGTCGCGTCCTTAATTTTTTTTCTACGGGGTGGCTTTGCTAACTTAACGTTAAGTTAGCAGAACCACTTTCTCAATATCTACAGAATATCATGAAAATGGTCATAAATAATTGTCGAAGTCCATATGAAGTAAAAAACACACAAAAAATCCATTCCTTCTTGTTTATTTTACGTCTTTTTCCCACGAGTTCGAGATATTTCTAGAATTATCGCATTTTTAGCAACAGCGCATTCGTAATTGACTCTTTTTCTATTGCATTAATTGACGAATACCTGTCCCGAATTTGTAATGAATGTGAAAAATTTGTCGCGTCCCTATTTTTTTTTTCTACGGGGTGGGGTGGCTTTGCTAGAAAAAAAATTAAGGACGCGACAATTTTTTTTCTTTCACGACAAATTCGGGACAGGTATTCGACAATTAATGCAATCGAATAAAAGTCAATAACGAATGCGCTGTTGCCAAAAATGCGATAATTCCAGAAATATCACGAAATCGCGTGAAAAAGGCGTGAAATAAACTAAAAGGAATGGATTTTTTGTGTTTTTTTTACTTCATATGGACTTCGACAATTACTCGACAACTCTTTTTAACCATTCTCATGATTTTTGGTCGATATTGAGAAAGTGGTTCTGCTAACTTAACGTTAAGTTAGCAAAGCCACCCCGTAGAAAAAAATTTGAGGACGCAACAAATTTTTTTCCTTCGCGACAAATTCGGGACAGGTATTCGACAATTAATGCAATAGAAAAAGAGTCAATTACGAATGCGCTATTGACAAAAATGCGATAATCTAGAAATATCTCGAACTCGCGGAAAAAAGACGTAAAATAAACAAGAACGAATGGATTTTTTTGTGTTTTTTACTTCGTATGGACTTCGACAATTACTCGACGATTATTTACAACCATTTTCATGATATTTGGTAGATATTGAGAAAGTGGTTCTGCTAACTTAACGTTAAGTTAGCAAAGCCACCCCGTAGAAAAAAAATTAAGGAAGCGACCATTTTTTTTCTTTCACGACAAATTCGGGACAGGTATTCGACAATTAATGCAATAGAAAACGAGTCAATTACGAAAGCGCTGTTGTCAAAAATGCGATAATCTAGAAATATCTTGAACTCGCGGGAAAAAGACGTAAAATAAACAAGAAGGAATGGATTTTTTGTGTGTCTTTTACCTCCTATGGACTTCGACAATTACTCCACAATTATTTATAACCATTTTCATGATATTTGGTTAATATTGAGAGAGTGGTTCTGCTAACTTAACGTTAAGTTAGCAAAGCCACCCCGTAGAAAAAAAAATAAGGACGCGACAATTTTTTTTCTTTCACGACAAATTCGAGGCATGTTTTCGACAAATAATGCAATACAAAGAGAGTCAATTACGAATGCGCTGTGGCCAAAAATGCGATAATTCCAGAAATATCTCAAACTCGCGGGAAAAAGACGTAAAATAAACAAGAAGGAATGGAGTTTTTGTGTTTTTCCCACTTCATATGGACTACGACAATTACTCGACAATTATTTATAACCATTTTCATGATATTTGGTCGATATTGAGAAAGTGGTTCTGCTAATTTAACGTTAAGTTAGCAAAGCCACCCCGTAGAAAAAAACTAAGGACGCGACAAATTTTTTTCTTTCACGACAAATTCTCGACAATTATTCGACAATTAATGCAATTAATGAAATAGGTTTTATTGATTTTCTCGAAAGTGGCACTGCTAACTTTATAGACATATGAGAGAACCCTTGGACGATTTGGTATTCGATCTTGTCATGTATGTATTCCCAAATGCAACTTGAACTGCAATAAAAAACGTCACCATATATTTAATTTTATGAGCTTATACGTAGAAACTGAAAAAGGTTCACCGGACCTGGTTATTGTCTCAAAAACCCAGATGAATTTCCCAAACTTGATCCAAATTCTTGGGTTGAGAAATGTTTGAATAGCTGACAAATGAATCACTTCAAGAGGGTTATTCTGAACGAAGAACGAGAATTGTAACTAGAGGCATATGGAACAATATTGCAGTTCAAGGGTTTGATCCCATATGGTTAAAATCAATTTATCTATACTACATTTTCAAAGGCGACAGCTCATTTCTGGTGGACAAAGGATATGGCATTTAATTCGTTCAGATGTTGCGAAGTGAGGCGCAACAATCTTATTTGAAAATCTTTGAAATGCTGAACTAACTGCGAGTATTTTCAATGAGAACACTTATTACACTCTTAAAACCAAGATCTTCAAGTATCAGACATCTAGTAGAAGGAAATGAGATTCTGCGGATATCGGAAAAGTATCTGAAATTCGTTGTCTATAAGAATGAAGATGATATGATATTCATTGCCTTATGAAGGAAGAGCATTCGCAGTAGAGTTGAAGATCTGGGATTGGATTCTGGGGAATAGTTGTTGGTGCATTTTTCCTAGTTGACAGGTGAATCATCTCAAGTCGATTCACACAAAGGCCACATTAGTATTTCAAAAACCGGTGAATAAATCATGGAGTTTTTATTCCAACAAAATGGGCAACGACAGTAAGTGGTATTTTGTATCAACTAAAAATCAGATGGCAATAGAGGAAGTGGTCCGAATATGGGCCCCCCATTTGTTTTTTCTTCGTAACTTACAATTTTTTTTTGTTAACAATGTCTTAAATCATCTATTGTATACTATAAGACCTTAGTAACAAAACTGCAAAACTTGTTCTCTTTTAAATGAAGATTTTTGGTTTTACAGAGAAATATATAAAGAGGGACACTTTTTTTGAGAACGGTCAGACAGTACTGAATATGGGCCCCCTAAGAAATATTCAAATTTTATTGCCACAATAAAAAAATACAAGATAAAATAACAAAAATAAATCTCAGAGTAAAAATAAACATGTTTTATAAAAAAATTAACTAAATTACTGACAAAAATCACAAACGTATTTGTCTTTTTCTGCTCCGGAACATTGTTCATGTGCCCAGAGATTGCAAATTAAACACTGAACCCAGGTTTCTCCTCTGGTATCATCTGAAAGTCGTGTTTCACAAAATAGACATGTAGCATTCATTGGCGCCCGTGGGGGGGGGGGCCGGGGGGCCATGGCCCCCTCTCAGATTTTGATGGCCTTATCGTTTTTCAGCACAACACCCTCAATATTAGAATAATTTTCATTTTGCCCCCCTGAGAAAAATTTCTGCGGGCGCCCATGGTAGCAACATTACTGCCAGGAGTTTACTCGCCGATCTGGGTCAAGGTCATCGTCAGCAGGCAAAAATTCATCTTCTTCTTTTTCATCTGAGCTGGATCTGGTATTTGCTTTTATTTTGGGTTTCTTTACTTTTTTTTTCGAATCTGCCTTAGATAATTTTCTATTGCTGGCAGACATTGTTAACCTGTAAAAAATAGATGGCTCTGAATATGGGCCCCTAGCCCATATTCAACTCACACAAGGGGCCCATATTTCAAAATGTTTACATTCATAAAAAATATTAGATTATGATGTTTATAATTTTTTTTTTTTTTGATAATCTACACTAGCATCTCTTTTTCATCCTTTCTTCTGTAAGACTAATATATATCAGTTTCTAAATAAATCAAAAAGCACAAATATCACGCAGTATAAACTAACCCAATAAAATTCTGTCAGAGGTCAAAAACAAAAGCACCGCATAATTCAACATCAAATCGTGTACTGACCGCGGCATTTGTAAATATAGGTTAGAAGAGGTGCCTCGAAGTATATTTTGATATCTTTTAATAGATGACGCTACCAGTTTCATAGATACTTTGGGGGCCCATATTAAATGCATGGCCCATATTCGGACCACTTCCTCTAATAATTCTTCGGGAGAAATTCGAGGACAAATTGTTTCAAAATAAATATTTTCGTGTAGATAATTTCAAAAGCATCCAACGGATGTATCACATGCCGCACCCCGTCCAAATTTACTAGGGGATATACTGATTGCAATCAATTGCATCAGAATATCCCAATTTCACGTATTTCTGCAATTTCTCAAACAAACTGGCTTTTGATTAGAAGTTATATTCTACAGCGAATTCTACAAAAACCCTGTTTTTGCGCCATTATAATTTCAGAATTGAAAGAATCGAAATTAATCTCGAATTATTGTCCCATCCGAAGAATTCATCATCTTCGATTTGAGGTCGTTATAAGGAACGTAGACTGATTGATAATATCGGTAATTAAATTGTGCTTGTTCGGAATTACCTGAGAAACAATGAGTTCCTCGATATTGCCTGGATGAGCACTGTTTAATATCGGGGTGTACCGAGATATTAAGATCTTACTGGTTGAACAGTTTTCAAGATTTATATAGAAAAACCGATATGAGGATATAATATCACATTTTTTCAAATATTTTGGAATATTTGACCCAGTAAAAGGCACGGTTCTAGAATGTGGGAGTTAGAATGATATAGAGCATTATGACAGCTGAAAAATTCGCATAGGTACCAAAGGATGAATTGAAATAAAAGATACCTTAGACCGAAAAGTATAAAAAATGAAAAATCACTAAATCAAACTCACGACTACTCTTCTTGAATATAAGACAATGAATGTTCTTTGAAGTAAAAATAGAACATCTATTATATGAGGCTGAAAATTGAGTCGACCCTTCAACTTGGTCTTCGTTTTCAAATGGGTACTCTTCACAAAAGAGTCCCACGAAGTGTATAAATAAATTCACTGCACCATTCCGAGTAGAACAATTCATCACATAGCCCATTAATAGACTTTTTTTCAATTAAACGCCTTCCGGATGCGTGTGGAATTCACAATATAACAGAAAAGATTGAAAAAATTCTTTCAGTCGAAGTCATGCAACCAAAAAAGTGGCAAAGGAAGTAATATTTTCGAATTTTCGAAATGACGAATATCTCGAAAACATAGGTTCTTTATTTGCTAAACATAAAACCTGGTTTATTGGAATTTGAGTGACTATAATATTATATCTCCAGTGTTGACAGAGTTTTCTGTAGAAACGAGCGTATTAAAAACATTGTATAAAATATTTTGTCTCCTATAGGAGATGATCCCTCGAAGTGAGCGACCTGTAGAATTCAGCGAATATGAAAAAAAGCACCAGACCGAATAACCCTTGGCAAGAACAAATTCTTTCAATAGAACGACAATGAATATGAAAATATACTGCTCCACATGAGTTAAGGGTATCGTATTCAACCGTTTTTTGAAAGTATGTAATCTTCGAGAAAATCGCCTTAATAGCTATTTATGTAACAAGTACATAAATTAGGTCTTTATGGACGAGTCCAAAAGTTTATGGCAGAGCGAGCAAAGCGAGCGAGGCCAATAATTTGGGCAAGTCCATAAGCCTAATTATGTACGAGTTGCATACAAAGCTTTATGTTCGACTGCAATGCAGAAATTTTATTTGCTGAAATGGCAATTAATATATTCGTCGCTTCATTTCAAGAAAACATTAAGGGTGCTTTTGATTTTCTTACCCTAGTTACCATCAGCGACCTTAGCAACCTCACTGAACAAAGTTGTTTACTTTGTCAATTCTGTGACAAACTTCACAATAATTCCAAAAGTGGATGGTTCGGGAGAGGAAAGCGTAAAAAATTTAGCCGCAAGTGCCAAAGAATCTCTCCTACCCACTAGAAGTGCTTATGAAAATTCGTATGCAGCCTATAACAAGTGGTGTGAAACTGTGAAATGAAAATATTGCAAAATCGAGAGAAGACTGTGACAGATGAGTCCAATAAAGTGGTGTCCAATAAAGTAGTCATTTATGGACGCTAAACGAATTCATGAATCAAGTGTTTATGAAGGAGTCGAACATAAAATCATTTAAAACTCAATAACAACTTGAATCGATCCAATAAAAATAATAATAAAAAGTTTGGTTCTTTGCTTATGCTCCATGAATGTTCTCATTTTGAAATGAAGTCAGTTTATCAACGGCTTCGATTTGAAACGAATTTTATGAAAATGCCAAGGTGTGAATTAACAAACGCTGAGACTAATCCCGATAGCCCTACTCAGGTTGTTGTAGCGGAAAGGCTCCGAGTCAGCCAAAGTGTGATATCTCGACTTTGGAATAGGTTCAAGGAGAAAGGTTTCGTGTTGGAAAGACCACGGCTTGGTGGGCGACGAAGAACAACAACTGCTCAGAACGTTTCATCACCGTTTCGGCGAGAAACCCTACATCTACGTGTAGAATGCTACGGAATACTCTTCTAAATGCAGATGGAGGTCCAAGTTTCCATCGAAACCATCAGACGACGTTTGAGAGAGGTGAATTTAGGTTCTAGACATCCATTGAGAGGAGTTCCATTAACACGTGACCATAAGCATCAAAGACTGGAATGGGCAAGGCAGCATATCAATTGGAACGATCAATAGCGTAGTGTAGTGTAGTTTTGGAATATACTATTAAAACTCAATAACAACTTGAATCGATCCAATAAAAATCAGTATGAGATATTTCTTCAATCTGGTCGCCTTTTTCCTGAAGTTTGGTTCTTTGCATATGCTTCATGAATGTTCTTATTTTGAAATGAAGTCAGTTAATCAACGGCTTCGATTTGAAACGAGTTTTCTAAAAATGCCAAGATGTAAATCAACAAACGCTGAGGCTGATAGGGCTATCGGAATGCTGCAGAGTGGCCTAACTCAGGTTGTTGTAGCGGAAAGGCTCCAAGTCAACCAAAGTGTGATATCTCGACTTTGAAATAGGTTCAGGGAGACAGGTTTCGTGTTGAAAAGACCAAGGCTTGGTGGGCGACGAAAAACAACACCTGCTCAGGATCGTTTCATCACCATTTCGGCGAGAAGAAACCCTAAATCTACGTGTAGAATGCAACGGAATACTCTTCAAAATGCAGATGGGGTCCAAGTTTCCATCGAAACCATCAGACGACGTTTGATGGTTTCCATCGAAACCATCAGACGACGTTTGAGAGAGGTGAATTTAGGTTCTAGACATCCATTGAGAGGAGTTCCATTAACACGTGACCATAAGCATCAAAGACTGGAATGGGCAAGGCAGCATATCAATTGGAACGATCAATAGCGTAGTGTCCTTTTCACTGATGAATCCAGGGACGATTTTCAGATTCTCGAAGAATAAGGGTATGGACAATCTCACGCATACCACGTAATCGTCACTATGTCCAAGAAGTCCATCCATTCCGAGGGGGTAGTGTTATGGTATGGGTCGGGATATGTTTCAACGGGCGCGCAGATCTACACATTTGTCCTGGGAATATGACCGCCTTACACTATAGGGAGCATGTCATTGACAATGTTGTGCCAAATTTTCAATTTCTAGACGATAACGTCAGACCGCACCGCGCAGCCATCGTTGAGAATGCGCGCGAGGAGCTTGGTATTCCACATTTACCAATATCTCCGCACTCACCAGATTTGAATTGCATAGAACATGCATGGGATATCCTCCAAAAAGATTAGATAATCATCAACCTACCCCAGAATTCTTAAATGATCTGAGAGAGCTTCTGCCCTGTTAATGAAACCAAATTCCTCAAGAAATGTTCAACAACCTCGTGTGTAGTATGCGAAGAAGATGTCAAGCTGTTATTGATGGCCGTGGAGGCCATATATTGTATTGATAGTCTCAAAATGCTTAAATTCTCTGGAAATAAAATTTCGTTATTTTACTCGATTTTTATTAACCACCCTGTATACGCTGCAGACCTACAGGCTTAAATTAATTTGCAACTTGAAATCATATTAATATGAATTATCATCACAAAAATTTTATTTTAACTATATTTTGTGCCATTCAAGTCAATATCCCTCACTCATGTGGAGCAGTTCATTTATTATACATATGTACCCACAGAATTAAATTTATTTTCGCACTCTGATATTCTCTTATGCCGATAACTTCATGCAGTTCACATATGTCGAATTGCTGAGACCAGTAAAGAAATTTCCCTGTCATCCGTTTCGAATTTCCCAAAATGCTACATCGGCGACGTGCTCAGCAGATTAAAGAAGTTCGTCGTTGGGATTGACAATTTCAGTGCCAGTTTTATGTTCCACTCAATTGGAGGTACAAATGGAATTCAATTCCTCCTACTTATTCTCGTCGCCATTATATCGTTCCGATTCGAAGGCTAGTTTCAGGAGAATGGGCTGAATTGCGCATTCGAGCGGAATGGAATTAATCATTTTCCGAACCTGAAAATGTGCAACGAAGATATCCAGCACTGGCTCGAAAGCACATGACACTATAGCAGAGGACCACTGAAAACCGCAAATGGAAAATGAAATACATGACTACTTCACAATATCGACTGAACGTCAATCGCTGATTACTTTTATTTGCATTTATACACAGAAAAAAGTGAATGCTCAAAAGGAATATTTAAATATTCTTATTTCTTTCACCTTGTTCTGAGAGTTTTTATTCTCATTTGATGAAAATAGTTTTGCATTGAAAATCCTGAAATGTTCAAATGTGAATATTCATTTTCTCAACATAAATTTTCACTTCAAGTAAATATGTTTCATTCAAACTTGAAAAATTATTCCATTCAAGTATTGGTAATCTCTATTCAGTTAAATGAACGATTTTCAGGATGAAAATCGCGTGCTCTTCAAATGAGACTATAACTCCTCATTCTGAGTATATCATTTCACTCAAACTGAGGTTTCGACAGATTCCATTCATATATACCATATTTTTAAAAGAACACTACTCCATTTCATGAGTGGTAAAAACAAAACTCATCAATTCAAATTGAATATCAAATATTCTTCATAACGTTAAATGGAATGTTCAATTTAATGATATTTTTCTGATGAGAAGCTCGAAGTTAAGTTCAAATTTCTCTGATATACTTGGTTTGTATGTATACTTTCTCTGTTTGAGATTCAATCGCGTTCTCCAATCTCAAATGAAGTATGTATATTGTATATTTCTTGGCATAATCGTTGGACAGGTCCAGACCTATCATTTTATTCTATTCGCCGAAGTACGAACTACGAAGCATGTGTCGAAATTCATTTCGCTTTCGTTCACGTTGAGTGTATCTAGTTCAGAATGGAGGAGAAACTTTGGAATTTTTGAAACTTGAGTTTTTCTGGTTATTCATTTTCAATGCGTTTCACGGAATGATGCAGAACACTTCGCAGTTGGATATTGGTGATGTTCTAAAGGATTGATGGGGTTGTGAGGAATCGGTTATTGTAGTATTCAAAGGTAGGTAAGTGAATTTGTTCAATCTAACATATTGTCAGGGATGTTCTTAGTAGTTCCAAGAAATAAATTTCAAATTGAATCAAGCGCACTGAGAGTATTAGGGCGATTCACTGCGAGAGCTCTATTAGACGTTCATTTCGAAAACTCATAATTTTCTGCTGAAAATTTGCATTTATAAAAAATATTTCTAATGCATGCCGTTAACGATTGCTTTATGATTATTTCACAGACGTGAAAACCCATTTATAAATATGTCTAATTTTCAACTTTGCCATTTTCTATGGATTCCGGAAATTTCAGATAACCTACTCAGTTCAGAATTGCGGGATTTTCCTATTGATTTAAATGTGTTCATCATGGTTATAAGGTTTACTGTAGCAACCCCTTCTTTATGGGGAAAAAAAATATTATCGGAAGCCTCTACGTGCAGCTTGTTTTAAAATTGTATTTTTCAGCTATGAATAACGAGGATATTGTTTGGCTGCAACTTAACGAACCTTGGACCAACGTCATAGAAAAATGAAGAAACACCTTCCGCAATGTAGAAAGAATACAGTGGCACATAATTCTAATGAATATTTTATAAATATCTTCAATTTTATATCTGAGAACTGTGTTATTTAGAATATATTTTTCAAATGAATATTCTATTTTTGATGAGTGCTCCTTAATTTTTTCAGCATACCACCCCTTATTCAAAATCTGCAGAATGAAGCCAAAGGCCAAATATTTCGGATTGAACTACAATAATCAACCTACAAATAGATATGCTTAATAATTCTTAAATTCTCTCCACCTTTACCTTTTCAATTTCAAGATGAGATTGAAATATTCGGACGGAAATATTTTGAGAATGTGCATGATAATATATAGTTTACTAGCATTTCAGAATGAACGTTATCAAAATATCAATTCAAATATCGAATAATTTGCATCTAAGCAATATCTTTTCATTTCTAAATTATCAATATTCTTCAATTGAAATGAAATCATCTTTAATATACTCAAAACAATCATATATACTAGATCTGTTTTAAATAATCAATCATGTAGATTGCAAGACTTGCAGCATCTAACAGTTGCTACCCGAACTTTTTAAGTGATACTGATATTGTTCGAAAGAAACCAAAAGCAATATGAAACACTTGGTATGTATAAAACCTTCTAGCGTAAAAAATGAAAAAACTAAAACCTGACTGCAAAAATATCTGACTAAAAAAACAAGACCTATACTTAATAAATATAATTTTATGCGAGTAATGTTTTTTCGCTTCCTATCTGAACAGCATAGTATACAGGGTTGGGATAAAATATGGAACCAAGTAAATATCGAAAAGCACGATATTTATGAAAATTTGCAGGTGAGTGCAATGGAACAAAATGCATCTGATGTCCTTTGTTTTGGTCAAAATATACTTCCGGTTTAACCGGAAATGCCATCAACTTCTTTGATTTAAATGGTACAACCTATATATTTTCACAGATTTTCAAAGAACTTGTTATTTTGAATTCAAACATACTGAATTTAGTGTAAAAAAATTTGTTAAAACTGTTAGTTGTATAATAGGTGTACATTTCAATTTAGAATGATGAGTAACAAAATTACTTCTAATGCTCAAAATGCTCGCCGTTTACTTGCTGACAATATGCCATCCTATAAAAAAATTCTTGAGTCACTCTTTCCAAGACTTCTTAACGTATTAGTTCACATTCATCAATAATTCTTTGTCTCAATTCCTCGTTTTTACAATTTTTTCCACACTTAACTCAGTATGTATTTATTCAAAATCCCTAAACATATATAGGGTGTCCCATTTAAATTGATGAATTGGATGGCATTTCCGTTTAAAAAGTATATTATTGACAAAAAAAATTTACATCAGATGCATTTTGTTCCTTTGCAAATTTTCATGAATATCGTTCTTTTCTTTTAAAAAATATTTACTCGGTTCCATTCTTCATCCCAACCCTGTATATGTACTTCAATATTCATAATTTGAAAGAAAAAAAGGTAGATACATAAAACTTTATCTACGTACAAGTATGATGATTCTCAAACAGGAGTCCCAGAGAAAATAGAGGGCGATTCAATATCACCTCAATTGATGTTCAAACCTTCTCACGCAGATTTTTGGGAAAACCAATAATTGATCAGTACAAAAAAAGATATGTAATACATAAAACTTCAATTCCTATGACATCAAAATTTCGAAGGATCTGTTGATATTCAAAACTACGCTTTTGGAAATATTCTTTCCATATCACCGCTAAAAAAGTAATTGTTATGTTATAATAATGGTCGCATTTATGATTATTTATACGTATCAATGGAAAGACATGATCCTCAACCACAGAAATATGATAAATACTAGAACGCTAATCATATCTGCATTCCTGGCACCCACAGCGCAAATTGACCTACTACAGAGTTTGCGCAATATTCGAACGTGTCATCAGGACAGGTCTTAAAATTTTTGACTTCGAGAATGTGGTATGAATAAGTTGTCAATATCAACAGTCGCAATAATAATAAAATAGCTGTAGTATTTTTCATATTTACATAAAATGGGTTTCTCCTTTATTTTCGCAAAAAAAAACATATCTTCACTTCATTTTGTCTATAATTTGTCACAGCACTCGACTATCAAAATTAACTAGTAAAACTCAGATACAAAACTAAACCAAAGGAGTATCAGTACTACACAATGTTCAAGAAAACAACGAGGAAACACCGAAAACGGAGCAGAAAAGGCAAGCGAATTCATACGAATGAATAAACAGAAAAGCACACAGCAAAGGGAATCAACAAATCCTAAAATACGACGCTGATACTTTTTCTGATGTGACGTGACGTGACATCTGAAACCATAAAGCTTGGCAACGACGTGGCAAGAAAAGACGAGCTGCGCATGTACAAGTAGTAGGTGTTTATCACAGAAATATAATAAACACTAGAACGCTGTGGTGTTTATTCGCATTTTACTGAATCTCGGACGTACCTTATAGCGTTCTAGTGTTATTATATTTCTGTGTCTTCAACACTCCAACATATTCGCAAAACTGACCCATACCTCAACATTGGAGATTCTTTAAAACTTCCCCTCAATTTTCCATGAGTATATTGTATGTATAAGCCACCCCTCATGTTTTCAGTCATTAACGAACAAAATGCTAATTTAACACCATCGCTAGAAATTAGAATGTGATGTAGGCTTCACGAAGCTCGACAGAGAGATTTCAAGAATCGTTCCTTATTTAGTTTGCGAATTCTCATTCTATCGTGACTTGTATTTGAATTTGCCTAAGTCTATTTGCGTTTGCCATAAGTAGAACTTTCTGTTTCTGGAATCACAAAGGAGGCAAATTGGATTGCGAGTTAGGGTTCCGAAGCACCAAGATTTCTCGACATATTCGAATTTTATGTCTTATAAATGGTTAGATCTTAATTCGGTGGAATTAAATTAAATTGAAATTCTCAGCATCATCAATACAATTCGGTTCTCTTCTTTGAAAACGACTGCTCCTGATCTGAACCAAATCAGTTCAACGTTCTCGTTATTTTTTACAATACAGGGTGAGTCTTTGACTTGTACATATATTTTAACTGTAGATTCTTGAGGCCTAAAGAAGCCTTTTTTTCATTTTCCATTTTTCCGAATTCGGCTCTGTTAAAGAGATATAGCCATTTGAAAAAAAAAGTTGGGCTGAATACGCTCCTGAAACAATTCTCTGCAAACACCTCAAAGTTCATATTTTTCAATTGAAATTGATGTGATTATCAGATAGTCTGGGTGATACATTTAGAAAATACTCAAGCACTAACCTTATTTGAATAAGAATGTTACAAACACGATATTTCCTAGCAAAATCGCTAAGTTTTGTTCCATAATTTCTGCAATTGAAATGCCATATTTCTCACACCAAAATAAGTTCCTTCTTCGATTTTCCTGAAGATTAGTTTGTAAACACTAATAATTTGTTCATATTTGCCTCGATACCCTGAAACTATCTTATAAAAATTAGTTTCTCACTAACCTATCCTAACTCCATTAATCAAAGTCATAAAAGTCATATGATTCGAGGTCAATGACCTAACCTAATCCATTCCTCTGTGATATATCATAGAATTCTAGAGAAGACGATGCCAGATTGACGATTTACTCTTCAACAATGGTATAGGCGAACTCAAGAAAGCAGAACGTCCCCTATCGTTAACGGAAGAACTATCACAGAGGCTTCTACGCATTGCTCTTTGGAAATGCCAAACGAGTAGTTCTGATTCTCGCCGATACAGCGCTACGATCTAAATTTAAGTGCGCTGCCGGCTGCGAGTGGCCGAGTGCGATGTAGCCGCCACGCAAGACAAGACAAGACGTTCTTCTGTGTCTCCAGAGTACAGTCTACAGTCTGTGATTACAATGAACGACGCCGCGATAACCTTTCTACATGGATTCGTTTTATTATTTATTTATTTACTTGAAGTTTGCAGAGAATAAAGCAAACAGGTGATGCTTGTGATTTGTGATGTGAAAACAGTGTAGGGTCGATTAAAAATTCCAAGAGGATATTGTTAAGAAGATAGCTTTTCCTGAAGGACGGGTATCAATAAATTTTCAATAGAAACTTCTTATAAACTTTGTAATTTCATGCTTCTCGGAATTCAGTTGATAAACATTGACAACATTGTTAATTTGTTAAGAGACCAGAGAAGAAACAATATTCGATGATATTTAATTCAGGGAAGCATTCAGATTTTTTATGAAATTCATGATTTTTTCCTCAAATTTCTTCGTATACATTTAGGAATAACTCGAAAACGACGCGTTTTATTGAAAAAATATAGGAATACTTTTATTCTCTAAAATGGTTGATTCTTTCGAAAATATGAACCGTTTATCCTTTTCAAGTGATTTGATAGTGTTTTTGCATGAATTTATGAGTCGACCACCCTGTAACTTTTAAACTAGGAGAGATATTGAATAAGTTCCGATCGAGGAATATGCACCATGAATAGAGTAACCAATGGACCAAAATTCAGTTCATTTGAAATAACGGTTCCGGAGATATGAACAGGAAAGTGTTTTTTTCGTGGATTTTCGACACCCTGTATCTTCCAAACGAAACCGAATTTTGAAAAATGGTATGGGAAAAAAGTTTTTCGTTTGATGAGGGGAATCTACAGTTAAAATATATGTACAAGTCAAAGACTCACCCTGTATACAAATCTAGCTACGCCTCAAAGATTGGAATTATTAATTATGGATGAGAGTACATGAGTGTAGTAGGACGTCAGCACTATACAGGGTGAGTCTTTGACTCGTACATATATTTTAACTGTAGATTTCTCTCATCAAACGAAACCCTTTCTTTTTACACCGTTTTTCAACATTCGGTTTCGTTTGGAAGATACAGGGTAAAATCCATGAAGAAAAGACTTTTCTGTTTATATCTCCGGAACCGTTATTCCGAATGCACTGAATTTTGGTTCGTTGGATATTCTATTTATGGTGCATATGCCCCAATCGAAACTTATTCAATATCTCTCCTGGTATAAAAGTAACAGGGTAGTCGACTCATCAATACACGCAAAAACACCATAAAACCACTTTAAAAGGATAAACGGTTCATATTTTCGAAAGAATCAATCATTTAAGCAACTGAAAGTATTCATATGTTTTTTCAATAAAACGCGTCGTTTTCGAGTTATTTCCAAGTTTACCCGGAAAAATTTGATGAAGAAATCATTAATTTCAAGAATAATCTGAATGCTTCTCTGAATTGAAAATCATCGAATATTATTCCTTTTTTGGTGTTCAAACGAGTTAACAATGTTGTCAGAATATTTATCAACTTTGTCGAGACTTAAATTCAAATGATGGAAAACGTTGATGTAGAGATATTTAATAATGAAATCCCACAAATGTGGGAGATAAAATTGAACACCAAGAAACATTTATTTCGCACAGTTTCTATTGAAAAATTATTGTTACCGGTCCATATTGAAGTTGAATGTCGATGAAATACAAAATTTGGATATGAATGATGAATTTCGATACAAACCACATATTAAATTGAAACTAATAAAAAACAATATGATACCTGATACTCGGTGGCGCTGTATCTATCCTCCTGGAAATTTATAAACTCGACACTACACGACACGACACTACATTATATTTATTCACTTCACATAATGATCACATTGTAACAATAATTCACTGAATGTATTTACTACTTCACATAATGTTTACAGTTTGTTTATAGTTGGCAGCGCCCCCAAGGGTAATTGAGATTTCCAATGTCCGTCATCCGCCGGTTTTCGCTATACGCATGCGTCGTGAAATTTCGCGGCAAAGTCGATTTCTGATGAAAACGGCAGAATTCATAGATATTTATACTATGTTTCGTAGAAAATCCTTAACCTCAATGAAAATATCAGCAAGCTGACAACATCTCAAAATTTCTCTGCAAATATTCACAGAATGGATGCAAAACGGAAAAGGTTAGGTTGTTTAATAATAAATTCTGATGATCTGAATGAAAAGCCTTTCTTCATGACATTGTTTGGAGATTTTGAGCGAAATATCAACAATTTATTACTGTTAACAAAGTAATCTGCAGGAAAATCGAAGAAGGAACTTATTTTGGTGGGAGAAATATGGCTTTTTAGTTGCAGATATAATCGGATGAAACTGACTGTTTTTATTTTGTTGAAATTATCGTGTTTGCAACATTTATATTCCAATAATATTGGTACTTGAGTATTCCCTAAATGTATAAACTCAATTTCAATCGAGAAATATGAACTTTGAATCAATTCCACAGTATCTTATCGGGTACGTTATTAGTCCATTTTGTTTGAAATGTTTTTCAACAGAGCCGAATTCGAAGAAATGGAAAATGAAAAAAGGTTATTTTTTGGGCTCAAGAATCTACAGTTAACATATATGTACAAGTCAAAGACTCACCCTGTATGTATATATATCTATTCTTATCAGCACGAAAATCAAAGAAGAAAGTGTATGAAGTTACACAGCGTGAGTCTTTGAATGGTACATATATTTAAATCCTACAATCTTGGGACCAAAAGGAATATATTTTTTCGCCTGTATCATAGCTTGCTTCACAACATGCCGCATAGAATATTTGAATTTTGTGAATCTGTCATGCGGATCTCTGCTTTTTTAATTTTGCGCTTCCTATCAACTTTTTTTCCTCGAATGAAAATGAAAACAATAAACATCCGGAATTCTCACTATTTAATGATCATGTTTAGATTGGCTGACCAGCTAAAACGTAAGGTTGATTGAACAACTTCAATTTAGACATTTGGAATCGAATTATTAGGTACGTAATTGTTAGTTGGAACTTCTTCTTTTACTGTATCTGACCTCATGTTTTAAACTATATTCTTGTTTTTTCGCTCATACATCTAAAGCATTTGTTGTTAATGAGTCAGTAACTATTCATAGAATGATATTGTAGAATCTGTGTGAATATTGAATAGATATTGATCTAACGTAACAGAGAAGTCCAACAATAGCAAAACATTCAGAATTAAAAAAACTGACATCTCGAAAATAAT
Organism: Adalia bipunctata; assembly: GCA_910592335.1. Taxonomy (NCBI): domain Eukaryota; kingdom Metazoa; phylum Arthropoda; class Insecta; order Coleoptera; family Coccinellidae; genus Adalia; species Adalia bipunctata. Next base: position 26,594,753 of record OU342951.1, read on the forward strand.
TTAAAAATTGCCAGTGCCGCTTTTATCGTTTTCGTCGCCTCGTATTCTAAAACGCCATAACCGATTGTTGGAACTGATTAACTGAGCAGTATTGCGACATTACATAAATTGGAAAGGAGGAGAAAAGAACGGATAGAAAAACACTCCCGCAATCAGTCGGACGCGAAATGATGTAACCGCTCGTCGAGCTGAGACGCGAATCCGTAATCCGAAAAAGAAATGAAAAAATAATGAGGCGGGAAAAATATGAAATTTATTTCCGAGACTTCGCAGAACGTCCTGTTTCTCTGGAATATCTGCGGTTTCTTCTTTGATAACTTTTCGTAAATATAAGCGTAAAATAATGATAGATTGAATTTCAGCACTTGTTGGGGTTCCAGAGCCAAATGGGAAAACAGAACCCTAGTTTATCAACTCACGCCTTAAGAAAATTTCGATCGATATTGGTCTGGTTCAGCATTATTCGACGGTCTCACCTCTATTGATATTGTGCAAAAGTTAGGTTGGGACACCTGTATTAACTCCTGTTAAAAGTCAACAGTTAAAAGTCAACAAACAAATAAAGTTAAGCAATGAGGTACATATACAGGTGTCCCAAATAAGAGTGACTGATTTCAAACATGAATGCCCAGAGCTTATTGATTGCTCCAAAGAGATGGGGTTTTCACTAGTTTATCAAAAGAGATTTTTTTAGGCTTGGCTGGCATTTCATCTCATCAACACAGGGTGTTTTACTAATGTTGGTCAAATTCAAAGGGGAAAATATGTATTATTTTAAATGGAACACCCTATAATTTTTGATCTCATTCGAAAGAGCAATAATCATTCTTCTTTCCAAAAATGTATAGTTTTCTATCTTTTGTTTCATTAACAACAAAGATATTCGAGGTTTCATGCAGTAGTACATTTTCAGTTAGTAGTTTTATATTATATGAACGTATTTTGATGCCTAAAATCAGCTCATGTTAGAAAATTCATTTGAAAATTCAAAATGTCGCTTACAGTTTTGCATAAACGAAGAGGGTAGGCATATGCAGCATTTTGGCATAAAAATACGTTCATATAAAACTACTAATTGAAAATGTACTGCTGCATGAAACCTCGAATATCTTTGTTGATATATTACCATTTTCAATGGCCACAGTATAATTCCAACTCTCACTGTAAATTTCGCCTCAACTTTTGTTATCAATTAACTTTTTTGAGATTTCAGGCTTATTTGCTTGAATTTTCTGTTGTCCATTGAACGTGAGTTTCTAAGCATTTATGGTATTTTTGAGCTTGGAAGACGTATAACCATTACAATCTATCATAGAGCACAGTCGCAAGTAGTGGCTCTCATATGGATCAGTTTGTCTCCGTTCCTTCTCTTCGGTGTAGAATCTTCGTTTCCGTAGAAAGCTCATGAATATTTGAGGAACTAATGGTCTCAAACTAGTCACGTAGCCTGAGAATATAGAGTATTTCGTGTCTGTACGAGTAGAGGAATAAATTACGGCCATTATCCTATAACAACATAATATTTCAAGAATTGCCTCGAATCATGTATTTTCGAGCGAATAGGATCGCTCCCCGGTAGACCATTTTCCATTCAATGGCAACTAATAGATTAGTGGTCGTATGCAAAATCTGTTGACACTTCTTATACAAATTTGAGGTCAGATGAATGGGACACAAATCAGGGAGACTTCTTGTTCATTACGTGTGATTTGTTGTCACTCGTTCCATGAGTAATTGCTTCTGTCCTCAGACGTAACAGTGCAATTTTGTTACTCCGACAGGAGCGTTGTCCTTTTGACCAAATGTCTGTAATTGTGGAATTTCAAGCCTCAAAAATAGGATGAACTCACGGATGCAGAATCCATGATTTAATCCAATTGTGTCTCACCAGGTCTTCCGGATGAAAATAAAGTTTTTAAACTCCGAATCCATTGGTCCGATTTGTAATATTAACGAACTCGAGCGGGGCATACACTGTGTCTTTTTTCTGGAAGTTATCTTGTTTACCGCGGGCTGACCAGGCGGAATCGAATTTGACCAGGGGTCCAAATTCAATTCTGAAAATTCGACAAGTCAAGATACGGTATCATCGACGGTTTCTTTGATAACTGATATAAATAGGTATACTCCATTCACTTTTATAAAGTATCGCGGTTTGCCATGAAATTTTGACACATTTCACCGTATATATTTTGAAAATGTTAGGTTATGGTCATTGCACTGTCAGATACGCCCACAACGTTGCCGTTTCTGCTAGAAAATCGTAGTAATTACGTTTTTATCAAAATGTTCCCTTGGGAAATTAATGAATTTGAGAAAATATTATGTTAATTCAGAAGACATTTAAATACATTTTTGCACAACCTGAAATACTCCAGTATGAAAATGTAGTAGTTCTACGAAACCTGGGCCACAGTTAAATCTTTGAAGAACTAACTCCATTTACAAAGTTGAAAAAGAGTAAATAGAAAGTAGACCTGGCAATGTCGCTTAATTTTCACGAGTGCCAAACTGCGTCTGTTCTAGGGGAAAAAACTTGATAAACCTAAATCATGGCCAACCGCGATACTTTATAAAAGTGAATGGAGTATAGGTACACTTTTTTGGCAGCTCTAAAAAAAATTTCACTTTAATGTCCCATTTTTTCTTCCCATTTGATCAATCATATTATGAATACTATAAAGAGTTGCCGATAAAAAATAACTGATAAATTGCAAAACTGTAGCCGTTTCACGGATTTTATGGTAACCCTGTGTATTTTTTCAAGAGTTTCATTAGAAGTATTCGAGGAAGGAATTTTTATACGAATTCAAGGTTCTGTATTTTTGTTTTGGAGTACATGAACTTGAATTGTTAAATATTCTCGAGCGGAATCTACTTCCGGTTCTACCGGAAATGAATGTGAACTTCGTTATTTCAAATGCAACACCCTGTATATTCATAAATATTCGAACTCTTCGTTTAATTCTGCACTGATTTGATGTATGATATGCGCAACCACTTCAAGCGAATGCTGAGTTATAGCCTGATTGTCAAATTTGTTGACAGCAGTGTCACAAATCAGAGTTAATATCTCTAAAATCCCTCATTGTAAGAAATAAGAAATTTTTTCCCCACACAAGAAAAAGTACGCTGATACTGCTTCTTGTATAAATTTTGGGAAATATTATACAGGGTGTCTGAAACAGGGCTTCAAAGTGAACCTCAATAAACTATGGAAACTCATTTTTTCAAATGGGAACCATATAATTTTGTGATTCCGATCGATTGCTCGTCGAAAACTAGTTAGAGTGTTCCAAACATTTCATGTATTCAAAATCAGTAGTTTTGCCGTTATTGCATAAAATTCGAATTCCCCGACTAAAGCCAGGTTTCTTTGTCTCAACATCAGGTATATTAAGATAATTTTCGAGTAGGCAATGTCAATAGCAAGCATATGTCAGTTTCAAACTATGATTTTTTTATTTAGTCATCATTCCTTGTCTGCTTTGTTTATTTGTCATATTCGCAGCAAATACAGAACAGACTTTTGATATATTATTCTAATCACTAATGTATCTCTTCATTATTGCTTGTTTTGCATAGTGCTTGATCAACAAAAATAAGTAAGAATGACAATTCCTAACATAGCCTACTCTGAAATAGACGAGCATACCACTGAATTTGACTGAATTTCACGACTAAAGCCAGACGAGTGGTATGTACGCTCTTTCATCAGTAAGACTATTCTGCGTTGAATTATAGACCAAACTGAAGATGTTTGACAGTGACGCAATACACGAAACGTGCGTGAGCTGTCAAATTCAGTGTTGCCGAAAAGAAAATAGTTAGCTTTCTTCTTGAAACATAGAGCAACAAGAATAAATATCTTTGGTTAGAAATAATTGTCGCCAGTGTGGAGAGTTGAAGACATACAGTTCTTAAACAAAGCTTTCTCGTATATTTCCCTTTGAAACCAATAAATGGAAAGAGTCATAAATATGATATCATCAAGAGTTCATAGCTCATTATTTCGAAAAGTCAGAAAGTGCATTATATTATCGGAAACGTTTTTATTTTGACGGCCAGAATAAATGGATGCTCAATTACGAGAACTAATTAAGTAGTGTTAATATTAATTGATCAAATGAAACTGCCAGTAGAGACGAAAATTGGACTGCTGGAAACATAGTGTCTTATAAAAGGTTATTGTAGTTTTTCGAAGCTGTATTAATCAATTAGAGAGACATTAGAAACGGAAATCAATCTCTCCGACGACTAACATTTTTTGCAGGGCGGACGTTAATGTTCTAATTTCCGATCAATAAATTTTCGTTTCGGACGGGGCGAAAGCGATAACTTTTTCAAAGAAAGAATTCCTTTCCGTGAATCCAGCATCCAACAGGGGTGTTCGTATATGGCACAAAATGATTTTCGCTTTTTCTCCATATAAAGAATGTATATCATAACATTTTTTCGCATCCATTTTCCTAAGACACAGTTACATTTCACTGCAAAAAAATTTTTCGAGTTGAATTTTATTACTAGTAAGTTTAATAGTCATCTGACTCAAGTGAGTTAGAATTCTCAGTATTGTGAGAATATTAATTCACCTTGATTAATTAAATGTTACAAAACTCAAACGAAAATTAGTGAGCGGTAGCTCCAACCCGATCAGTCCGAGACATATCGTTATTTGAAATTATATCGCTCTACTTGCTTGCAGGAGCTAGCTTACGGAATCAGCTTTTTTAAAAAATAGGGCAGCAATTATAACTTACATTTAGAACTAAACAAATTTTACTGAATAGAGTACGATCATATTCTGTTAATGAAATTCATACCTTCATATTACTCTAATGCAGTAAAGTTTCCTTTCGAAAGCCTGAATGTTAATTTAGCTTAAATATAGTTATCTCGAATAAATAATTTTTTTTTTATCCAAACGAAGTCCATTCTTTGACATTGAAAATATTGCAGTATTTTTCAACAATCTTCGAACACATTTCTAGGCCATTCTCCCTACATAATGAGTATCATCATGCAGAATTTCTAATTTTGAACAAATGACAATGAGCTCGAGTTTGTACCTTTTTCGATTGAAATGACGAAACCATAAATTATTATAATTAATAAAATAAATGAATTATAATTAATATCGATTATTCTCCAAACTGATTTGATTTATAGATATGTAACATTATAAAGATATTAATGTTCGTCTGCATCATAAACAATGAATTTATGAATTCGTTTAGTGTCCATTTATTGGACTCAACTCTGTCACTGTCCTCTCTCGATTTTGCGATTTTTTTCGTTTCACACCACTTGTTATAGGCCACATACAAATTTTCATAGGCACTTTTGGTGGGTAAGAGAGATTCTTTGGCGCTTGCTGCCAAATTTTCTACGCTTTCCTCTCCCGCACTTTCCAATTTTTCGATTATTATGACGTTTGTCAAAAAATTAACGAAGTGAACAACTTTGTTCAATGAGGTTGCTAAGGTCGCTGATAGTTTCTGGGGTAAGAAAAGCAAAACCACACTTGATATTTCTTCGTAATAAAGCGACGAATATATTAATTGCCATTTCAGAAAAAAAACATGAAGCTTTGTATGCAAATCGTACATAATTAGGCCTATGGACTTTCCCAAATTATTGGCCTCGCTCGCTTTGCTCGCTCTGCCATAAACTTTCGGACTCTCCATAAAGACCTAATCTATGTACTTATTACATATATAGCTATTTTATTAGTGGTAGAACAAATTAGCACAACAGAAAATTACCAGGTTTATTCGACAACTTATAATAAAATAACAATCGTTGATTTTTAATATCTGGAATTACTGGAACAATTATAAATTCGAAAGACCATGCCTATCCAGATGTTTATCGAATTTCTGTTCCAACAAAATAGCCTCTTTTGAACTAAAAGACCCAAAAGTCGTTTAAAAAGGCACGAATGAGTTTCACTTTCATTCCAATTTCCCAATGAAAGAATCAATTTCTTCATACATCTAGCTAGAATTTTCTATAAATTTACTGCTCGAGTTTCAATCTACACTCTATTCAGACAAGCCTACTTATTGCTTGTATTTACCAATGAAAAACTTTGTGCGAGCGAACTATTCATTCTGAATGTAATGATGTACAATTAATTCTTTTATTTCATTTTACTCAATTATCTGATTCCACAACACAAATTTGCCAAAACTGGGGTGTTCCTCAAGTCACCTCTAGAAGAATGCTCCACCGCTGAATGTGAGTAAAAGCTGTGTTTGAAAATCCACACAACTTGATCATAGTGTACCGCAGTCATAGAAACCCAATAACCTATTCAACACCTTCGTTCCACTTAAATTTTCATCGTAGTAGGGTTATGTTGTCCTGAAGAGATCAGAAAAAGATCGAAACCTAGGTCGACTTCTACCCGCTTCGATAAGGTTGGAACTTTCGCTTGTTTCCTGGATGATGATTTGTGGCAAGTTCGAGACGGATCCATGACGGTTGTTGATATTTATATCAATGAACGCGGTGTAATCGATTATTCTATACAACACATCAGTGTTTTCCGCATGAAATTACAAATAAGGAATGTGGGCATAATTACTAAGATTATATGTATAGAAACTGTGACGTTACTACTACTAAATGAAAATTGTGACCAAAAATTGTAGAACAAATCGGCCCTCTATATTGTAAATTGGGTCCTAGTTCCGGAATTTTCCGCAATATTTCACGGTCATGGGGCTATTGCGATAATGGAAGAATAGCGCGACCCCTTTCGGGAAAAATGAAAAGTAAGACTCTATCTCATATTTTCGTTCGACAAGAAAGTCTTAGACAAAATAGCAGCAGTGCCAACACCAGGTATTCTATGCATCTATGACCAAGAGAAGGGACATGACATAATATCACAGAATACCTATAACTACACAGAAGCGTCAGTAAGCGTCGGCACTTTGATCTTCAAGGGGCAAATTTTCGTGACCTTCATTCTCTGTTAGGTAGTACATATGTCACTTTTGAGCGGCAAACTTGATTTGAATGGTCAATGGTTCACAAAACAAAGGATTTTTAGTTTTTGATTTATCAACAATCAGAATCATACCAAAAAACGACGGTCCATCGGGAAGTTTAAATTTAATTTTGACATATGTACTACCTAGCATGGCAGAAGCGTCATCCCATAGAGTGACGCTTCTGTGTAGTTAGGTATTCTGTGATAATATGTATCTCTGGTTACCTTCTGTGGAATTTGTCACTGAATTTTTCACTATAACACGTGATGCCGCAGTCGTTTGCGTGATCGCCATATCATCTTGATTTTCCTTGATATCCTACTGCAAGCCACTTTCCTTTTATCGCACATGCGCAATAGTTCTCTCGGGTATTTTTAGTACCCACTAGATTATTCAGATTTGATTCAAAGGATCAAATTATAGGGATAGAATTACATTCATGTGGTTCTCCTTTAAGGTCGCCGTTTGAAGCGCGTAGGATAAATCAACCGATAGAGGCGCCACCGTGCATTTTATGGAATATCTCCATAGAACTTACATTATCTGTATGAGTTCTATGAATATCTCTCTAATTATGAATGAAATGTACAATGGCGCTGTCTATCCGAAACTCGCTGAACTATGAAATTAGTAAAAATGTGGGTAAAACAGAAACTTTTTCCCGCTAAAATTTGAATTTTGCCATTCTCTGCCAATTCCGCATTTCAAGTTGTTTTCCTGAATGAAATTATCTGTAGATTCACTTTTAATCGGAAGTTGAACTATTTTCATGGGTCTTTCGTTTGAAATAAAACAGAAGCATGAGTTGGCTTATTTTCTTCTATTTTTGAAAGAAAAAAAATGAACTGTTGAAATGCAATTAATCTCAATTATCTCATTAAGAACTCCAATCCTTTCTGAGTTTACCCACAAAATTTCAGTTCTCAAAGTGAAACCTTTTTCAAATGCAACTTGTAATAAAAATACACTACATTGAACGCCCACCTTAATGTAGTGTGCAATCTCAAACGCAACTACAGTGGGAAGTGGAACATGTTCTTTCTCAGTGAACGATAAGGCGAAATCGAAAGCATCAGCTAAAACTGGCGCAGAGTGTTTCTCATACGCGCATAAATTTCCTGGAGCATTGCGCAGAATTGGTGATGGTGAGAGTTAAACTAATTTATTCTCGAATTCAACAAAACTTTCATCGATATCCTGAAATCATTTATGATGCTACCCGATACCGAGATCTGATTAACAGGTTCCGACAGACTTAAAACATTGATACAAATTTCAGGAAGCATCTGTTATGTGAAAATCGAAGTTAGAACTCAAACAATCCAGCAAATTCGCACATCGATTTTCAGGAATGGAATACGGAAGCATAACAAAGTTTGTTCGAACTTCCGGAGAAGTCAAATATGATAATGCAAACTAAATAGTAATTATTGATCAATGTGGCCGTGTCGTGATACAAGTTGTTTCCGGCATCTGATGATGCAATTAAAAGTTCGCCACAGATCGGAACTGGTTCAACCTCGGGCATCAAATTCAGCTTCTTAAACCAGTGCAAAAAGTAAGCGAGTACATACACACATCGTCAAAAGTCTTGCCCCCCTATCAACTATCAACTTGTTGAATGTTACATGAAAATTTTTCGTGGGTGGAATCTTCATTATCTTATAGCCCGCTCCACACTCATGGCGCGAATCTTGCCAAGAATTCTTGCCGTGAACCTGGCCAAGAATTCGCGGCCAAATAACTCATCCACACTCACACAAATATTCGCACTTTGGTTCACGGCATCCTCGCTGTCTGCGAAGACTTTCCGCCTGTTTAGCCAGCTATAAAAAGGGTTCATTCTGATAATAATCAAGAAATTCTAATTTCACTTATCTCCTCTAAATCTAATCTAATTACACTTCATTGCTACAAGAAAACCATTCATTTCAAAAGCGAATAAAGTCAGTGAACAAGCATTAAATCATTACTGCGCTGGTACCGCGAACGCCTGTGAGTATGGATGGAACATTTGTGCTTAGACGCGAAGCCTTTGTCGCGGGACAGGAGACCGCAACGAAGCGGAGAACGCCGCGAAGCGCGAACATGACACAAGAAAGTTATCCACACTCGCGTTCGCGGTATTGGCCGACGTTCTTGCCATGAGTGTGGAGCGGGCTTATGGCGCGAATCTTGCCAAGAATTCTTGCCGTGAACCTGGCCAAGAATTCGCGGCCAAATAAGTCATCCACACTCACACAAATATTCGCACTTTGGTCCACGGCATCCTCGCTGTCTGCGAAGACTTTCCGCCCTATAAAAAAGGTTCATTCTGATAATAATCAAGAAATTCTCATTTCACTTATCTCCTCTAAATCTAATCTAATTCCACTTTATTGCTACAAGAAAATCATCAATTCCTAAAGCGAATGAAGTCAGTGAACAAGCATTAAATCATTACTGCGCTGGTACCGCGAACGCCTGTGAGTGTGGATGGAACATTTGTGCTTAGGCGCGAAGCCTTTGTCGCGGGACAGGAGACCGCAATGAAACGGAGAACGCCGCGAAGCGCGAACGTGACACAAGAAAGTTATCCACACTCGCGTTCGCTGTATTGGCCGACGTTCTTGCCATGAGTGTGGAGCGGGCTTATCACTCAATGAAAACAATAAACCAGCAAAAATTTTTCTAGTTCGGGAGTTTCGGGACCGCCGAAACCGGCAAGCGTTACCCGGAGACCGGTGCCTGGTCGACCCAAAGTAACATCTGCAAGGGAAATTTTACTTGAAACAGCCAATTAAAGTCATTTTTTGACAACCCATAGACGGGTAGTCTCAACCATTACCATGAGGAGACGGTTGCATTCCTCAAATCAAAGGGCTAGAAAACCTTAAAGAGTACCACGGCAATCACCTGGACATAGAGCTACCCGTCAGCAATAGGCAGAACCCCAACAAAACTGGCTTTCTCCGCAATGGCGCATCCTACTTTTTTCGGAAGAGTCACGATTCGGTTTACAAAGTGATAGTTGACGAGAAAGGAATCTGTAGAGGTCCAGGCAGACTAAAGCGACTCAATTTCATCCAGGAAGTTGTGTGGAGGATATAATGATCGGTCGCCGTACCCCTTTCATTATCGTTGAACGAACAATGACTGGTGCCATCTACGAAGAAAACATCTTCGAGCCGATAATTGTTCCTCTGCTCAATTTGGAGATACATTTATCAGGATGATAACGCCTCACCACACTGCACACGAACGGCTCAAAACATTCATCAAGAGACCAATATCCAGACTATCAACTGGCCAGCAAACTCACCGGATATGAATACAATTGAGTTTGTATGGAATTACTTAGGGAGAGTAAGCTTGAGCCCACCATCAACTTTTCAGGAATTGAGTTTAGACCTTCAGAAAGAATGCAATGATGTATATGTTATTCGCAATAGCCGAAATCGGCCACTGTCCGAAATTTTTGCCCACAACGCGTTATGGGTATCCAAAGTTACCCACGATGCGAATAGATGTTCTTTTTTCGAGCACTGAGTAAAGCAGAATACCCAGAACGCGTTGTGGGTAAATTAGATAATCCACAATGCGAATTCTATTTTAACGCGCTTTCATTCTGCGTTGTGGACAATTCATTTTACCCACGTCGCGTTCTGGGCATTGCACTTTTCCCAGAAAACGATGAACCAGAATTTGTCGTCGAAGTCAGCCTGCTGTAGGTTGTGTACTGACAGGTACGAGTAGCGAGTATTACGAGTAGCATGAATAGATAGTAATCTATTTATGCACAAGGTATCCAGGCACTGTGGTAAGTATACCACAGTGCCTGGATACCTTGTGATTTCTTGAAATTGGTTTGACTGTGTTTTGGTTTTAGTGCGTGTTTTCGAAAATATTTCAATATGAAAGCTGAATTCGAACAAAAATTAAGTGAACAGGTCGTTATTATTACCAGACGAAGGTCATTTAGAGATTATATATGAAACCAAAGTGACACTATAAAGAAAACGGGATGGACTTGAATTATCATTCAAAAAATATCGTAGATTAAAACGGTTTGATCCATTGATTGGTGGAGAGAAGGATAAACTTATTAACATAGGACGTTTAGCAAACCAATCTGGCCTAGATTTTTAATGTGCAGCAAATGAAATGTATGATGTAATACTGATAACTCATTGAAAAATTGGACACGAAAGAGAAAAAGCTATATGTCCATTTCGCTTTACCCAAAATACGTTTCAAGTAAAACAATGATTACAAAAAACCTTATATTGAAATCAAAATAAGTTTAACGTCTGTGAATATAATTAAGAAGAGAAATAATTTTCAAAACATATTCAATTGTCTGCATGCCGTTATTTCTCTTCTTACTTATATTGAAAGTTCATAAAGGTGAAACAAAACGATATATCAACAACTTATTATAACTAAAAACAAATAGGTATTATTTACTTTCACAAGTACTTTTATGAAATCTTGAATTATATTTTATATTCAATTTCACACATGCACACGCCTTAGTTTGACATCCTTTCAAACAATTGCATTTTATAAAGCCAGATTGGTTTCCTGAACGTTCCTTGGAGGGTTTTTTTTGGCCAACTGTTAATAAATCATATCTTTTCAATCTTCGATATTTTTTGGATGATAATTGAAGCCCATCCTGTTTTCTTTGTAGTGCCACTTTGATTTCATTTACTAACTCCAAATAACGTTCATCCGATAATAACAATAACAACGACCTGTTTTTTTTTCTAGCATACGTTCACTTAGTTTTTGTTCAAATTAGGTTTTCATATTGATATAATTTCGAAAACAGGCCCTTCAATCAAACTTGAGAATTCACAAGGTGCGTAATCTATTCACGTTAGATACTCATGATAATGACTTCTCGTACTTGCCAGTACTCAACCTACAGCACACTGACTTCGACGAAAAATTCTGGTTCATCGCTTTCTGGGTAAAGTGCGATACCCACAACCCGTTATGGGTAAAATGAATTGTCCACAACGCAGAATGAAAGCGCGTTAAAATCGAATTCGCATTGTGGATTATCTGATTTACCCACAACGCGTTCTGGGTATTCTGCTTTACTCAGTGCTCGAAAAAAGAACATCTATTCGCATCGTGGGTAAATTTGGATACCCATAACGCGTTGTGGGCAAAAATTTCGGACAGTGGCCGATTTCGGCTATTGCGAATAACATATACAGGGTGTCCCACTAGTGCCGCAGCGGACGATATACGCGTAACGGACTGCGTTTTGCAAAATTTTTTGATGCAGACTTGATATACTACAAGAAGAGCACAACCTAAAAATATTTTCGATTATATAGGGTGGCCCACAAAAGAGGAATAGCGGGTGACTTTGTTTTTTCAAATGGGACACCCTATATTCAATAGTGTTTTTCAATTCTCTGAAACTTCCTGAATGCTTCCGTATACTTTTCACATATTTTTATTCGACAGTTTTCGAAATATTGGCCATTTTGACAAAAAAATGATACTTGTAGAGGCTATGTTATGCAATTATATTTCACGAACCCTTGCACATACCAATAACAGTTTCATATGGATTGAAAGACAAGACTTCAAAGTATCCTACCCAGCTATAATAAACCATCTTCAGCATACAGAGTGTCCACAAAGAGACTATCAACATGACGAATTTCAAATCGATTTTTCTTCATTTTTTCAAATGCAATGCATATAATTTTACTTCATCATTGTAATCACCATTCATTTTACTTCATTTTTTGTCAAATACATGATATGCATATCTCTAACGGAATAGGATTTTTAAGCGCTTTTTCGAAATGTTTCCCTAAAATTCACATATACCTTCGAATTCAAATAGCAGATTTGGCTTTTCTGTGGTTATTGAGAACTGTCAAATTATTCCACTCAGAATTACCATCATTGAAGCTTCAATTCATATTATAGCGAAATGAGGAACTAGAAGGTTTCGATGTATCTACTCAAAAATGTGATGAAATCAGTTACTGAAGACATAATACATTTTTGATAATTTTCTATGTTTCTACTTGGAACGTCGAATCTTCCAAAAATTTGAAACAAGCTTTGAGCTTGCGAGCTTGAAGATCTGCGTGCGTGCCTGTGAAACTTATGAATATCATTTTTTCGAAGAAAGTTGTATAAGGATAAGAGCGGGCACTTTTTTGTATCCTGAAGTTTTGAAACTCGTTTTTTTGAAGCATTCATAACTTGTACATTCAAACTCATTGGTATTTCTTGAAATTTTACATCATTGTGTGAGTATTCATCCAATCCGTAAAAACTATGATGATTTGAATTGAAGCTGCAATGATGTTAATTTTGAATAGAATAATTTGACAGTTCCCAATAACCACAGAAAAGTCAAATCTGCTTTTTGAATTCGAAAGTGAATGTGAATTTGGAGGAAAAACTCTAAAAATCCTATTCCGTTAGAGATATGCATATCATGTATTTGACAAAAAATGAAGTAAAATGAATGGTGATTACAATGATGAAAAAAAATTATATGCATTGCATTTGAAAAAATGAAGAAAAATCGATTTGAAATTCGTCATGTTGATAGTCCTTTTGTGGACACTCTGTATGCTGGATATGCTTTATTATGGCTGGGTGTGATACTTTGAAGTCTTGTCTTTCAATCCATATAAAACTGTAATTGGTTTGTGCAAGGGTTCGTGAAATATAATTGCATAACATAGCCTCTACAAGTATCATTTTTTTGTCAAAATGGCCAATATTTCGAAAACTGTCGATTAAAAATATGTGAAAAGTATACGAAAGCATGCAGGAAGTTTCAGAGAATTGAAAAACACTATTTAATATAGGGTGTCCCATTTGAAAAAACAAAGTCACCCGCTATTCCTCTTTTGTGGGCCACCCTATATAATCGAAAATATTTTTAGGTTGTGCTCTTCTTGTAGTATATCAAGTCTGCATCAAAAAATTTTGCAAAACGCAGTCCGTTACGCGTATATCGTCCGCTGCGGCACTAGTGGGACACCCTGTATACATCATTCGGTGAAACTTTCAGGTATACCTGAAAGTTTCACTTAACTTGATTCGTGGGGTGCTTTGGCGTATTGGGCAGTTGATTTAGAGAATAGGTGGTAACACTGTTGGATTTGGATTCAGTTGTAGAATAACTATAAAATCAATCAAAAATGAATAATCGATAAATTAATATTATTCAAATTTTTCCTTTTTTGTCTCATCCTGTATAATGCAAAGAGTAACAAACAAAGATTTCCTTTTAAATATATTGCTGTTGAAATAGAGGAAAATATTCATCTCATTTCCAGAACATAGATTGCAACTTGTCACAGGTTAAAATTATGATTTCCATTTTATATGTGACGCCACTGTTTGAGAATACTGTTTTGAGATGATTTATTTCATTCATTGCATTGTTCAGGGAAATGTGTACGCTGAGATAATTACATCGACGCGCGATCGGTCATTCATATGCCGGGCAACTTTTTTGTCATCCTCCCTGCTGTAACGTCATCGGCAATCCGGTTTTCGGAACAATTAAATGAGAAAAGTCAGTATTAGTTTTCCCTTTGTGATAAGCTGTCTTCTTCATCTTCGCAATTGGCGGATTAAACCTTATTCACAAAGTAATTTCGACGAGAGGGCAATTTCTCTTTACCTTAACTTTCGTTGCATCTTGTTTTCGACTGAAGTCGGATTATATTTTGGAAACTCGACTAAAAGGCCACACAACAACCGTAAGGACCTAACTGACTAGTTTAACAATATCGTAATGCCGGTGATAATTTTTGTAGGAGGCCTCTTTCTTTCCTGTCCGGATATTAAGATCCAACCTACGAATAATTCCTGTAAGGTTCATCGGGAAGGAGGACGCAGTTCCCAGAGTATTCGTCCTAGTTTTCTCTAGTTGGACTCCGGAGACGCCATCCTGGAATTTCTTTCTAATCGGTGCATATGATCGGCACAACGCAAACGTCATCAAGGTCAGATCCAACCATTTAGTATACCTAACAATATCTTTGTGATAAGCTGTCTTCTTCATCTTCGCAATTGGCGGATTAAACCTTATTCACAAAGTAATTTCGACGAGAGGGCAATTTCTCTTTACCTTAACTTTCGTTGCATCTTGTTTTCGACTGAAGTCGGATTATATTTTGGAAACTCGACTAAAAGGCCACACAACAACCGTAAGGACCTAACTGACTAGTTTAACAATATCGTAATGCCGGTGATAATTTTTGTAGGAGGCCTCTTTCTTTCCTGTCCGGATATTAAGATCCAACCTACGAATAATTCCTGTAAGGTTCATCGGGAAGGAGGACGCAGTTCCCAGAGTATTCGTCCTAGTTTTCTCTAGTTGGACTCCGGAGACGCCATCCTGGAATTTCTTTCTAATCGGTGCATATGATCGGCACAACGCAAACGTCATCAAGGTCAGATCCAACCATTTAGTATACCTAACAATATCAGAGGTTATCCACCAAATTATTCTATTGATATCTATCAAATTATTGTACATACCTAATTAATAATTATTACTATATTCATTTCTGTAAAACGCGTATGACGTCATAAGCGGATAATAATTCTCAGTTCTTTTGTTATTGCACAATTTCATAAATAAGATCCCTGTATGAAATACCAGCGTATAGTAGTAAATACTTTTCTTGTTGAAGATCTTATAACTTTTCGTACCTTTTCCACCTCTAATTGAATTACCTTGTTTTCGTGGTTTGCTAGGTAACTGTGATACGCGACAATCGGTTTAGATAAACTATCGTGGCGCCTAAATTAACATCTCTTGTACTCCCACGCCCACTCTTCGACGGTCAGGGCAGCCGGTTGCCTTGAAGTTACGAAATTTTAGTCAATCCCATAATTTTTCATGCTGAAGAATTTTGAATGGTGATAATTGGCGCCCAACGTGGGGCCAACCCGTATTTACTGAAGATAAAATCCTTTTTTTTCTCTTTTGCGAATAATTTAATGTGGATTTTCTCTAGCACTGATCGAATTCAATCTGAGATCATTGGCGTGCGTATAATTTGGCAGGAGGGTGACCGAAAATTATCTTTTGTGCTAACTAACCTTTTCTTTTCTATAATATTTTGTTGAATATTTTGACATTTCACTCTTTTTGTATATTATCGAGTTTCAGCGTGCATTGGTTTCCTTTTTATTGAAATTGTTTGCCTATTTGAGTTAATTGTATGATATTTGCTGAAGTGTGTATTGAATCTGAAACAGTGGCGTACCTGCTAACATTAACTCAATTTCACATAAAATTAATTTCTTACTTTTTCGTACATTTCTATCGTTTGCTAATAAATAATTTAGAATTTTTGGGATTTTCTTGCGGTAATCAAATATATTCGCAAATTTCTTTTCTTTATTTCATATTTTGGATATTTTTTCGGATTTAGACTGTAACTGTTGTAGTTTCTGCTTGATCCAGTGGCGTATGATATAGTAGGGTAGAGTGGAGCAGTAAAATCATTTCAGACTTTTTCTATTTCAATTTTTTTTATATTGTCACTGGCCCTGAACACTCTTTGGTAACTGAACAGTTATACTTTATCGCCTTATTTAACATTCTTGATCTCACAAAATGTCTTACCGTTACAATATTAATCGGCTTAAAAAGGATGAGTTACTGTATGAGTTGACTCTCAGGGGATTTAAAACAACCGATAAACAAACAGTCGATGATTTGCGCTCTTTGTTACGACCTTTATTAAAATTGGAAAAGGATGAGAAATCATTGGATTACCCAAAGCTTTCCTTTGACGTGTCTTCGGAAATTAGCGTAATTTCGGGTAAATTGGCTGAGATATCAGGTCTTATGGAACAAGCTGATGCGAAGGGTGATCAACATTACACACGATTTCGGCACCTTTTATGTAGATGTGAAAATGTGGTTGATGAAGACTGCTCCGAGGAACATGCTGCTAAAGTTGAAGAGCTTCAAAGTAAAATTCATAAAATGTTGAAGGAATGTGGTGAATCGCCACCTAAGGAAGATCTTGCTCGCCTACTGGAAGCTGTACCGGAATCAAGTTCTGAGTCTGATGAGGATGCAATACCAGCCCTCCTGAGATCAAGGACACGTAATACAATGTATTCTTGTGAATCCTCACCTAACATTTACAAATGGAATCTACAGTTCAGTGGAGATACGAAGAGTGGAGCATCGGTGCATAATTTTTTGGAGGGAGTGAAGGAGATGGCCAGAGCTCGAAATGTGTCTGATGCGCAGCTTTTCGAGTATGCAATTGACCTATTTTCTGGGAGAGGATTGATGTGGTTCAGATCGAATCGTGATCGCTTTCGTGACTGGAAAGGATTATCAGATCTTCTTGTAAAGCACTATGAGCCAACCGACTACAGACAAAGACTATTTCACGACATCATGAATAGAACTCAAGATCCTAGCGAGTCAATAGTCGATTATTTGACATGTGTGAAATCTATGTTTCGTCGATACGGGCACGTCGATGAAGATGTGAAACTCAGTATAGTTTCTCGTAACCTGGCTCCATTTTATTCAACCCAACTGCCTTCCGTTACATCACTTCAGGAATTGGAGGATGCATGCCTTCAATTGGAGCTGAAGAAGTATCGAGCTGACAACTATGTACCTCCTTCTAGGAAAAAGCAAGCTTACGTTGAGCCGGACTTTGCTTTTGTTTCCTGTAATGGTCCAACTCAGCATGTGAATACTGTATCTGGTGACATGCCTCAGCCTTCGACTTCATCAGGAATATCTTCTCGTGCCTGCTGGAACTGTAAGAAGTTAGGACACGTTCGGCAAAATTGCCCTGAACCCAGGAAGCTGCTCTGCTATCGTTGTGGTGAAGCTAACGTCACGGTGCGCAATTGCCCACACTGCTCATCGGGAAACGCACCGAGGAGGAACTAACTGGTCGAATAGTTGCCTCCCAAGATATTAAACCGACCGAATACCCCGATTTTTCTAGGAAAAAGATCTTACTAGACTACATCATATCTCACGCACTTAACGATCAACGACCATACCTGGAAGTGAGTGTTTTGGGTTATCCCGTTACAGGTCTTTTGGATACAGGAGCCAACCGCACTATTGTTGGTGGGTCAGGATACAACTTATTTTTGCGTTTGGGCCTGAAGCTGGTTCCTGAGGTTGTGAATTGCACTGTAGCCAACGGAGAATCGTGTGCATCGATTGGTTATATTAAGACTCCAGTGATGTTGAAGAGTAAACTTAAGTGGATTGACATTCTCGTGGTACCTGAATTATCGCATAATCTCATCCTTGGCATTGATTTTTGGCTGAAAATGGAAATAGTACCTAATCTTAATGAAAATGTTTGGCATTTCACGGATGAACCTTCGCCCAATACTCAGATATGTGGAATATCTTCGGAAGATAACCTCACTCAGTCAGAGCGAGATGAGTTATCGGAATTGGTGGAGAGGAAATCTTCTCAGATGGGTACGAGTTTAGGATGTACGAACGTTGGAGAACATGAGATCGTGATACTCCCTGGTGTGAAACCAATCAAGCAGAGATGGTATCCAGTTTCGCCACCTAAGCAACGTATAATTGATGAGCATTTGGATAATATGTTGAAGGAAGATGTTATAGAGCCATCGAAGAGTCCATGGTCATCCCCAGTTTGCCTGGTGCCTAAAAAGGACGGATCATATCGATTCTGCATAGACTACCGCCAGTTGAATGCTGTTACCAAGAAAGATGCGTACCCAATTCCCTATATGTCTGCCATTTTGGATCGTCTCAGAGGTGCCAAATTTTTAAGCTCACTGGATCTAAGATCAGCTTATTTCCAGGTTCCTGTTTCGAAGAACTCGCGAGAGTTTACCGCTTTTACTGTTCCTGGGCGTGGATTGTATCAATTTAAGAGATTACCGTTCGGACTAACAAACTCCCCAGCTACCTTCCAACGAATTATCGACACTGTCTTGGGTGCCGACCTGCAACCATATGTGATGGTATATTTGGATGATGTGATTATTATCTCACCCGACTTCAAGACGCATCTTCGCATCTTAACTCTGGTTTTCGATCGCCTGATGGATGCTGGCTTAGTTGTGAGCAGAGAAAAATGTAGCTTTTGCATGCCGCAGCTGAAATATTTAGGATACATTGTGGACTGTCATGGTTTGAGACCAGATCCCGAGAAGGTGCAAGCTATTTTGAATATTCCGGTTCCCAAAAACGTAACGGAGATTCGCAGATTTATAGGTACTGCGTCATGGTACCGAAGATTCGTGCCTAATTTCTCTTCTCTATTGGCACCTCTATCTAGCCTAACTAAGAAACATGCGAAGTGGAAATGGACCGAAGAGTGTGAATCTTCATTTCAATCTCTAAGGGAATGTTTAGTCACGGCACCAGTGATGAATTGCCCTGACTTTGAGAAAATGTTTATAGTGCAGACTGATGCTTCGGCGTATGGTATCGGCGCTGTTCTGTCGCAGGAATCGGATGAAGGAGAGAAAGTCATCGCTTTCCTTTCAAGAACTTTGACTCGTCAGGAAAGAAATTACTCGACGACAGAACGTGAGTGCCTCGCTGTTATCTGGGCTGTTGAGAAGTTGCGACACTACTTGGAGGGGTCTTTTTTTAGGATAATTACCGATCATCATTCGCTGCTATGGTTGAATCGTTTGAAGGATCCTCAAGGACGCCTTGCTCGTTGGAGTCTGAGATTGATGCCTTATAACTACGAAATCGTACATCGTAAGGGTAAGGACAATATAGTTCCCGATATGTTGTCTCGCTCATTGCCTCCCGAAGTTTCCCCTATCGAGACTGTACCGATAGTAGATATCGAAGTTACTGGAACTAATGACCCTTGGTACATAAGGACTATGAAGGATGTAGAACGCAGTCCTGAAAAGTTTTCTACCTGGAGAGTTGAAAACGGCAAATTGTTCAAGTTTGTTTCCTGTAAGATT
Source organism: Adalia bipunctata (assembly GCA_910592335.1). Taxonomy (NCBI): domain Eukaryota; kingdom Metazoa; phylum Arthropoda; class Insecta; order Coleoptera; family Coccinellidae; genus Adalia; species Adalia bipunctata. Next base: position 26,614,714 of record OU342951.1, read on the forward strand.
CCGGAGCTTTCCAGCGGTTCGGATTACTGGAAATTTGTTATTCCTAAAGAAGCTAGAGCTCGACTACTGCAACGCCATCACGACCACCCAACTTCCGGTCACTTGGGAATTTTCAAGACGTACGAGCGACTTCGTACGAAGTATTTTTGGCCAAAGATGAAAGCGGACGTTATTCGATATGTGAATCGTTGTATGGTTTGCCGCTCTTGCAAACCCGACATGAAGGCTCCTGCTGGCCTTATGGGGTCTCGCCCTAGTATTAAGGAGCCTTGGCAAGTTATTAGTCTCGACTTTATGGGACCTTTTCCTCGATCATCGTCCGGATATAAATACCTTTTAGTTATTACTGATTATTTCAGCAAATTTGTTCTGTTGTTTCCTCTTAGATCTGCGACTTCGAAAGCTTTAACGAAAATTGTTGAGGAAAATATATTTTTGATGTTCGGAGCCGCTCAATCTGTGATATGCGATAACGGCCCTCAAATGCGCAGTGCCGAATTTAGTAAAATGTGTCAGAGATATGGTGCGAAAATTTCGTTCACTCCTGTATATCACCCTTGCGCCAACCCCACCGAACGTTCCAATGGAACTATAAAAACTATGATTAGATGTTATATTGGAGACAATCATAGAAAATGGTGCGAAAACTTAGCGGCATTAGGTTGCGCAATACGTACGGCCAAGAGTGAGGTAACTGGTTATAGTCCGTTTTTCGTGAATTTTGGACGCGAGATTCGATTGCGTGCAGATGACTACACCCATCCCATTTCTTCAGATGACCCTGATATGAGCTTGAGGAAGATAGGCTTTGAGAGATTGTTTATCGAAATTCGTGAACGCCTACGTAAAGCTCAAGAACGCAACAGACATACCTACAACTTGCGACGGCGAGATGTCACTTATGAGGTTGGTGATCAAGTCATGGTCACGAATAAAGCTCTGTCCGATGCTACCGCCGCATTCAACGCGAAGTTGGCACCGAAATATGTAGGTCCGTTTTCTGTGGGAAAGAAACTCGGATCTTGGACATATGAACTATTCGATGGACTTGGTAAGAGCAAAGGAGTATGGCATGTGAAGGACCTCAAGTCAGTAGGTTGTACTGATGACCACGGTTAGTGGGGTGCCTTTATGCACTTGGATATTTTGGCTGACGAAACTTGCGATATTGGACATGCCCTATTGTTCTAATCTGCGATTTATATGTGTTATTGCCTATTGCTGTTCAGTTGGTTGTCTTCGAGCTTATCGTCGATAAACTTGAAAGTTTACCTCCTGTGGAAGGAGAGGGGGGATTGTCACAGGTTAAAATTATGATTTCCATTTTATATGTGACGCCACTGTTTGAGAATACTGTTTTGAGATGATTTATTTCATTCATTGCATTGTTCAGGGAAATGTGTACGCTGAGATAATTACATCGACGCGCGATCGGTCATTCATATGCCGGGCAACTTTTTTGTCATCCTCCCTGCTGTAACGTCATCGGCAATCCGGTTTTCGGAACAATTAAATGAGAAAAGTCAGTATTAGTTTTCCCTTTGTGATAAGCTGTCTTCTTCATCTTCGCAATTGGCGGATTAAACCTTATTCACAAAGTAATTTCGACGAGAGGGCAATTTCTCTTTACCTTAACTTTCGTTGCATCTTGTTTTCGACTGAAGTCGGATTATATTTTGGAAACTCGACTAAAAGGCCACACAACAACCGTAAGGACCTAACTGACTAGTTTAACAATATCGTAATGCCGGTGATAATTTTTGTAGGAGGCCTCTTTCTTTCCTGTCCGGATATTAAGATCCAACCTACGAATAATTCCTGTAAGGTTCATCGGGAAGGAGGACGCAGTTCCCAGAGTATTCGTCCTAGTTTTCTCTAGTTGGACTCCGGAGACGCCATCCTGGAATTTCTTTCTAATCGGTGCATATGATCGGCACAACGCAAACGTCATCAAGGTCAGATCCAACCATTTAGTATACCTAACAATATCTTTGTGATAAGCTGTCTTCTTCATCTTCGCAATTGGCGGATTAAACCTTATTCACAAAGTAATTTCGACGAGAGGGCAATTTCTCTTTACCTTAACTTTCGTTGCATCTTGTTTTCGACTGAAGTCGGATTATATTTTGGAAACTCGACTAAAAGGCCACACAACAACCGTAAGGACCTAACTGACTAGTTTAACAATATCGTAATGCCGGTGATAATTTTTGTAGGAGGCCTCTTTCTTTCCTGTCCGGATATTAAGATCCAACCTACGAATAATTCCTGTAAGGTTCATCGGGAAGGAGGACGCAGTTCCCAGAGTATTCGTCCTAGTTTTCTCTAGTTGGACTCCGGAGACGCCATCCTGGAATTTCTTTCTAATCGGTGCATATGATCGGCACAACGCAAACGTCATCAAGGTCAGATCCAACCATTTAGTATACCTAACAATATCAGAGGTTATCCACCAAATTATTCTATTGATATCTATCAAATTATTGTACATACCTAATTAATAATTATTACTATATTCATTTCTGTAAAACGCGTATGACGTCATAAGCGGATAATAATTCTCAGTTCTTTTGTTATTGCACAATTTCATAAATAAGATCCCTGTATGAAATACCAGCGTATAGTAGTAAATACTTTTCTTGTTGAAGATCTTATAACTTTTCGTACCTTTTCCACCTCTAATTGAATTACCTTGTTTTCGTGGTTTGCTAGGTAACTGTGATACGCGACAATCGGTTTAGATAAACTATCGTGGCGCCTAAATTAACATCCCTTGTACTCCCACGCCCACTCTTCGACGGTCAGGGCAGCCGGTTGCCTTGAAGTTACGAAATTTTAGTCAATCCCATAATTTTTCATGCTGAAGAATTTTGAATGGTGATATTTCTTAAGGAACCTAGGGGGGCCAAGACTTTTGACGATGTGTGTATTTCGGATTGAAACAATGAATTTGAAATTCCATTACTTCCTCGCCTTGGATAAAGCTGAAACTAAAGAAATGAAGGCCAGCCGGACCTGCATTATGGATAAAATAGACATTCGTTGACAGTGCATAGTCTCGCCACTGCCAGTTGAATATTGAGTTAGCAGATCGAACAGTGAATCTATAATCTATCCAATATTGTTTGATACTTTTTTCAACTGTAAATGGCTCTCATCAAACATGTTTTTCCTATAACGTTTTTCAAAATCTTCGAAACTGTTATTTCAAATTAAATTAGTTTTGATGAAGTGTTCACCCAATTCATGGTAAAAACTTTTTCTGGTATCAAAGTAACAGACTAACCGATCCATACCATCCACAGGAAAATACTAGGAGACTTTTTGAAAACGATGAACAGCTTATAAATATTCTTGAAAGAATTGTTCATTTTGGAAAACAGAAGTTTCCATAAGTTTTTGCATAAACGTGCCTTTTTAAGAGTTATTCCTGATTTTATCCGATATGTTGGTCAAATATTCTTCAAAACATTACTGCAATGAATTTTGAGCACTGATTCTACATAAACGAGAGCTATATCATTTCGTTACCATTTTTAATTCCTCGAATTTTTCTTTGATAGTTGCCAAAAAAAAAACTTCACTTTAGTGCGTCAGAGGACCAATTTTTGTATATCCATCAAGTTATTGTTACTTATGTTACTTATTCAAATGGAATTTTCAGTTGTGAAGTCATTTCTCATGTGTCTACTGAAAGCACGAGTGAAAATAGCCTTCACCTTGAGAAAATGTGAAGCATTCAATTCTGTATATTATCGGCATAAAACAGTATGTTTCTATAACAATTTGAAGTTCTTCATATTAGGCAATCAATAACGAACACCCAGGTGGATTATTTGAGGATGGACTGGGCATATCTTTCAGTCAGAAAATTCCAGATCTAATTTGAGTTACGATTGCTTCAGGCAATGGACAGAAAACTTTTAGCGTAGTACAGACTGATCCATTAACCTTTTGCAGTTTTCTCTGAATAAGATCTTTACCGTTGAAGGATTTAATATTTTTCGCAATGATAGAGATATTGGAGGAAATTGAAAATATGCGAAAATATTGAGCTATTAAAAAATCCCTCATTCGTGGAATAATTTTTTTGGAACCATCATTTTCTTCAAATCTAGAGCAAGGTTTTATACCCGTTTCCGATAGGCATCTTCAGAGGTTAACAAAAAAAGGTTATTATAGGCTGTTTGTAGTTACTTACGCTTTTTCCGAGGTAGAACTTATGAAGTTTGTACCAACCTGAAAAAAAATTTATGTACTTATTATTGTGAAAGTAAACCTATAAAAAAAATAAGACTAGGTATTTCACTCGTTTCAAAAACTGACCAATCACAGTCCAAAGACAGCTCGTATTATCGTTATAATACCAACTGTCTCTCAATTATGATTGGTCTGACAACTTATAATAATATGTGATTCAACTATGGATACCAACGGTTTGACAACTAATAAATATAAATTGTAGACGTCAAGATTACATGTTTTTCATTCCTTTTCTCGAATATGAAGTTTCTGATCTTTCATTTTGTTCCTGAAATAGTCTTATAAAATATCACACGAGATTCAATTTACCTCATAAGTCTTTCTCTTATTTCCAAACTCAAATCAGTTGCTTTGGGGACAACTCATTCTCTTTTGAAAATGAATCGATAAACTCATCAGGAAATTCAATCTCCTGTGATATAACTACTGAAAACACCATACAGACCAATCTTTCATTTCATGACAGTATTGATATTGTTTATCGAAATCAACTCGTTGAAATTTAATTTCAGATGAACGATTAAACGATATCGGCGGCAATTTTCAAAGGCGAATCAGATTTCGAGTTTTATAGCGAAAATCGAAAATGGCAATATCATACGTGAATTCGAATTTGAACTTACTCAATAAAAATGAGGACGATATATGCAATATGTGGTGTCATAAGTGAGATAAATTGTAATGAGCAGGAAATAAAATATTCAAATAAAGAAAACACCCAAACATGAAGAATCGAATCAATAAAAAGTATTTGTATCAAATGGAAGGACATGGGTATGAATTTACTGATGAATGGGTATTTCAGCATCAGCATCTATATTCCTTCACAATTGAAGAATATAATTGAGAACATTGTGAAATCGATTTCGATGACATCTATAATATAAAAATGAATCGCAAAATGTGTTGGTAAGCGCATAACTCAACAACGCCTCGACCAATTTGGCCAAATCTTTTTTTAAAATGTTCGTTGAAGTTCAAGGATGGTTTTTACGGCGAGAAAAATTAGAATTATTGCTGGAAAAACCCTAAAAATAGCCCTTTTTTTTTAGTCTATATTATCTATGGTTGGTTCAAAACTTCGAAATGCCATATTGTTCAAACGATCGCACCAAATTGGACAATTTTTTTTTGTCGCCTTTTCCTCACACGTGCCTTATGCCATATATTGTTTGATTTAAGAAAAAAGTATGTAATACTCTCTTTCAAAAGAATATATATATATATATGAAATCCCTTATTTCCTAACTATATATATATATATTGAGATACTATGGGTACTCGGCAAGGGCTTGGTTGTAAAACAGAGACAACTATTTGTCGTTCGATTGTCTATATTTCGAGCCTATTGTTTGAATACCTTGCTCTTGCAGTTTTTTTTTTAAATGTCAACTGAGTTGCTCGTGTCCTGATGAAGAGCCCAACAATAGGCTCGAAATATAGACAATCGAACGACAAATAGTTGTCTCTGTTTTACAACCAAGCCCTTGCCGAGTACCCATAGTATCTCAACATATAATATACGGCAATACTTCCAATTCACTATATATATATATATATATATATATATATATATATATATATATATATATAGGGCAAGGTTTATATATCAAAACATTCCCAAAAAAATCCTACAGAAAAGAAAAAAAGACATTCCTTTTTCTCGAGCAATCATAGAGAACTTATGTAGGTTTTGACATTTGGACAAAGGAGGTTAGTTTTTCTTCCACAGAATCGCATGTCAAGTGAATAGTTAAAAGTGCAGTAGGTCTTACCACAGAATACCTAACAACGGTATAAGAATATTCTATGGTAGAACGAAGTTTCACGGTATTCAATAGAAATGCAATAATAAAATAGAACGAGAGAAATGGACTCGCTATTTTCGATAAAATAGAACGTTGTGAAGTTATAAGCCATGAAGTTGTCTGGCAACGGTGGATTTCATTTTCTTGAAGGGTAGGAAATTCAGAAATGGTAGACTAGACTAGAGTATACTCCATTCACATTTATAAAGTATCCCGGTTGGCCAAGTTTTAGGTTTATCAAGTTTTTTCACTTAAAAAAGTCGTAGGTTGGCACTCGTGAAAATTAAACAACGTTGCCAATGTTAATTCGCTAATTTATCCCTTCAATATTCTTGAAGTCTTCAAATTATATGAGTGTGCTGATAAGAGAAATGTCAAGTTTGATTAATAAACAATAAAAGTCTGATTCACTTGAAAGATATTTCGCTTTCTGAAATAAAAAACTAAAAAAACTGTTCGGTAAGGGTTGATCACATTTACTTTAACAAATATAAATATATTCATCACGCCAGGAAACTAAAAATGCCGAAGGTAGTGACGAAAAAGCAGAGACAAACTATGAGGAAGAATTGAAATCGGCTCATTCAAAAAGTATCAATTTGGAATCAACACTTTATTATACCAGCTATCCAACATTTTTAACGTAGGTATGTGAGTGAAAACCAAGGTATTATATTTTATGAGAATAGATATTTATTTTTTAGCTGCACATAAACACAATCAGGAGGATTTTAAGTGAAAGAGACGACAAAGAATTTCCTTCTATTGGTACACCAAAAAAGACATTGACTGAAGACTTCATTTTGAAAAAAGATCTGCAACGACAAATTTGGAATTATAATTCTAAACATGAACATTTTTCGATTGATAATCTACTCACTTTTGCAAAATAACATTTGGAATATAACGGAGGACGGACATTACTTAAATCATGAAATCAATGGGTTACAAATACAAAAGGGTAAATGAACGCAAAATTTTATGTGAACAAAAACATGTTGTTGCAAAATTACTTTCCTGCGCAAGTATAAGCTACAGTATAAATCTTCGAAAATATCAGATTTGTGTTTCTACATGAAACTTGGATTTACCAAAACGATACTTCAGTTCGTCGCTGGACACATGAATCTGATATGATGAGTAATCCATCCAAAATTGAATCAGAAGGAAAACGTTTCACAGTTCTACACGCAGGAAGTAATTTTGGATTTTTAGAAGGTTGTGATTTCATTTTAGATTAAAAAAACAATGACTGTGACTATCACAAGACAATGACCAGTGAAATTTTTCAGAATTTGGTTATTAATCAACTGATTCCATCTTTAGCTAAGATTCCTGTGAAATGTGTGGTGGTAATGGACAATGCACCATATCATTCGGTTCAATTGGATAAACCACCCACCTTTTCCAGCAAAAAAAGCGAGATGCAGGATGGGTTGATTAAAAACAAGATTGATTTTAATCAAAATTTTACCAAGAAACAACTTTGGAATTTGATATTACCTCATCGAACTGACAGACAGAGACGATAGGTATGTAGTTGATGACCTTTTGAAGGAGCATGAGGTTCTTAGATAACCCCCATACCATTGTCAGTACAATCCTATTGAAATGGCATGGACGTTTTGTAAGAACTTCTATAACAAAAACATAAATTCGCATCCCTATACAACGGATATAGTGTTGAATTTATGGAGTCTGGCTCTTTCAAAATGTACATCAGATATGTGGCAAAATTTTTATTTACATTGTGAGAGACTTATCACAGAGGACTGGACAAAACACATGGGTAATCTTCCAATAGCAGATATTCCTCCATTCATTATTTCATTGGGAGAATATGATTCAGATTCAGAATTTTCTGAGGGTTATTCTGACTCAAACAATGATCTAATGGATATGGAATAATATGTAGAGGAAATTCTGAGAACTCGTCTCTTCCACTTGAAATGGGGAAATTCAGAATGGATGGAGGTTCAAAAACTCCAAAAGGAACATTACTAGTGTAAGTTCAACAGAACCCTTTATCCGGCAGTGTGAAAGACCTAACGTTTGGATATTATAGTATTGCAAAAATGTCGAATACCCTCCTTATTCAACTAGTACTGTATCGAAGATTTTCTACGGTCAAGGAAGTTCAACTGAATCAAACAAAATGACAAAAAGCCTATACTATGGAAAAGGAAGTTGCTGCAAACCACCTAGAATTTCTCAATATTAGTAGGCCTGCTTGGAGGACCAGATCTGGTCGGAAGACCTTCGTTGTCAAGGACCAAATGTAGGTTATATTATTTATTATTTCCTGATGATTTTCTATCTTCTTTTCTGTTGCAGATATGATTTCAAGATATTTTGTCAGTCTCAATCCAAAAGAAAGATAAAATGTTGTTCCTGAAGAAGATTCCATCCATTATAAATATGTCAGCCTATTCTTTGAAAAAATTCCAAAACCTCTATACTTACTCAGAGAGGTTTTTATCTTTGTGCTCTTGTATCATAGTTAAAAATGTATGGTGTCCTGTTCGAATCTGTTTTGCTATTACTGTAATTGCTTTGAACATGCTATAATGTTTGATACATCAAATAACCTAATGCTTTTTCTCAAAGAAGCATATACATGTAACAATGTTAGAAAATAATGTTTTGTGATTGAAAATTATGGACGTTTTATATATTCAAATCCAATTTCTTTATTGAGTTACCGTTTTCTCAAGTTTTTGTATCCAATCATTTTATGCCAGTTTGAAAAAGAATCTTTATTAATGATTGTATTCATAGCGTCCATGAGTAGACTTTTTTGAATTTAATATTAGGTACTGCTCACATCAGAAGTTTTCACCTGAACTCTTCCATGTGTGCAATTCTCTTGAAAAATTACTAATTGTATATTGTTAAAAAATTATGTCTTAAGCTGTAATGCCATTGAAATTACGTAAGGAAATTACATTATGAATTATACTGTATATATGTTATTTCATCCCATTGTACTTTGATTCTTTTTTCGAATAAACTATCACAAAGTAACGGACTATTCTGGCCATTATTTTTCAGTGAAATTTCAACACTCGATTCTTGTCTTCCGTTCCAGAAAATAGCATAACTGAATCTTCCAACCATGTTAATATGAATGAGAGAAATGGACTAGCAAAGATCTAATTTAAGAAGTAAATCGCCGGAACGTGCTGCTACCGAAGAAGGAAAATGACAGACCGGTTTCTGGCTTTTTATGCCGTCATCAGTGCCATATATCCCCTCATACGGTAGCAACCAAATGAAACGGCAGAACTTATATTACTCTCTAGTAGGAACTACTGAGTACTATGTAATACTACAGTGTCCCACCTAGCGGGCAAATGTCTACGTTTCATCCCAGACGTTCCTTCGAAAATTAGATATCTGCGTACATTCATTTTACCCTTCGGTGTCGCAAGTACTTACTTTGAAGTCTCATGCGTCACCTCGGATAGTAGAATACGCCCGTTCATACGGTTCGGATCCCGCAAGTGTAATAATCAAAAATAAGAAATTCACGTCCGTTAGGACCATCCACTAGGGACATACAATAAATGAGAGAAATGGACTAGCAAAGATCCAATTCAAGAAGTAAATCGCCGGAACGTGCTGCTACCGAAGAAGGAAAATGACAGACCGGTTTCTGGCTTTTTATGCCGTCATCAGTGCCATATATCCCCTCATTTTCCTTCTTCGGTAGCAGCACGTTCCGGCGATTTACTTCTTAAATTAGATCTTTGCTAGTCCATTTCTCTCATTTATTGTATGTCCCTAGTGGATGGTCCTAACGGACGTGAATTTCTTATTTTTTTTTTTTTTTTTTTTTTTTTTTTTTTTTTTTTTTTTTTTTTTTTTTTTTTGGTTAATATGAATGTGAAATATTCCCACTATTAACAGAGAAAAAAGTTTTTTCAACATTCGCCAGGTCTCTGGAATTATTGAATTCACATATTTTCTCAAATTCATTATTTTCCCAAAGTAAATAAACATTTCGATAAATACGTAATTACTACGACCCTTATGAAGAAAGGGCAACATTGCTCAATCATCTGACAGAAAAATGACTATAACCTAACATTTTCAAAAAATACAGAGTGAAATGTGTCAAAATTCCATGGCCAACCGGTATACTTTATAAAAGTGAATGGAGTATATGAATGGCGATGTATACAATTATTGTGTAATTTGCATAGAACTTATAATAACATGGAAGGCTATTATCAGATCAAGTTGGTGGAACAGTGAATTTTTACCGGAATGTAAAGTAAATCGGATTGTGACGATAAGCATCAATCGTGAATTGTCCATTTTCATCTTTTCTCTATATTTTTGAAATGTTTTTGATTTATGTTTGGGTAATAAATATACATATTTGCGGAAATAACTGAATTCAAAATTGCCCATAATTAGAATTTGACATATTATTTTTGTATTTCTGTTTTGTGTGACAGCTCATATCCATGGAAAAGATGACGTTTGACAGATGACGTTTGACAGATGACGTTTGACAGATGACATTTGACAGATGACGTTTGACAGATGACATTTGACAGATGGCATTTGACAGATGACGTTTGACAGATGGCGTTTGAGAGATGACATTTGACAGATGACATTTGACAGATGACAGATGACATTTGACAGATGACGTTTGACAGATGACATTTTACAGATGACGTTTGACAGATGACATTTTACAGATGACGTTTGACAGATGACGTTTGACAGATGACGTTTGACAGATGAGGTTTGACAGATGACGTTTGACAGATGACATTTGACAGATGACGTTTGACAGATGACGTTTGACAGATGACAGTTGACAGAACTTTTATTATGCCTTTTTTATCTCCTGCTTGAAAAAATAGCAATGGTAAGTTTATACAACTTTAACGGGGGTTTCCAAAGCATATCACCGGTGATCGGAGCTTGATCTAGAATACTCGATTTGACAGCTCAGAAATCTAACCAAGCCGATCACTGGTGATTGCGTTGTGAAATCTACTGTAAGTATAGGCAGGGCCTTCTTAAGATAAAGATGGCTATGGTATAGGTATTATTTAGGCGAAACAAAGTTCGCCGGGCCAGCTAGTTCAAAATACAGAAAAGAACTCAAAATTATACTGAAATTGAAGACTTTTGTATTTTGTAGGATATAATGAGCAATTACATTCTCGGAAACGATGAGTTATATGCAAAAAACACAAAAATACTTTCATTTTCCAAATTAATCGTTGCTTTCAAAAATATCAAATTTTAAACTCTTTTCAGAAGTCTCACCAAATTTTTCGTGTATTCAAAAACTTATCAGGCTGTATCACATAAAACAGAAAAAAATATTCAATAAGTGCTTATTAAGGAAAATCATAACTGGAGTTATATCTTCACCAAAGTGAATTTGGAACATGATTACGAAAAAAAGTGATTTATGTATTTGATTCTACATTCTGCATGTTGAACTTTAAAATCTATTTTTGACATACCCTGTGAAATTTTTGAGGGAAACCAATCGATATGAATATTTTAATTTTCAACCTTCGTCAAAAATAGTACATTGTTTACCGGGTAGGAAAAAATTCCTGGACGATTGCGAAGATTGCTAAGTCGAGGCGCAAGCCGATAATTGAACGAAATGTTGGAAATGTGAAGAAGTTTTACATTTCTCATTCAAGTTCTAAATGATGCAGAACAAATAAAACCTGAAACAAGACAAGCACCCAATCGAAATTACACAAACGCTTCTTCACGCGTAAATGGCATGTTCATTTCCAATCATTCACTTAGAAAACCAGTAACCGATGTTCCCCCTTTCATTGCGTTTATCTATTGCGATCTCATTAGCTCCATATGGACGTTTCCAATTATCCATAATAACCCTATTTGCACTAAAAAGCTGATATGTTCGCAACTCCTAGTTTTTAACATGACACCGAACAAATTCCATGAATATTTCTGCGGATTCTCCCGGTGGTACCGCACGGCCGGTGTCCATGCGGTCTGTTCTGTCGGAAAATGTTTGCAAATTGCGATCATTGCGGACGAGTATTTAATTAGATATGAATCGAGGCAGGTTTATGACCGTGAAATATATGGTGCGACAAGTGTTCGATGAGCTCGTTCACCACCTGCTATCCCGTCTACTGTTTTACATTTAATCTAGGGAAATTAAGATTCAACTCATAGAATTATAATTTAATTGAATTTTCATATTGAACCGTAGAGTTTGCCTAACTGCCTTGCACTGCTCGCGGTGTTTTATTGTCATTTGTCATTTATAGTCGTTGTTTGTTGACAGTGCTCTATTTTGTCAGTTGATCCCAATTTGATTTATAAACACATGAAGCTAAGAATTTGTATAATTTTGCATTGTGAGTGGAATTTCGTGGAAATCTATCTTGAAATGTACGAAATGCTTAAGAGTCTTCATCCTTCAGAATAAGAAACGTATACCGACAGATGGCAGTGCAGCGCATTAATTTTTATTTATTGGATTATTCAGCTTAAGAAACTCTACCCTGAACAAGATCACACTGGCTAAAAAATACTCTCTCTCTCCTTCACTTCTTTACCTCTTATCTGGGAGGAGATACCTGCGGGGCGTATCATTTAAGAGAAATTCAATTCCAGGTTGGAATCCACAATTGTAAGAAACAAATAATTTTGACTTCCGACGGCTAAAACAACCTTTAATAAATTGTCGTTGATAAAAATGGATATTTATCATTTCGAATAGAAAAATTCAAGGAAATGAATTTCACGAAAACAACACATTGTTGTGATATTATTTACAAAAAAAACGGTAAATTCTAAAAGAAAAATGAGATAGACATTTGATTCACTAAATGATTAACTTCAATACTGAAATGAAAAAACACAAAAATATTCGTAAATTTTGATGATGGAAATGTTGAAAAATAACCAAAAATGATGAAGAATACCCTTCTCATTCACTTAATACTTATAAAATATTTTTTTATTATTTTATCTTTATACACTCATACATCCCTTTATCAAGCAGAATGAATAAATCGTTTCTGACTCCCTTTTTTTCAGGGATGTAGAACCTTAAGGTGAATCGTATTTATCCAGAATGACCAAGCACGGACGTGAAGTCAGGAGCTTTTGAGCGCTCGTTCACCAGCATTGTAACTTGAATGGATGCTCCAAGGAAAACATCCAAATGGGTGTGATATGTGGATGATACTTTCGTGATTTATTTGGACTCGGTGAACAGCAACTCAATAACTTCCTTGAACACCTCAATAGCAGGCACCCAAAGATAAAGTTCACCATGGAAGTAGAGAGAGATGGTTGCCACCTCTCCTGGATGTTTTGGTTAATAGGAAGCCAAATTGCAAACGGTGATACAAGGTTTAAAGAAAAGTGTGATCAAAAAACTTGTTGCGAGATCCTGACGCATATGAGAGCCTGAATGTCTGCTGGACGAGCTGAAATCATGGCAACAAAAATTGGTCGCTACTCACCGTCCATCAGCGTGAGTGTGAATCTACAGTCTATATGAATGAACACGAAAAATGACACAGGTCCTGAGAGGTGCCAGAGACCGAACGGATCTTTCCTTTCAAGCTGGTGTCCATATAATTTGCGACTGCGGAAAAGTTTACATCGAGACTAAAAGGAGAATTTATTCACGAATCAAAGAAAAAAACGGTGATATCGACTGTATCAAACAGAGAAGAATACACATTAGCTGTGCAAACACGAAAGGGAAATCTGTAAGATCTGATCCGCAGTCCAGATCTGTTACAGATTTGGACTGCGGATCGGATCGCTCGGCCGATCTGGTCTTTCGCGGATCATATATCTCATATATACAGGTTGTCCCAGAAGTCGCGCACCCCATTTAGGGGATAGAAAGTGAGAATTATTCTAAGTCCAAAAATTCATGTTTGAAATTTCTTGATAACGTAATTGATTAGTAATTAATTAATGAAAGTGACCAATAGGCAGTGGGGACGCGAGAGAGAGACGCCAGTCTCAGTTTACTGCGTGAAAAGCCGGCAGCACCTCTGGCGACTCTCTCTGTCGCGTCTCCACTGCCTACTTATTCCTCTGTGGGGCGCTACTCATTGGTCACTTTCATTAATTCATTACTAATTAACTACGTTATCAAAAAATTTCAGACATGGATTTTTGGGCTTAGAATATTTTTCACTTTCGAACCCCTCAATGGGGTGCGCGACTTCTGGGACACCCTGTATATATAGATAATTAGTCTTACCACTAATTTGCACTTCTAAAAATGAAAATTATTATTAATGCTTTCTAAATTAGAAGACCGGCCTATATATACCAATTCTGACCTGTGTAGACTAGGAATAATTATATTTAATTGAATTTCTCACCTATCTGCTTACTTGAAACCTCTTAATCTTCAATTAGGAATTCGTAAATTGAATGATATTATATTATAAGTTTTATGGAGTATAAATAAAAATGTCATGATGATAAAAGAAAAACATCCGAAATCAACATTATATTATGATATTATTAGGAAAATGAAAGCAAGGGCCTTTTCAGGCTAATTCTTTTTTTTTTATTTTTCAATCCTGTCATTTTTATATCAGCAGCACGTCATGACAAGTAAGACCAATCAAAAATCTCTCTGGCCACCGACGTCACCCGATTTCCCGCTTCTTCTGATCGTTTGAATTCGGTAGTTTATTTTTGAGTTTTCAATTTTTTTCATGGGTATAAATTGATGAAGAAAAAATTCAAAAAAATCACGAATCACGAATTACGTGGGAATCAAATATGTCAAAATGTATTTTTTCTGAAAATGACTAGAAATGTCCATTGTTTTGAGGCCATATTCGGCTCAAAATTATAGAATTTGAGGCCAAATGATACTGTTCATAGGAACAAACGCGCAAAATGCAAGAATATTTAATTTAATTTCGGATAGTTTGGCAATTTCAAAGAATATTCTCATATCGATACACTTAGCGTCATCTTTCGGGCGCCATCGCAAGTGATCCCTTAAATTGCAGTAGGGAACGAAAGAGAGCATTTCCAGTGGCGTGACTATGTGAAGACAAAGTTTTCTCAAAGGGGAGTAAAATGGGTTTCCATCCCCACTTTTCCATGACTAAGGTTAATAGAAATAACACGGTTGAGCTACATTGGTTTCGATTAACATGGAATCACAGAAGATATTCAAAGCTAAGAAATCAATTCATCGAAACTATTAAGCAAATTCTGGCTGCAAATACACAGAAAGAGCACTGAGATACAATATCATGCTCTGTTAGGGGCCACAATAGACCTTAAGGTCACAGTGGACTGTAACCCTTTATCACTATAACACTATACAATATTATATTATGTATATCAATTTTTCTAGACAATAAAGCAACCTTTCTCAAACATAATTACTTTCGACCTTAGACCATAGTCTATACAATATTATGTATACTCCATTCACAATTATAAAATCACAACTCTGGCCTTGGAAATTTGACACATTTCACTCTGTATCGAAGTTATGACGTTTTTCAAAATATTTTTATGTTCCAAGTCAACACTATGTTGCCCTTTCTACATTCTTAGCGTATTTCTCAGAATGTGAATGAATTGGAAAATATGTGATGGACGAAAATAATTAACGTTTATATGAATTTCTAGTTATTTGCATGAAAAGTACAAGAGATCACTGTTGAAATATATAATTTTTCGCCATGGAAGAAAATTGCATTGCTTTCACATAATTTTCATATGCATGCTTGTGAAGATTTGATGTTTATTATCCTCTTGAACTGAAAGTTCAAGACTTGACGACATCAATTGTTGATTCTAATCAAGAATTCATTAAAAAAAAATCAACCCAAAGATATAAGATGAATTGATGGGTAATTACAAGAATCAAGAATAATGGAACATCATATCCCTCTACTGGAATCCGAATATGTGATATGATTGTGAGGGTGCATAACATTTTTATTTCTAATATTTCTTTATTTCAAATAAATAACAGTTTTATTCATTCATCACAAAGAAAATAAACATAATAACTAAATTAACGAATTTGTTTACAGAGAAACTAATAATTTCAATGCAATATAAATTAATAAGCCTGAAAGCTTTATAGATATACATTTCATTTATTTTATCTTATGAACAAGGAGTAAAATATTCTGGCTGTATAGTAATTTGTTAGTTTAAAAAAGATTCATACATCACTACCACAGTAGGTTTGTACAAATGAAATGGAATAGGTCAAACATATGCTTCACATTTATCATTCACCTGTTCTGAAATAAGATGCAAACTCCTGGAATATGGAAAAAACCGATGTATTCTGGTTCAATATAGCCCATTTCTACTTTCGGCAAAGGATTGATAGCAATGAAAGCTCCAGTGACACATATTTCAATTCATCGGAATCTGAATCGTTGAGTGCAATATAGTCATATTTCTTCTTTTTTTTAGCTTCTTCGACGTGTTTTTTTCTGAAACGTGAAAACGATAAACAATAATCATTTAGAGACCAATGATGGCCATCCAGAACCCGTTTACTTACGAAAATCGTGCAATTTCATTCTGCAAGTTCTTTCCTCATAATTCCTCGAAAATCCTACCTGAACCATCTTTTCCGGTCGCTTTCGTTAGAAGATCGTATAAGGAAGCCTTTTTTTCCATTTACACATCCCAAATAAATTTTGAGCACCAAAAACGATACCGAAACTAACCAAACTTCTGGGGGACCGGAATTTCGTTTGAAATCTTTCCAAACGGCCAGATTCCTAAAAAAACTTCGTTATCAAGTGTAAAGAAGGCGATTAGTACTTACCGTTGCTTTTTTTATGCTTATTAATCGATTTTTGGTCCAATTCAAATTTGCCGTTCGTACTCACGCCAAAAGTCGTGAAAGGAAAAAATGACACTTGCACGAAATCGACGGGAAACTTCTTCTGGACGACGAAGAACGGGAAAATAGGCGATTCCTTATCGATATTTCGCCCCAAAATCGCCTATCGATTCGAACTAACAAAATGTGGAATATCTTTGATACTTTTACTTTGATGTAAACAAAGCAACTGGCAACAACGTTTGGTCATAAACAATATTCTCTGTACGCGCACAGATTTTTCATCAGGTGCACCAATTCCTGAAAACGAAACCATGGCCAGAGTTGTGATTTTATAATTGTGAATGGAGTATACCTATATCAATTTCTCTAGACAATAAAGCAACCTTTCTCAAACATAATCACTTTCGACCTTAGACCATGGTCTAAGCTTTCGACATACCCGAAATGACGTGATAACAGAGGTAACTTATATTTCAAAAGTTGATATGCTTTCCGTGGAAGCTTGAGGATGTGATAGAAGTTCTTCAAATTTATTGAGTTTGAGTTCACATTGCGATAGAAACTTGATGCGCCATCTCTTCCTAGAGTACAATGACTTTTCACACTTATGAGTTATGAAAACAATTTTCTTCTAGGCAAGTAAAATTACTACAATTTCCCAATAAATTTCTTGATACTTTAGCTGAAGTGTGATTTACTAAAAATTTCAACCATCTAAATCTGGATTGTGCTCCGATATGAGGTATAACTTGACCTTGCTCTGACATCGACCCTGAAATTCAAATAAGAAAAAGGTATTGAAATTGGACATCTGTAATCCAACAGAAACAATTTTAGATGCGTGGGGACAGACTTTACGGACACACGGTACACATATTGTCGCCGGTGAACAATTTGATCCAATTTTGGATAGTTCTCCCGACCCTAAAACGCAGCAACACAAACACCATGCGGAATAACACGTTACAACTGTTACAAAATGTATACATGTACAGACAATATCGAACCGTGTTCGGCATATTTTATTAACATTGTAAACATACCGCCATGTTTACCCCGCACCTTCACCCATACGCATCGCGCTTAATCATAGTGACCTATATCGAATTTCGAGATTAGGGCACAGGGTCTTCCATTTTAAGGATTCCTGTCGTTTCTCCTTGCACTATCGGATGAGGTATGGTGTGAATATGAAAGAGCGGTGGAAGTTTTAATAGATTAGCCGTAACCACAGGTTTGGTGAAATAATTTTATGGTATAAATTTGAAGAAACATGAATATGAATTTTTCGAATTTTTATTGTTTAAGGATCATGGGAGAATAAGAATAAGTAGATACAAACAGGGTGTTTCTGAATTAGAGGTACAAACAGAGAGATAAGATTCCTTTCATAATTTCAAGAAAAAATGTCTCATAAACATGGGACCGCAAATAAAGTTTCGAGATATGTACAGTGTGTGCTTGAGATCATTTTAACGGCCCACCAGATCCCCAAACTTTACTAACTAGATTTTCATGACTATTTTCCTTGGGATTTCCAGAGAATTGACCATATTCATTAGCTATCGGTGGCAGCTTTTTGAGCATCTTTGGGTTGGTACCAATCTGTCATCTTTGGAATAATTAATATAAAATGTGCACTTTACGGAGAAATTAAATAAAACGATTACTACGAGCTTCATAGATTTATTCAACGCCACCATCATACAACTTATCACTCATGAAAAAACATTCCCAGTGTTGCCAACTGTCAAGTTCTTCCTCTTACATTCCATCCCGGCTTTCCTTATCCATTCACATTTTAACCAGCACCACATTTCCTCCAACACTCCCTTCTCGGCATAGTAGCGATCTAGCGACGATGACGACTCTGCAGGAAATGGACGAAATCTCGGCTACATACACAACCTAACTCAAACAAAAAAGACAAACCAGATGGTTTGGCCCACTTGATTCTTTCAACACCATAACTTCTTTTTCCTTTAATTTATTCAACATAAACTTTACATTTCAACTCCTTATAATACTTCAACTTAAATTCATCTTTTAACAAAACTATTCTCCTCTTGAATACATTTATTTTGTTATTTAACAACATAAACTTTTCAACTAATGCCTTTTAAATCATAAATAAACGTAATTCCACTTAAAACCTCATATCTTCTACTTATTCAAACATCTCTTGATCTGTTTCTGAAAAAGATAATCATTCATTAGTGAACACCATATTGTCACGGAAGTTTTCAAACTTAGTTCTACCTAAAGCTTTCGTAAACAAATCAGCTATCTGATGATCTGTACTTATCCACTTAATTATTAAATTTCCTTTTGAAACTTCTAGTTTCACATAGTGGTAACAAAGTTTTACTATATGTTTCAGAGCCTTTGATTCATCAGATTTAGCTAACCTGATTGCAGCAATATTATCTTCATAAAGGACAGGTATATTATCTATTTTCAACAATCTCACACACATTTCTCTCAAACATACCAATTCTTTACAAGCTACTGACATTGCAATAAACTCAGCCTCAGCTGATGAAAGCGCAACATGAGTTTGCCTCTTTGTTCGCCAAAATATCACATCATTAAATAATTTTATAATCAATCCACTAGTCGATTTTCCTTTTGGGTCACTAGTTCCTAGTGAAGCATCTGCAAAACATTCTAGTAGCTCACCTTCACCTGTATATTTCAATCCCAAATTTAAAGTGCCTTTTAGATACCTAAACACCCTTTTGATTTTAATCCAGTCTTCTTCAGTATGACCTATTTGTTTTCTACTTAAAACATTGACTGCATAAGTTATGTCGGGTCTAGTACCATTGGCTAAGTATAGCAAGCATCCTATGGCCTCTTTGTAGGGATAGTTAGCAACAGTTTTCCCCATATCACTTATGTTACTTTTCTTTTCACCGTTTGCAGTAATCATGGGCGTACTTGAGATATTACAATTTTCCATTCCAAACCTTTTTAGTATTTTACAAATAAATTTCTTTTGATGTAAAAACATTATTTTCTTATCAGAGTTCCTACTTATTTCAATGCCCAAAAATCTTTCAGGAGTCCGGAGATCTTTTATTTCAAATTTATTTGCCAATTCTCTTTTTACCTGTTCTATTTTCCCAGTATTATTACCAACCAATAAAATGTCATCAACATATAATAATAATATTAGTAACTTGTTATTTTTCCTCCAGACAAATAAGCATGGTTGAAATACATATGGTACTAATTTCATTTCAACCATGGCCTCTTTAAATTTTTCATACCACCTCTTAGGACTAACCTTGAGACCGTATAGCGCCTTTTGTAATTTACATACATGAGAATCAGCCTGTTCAGTTAACCTAAGACCTTCCGGAAACTCCATATAAACTTCCTTCTCTAGGTAACCATTTAAGAAGGCAGTTTTCACGTCCAACTGGTGTATTTCTAAATCAAATTTATTAGCTACTGCTAAAAGAAACCTCACATCTGTCATTCTCGCAACAGGGGCATACGTTTCAGACAAGTCATAACTATTAATATCCTCAAAACCTCTTACAACTAACCTACCCTTATATATCATCTTTGACCCCATTTCTTTTCTTTTAAATATCCATCTACATGTTAAAACCTTTTGATTTCTAGGAATTTCATTCCTTTTTATTATTTTCCATGTTCCATTCTTTTTATGTGCATCAAGCTCTTGCTTAATTGCCTCTTTCCAAGATTCACTTTCAGCACAATTAATGGCTTCAGAATAATTTTTTGGTTCATCATCCATATCATCTGTCATCAATGCATATTCTGATATATCATTTGATTCTATTCTTTCACACCAGAAACTAAAATTGTTTCGGATGTCTGAAAGACAACTTATTTCTTTTTCATCCATTTTATTCTCATTTTGTATACTGAACCATTCCCAACCATCTTCACCTTGTATGACTTTCTGATCCTTCAATACAGTCTTTTTATTATTTGGTCTTAAGATATCACCATAAGTTTTAGACTCAATGAAATTCACATGTTTTGATCTATGCACCTTACCAGTTTCAGCCTCAAATATATAGTAGTAAGTATTTCCACACCCTAGATAATACCCTTCAATACTCTTATCATCGAATTTTCCTTTTACTAATGGGTTTATAGCATAACTTAAACAACCGAAGCGTTTAAAATATTTTACAGTACATGATTTTTCATGAAATTTTTCAAATGGTATTTGGAAATCTAAAGATTTCTTAGGTGTTTTATTATATATTTCTAATGCAAATTGTAGTGCATATGCCCACATATGAGTTGGAAAACCAGAGTCAAATATTAGACATCTGATTTTCATTTGTAATTCCCTATTAAACCTTTCAGCAGTACCATTGTGGCTTGGAGTGTAAGGAGCAACAGTTTCACAACTTATTGACTGTTTCTCAATTAATCTTTTCATGCCTTCTGTCATGTATTCTGTACCATTATCCATTCTTAACCACGAAATTTTGATTTCAGACCCTCGTATTGACTTTGCATTATCTAACATTTTTGCAAATGCTACATGTACCATAGTCTTGTCTGTTATTGGATATGCCCATGCATACCTTGTATAGTCGTCAATGAATGTTATGATGTATTTTGCACCATATTTATATGTACTTGGATTTATCGGACCCATAAGGTCAGTATGAATTAATTTCATGGGCTCAGTATTTCGATACCGTATGCTGTTAAATGGTAATTTGGTAATTTTACCTCTTTTACACACCTCACACTCTAAAATCGTATTACTGAATTTTACACCTTTAAGTTCTTTTATTATCATTTTTGCTTTGTCAAGATACATTTTAGATACATGACCCAACCTATAATGCCACAATAGCCCTACATCATCTTTCAAACTTTCAACTTTATTTTTATTCAATTCTTTCAGGTCGCTTAATTTCATATTATTGTTTGCATCAATATACTCTTCTAAAGCATTCTCATGATTCACATTTTCGTGTGAAATTGTGAAGTCATCGCTTACTTCCTCAAATTCTATTTCATTACTATTTATATCATTTTCACCAGGGATCTCAATAACAAAATGTTTTTTCGAGTTATTTTCACTGTTTTTACTCCCTTCCAAATCAAACTTACTAGTTATGCTTTGTTCTTCTTTGTTATTATACAACCCAACTATATTTTTATTCACCTTAACCTCATTAACCAATTCGAAGTCCAACCACCAAAACTTACCATCATAATCACCAGTTTTCATTACTTTATTAGTTTTGTTATTTATCAACTTAATATCTTTATTACTCAAAATAGCATTCATTCCTTTATCAATGAGTTTTCTAATTGAGAATAAGTTTTTAGACAGGTTTTTTGAATATAATACATTTTTCAACTTAATAATTTTACCACTCACTCCCTTCGCAATTATATTACCCACCTTCTCAATTTTTATATCAGCGCTAGAATTTTTATTTGCACCTTTTATTCTCCTGTCTTCACTCACCCTTACAGCATTCACCAAACATTCATCCTGATTCACCATATGCTCAGTTGCCCCAGTATCAGCAATGAATCTAATATGATTACTAAAAACTTTACCTTCTGTCAGATTTGCCTCTGGTTCTACCATATCTGTATAATTACTTTCGATTTCTCTCATTTTACAATTTTCACCATCTGCAATAAATATGAATTTTTCTTCTTTATTTCCATCCATCACCTTAACTTTTCTATACATTCTGTCTCCTTGAAAGCCACCCCTACGTGAAATACCTCTTCGATATTGGCCTCGGTTTCCTCTTCCAAATTTCAGATTTCTATATGTTCTTCTAACTGATTGGTTACTTGCCCTAACTGTTAGGTTTGGGCAATTTGATGATTCATGTTTATCAGTTAACTCCTTGCAGTTATAGCATATCTTTTTAGTATTCAAACACTCGTTAGCGAAGTGATTCAACTTGCCACACCTGAAACAGGTTCGGCCTGATGCATTTCTTCGTTGACCACCTCTGGGAGCTCGAGATATGAATTTGCCACGTTTGGGAATTGGTTCCTCTTTAATTTCCGCGTTCAATAGTTGTCCTTCAGAAGCCCTCTCTTTTGCTTCTTTTTGTCTTGCTTCTTCATTTATTAAGAAAGTTTTCAATTCATCAATTGTTAATTCACCCTTTGATGCATCATATTTTCGAGTGAGCTCTGGATAAGCTAATTCTGTTGCCATGAGAAAATTTTCCTTTGTTTCTTTCTCAGACAGTGTTTCACCTTGCTTGTGCAACTCACGAATTAATTCCTCAAATCTATTAACAAATTCCAATCCAGTTTCTTTTTCATAATGGAACGCTAATGAGTTCCAATTCCGTTTTACAGAAAAACGTAAGGACAACATTTTTGGTGATCTAATGTCAGCCAACTTTTTAATCATTTCATGAGGTTCCAGTTCTATAATGACACCTTTCAAATTATCTTCCACTCGAGTTAAAATAAAGGTTTTGGCAAAACCAATTCTTTTATTTTCTTCGTCTGCTGATATATTATCAGGCTTTACATAATTTTCTTCCAACAAATATTCATAGTTAAAGCTTTGAAATTCACTTTTCAAAACTTTGAGCCAAATATCGAAATTTGTTTTTTCTTCCAATTTAAATGGAGTGTTAATGGATCTTGGTAAGTGACCAATGGGAGTGGTTTCATTTTTTTCTTCTAATGCTTTCAATCGTTCATTTAATAGAAGCAATTGATTTTCCAATTCTTCGGTATGTGCCATAATTCTGTAAATATTTTATTTTGTTATTACACCATACTTGTGCGAAGCAACTGACTCAATTTTTATTTTATTAACAACTCAGTTCTCTGAATATTAGTTAAAGCACCTCCTTATAATATCACCTTATTCTTTAATGTAGATGAACCTCCTGTAAGCAACGTACACCTTAAACAACTTTATATTTAGGCCTATATTGAATTTTCTTTTTGTCACTATTCTTTATTATGGAAAACTACTGTA
The DNA here is from genome assembly GCA_910592335.1 of Adalia bipunctata. NCBI lineage: Eukaryota > Metazoa > Arthropoda > Insecta > Coleoptera > Coccinellidae > Adalia > Adalia bipunctata. The sequence goes on from OU342951.1 coordinate 26,638,607, forward strand.
GCAACGTATCACCTTAAGTTGTTTTATCACCTTATAAGCTTTTTCTACTTACAAGCTTATTAACATATCACCTTAAGGAATACCTTAGTTTTGCTTTAACTAATTTTCAACAGTACTTCTAGTGTACGAACGTTTTAATCAAAGTGTTCTATAAAATTAATTATCGAATTTAATTTTTATTTTAAATGCATGCTTTCAACCACGTGTTTCAATCTAATGATGCATCAGATTTTTATGTAAGTACTAACTCAAATGATAGAAATTTCAGAAATACCTAGGATTTTTGTGCCCGGCAGCACCTCCACCACTTTGGAATAATTAATATAAAATGTGCACTTTACGGAGAAATTAAATAAAACGATTACTACGAGCTTCATAGATTTATTCAACGCCACCATCATACAACTTATCACTCATGAAAAAACATTCCCAGTGTTGCCAACTGTCAAGTTCTTCCTCTTACATTCCATCCCGGCTTTCCTTATCCATTCACATTTTAACCAGCACCACATTTCCTCCAACAGTCATCAATGTCAATGTTCAATGTCAAACCTCATTAATGTCAATTGTCTTTGATTTCAATTATTGTTTACAAGTTTTGAACGTGCTATTCATTTTGAATTTTGATAGAGCAGAAACAATTTTTGGTAAAAATGGATGCTAAAAACGTGTAAGTACCTACATCTCGTGTACACTTAAATTTTATAAAGAATATAATGAAACCTAAATGTTAATGAATTCGCGGACCTATTTCAAATCATTAATGACAGTGATGACATATCATTATCATTGCTGCCAACCCAAAAACGCTCAAAAAGCTGCCACCGATAGCTTATGAATATGGACAATTTAACATCTTCTTCTCGAAATCGGTAGCAGTAACGACAAAACAGCTTTATGCATAAAGCTTCTTCTTTCAATTTCTCAAACTAACAGAGATTCACCAAAAAAAATTCTGGGGACAAAAAGAGGCCAGTTTTCCAGAAAAAATATCAAACTGTAGACTGCAATCGTAATTGGTGTAAACTCTAATTTGAAATATTTTCCGAATTTCAGTTGAGTATTCTCTATGAGATATAATATGAGGAATAAACTCGCCAAACTTCAAACACCCTGCATCGTGAAAAGAAAACGTTTGCAGTTCCGCATGCTCATAGGACAATTTTTTTTATCAAAGGAAGAGCAAACAATAATTTTGCAAGGAAAAGTTGCTGCGTTTAAAGGAATCAGCATTTATTATTATTATCTGGCACTAATTGCAACTCTACCAGTAACTGCTAAATGAGGCAAACCTGGCTTCCACTATTGAGAGAGGAAAATACAAGTATTGGGATTATTCTACAATAACTATATCAAAATCAAACCATGTTTGATTTCTGGCAGATTCCTAGTGCATCTTTCACAAAACTCAAGAATTTGCTAGAAGTTTGAATGTTATTGTTAGTGAAGGGTTTTCCAATAAGAGGTGTTATTTTGACATTTAAGGAAAAATGCCATTTTTTTAGATGAATGATTGGATGGTTTATTTCATTATATAGAGGAAGGTATGCCGTTAATGATGGAAAATAACATCAGCCAAATGACCACCACGACATCTACTACAGGACCATATCCTTCTCATGAAATTCTCCATGATCAAATCGCAAAGTCTACAAGATCAGACATAATTTCATTTTCGAGCTCGGCAAAAATTTCATTGCAGTATATCTAAAATCGGAAATACATTATGAATAGCGGGTGGAAATGTGAGCCTTAGCTTGCCACAATATTCTGCATGCAATTAGTATGTATGTAGAAGAAAAGGCAAATGCAAACACTCCTTTTTTCCCTGAGTAAATGGAAATAATGAGATACGAAGAGAGTATCATCGCCAGTCAACTCATGGTCGCTATTGATGGTTTTACTGCGGGCGAACACTCAATATCTTATTGTTCATGACAAAGTGCAAAGGTGGTATTGATTCTACACACTTTGCTGTCATTGAACTTCATTCTCCGACAATACACACGACATTTTTTCTGCACGCAGCAGTGGGCTTCGAGATACCAGGGCAAACACGCTGTTGTAACTGTGAAATTGGTTTCACTTATGGTCACCCACAGACAAAAGAATCTCGACAGAGGGCATAGAAAATCTATCCATGATAGTTATTTTATCAACTAGTTTATTAATGACAGCGATTAATAGTCGAAATATTTTAACGTTTTTTAATGTTTGAGACCAATAATCGCTGAATTAATAAACGAGTTGATTACAAGATTTTTCCGTCGACCTTATCACGAATTGAATAAGAATTCTGGATTGAAATAAATTTTTATTTTGCATAATAGACAAATTTGACATAATGTAAATTTCTATGTCCATTTCGATATATGAAATCAATATTTATGCTCCCTATGGAACAATTCGAAAAATTCATAGAGGAAATATTGGACATGTTCTGACATTCTGAATAGTTTACATTTAGTTTGCATTTATATCATCACCTATCCCGATATCCGATAAGGAAAGTGTGGAGAGAGTGGAGATTGACGTATTATTTACTTTGCAAGTTTTTTCACCTGAAATTTCTTCTGCAGTCTATTTTATTTTGAATGGAGTTGTCAATATACCCGTCTGTGACAGAAGTTGTTGATTTCCAACCAAGCTCGAAAGTGCTCTGACTGAATATTTCATGTTCGGTTGCCATGACAATCATGCATTAATAAGAAATCATGCATTAAAATAGGTCATTAATGGCTGATTTCGAGTGCGTTAAAATGAGCTTTCTTTCTATGGTCGACGGGAAATAGTATATTATTTTTTGTCCACGACTTCCCTATAATCCTTACATTTTGAATGATCTTTGAGAAATGTAATGGTAGTCATCATTCACCGGTGAATAATGACCAGTGAATAATGATTCATTAATCACTGCTGAATAATCACTTCTGAAAATTTTTAATTCGTCAGGATTCGAACCCGAGACGCCTTTTTTTCCACGTTGGAAAATTGACTGCTAACCGCACCAAGCCATCGGCGCGATGGTAATTAAGAGACAAAAATAACCAGTTAATGTTTTCTTCTATGATTCCCATTCAGTTTGACAAGCTGAAAAATATTCGAAACGTCTGTTTTCAACGCATTGTGCCTCCCATAAATTGAATTTTTTTTCGAAGATATCTGCATAACAGAGTCATGAAGAAATGTTGTGTATTCCACCAGAAATAACTGAAATAAGGGAGGCTGCAAGATATACTGCATTACATCTATTGCCGGAAAAATCAAGGAATCTCTGCCTCAAAGCTTTTAATAATTTCATGGACTGGAGCAGCTAATGAAAACCACTAATTTTCGGAGTCAGTTTTACTGGCGTATTTTTCGAAAATATCAGCTACCTATAAACAAACAACCCTATATGGAGCCATTATTCCATGCTTAAGAATACTCTCAACATAAATGAAGGCAACGATATTGGAAATTATAAAAAACTGCGTTCACTTTTGAGAAGGAAATCAGAAGGAAGAAAGCTAGAGTATTTTCTTGCGAAGAAATTATTCCTGAAGCATGCGATCAAAAATATCATGTAATGAAGGTAAAACACTAGCTTGTATACATTTGTATTTCATTTTCATCAGAGTGAATATATGGAAATGAAACGATGCCAACTGAACTTTTTGACGTTTATCGAGATTTTGCATTATTCAGTGCGAACACAGAAAAGGTTATGTCAACGCTTTTGATAACTATTTTCGTTGTTGAAAATGCAGATTAAATCGAAATTTACTGAGGAAGTCGTGGACAAAGTATAGTATTCTATTCGCACATAATTACTATTATTCACTCGGGTGAATTGCGACACTCGCCTGGCGGCTCGTGTCGCAAACTTCCCCCTCGTGAATAATAGTAATCATTATGTGCTCATCGAATAATATACTAATAAGGAGGTGAAGTGTCACTTTTCATGGCGAGCTTGAGTTTGCCCGCCGAACGTAGTGAGGCGGGTAATTGAAAGCGAGCCATGAAAAGTCACTTCTCCTTCGAATGAAATATGTTATTTTATTTTCAAACAGCTTGAAATTCCTGGAAATCTGAATATCCTCTTTTGGATTGACATTTACGATCGTTATAATTGAGTGAAAAATGTAACATTTATATAGTTACGGTTGTCTTGCAAAATTAGTCCCTTGCATAACAACACTTTTCCTGCCGCCGCACAGTGGGGCAGGATACCTTGAAACCTGGCATTAAATATTTAGGTATTTGTTCAGTTTAAAAACGCAATATATTATTTTTTTATATGTTAATTTGTATAAATAGAAGGCATTTTCGACCCTTCAAATAGTTATTAACATCTAAATGGAAATAATGTTTTCACACATCATACAATTTATTTCCTTTTGATGATGATTTCGATTCATTATTCGCATAAATCGGAATCACTGAAATATTCTGTGGAGAAATGGTGAGGCTTCTTCCTTTTTATTTTTCCTTCACTTGTAATGACTGGGTCCCTACTAATCAATAATAAATTCAAAACTTTTTCATTTGTCTTGGCTCTGCTGCTCTTTCTCGAATTATATTCCCGATATCTTTTGAAATCCTTTTTCGCGCTTCCTGTGCCTCTTCACTTAATTGCTCAATAGGAAGCAATGCGGCTGATATATTATTACTGGACCGTGTATGATCTTTTTATGAACAGTTGTTGGCATGTTGTACCATAGATACTTTTCAACGAAGTACCTCCTTCTCTTGCTGTGCGAAACATTTCGTACGTTTTTTATTTCTTCGTACAAAAAATCAAATTGTTTTCCAATTTCACTGTTTCCGCAACACCTCATTCTGTCTATGAGCCAAGGGCGTCGCCAGGAGGGGGGCAGGGGGGGCAGCTGCCCCCCCTAGAGCTCAAAAATCCCTTAAAAACTTATGAAATAATAGCATAATATACGAAAATCAGTTCATTTTTTCTATTCTATTCTGATTGTTTTTTGCCACCCCCCCTAGCTCAATTGCCCCCCCCTGGCTGGCGACGCCCATGCTATGAGCTCTCTTCTTCTAAAAACCATTGCGCTCGAAGTCCTTTCCAAAACAGAAATAAATTTCATTACACTTTCAATGAATTCTAAAAAAATAATTGATTATCAATTAGTGCCCACCTCGTTGTCTAAAATTGATTTTTCTGAAAAAAGGCAAAATATGGGCAACAAATTTACATGATTCTTAAATAAGCATTGATCAAGCTTCACAGAACTGAGAATATCAAACTTTGGACGGCCTTGGAACATAAATGAAAACCTTCATGATTCTGAGAATACGATAAAAACTTGAAGATTCAATCATAGACAACATCAACAACAATTTATTATTATTGTATGTAAGTTTTTATTTATCCAAAGTTCTTAAATTATCTACACATACCTGAACTTGAAGCTGCCACCAAAAAAACTCGTAACAATAGTGATCTGTTGATAGAGTGACGTTGCAAAACTACAACAATTACGGAAAAATTTTGCAGGTGTATCGACTTTGTCAAAAAACGGCTACAATTGAAAGCGGTCGGGAGCGCAGAGGGGATCAGGAAGGGTTAGCATTGTGCTTTTTTGTTGCTAACAGTAATGATCTGTCGATTCAACAGATGGCAGTAAGAAAATAGGCATTTTTAATTTTTGATTTAATGCCAGGTTTCTAGTTACCCTGCCCCACTGTGCGCCGGAGGGAAAAATAAGCCATAGCAACTATTTCTCCGCCTAGGCGGAGAAATAGAACTTCTCTGTGATCCTGTCAGTCTAGAAATGACGTTGTTATTGAACGTTTGGAAATAAAAGAATTTTCTCTATTTCAGTATTGTTTTTAGTTATATTTTTCGTTTCGTGGTTGTCAACAATGACTGCCGATCCTATCAATTTTCAACACACGTCAAGTTGGGAAAGTCAATTTCGTAACAGTCACCAACTGCCAAGAATCAAGATACACTACAGAAGTCACTAGGATGTAAAATCTGAATTTTTAATCGAATTTCAACGAAATATGTCTGAAATAGAGAAAATATCGTCTAATACTCGTTGCAGAATGCAATTCCAACACTCATGCGTTCGAAAACTCGCTCCTTCGTAGCTCGTTTTCGAATTTCGCATTCGTATTGAAATAGGAACCCATTCTGCAACTAGTTTTAGAATATACTATTATTAAACGTGCATATTACTGTGGCTATTATGCACGCGGATGATCATTAATAAAAAGCGAAACACTCCAAATGACTTATCACTGCACACTGCACCCTTACTGCCATTTAAAATTTAGATGATGGCCACCTCACTCAGGTGGATGATCTTATACTCCTCGAATGTGCAATTAGAAGATACATTCCCCCAAATGAAAACTGGCCAATCTGGACTATTTATGTGGGCCACCTTGTAAAGTTTGGTCAGTAGTTAATTCAACACCAGCTTCTACGATAGTTGTTTCAATTCTTCTTAAAATCATTCTTCGTATGAATTATTCTAGTTTCGTACACTTAAGGCTATGAATCAATTAAGTCTTCTTGTAACATCTCGGAATTCGTAAGAGTTGAACACGAGGAAACACCGACTGGCATCGAAAATTGAATCGACAGCTATTAAAATGCAATGAACGTTGTATTGAATCATTCATTTCGCACTCTCCGCATTATTATTCCAATCTGGTATGTTCTACCCGACCAAAGCCGTGAAAAGGAAATATATTAATTAAAAGATAGTAAATACCTAATTACTGGTTTATCCAACTGTTTTTTATGGAGAAAAACACTCACATCAGCCAAATCCAATTTGAATAAATAGTCGGAATTGAATCATTATTAAGTTCTTTCTTTCTTTCGATTAACAAATAGCCACCGACCAAGGGCATTTTAATTTACATTTTTTTTTCTTATACTGGGTCCTGCGTTCGTTTGAAAACAGGTTTCTTGTATTTCCATTTCTGCATCTCAAGAAATTATTTTCCAATATGCAGGGAGTTCCCCAAAAAAGATATCAACAAACGGTTGATTTTTAATGGATTGCCCTGAATATTTTCATGTATTTCCAATAAACTTCAACACCTCTATTAAAACGCAAAATCTCAGAAATAGATCAAAGACTCGCCTAAACGGTTGCTCAAACAAGACGTTTCACGAATGTTTTACGAATTCCTGAATACTGAAAGATTCCTAGAGGCATCATCACAACGAAAAGATCGTACACAGTAGGTATGTCAGATTTTGATTGCCAAATATGATGAACTGGAAATTGATATTTCTCGATTTATTTCCTTGCTAAAATTCAGAAAATTGAATAACGTTCAGTTTTTTTTAATGGGGTCACTGTTTTAACGATATTTGTTGCTGCATCAATTTAATTGAATGGATATGCTACTCTATACCTTTATTTTCATCATCTTTTATTTTATCTATACTAATATAATAAAGAGGAAAGATTTGTATTTTTGTTTGTTCGATACGAATGGGCTCAAGAACTACTGGACCGATTTCAGAAATTCTTTCACCATTAGAAAGCTACATTATCTCTGAGTGACATAGATTATACTTTTCACCCGGAAAAAATGAGGATACCTACTATAACTTCAATAATACCAAAAAAATCAGCCATAATCAGCTATTTCCACATGCGCTGCAGAAACCTACGTGGATACAATGAATGACGGAAATGTACATCTCAAATAGTTCTACAAAAAAGTCCATGATAGCATATATCTATCTCTCAAGATTGACTTGCTATTACTTGTTTATGGTAATCAGATGTTTTCCAAAATTTTGGGAGTGCGTTTTTGGAATAGGGTATTGATCCTCATCCAACTTATTACGTTATTTATCCCCAGTATTTAATTTGGAACGAAATTGCCCTTTACATCATACAATTACAACGAGTACATCAAAAGTTATGGCAGGTTGAAGTGATGAAGATGGAACCGTACCACCGGACCTAAATGCGTCTCCGTCCTAGGTAAGCCGGTAGGAGAGGGCATCGAAGTGTGAGAGGGGGACATACATATCTATAAAAAGGTGCTGTTACTTTGCGCGAAATTGACTCGCGCAACTGACTCAAACGCGCAACGAGTCAAATTTCGCGATGTGGTTACGGCTTTCGCGCGAGTCAGTTACGCTGCGAGCCGATACCAGTCGGTTTTCAACCGTGAAACAAAGAGCCTCGCGGACTTATTTTCGTGTCGTGGAAACGTGATGAAAATGAATCAGGACGAGTGCATTGCTTGTTTTTTGTATAAAGGATCTTTGATCTGTTGACTATAAAAATAATAAAAAAAAATAAAATATTGTTTTTGTTGTTTTTTTCTTATACTTATACTTATATTTTTAGACTGTGAATTCAGTCTGAGTTGTGAAGTTGTTAAGTGAAGATAAATAAATATATTTTCTCCTAAAGTTTGATCATTTCGAATATATATGGAGGAGGTTCGTGAACGAATGGATGTCTTGACATCGTTTGTGTATTTTTTTATTATTTTCTAATGAGGCGTTGTGGAATGTTTCTATATATTTTTCACTTATTAGTACATCTTTGTTCACTTAAATGAATGCTCCCATTTTCATGTTTACTTTTCTATCATGCATTCGTTGTAATTAGGTACAAGTTTCTTCTTTTCTTTTGTTGATTCCATAGTTACGTCAACATCAACAAACATTGTCAGGTCATCTGAGCCCAAATTTGGGGCTTAATATTCCGCTTCATAATTTTAGTATAAAATATTGCACCAGTTGTGCAATCTTCCTTCTCGTTCATTAAAAATTTTGATGAACTGTTTGCTTTTCAAAAATTTGTTTATTTGTTGGTTCTTGGCTTTGTTCACGTTGAAGTCTCCTATTATAAAGGCACATCTGTAGAGGGATGCTTTCATGAAAATACTTCCATATATCTTGGACGCAGGGTGAAATTATATAAGAATAATAATAATTATAATGACTTTATTTTCCATAATGTCGATTAGTTTACATCCTTATTCAATAAACTTAGTTTATTTCACAATGATTGTGGAAAAATGGCGAAGTCTAGGTTGGACTACTGATACAGAAGTCCTCTCTGCTCTACTTGACCACAATATCCGGAATATAAAGGGTTAGCAACCATCATTTCATCATGCCTGCCGATATGAACATGAACTTACTCTGAAGCAATAAGCATGTTAGTACTTTCTTGATTTCTCGGCCTCTCCGTTTCAACTAAATTTCAATGGATACGGACCTGCCTTGGTCTCGTTTTTCCACCAAACCCGAAGGACATTGTAATGCAAGGCAGCGGTAGCGGTCTGACACGTGTCGTCCAGTTTGGATAAATTCGAAGACGTTGGTGTCCAACTGGGACAAATTGCGTTACATGAAATAATCCATTGATGATGGTTGGACCTTCCTCTAATTGAAATGTTTGTGGTAACTTCCCTCAACCCCTTCTGTCCTTTGTTTACTCTTCAAACCTGCCAGGAAGTTCGTGTAAATGACCATAATTCAATGTGGTCCCAAACAGATGGCGGCTTCCACCAAAGACGACGTTATGAACTTGATATAGGGCTGCTATCATTGGTGATAAGTCAATCGGGTTAGAGTGGATACAAGAAGGTGAAATATTTTATGCTCCGAATTGGAGAATCTCTTTTTCTTTTGAGTAATCGGGTTGAACTAGGTCAGTCCATAAGTTGGGATACTTCCAGTTTGGCCCTTTTCTGGGCAGGAGAAAGCTCAGATGTCATAAGGTCCATTCAGTCGGCGACAATAATAGCTAGTATAGTATGCGAATATAGCGATCCATGTTTTATTAAGAGATTTCGAGTTATAGAATGAGCCCTAAGCCTCAAATCGTCAATGCTGCACTTGAATAACCAACCGCAATCGGAGGAACATACAGGACGAAATTTCATTTTATGGGTACATTTCAAGTGTTCCCTCCGCATAAGCCTGCGGATAGATTAGATCTCAAGAATTTATTAGCTCTGGGCGCGAAGCCGAGCGCATAAACAGTTCCGCTCACAAACCGCAGTTGCATAAACGCAATATCTTGATGTATGATGATAGCTCGGATTGTACAGAATTCTGGTCTGTCTGAACGAGACATCGAATGACATCCGTGCACGCGAGAAGGTCTAACAATTTTTTTTTCGATTACGAAAGGCAACTTCATATAATTTTTGAGCGCTCGTTTTAAGATGTCTGTATTTTGTACCCAGAAGATTCTCAATCGAATAGGTTGGACTCTCTAATCACGAATCTGTGGTCAAATTCAATTTTTGGGTCGTCTAAAAGTCCAACAAGAAACATGAATGAACTGGAAAGGATAATAACTCTCGGCATGAACACTAGATACTGCATGGTTTAGATTGACTAAAAAACACCAAGGGGTTTGATATGAATCTGAAAAAAGACTCCAGAAGGACAAGGGATTTCCCATATCACATCAGAGTGCAAAAAGTACGAAAACAACTATAAATATCTGGGGAAGCATTGCTGCGGCATAAGAAACAACAATACTTTGCGGATTCCCAGGCATCATACCTCACTTTTTAAGGAGTAACATCTTATATCATCAGGAAAGGTAATGCACCATCTCTCTCTAATTCCATGGTGAGTTCAGTGAAAGTCATATCAATCAATCAATCAATCAAAATGCTTTATTGTCATAAGATTTCTTTTCGACAAAGCAGATACATTATAGTTCCAATTTGAGGTGTAAAACAAAGATAATACATAAATGCCACAATAATACATCAAAAAACTGTCATCGAGAGGGAAAGAGAGAGACAGAACAAAAAGTGTAGATATAAAATAATAAATTAAAGGTATAGATAAAAATAATATTTACTAGCTAAAACATATAAATAATGAATAAAAATTAGACATATAAATAATATACACAGAAAAACAGTTAGCAATATATAATAAATATAAAATAATAAATAAATAATATAAATATAAAATGAATATAATCAATGAGTATACGTGACTTATCATAAAAAACTAGCAGGACAGAATTATCACAGAAACATTATCAACCACACCCGGGTAGTCATAGCTAAAATCTGTCACCGAGGTATTCGTCAACATCATAATACGCTTTTGATAAGAGCAATTTCTTCACATCCAACCTAAATCGCCTTTCATCATAAATTTGACGAATTGTTATAGGCAGGTGATTAAACAAAACAGGACCTCTGAAGACAAGTGAACTTCGTATTTGAGAGGTCAACGGGATGGGTAGATCAATACTATAAGTTTGTCGAGTATTGTATCTATTCTTTGCTACTCTAATAATACCTCTATATTTTTTATGCAAAAGGCAAACTGTCTCCAATATAAACAGACTGGGCAGTGTCAAGATATTTTCCCGTTCGAAAAGTGGCCTACATGACTCCCGTGTCCTAACCCCACATACATATCTCACAGCTCTCTTTTGCAGGATGAAAACACTCCGAAATAATTGGTTTGAACATGAACCCCAAAAACAGATGCCATATCTGATATGTGCATCTATTAGAGCAAAATATGAATTTTTACTTGCATGGAAATCGAGTTGTTTTGAAATAATTCTCAAAGCATAACAGTTTGTAGAGAGCTTCCTATTAAGATATTTAATATGTGACTCAAATTTAAGCTTTTCATCCACAAAGAGGCCCAGGAATTTATTCTCTGTCATATTGTTTAGGACTTCATCCTCTATATAGACAGGACCCAAATTACATTTGAAGGACATCACATGCGTCTTTGATACATTAAAGCAGAGTCTATTGGCATCACACCACTCTTTGATTCGCCTTATATCATCATTCATAACATGGAGAAGATTTTCAGGATCTTTATTATTCCATAGTATGGTGGCATCATCAGCAAACATGGTAAATTTGCCAGATATCCTTAAATGGGCGAGATCATTTATATAAATAAGGAACAGAATGGGACCTAAAACTGATCCCTGCGGTACACCGCAAGTCAAACTCTGCCTATCAGACATATTCCCATCAAAAATAACCGACTGATGCCTTCCAGACAAATAGGACTCAAACCAACGCAAGCAATTACCCCGAAATCCATACTTTTCCAACTTATGTAGGAGAATCTGGTGGTCAACACAGTCGAAGGCCTTAGAAAAGTCACAAAAAACTGTACCGGCCACTTCCTTTTCATTAAGTGTGAGATACAAGCTATGCAAGAAGGAAAACACGGCATCACCAGTACCCTTTCCCGGTTGAAACCCAAACTGTGTCTGAGCTATAATAACACGTCCCTCCATGAACGTAACAATTCTCTTTTTGACCAGTTTTTCAACGACCTTTGATAGCGATGGTAATAGCGCTATCGGTCTATAATTTGTAGGGTCACCTTCATCACCCCCCTTATATAGCGGAATTATACTTGCTCTCTTCAAACATTCAGGAAACACACCCGATACAAATGATCTATTTATAGCCTCAGTTAACGCCTCTAGAGCAACATCTGGCAACTCAAAAATTAATTTTATTGAAATTCCATCCCAACCACAGGCCACGCTACCCTCGACTTCCAATAAAGTGGACCTGAGCTCAACCAGAGTCACTGGTGCAAGGAAACATGAATCAGAAACGGAAATATGGCTCACAAAATGTGCGTATTTTTTATCACTCTTCAGACTACACGTTAACCTCTCTGCTACAGTACAATAAAAGGAATTTAATGCGTTTGATGTCAGATTTGAATTATTTTCAACTTTTCGCTTTTTGCCCCGTATTTCATTAACAATTCTCCAAGTTTCTTTTTGTTTATTATTAGAGTACGATATACGATTACCATAGTATAATTGCTTTGCTTTCACTAAAGTACTCCTAAAAATGGCTCTATACCGTGAAAAATAAACAAGAAAGTTAGTCTCAGAATGAAATTTCCTCACATATTGCAGACTGCGCATATTTTTTGCAGAAATTTTCAATCCCTTTGTTATCCAGGGTTTTTTAGTCCTCTCTTTAATAACCTTAAGGGGAAAGGATTCCTCAAACACCTCACATAGCAGTGAGTGGAAACTGTCCAACGACAAATCCCGCCGCCAGTCTCTCGTGTCACATAGTCCAGAGAATCTGTCATAATTATCTTAAGTGAACAACCTACCATTTTTTCTATCTCTTTTTCGTTTTGACCCAACAATATACGCTTTAGCACAGATTGCTTCATGATCAGACAATCCAGCCGCAACAACCCCAGCCTTTATTGAGTCCTCCTCAAAATTGCTACACAAATAATCTATAAGAGTTGCAGAGTGTGATGTACATCTCGTTGGTTGATTTATATGCATTTCTAAATTAAATGAAGTTAAGAGTCCCCTAAGAATTAGGCTGTCAGAATAATTCAAAAAATCTACATTAAAGTCACCCGTCAAAATTACAGAAGAACCAGGAGAAATACGTGACAGAACAATCTCCAATCTGGTCAAGAAATCCTGCACGTCACTAGACGGTGCCCTATATATACATAATGTCCCATTATAATATATGACGGATCGAAAGATGGGAGTTTGTAAAAAAAATTATAATATCTAATTGGTAGGTATAATCGGACCGCAGTCACGGTGAATGGCCAACGTTATCGTGCTATGATAAAACAGTTTCTAGTGCCTCATTTGGAAGCTGTTGATCTTGACGACATGTGGTTTCAGCAGGACGGTGAAACATGTCATTCTCGCTCTTCGGATATAACTTTTTTTAGACTTTTAGACTGGCTTTGTGGTAATCTGAAGTCAGAGGTTTATGCCAACAAGCTTGCGACATTTTGAGCATCGAAAGCCGAAATTAGACGCTGTATCTACCACCACATACACTGTGTCCGTAAAGTATGGAACAAATTCATTTTTAGATAAACAGGTAATTTTAAGAAATAATCCGGAAACACGTCGATTTTTGATGGTTATTTACTGTATTTTGAAATAATAATCTAATATACAGGGTGAATTACGTTCGATAATGACATTTTTTTTAAATGGAACACCCCCATTTTGTCTCAATTTTCGGATTACTCTAGCTGAGCTGATTCCAAAAATGTATTACATGTTGATTCCAATTGGTACAGGGTGGACAAAAATACAATAGTTTTGTGTGTGCACATAAAGTAACGCGTAACATTCTTTATTAGGTAAATTAACAATATTATCAAAAAAACTTATTGTCTAGCGGCAATTGGTTTAAATGTAACACCCCGTAGTTTGCTACATGTTAAGAGTAGATAATAAAAATGAGCTGTTTCCAAACATGTTACTTTATGAGCACATACAAAACTATTTCATTTTTGTCCACCCTGTACCAATTGTAATCAACATGTGATACATTTTTGGAATCAGCTCAGCTAGAGTAATCCGAAAATTGAGACAAAATGGGGGTGTTCAATTAAAGAAAATGACGGTGACGTCATTACTCGAACGTAATTCACCCTGTATATTAGATTATTATTTTAAAATACGGTAAACTAACATCAAAAATCGACGTGTTTCAGGATTATTTCTTAAAATGACCTGTTCAGCTAAAAATGAATTTGTTCCATACGGACACAGTGTATATTCAATAACGTTATTTAAAATTTCGTGAAAAGGGTACTCAACTCATATACCAGCAAAGCCGTGGCGGACATTCACAAGATATTTTGTTTCATACATAATCCCCAAATGTAGGTATATTTTCTCAGTCAATAAATATTTCAATATTTCGCTACAGAAAACCATGGTTTATTGAACACTGAAATCTCTCATTGAAACACCCTTCGTGAACCAATCAATTATAATGAACGGTTAAATTTGGTCTAAAGCTCAGAATCATGCCCAGATGAAATGAGAGTTACCTCGAAACGAAGCTTCAAGTTAAAAAATTCAGGTGATGGACAAGAAATGAAGAAAATTAAGTCGAATCCTCATAAACTATAGATAGCTGGAAGGGTTCTGTTTTTATTTTTGTACCCTGCTTCTAGTTCGTGGATGCTGGTGATCCCCGTTAATCTCGATGATTGATTGTTGTGACTTCACAACAGATGTAAGGGGGTATACTTAACTGTAAGAACACTATGGTAATCTTGACGATTACTGCGATAAGTTGTTATCCGTACTTAGATATCAACAACGAAGAAGATGAGGAGGTGGTGAAATGTGAACGCACTCTCAACAAAAAATAAACTGTATTTTTCTCGTTACCTAAACTTGGTTAACAAGCAAGAAAAGATTATACAAGTAGTATGTATACAATTATAAACTCTAACTTTTATATGAAAATGTATAGAAGGAAGAATTATGATGTACCTTCTATATGAGAATGTATAGGAAGGGATCAAAGCGTTGTTGTGAATTATAAACTGATTTTTCACCGACAATTTTGAATTACAACTGAATCATTTCTGTAAGATAACTTTACTTTACTTCACTAACTGCTTGTATCTGTAACAAAGGATTTCAAAGACAAGCTGGAACAGATGTAAGGGGGTATACTTAACTGTAAGAACACTATGGTAATCTTGACGATTACTGCGATAAGTTGTTATCCGTACTTAGATATCAACAACGAAGAAGATGAGGAGGTGGTGAAATGTGAACGCACTCTCAACAAAAAATAAACTGTATTTTTCTCGTTACCTAAACTTGGTTAACAAGCAAGAAAAGATTATACAAGTAGTATGTATACAATTATAAACTCTAACTTTTATATGAAAATGTATAGAAGGAAGAATTATGATGTACCTTCTATATGAGAATGTATAGGAAGGGATCAAAGCGTTGTTGTGAATTATAAACTGATTTTTTACCGACAATTTTGAATTACAACTGAATCATTTCTGTAAGATAACTTTACTTTACTTCACTAACTGCTTGTATCTGTAACAAAGGATTTCAAAGACAAGCTGGAACAGATGTAAGGGGGTATACTTAACTGTAAGAACACTATGGTAATCTTGACGATTACTGCGATAAGTTGTTATCCGTACTTAGATATCAACAACGAAGAAGATGAGGAGGTGGTGAAATGTGAACGCACTCTCAACAAAAAATAAACTGTATTTTTCTCGTTACCTAAACTTGGTTAACAAGCAAGAAAAGATTATACAAGTAGTATGTATACAATTATAAACTCTAACTTTTATATGAAAATGTATAGAAGGAAGAATTATGATGTACCTTCTATATGAGAATGTATAGGAAGGGAGCAAAGCGTTGTTGTGAATTATAAACTGATTTTTTACCGACAATTTTGAATTACAACTGAATCATTTCTGTAAGATAACTTTACTTTACTTCACTAACTGCTTGTATCTGTAACAAAGGATTTCAAAGACAAGCTGGAAAATAAGGGAGGTTCATTTCCTCTGAATTTAAGTGGGGAATATCAACAATTGATTGGGTGTCAGAATCGAAAATGCCCCGCTAAGCCAACAACGTGCTCTCATTTGCCATTTCTTACTATTGACGATTTGGTATTCGATCCTGCCATGTGTTCCTAAATGCAACTTGAACTGCAATTTATGAACTTACACGGAGAAATTGAAGAAGGTTCACCGGAACTGGTTATTGTCTCAAAAAACCAGATGAATTTCCCAAACTCGACCTATATTTTTGGGTTTAGAAATCTTCCAATAGCTGACCAATAAATCACTGCGAAGGGTAATTTCAAACAAAGAACGAGAATTGTTACTAAAGGAACCAATATTGAAGTTCAAGGTTTCGATATGGTTAAAATAAATTTATGTATACAACATGTTTAAAGGCGACAGCTCATTTCTGGTGGACAAAGGATATGGCATTAAATTTGTCCAGATGTTGAGAAGTGAGACGCAACAAATGTCTTGGACTCTGTAGCTTGTATGTAAGTTTTGTATACCTTGATTTATTACCTTTTGTGTTTCATTGTGATCCTTGTACTTTAACTTGAAAATGCCATTTCGAAGGTCCTGAAACTAATCGTCAACACAGAAAGATTGTGGGATAAAAAGGACATCAGTCCTCCGTTTTCATATTGAATTATTTTCGATCAAAGAATTGGTCTGTTAATTTGTTTTTCTGTATATTTTACAATTGGATTCAATTTGCTGAATTACTCTATATTATTAGAATGTTTCATTATTGATAAAACATCAAGAATTATAAATACTGAGAGAACACCTATATTCCCAAGTAACATTTTTGGTAACCGGAAGATTTATAAATTTGAAATTGGTGTTATTAGTGATTCATAATAGGGGTGCTAAATACCTGGAGTGTTTTAGTTCATATAGGAGTTGCAAAAATTATTGATTCTCAAAAGTTTCTATAAACTATAGATTTTCAACTGTTCATAAAAACTTCAGGTTATAGTACCAAAAGGTTCATAATATGGGTTTATAAAGGTGACAGGAACCCGCCTATGAAACATCAGGAGCAAGGTGATACAACAGTAATTATAGGGCGTTCTATAGAAGTGTTTGCAACTTCGTAATGTAACCGATAGTGTTCAGCGTTTTCAAGTTTATATCAAATCTTTTATAATCGAAAATTCGTTGCTGTTAAGTTATAAGATAGAAAATTTCGTAAATTTTTCATGATATCATCTTATTTGTTTCTACCGTTATCTTTTATTTTAGTTCTCCTGATGAAGAGATAAATAAATATCTCGAAAGCTCGAGCAAAGAAAAAAGAGTACCTCATTAATTGCTGCAATTCCCAATATCCAATTTTCTATCAAATCTTTTATATACATAAAAATCATGTATGTCCAACTGAGTACCCTTATAAATCAAGATGAGAATAAGTAATAAAAAGGTGTTTTTAAATACAATTTCATAACTACTTGAAAGTGTTTGACATCACTGCATTTCCATAGTTTGCAGGATAACCTATAAAAATTATTAAATTTACACCCAACAATCGGGAAAGAAATTTCTTTAGGTCCTTTTTGAAATTATTTATTATTATATTTAATACAAGAACATCTACTGTTTCCAGTCTTTATCAGGCTTTGAAGAAGGATTTCGTACTGCACTCGCTGCATTCCTTGATTTGGGCCAATAAAGGATGCCGTTTTGTTCCCAAGCTTCAGGAACAATTGTAAGAGAAGGAATATTCCTGGTTCTTCGGTTTGAAGTATTCTGAAAGACATGTCCACACCTAAACACAATTAATGAAAATAGTACACAATATCTTGAGCGTCAAGAATATTAGGTTATGTTTTCATTCAGAGAGCAATCAATTGGCATGCGTGAGAACTACTGGTCATTCGAAGGTGTTTTGAGTTACCATCAGTTATAATACAGGGATGGTGGTGGTGTAAATCACTTAAAGTTTATAAAGCTCCTACGTATATTTTATTCAGTAATTTTTATCACTTAAATTGGTGATTATGAATATGTCAAAAATTATTATAGAACAAAAAGGCAGTGTATTTACATAAGGGATGTGAAATAATTTATATGAGTCCAAGTGTTGAGCATGACTAAATATCCGACACGGCCATATTGTTATTGAAAATGTCGTGTTTTTTCAGCTTTGTGAAAAATTTAGAACAAGGAAAAAAAGTTGAATTTGGATTGAAAATGAATTTTTTGTTAATTTTAAGATACTATTATTCAAAACTTAGTGTTTGTATTGAAAAATTGTTACATTTAGAAAAAAATAATTGAAAATGATGTGGATATTTTTCTATAAAAAATTGAAAACTTTCGTATATCGAGGGCGCACGTGTTATTCGGAGATAAAATTCGATTTTATACAGTGTAGAAAAAATTGCAAGTGTTTGTTCACTTACCTTCAAGATTTTCTCCGCGCTTATAAGAAATGTAACTTGTAAGCATTTAATAATACCAACTACGTATCATCACCAGTATCACCACTAACTGCATTTTATTACGGTTGTTGTTTCTGAATTCAACTAACCAATAAACCTACAGATAAATAAAGATGAATAATACTTGACGTTGAATTAGAGTGAAACAATACGACAAAGTTGCGCATGCGCGTTTTCATCCAGAAAGGTAATTGAAACAACTACCAGATCTGTGGTCGCGCCACTTATAAATCTTGAGACCATCCGCCTTTTTCAGTAACGGAAAAAGTATCGTCTACATATGGGAGTTCTAGTCTATAGTCTATAGTCGTATAGATAGGGTTATAAAAGTGTTCAGATGGTTATCGGAAAAACCATAAGTCTTTGTCGACACTTATAGGGAAGTTATAAATTATATCATTTAAGGTCAATAAAGCATATATAGGGGACAGGGCAAATTTTTTGTATCTACATTATATAACTCTGAATTTTATAAGGCAGTGTCGAAGAGTGTATTCGCACTTTTATAAAACAAAAAATGCTACTTGGGTTTTGTTCAATACATTGAGGTCGCCGTTCAGAGCGAGTAGGGAAACTCAGCCGATAGAGGCGCCACCGTGCATTTTATGGAATATTTCCATAGAACTTACATCATCTCTATAAGTTCTATGTTTATCTGTCTGATTATAAATGAAATGTACAATGGCGCTTTCTATCCGAAAATCGCTGAACTATGACATTAGTTAATATGTGGGTAAAGCAGGAACTCTTTCCCGCCATATATTTGAATTTGGCCATTCTCTGCCAATTCCGTATTTCAATTTGTTTCTCTGAATGATATTATCTGTAGATTCACTTCCAATCGGAAGTTGAACTATTTTCATGGGTCTTTCGTTTGAAATAAAACAGAAGCAAGAACTTACTACTTCTATTTTTGAAAAAAAAAAATGAACTGATGAAATGAAATGAATCTCAATTATTTCATTAAGAACTCCAATCCTTTCTGAGTTTACCCACAAAATTTCAGTTCTCAAAGTGAAACCATTTTCAAATGCAACTTGAAATAAAAGCACACTTCATTGAACGCCCACCTCAATTTGCTCAATGTTCAGTATTACAATAAACGACGCATCTTCCATTTTAGTTTGGAAGGTCCAAAGATTAAAGTGCGAACAACTAAAAAAAACTAATCACGAAACATACAGCAAATAAAATACTCAATGATTCAATTTTCTACAGCGGTAGGAGGGACAGCAGGAGTCTTTGAAAAGTCAATGTTGCTACTGACATTATTTCCTTATTCTCCAACAGGCGTTCATTCTTTGTGGTTCTCTTTGTCATTATCCATCGCTTTATTCCTAGGAACATGACATCGTACAAAAGAATCCTATCTGAACTTTGTTCGCAGACCGAACAGGAAAAATTGATCGGAACCACATAATGTACTTTTTCACCTTGGATCCGAACACTTTCCAACCGTATTTTATCCTTGCCTTTCAACATCGTGAAACGTTCAATACGGACCGCGGTCTTAATAGGCCATTTTCCGTTAGTTTATTATCAATGAAATAGTTTCCGTTTAATGAGATTACACAATGTGCGACGGTTAGTTTTGAGTGGAAAGCCCGGCTGTTGTTCGATTAGGAGGAGAAATTGAAGGAGGATATCTGAGGAGAGGTTGCCTGGAAAATCGATCCAAGGTGGGGTCCACCGGTAGGCAATTGTAATTATCCGTTAGCTATCAGCTATCGTGTCGGATTTCAGATCGTATACCTTCGTACTACGTTCAATATCAATTGATTCGGGTGTTTTCGCATACCGATAGGAGTTATGAAGCTTTTCTGTAATTGTCTACTCTATTCTTTTGGTTCGTAAATACACAGGGTGACCAATCTTTAAGATCCACTGAATTATCTCCCTGGGAAGATCCCGGTCAACAATTTCTTCAAATGAAAGTTTTCTAGTTTTTAGGGGTACATCGAATGCAGGAGTATAATCTGACCTGAGTTCGATTTCAAAATCATTTCAAGGTCAAGTAGATTTTTCGAAAAGGGGAATATACAGGGTGATTTTTTGAGTGTTTAAATAGAAGTATCCGAGGAAGAAATTTCCATACGAGTTCAAGATTCTGTATTTTTAGAAAAGGACGATGATCGGGTTATCAGTCATAACACAGTGATGTTGATTACTGTCTCATTTATTGTTCTGGCCAAGCTTTCGGAAACCTATCGTTTCCTTCTTCAGGGCCACTAAAAAAGAAGTGTTTTGGTAACACATAGTGAAAGCATATATCAATAGAACCTACATCAATGAGAGACGGGAGTATGTGTTGCATACAAAATCCAGAATCCTGAGATCGAAAACACAAATTGACAATACAATAGCAGTCCGCAATTATAAAATCGAAAATACGCATTAAAATTTAAATTTAAAATGATCGCGGATATCCTTCTAACAAAAGACAGGTTATCCAAGACCACAAAACTGTAGCAAAACCATAGAATTATAAATATAGAATTTGAGCGTAGTGTCTAATAAGTATACAAAAGTGTGGCAATCGTTCCCCTTAAATCCAGGGTCAGTCATCGCTATACGCATGCCTAGGGAGAAGAGAAGGGACATGTAATTATGTATCCATGGATACCATATGTGGCTAAATACAAACAGAGACAAATAGAAAAACTGCATCCGCTGATCGCCACGATGCCCCTATGTTCCCACTCTCCGTTATCGCACATGCTCAATAGTCTCACTGACCCTAGGCACAGCCCTTTAGATGTTTCACTTTTAATTTCAAGGATCAAATTATAGGTATTGAATTATGTGAGCAAAACATAAATGCCTACGTCACAACAAAGAACACAGAAAAGGAACTAGACACGGAAGAAGGGATAGAAAGGATAAATCGGATCCAGACAGTGGCGTCTGTATTTTTGTTATAGAGTACATGAACTTCAATTGTGAAATATTTTCAAGCGGAACCTACTTCTGGTTCTACCGGAAACGAATGTGAACTTCGTTATTTCAAATATAACATCCTGTATATGCATATTTGAATTCTTCGTTCAATTCAGCACTGATTTGAAGTATGATATGCGCAACCACTTTGAGCGATTGTTGAGTTATTGCCTGATTGTCAAATTTGTTGGTAAAAACGGTGTCACAAATTAGTGTTCATGTCTCCGAAATCTCTCTTGAAAAAATTTTTTTGCAACAGTTGAACAAGACAAAGTACGCTGATACTGCTTCTTGTATAAATTAGAACGAAATATTGTACGGGGTGTCTGAAACAGGGCTTCGAAGTGTGCCTCAATAAAAATATGAAATCTCTTTTTTTCAAATGGGAACCTTATAATTTTGTAATTACGATGGATTGCTCGTCAAAAACTAATTCGAATGTGCCAAACATTTCATGTATTTGAAATCAGTAGATTTGCCGTTATTGAATAAAATTAAAATTTCAGGAATAAATCCAGGTTTCTTTGTCTAAATCAGGTTCATCAAGATAATTTTCGAGTAGGCTTTGTCAATAGTAAGAATATGTCAATTTTGAACTAAAATTGTTTCTCTCTCGTAGTCCTGGATTAATCGATTATTAAAATTGTTTTGTTTAGGCATCATTCATTATCTGCTCTGTTTTTTTGTCACATTCGCCGCAAATAAAGAGCAGACTTTTTTGTTATATCATTCTAGTGTACCTTCTTATTATTGCTAGTTTTGCAAAGTGCTTGATCAATAGAAATAAGTAGGAATGACAATTCCTAACATAGCCTACTTAGCCAAACCTGGCATTAGTCGTGAAATTCTGTCAAATTCAGTGGGATGCTCGTCTATTTCAAAATAGGCTATGTTAGGAATTGTCATTTTCACTTATTTTTATTGGTCAAGCACTATGCAAAACTAGCAATAATACAAAGGTAGGTACACTAGAATGATATATCAAAAGTCTGATCCTTATTTGCGGCGAATGTGACGAAAAAAAAAAGAGTAGATAATGAATGATGATTAAATAAAATAATTTCAGTTCAAAATTTAGATATTCTTACTTTTGACAAAGCCTTCTTGAAAATTATCTTAATAAACCTGATGTTTAGACAAAGAAACCTGGCTTTAGTCTTGAAATTCGAATTTTATTCAATAACGGCAAAACTACTGATTTCAAATACATACATAAAATGTTGGGAATACTCTAACTAGTTTTTGACGGAACTACAAATTATATGGTTCCCATTTGAAAAAATCAGATTTCATAGTTCTGACACTCACTTTGAAGCCCTGTTTCAGGCACCCTTTATAATATTTGAACAAGAAGCAGTATCAGCGTCCTTTTTTTGTTCCACTGTTGCAAAAGGGAATTCTTACAATGCGGGATTATGGAGATATAAACACTGATTTGTGACACTGTTTCTGTCAGCAAATTTGACAATCAGGCTATAACTCAACAATCGCTTGAAGTGGTTGCGCATAGCATGCATCAAATCAGTGCAGAATTGAAAGAAGAATTTAAATATATATAAATATACGGGGTGTTGCATCTGAAATAACGATGTTCACATTCGTTTCCGGTAGAACCGGAAGTAGATTCCGCTTGAAAATATTTTACAATTCAAGATCATGTACTCAACAACACAAATACAGAATCTTGGATTCGTATCAAAATTCCTTCCTCGAATACTTCTAATGAAACACTTGAAAATTCCACCCTGTATGCTCATTTCCTCGCAGAATATCAATCTTCGTGAGAAACTGAAACATTCCGTCTCTTCTGTTTTCCCATAAAAAGAATATCTCTGCAGATATAAAGTGTTTCATGCTTAAGATAAAGTTATTTCTCATATTAATTGGTTTTGCATTGCGTATATTCAAAAAAGAATAACCGGTCTTCCAAATGCACACATGAGTTGACACCGCGATAGTCCAATCTCATCGCATTCTGAATTTTGAAATTATTGTTGCAAACAGATACATTGGTATACTCCATTCACAATTATAAAATCACAACTCTGGCCATGGTTTCGTTTTCAGGAATTGGTGCACCTGATGAAAAATCTGTGCGCGTACATAGAATATGGTTAATGACAAAACGGCGATGCCAGTTTTTCTGTTTACATCAAAGAAAAAGTATCAAAGAATTCCCCAATTTTGTTAGTTCGTATCGATCGGCGATTTTGGGGAGAAATATCGATAGGAAATCGCCTATTTATCCGTTCTTCGTCGTCCAGAAGAAGTTTCCCGTCGATTTCGTGCAAGTGTCATTTTTTCCTTTCACGACTTTTGGCGTGAGTACGAACGGCAAATTTGAATTGGACCAAAAATCGATTTATGAGCATAAATAAAGCGAAAGTAAGTACAAATCGACCTTTTTACACTTGATAAGTTGATAACGAAGTTTTTTTAGGTATCTGGCCGTTTTGAAAGATTTCAAACGGAATTCCGGTCCCCCAGAAGTTTGGTTAGTTTCGGTATCGATTTTGGTGCTCAAAATTTATTTGGAATGTGTAAATGGACAAGAAAGGCTTCCTTATATACGATCTTCTAACGGAAGCGACCGGAAAATATGGTTTAGGTAGAATTGAAATGTGTCACTGGAGCTTTCATTCCTTTGCCGAAAGTAGAAAAAGGCTATATTGAACCAGAATACATCGGTTTTTTCTATATTCCAGGAGTTTGTGTCTTATTTTATAACAGGTGAATGATAAATGTGAAGCATATTATGTTTGACCTATTCATTTTATTTGTACAAACCTACTGTGGTAGTAATGTATAAATATTTTTGAATCCAATAAATTACTATACAATCAGAATATTTTACTCCTTATTCATAAGATCTTCCATGGCGAAAAATAATATATTTCAACAGTGATAGCTCTTTTACTTTTCATGCAAATAACTAGAAAAGGAATCCTTTCTATCAATTCATATAAACGTTAATTATTTTCGTCCATCACATCTTTTCCAATTCATTCACATTCTGAGAAATACGCTAAGAATGTAGAAAGGGCAACATAGTGTTGACTTGGAACATAAAAATATTTTGAAAAACGTCATAACTTCGATACAGAGTGGAATGTGTCAAATTTCCAATGCCAGAGCTGTGATTTTATAATTGTGAATGGAGTATACATAATAGTGAATTTCAGATAATGCGTAATTTCAGACAACTTTTTCTAGTAATATTCCTTTTTAATTTAGAACGGACATATTTGCGGCAGCTGTCGAATTTTGTTCACAATTTTCGACGCAATATTGAAAACATATGTGATGATATTCCTGAAATTCAAAACAATCTCCGCATTCTCACATTCT
This sequence comes from Adalia bipunctata, assembly GCA_910592335.1. Taxonomy (NCBI): domain Eukaryota; kingdom Metazoa; phylum Arthropoda; class Insecta; order Coleoptera; family Coccinellidae; genus Adalia; species Adalia bipunctata. The sequence continues at coordinate 26,663,660 of OU342951.1, forward strand.
TCTACTTCAAGAATGTGAAGACAGATTACGCTGAAAATATTGAGAATTCAAATGATATACAAGGTGCGGCACGGAGGGCGGACGTTTTTCAGATGGGCATAACTTTCCCCCACTGAGGACGAGAGAAGTGGGGAAGGTGCCGTTAGACTCGTGTGTTCCTAGCATTTATTTACCAGTTGTCGTCATGGAGCCTTGGACGCATCATTGGCCCTTACTTCTTCGAAGACGTTAATGGTCGTGCTGTTACCGTGAACTCAGAGCGGTACGTCGAAATGATCAACAACTTCTTTATCCCCGAATTACGACGGCAACGTGTTCCAATCCGACGTGTGTGGTTCCAACAGGATGGGGCGACCGCCCACACAGCCAGGGCCCGTATTCTCGACGAGTGATCTTTCGGTGCGTATACGTTTGCCATACATAATAACACAGAAAACGTATACGCACCGAAAGATCACTCGTCGAGAATACGTTATTCGCCCTCTCTTCCCTGGTCGCCTCAAGGTGCAAACACATTGTTGTCACGTCACGGGAGCCCACGTGAGGTCAGGTTCAACGTATTGCGCTAGAGACGAACAATTTGACATTCGCGCTGTCATGAGCTATTCGGCAATATTTAGTGACGAAGCGAAATATCAGACGTGCTTTCACGTGCGATCAGAAAATGTAAATTTGCGGAATTATAGATCTCGCGTGCTTTCACGTGACAGCAGATACTAACCTAGCGACCGCGTGAATCACAACAATGCGTTTCTAAGCGCAAGTGAAGCGATGTGAAGTGAAGTGATGATGCGTGAGCTCACGTGACGTGACAACAATGTGTTTGCACCTTTATTTCCAGGTTTGGCGATGTTCATTGGCCTCCCCGGTCCCCAGATTTATCCATATGCGATTTTTTCTTATGAGGACACCTCAAGGCTAGAGTATACGAGACCAAGCCCCGAACTCTGGACGAATTGAAAAGGGCTATTCGCGTGGAAGTTGCCCAAGTTGAGAGAGCGATGTTGGAGAGAGTCTACGCGAACTTCCAAGAGCGCCTCCAGCACTGCATCACCGATTTCGGCCACCACATGCCTGATGTGATTTTCCACACTTGACTGTCTCAAATGCTATTTCCTTGAGAATCTGATTCCGTCAATAAATGTGTTTTTGAGTAAAAATTAACGCTTTTATTATTTTTTTAAAACCATCCATCCTCCGTGCCGCACCCTGTACATATTAGGAAAAACGCAGTTTTTCATCTTGATATTTCGAGAACTGTTACGACCGAAGCAACAGTGAATGAAAATTGAACGGCTCAAAAAACTGGGAAAATTTATCTCCATTTGTCACCAGTGAGTTCGATTCGAAAAAAGAGATCTACAACTTTTCAACTTCGAATTGGGAACAAACAAAATCCAACAAAGTCAGAATAAATTCTCATGAGAATAATCCAATTCGAGTTGGTACAACCACAGACTTGTGATCTATTGTTACTCTATAAATTATTTGACACCTTTATTTTTCTAGGTCCAAAGAACGTGAATTACTATTATATGAAAATTTGAATAAGAAATATGTCCTATGTCAAAAAAAAAAAAGATGGTGACACCATTCTTGAAAGCAGTTTATTGAGGAAATGCTGTCAATATTTCAATAGACTTCAATTTATCAATATCGTTCTATCGTCTCGAATTGAAGTCAGCAGTAAAGAATTTTATTAACTACTGACTTTGAAATCACCATTATTCATTCCCCTCATTTAGAAAATAATAATAACGTATCGGAGAAGTTATAGCAAAATTTTGATTTTCAATTTTTTCTTCCTCATAATCTGTAGCCAAAAATTGTGAGAATGTGGTATGAATGACAAAACCAAAACCACTATGGAGGTCAAACATCTAATCGCAATTGAACAAGTTTCGAGGAAAAAAGTGATAACTGATGGCCCTAGAGCTGCCGAGATTTTAGTGGTTGATTATGATACAAAAAAAGTAGTTCATTTACTTACGCTTTCACTTGTATACAATGAGAGGAGTATGTACGAACCTGGAAAGAAATGATAAAATTATTAAGGTGACAGAAGATCAATGTTCGAAGTGTTTTTTTTAATGATTTCCGACAACCTGTATCTTCTGAATGAAGCCTTGTTTCGAAAACTTATATAAGAAAAAAAGTACAAGACACTGCCGGTATATTCATTTCGACTATGAATTTACAATGGTAAACTTGAGGTACACGTCAGAATTGAACACAAAATAGATATTATGATAATTTTACACACAACGTACGATCAATCTACACATCCATCAAAAAACGAAAAAACAATTAATTACAGCTTGAAATTAACACTCCACAAATGTACAACATCTTATTCTACTTGAAGTTGAATCGAGCAACGTCGTCTCTGCTCAAATCATTACCTACTTGACATTTATCATTATGAATTCAGCTTGAGTAAATATTCGAATTCAACTTTTCATCACATCGTTCAAAGTCTACTTGTTCAAAGTGAACCAAAAACGATGAATATGATTCGATGAAATAAACGATGTTGCAAAAAATATTCCTCATTTTGAAATCCAGAAAATACGTGGAATTCATTCAAATCCAATATATTGATGTACCGGGAAATTCCCAACATCCCTAACGCGGTAACACAAATAAAACGGCATCAGTGGTTCGAGGCGCTTTTCCCTTTTAAACTCCATCAAAATTCAACGAGCATGCATTCCACCGACGCGCCATCGAAAAAGTACAAATAATACCCCCACAGTGGATCGCAATTGTATATCAATAAACCGTTTACGCAAACCAAGCGTGCCACCTAATTATAGCCGGAATGATGCCCCACTTTAACGACACGGAAAGACCATGAAAAGGGGATTAAATCCGTCCCGGAATCCGAATAATCGTCCTTGCATTTCGCATCAACTGCCATAATACTACCTCCGATATTAATCGAATAAAATACGATTTTGTTTTCAAAGTTGGATCTCCTCTTCAACAGAAAGTATAACTTGCCAAAATAATTATGTTTCCAATATACAGGGTGTTCCTGATCTTGACCTAAAGTGATGTATTTTTTCAGGCTTTCCAAAGAATTTTTGAAATTACCAGGTTGGTTTGGTATTCTCAATATCTCATGAACTAATTGCCTCATTTGGCCGAAATTTCTTATATAAATCCACAAAGGGTCGAAAATCCATAAAAGGAAAATGGAGATAAATGAAATTGTTTACATTCACAATTAGTTGACCAAAACCATATTAGAAAATATAAGTTCGAATGAGAAGGTTGAATCCACAGAAATATAATAATCACTATTTATTATATTTCTGTGGTTGGATCTTACTCTCGAAATACTCGTACAGATGAAGGAACACGAATATTCACAGTAATGATCCATCATGGTACTTAATTTCAAGTTATATCATTCACCAGTCTTGAAAACCTCTAAACCTCCTCACAAAATTCCTTCAGAAAAATGCTGTTGGATGTTGACGAAGTCTTATTTTCTCTCTCTCGAATCTTCAGAACAGCAATTTTTGTCTATTTGGGAATTGGTCATGGATGAACTGTTTTATCTATGATTTTTTTTACCAGTCCAGCTTTCGGATTCTTGTAAGTCATATCATAAGTGCATCCAATTTTTCCGGAAAAAATCGAAAAAACACGTTGCTAAGTAATGTTTTAACAAGAAGTATGAGTGCTGGTGGCAACAAAAATCCGAGTCGAAGACGAGGATTTTCACACCCGCACGAATGCTTTTTGTTAAAATATTACTTTGCATTGTGTTTTTTCGATTTTTTCACAGGAAAAGTTAGATGCCCGAACGGTATTCGACAAGACTATTTCATAAGTAACAGATTATTCTGGATGCATTATGTATGTCTTATTAATTTTCGTTGACAACTACTGTCAAGTATCGCCGCGGGTAAGCCCAAAAAAACTCCTGACAGCTGCTTCCATACAGTTTTTCCTTCTAGAAACCATTTGAGGTTCAAAATTGCGCGTTTCTGATTGGTGAAAATTAAGACGAGGGAAATAGTCAGAAAAATAACAACTCCCAATATCAAAATAACCCTATCATTATGAACCCTTTCAGAAGTTGGACCAATCAATACTTCATCTTGTCAGCCATTTAGTAACGACAGCGGACACAAGCATAACATAACAATGCATTGTACAGGTAGGTCTCACTTATTATTTTAGCAAACATCCATTCACATGTGTGGGCGGTAGTAGTTGTTTGTATATGTCGAAGAAACAAGTTGTATGCGAATAGCGTACGAAGATTGTGAATCTTGATAAGATCGCAGCTTGGACATTCTGCCACTCATGTCTTGTTTGTTTTCTTCCAGAGGTCAATGGACAAATTTCATCCTTCCGAACATAGGTACATTTCAAAGTTAGTGCTCCAGAATTCGAAAGTTAATGGGCCGTGAAAAAAATTTATTTCAATATAAATATAAGCGAATGCTTTGTTTACTGGCGGAGACAAACTGACATCTACAACATTTTAACCCTTTCTTTCCCAGTGGTTACATTTGGCGTCATTTACATTTTTGCATGCAAATGAATTTTGGTCGCCAGTATAGATTATTTATGTTCAGATATTCGCTTGGCAACACTTTTTCCTTCGCAAAAAACACAAAATTGCGGAGAAAAAGCTTCCATTCCTGAAAAAATTGAAATGGAAGCTCTTTGCGTGACCAAAGATAAAAACTGCTTCAAGCTTTTCCATGTCTAGTCATAATTTGCAAGTGTTATATTCCTTAATGATTGTTTATTTCCTGATAAAATGTTCATTATTGTTTGTTAAAGAGTTTTTTCATTTGAGTTTCATGAAAAAATTATCGTTATTATGTTTTCTTCCCACTGATTTCATGTGGCAAAAAAATTTTTTTTTCAAATCGCATCCAAAAATAAATAATTAGTTATATGTCGAATTTTCATTCTCAGATCAAGATGAATTGTGTAGGTGATAATTTTTCTGAGCCATCCAGAAAATCTTCAAGAAACTTGGGAAAGAAAGGGATAATTTTCACAATAGGTTTCGCACTTTTCATCTGTTCCTGCCTGCAAAAATTATATCATTCACGTGTATACTGCTCAGGTAGGTAGCGATAAGAAACATTGCGTAATGCATCCTATACATTACTCCCACAGAATAATATTGATCTTGTTGTTTTTCTTTTGACTCAAATGTATTTTATGACATACGTTTCACGACATAATACGATGTGTCAGAAAGACATAATTAGGAAATTATTTTAATTCTCAATATTGCCGCACAAGCGCAGACCTAGATTCTTACCAAAGCCCAGCTTCAATTTTCATTGGCTCATTCCCCGTATTGAAATTATTAGATATAATGCTTGTGCGATTTAAGAGAATCAGTTGTGTTCTGTGTAGGCTTCGTTTCTTTGTCATTTCACAAATCACAGAAACCTGGTGCTTCAATCAATATCCATCCCAAAACTTTTTTAAGAATATTTTGCAATATGAGGAATAAGTATTGAGTTTCACTAAATGTTCTGCTTCGTATCATAATTCACTTCTTCAAGTAAAATGAAAAATGTTAAGATTTCGCAATTTTTCATTTCTAGAAGTAGTGCAGTAATGATTCACGTTATTTACTGATTTACATAAGTGAATTAATATTTGAGGCTGAATTTTTCTTTCTCAATTTATCGAAATTTCACAAATATTTCGTATATGAGAAATCGTAAAATACTGTCCACTAAGGAAGAACAAAATTTTATAATTCGAATAATAATAATAACAATATTTGTAACGTAGTATTGAACCCTATGTTAATCTGCTCCACCTTCTAAATTCTAGCTTTTGCTTTTACTGTGATCGCTTTATTTTATTGTGTTTTAAATGTGACATTTCAATCTTTGGTTCCAATACTTTGTAGAGCTGAAGATTTTATTTTATTGGCATAAACATTGGTGGGTTTTCAATTGACTTCTAATTCTCGATTCTCGTTTCAGGTATGTTGAATTCAAAAATTGAGTTAATTTTGTATTTCTTAAATGAATAAATGAAATCTATAAATACATATTACACTTTATTGATTACCCCCTATAATTTTCTTCAAATGATTTGGGGAACTCTGAACAAATTATGTGTGCAGACTCCCCTTGAAAAATAGGCATAAGTTTCATATAGGTACACAATCGGAAATGAATAAAACAAACAAAATGAATTCACATGGAAGCGGATGACTCAACATATTCAGTTATTGTTTTGAAGAACAAACATGAGAAGTCCACTACATCTTGATAGAATATCTACTCATAATGCAGTAGAAATTGTTCTTGGTGGTTATGAATGGCAACATTAAGAAATAGTTCCCGTAGTAGCCTTTGTAGTAGATGAAATGTCTTAAAAAAAATGTGATCGTCTTGTTCACTATGAATACCTATTACTTATAATTAAGTTTTCTAGGTGTGGGAACAGGTATCCAAAACCATAATCCCACGAAAAATTGCAGTGACCTTCTGGTTTGGAGGATGGATACATATTAGGATACTAATGGAGAGCTATTTCAGGTAATGTCGTGTTTTATTCTTCTTTTGCTTACTGTATACCTTGCATTCTTTTGACTCTCTCTGACTCCAGAATGTCCTGAATAAATAGAGGAACAATTTTGTGGCTATATTTCTTTCAAGAATTCCATCACCTATTTGTAGATTCAATTGCTTTCAGCAAAACGAGGATATTTCCTATATTTTGATTTTGTGTGGGAAATTTAAAAAAGTACTGTCTAGAAGACAATGTCGTATATCGTACTTCATTCCATTGAAAATCATATTGTCCAAAATTCCCCAATTGTTTTTTTTTCTTTGAAGGGACAATGATCTCATTAATGACCGATATGGTATTCAGAAAATAAACGGTAAACAGATGGATTTATCGATAAAAATCGCTGAAAATTTCCCCCTTCATGTGTCACTACTAAATACCCAGCGCACTGCAGAGTAACATAAAACCATTACCCAGTAATCTTACAAATTAAACGCAGCCATCGCCATCAATAGCATTAAGGGCCTACCCATTTCCCTTCAAGAAAGCTACTCTGCCTTCAACCCTCGCCCTTTTCCAGATCGATTTGGCAATTTACATATACATATCACTCAGGAAGGTCAAGAAAGATAACTCACAATAGTCTGGTGTTGAGAGGAGCGGGAATAAAAAGCATAAGATGAGCGATTACGTCCCTTGATACGTCTGTGGTGGGTTACGAATCTGCACTAGACACCATCCCCTTTCTTCTCCTGATTTATGGCAGCTCGGATGTCGCTGTCTTAACGTATTTTGTCGTGCGTGAAGGATTCAGAGACACGGATGGAATCCCTCCTCAAGGATATACGAGGGGTGATTATTTCATTTTGAGATTCTGCGTTCAGAAATTTTCTCTGTACGTAAAACAACATAACGATCAATATGATTCTGAATAATGAAAGCCAAATTTCTTGAGGAAAAATGTAGCAGCAACGCAGGTCTAATTGTCGCTGTAACTACAACAGCATACTAGTTACAAAATTCAAATTTCATATCGATAACATTCTGACTTTAATATATTGTAATAACTAGCGACCGGCCACAGCTACAAACAACGGTAGTGCCGGCGCCGCACCGCTATGTCCCTGCATTTTAAAACTGTAATATCTTCGGAAATATTCATTTAAATTACATGCAGTAAGGAGCCATATTGATCTATATTGAATGGACAATGTATTTAAGGTACCGGGTTTCTCACCATAATTCGACTCCCCCTTTTTTGTTACTGAAAGAAGTACAAGAAAATGTTTCTCACAAAAATGTTTCACGAAGTCGACTAATGTTTTTCAAAATGATTTCACAAAATGAAATATAAACAGGTTTGGCAACATTTTGATTGCAACTTCCTCTTTTCAAATGGAACACCCAGTGGACTTTTCTATATGGCAAGCTCTTTTTCCCCCAATTTCGAATATATAACATATGTTTGATCTAATTCTATTATTCTGAGTACCACAGAGTTTCAAATTTTGAGAATTAATTTCTTTAGTTGATATTATTTATTCAATACTACCATAGTTTATTATTCTTTTATTTTTTATTGGATATTGTTAGGTATTCATTGAAAAAATTTTGCTTTCAAGTGAATTGTTTGAATATAAAGAATTTTGGAATTATTTCACGTATTTATTTTTTTTTATGCCGTGGTTTCTTTTCAAAACTCTAAAAGTCTGAAAATGAAAGAGAAAGACCCACATACGCCCATGTATTCGATATCAGAAAAGAATAAACAAAATACATAAGCATTGAAAGCCGCTGTGCCAATGAAATACCACCCCATGTATTCAATAACGTTATTGAAAATTTCGTCAAAAGGGTACGCCAATGCCAGCAAAACCGTGAAAGCTATTTCGAAGATATTTTGTTTCATACATAATTCCCAAATGTTTGTTTTCTTATTCAATAAATATTTCAATACTTTTCTACAGACGTCCATGTTTCATTGAACACTGAGATGAACATGGCCGTTATCTTGTATCTGACGCCACTAGTCATCTTTAAGACGGCTGTAGCAGTGTAGCCACTCTTGTGTATCCCAAATCTGTCAAAGAATGAACCTTTTTTTTTTTTCGAAAAATTCCCATATCTTCCAATAAAGCCGAGTATCGGTGTGAAGTTGGCCACATCCACACATACACTCAAAGACAAACAATGGCTCATGAAAACAAAATCCATAACTCACTCAAATGAGATCGTATCGCATTCAGATTTCGATGTGGGCTTGATGGGTTGATGAGAAATTGAATCCCCTTTCATTTGGAGACTTTTGAGCCTGAGAGAGGGAGTTGTGGGGGTTGTTGGGGGTGATTTCTGACTAAAAACATAACTCGACGAAATGGGAGTGTTCCACAATGAGCTTCGAATATATGTTTCTCCAATGCTGGAAGAATAAAATGCAATACCCCTCATAGTTTGTTAGCCCCCACGTTTGGAGATTTGGGAAGGTTTTTTATGCAAAATGATGAAGAAAATTCAGTGGAACACTCTCAGTTTTTCGAGATATGAATTTTTTTCATCATTTTTCATAAAAAAAAACCCCAAATCTCCAAACGTGGGGGCTAACAAACTATGAGGGGTATTGCATTTCATTCTTTCGGCATCGAATAAACATATTTTCGAAGCTCATTGTGAAACACTCCCATTTCGTCGAGTTATGGTTCTAGTCAGAAATACAACCCCCACCACAACTCCCTCCCTGAGGCTTAAAAGTCTCCAAATGAAAGGGGATTCAATTTCTCATCAAGCCCACATTGAAATCTGAATGCGATACGATCTCATTTGAGTGAGTTATGAATTTTGTTTTCATGAGCCATTGTTTGTTTTTGAGTGTATGTGCGGATGTGGCCAACTTCACACCGATAAGCCGAATTCGGAGAATGGAAAGTGAAAAAAAATTTTTTTTTAACCAAAAAATCTACAGTAAAAAATGTGCAAGTCGAAGACTTATCCTGTATATTATCACCTGCTTAGGTAGGTAGCGAAAACAAGCATTGCCTAGTGCATCTTACTACATTGCTCACACAAAATTGAATTTATCAAGTGTAGGTCTTGTTTTTTTCTTTCCAATTGAATGTTTCTGCAGTCAAGTTTTGTATTTTTTTCAATAATATGTTTTCTCTTTTTCGCTCCAATATGTTCGTCCAGTTAACTGTGAAACACCCCGTATATTTTTCGAATTAGGCTAAACCATCCCTACATTCATTTTGAAACTTAACCTTTCTGTTTTCATTCGCATTCAGTGATTAAACTGAGGAAAAGTTTCTATTTCCCTACAATTATCTCCTGAATATCTTAAAGTGAACTTTCTAATATTGACCTTATGCTCTACCTTTTATCTGGATTGCATCTTTCCTATTCAGATAAAACTTCTAAATTCCTTCTGTGGAGGTCGAATTCAGAACTAACTACTTATCTCGAACAAAGGATGTAAATATTTGCCGATTTCATTATGCCCATTCACTGCCTCAACCTTTTCCGTTTTCCGAAATCGAATACGCGCTGACTGCAATCCGACCCGACGCCCTTCTTACTACACGGCAAGTTTATCCGTCTCGTTCATAAGTTTATAATTTCCACGATTATAGTGGGCCCAGAGTTAACTTGTTCTGGTTCCGAGCCGAAGTTGGTCGATTTCGGTTTACTCAAATGATTAGTAATTATTGAAGTTATTGTATAATCACGAGTCGCAGTTGTTGCAAGTCGCGCAGAGGAAACCTTTGATTCCAGTTGTTTCGAGCGAAGGTAATTCGAGTGATCAACCTGCAATTTCTGATCTTAAAGTTCCCCATTTACTGCAGTTCGACGGTCTCTGTGGATTTCCGGATAACTTCTCGCAGAAATCATTCCTAGGGGTAGCTATTGATTGTCATTTTCTAAAATTTACTGTTTTATCGAGTGATATGTGAAAACAACAACTATCATAGGAATATAAGTGAAATGATTCACATATCACTCAATAAAACAGTGAATTTTAGAAAGTATGTTAATGGACTCAGCGCAATCTATAATATAGTCTGTTGGTTCCTTTAAGAAAATAGCCTGAATTCCTATTGCTGACGTCTGTGATTCCTATAAATATACTCTGTGATCCTAATCTAGGTTATGTTTTTGAAGTTTTCTCCACATTTGTTGTTTGCGAATTGTTTCCCTTTTATTGAATTTTTACCTTGTTTTCACTTATAATCAGTCTAAGTATTCAGGGAGAGAACTTTTTTTTAATTCACGATCAGCCTGCGGTGGAGGAGATAGATGTGTTTTATTTTGTTGACTCAATTCCTGTGAATTAATAATGTAGGTCTATTTAAATTTGTCATGTTTCTTAGATTTTTAATGTTTTTAATATTTTAAATGTTTCGAATTTTTTAGCCTTGAAAGTCCGATCGGAGACCGAAACGTCGGTGAATTGATGCAAAAAGAAATTTCAAGTGAAAAGTTGTCCAAATACCTGAAAGAAACTTTTATTAAGCATACATTTCATGCGATCACTCGAAAAAATTTCTAGTGGTGTTCCTCTATGATATTCAAACTCTGTTTCGCGAGAAATTTTTTATATTGAACCGTAAACATTAGCAAGAAATTACAATAGATATTAGATTTTAAGAATGGATCAAGCTATCCAAAAATTCTTATCGCAAAATATGAAAATGGAAAAAAGCGAGGAAAAGAGTTTCCCGCGAAACAAGGAGTAGGGATGACTCTTTCAACTCCTTGCAATCATAGAGGAACAACACCAAAAATTTCTTATCAGTTTTTTCGTTTTTATAAAAAAAATTTTAAAACTGAGTGCAATCTTAAGGGGGCTGTAACTAAGCGGGGTGGGCTCAAACAGAAAAGTTCATATAAAAGACCCTCAAGGAATCACCCCCTGAATCGCAGCTATTTATGTATTGAATACATATCATGTATATGTGTCTCTAACTTATATGTATTTATTTTAACTGTAGATTCCTCTCAACAAATCAAACACTTTTTTCCTATACCATTTCCGATTTCGTTTGGAAGAAACAGGGTGTCGAAAATACAAGAAAAATTGAAGTACTTTTCTTTCGACATCTTCGGAACCATCATTTCAAACGAACTGAAATTTGATTGATTGTTCACCCTGTTCATGTTGCATATTCCTCAATTAACACTTATTCAATATTCCTCGTGGTATAAAAGTTACAGCCTAGCCGACTCATAAGTCCACGCAAAACAAATTCAAAACTACTTGAAGAATATGAACAGTTCATTTATTCGGAAAAATCAATAATTTCAGTATTCTCATGATTTTACAATGAAACGTGTCGTATTCGAGTTATTTGTAGTTTTATTCCATGAGTCTCAGAAATATCTGGATGCTTCCCTGGATTTTAAATATCGCCGAATCGCAGAAAAATAAGTAACTCTCTGATCGCATTACAAGTTAACAATGTTTTCAGAGTTTTTACCAACTCGAGACAAAAATCACTATGATGGAAAAAAGTTTGATGTAGAGATAAGTGATAATAAAATCCCACAAATGTGGAAGATAAAATTGAATTCTAAGGAGCATGAAATTATACATTTAATACGCACACTTTCTATCGAGCATTTATTATTGCCGGTCCAATATTGAAAATAAATGTCAATGAAATACCAAATTCAGATATGTATTAGATTGCCAAGGCACTAAATAATCAGTGGCGAAGTGTCTAAACAATGTCCTCTGTGATGATTCGCGATAATCCTAACTGGAACAAAACTTGTACACAAAAAAATATTATGCCAATCAATACCCGTGAATATTATGAACTCGACCATACATGGTTAATTTCACATTTATTCCGTTAAATTCTTCACAAGATCATTTCGAGATCGAAGAAAAATACCTATATTTGCTTTCATAGCAAATGAACTTTCGCGGACATCACAGATCAGAGACTAAGGTTTGAGATAGGTCGGCTCCTGATATTGAGGAAGGTGATCTATGGTACAATTATTGCATATTTTCACCAACTTATCCGAAAAATCAACGAGCCAACAACATCTTCTCAAAGCTCTGTGAAATATTCATGGAAGGTTATTGTTTTGGTTGTTTCGAATACAAAATAGTTTTATATAGCTTGATTGATTACAAATTGAATGAAAAACCTTTCTTTATCAGATATTTTTGGGATATCAAGAAAACTATGGAAAAATTTTCTGCTTATCACAAAGTTATCTTCAGATCCAGAAATTTGGCTTGTAAATTGCAGAAGTACTACAAGCTGTTTTTGTATTGATGTTTTGCGTCCCCAATATTATTATATGTGGCCAAATTAGCGGGCAGCTATACTCCATTCACTTTTATAAAGTTTCGCCATGATGATGGCCATGATTTAGGTTTATCAAGTTTTTTTACTTGAAACAGACGCAGGTTGGCACTCGTGAAAATCAAGCGACATTGCCAAGTGTACTTTCTATTTACTCTTTTTGTAAATGGAGTTAGTTCTTCGAAGATTTAACTGTGGCGCAGGTTTCCTAGAACTACTACATTTTCATGCTGGTGTATTTCAGGTTGTGCAAAAATGTATTTGAATGTCTTCTGAATTAACATAATATTTTCTCAAATTTATGAATTTCCCAAAGTAAGTGAACTCTTTGATAAATACGTAATTACTACGATTTTTTTAGCAGAAACGACAACGTTGTGGGCGTATCTGACAGTGAAATGACCATGACCTAACATTTTCAAAATATAAGCGGTGAAATGTGTCAAAATTCCATGGCAAACCGCGATACTTTATAAAAGTGAATGGAGTATAGGACATAGTGTTTATGATAAGAAATATTGTAATCATAACATTTTCATTCCAATAAGGTTAGTAATATGAGTATTACTTATATTCAGTCGAAAAATATGATTGCATATGTATATAGTCGTATGAAAGAGGGCAGTACATATTTGTTTTGCATTAATTTGAAAGATTCGCATCAGGCACGTATTTTGCCCAATTTTTTTCAAATGTCTGAATCTTTTTAACAGTGCGGAATTCGGATAAAATGGAAAATGAAGAAAGGTTTCTGTATATTATTCAAAGCAGGTGAGGGACGATAACCTATTGCCATCCCAAAACTTTGTCGAAAAACGTAGATTATTCAGGAAACTGTTTTTCGGAAATCAATTGCGAATCACAAGAGTGTATCAATGAATTCCAATAGGAATTAATTCATGCATGCATCGTCAGGAAAGAATCGCTAATATTGATGCGGCATACCAACCGATAGACACACTTTTCCCGTTAAGTTAATGAGTATCATTGACCGAAAACATCAATCGTTTCCTGATTCAGATAATTCGCAGAAATGACAAAACATCACGGATCCATTCTGTTTGGGTCACCCCGGACAAACTGAAACATATTTCTCTACATCACCCCACGCGCATCGTGGGTGGCCATGTGCTCCACGTGGAGCCCCTGTATCTGTCGACGGATTAATTGACATTTCAATGGGATGCACAAGCCGAATTGTTGCAATTTCAGCATGCGATAATTATGCGACATGTTGTAGGCGGAATTTGCAAAGATATAAATTTTGAAACATCATCAGGAATTTGATCATAATTATTTCGCAGAAATCATCGATCTGACGTGGCATTATGAATTAACTGTGACTGGTAGATATACACACAACCAAACTTATATGGAATCACCCAGTATTAAGATGAAATATTATTTTGATATCTTTTTCGTTAGAAGCAAATAAAAAGTGCATGTGTTTACTCACAAAAACAGTTAGGTTCATAAGCACTTGATAAGATTTGGCTTTGCAGTGTCGATTTTACCATTTCGTTCGAACGTCGCAGTGAATTTATACATATTTTGTTTTTTTGCGAAGTTTCAAAAAAAATGCCTTATGTGGGGTTATCGGAAGTCCAGAGAGGAAGAATTATTACTATGGCAGAACAAGGTATGTCACAAAGACAGATTGCAAGAACGGTGGGGGTTACACAAGGGGTTGTTTCAAAAACCTATGCAAGGTTTCTGGAGTTAGGAACCCTAAAGAATAGGCCGAGAAGAAGTCGTGGAAGAGTAACTACAGAAAGGCAGGATCGCTTTTTAGCCCAAACAGCAAGAAAAAATCCCGCAGTATCTCATTCAGAGCTTCAAAGGCAATTTTTGCAAGCTACAGGTGTTAGTGTTTCTGTCGAAACTATCAGAAAAAGACTTCGCGCTCGGGAATTATTCAAGAGAAGAGCGTTAAGAGTTCCAAAACTATCAAGGCAAAATAAAGTTGACCGTTTTAATTGGTGTTTAGAGCATGAAAATTGGACTATTGAAGATTGGAAAAATGTCTTATTTTCGGATGAGACCAGAATTGGCCTACGATCAGACGACCGGCGTGTTCGCATTTTAAGAGGTAGAGGGAGGCAAGCTAGGCTCCAAGCTGCAAGACCGATCCCTAAATACAAAGGAGGTACTGTAATGTTTTGGGGCGGAATTATGTTTGGTGAGAAAACTCCTTTAGTTCCCATTAGACAATCTCTGACAGGGCCTAGGTAGATATGTTGATCTAATGCTTCAACCTGTAGTGAGGCTCTGGCGTGGTGCTTTTGGAGATTATTTCCTATTTATGCAGGATAATGCACCTCCAAATACCAGCAGAGTTGCAAAAAATTTTTTCGAAACAGAAGATGTGACTGTTTCAGAGTGGCCGTCTTGTTCACCGGACCTTAATCCTATCGAGCACTTGTGGGATAGGATCAAAAGAAGAATTAGAGCTCGTCAAAATAATCCTGGTAACGCAGAGCAACTTATACAAGCGGCTTTAGAGGAATGGGCAAATGTTACAGAAGAAGAAATAAACAACTTAATAGAAAGCATGCCTCGTCGAATTCAAGCTTGTATCAATGCCAGGGGTGGTAATACTGATTATTGATTTGTTAAAATCGTTTTATTTGTTGTTCAATTCTCAGTTACATAAAAATTATTTTTAGAGAAATTTACACTTTCAATTTTCTGTTCTATTATAAAAATAATCTTTTAATAATTTATATTATTTTTGTAATAAACTTGTTTTGGGAAAACTGCTCTTCACTTTTCAGCGACTTTTTTTTAATTAAAATTCGTTTTTTCCAAATAACAGGGTGATTCCATATAAGTTTGGTTGTGTGTATTTGACAGTAGATTCTGTCTGAGGAAACTTTCATTCAATGTCCATTCATCAGAACAGTAAAAAGTTAAACCGACATATTCAGAGAAGAGGACTGACATGGTGAAAGTAGCTTTTGGGCGCTCGTTTGAATAGATCAACCTATTTGATGATGAATGATTAAAAATTCGTTGTATCAGTTTTATTTCAAGCAGCGAAACATTCGAGCGAAATGTTAAAATGTACCCTGGAGACTACAGAATTTGATACAGTTCCAAAATTGGAGGTACACAACAAAGAAGAGGGGAGATTCACTAAACGAGATTATCGAGGTGCCGAGGAGGTCCAGGACAAATGGGAATGGATTTTTTTAATAAATTGCCAAATTCAGTAAGGTGCTTGGATATTCTGCCCTATAAGAATAAGGGGTGGTGAAACAGGTGATTGATCATGCCTTCTACTCCACTGAGGAATTGTACATGACTCATTCGAGTTGTGTTGACGACTTCCAGGTGTAGGGTTATGTGTCGGTTTCCTCAACCAAATCTAATTCGAAATATTATGAAGTCAGAGTTCATGATTGCATGTCTTTATCTAACGTGTATACAGGGTGTCCCAGAAGTCACGCACCTCATTGAGTGGATCGAAAGTGAAAAATGTTCTAAGCCCAAAATCCATGTTTGAAATTTTTTGAAAGCGTAGTTAATTAGTGATTAATTAATGAAAGTGACCAATCAGGAGCGCCCTACAGAAGAATATGTAGGCAGTGGGGACGCGAGAATGAGACGCCAGAGCTGCTGCCGGCTTTTCACGCAGTAAATCGAGACTGGCGTCTCACTCTCGCGTCCCCGCTGCCTACTTACTCTTCTGTAGACCGCTCCAGATTGGTCACTTTCATTAATCAATTACTAATTAACTACGTTATCAAACAATTTCAAACATGTATTTTTGGGCTTAGAATATTTTTCACTTTCGATTCCCTCAATGGAGTGCGCGACTTCTGGGACACCCTTTAAAGTTAAATGATTTCGTAATTATTGTTGCTTCTCACTTCACGCAACATCTGCATAACATAAATTCCATCTTCTTTGTCCACCAGAAAGGACTTGTCGAATTTTAAAATTGTTAGATGAATTATTTCAACCATGGTATCGAACCCTTCGACGGTAATATTGTTCCAATTCTCATTCTTCGATCAGAATTACCCTCTGAATGGTCCTATTGAAAAGTTTCATAAACCAAAAAATTGAGGTCAAGTTTAGGAGATTCATCCGGTTTTTTGATGAGAAGAACCATGTCGGATGAACCTTCATTTACATGTGGTGAATTCATGGCGGTTCAAATTACATCTGGGAAATAGGTACATGTCAGGAGCATCGTCGAAGCATCATCATTGGTCTAGATTTAAAAAATTGGGTTGTTTTTCCCACTATAGTCAAATTGACTCAACGAGGCATTGTTCGATTCTGACATCCAATCAATTTTTTATCCATTCCACTTTTATTCTGAGGAAATGAACCTACCTTATTTTCGAGCTTGTCTTTAAAAACCCATGTTAGAGAGACAAGCAATCAGTAAAGTAACGTTTTTGTATTAGCAATCATTATTCCTTCTTGCTACACATTTTCATGTAGAAAGTTGAGTTCATAATCGTCAGTAAAGTAAAGTAATAGTATTCGTAATCATAACACTTTTGCTCCCTTGCTATAAGATTATCATATAGAAGGTAGATTCATACTTGTATACATAATATTTGTGTTATCGTTTCGTGTCAGTTACCTAAGTTGAGGTAACAAAAAAATACAGTTTATTTGTTGTTGAGAGTGCTCATCCTCTTCGTAGTTGTTATCAAGTATTGAAAACAACTTATCGCAGTAATCATCAAGACTAACCATAGGGTACTTATAATTCAGTAGACCCCCTTACATCGGTTGTGAAGTCACAACAGTTAATTATCGACATTTACGTTCATCACCAGCGTCCATCAACCAGAAGCAGTGCAAGTAATCCATTATCCTGATAAACTAATCAGGGTACAAAAATAAAACCAGAACAACCTAGGTAAACTAACCTAGGTACAAAACAATTATACTTAGATGATTGACGTATGCAAATAATTTTGTATGAAAACATGAATAAACGAAATACAGGTCGTATTAGGGAGCATCTGAATGAAAATTATCAAAACACGTGGATTTTTATGACAATTTTAATTTTTCTGAAGTTTTCGAGAGAATCATTTGAAATTTATTTTCTCTATTTCAGTATCGTAATGAGTTCATTACAGTACTAAAAACAGTGCTGTAATGAATTCATTACAGCACTGTTTTTAGTAATATTTTTTGTTTCGTGGTTGTCAACAATGACTGCCGATCCTATCAATTTTCAACACACGTCAAGTTGAAAATGTTAAATTTCGTCAGTGAACCAACTGCCAAGATACAATACAAAAGTCACTAGGATGTATATTCTGAATTTTTCATTGAATTTTAACAGAAATTTGACTGAAATAGAGAAAATATCGTCTAATACTCGTTGTAGAATGCAATTCCAACACTCCTTCGTCGCTCGTTTTCGAATTTCGCATTCGTATTGGAATAGGAGCCCATTCTGCAACTAGTTTTAGAATATACTATTCTCAAAATCGGTGAAATAATTGACGAAATTACAAGAATTCACATATGAGTACTTCTCAATTTGGGAACAGTCGTTAGGTAAATTCATGATTCAAACGAAACGGAAATAACGAGCAATAACTACGCCTAGATAGATAACAAAAAGATCAACGTCCATGTTAAGGGTGCTCTATACTTATGACGCGAATCACGCCAAGAATTCTGGCCGTGAACTTGGCAAAATTCATCCTCCACACTCACACAAATATTTTCAATTTGGGTCGCGGCATCCACGTTGCCTACGAAGACTATTGGCCTGTTAAGCCTGTCATAAAATGGTTCACTCTGATTATCATCAAGATAAAACAATTCCACTTCAATGCTACATGAACTATTCGTTTTATAAACGTATAAAGTCACTGAACTGATATTCAGTCGTTACTGCGTCGGAACTGCGAAAGATCATGAGTGTGGATCGTACGTATTCAGCATGACGCGAGTAGTGATGGGCAACTCGAGTTGTTCAACTCGATTAACTCGAGTCGCACTCCCAACGAGTCAGCTCGATTTACATTTTCGTTGACTCGAGTCAGTCGAGTCAACTCGGAAGAAACCATACGTAATACGACGGCCGCGTGACTCGCGGAAATCGTGAATCTCCGTTGCCGTTCGAGCTTTGGCTGACTCGAGTCGGGCCCGATCTAACGACGTTGACCGAATCAAGCCATCGTATGATTGTATAGAGCGATTTCAGGAATGAGGATTCAGTATTCAGTTTGGAATTTGGAAGTTTTATAACTTACAGTTTTTTTTTAATGAAAATCATTCATAATTCAGTTCTAACATTCAAATCTATGACCTTCATATAAAAACTGTTGTGAATATTCATATTTCATTAAAAAAATTCATGAAAATTCTCCATGATGGTCTGCGAAAATGAAAGACCGAATTTCGTGTTTACTGAGCTGAGCCGTCTAACGAATCGAGACGGTGAATGCACATCGCGTCGAACGCCGAGCTAAACCTTCCTTCAGCGAGTTCGACTCGAATCGAGATCGAGACCGAGTTCAACTCGGTCGGCGCGGCGGCAGCAGCCAACGCGATAAGCCTTCACCGATTCGACGGGCGCGATGAGGATGAGCACACCGAATTGGACAGGTGCGGTCGACTCGAGTCAACTCGAGTTTCAACTCGAGTTGGCCACCGAGTCAACTCGAGTAGATCGAGTTGAGAATTATACGACTCGTCCCATCACTAGACGCGAGCCCTATGTCACGGCACAAAACACAGACTCGGATTGGGGAAGGCAGCGAAGCGAGAGCGGCGAGCGTGACTCCAAGAAATCATCCACACTCACATTCGCGGCACTCGCGGATGTTCGCGCCATGAGTGTAGAGCCAGCAACAGAGCAGTCTTCAAGGCAGCTGTGACCATAGTGACATTGTATTTTTGTTGCTCTGGATGATGAATTATTTAGGATAGTCGAATAGAAAACGCTTGCTTATGAGATATTTTTGGGTTATCAATGGGAATTCGAATACATCATAAATACACAGACGGTAACTCATAATTATATTAGATGGAGTTCGTCCTCACGTATCACTTCTTTAATTTTTCCCAAGCTGTGTTTGTAAACATTATCGAATTATAGATCTCAAGTTACTGTCTGTGTTTTGATGAATTATTCGAATTTTCATTGATGATTCAACAATATCTTATGAGCAAACGTTTTCTTTTCGACTATCCTAATTAATTCATCATCCAGAGTAACAACGTCGTTTTTCCACAAATTAAACTTCTTTTGGAATGAGAAGTCGAATAGTGAACTCGTGCAACGTCAGTCTACACCAATTTCTCTATCGAGAATTTGTTTCCGTTCCAAAATCGAGAGGGTGATTCACCCCCTGGAAACGCAAGTGCTCTGATATATGAAACATCGCTAATTGATCATTGGTATTTCCTAATCGAAAACTCAACGAACCGTTCGTTAATGCAACAGCCGCTGGCACAGTTTCTCGCTGACATTGAAAAAAAAATTAATCAAGCCTCCCGTTGACCCTCTGTCAATGAGGAATTGTTTTGATCGGATGAAAATTTTCCAGGGCACAATTGAAAACATGCGGATTCCAAACGCCACCATCGCTGATTCACGCATTTGCGTGCAGTTTAATTAATTATGAATGACAGCTGTTGTAATGGTTAGCGTTAAAAAGCCCCAATCATGGAGCGTGAAACTATGAGGCTCAATACGTTGGGGAGACCGGATTAAACGTTCCTAGTGGAGTTGGGGCTCACACATGATTATTATTAAGTGGTTTAAGATGCATTACATTCCACGGTTTTCAAGTGACTGTAATTATCCTCAGTGAAAATATGAACTCAATGCACTCAAAAAATTTAAAAACATTGAGTTCAGTAGAGAGTATAGCCTCCTCGAACCTCAACCACAACCTGACAGGAAATCAAGCTTGAAAGAAATCTCTTTGTTCTTTCCCGTCAGGAAAGAGCCAATTTATACACCTGAATTTTTAATTTCATAAACGCGACACTACACTGTTAATGATCCATTAATACCCAACATAATTAGTTTCACATTTCATAACAACATAACTCTGGAAAAAATTACTCGTTTTCCTCCATGTTTGTTAACAGTCCGCAGCGTCCTCGAGGTAGAAAGTATACATTTGATTTCTCTTAAATGAATATTTGGTGGACAAGAATTGGCCATCTTCCGAAACGGTCACAAAATTTTTGAACTCCATTTACTTTTGTATTATAAACTGCGAAAAGAAATTGCATAGAGCTCCTTATACATAACTCACCCAAAATTATATTCAGTTAAATGATTAATCATTCGGGTTTTTTGTATGTTTAGAATCTGGTGAAGTTGAAGACTCAACCTGTTTAACAATATTTTTGGTTTAACGAGGAAAATACGATCATTAATACTATGGAAAAGTTATTGATTTAACGCCTTCTGGAGACACAAATACAAAATAAACATCGAGTATCAGAAAGAATAAAACAAACTGTTATATCGTTAACACTGCCAGATTGGTTCACCCGACCTGGGCAACCGAACCGAGTATCAAAAATTTGATATTCTATTATTCCATCAATGGGATCCTGAACGCTCCATTGGCATACGTAACACCATCAATAAATTCCAGGAGACCGAATACCTTTTCCATTACGGGAATGAAATGAAAAAATAACGCGTAACTGTATTTCGCGAAAACTCATTACCGACACAATTTATATGGATATTCTTGCCCGGACACGACAATCCATCAGTGAATCCGTTCCCTATCGGGATTTTATGTGGGCGAGCTGAAAGTATGGACTAATCTGAAAAGTGGCGAAAACGTGGAAGCGAATCCGAAAAGGGCACGCCACTCTATTATTTCGCGATTGTCATACCTGATTTGGGAGGGTGATAATGAATGGAAAATCTCTTCCTGAAGATTAGATTTATGGCTCGCCCTAAAATGTTAACAAATCATATTATTGTTGAAAAGAGAAATTGTCAGTTCAGCTGTTTTCCCGTCGGTCGTATGTTTTGTCTGAACGAAATTTTTTTCCACGAAGTTAATAATATTATGTTTCTTAGGAATAGTTTCATCATAGCCTTCTATAAAGAAAGCCTGGAAAAAAATCTGACAACTCCGCCAATTCTCGCAACCAGGGGACTACGATGAGGTTCCACCTGTTCAAATTTAGATTAAAACGGTCCCTATTGAAGCTATCATTAGGGGATTGACCGAACTCGAAAATAAAGGACTGCGTATAACCTAAGCACTGCACAGTGCTTTTCTTGAGCAACCCATATTGACCGACAATGTACTTACTCGATTCACTGAAATATGATCTGGACCCCTTTGGACGGGTGGTTTCTGTTTTAACTGGGATGTATTGTATAGCTTCTTTTCTATCCAAGATATCGACTTGATTTTTTTTTCCGAACGATCCACACGTCCTGGAAATATTTGTATCCATAGACAGTATGTCCGAGAATGAGCACACATAGATTCGGTTTTTTTTCTGACAACTCCCTTGTTTGCGTACATCTCTGGATTTGCCACGATAAATCGCACCCAGGTTTCATTGACTTATCTGCATTAGTTTTTGACATAGATACATACTACATAGAATACCTGGTGTAACGACCCCTTACTGAAAATCGTGACCAATATTTGTAGATCAAAACGTCACCTAAGATTTCAGTACCTACTCGTCCTACTTCCGGATTTCCGGAATAATCCGCAATATTTATCGGTCGTGGCGCTACTGCGGCAATGAAAAACAGCGCGACCCCTTTCGGGAGAAATGAGGAGTAGAACCCCAGCTCTATCCGAAGATATCTCAGACATTCCTCGTATTTACCGCCCTTTTCTTCCACATGCGAGATTTCTGTTACGTACAGCCTTTACCAAGGGGAGGGCGGAAATTGTCGAATGCCCTCGTATATTCACGAATGAAGTGGAATTATTTACGAAACTGCTGACAACACTGTAAATTCATAGGAGGTAGACGTTTTGACCAGATGGAAATAAATAGTTGGGAATTCCCTACAACAGAGGGAATTCCCACTTTCAGGGTTGCGGTCTATAATATTGATTTTAGCTGAAGAAAGGACGACAGACAGGATGTTACCTGTGTTGGCAGATGTGAGGGAACAAAATAAGAATATATCATCTTCTTGGTTGTACGAATTTATTGCGAATTTCTGTTTTGGTTGTAAGTTAGATTCGGAAAAAATCATCCACATCTACAGTAAAAAAAGATGTGATTGAGACTCAAAACCTAAACTAATTTTTTTATGAATTTAAATTTGTTTTTTGTATGAGATGCTGTATCAGAGGAATTGTATATACATACCCTATTTTTTATGATTGCGTTTAATCGTGCGAAAAAAATGATAGTTCTCTAAGTTTTCTTCATTTTTTTTATTGGAGTAAAATCATAATTTTTCTCTGCAGAATCCAACGCAATCATGAAGAATATGGTTCTAATTTGAAAAATATAAGTTATGGCCAATTTTCGATCATAGTTTTCGACACAAAATTTGAAACACCCTGTGATGATTATTCTGAACTTCACAAGATGCATGGCCTTTCCACATTCTTCTACTCTGATGTTATGAGGACTGTTTACGTTGAGGATATTGAGAATAAGAAAAATGAACATTATACTGACTACGAGTATTTGAGTATTTAACTTTTATTCCGGTTTTTTCTCGATATTTTGAAAAGTATGGTTTTAACAGAAATGTACTTATTCAGAATTGAATACTTAACAAAGGAAAAAATTGAAAAAAAATCTTTTCAACAAATCTATTTTTTTCACTTGTTGTATAACCAAGAGCGCTCAGGCTCCAAAAATATTTTAGCTCAGTAGAAAATTTCGAACAATATGATCTCAATTCTCAGATTTCTAATATGTCCAGTTCTCCAGGAAGGTCTAATAGGCACTCGAACTGGATTATAGTCATATATTTTTTTGATATATGTAATTCATTTGAAATAGCTTTTTTTGATGTTTTTGAAATTGAATGAGTTTTTTCATTAACTCAGATCATGGATCAGAAAATATCATTATTTTATAAAATTGAAACGATAAGGTAATTCAAGAAGGAGGAAGGATTGTATGAAATTCTAGAAGATCTCGAGAATTTTCTGATCCCATCATAGCTTGTCATGTAAAAAAATTTTATGTAGGATAAACATCACATAACAAATGTGCGCAAAGATTTTTGCGTTTATCACTAAATTTCCTACTCATCTTCAAAGTAATTGAAACAAATAACACAACACTTCCAATCACAAAAAAAAAATCAAGTGAAAATTCACGACCCTCGTCTCTCGTCACAAGATCTAAAAACGAACGAATTCGCTTTCGGCTTGCCTGTCCAACAGAAGTAATAAAGAACATGTTTTTACACTTTTACTTTTCACTGATAACAGACGCCTTACAATAAAACAATAAATATTTGCCACTGGGATTTACCGAAAACCCCAAAGTGCAACCTAAAATGTGCAGTATTGCCAGATAGATGGAACGATCAGTAGAAGATGGAAATAGCCAAGTTCGTCGATTAGGTGGCAGCACTTTGCGATCGTTTGATTTTAATTTTACTGAAATCGGTTTTTGAGCGATTGGAGAAAACTTTTTGTGTTAAATTTTTCGTGGGAATTCATAAAAAAAATAGTCTAGGTTTGAAAGTTAGAATTATGCATATAAAGTCACTGAGAAAGGAAAAAAAAATTATGAACTTTCCAACTTGAAGAACTCTTCAAATTGAATAACAGTGAAAACCCCATATAAATCGGTAGTTTCTATCGTGAGTAATCCCGAATCGCGTTTTGAACTGAACCTCAGAACGGTATAGGCCCCTCTTAAACAAAATCTAATCAGTCCCAACACCAGGTATTCTATGCATCTATGTTTTTCACCTATGTCAATTTATGTGTTCAACTAGCGTTAGATGTCTAGAATAATGGTGTAAGCACTCGTCAAATTTTGAATGGAATGACGTTCGACCAAATCGAGAATATCAGCAATGTTTCGTGGCGGCACCGCAATGTCATACAACGTCATTACGGTCTTTTTCCCCTTGATCGATTCGATTGATCAATCAACAGCTGATCTGCCAAAGTCAATTAGGACAAGACCACAGAATGACATTTTCATATGGTGAAAATCTTATCCTTTTTCTCCATACTAATATGATAATATGAATTAAAATGTCAAGAATATAGTCCCAAATTATTGCTTGACAAAATTATCGGCTATTGACAAATGTTCACGAGAATAAATTCGAATATTTGAAATAATTAATAACAATCTGTCATGAATTGTGAATGGCGCCACCTGAAGTGGAAAAAACAAAATTTTGCCAATATTCTCAATTTGGTCGAAACAAAATATAATCAGTGCATTCACCATGTGTTAAGTCATCGAAAAATAGCGTCATGCGTAGACCCACGGAAAAAGTCATAACTTCGAAACTGTTGAACATGATTCAATCATCTTTCCCCCAGTCGATTTCTTAGGATTCTGCGAATCCTTTGAAATGGGCAAGAATTCGATCTGATGTCTGCGTTTTATCGCCTACTACATTGGTTTTTAAATGATGTGAACATAGCCTGTTTTCGACGTTACCTAGAAAGGTAAACCAAAAGTAACAAAATCAATATCAAAATATCGAATCACAGAACGAAAAAATTCGTCTGATTATCATGTTTTTCACTCAATAACCCATTCTAATGACAACAATATGTAAACAAAAGTTCTCGGCCCCCGCACAGGGTTGCCATTCCCATTCCTTGTTCCGGGCTTTCTGTATAGGTTTTGGCTATGTTTTCATGAACTTTCACAGATGTAGAAAATTAAACCGCCGGTCTATCATATCTCCAGACTTTATGACGCTTCATATTACATAATTGTACACTGATGTCACTGGTTAATAATTCATCCAATAGGTACACACATTGTGTCGAGTAGAAGGTAATTTCATGGTCCCCATATGAAAATTCAAATTTAAGGGACTGGGATTGCCGCGTAGAGTTAAGAAATTATGAGATGATGGTTTTTATGGAAAAGAAGTCGTTTTCGTTCAAAATATAAAGGATATTCCTGAATGAGTGTATCAACGGTAAACTGTAGATCTCTCATGAAAAAATAATATATTTTTTTCTGTTCCTTTTTTTCTCCGGGTCTTCGTTTACGAGATACAGGGTGTCAGAAATTTATATTTTTTTCAGTTTTTGCTAATATGTCAGGAACCGTTTGAGTTTTTGTACACACATTGTCACTAATAATAGCTACTTTCTTGCACTTTACTCGGTTTTGTTAGACGTGCCGGTGACGGTGATATTGAATTTGCACAAGGTTTTTACCCCCCAACTTTAACACCACTGGACAAATTGGCATTTGCACAGCAAATCCTGATGCGCAAACGAGTTTCACATAAAAAGTGTACTTACTCTTGGTTCGAAACTCTGGAGTGACCCGTTTTCGAGAAAACTGGAATTTTATGATCAATTATAATTTGCTAGCGCATTTTAAATTTCTTGTAATTGGAAAAATTAGAAATGATAATTAACAAGTTTATAAACTTCAACGAAAATTTTTTCAAGTTCAAAGTGCAAATTTTTTTATATTTATCGACTAGAGTTAACAAGATTACAAGAATTTTTCTAATTACAAGAAATTCACAATGCTTTAGCAAATTCATAAAATTCATAAATCATAAAATGCTAGTTTTCTCGAAAACGGTTCACTTCAAAGTTTCGAACCACGATTACCTTTTTCATGTAAAACACATTGGCGCATCAGAATTTGCTGTGCAAATGGAAATTTGTCTAGTGGTGTAAGAATTGGGGGCCAAAACCTTTATGCGAGTTCAATATCACGTCTAATAAAACCGAGTGAAGTGCAAGAAAGTAGCAATTATTAGCGACAATGTGTGTACAGAACTTA
Organism: Adalia bipunctata; assembly: GCA_910592335.1. Taxonomy (NCBI): domain Eukaryota; kingdom Metazoa; phylum Arthropoda; class Insecta; order Coleoptera; family Coccinellidae; genus Adalia; species Adalia bipunctata. Next base: position 26,690,404 of record OU342951.1, read on the forward strand.
ATTCTTTAATCCAAACGGTTCCTGAGATATCAGAAAAGACTGAAAAAAATATAAATCTTTGACACCCTGTATTCCGGAAACGGAGACCCTGAGGAAAAAATCAAAGAAAAAAAAATTTTCTAATGAGAAATCTACAGTTGACCCTTGATACACGTATTTAGAAACACCCTGCATTTACTTACATAGTTCCATACTTTATCCCAAGCCTGTATAAATACTTGATTATATTGATTGTTTGAAATGGGTGAAATAATCAGTTAATTCCAAAGATAAATACAATTCCCCTTCCCAGCGTCAGAGTAATAATACCCGAGCTATAGTGGATAATGAAGTCATCACCCATTCTTCCTCGCAAAGAATACGTATCGCGTTCTGGCGATGATTAATGCGCGACGAAGCCGCAAACAGAATCTGCCAGTGTACAAATTGCCTGAAGAATGTTGCCAGTGAAATATCGTCAGACGTCTTGTTTTTTCTTCGCCTAATAGCTAATATAACTTTCCAAACCAGGCTAAAAGAATGTCCATCATTTATTCATTCTCCATTCAACCGAGTCGGTCGGTTCCGTACTGATCTGGTACAGAGGCGTAGACGTCATTCATCATGAGCCAAGGGGCGCAATTAAGAATGGAATTAAAACCCTTCATCATTCCCGGTTCATGAAGTGATTATCGCAAATGATAATACTGCTTCAATGGAAGATTAATTTGGAATTTTTCCAACGGAATAGGGAACAGCGCAATGGGAATAGTCATGAAATGCTTCACACTGGACGATACCAGAACGAATTCTATTTCTAGGAGAACTTGAGAGTTTTCCTCGACAATAAGAAAGTGATCCAACTGAACTGCAGTCACATACCTCATGGTTTTACATTATCAGTTTGTTGATATGTATAATTCAGAATATTCAGGACACGAAATGGGTCACCTCGGTAAAAATTTTGATAAAATTATCAATGATCTGTTGTTTCAAAATAATTGGGATTCTTCCTGGAATTGAAATGTCAGTTACGCGAACTGGACCTTACATCGACAATATTTATTTATTTATTATTATTTGAAATGGGGTCGATTATGGCTCAGTGGAACATGGATCTTTTGTTCACTACCCTACTCATTCATTGAAACCCAAGGAGGTCGTCGATGGTGTTGATAAGACCGACAACATCCTAGGAGCCTTGGCCGTTACCTCGTGGGTATCCAGGACCGTTTCCCCATATGAATGGTTCTTATAGACCAGCCAGTTCTGGACACTTCCCCATACGGTACAAATGTTTGAACCGACAAAACATCGACAATAGATAAATTGTCTAAATGCGGAAATTCATCCTGATCGAAGCCGTTTCTTGAAATATGTAATTACGAAAAATTAGCGGTCATTTTTAATGGAACCACTAGTCGAATTTCGTGACAACATTCTACAGAGTGATTCATCATAAACTGGACAAAAATATATAGCCGTATAGATGACATCGCTAAAGTCATTTTTGACGTATAACCGGTTTTGGAAGCATAAGCGAGATACAGGGTGATTAATGTAAAATTTGCGCAATATTATTAGAACTGTGGTAAGTTAAGCGTGACCTTTGAAATAACGGTGTCTGCTCACATCTTAGTATTTTTTAGTGCTCAATCCAATTGTGGGGTTGAATATTATTTCTTTATTTATCCTCACTTTACATACACCAAAGGTAAATAACTTTATCTATTAAAAAAAGTGTTTCAAAATCCGTTGCGTAGTTTTGAAGATTCAAGCATACATAGGGACAGACAGCGAAAGCGACTTTGTTTTTTACTATGTAATGATTCATATTTTCATCCGGGTCATTTTGGTAGCCAATTCGCATATTGCAATTCAACAAATATTTCCGGTTGAAATATGTACCTACCTAATCTGAAAAATCAAAAGTGAAAAAAGGGTTTAATTCGAATGCACTGAAGAACCAATAATAATTGGATTTTCTAATGTAGCTTATTCTTTAAACAACAGATTCGACAGATTGAAAAATTTCTTTATGTTTGCCTCGATATCCCAAAAATATCTTATAAAGAATGTCTTTCAATAAATTCATCAGAATTTAATATCAATCAACTAAACCTAACTCATTTTGTATCCATTCTGTGAATATTTCACAGAAATTTCAAGATGTTGCCAGCTTGTTGATTTTTTCATTGAGGTGAAGGATTTTTTATGTAACATAACTATAAATATCTATGAATTCTGCCATTTCTAGCGAAAATCAGCGCATGCATATAGCAACAACCGGCGGAGGACATTCGTAATCTCAATAATCGTTGGACTTGTTGGCGCTGCCAACTGTAAACTGTAATAATGTGATGATTATGTGAATACTTTCAGTGAATTGATATAATAGTGACCGTGTTGTGTCGAGTTTAGAAAATTCCAAGAGGATCTTGTTTAGATAGAATGATCGCCACAGATTATTTGATATCTATTTCATTTTTCATTAATTTCAATTGAATACGTGGTTTGTATTGATATTCATCATTCATATTATCAGAATTTTGTATCTCATCGACATTTAACTTCAATATGGACCGATAACAATAAAGTTTTAATAGAAACTGTGCGTATTAAATGTATAATTTCATGCTTCTTGGTGTTCAATTTTATCTTCCACGTTTGTGGGATTTTATTATTACATATCTTCACATAAAACTTTTTTCCATCATTTAAATTTCAGCTCGAATTTCAGTAACGACAAAGTTGATAAATATTCTGACAACATTGTTAACCAGTTTGAAGACCAGAGAAGGAATGATATTCGATGATATTTAATCCAGGGAAGCATCCAGATTATTCATGGAATTAAGGATTTTTTCGTCAAATTTTTTCGCATAGAATAACTCGAAAACGACGCGTTTCATTGAAAAAAAAACAAAGGAATACTTTCAGTTTCCAAAATGACTGATTCTTTCGAAAATATGAACCGTTCATTTTTTCAAGTTTTATGGTATTTTTGCGGGTATTTATGAGACGGCTACGCTGTAACGATTATACCAGGAGGGTTTTTGAATAAGGAATATGCACCATGAATAGAGTAACAGATCAACCAGAATTCAGTTCATTTGAAAAAACGGTTCCGAAGAAATAAACGGAATAGGGTTTTTTTTTCATGGAATTTCGACATGGCATGGCATGGTAAAAAAGTGTTGAATCTACTGTTAAAATATAATTATGTACAAGTCAAAGACTCACCCTGTATAATTTCAAATGATCCTGATTCATAATTTCACTGACAAAATTATTGCATCTGGAACCTCGACTTCTCGACAAGAATCGAACCATAATCGTAACACTAACACTCGGACTTTTGGTGCCGCTGTTTTGAACGATATCGTTCTAATCAAATAATCAGGATATTCCAATCAAAACCGTATAACCTCCGACCTCAAAAACCTCAACATTTAAATGGAATAGACTCACAATCGCAAAATTCCGCTGAACTCATATGATGTACTGCATGATGTTTATGAAATGCTAAGTGAGAATTTACAGGCCCAGGTATATTCTGTTCTTCATAACCTAATTATATGGAAGATTCGAGGTTAGATCGATTTTGTTAGTTAGCATTTTATCATCAAAATTTATACAAGTGATTCGAAAGCTATTCTTGGGTGGGCTGCATCGATATCTCGGTTGACGGACGGATATATGGGTTTTCAAGCCTTGATTATGGCGGAACGAACTAGTCGTGTGAAACGATCGGAACTGGACATGGTAGATCATGTATCTACTGAGCTTACAAGACAGGTAGCTGAAGATCAAGAATCGGAGTGTATTCGAAGAATCAGATTAGAAAGGAGTTGAGATTGCATTTTTGTTTTACGAATCAAGTAAAAGATGAGCGGGAAATTGAGGGAAGTCAGAATAGTTTTATCTATGATATGAGTGTTAGAAGTGACGTTTTATTTTGTGAGTGAAAAAGTTTGTGAAATGAGCGGAGCGAATTGAACAATTTCACGAACAAAATGAAATCACTTTCAACACAAATACCATACAATGTTTTTTGTACAACTGCCCTATTTTGATAATGAAATGGGCGAATTTGCAATGATAATAAACTCAAAAATGAATTTTAATATTCAAATAATCAAAAGGTTGTTGTGAATTGCAAACGTTGCCAACGTTATGATTACTAACAAATGAGAAAAGACGCTGTCATTTGAATTTCGTTCCTGTCCAATTTTCGTCTTGGGTTTTCAACTGTTTAATATGTTTGTCGAGAGTCCAATTATTAATAAAAGTGACAAGTTGGTTGTTCCTGTGGATATTGAAGAGTCTGCAAGAAGAGCAAATCTTGAACTCCTACCCAAAAAATCTGTTCAGCAGTACGATATTGCATACAACAATTTCCTGGCCTAGTGTAAATTGAAAAATGTATACTGGCATACTTGGAAGAAAAATCGAAAATATGGAGTTCATCAGCTTTGTGGAGCAAATTTTCAATGACAAAGTCAAGCACCCTTGTTGAAAATGGTGTGGATGTTAGTAAAGGTTTTAGGGTAATAGCATATTTAAAACGGAAAAGTGAAGGATATCGTCCCAAAAAAATGGAAAATCTTGCTCGTAAACAAGTTGAAAAGTTTATAAATGAGGCACCAGATGAGAAATACTTGATGGTTAAGGTTGCAACTATTTTCGGATTATTTGGAGCCTGTCGGCGTGAAGAATTGTGTAATTTATCAGTGGAAGACATCGAAATAACAAATAAATCATCGATTATACAACTTCCAAACACAAAAACGAAAGTCAGTCGTTCTTTCAGTATTAATGAGGAGTATGTTGACTATTTTCATAAGTACTTTGCACTGCGCCCTTCTGTCATCACACATCGTCGTTTTTTCCTGAAATACATAAATAATGAATGCACTGCAAATCCAGTTGGTATCAAAATATATTTGGGAAAATTCCATCTATTGTTGCCGAATTCCTCGAACTGCCAGAACCAAAGCAATATACAGGACGTTTTCGAAGATCCTCCGCTTCATTGCTAGCAGGAGCAAATATTACGGATATAAAAAAACATTGTGGATGGAAGTCTACGACGGTAGCCGAAGGCTATGTTGATCATTCAATTGCATATAGAAATGTCATTGCTGAAAAAATTCTCCCAACCTCAACAGATTTTGGATCATCATCATCCAATATTGTACTTCCGGTTTTCTACGAGTAGGTACTGATGGTGCTGAGGATTCTAATAATATGTTGCGAAGCTCCCTGATGTCACAGGGCATTAATGTTAGTAATTGTTCTAGTTTTACGATAAATATTAATGTTCATAAGTAATGATTGTTAAATATGGATAATAAAAATTTGCATTTGCTGAATTTTTTTCAACACTGATGTTAAAATATTTTCAACACGCTTCCACGTAAACAATCAATTTTAACATTGATTGCTGTCATTGAAAGTGTCACTTTCAAAGGCAGTTGTACAAAAAAATAATAATTTTCATGATCTGCCTGATTATGGTAACGCGTGATTTTTTAACTTTTTTTTGCAACACTGATTTTGATTGTCAAAACTTTCAGTTTCGACTATTATTCAACCCTGAATCGTCATACAAACTTTGAATTTCATTATCAAAATGCGTGCTCTTCTGAGAAAGTTAATTTTATAACATTTGTGTTTTGAAAATTATTCCCGGCATATGTCCACCACAACTAGCTCTGGAGCTAATGTTACAATGAATGGTGCTCGTTACAGATCGATGATCAATGATTATTTGTTTCAAAATTTGAATGGTATTGACCTAGAAGTGTTTTGGTTTCCATAAGATGGTGCTGCACCTAATGTTGCTACAGTAACAATTGATTCATTGAAAGATTTGGCGATACCATTATTTCGAGAATTGATTGGCCTTCAAGATCATGCGACATAACTCCAATAGATTATTTTCTTTGGGATTATGTCAAGTCATTGGTTTATGCTGATAAACCAAAAACAATAGACGCTTTGTAACCAACATAACTCGTGTTATCGCTGAAATAAGGCCTGAATTACCCGAAAAAGTTGTCCGAAATTGATCTGTTGACACAATTAATTCATTATTCGATCACAACCCGTGGTTTGCTCATGTGATTTGTTCCGAACTAACTCACAAATTCCTTTGTGAGCAACAAGAGTAAAACAATCATAATGAGCAGACAGTATGGAAAGTTAGAAAGCTGCTCGTTTCAAGATATTGTTGAGTCACAATCTATTATTGGCGGAAATCAAGAAATTCCTTTATTCTGAAAAGAGTTAATTAATCTGTTATTTACTCTAAATTGAAATGTTGAAATAAACTGTCAGCTGAATAATATAAAAGAATACACGACGACTGAAATAAACCTACCTTTATTTACTCGATCGATGGATCTGTCAACGGTCGTTTACAGATCATAAAAATCCAAAATAACGGCTCTTGTTTGGACCAAATCCAGTTACTAATTCATAGAGACATGCATAATATTATTGATGATCATGTCTGATGACTGATGTAATGGAATCTGACTGGTGTTTCGGTTGAGCTGAGCTATATTTTCTCAACCGCTGCCCGTTTCAGTTTTTATGGCGCGTTACCATTAAATCAGAAAGTACAAACCGGCATTGAATAGATATTGTAAACAATTTGTTAGGAAACTCGTTCCCCTTAAATTATCTCAAATATTTGCGGTGGGTAACACATAAATCTCGTTTAAAATTGTCCGTGGTTTATGGTTGTTTGATTTGAAAACCGGTGAGAAACGAATGACTTCACACAGCCATAGTTATTTCAAAGACGAGCGCTTATCTTGACACTAAGTTGCATAAGATTGGCCCGACCACTAAAACAAATTAACACCTTTTCTATACTTCTAATTATAAGCAACTTTAACTGTCTACACTCTACAGGACTTCCTAATAGCCCGAATATATGTTAATGTGTTGACACAGATAGACGTGAAAATGTCGAACCATTGCTGAGCAGTCTATCAAAATTATAATCTTTTATTAGAATAGTTATTTCCCATTTTCTGTGGAAGCTTTGTAAAGAAAATTACAGCTATTTCAGATCTATCCTTAAATAAAACGTTCAATGTTGAGCAAAAATTTCACCCTGATATATTGATGAAGACTATCACCATCGGATTCAACTTCAAATCTGAATTATTTTTAGTTTTTTAGCTCTCGGAGTTCTGCCATTGCCAATTTCTTCATGGAAAAATTCGAAAAGAACGTAATAGAGGAAGAGCCAGTGACCAATTTTCATATGTCATTTCATAGCTCACCAAAATTTACTTGTTCAATATTCAATATCTGCTCGAAAATAAAAACCGTTTCTGCCAGCCCATAATGGCCGGAGTAGACTACCATAAGCTCTCAAAGAGGCCAGAAAATCAGGTTCAACTATGTCGTAGTATCATACACAAAACTTTCAGGAATTCTTATTGATAATATATTGAATCTATAAAAAATAATGACAGAACTTTTTCGTCCCTCCTAAGTGTTGGCAGAACTCTTTGAAAATTCACTAAGAACAGCTGTACTTATGTCAATTTACAGGAAATGAAGAAAATGTGTCTAGAAAGCGAATTATAATCATGACAGAAATTTTTTACATCACGAACAATCTGCCAGATCGAGAAATGTTGCCGCGCAAGTGCGAGCGAAATGAGCTTATTCATATCAGACCGAGAGCGCATATTGGGCATGTAATATTGTCAATTAAAGGAATAAATTGAAGGAATTATTTTTAACATTACAACAATTTATTTAGTAATAAACTATTCGAAAAAATAAGCTCTTCCTACGCATCCTTTAAATTTGTTTCCTCATCGTCGTCATCTTGGTTGACATTTTCAATGAATGCATTGTTTCTCACTCAAAGAATATTTTTCAAAAATATTATAATGATTAGTTCCCAAAAAATGAATAAAAATATTTTCACCAACAGATTATTAATAAACATTGAATTTGTTAGAAGAATTTATGCTCGAATCTGAACTGAGCTCCAACAATTTTTCGAATGAATTGAGGAGGACTTGACGACTTGAGTATACCTGTGTGACTTACGAAACATTCAAAGAAGTGTTAGATCTCAGTCAAATAAAGGTGTAAAAAATAAACCATCAGGGCATTTAAAATCCCAAAAGTTGGGTAGACTATGAGTAGTAAAAGAGAGTATCAGACTTTCACAGTGAGCTTTAGTATTACGAGTACATAGCGAATACCCCTATCATCGGATCAGGTAAATGAAACTGAAAACAAATTCTATAATTTCATAAAAGAATTTTTGCTTCCTTCACATAATTTTCTACCAACTTTTGATGAGTCTCGTAAATGCCCAATATGCTCTCTCGGTCTGACTTGCAAATAATATAAATAAGCTCACTTCGCTCGCACTTGCTCGGCAACATTTCTCGTTCTGGCAGATGGTTCGTGATGTAAAAAATTTCTGTCATGATTATAATTCGCTTTCTAGACACATTTTCTTCATTTCCTATTAATTTCAAGCGTACTGAAATGACATAGGTACAGCTGTTCTTAATGAATTTTCAAAGAGTTCTGCCAACACTTAGGAGAGACGAAAAAGTTCTGTCATTATTTTTTATAGATTCAATATATTATCAATAAGAATTCCTGAAAGTTTTGTGTATGATACTATGACATAGTTGAACCTGATTTTCTGGCCTCTTTGAGCGCTTATGGTAGTCTACTCCGGCCATTATGTGATGGCAGGAATGGTTTTTATTTTCGAGCAGATATTGAATATAAAACAAGTAAATTTTGGTGGGTTATGAAATGACATATGAAAATTGATCACTGGCTCTTGGTCTTTAATCGAAACTGCCCCAAAGAAACCATACAAATGACTGCGATATGTGGATGATGATACCTTCGTGATTTGGAGTCACGGTGAAGAGCAACTACCGAATGTCGTCCTACAACAGCTGAATAGCAGACATCCAAACATTTACTTCACCATGGAAGTAGAGAAGGATGGTGAACTACCTTTCCTGGATGTATTGGTTAGATTAGGTTAGTGGTGATGTACCTTGACCTAAAGATCTATTGTGCATCCCCGCACTGTTTACCAGTCAGGCAATAGTGTCTCAATGAACTTTATCACCTTTCTGGGTACACTTGTTTTGGCTTTAAAAACCAAGAGCCAAGGTGTTGTAGCCTCATAGGACAGTGTCCCGTGAGTGCGCCTCACTCCAGTTTACTGCTCGTCGAGTAGGAGAGAAATGACTTGGCTCGTCTTTGACCATTGATCGTGCGCCAGAGCTTTCTTTTTTGTTCCCATTCCTTAACTGCCATCGCTTGATGACAAGTGTATTGGTTACTAGGAAGCCTGATGGCAAGCTTGGCAGCAGTGTTTATAGAAAACCTACCTACGCAGAAAGATATCTACACAAGGAGTCCAATCAACATCTCCAACAAAAACGGAGTGTGATCAAAACACTTGTTGAGAGCTCGACGGATATGTGAGCCTTAATATCTGTCAGACGAATTGGAACATTTGCGACAAACATTTATTTCAAATGGGTACAACTCGAGTGATATCGACCTAGCCTTGAAATCGAGACAAACAACAATTGGGAGTAGACCATCCGCAATCATTTCCAAGGAAAAGGCATTCTTACCTTTCGTTCCATCGGTGACGAACAAAATAGGCAAACTTCTGAAAAGGTATGAGATCGAAACCGTCTATGAACCTACACGACAGGTCCTAAAAAGTGCCTAAGATAAACTGATCCGCTCTTCCAAGCTGGTGTTGGAAGAACACCCCGCGACTGCGAGAAAGTTTACATAGGAACTACAAAAAGGAGCATTCATACACAGATCGAAGAACACGAACGGTGTTCTCGACTCAAAACGAGAAGTCTGCATTGTGGAATATACTTTGACGGATGGACATAACTTTCTGTTCGCTAAATAGAAGTCATTTGCAACATGAAGAGTTATGATCCTATAAATATGCTGCAGGTATCAATGAAAATACGGATTCCTGGGGTTATACATATTTTTCTTTAGTATTTCTATTTCATTCATAAATGAAGCTTTTCAACTTGACCCCACCCGAACAAATGAAAATGAAGCCATTCCAAGCTAAATATGTATTTCAAAAATATAATAAGCGAAAACAAATCAAATTGTAATGTTCAACGCAAAACTAACCAACTCAATCTCTGAAATATAGATGAAACTTTTTGATAGTAGGTAGAGCATAATTATTCGACCTAACCAAAAAAAATATAAAATATAAAATCAAAGGTAAAGCTCTAGGCGGATAGAAACTCTCAATCATGTACTTCGATCTCGATTGGTCCGAATAAAATTTGAATACCTCAACGATTTCCACGTGATGCGTAGGAACATCACCACACAGCTTGGTATTCATTATCCAATTTCCGCTTCGTTTTCTCGATAAATGATTTTTTCGCGAAGTAATCTCACACTCGACTGAAAGTTCCTATCGTGCTGGCCAGGAACCGTTTCTTTGTGAGCTAGGGATGGAAGGAATAGAAAACAAAGTTTTAGACGATTTCTGACATCAAAGCGTAGCTTTCATGTTCCATCGGGTCCTTGGAAATCGTCGGAACTGGGATCATCACGCCCATTCCGTTACTCCTTTGTTCCGTGTTCAGAACAGAACCGATCAGCCGAAGCGGTTCTTACTTTATTGCGTAATAATGAAATGACTGCATCGATTTCTACCTTAGCGACTGAAACGGGTCAATCGAGTCTGCAAGTCCTAGGGGTTTTACTCGTTCGTCTTTGATATTTCCACTGCATAATAGTTTTAATTCCTGTGATGAACCAAATACCGATAATCGACGTTGCATTAAAAGCCATATGATTCCATACAGGATACAGATCATGTGGTTGGATTGATAGGATTTGATATGCAGGTAAAATAAAATATACTTACCTCCTTTTTGGAGTTCGGCAAGAAATATGCACTGTGTGCAACCTCTAAATTTCCTGATGAAATAATTCGTTCGATTTCTGCACGACTGGTTCTTTACCCTTTTCCAACGCCATTTCCCTTCATTCATGACGAGGCTAAGCGCCCTAGGGTATAATGGTTCGCGTATGGCGATACGACGAGATAATATTATTATTATGAGCTGATACGTTTATTCTGCATTACCTCCGGTTTCGTGTAAATTGAAACAGGTGCGGGGGAACTCCCTCCTAGCTCATTCCGTTTGTTTGTTATATCCTTTAATGCCGTTGTTCTTGTGAATCTTTTGACGCTTTACGTGCTACCTCCGCAGGCCATGCTTCGACTTGATGAAGGTTTAGGTTGTTTAGAGCGGTGGTCAACAATTATTTTTCCTGTGTTTCGAGGATTGTCAAACATTCGCAGCAAAGAAAACAAAAGCCTCCGGGATGTTTATAAATAAAAATAACAGTTCTCTATCACAACTCGCAAATGACCACTTGCCTTGGAACCTTCATCCCCCATTGAGGGACCGGTATACAGGGTGAGTCTTTGACTTGTACATATATTTTTACTGTAGATTCTTGAGGCCTAAAGAAGCCTTTTTTTCATTTTCCATTTTTCCGAATTCGGCTCTGTTGAAGAGATATAGCCATTTGAAAAAAAAATTGTGCTGAATGCGTGCCTGATATTATTCTCTACAAACACCTCAAAGTTCATATTTTTCAATTGAAATTGATGTGATTATCAGATATTCTGGGTGATACATTCAGAAAATACTCAAGCACTAACCTTATTTGAATAAGAATGTTACAAACACGATATTTCCTAGCAAAAACGCTAAGTTTTGTTCCATAATTTCTGCAATTGAAATGCCATATTTCTCACACCAAAATAAGTTCCTTCTTCGATTTTCCTGAAGATTAGTTTGTAAACACTAATAATTTGTTCATATTTGCCTCGATACCCTGAAACTATCTTATAAAAATTAGTTTCTCACTAACCTATCCTAACTCCATTAATCAAAGTCATATGATTCGAGGTCAATGACCTAACCTAATCTATTCCTCTGTGATATATCATAGAATTCTAGAGAAGACGATGCCAGATTGCCGATTTTCTCTTCAACAATGGTATAGGCGAACTCAAGAAAGCAGAACGTCCCCTATCGTTAACGGAAGAACTATCACAGAGGCACTAGTTTTGTTTACTTTTCGCTAAAGGCTTCTACGCATTGCTCTTTGGAAATGCCAAACGAGTAGTTCTGATTCTCGCCGATACAGCGCTACGATCTAAATTTAAGTACGCTGCGAGTGCGATGTAGCCGCCACGCAAGACAAGACGTTCTTCTGTGTCTCTAGAGTACAGTCTGTGATTACATTGAACGACGCCGCGATAACCTTTCTACATGGATTCGTTTTATTATATATTTATTTACTTGCAGTTTGCAGAGAATAAAGCAAACAGGTGATAAATGTGATGTGAAAACAGTGTAGGGTCGATTAAAAATTCCAAGAGGATATTGTTAAGAAGATAGATTTTCCTGAAGGACGGGTATCAATAAATTTTCAATAGAAACTCCTTATAAACTGTATAATTTCATGCTTCTCGGAATTCAGTTGATAAAAATTGACAACAATTGTTAATTTGTTAAGAGACCAGAGAAGAAACGATATTCGATGATATTTAATCCAGGGAAGCATTCAGATTTTTATGAAATTCATGATTTTTTCCTCAAATTTCTTTGTATACATTTAGGAATAACTCGAAAACGACGCGTTTTATTGAAAAAATATGGGAATACTTTTATTCTCTAAAATGGTTGATCCTTTCGAAAATATGAACCGTTTATCCTTTTCAAGTGATTTGATAGTGTTTTTGCATGAATTTATGAGTCGACCACCCTGTAACTTTCAAACTAGGAGAGATATTGAATAAGTTTCGATTGAGGAATATGCACCATGAATAGAGTAACCAATGAACCAAAATTCAGTTCATTTGAAATAACGGTTCCGGAGATATGAACAGGAAAGTGTTTTTTTCGTGGATTTTCGACACCCTGTATCTTACAAACGAAACCGAATTTTGAAAAATGGTATGGGAAAAAAGTGTTTCGTTTGATGAGGGGAATCTACAGTTAAAATATATGTACAAGTCAAAGACTCACCCTGTATAAAGCGTGTTTCAATAAGAGCGCAACATTTGAATTGCGTCCCATGCTTTATAGTCCTAATGTCACAAGATTATGACGTGACAGGTCGAAATGGGAGTTAGTGAACATGGATCATTACACGGTAGTTCAGCGCATCATTTTTTTTCATTTATGTTGCATTCATTTCAATCTTTACCTATTCGTCATTTCATTCACAATACTTATCATATGTTGAATATACTTTTCGTATTCATTCGATGTATTGATGTATTTCTTTTATAATGTTTTTATTGCATTTTATAATGCAATTTGGACAAAATAATATAGGTATTTCAGCTGAATTCACATACTGGGTTCGTTATTTCGTTCCTGGAGTGGAGCGATACAAACGGATATACAATCACGTGACTTCGGAGCGCAGAACAGAGAGGAAAGTGTCAACCATGTGTCAACAGACTGAATTATCGAACGCCAACGGAGCAAGCGGATAGAAAAGAGCTGACAGATATGTATATACCGAACGCGCCTACAGTGGTATCTACCAAACAACAGCAAGACGATAAATTAGTCTCAGGCTCAATCAGCAAAACATAGAATAAGCACTTATCCTATCATATTCAGATCAAAAACATTCATCTGCGGTTGATAAAGGCCATGCATCTTAACGTACTCTTGCTGTTACCGTGTGGAGATTTCTCCAGTCCCTAAAAGACGATTCATTGTTGGCAAGGTGACAAGGCAAATGTAAGCCGAAGACTCGACAAACGTACTTAGTTCTAACTTCTACACCTGATATGACTGCAACAAAATAAAAAAAAATGAACCCATACATCCTCCAAAAAAAATGACACATGAAGTACCTAGGGCATTATTCGAAGAAGACAATGATGATAGCAATTTTCGAAATGATGAACACGACTGTCCATGTACCTATTGTAACGACCTTTTTTCCGATCTAACCCTGGAAAAGACTGGTTACGATCCATAAATTGCTCGCTTTGGGCTTGCGCATCTTGTGCTGATGTCCCTTGAAAAACCAAAACTTTCATTTTTCAATTTCGTCAGTAGATTTGCTATATTTACAAAACTCCTGTTGCCTGTATGCTATTTTGCCCATACCCTTAAGAACAAAATGAATTATCGTTTATCCGAATTTATCCAAGAAATTTTTACGTAACAAGTCCGGAAAAAGGGTTTTTTTGGACAAATAGACAAAATTCTATATTTTTTCGGCAACCGTGTAGAATTACAAATCAATGACACGACACATTTCTTTATTATACATTTTGATTCTTATTTGAATTAGACAAAACCGAACTGTCATCCGTTATTTCGTTGGTATTGTGATGATCAGAACAGAGCACTGACAACAACGAAGGAATTTTTTCCGGCCTACTCCGGAAAGTACGTACTTTCCGGACTAGGCCGGGAAATTATACTTTCTCATTTTCGTAGTACTACTACATTTTCATACTGAAGTATTTCAAATTGTGCAAAAAGGAATTTAAATGTCTTCTGTAGGCTTATTTCTTAAGAATTTTGAAAAGTGGGGCATTCCATAGGTCCGTCTGTTTGTTTAGAAGTTTTTTTTTTGGGTTATTCAAATACTTTCATTCTTTTTTCGAATGAGCTATCACAAAGTAACTATTCTTGATTTTCGTGCAAGAAAATAGCATAACTGAATTTTCCAATCATGTTCATATACGTGGAATATTTCCAGTATTAACAGAGAAAAAAGTTTCTTCAACATTCGCCAGGTGTTTGGAATTATTGAATACACATAATATATTCTCAGATTCCTTATTTTCCCAAAGTCAATAAACATTTTGGTAAATACGTAGTTACTACGACCTCTATGTAGAAAGGACCACGTTGCTCATTTATCTGACAGGAAAATGACTATAACCTAACATTTTTAAAATATACATGTGTAAAAATGTCATGGTTAACCGGAAAACTTCATAAAAATCAATTTAGTATTGTATCTCGTGAACTACTGGAAATCGTTCAAATGGCAATGGGGAAATTTAAAAACGACTCAATTCATTATAAGGTATCCTTATTTTAAGTTTGTTTTTCAAATAAATGACTCATCTGTGCCAAATTTGAACAACTTCAAAAATCACAACTTTTTGAGTGAAAAATGATCAATGCTATCAACCGAAATTCGGAATGTATTGTCTTGAGGACGCTGAATTCAATAAAAATCATTTCAGAGCTCTAAATAATGATCACGTGTGGTCGACCACTTATCTCCACTTCGCCAAGTTATAACTTTATTTACGTATCATATCAGAGTCTGATGAGCTGTAACTATACTCCATTCACTTTTATAAAGTATCGCGGTTGGCCATGATTTAGGTTTATCAATTTTTTCACTTAAAGCAGACGCAGGTTGGCACTCGTGAAAATCAAGCGACATTGCCAAGTCTACTTTCTATCTACTCTTTTTCAACTTTGTGAATGGAGTTAGTTCTTCGAAGATTTAACTGTGGCGCAGGTTTCGTAGAACTACAGGGTGGGGCAGAAGAACCTATCCGATTTCAAATCCCTTTTTCTCAGAAGAGAGAGCAGGTAGAGTAGTGGGGTAAAAACCGTTAGAAAGCTGGTTTTATGCCATTTGTCAGTAGTCAACATGCCTTGGTCTGGTGAACATAGTGCTTTTGTTATTGAGCGGTTTATCGAATGCGGCGGTTCGATAATTGCTACACAACGTGCTTTTCGAATTCATTTCGGACTCGGGCGTCATGATCCTGTTCCACATCACGCTACGATTGAAGTGTGGGTGTCAAATTTTAGACAGACGAGTTCAGCATTGAAAAAGAAGTCGCCTGGACGTCCCAGGACAGCAACAGGACCTGAAAACGTGGCCAATGTGAGAGCCGCGATTGAACGTTCCCCGCGTCGTTCGGCGCGAAAACATTCGCTCGCTTTGGGGATTTCCAACCGCAGTATTCGGCGAATTTTGCACCGGGACCTCAAAATGCTTCCTTACAAAATGGTTGTTGCACAGAAATTAAGTGAAAGGGATTTTGAAACCCGTACGAACCTGTGTCGCGATCTCCGAGAACTGCCAAACGACGATGTTGTGCTCTTCACGGACGAAGCCCATTTTCACCTTTGTGGCGCCGTAAACAGGCAGAATTTGGGGTTACCTCAAATCGAAGGTTTACCAGCATCGACCAAGGACCCTTCTTGCTTTACGAAGGGAAATTGCTCGGGCAATTGAAGAAATTCCTGTGGAAATGACGGTGAAAGTCATGGAAAGCTACCGCGAGCGCCTAAATAAGTGTATCCGCTCCCAAGGACGACATTTGAGTGATGTGCTTTTCAAAACTTAAATTTAAAAATGGCATAAAATTTGCGATATGTTAATAAAAAAAATTTTTTGACAAGCTGAGTGGTTTTAATTTTATAACGTTTTGAAATCGGATAGGTTTTTCTGCCCCACCCTGTACTACATTTTCATGCTGGAGTATTTCCGGTTGTGCAAAAATGAATTCAAATGTCTTCTGAATTAATATAATATTTTCTCAAAGGACCCCGCACTTTTTGTATGAAAAGTGGCGACCGGTCAAATTTTCTGAAAGTTTGTTATGTTGTTGTACCCGACTCAGTGACCAAAAAAGTCAATGGGTCCAACCCAATCCTATGGCTAGTTTTCTAAATACGGGGTGTTAGAGTTGAAAATTGCTGGAATTTTCGGATTTATTCTTCAATTATTAAGTGTTAGATTGGATTTCTGTTGCATACACACGTTTACTACATGTTCTAGTAATGAAATTAGTGGATACGAATAATCAAAAATATTTATATTTACAGGGTGATTCACGAATATATGACGGTAGTTTTTTGCCAAAATTCACTTTTTCTACTGTGACGTCACGAAGGCATATTCCTGAAATGTTCTTATCGATTTAGTATTATGACGACAAAATATTGCACAGTGCATATTTTCTATACAGGGTGTTTCACAAAGAGAACCACTAGACCTAATCATTTTTTTTAGGATTAATTCGAAACCCTGCCTTTTTGAATTGATTTTTGGGAAAAGTAATACCACAAACATATGTGTGTCTCTAATCTCCGAAATATTCATAGTGGTTTATTTATAGGAAGGTATTCTATTTTGAGAAAAGTCCAAAAAACATGAACACCCTGTATTCGAAAATTTCCTCGGTCAAATGCAACTATTTTTTCACTATATATTGATTCCCACAAGATCTCCAGAGGTATGAATTCTAAATCCGATACTATGACCAGTTTTCGAGGTACAGGGCGTTTAAGTGGAGAATAACTTATTTCATCAGTTTTTTTTTCAAATTGAAAAGCCGGATTGATTTTATGTTGCGCCCATGAATTCAGTATGAGTACAGATCAGATGCGCAAAGAAAAGTTCAGTTAAAATATATACTGTTACAGGGTGATTCGAGAATAAATGACAATAGCTTTTGCAAACACTCTATAATTCTACAGTTTCGTCACAGAGAAATTATTCCATGAAGTTAATACCTAGTCGTCCACAATTTTCAGTCTGAAATACTTCATTATGATTACTTTTCATACAGGGTGAGCCATAATTTTGGTATAAGATCATTTTTAAATCACCTTGTATATTTATTTATTTAAAAATTCTTACGGTTATGCTTACTTGATATAATGTTAGACAGTTATTCAAAATCTCTTTCGAAGCATATTATTTATGGCTCAACCTATACCTATGAAAAGAAATCATAATGAAGTATTTCAGACTGAAAATTGTGGACGACTAGGAATTAACTTCATGGAATAATTTCTCTGTGACGAAACTGTAGAATTATAGAGTGTTTGCAAAAGCTATATTGTCATTTATTCTTGAATCACCCTGTAACAGTAAATATTTGAACTGAACCTTCTTTTGCGCATCTGATCTATATTCATACTGAATTCATGGGCGCAACATAAAATCAATCCGGCTTTTCAATTTGAAAAAAAAACTGATGAAATAAGTTATTGTCCACTTCAACGCCCTGTATCTCGGGAACTGGTCATAGTATCGGATTTAGAATTCATACCTCTGGAGATCTTGTGGGAATCAATATAAAGTGAAAAAATAGTTGCATTTGACCGAGGAAATTTTCGAATACAGGGTCTTCATGTTTTTTGGACTTTTCTCAAAATAGAATACCTTCCTATGAATAAACCACTATGAATATTTCGGAGATTAGAGACACACATATGTTTGTGGTATTACTTTTTCCAAAAATCAATTCAAAAAGGCAGGGTTTCGAATTAATCCTAAAAAAAATGATTAGGTCTAGTGGTTCTCTCTGTGAAACACCCTGTATAGAAAATATGCACTGTGCAATATTTTGTCGTCATAATACTAAATCGATAAGAACATTTCAGAAATATGCCTTCGTGACGTCACAGTAGAAAAAGTGAATTTTGGCAAACAACTACCGTCATATATTCGTGAATCACCCTGTAAATATAAATATTTTTGATTATACGTATCCACTAATTTCATTACTAGAACATGTAGTAAACGTGTGTATGCAACAGAAATCCAATCTAACACTTAATAATTGAAAAATAAATCCGAAAATTCCAACAATTTTCAACTTTAACACCCTGTATTTAGAAAACTAGCCATAGTATTGGGTTGGACCCATTGACTTTTTTGGTCACTGAGTCGGTACAACAACATAACAAACTTTCAGAAAATTTGACCGGTCGCCACTTTTCATACAAAAAGTGCGGGGTCCTTTATTAATTTCCCAAAGTAAATGTACTTTTTGATAAATACGTAATTACATACTACGACAACGTTGTGGGCGTATCTGACAGTGCAATGACCATAACCTAACATTTTCAAAATATACGCGGTGAAATGTGTCAAAATTTCATGGCAAACCGCGATACTTTATAAAAGTGAATGGAGTATACTCTGTATGTTTTACAACTTCTAATAGCTGCTCCGGAAGATATCAGAGATAGATAAGACGTATCAGGAAATTCCGTCCTCGATACCTTTCACAAGTCATACTCCCTAGACGAAGTAAAACATTCTTTCGCCATGAACTTGTCCTTTCAACAATCACCAGGAAGTCGTTCTGTATACAGTGCACCTGCATCGTCTAGGTGGGTTCCGCGTTCTTCTCAAAGTTCCAGTACCTCTTGAGTCATCGAAGACGTGAAGGTGAATTGCAACCAGTTGATCTTCTTTCCGTCGTGACTCCTTTTCCCCCAGTCCAAAGATCAGTTGTAACGTAACGTCTGTGCTGGCAATGACCCTGATGTAATAATGCGTTATATTTAGCTACCACCTACGAGTTTTCTCGTAAATGCAGTTTCTCGTGATGCGGAATTTTTACGATCACAATTCGCGTAGATTTATGGCTGCTTTTGAATTTTCAGTTCATTTATTGAGCAATCGTTTTTTCCTTGTGAGTGAATGCGCTTTTGTTGGCATAATTATGGTTACTGGTTGCTGGGGAAATATTGCATAGGTATTTTGAAATTTCTAGTTTGGAGTTTTATTGTAATAATCGAAAAGCACACCATGATGATTTGGTTGTTTTCCTTCATTTATAGAAACTTATTATAGAATATAGTGAGAAGTTAGCGAAAAACTACAGACATTTCATTAGAAAGTATAGGCAAAACTAAAACATAAGGCTTCACGAATAATTGGAAAGAGATTTCACTTTAATTTCTGGCTAAAAATGTGCTTGTGAAATTTCTTATGATTGGCAAAAGCGGTGTAAATATTAAATTCGAAAAGTATTGACCTTGGGACCCAAAAGGCTCTGAGTTCCTGTTCTCATGAAGTGCCCATTCATCAAGGTACAGGATTCAGTTCGAATTTAATATAATAGTTTGGGAAGCACTGGTGCTACAATTCGTATAATGAAACATTTCGGTCTAAATACTTTCTCCAGGATAGCATCTGATGAGAAAACTTTTCCAATAAATTGAATTGTAAGATGCAATTGCTTCATCTTCGAACTTATTTCTGGAGAGTTTGTCTCATACTCTGAACAATTCATATGACATATACGTTCTAGTCATCTAGTCAATGTTTTATAATGGATTCGAGAGGAAACGTTTTTGAGCTCAAATTTTGAATGAGATTACGTTGAAAACGACTTCTTGCCAGTATATTGTTAGGTAGGTGCATCGAGTTTGAATATATACAGGATGAGGCAACTAGTTCTCCCCAATTTGAAGCAGCTGTTGAAAAAATACGCAAGAAGATATTCGTCAATCTGGTCGCCTTTTTTCTGAAGTTTGGTTCTTTGAATATGCTTCATGAATGTTCTTATTTTGAAATGAAGTCAGGCTTCGATTTGAAACGAGTTTTCTGAAAATGCCAAGACGTAAATTAACAAACGCTGAGGCTAATAGGGCTATCGGAATGCTGCAGGGTGGCCTTACTCAGGTTGTTGTAGCGGAAAGGCTCCAAGTCAGCCAAAGTGTGATATCTCGACTTTGGAATAGGTTCAGGGAGACAGGTTCCGTGTTGGAAAGACCAAGGCGACGAAAAACAACACCTGCTCAGGATCGTTTCATCACCGTTTCGGCAAGAAGAAACCCTACATCTACGTGTAGAATGCTACGGAATGCTCTTCAAAATGCTGATGGGGTCCAAGTTCCCATCGAAACCATCAGACGACGTTTTAGAGAGGTGAATCTAGCTTCTAGCTTCCATTTAGAGGAGTTCCATTAGCACGTGACCATAAGCGACTGGAATGGGCAAGGCAACATATCAATTGGAACGATCAATGGCGTAGTGTTCTTTTCCCTGATGAATCCAAATCTGGACGATTTTCAGATTCTCGAATAATACAGGTATCGACAATCCCACGCATACCCCGTAATCGTCGCTATGTCCAAGAAATCCATTCCGAGGAGGTAGTGTTATGGTATGGGCCGGGATATGTTTCAACGGGCGCACAGATCTACACAGTTGTCCTGGGAATATGACCGCATTATACTATAGGTAGCATGTCATTGACACTGTTGTGCCAAATTTTTGCGCTGCTTTTGGTGAAACTTTTTAATTTCTAGACGATAACGCTAGACCGCACCGTGCAGCCGTAGTTGAGAATGCGCGCGAGGAGCTTGGTATTCTACATTCACCAATACCTCCGCACTCACCAGATTTGAATTGCATAGAACATGCATGGGATATGCTCCAAAGAAGATCAGATAATCATCAACCTACCCCAGAATCCTTAAATGATCTGAGAGAGCTTCTGCCCCGTTTATGGAACCAAATTCCTCAAGAAATGTGTGTAGTATGCAAAGAAGATGTCAAGTTGTTATTGATGTCCGTGGAGGCCATACATTGTATTGATAATCTTATAATGCTTGAATTCTCTGGGAATAAAATTTCGTTAATTTACTCGATTTTTCTTAACCACCCTGTACACGCTGCAGAGTTACAGGCTAAAATTTCAATTTGATAAATAATTAATAATTTAATTTTTTAATTTGCAACTTGAAATCATATTAATATGAATTTTCATCACAAAAATCTTATTCTAATTATATTTTTTTGCAATTTAAGTCAATATTCCTAACTCATGTGGGGCAGTTCATATAGTGGCACATTTATTGCAGAACAAGTTGCATTAGAGAACACATGGCAGATATCGAATACCCAATACTCCAAGGATTCTCTCAATGGTCTGTAGATTCAAGAAATGGGTTGTTTTTTCCACCTTTGTGGCTGAGCAAGGCGTTTTTCGATTCCGACACCCAATCGAGTGTTGATCTTGTCCTCTTTTACTCAGAGGAAATGATTCTTCCATTTTTTCTCCAGCTTGTCTTTAAAACCCTATGTTACAGAGACAACAAGTTTGTCAGAATTTAGTCGTTGTCATTCAGTACTTTGTCAGTTGTCAATCAATTTCCGTTAGTCGATTTGTAAATAAATCGCTAGTAATCCATACATATTCGAAGATTTCAACTGATCACTTTACTCCCTTGCTATACATAATCAAATAGAAGGTACATTTCGAAAATCTTCCTTGCTATACATTTTCATATAGAAGCTGGAGTTCATTGTATATATAATACTTGTATACTTATTTCGTGCTTGTTATCTAAGTAAAGGTAGCAAGAAAATTGAAGTTTGTTGTATGTTGAGAGTGCGTTCAAATTTCACCACCTCATCCTCTTCGCAGTTGTCATCTAAGTAAAGATAACAACTTATCGCAGTGATCATCAAGATCTCCGTAGGGTGCTGACCGATAAGTATACCCCATACGAGTTGTGTAGTCACAAGAGTCTTAATCATCGAGATTAACAAGGATCACCAGCATCCTGCCAACTAGAAGCAGTCCAAGAAGGCCTGGTAAAACAATCAAGGTACAAAAATAAAACCAGAACACCTTGATAAACTAATCAAGGTACGAAACACGGTGCAAGAATCTGGAGAATGGGCTTCATGGATTGTCAAGCACTTCCATAAAAACGGGAAATTTGAATTAGCCTTCGTTTCTCAAGACGCCACTTCAGACCTGGAGGAGTAATGTATTTTCCGCATCTCCCAAGAAGTTTTCCTACCAAACGCCACAGCCGTAAACGTCTGACTTTATGGACAGTATCGTTCATCCCCGGCGATCGAATTCCCGACCGTATAATTGGATCGGTAATCCATACCTCCCCCCTTACGACCCGCAAGAAACCATCAACGTGGCCAAGAAACGGGCGTCTCCAGATTCTCACCTTCTAAACCATCTTCCTTCTCTTCTCTCCATCGCCGACGAGCACGACGTCACCGGCGCTCGGAGTCGCGGGCCACGTGGAGCGTGGCTGCCCCCCACGCGACGGCCGACGTCGCCGACGGCGGTAGTTCGAAGGGCGAAACTATTGATTTTCGCGGGCGGGGGCCAGGAGCTCGGAGCGAGCAGCGAGAGTTCGGCAACGGTGCGGACGAGGTGGCGGTGGCGGTGTGGCCGCCAACGGACCGTACGGGTGTGACACTACGGGGACTGCGGGACACGTCGGCACGGTCGAGCTGGCAAAAAATGCCGGGATTCTGCCGGAGGGAATATTTTATCGGGGACAGCCAGACGGAAAATTTCATATGCCGGCATGAAGACGGATATTTTCAATTCTAGGTTGAAGTGGAAACGTCTTTCGAATAGAGCTAGTAGTGGATTCGAAAGCCTACGAGCTGATAATTGCAGCACCTCGTGCAATCATCGTACGCCACTGTTGAAGCTAACGTTTTGTGGGTCGAAGAACTCGTAGAGGCATGGATCATTTTAAGTTGGTAGTGAAGGCTTTTCCAATGAGACATACCATTTTGAATAGTCCGCTATTTCGGTAGATGTCACTCTTCAAGCTGTAATTTTTTTTTGACAAGTAGAAACTACGCCATTATTGAAAATGGAACGATACACGCTTCAAAAACCCATTAAAATTCACTATAAAGATGGTGAAAATTTGGTAGAGACGGTTCGTAAAACTCGAACATTTTTGGATCGTCGAGAAGCACCTTGTCGAACCGAAATACAGAAATTGGTGGAAAAATTTGAGCTGTTAGGACAAGTTAATCATGTGAAGAATCAAACCCGTGAACGTCGTTCAAGAACTTGCTGGTGTAGAAGTAGTATTTCGCATAAAGATATGGGTCCTAAGTGCAGTTATTACAAGAACTCAACAATGTCGTCTCTATGCAGATTGGGTCCTTGTAACTTGAAATCCGTGAATATGATACGGAATTCCATCGAAAAGTCATCTTGTGTGATGAGGCCCATTTCCACCTCGGAAGCTTCGTCAACAAGCAAAATTGTCGCATCTGGCCATCTGGGGCTCGGAAAACCCAAGAGTTATTGGTGAAAAGCCTCTCTATCCTCAACGTGTGACTGTTTTTCGAGAATGAGACTGGAGCAACAGTTACGGTGAATGGATTTACTATCAAGAGATGATTAATGATTTTTTGCGGCCGGAATTGGATGGTAGTGATCTGAACAACGAAACCATCGATCTTCTACGGAATAAGTTTCCGGACCGCGTTATCTCTCGAAGATATGATCACAATTGGCCACCGAGATCTTGTGATTTAACACCTTGCGACTTCTTCCTCCGGGCCATGTGGAAGAGAAGGTCTTCGCCAAGAGCCAAGCGTCGATTCAAGACCTCAAAGATGGAATTCGCAAGACTATCGAGGACTTAGGGCAGCCAAACTGCGATTTGGAAATGAATGAATGAAAATTTCATGAACAGGATATGGTCCTGTAGTCGTGGTAGTCATTTGGCTAATGTTATTTTCCATTATTAACGGCATACATCTTTTTTGATAATGAAAAAATCATACGATCATTCATCTAAAAAATGGCATTCTTATTGGAATGTCAAAATAACACCTCTTGTTGGAAAACCCTTCATATATCGAAGCATTTTTTTCTTCTTCGAGCGAAATCTATCGGTAGGTGTCGTTATGCATCAATTTCTGGAGATCTTTTGAATTTTGAATTGAAATTTGAACGATATCCAGGACTGAGCCAAATTGTCTGAAATTCTCAGGTTGAGTTTTATGAATGAATAATAATTCCTTCGATTCATTTTTTTCAAATCAGTGAATTAGTTTTGAACAAAAAAAATGTCTTATTACTATTGTAATAAAATTCCTGTCGAAGTTCATTCTAAAATATACTGGACGCACACTTGTGACATTCTTCTTTGTAAATCCGATACGGCTGTGATATAACAATATGTGCCATCTCGATTCCTGAATAGATTTGCAATCGGATGAAAGCCATAATTTTTTGTGCGCATTCATAGTTTTTTTTACACAAAGATCTATATAGCTCAATTCTCAGACAGACATGTTTTTTCCAAATTTGGCACTCGGGTGACCATATTTTTCCTCACACCACGTTAGTTCGAACTTAAAAAACAATATGCAAAACCTGAAATTTGAGCTAGATCTTTGTTTAAAAAAAAAATGAATGCATCAGAAATTATTCCTTTCATATAGCGCAACTATCGAATATTATTAACAGATTCCTTCATTTGGAGCAACCAAACATAGTGGCGAACCGTGTTTTCTTTTCAATTTTCGAAAATGTCCAATATCTCTTGAACCGAGGGACTTTTACTAAAAATAAAACATATTTTTCTGAACCGTTACAAATTTCTGTACCAGCAGGTACCATATTATCCGTTCTTTACGCCACACCCTGTATTCCGACAGGCTGTCGCCACTGGATCACCTATATTTCTACGTCTTTCAAAGTTTTCAAATATCACAATGCCTTCCTGTAAGATTTCTTGATGAAATGATGCCTTCACAAATTTCAGTCTCATTTCTAACCATTCCAGAGATTTCATTCACAATTTTCTCTACATTCTGATACCGATTTTGCCAACTTTTCATCCTTATTTTCAAAACTTCACCATTTCATTAATTTTTGATTGATTTAACACACAATTTTCTGTTATTTAATCAACCCAAACCTTATACTGGAATATCCATGCTTTTAAGAGTCTTTAGCCTTCAAAATAGGAAACGTATACCGCCAGATGACAGTGCAGTGCATTAATTTCTATTCATTGTATTATTCAGATTAATAGAACAAATGTTGGGGCGCAGGGAATAAAAAAAGAAATCCTACCCTGAACTAGTTCTTACACTGGCTGTATAATACTCTCTCAGTCATCTGGGAGGAGAAACCTGCGGCTGCGGGGCGTGCCATTTCAAAGAAATTCCATGTCAGAATCCACAATTGTGAGAAACAATTAATTTTCACTAATCGACGGCTAAGACAAACCTTGATAAATTGTCGTTGATAGAAACGGATATTTTTATTATTCAAGGAAATAAATTTCGCGAAAACAACACATTGTTGTAATATCATTTACAAAAAAAACGGTAGATTCTGAAAGGAAAATGAGATGGACATTTGATCAACTGAATGATTGACTTCAATACTGAAATGAAAAAACACAAATATATTTGATCGTTTTGATGGTGGAAATGTTACAAAATAACCAAAAATGATGGGGAATATCCTTATCATTCATTCAATACTTATAAAATATTTTTTTTTATTATTTTTAGCATTATACACTCATACATCTTTCATCAATCAGAAAAAAATAAATCGTTTCTGACTCCCTTTCTTCAGGTTTTTTCAGATCAATACCTGACTATCATTTTTGAATCGTCTACTACATAAAATGGAATACATTTGTTTCATTTCAAGTGGATCTTGTGTAATTTCATGGTGGATTCGATAATATGTTTATGAGATGATCTAGTTCTCGGCAGATGGTATCCATTCTTCGAAACATAAGTCTTTCAATTGGGAGAAGAATGAGTAGAAAGTAACAAATCACGCGACTTGGGAAGACAGATAATTGATACATTAGATGTGTGAATAGGTAATCTTCAAGATTGGTCCAAAATCGACCGACCAATGTTTGAAGCACTACAGAACTACCACATCCTCTCACTTTTCAAGTGGAAAATCCTATAAAGTCCATGAGAAAATTTTATTATTCCAAAATGGCAAATTGCGCAACAATACCAATTTCTACTATCGCGACGAAAAGGACTGTCGAATTTTTGGAACACCCTTCGATTGTATTCGAGGAACAACAGAATATAAATACATTACCAATGATATCCACTGCTCGTGCATATATTTGAAGAGATTAATCATTCATATGATTCTCCTTAGTGAATTACATGTTTGTATTACCTGTAACAAAAAAATCGAATATCAGGCATTAAATTTTATATGATATGTTGTAGCTATATACATAGTTGTTATATGGTGACAAAAATATGGAAAAAACATAAAGATCTTCACTTTGAATATTAAAATTATGTCGTCCAGAAAATTAAAGATTCATTCAAAATGTTTCGCACATAAAGAAATACATAATTTTGCCTTCAAGTCCCATCCAGATTTTCAGCTCGATAATATTGAGAATTCAGAAGACCACGACCAGGAGCAAACTGGTGCAATAACGTCAATGATTCACGGGCGGTATGACATGTGGCACCGTCCTGCTGAAACCACATGTCGTCACGTCACGATCAATAGCTTCCCAATGAGGCTCAAGAAACTGTGTCCAATTTTCAACCGTGTACTGCTCCAATTTACTAACTCCCATCTGTCAACTTTCGATCTGTCACGTCTTAATCATGTGACTTGAGGAATGTCAAACATGGCGCGCAATTCGAATCTTGCGCTGTTATTGGAACACCATTCGGATGAATTGAAATCAGCAATTAAATACCTAATCAAGAAAATTTGCTGGTTCTGATGAAATGCATCCAGGATTCATTCAACATGAGGGTGAACGCTCCTTGTCTTGGTTATTATAGTTTCAGAACAATATTCTAAATGCAATTTTTTACAGTGAGATTGCGCAGTTTCGTTATGAAGGGATGAATGTAGAGATTGTTTTTCTCAAAAACGTAGAATTAATAGAATGCGAACAAGAAATTTGTCGCTGACTTTCAATCTGCAATTTCCTGTTAATTTGAATCTCGAAATATCACCGAGGCAATTTTCAAACATGCTGCTTGTGCAGTCAGCTCGGTTGATGAAATAATTGAATGTTCACTGATTGAGACTGCGAAGGGCAGAGACAGCAAAATGCCAAATTCGCTCAGATGTACGGAAAGATTGATGAATATGTAGGTACATTATGTGTATGCATACCTACATGTTGATTTAGCGTATATCCCCTTCATTATCGGGTAACGCTGTTTTTGCCAACGTTATTCCATTTGATGCATCCATTCACCGGATCACAATGGGTCATTAGAGCCTAAATATTTAAACATCACGTAGGTGCTTCACGTCTTCATCAAGCAATGTTCGAAAGTTCAAATAGATTTTCGGGTTGAACAGCTATCATGGGTTTCTATAATACCAAAGCAATAGGATTTCTCAATCTGTAGGGGAATGTCCAACGATGTGTTGAAATATAACTTCCCGAACATTGAAAAGACAATAAATAATGAATATATCGAAAAATATAAGCTGTAGATACGCGCTGCTGGATATCTGATGTCGGTATCTTGAGGTTGTTAGTTAATTATTATGGTGAAAACAGCATATCTATATACTCGAGTTATAGGGAGTTTTCCGAAAATGTGCAAAGTTGCTATAACTTTTTCAATGTCCAATCAGTTTTCCTAAAGCCTTTTTTCACTGAGCATTAAATAGTGAAGAAGACCAGAAATAAAGGTCGAAACTCATAAAGGATTGAATAGTCTCAGTAGTTTTTTCAAAAGCCTCACAATACAGTGTCTCTCATTTAAAAGTGTCCACCGTCAACAAGGAATCAGAATTTGTGAAAACACTCAGACAGGTCGATTTTTTATGACAGGAGGACATGAACTTGAAATTCCAATTTCAAAAATATGCCATACTGATGTAATACTGAAATCATCTTCGAAAATTTGAGATTAAAAGTTTCCTCGTGTAATATCATTGAAGTGTTGAAGAAAACAGAATTGGAAGGTTCTTCGAAGTTAATGGTGAAATTCTGATTTATGTAGTGTAGATTTCAGGCAAAATATCAAGTTTCGTATATTCTTGAAATGGTTACCCCAAGCTCTACTGAAATTTACAAAAATCTCTATTGTCAGAATTCCATTTGAAATGAAAAATTATTGTATAAATTAACATTAACAAGCATTTTTTTCAGACAATATACCGACACGACGGAATGGTACATAAAACAGTTCCACAGAAATGTTTTCTGAAAAACGCAGAATTTTCTACAGGAAAAAAGTTACAGCGACTTTCCGAAAATGCACATCCACAAAATTCACCCTCTAACACTTGAACGATGAGAATTCGACATCATATTTTGTTTATCTAGTTAATAAATAGGACTTTACATTTAAATGCGTCCAATTTGTTTCACTTTGTGCTTTTGGTTGAGAATTTTCATGACCTCCCCCTGAAGAACTCTCAAGAGGAGTAATCCACTACCTGTCACTAACGGATCTAGGGAGTTCTTCTGGAGGAGGTCATGAAAAATTTCAACCAAAAGCACAACGAGAACACAATATTAATATGATTATCTCTGTCAATTGAAAATAAGGCAAATCTAAGTTTAAATGGACGGAGATAATGGACAACGAGACGATATAGCACTTGTTCAAGTAGGAGGGCTCAGAAAAATAATTATAATCGCGTTTAATTATTTGCACCATTATCTGGAAAAATATAAAACTCAGCATTGGCAACGTGAACAAATTTTTTTACTACTTAACGAAAAAATCAGCATTATCGACACCATTACTTTAATGGAACGTAATAATTCTCAACCATGGCAATTAATGATAATAAAAAATATACTGGTGAATAATTGTTTTATTTTCAGGGTGGCCAACACTTCACCGCGCAAATGACGGTTATTTTTTAGGGTTAATTTTAACACATCCTTGAATAACCTTACAAAAAAATCGATAGGGTTGATGTCACGTGAACAAGCTCGAACATTTAACTGGCCTTCTCGTTGACCGAAATGAAACTCGTGAAGTGAAGCTTTCAGACAGTTGAAAGTCGAATAGATGTAGGTTATGGATTTAAGGAATCGGACGACATTAATTTGGAACTATTATAAATAAATATTCCCTTTCACATAAACAGAGGGTTCCTTTCGAAATGCATACATTTTAGAGAAAATTCTTCCTCACATTGAAGTATGTCAAAGAAAATAATGCCTCATTAATATTTGACGATAGAAAAACATTACAAGTAATTGCAGAGTGTGATGCTCTAATACTTTACCGATCTCTCTGAAAAAATGTTATCCTATAGTTCTTCGTGGTCCAAGCATTCCATGATGAGGAAGGCTTTGTTGATAAACAAGAAAATAAACATCGCTTATTATCATAACTTGGTCGAATATTTGAAGGATATTAAGTATATTAGCTGTGAGAGTACAAATTTCTGACTAAAGATGTTTTTGATGTATTATTGCATTAATACTAGATGGATTCGAGGATGCTGGCAGCCAGAACTTGATGTAAATATGCTATACAGGGTCAGCCGTTCGGAAAGATCCACTGAAATAACTCACTGGGAAGACCATGGATTAAAAAACGTTTCAAATGAAAGTTTCTTGGTTTTGAGGAGGACATCGAAAACAGGCGTTGAATGTGACCTTGAGAGTTTGATTTCGAGTTATTTCAAGGTCAAGTTGATTTTTTGAATAGGGAATATAAATGAGGAAATAGAAAACACACTAATTATGAAATAATATACTTTTTTCGTTGTAGAATAGTATTCTTAGTGAAAAACGAAAATATTCTGTCCCTTTGGTTGTTCTGGAGATATGAAGTGTTTCATGATGTGAAAGTCATCATGGTAAAGTACTGCGAAGTTATTTCTAATAGAATCATTTCGTTTTGAATTGCGAGTGAAGATATTCAAAAGAGAAAACTGGTTTGTTTCCTGATTTTTTTCAAATTTGCTCAGTATAGTAGAAAGATTCTCATCACGACCATTCTTAGCAAGGAACACTTTATATTTCCACAACGATGCATATTATGGCAGAGACGAAAAATGTAAAGTTATATTCAAATGTAGAGAGGACTCAACATTCAAATGTGTCCAATTCGGCTCACTCTGTACTTCTGTTTGAAAAATTCTCCCGGCCCTCACTGAAGAAAACTCCTTGGATCGGCTAGTGTTGGAAACCGATCAAAAAAAGTACTGTATGACATAAAATGGTATCTAGAACTACTGAAAACTACTGAATACCATACATGGGAGTGCTTTGGACACCACTCAATAAGTATCAGGAATCTTAATTCCAGCAATGAACATCCACTGATGGATCATCCTGTTAAGTTAATGCATATTTCATTGAAACAATTATATCCATATACTCTCGGCACAAAGAGGTCAAGGTTCATCTTCATTCCTTTAGCAATCACTCATCACTACCCCTATAAACTTTCCATAATTGCATATTCAGATTTTTCAAACAATTAACTTCACAGATAATTCGTTATACGATCTGTCATATCTGAATCAAGTTCGGACTGGTCTGCATTCATTTTGAAATCGGTCCGAAATTCCAAAACACAGACACGCATTCCATCGAGGTGGAAATGCCAGTTTTGATAGTAAAGGCATCGCTTTATGTTTCAAAGCTACGTTCGGACCCAAACAATAATCCAACAAAAACAATAGCCTCCGCTTAAATGACCGATTTGTAAATTATATATTTCGTTGGCACCATTTATTTCACTTAGGATTGAGAATTTGTCGAACAAAGCTATTTCTACCACATTCGGAAATTAATTTGATCACGGATTCATATCTCTACATTCGAATCAAATATAATGGGGCCATTTGTGTAGGGACGCAAGAATGAGAGGAAATGAACATTCATAAATATAGACCGGGTTATATGCAACAAAAAAGGTTCAATTTGCATAAAAAATGATCTGATTATGCACGAATAGTATCTATCGAAATATGCATCATGCATCTTATCAATCATATTCTAGTTTTTTCACTCCAAATTTCATTTTTCAATAAAACATGGTTTTTCTGTAGCAAGGTATTGAAATATTTATTGATTTAGAAAATATTCATTTGGGAATCATGTGTGAAACAAAATATCTTGTAAATGGCCGCCACAGCTTTGCTGGCATATGCCTACCCTTTTGACGAAATTTTCAAGAACGTTGTCGAATAGGTACATGTGGTGGTTTTTCATTGATACAGCGTCTAATCTTTTTAAAATCAATTAGATTATTATGGTCTTTCATTGATCAATCTTCGAATGTGATTAATTCTGTGTAGAATATGTAACAATAAGGAGATGTACCAAATGAGCTGAGTAGGCGTTGACAAACGGCTTCCCTCTTGAATTACCTGTGTAAAAACCCCAGAAAAACTGAAAGCTCTCGAGGGAGATACCTCACCATTACCAGCTCAATTGAAAATATATCAAAGGCTTCGTTTGAGTTGACAGTTTCTTTCCCGGCGAAGCGGTAACGTTCCCTCGATTCTGTTCTCTGTAAAGAATTCATCACTCCGAAACAATTCCCCAGGCAGTTCCATAAAACGCGTCGTCTAATGACGTGCACACAAGAATTTCCATTTTATAAACTGAGCGGAAACACCGATTCTCATAATTTCCGAGCTAATATTGATGCTCCAATGGAAAGTAGCGCCTGAGTCGTCGTCTCAACGCCCGACATGAAAAGTCTAATAAGAATATCGCGAGAAAACTAAGCTCATTACAAGAATGGCGTTACTATTGCCGTAACGACGGAGTCAAAATTAGTGGGAAACGAGGAGGACTCCGAGAACGTCTTGCGAACGCAGATTAAAAAATTCCATTACTTGTTTTCAGTCTTTTAAGGAGGTGATGATATTCGTTAGGAGCTATGCAGACATGAATTTTTGATAAAGGAATTCGGGAGGAAAAACAAGATGAAATTTCTCGAATATACCGGAAGTTTTCGTATTTTAGTGCCAACAAGTTGGAATCATTTTGTTCGCAATGTGGAAGACATATGACATATTATATGGTATGTTTCCGTAGTGAACACGTTGAGTCACGGGAACTGTACATATTTCTATCCCGTACGGAGAGGCTCGCTCATCCAATAAATTTAGAAGTACCTACATTCCTACATACCTCCTTCTCTTCATGAGTTTCATACCGAATGATTTTCAGTTTTTAACGTAAAAATTTCGATCTGTTCTAGTTTTTGAACGGTTATCTTCAATCAATCAAAATTTTTGTAGAATATTGTCTCTGTACGTTCAGGAAAAAACTTGTTTATATTCCTGAAAATACAGGCCCAGCTGTGAAAATTCTGGTTGGGGGAACTGCCATAAAGATATTCGTCAACACTATTGTAGAATTCTTAATTGAAAATTTCAGTAATAATTTCCGTTTAGCATTAAATAACTATTTTCTCATCGAATTACGTACCTATAGGAACAGGTTGGAGTGTCTCCTCTGCAAATCATACAATATTTTTTATAATTAAGTTCCATTTGCAGAACCGAAATATCGAAATTTTCTAATGGAATTTAATCTGAGTATTATGCGGTTTATTGAGAACTGATCAGATCTCAACTGAACAATTCTGAAAATTATCAATTGCTATCAAGCAATTGCTCCAGATAATGATATTAATACATGATTTAATATCAAAAATTTTCTAGCCTTACGAAAACTTAGAACAACATCTATTTGAGATCATAATAGTTATATAAATCAATAACAATAAATAAATAAATTATCATTGATTCATAAACCGAACATGAACGAGAATGAGTATTTCATGAAGATGGTTTGAAACAAAAAGATTAAAATTATTTCAGACTTTTTTCAATATTTTTCTTATAATTTTGGAACCGTTAATGACTTTTCTATCAATTCTTGGAATGGATGAATGAATTCGAATCGAGTAAAAATTTCATTGAAATTTCAGAAAATTTTGTGAATTTTTCAGCTCAGAACTGACTATTTCCCATCCCAAGAACAATTTAAATTGGAAAAATTCTATTAGCCGGTCGTGAAAGAGCACGAACTGAAAATACTGTATGATGTATAAATATGACACTAAGTCAAGCTCCTCATACATAATTCAATGAAAAAAAAATTGATATTTAATGCGGAGTGAAAATAAATACTGAATCATTATCTAATTAAAAATCCTGCAATAGTGTGAAAGGAAAATCTTTTTGGTAGTTTTCTTCCATAATTACTAATGTTTGAATATTCCTCATCAAACATTGCAAAAACCCATGCAGAAGTTGAAATTCTTGCGAAAGATAATCAAAATTCTTGAGCCGGACCCTGATTTTCAGAATCAGAATGTTTCAAGATAATCATTCAGAAATTTCGATGAACACTGAAAATTACTCTGTATAGAACTTATGAGGAGAAGAAGGCACTTTCAAGTGATCTTTTGATATTCCCCTGTAGGAATATGTATCTACAGTTCCTCGAGGCTCACCCTGTATGATGCAATAGTTGCATGAAAAGCTGGATGAAAAATTGTCGTTGATCCATCTGAAAAGCGCAATGATTCAACTTAGCATTCTGAGAATAGCTACTATTTGCCTGAATCGAACATTCCATTCATCCCTTGCGGATGTCTACATATTCGGGATTCGCTGAGTATTCATGAAATATGCAAGAGGAATTCGGAATGTGCAGTGAGATTCAGCAAAAATGTCTCTCCCTATAACTATGACTTGTTACCGATATTTGGAAGCATATCGTTCATAAATTCGAGAATTGGTGAAGCCAAAATTCAGTCGGTTTTCAATGAGTGGAATGAAGATAACATGAAGGATAGCAAAATCATTAGATACTGCCGTGGCAACATGGCAGAATTTGACTTGGAAAGGGGCAGTGGCGTGGTGTTATCGGTAATGAAGAATGGAAATAAAATTACGAGTGAATTATCCTTTTATGGCGAATTCATACAATACTGTACTGAGTTCATAAAAATTTTAAATTTAAGGATTGAGAATCACATGTTTCTGCTCTAAATATGAGAAGGGAATCTGAAAAGTGAAAATCGAAAAAACTACGCCACTGATACTTAATATGAGAAGAGTAGTACATATCTGTGGAAACTCAGGTTAGGACATGGAACTTGAGTTTTCTTGATAAAGTATCCTTTTATGTCCTTTCTCACTTTTGATCTCATTAAAACTAATTATCTTATGTATTTCATTGTTAGTTTATGAGGCATTTTCCCCTCACTCCTTTCTCAGGGAGCAGGAACGCTTCTGTCAGGATCGACCTTTTGATTCTTATCAACTCAGGAATACAGATTTCCGGTTGAACAACCCATAGAGGTACATTACTTGGAACGTCACCAGCAGTGACAGACCGAGCAGATTAGTTGGTAAAACGCGTAGCCAAATCAGTTGGCACTGGGTCCAAATTATCTTAACGCTCCTTTATTTCCTCGAAAGCGTAACTTGAAGTAACGGCCAAAAACCGCAAGTCTTGACAAAATGGTGTTGTCACAACCCATTCACAGCGTATTATGTTACTCCATTGTCAGAGGAGCAAGCACACAATTCAGTTGATTCTAAATCGTGTGCCCAATACGTCATGCAGCTCCTCGCATGAGACAAAGTACGTCATCGTGTTCCCACTTTTGGCACTAACCTCGCGATGAACTCTCAGTGAATGCATAGTTGCGGGTTATTTATATTTACACTCGAGCCGAGATTATTTATTCGCCGATATAAATAATCGACATAATTTATTTCAGACAGTGGGTCTCTATTCATTGCCCCGTTCAAGAAGGTCGATAACGAAACCATTGCTACTCGATCATTTATTCATTCGTTCTTTATGGACAGAACCAATGTAATCCGAATACTTGTTGAAACTTGTGTTTGTTCGCTTCAATAAATATAAGGAAAAATCAGAATGATTCACTGGAGAACAATGAATTTTATCATATAATTTTATACAGGGTGTTCAATCTCAGACGAGCCACCCCGTATATTTCTTATCCCATAGTGATTGGAAAAATTTCCCGAAACACGTCGAATGATTTTGTTCGAGGGTCATCTCTTGACGTACATTTGAGGCTTGAACGAGCAATTTCCTGAGTGGGGGGCGCTTCTTCCCCCTCAAAATTGTATAGGGAGGAAGGGTTGAGTGATACTTCATTTGAAAGTTCGTGGAAGCCTCTTTACAACGCAATTTTGATGAACCGTTTTCGCCAAAATCCCTTCAAGATTTTTGTGACTCAGCCGGAAAATTTGGACGAACTATGCCAACGAATTATCGTCAAATATGTAACTCCAATTATGCTAAACCATGTTAGAGACGGTTTTCAGTCAATATTGTATCATTGTATGTAACACAGAATTATTTTTTTTATTCTAAGACTGATAAAACAATTTAATTTGTTTAAGCTTACATGTCATTCAATAATTTTTCTTTGTTATATTTTTCTCCCTTCACAATATTGGTTCCGTAAGTTGTTCGTAACTTATGGTCTTACCAATTCAGTAAAGTGTCTCACGATGTGATAAAAGTTTTATTTTATTGGAACTGTTTGTTTCTACAATTTCTTATTTTATTATTCATTAGTTCTTTTTCCGAAACGTGTGCTATGATTCTTCTAACTCGGTCAATGTGATACTGGTTTCATGATATCCTTTTTTCTAATGCGATGTCGTTGACCTCTTAACTTGAACTTCAACCCAATACGTTTAAGAGGTGAACGACATCGCATTAGAAAAAAGGATTTCATGAAACCAGTATCACATTGACCGAGTCAGAAGAATTATCGCACACGTTTCGGAAAAAAAACTAATAAATAATAGAAAAAGGAATTGTAGAAACAAACTGTTCCAATGAAATCGTAAGACACTTGACTGAATTGGTAAGACCATAAGTTACGAACAACTTACGAAACTAATATTGTGAAGAGAAAAAAAAATATAACAAAGAAAAAATTATAGAATGACATGTGATATACATAAAACAAATTCAAATTTCACCTAAAGGTGAGTCATTTTAATTTTTAAATGTTCCTGTCGTTTCATCATGTTTAAAGTTAAATTAATTTTGTCAAAAAAGGTGTTCAGAGAAAGAAATCATGTGTTGTTGTATTGTTCCTCTGTATGTTCCCTACTCATCTGAAATTGAAATAAATTTTCACAGTCCTGAAGAAGGTCCCAAAAAAGGTCGAAACGTCGACAATTTGAAGAGAGTGTGTTATTCACCCTAAAGCAGTCCTGAAGCCAAGATTCCCATTCTAATATGAAATATAGAATTTTAATTGTGTGGATCAAATTGATGAGTTGCAGAATTTGATGGTATTTTCCAGTTTTTCGGCTTCTTGTCCTAGGGCCCGTTGTAAGGAATCCACCATCAACATTGTTAATGCAACACTCATATCTCATTTTTCCGCTAACTTATTCTAAATTGAATTTTGTAGGCATTTCTCTTATTTCGAAACGATCGTTGAATCAACGCGTCAATTTCTATAATTAATTATTTCTTTTCACGTTTATTCATTCATTCCTTTCGATTTCATTGCTCCTGACTTCGCATCAGTTATTCGTGCTTCAGGTGACCCATTTTTCAACTGGAATGCGACAGTGAAATGATAAATAATCGAATAGGACAATGTTCCATATGTCGTTGAATTGCCTGAATAATGAAATAACTCAAAAATTTCTAATAGCGGCACGAACTGACTGTAATTGATTTAATACAAGATTATTATCGACGTATGATGACATTTATGATTATTGGTTATTTGAAATTACACCTGTTCAGCACGCCGCAAATGGTTATTACTAGGAAACTAACCGGTGTATAATCCACGTGAAAGAACGTTATTGAGTTCCATAGGTATCGAAGTGAAATTCTCGGAATTTTCCGGTATGGAACATCAAATATATAAGCACTAGAATATTGCTACGGCTCAAGGATAATATTGGGATTCTATTGATACGTCTATTCTTCCTCTATTTGATTTTATAGGTAATATTCAGAAACCATATGTGTGCATATATGTGCATATATGCACACCATAAATATCGTTTTCCCATTTCTGGACTTCAAAACAATGTAGTGGTTGTTGAGGGGTCGGAAATGGGGTGAATATTGGACGGAATGCTATGGGATTACTTATTTACAGCATTTATGAATACATACATTGATGGATCACTTAAAACACTACCAAAAATACGGGAGCTCTGGAGGACTTGTTCAATTACCTTCAAGGTAGATTCAGTTCAAACAAGAAAGCTATCACAAAAAAACGAAGCAAAAAGATAATGACAAATAAACTAACAAAACCGACCAGTTCAATAGAACCGACCAATAAAGAATTAAATAAAAACGAGCAGAGGTGAACAAGCATAAACAGAAATGAAGGAAAGACAGAGACATTAACAGTTATCAACAAAACAAATTGAATAACCAGAAACAAATAGAGCAGAATGCAAAAAACACAAATAAACAATATCAAACTCATTCCAACCAACAATAAACAAAAAATGAGCAGAACCAACAAAAATGTATAGAAACCATCTGAATCATACTTGTTTCTTTTTTGTGACAATTGAGGTTTTTCGTAAATCACAGTGGATTGTTTCGGATAAGTGGTATAAAATGCACTGATTGTTTAAATGAAACACGAACAAGTTTATTTCAAGATGTAAATATTACGCACACAACCGAATGAGGTTATGTTTCTTCGTGACGATTCATCAACGAAGATATCTGTAGAATTATGTGGAGAGAGAGAGGGAGAGAGAGAGAGAGAGATATGGAATATTTTCATTGCCACATCACATCTGATCATATAAATGTTACCATAAAAAAAAATGAGATGAAAGAACATGAACATGAAATTTCAAAAAATTATGATATGATGATATGATATATTGTTTATCCTGATTACCCCTCTGAAATTACAAGCTTCGAAGCTTGTAACTTGTGCCGAGTTCAGAGTAAGCAGTTGTGTTATGTGTAGGCTTTGTTACTGTGTCCTTACGCCACCTTAGGCACAGCACTGTTTATTTTTGACCCAACAGTGAGAATGGTGGCCCCTACCGAGACTAGAAATTTCTTTCCTAGCTCGGGATTGAACTTCGGATCAACGTTGAATTTAAAATAATGTACCTACCCCGAAGAGAATACAAAATGAATGAAATTATATTATGCTGAACGCTTACACATGACTGCGAAATGTTGACCAGGTCGCTCAACCAGAACCATATGAAATGCTATCGAATTATTGACGAAACATTCATAATATTTCCGTTGAAATATATCAAGGATCATGAATAATTTTTTTGACGGCTTTCAAATTGTTTTGTCGTTAGATTCTTGAATGCGCACCTACCTATTATGTACATGGATCAACTTACAAGATGCATGAACAACGCTCAAAAGCTCCAGCACTTCACAAGATATCCAACTGAAATTTAGCATAGGTATTACAATTGAGATTTCACATCATGTGACATGTGACAATTCCGATTGCGAATCTACAGATTCATATTTAGTCTGGAACACTGTCCTCTGTCTATAACTCCAGATTTTTTTTGTTGAACCAGTGTTTATTTGAAAAATTGTTGTTATACATACATAACTTCATTGTAATATGTTTCTTGTGATTTTGTGGTTGCTCCTATAAATTCAGAATGATCATCTCGAAATCCTCAGAAATAACGAAATTGTCATAGAAATCGAGTAAGTAAGCTGCGGCGAATAAATTCATTATTTGTTTTCATGCTTATTTTCTCGATCTGTAGCAACGATTCATAAAGATTGAATAATCATCACAAAAAATGTATTCAAACTTGCACACTTATATTTCGAAAACGAAACTTTTGGGCCCCCCTATTTAGGGGACGTTTTTTCTTAAAACTATGCGAGGAATCTCCCCTCTTCGTTTTCGATTAAATACTCTGTATACATTTTCATATCAATATCTGATTGTTCCAAAACATCCTTCCAACACGGACCATAAGGGTTTTCCAATAAGAGGTCTTATTTTGAATAGATCACTATTTCGGTAGATGTCACTTTTGAAACTGTCATTTTTTGACATTTGACAAGTTGAAACTAAGCCATTAATAAATATGGAACTATACGCGCTCCAACAACGCATATTTGACTTATTAAAATTCACCATAAAAATGGTGAATGTTTGGCTGAGACGGTTCGAAATACTTGAACAATTTTGGATCGTCGTGAAGCACCTTGTCGAATCGCAATACAGAAATTGGTGTGAAAATTTGAGGAAGTTAGTGATGTGAAGAAGAAAACGTTATAACACCGTATTTTGCATAAATTTGTGTCTTGAGGCATATAAAGTTCAGTTTACACAAGAACACAAGCCGGACGATCATCAATAACGTCGTGTCTTTGCTGATTGGATCCTCGAAATGCATGAAAATGATCCGGAATTTCATCACACATCCTGAAAAATAAAGCCCATTTCCACCAGCGAAATCGTCGCATCTGGAGCTCGAAAAACCCAAGAGTAATTCTTGAAAGTCCTCTCTATCCGCAACGTGT
This sequence comes from Adalia bipunctata, assembly GCA_910592335.1. NCBI lineage: Eukaryota > Metazoa > Arthropoda > Insecta > Coleoptera > Coccinellidae > Adalia > Adalia bipunctata. Next base: position 26,730,531 of record OU342951.1, read on the forward strand.
GACTGTTCGGTGCGGTTTGTGGTCCGGCGGATCATTGGAACTTTTGAGAAAGTGGATGAAGCAATCGTTACGGTGAATGGATTGCGCCATCGAGTGATGATTAATGATTTCTAATGGCCGGAATTGGATGGTATTGATCTGGACAACGTTTACTTTGAACAAGACGACGCTACGTGCCACACAAGTAACGAAACCATTCTTCCTTCGGAGCTATGTGAAAGAAAGGGTCTACGCCAAGAGCCCAGCGATTCAGGACCTCAAATATGGAATTCGTGAGGCTATCGAGGACATAATGAAATAAACATCCGATCATTCATCTAGAAAAATGGCATTTTTCTTTGAATGTCAAAATAACACCTCTTATTGAAAAACCCTTTATAACATATTATGTTTCATCACTTCCCATTAAAATACTCATTTCACATAGAAAAGTTTAAATAATTTTTTTTCTGAGTGGGTATGCTGTATGTTACACCAAAAAGTTTGTTAACCTATAAATTCACTACAGAAATCAGAAATAATTGAATTTAATATCCACCCTCAATGTGACCTCAATATTCCACTATTCTTCTTTTAATTCCTGCTCTTCGAAAAATTTCGTCACTTGAACAAAACTTTTTCTGCATTCTATAACAAGTACCATTCAGAGTTTTCCCCCATATTTCTGTATTCACCGTCCAACTTTTGAATATCGGAGAACTCTAGGTGAAGAAACGGGTAATGAATTTCGAGAAAGTTTTATATTGGTCTATAAATAATGGGTCAAGTTGAAAAGTTGCTTTTGAATCGCAATGAAGTTGAAAATGCAGATCATTCGGGATAAATGGAAGAGAAAACACAATTTGTCCATTTGTTTGAAGCGTCATTTCTGTTGCTTCAAAAGCCTTCGAGAAATTTTAGGAATCATGTTTCCCAAAAGGTGTTAAAAAATTTTGAAAAACATGCGATTTCTCAGACTCTTTATTTTTCTACCACAGAAGACCTATGTTTCCTTTTCAATGTGACACCTTGTATATGGGATTCACTATTGGATTATTGTCAGATCGTGATGCGATAGGAGGTGCAAACGAACGTGAAAGTGAAAAACATTCGAACATAAATCAAGTTCAGAGCATTATCTAATGCAAAACTTCATTAGAGTTTCTCTCCCAGTCAGATAAAACCATTTCCGAAGCGTGCGTAATTATAGAACACGTATCAGTACTTCCATCCTATCGTGACTGAGGAACATTACTCCGGGTCGAAGCTTTCGAAGATTCACAGCCAAATGACCGGAAGAAAGCTCTGCTATCGTTCTCTATCGTTAACTAATCGAAAAAATGTTATAAATGATGGTTGACGTACATTTAAAATGTAAATATTCGCAGGTCTCAGATAATTTGTACACATGAATGTAAGAAGATAAGCGCGGTGGTATATAGCGATAAAAGAAAAGTTGAAGAAGTTAATGCACTGGACTTGATCGCTTCGCTTAGCTATAAGGGCGTAAGGGTGAGTTGTTTCGAACGTTATATAGGTATCATATAAAAGTTATTTGGGTTGCAGTCAAAAAAACACTCTCTTATTTCTTTAGCTGAAGCTTTCGGACTATTTCAGTCCTTCATCAGAATTTGAGGTTATGTTGTGAAGAAAGGTTGTTATAATCATAAAATATTCGAATCTGACCGTGAAACACTGTCATTCTTCCGAGATATAAATTTTTGTCATTATTTTGCATAAACAACCCCCAAATCTCCAAACCTAAGGGCTACCAAACTAAGGGGTTCTTTGTATTTCATTCTTTCGGCATTCAAGAATTACATATTCGAATCTGATCGCGGAACACTTTCATTTTTCCGAGATATGAATTTTTTTCATGACTTTGCATAAACAACCCCCAAATCTCCGAACCTGGGGCCTTATAAACTATGGGTTTTTTTTGTATTTCTTTCTTTCGGCATTCAAGAAACACATATTCGAATCTGATCGTGGAACACTCTCAGTTTTTCGAGATATGAATTTTTTTCATCATTTTGCATAAACAACCCCCAAAATCTCCAAACCTAAGGGCTAACAAACTATGGGGTTCCTTGTATTTCATTCTTTCGGCATTCAAGAATTACATATTCGAATCTGATCACGAAACACTTTAATTTTTCCGAGATATGAATTTTTTTCATCATTTTGCATAAACAACCCTCAAATCTCCGAACCTGGGGCCTCATAAAGAATATAAACTATGGTGTTTTTTATATTTCGTTCTTTCGGCATTTAAGAAAAACATATTCGAATCTGATCGATATATGATTTTTTTTTTACATTTTGCATAAACAACCCCCCAAATCTCCAAACCTGGGGGCTAACAAACAATGGTGTTTTTGTATTTCATTCATTCGGCATTCAAGAAATACACAGTCGAAGCTGATTGTGGAACACTCCCATTTTTTCTAGATATGAATATTTTTCATCTCTTTTAATGAATAAACCCCCAAATCTCTAAACCTGGGGGCTGACAAACTATGAGGGGTATTGCATTTCATTCTTTCGGCATTGAAGAAACACATATTCGAAGCTTTGTGCAACACTCCCATTTAGTCGAATTATGATTTTAGTCAGAAATCACCCCCAACAACCCCCACAACTCCCTCCTTGAGGCCCAAAAGTCTCCAAATGAAAGGGGATTCAATTTCTCATCAACCCATCAAGCCCACTACAACATTTGAATGCGAGTTATGAATTTTTTTTCATGAGCCATTGTTTGTCTTTGAGTGTATGTGTGGATATGGCCAATTCACACCTACTCGTTCCCTCCTCTCAATTCTCACCAATCAAAAACGCGCAATTTTGAATCACAAATGGTTTCTAGATGGAAAACCTGTATGGCAGCAGCTGTCAGCAGTTTTTTCGGGTTTACCCGCGGTAAAACTTGACAGTTGTTGTCAACGAAAATTAATAATATACATACATAATGCATCCAGAATAATCTGTTACTCAAGAAATAGTCTGGTCAAATACCATTCGGGCATCTAATTTTTCCTGTGAAAAAAATCGAAAAAACACAAGTAATATTTTTTTAACAAAAAGCATTCGTGCAGATGCAAAAATCCTCGTCTTCGACTCGGATTTTTGTTGCCACCAGTACAATGCTTCTTGTTAAATTATTACTTAGCAACGTGTTTTTTCGATTTTTTTAGGAAAAATTGAATGCCCTCATGATATTACTTACGATAATTTATTAACCTTTTTCCCATTCAGTAATTTCAATTGTTCGAAGTTTAGATGCAAATATTCGTTGGAGCCACAATCCTCTATGTAGTCTTTGTGAACAAATAAGTCATGGTACGATGATTGATCATTACATCAGACAATTTCTCACATATTCTGGATGAAGTATGATTCTCAAATCGATTAATTTTTTGAACAAAGAATTTTATTGGTTTTACTGGCTATGCAATATTATTTGTTGTAGCAAAATGCGAGTTTTTTTTTTATGTTTCGAAGTGTCAAAATACAATGTCACAGCCTCCTATGATTGATGTTGGCTGACGCTGATTATGAATTCTATACCATTAGCGCGCATAACACACGTTGAGAAAAACGCTAAAATTTCCTACCACTTGAAGTTACTCAAAAATTGAAGACTATACTATTTTCTATCTTGAAATGGTATTTTCATGCAACTGAAATGAGTAGAAATTACCAATTTGAAGCCTTAAATATACAAGTGACAAAGGAACTGCAACACTCAGAAGGAGCTGTTAAAATTTCAATTTTTTTTTCGTAAAACATAGATAGTACAGCAAGAAGTAGATGATTCAAATTTGGAGAAAAAAACGAAGGGTTACAATTTCTTTTAATGAATTTGTTAATAATGTGTTTGTCCACCGCGGTTATCTATACACTCCCCAACTAGCATTGTATTGATGCAATAAGATGGTCTTTCTTGAGGGACACTATCCCAAGCTGCCTGTACTTCATGTCTCAGAGCCGCCAAAGGGCTGGGGTAAATTTCCAAGCCTTCTACCCATGATGTCCCAAACATAATCCATGGGGAAAGATCGGGGCGGCCATAGGCCATGGCAAAATATTCACATGGGTCGCTTCAAAAAAGTTTCAATTAACTCTGGCAACATGAGGTCAAGCATTATTTCGCTGAAATATTGGATTTCCGAGCCGGTCAAGGTGAGGGAGAACATATGGCTCCACTATTGCTTGAAAGTAACGCAGCGCTGTCATGTTACCTCGAATGAAGACTAAAAGTAACCTACTTGCATGTGCAATAGCACCCCATACAATAACGTCTACTGTCCGGTGTAGGTACATAACTCTCAACATCAAACTCAGGTTCACGTGTTTCTACCCGACGTCTACCAACCCTTCTTCGGCCATCATGTGCACACAAAGAGAATCGAAATTCATCAGAAAAAACGACCTGATGTCATTCCACACAACCGTCAGAGGTTACACAAGATCGAGAGAATCGAGATTAATCACATTCAAAGTTGTCGTTCTCTGCACCATTGTTATCGTTGCCAGCGATGCTCTACCGTCGGAGGTAACACAAGATGGGGTCGATAATGCTGCAGTCCAAAAGACCTTATCCGGCGGTAAACCGTTCGGGCAGTTACAGGATGGCCTTGTTCTCCTAACCACTCATCAGCCAAAGATCGAGTTGTCGCAAATCTGTCTCTGATGGCCATAAGTCTTCGACGTCGATCTTGGACGTCATTTGTGCCCCTTCGACGTCCGGTGCTAAATCTTCTTCGATTTAAGGAATTATCAAAACAACATCTCATAACAGTAGTTGGATTTCTGTTCGTACGGTTAGCGATTTCTCGAAATGACCCCCCCTTCCGGAGGGCAATGATGCGACCTCTTTTGAATTTACTAAGCTGGTTTGTTGTAGAATTTAAAAAATTTGCAAAGAACAACTGCAATATTCAAGTAACAAGAAATGCTAGATGAAAAAACCTTCACGATTTTTGCCCAATCATTAACTCCGTGCTATACTACCTATTAGTAATGTTTCACCAAAAAAAAAATTGAACAGCTCCTTCTGGGTGTTGCAGTTTCTCTGTCCGTCAGTATATTTGCTCACAAAGCTATGAATCTGTTTATGCAGCTTCCCGAAAAACCTCTGAAGTTATGATTCTCCACCACTTGTCGTAAGCTCTAGTTTCTATAAAATAATCGAATATTATATTTGTTGTCCCTAAATGGCACTTTGGAGCTACTTCAATCAGTAGTAATTTGCATAGTTAAGCAGAATTTTAGAAATATTTGATTTTCCACCACAATTTAGTGTGGAATTGTCTTACCGAATACCACGCGAAGTCAAATTAATATCCGAAAATAATTTGAACTCTGGTGGTATTACTAGTGAAAATTCAAAAAACGTCAAAGCGTTGCTAAAATTTCTACTATACTCAATAAAGTATACCGGTTGGCCATGGAATTCTGACACATTTCACCGTGTATATTTTGAAAATGTTAGGTTATAGTCATTCTTCTGTCAGTTGAACAAGCAACGTTGCCATTCCTACATATATGTCGTAGTAATTAGGTATTTAACAAAATGTTCATTCACTTCGAGAAAATAATGAATTTAAGAAAATTATCAGGGTTACTTTTAGAATGCGCAGATTTCAATTCTAAACAGCACTTCCTGATACTTTGCCTCTGCTTTTTCGAAACTACCTTCGGCATTCTTATTTTCCAGGCTTGATAATCAATAATTAATAATGAAAAATAAACGTCGGCAACGTCTACGAGATTGATTCATTGACGTAATGTCATTCCCAAATGCCAACCTGCGATTTTTCCAGGTAAAAAAAACTTGATAAACCTAAACCTTGGCCAACCGCGATACTTTATGAAAGTGAATGGAGTATACATTTTGATTCCGTAGTGGTACAGTTACCCAGTTTAGTTCTAATGATTTTGAAAATTGGTTTCACTATCACTATTCATTATTGAAAGACGCGTCTCCCCTTTCTATAGTCTAAGCACCCTGATACATTGACAGACTCCTAATATCGATAATAAATATCGTTTCATTATTGTTGATATTTCATACTCATGCAAAACCTAAGTGAAATTCATAATTATCATCCCAATCGTGAAAAATAATTGCAGTTGAAAACTGTACATGGTCTGGATGTGATATGGAATTTTCACCTAATTTCTAGAGTACCCGGCACAGAATGGAAGCTCCCGATTCAGTTCCGGACTCTTAATAATCATTATGTGGAACAGTCCTCTCACACAGTTAACATTTAATTGAATTTCACCCCAGTTTCAAATCGAAAAAACCATGCTAATTGGAAATTTCTTCCGTATTCCCAGTTATTACTACGGCAGATGTAACCAACTTGATATTTTTTCGATTCTTCCGCAACAAAGGCAATGGGGCGAGAGCAAGTATAATGAGCTGACAGGCAGAATCTGAATTCTTTCTCTGGCAGGGCAGACGCTTTTGAATGGTAATCTTTTTTTCTCGTTATAGGCGAGAACGCGAACCACATTTGTTCGCTAAAAATATCTGGACAATGGTCTAACTTCTGCCTATTCAAGATTTTTTAGGCATCTTCTAGTTTGTGTGATAAGACGAATAATTACATTGAATAAACATAAGAAAACGAAAATTTATAGCTTCCGATGAAGACCTTCGGGACATCTAAAATTTTCAGGATACACTCATTAGGATTAAAGCTTTCAGGTAAAATTATTGCGAAAAAAAGGGTACTGATATTTAGGTATTTTTAAACAGTTGGCCAGCATGAACTCTTCTATTGGGTATTCTTTTCTTTTAGAAATCGATTTCCAATTGTTCACTTCACACGAACATGTATGCTTTTTTTCGTTTAGATTGAATATTATAGGTTCGTATCTCTACTCTCATTGGAATTATAATAATAATAATAAATAATAACACCTGAATCCTTCCGCAAAATTTTCCACGTTGTTGAGTAACAGAGGCGCAATTGCTGCGAACAGCGCCGAATCGATAATTGATAGTCATTACTAACACTGGCCGATACAGCTGCGATCTTCTCTTCAGTTCAGTGCGTACGTAATAATAAAATTCAATGAAGACGGTAACATGGTTTAATTATAGACCAAACTGAAAATGTTTGATAGTGACACAAAACACGGAACGTTCTTGAGCTGTCAAAATAAAGGTGAAAATACATTGTTGTCACGTCACGTGAGCTCACGTGAGGTCAGGTTCAACGTATTGTGCTAGAGACACAGTATTTGACATTCGCGCTGTCGTGAGCTATTCGGTCAGTATTTAGTGATGAAACGAAATATCAGACGAAATATAGATCTCGCGTGCTGTCACATGACAGATGACAGCATAACCTAGCGACCGCGTGAATCACAGCAATGCGTTTCTCAAGGCATAAACTTCCATGAATATGGTAGTTGTACATTTTGCGAGTGACGTGTTGCATGAGCTCACGTGACGATAACAATGTGTTACCGTCTCAAGTGTTGCAAAAAAAGTCAAAAAAATCACACTTACTATCTCTTCATTTCATAAATTGCCATTTTTCCCCAAAAAAAGTGATATCTCCACTGCACATTAACACTAGCGATAATTAGGAAATAAATCTTTTGTCTACGTCACTGCTTGATTTCATTCAAAGTTCCAAGATTATCGAATGATCTATGGACTTGGTTATCTACCACATATTTGTTTATGCACTTCCCACATTAACTCAGGAAGATTTACAAGTATTATTCAATCGTTTATTGTAAACATTGCTGATATTATACTCACTGGGTACTTCCTCATCTAACAGAGCGTTTTTGTATCGATTGTTTCAATTTTTTTATCCAATGAACTAATGATTTCTTCGGAGCTAACATATGATGAACATATTATGACACCTCAATACAGGGCCTCACATGGGTGGTTAGCAATAGGCTAGTGGTGAATGAAGATCATCCAGAATTCAGAAATGTTTGCCTAAATTTCCGATAGGTATTCATGAGTTGGTGATTAGCGGTTCAATTCCTATTAAACTTCCTAAGTTAGTTCAGTTCTAGCAACTTTTTGAAACGGCTCGTGATAAGTCAATATTTTCATTGAAGTATTCGGAATATTGAGTTTCATCATTTAAACCTCTTCGCATCAGTCGAGATAATTTCGATGTCGCTATAAAGAAATACAGTTTTCAGTCTTATCATGTTATGAATTCAGCTTTTACTTTAAATAGGACTTTTGTTTCAAAAGAGAAACATACTAACGAATACTTACTGTAATTTTCTGAAAAACGGTTCAGTTTTTAGTTTCTTCGTGATAATATCTGATTACCTGTGCTCAGATTTCATGATTTGAATTTTTCTGTTCGACTTTTTTTCATTCCAAACGACAAGCACCCAATGGGCATCGAAACACGCTGCCTAAAAGATAATTATCAGTTTACCTAATCAAACTGAATTCTTCAGAAATTTCATATTGATTGGAAATTAAAAGGGGATCCTTCGACCGATGATAGTGAAGGAGTTTCCCCCCTCTTATCAACTTTCTCCCACCATGCAAACATCTTTGTCTGCGTGGCATCATCAACATGGAATTCCGGAAAAATGAGTGAATTTAATGGTGTAATTGGTAGCACATTCAACCGGAAAAAATTCGTATGAAAACCGATTAATGATTTCCTTTTGTTGCATCAAAGTTAGAGGGAAATACCGTTTAAATGTAATACGTAATATTTAATTGATGAAGACTCCTTACGACCCAGTTTGGTTTATGTTTATAGATATACCGGTTCTAAAATATATGTTGGAAACATGACCAATACAGCGTTAAACGAGTGGATCAATATTGTCTAGTACTCTAGTGCACCAATAAAATAATCAAACCCTCGGCGCGATACGACAACGCTAAAAATGACTGACCTAACTCAATGGAAAAGGAGCCTGAAGAGGGGGAGGATTCGAGCTCTCTCGAGTCTCCATGCAGTCAGTTCCTAATCTAATGTTTCTATACCATTGAGTGAGGTCAGTCATTTATTCGTTGCCACATCGCGCAGATGGTTTTGATGATTTTACTGGTCAACTAGACCATATTCATCCACTCGTTCAACGCTGAATTGGCTATCTTTCATCTTATATTTCCGAACCTGTATGTATAGTCTTTTGAGAAGTTACCAAATTTTGTCAGCACTGATTGAATAAAAGAAAAGTAGGCCTGATTTCAGGTTTTCTTGTTGTTAGTATTCCTTGTTGTTCGTTCCGGCTCGATCGATCTCTTTCCAGTTGTACCCATTGGAAATACATAGGTGCTGGTAACAAATGTTCCAACTCATCTTGCAGATATTCAGGCTCACATATACTTCGACCTACAAGTGTTTTGATCACTTTCCGCTTTTGTTGGGGATGGTGACATCTTGTGTCGATATCTGTATATTCAGTAACATCACAAATTCGGAGCTGCTTACAACCTGCACCTGAGATACCACTGAAGAAGACCTCCGAAGTTGTAGGCGAAAGGTTAGGTGAAATTCCTATTGGACCACGGCTACAAAAGCCGGAATTTTCTGATTTTGAAATTGAATCCGGCGATGAAAGCCTTAATCAATATAGACGCAAATTGCCTATGCCAACTTGTCAAATATAGATCGTAGATGAAAACCCCGGTAACAACAAAAAATAGTGCAAAATATGTACCACATTCTCGGAATTTTCAAATATTCCAAGAATGAACTGTTTCACAGTGGGAAATTGTAAAAGCTACATACTTGAATGATTAACTACCGAACATTTTCATAAAATTATACATTTTTCAAATTCGAAGCTGGCAGAATACTGCAGAAAATGACAGATGATAACAATAACTGGAACAATGATTCGAAAACGGATGAAAATCGAATATCACACTTACATTGAAATCGGTTCTTCCAATTTTCATTCTCAATGGAAAAATAAGAAAAAAAACAGTATGTAATTTTCGAATTGGAAAAATTCGCTCTTCAGATTGAATTGGTAATTACAACTATGCGATATTTTTGTCAACATGAATTAAGCGATGAGGATGCCACTCAAATGCAAAATGGCATACTTACACTTATTTATAATCAATATTAATTTCACGACAGAGTAAAAGTTCTTTGAACTGACCGTCAGAGAAGCAATACGGTAATTGAAATACCTCAAAAAATCTAATTAGTCAGTTGAGTCAAATAAATGTTGATCTGCAATACCCCAAACAAGTTCCGATTCCTGATAAACAGCACGCGATTACTCAATCAGTTCATTATTATGTGCTTCTTGCACCTCAGATTTTGATCGAGATACATTACGTTACCACTGGAAAAAGGAAATTCCAGAATGGAATTATTGTACGAACGTTTTACTATTTGAATGGTATGATAAATGGGATATTGTGCGTGTTCTACCTAGCCCTAATAATTTTTATTTATCAACCAATTCGGTTCGAATAGGAGATTGATTTATCAGATATGTTCAGGGACCAGCTATACAGGGTGAGTCTTTGACTTGTACATATATTTTAACTGTAGATATTACTCCATTCAAAGGAAACACTCTTTTTCTATACCATATTTCCAAATTCGGTTTCGTTGGGAAGATACAGGGTGTCGAGAATCTACGAAAAAAACACTTTCCTGTTCATAACCTTTATTTCAAATGAACTGAATTTTGGTTGATTGGTTACTCTATTCACAGTGCATATTCCTCAATCAAAGCTTATTCGAAATTTCTCCTGGTATGAAAGCGTAGCCCACTCATAAACCCACGAAAAATACCATAAAACCACTTGAAAAGATAAACGATTCATATTTCAGAAAATGAAAGTATTCCCATAATTTTTCAATGAAACGCGTCGTTTTCGAGTTATTCCCAATTTCACCCGATGAAATTTGACGAAAAAATCAGAAATAATAAGAATAATCTGGATGCTTCCCTGGATTCATAATATCACAGAATGACTGAAATTCATAAACTCTTTGATTATCTATTTCTATACAAATTAACAATGTTGTCAGAATGTTCATTAACTTTGTCAAGACTAAAATGTCAATGGAATACAAAATTCGGATATCAATGATGAATGTGCCATACAAACCACGTATTGAATTGAAATTAATGCAAAATGAATACTTAACACTACATGATCTGTGACGATGTTTCTATCCAAACATATATAGGGTGTCCCTTTTAAATTAAAGGAGTTGATGGCCTGTCCGGTTAAACCGGAAGCATGTATATTATTAACAAAAAAATGTACATCAGATGCATTTTGTTCCATTGCACTTTACTGCAATTTTCATAAATATCGTTCATTTCGTTCAAAAGATATTTACTTGGTTCCATACTTTATCCCAACCCTGTATTGTTCAAACCGGAAGAACGTTCAAGAGAATAATACATGATCACCGCGGCAGAGAACTAACACTTTGAATTCAGCATATATGCTGACCATCTGAAATTACTTTTTACACAATACGAACAGCTTAGAAATTTTGCATATCGAAAATAAGAGTTCCAGACACTCTCAGAATTATCCGATAGAAATGAACTGATGTTAACAGATCTCCCTTGCTGAAAATCTTCAGATAGTTTGGAAATCCAACGGCAAACTGCAGTATACCATAACACCGTACAAACTAACAATTGAAAAAAAAATTAGTTCACTGAAGAAAATACCAAAAGCCAATAATTCGGTGAAAGTCTGGACTTACATCAATATGAATCGGACATGTAATATTCGAAGGTAATTCGAACAATACCAGCCCCATATTTGCATCTGACACCCTCCTACGTTTCGACGTAAAGCCCCATAATTCACGGAGGAATTCTGGACTTACAAAACAAACACATTAACGATTCAATTACCCCAAACTCCAATTATCGCCGCTGGTGACTGATACGCAAGAATTCATCGAAGATCGCCCCTAAATGGCATACCTTGGGCGGTTACACAATGTGGAAGGGGATTATTTGCATCAGGATGAAGGGTAGGTATGCATAGGTCAATATTCTCAAAAATTCAATAAAAATTGGGACATTGAGATCATTTCGAAAACTTGAAGAAATTCGTTATTATGAATACAGTAGCACTATACAGGGTGAGTCTTTGACTTGTACATATGTTTCAACTGAAGATTCTTGAGGTCAAAAGAAATCTTTTTTTCATTTTCCGTTTTTCCGAATTCGGCTCTGTTAAAAAGATATAGCTACATATTTGAAAAAAAATTGGGCTGACTACGCCTCTGAAATGATCTTCTGGAATTGATGCAGAGTTCATATTTCTCGATAAAAATTGAGTTTATACATTTAGGGAATACTCAAGTACTAACCTCATTGGAATAAAAATATTGCAAACACGATAATTTCAACAAAAACAGTTAGTTTCATCGGATTATATCTGCAACTGAAAAGCTACATTTCTCACACCAAAATGAGTTCCTTCTTCGATTTTTCTGCAGATTAGTTTGTAATCATTAATAACTTGTTCATATTTTTCACGAAATTCCCAAACAATATCATGTACCTAGAATGACTTTTTATTCAGATCATCAGAATTTATTATTAAACAACCTAACCTAATCTATTTTGTATCCATTCTGTGAATGTTTAGACAGAAATTTCAAGAAGATGTTGTCGGCTTTCTGATATATTCATTGAGGTTAAGGATTTGTTTCGAACCATAGAATAAATCACGATACACTTGTGTACCATGGTATAAATATCTATGAATTCTGCCGTTTCCATCATAAATCGAGTTTGCCGCCAAATTATACCACGCAACGCATGCCTAGAGCGAAAACCGAAAGATTGGTTACGTGGAGGCCAACTATAAACAATAACAAACCAGAGCCTCTGAACAAACTGTAAACATTATGTGAAGTTCTGAATACATTCAGTGAATTATTGTTCTAATGTGATTCATTATGTGAAGAATTCCAAGAGGATATTGTTTAGATAAAAACATCGACACAGATTTTTAGGTATCATTTTAGTTTTCATTAATTTCAATTTAATAAGTAGTATGTATCGAGATTCATCATTCATATCCGAATTTTGTATATCATCGACATTTAACTTCAATATGGACCGGTAACTATGAATTTTCAATAGAAACTGTGCGTGTTAAATCCTCCCTGGTGTTCAATTTTGTCCCCCACATTTGTGGGATTTTATTATTAAGATATCTCGACAAAGTTTAGACCAGAGAAGGAATAATATTCGATGATATTTAATTCAGAGACGCCTTCAGATTATTCTTGAAATTAATGATTTTTTCGTCAAATTTTTCCAGGTAAAATTGGAAATAACTCGAAAACGATGCGTTTTATTGAAAAAATAGAAATACTTTTAGTTTCTTAAATGATTGATTCTTTCGAAAATATGAACCGTTTTTCTTTTCAATGTGGTTTCATGGTGTTGTAGCGTGTATTGATGAGTCGACTTCCCTGTAACTTTTATACTAGTAGAGATACTGAATAGGTTTTGATTGAGGAATATGCACCATGAATAGAGTAAAAACTCAACCAAAATTCCGTTCATTTCAAATAACGGTTCCGAAGATATAAACAGAAAAGTTTTTTTTTCATGGATTTTCGACACCCTGTATCTTCGAAACCAAACCGAATTTTGAAAAATGGTATAGAAAAAAGTGTTTCGATTGACGAGAGGAATCTACAGTTAAAATATATGTACAAGTCAAAGACTCACCCTGTAATCTTCCCGATGATAACAGCTTTGTCAGGGGGCACAATAGACCTTAAGGTCGCAGTGGACTGTAAACCCTTGTTACTATAACTATATATTCTTCCATTAACGAATTCTCAATAAAAGTTGTATCATACAGGGTGTTTCTAAATTGGAGGTGAAAACGAAGGGGGGAGATTTCTTGTATTATTTATGAAAACAGGTGAATTGAACGAGGAGGACATCAGTCATGGCTCACCAGATCTCCAGACTAAAATAGTTCAGATTTCTTATTTCATTATACTTACTACATTTTCATGATAATTTTGATTTTTCTGAGGATTCCGAGAGAATCTTTCAGAATTTTTTCTCGTTATCGGTAGTAAATACGTCAAAACAATTGGAGACCATAAATTTTAGTATAACAGCAAACCTTTTTCTCAAAATCTTTCAACCTATCTGTTGCTCACCAAAACAAAAGTTCTGGTGGAAAACAGGGAATAGTGTTCTAGAAAAAAATATCATTCTGTAGATTTGCAATCGAAATGGACATATCACATGGTGTGAACTCTAAATTGTAATACCTATGCCAAGTTTCAGTTGAGAACCTTGTTAACTGCAGAAAAGATACTGTGAGAAAAAAAAACTTCAAGGCTTCACACTCCAACACCTTGTATCTCGAGAACGAACTGTTTACGGTCCCATATTTAGTTTCGTCATAAAATTATTCACAGAATTTCCCCTTCCATTTCTACCTCCATTAGAGGAACACCCAGTAAATCTCTTCTACCCATGATAATAAAGTAGGTATTCAAAGTAGTAGTATTCAAAGAGAGGCCATAACACACCCATTAAAATAGACGTCGGTTTTAGTCTTCAGCTAACCAAAGTGTCATCTAATCTAGGTTCTCGAGTATACTGAAGAAACACAAGTGAAGGTTTTGTTCGGCCATGAGATTAAACTATCCTGAATACTGCTAAGAACTATGAGAAAATCTGATTGAGATTATATCATAAGTCTTCGTAGAAAGATGGAATATATTCATGATAAGATCTAACAGTACGTTAGATGTTGCTAGTGATATGATGAATACTTGATTAAAAGTCTGAAGGTAGTTTTTCGTTCGAAATGTGCTGTAATACCCCTGCTGATTATTTTAAACTAGTTTTCATAACGAGCCATTGAACGGAGAATTGCAGACGTCAGCATTGGTCCTTCCAGCCGGATCCCATGAAATTCTTTTTGGTATAAGCTACTGAGAAGTTCAGCAAACGTGCTAAAATTTATCCAGAGATGTCAGAAGAAATATATTTCTATAAGAATTAGAATTTCCATATTAACTAAAGGAATCGGACAAATTTGGATCAAAATCAATATGACATTATGGTTTGATAAAAAACACTTCAATCAACATATTTCAGGCCATTTAGTTTTTGTGGCATGGATTGTTTTGGACTGAATGAAGTCGAAAAGCATTACGGGATGTCATCTTAAGATGTTCAACAGTTCGTGCAATACATTATGAAATTACAAATTCTCCTACGACAGGCTCTGTCATTATGGCAATCCAAGGAACGTGTTATAATAGATGTTGTCCAACTGAAATTTTCAGTATTAATGGTTCCAATTTCAGAGAAGCCGAAAGGGGGTGAAAGGAAGGTGAATTTGTAGGGAAATTGTCCCTGAACAATATTATTCGAAAATGAAATCCTCCAGGAGCATCACACGTAGGCAAGATCTGGGACAACTACGGATTATTGAGTTTGTGACAGACTTGATTCCTCTCATCAGATCAAACAATTTATGCTTACAAAATGTTGAATATCCCTGAAAAAGATAGTTTTCTTCCCATATCTTCGGAACCGTTATTTCGAATGAACTTCGATTTTGTAGAAGATATAACTCTAGTTATGAAGCATTTTCCTCAAACATATTGAATATTTTTTCTGGTATATGAGTTGAAGCCTGGAGGACTCATAAATTCACAAAATTCGTTTCTGTATTTTGAATGTCATCGAACTCAATTTCACAATCTTGTCACTTTCTTTTTTCAATTGTGAAGGAATTCTGAGGCTTATGTACCTACCGATTATTAATCAATTCATGTTATAATCATTTCCTCATTTACTTCGATATTGATACGAATACCATAAATTGAATTCATGCAACTTTAAAGAATTGATAATTGTTCTTTGAAATGTGTTGATATTTGTTCCAAAAATGAACCAGTGGTCTCTGGATGGACCCAATTCTTACAAATAGAATATTTCTTCATATTTCATACACGGGGATGACCAATTATAAAAACACAGAAAAACTACTCTCTTGTCTCAAGTCGTTCTTGTGACTACGGTATAACATTTGACAATCGGATAAACTTAGCGAGAAAATATTCTATGGTCGTTTGTTCATCTCATATCTTCGGATGACGATGATCACATTATCAATGTTTTCAAACTGCGCTTGAGAAGAATCGAAAAAAGCATGTTTTTGGGAGGAAGAACTATTTGCATTTCTTTTGCAAACATAGTCGAACAAAACTTCATGCTCTCTAGTAACGAAATATTTTTTTCAACATTTTCATTCCATTCAACTCATTTCAAATAGATAAATGACACTTTTCAGTCGTCCAATTTTTTTAATGACTAGCTAAATCTTTTCAACAAAGCCGAATTCGATAAAAAAAGAAGGACTTCAAGGATCTATATTTGAAAAAAAATTTACTTGTCAAAGACTCACCCAGTATAAGGGAGACATAAGCAACAAAGTTTCTAAAATGTGACACTCAAAAAAGGGATGCAAAATTAAGATATCATATCCTTCTCGACATTCATGAAATTCAAATTCGTTGCACGTATACACAGTGTAACAGCCAAATGGAATAAATTCGATAACGAATAAATGAGGGGGTGTTAGGAAAAACGCTCGGACACGTCGATTTGTAATTTTGAATCAGCATATTTTTCAAGTGTTTTCAGATTTTTTGCAATTTTACATTAGACTTCTTTTTGTGGGGATATGACAAAAGTATTGTATACGAAACGAAACCCTTAAACTTAGACGACCTAAAAAACCGAATCACGCTTGCGATTAGATCAGTCACGCCTGAATTGTTGAGTAACGTAAGAAGACAATTCTACACCAGATTATCATGTTGCCTAGACGTTCGCGGCGAGCATTTTGAACATTTCAGTATTACTTATAAGGTTTTAAGTGTAATGTACCGATTTTGTGAAATAAAATAATTTTTATTTAAAACGTTGATTTTTGCAATGAATCTGAAAACACTTAATACTTCCGAAATAGTTAAAAATAGGTAAATGATGAAATGATGTTGTACTCTTTTTTAATATCTTTTTTAAGATGGTCAAGTCGAAAATTCTCAAAGTTCATAAGAAAATTCATAACTCGAAAACCGTGAAAAATCGCATAACATACATGGTGGTGATTCGAATAGCCCATGACACGAGGGACCTGTTTTTTTCTTTTTGACGTCAATCTCTTGGCCACCCTGTATAATATTATTC
Source organism: Adalia bipunctata (assembly GCA_910592335.1). Lineage (NCBI taxonomy): Eukaryota > Metazoa > Arthropoda > Insecta > Coleoptera > Coccinellidae > Adalia > Adalia bipunctata. The sequence continues at coordinate 26,747,724 of OU342951.1, forward strand.
TCTTGAAAAATATTCGCATTTAAATCATTAAAATTACAAATCGACATGTCGGAGCGTTTTTCCCAACACGCCCTCATTTATTCGTTATCGAATTTATTCCATTTGGCTGTACACTCTGTATGCGCAATTTAACACGATGCTTGTAAAAGTCATTGTTCACATTGATCCTTCACATCAATTCCTCATCAAAACATCAAGTGAATCGAATTCAGAATTCATAATAATTATACTACAATTTTCGATGTTGCAAGCTGGATTCATTCATAAGATGGCGTCAGATTCCCTATGAATGTACTGCATGCGACATCCTTTGTAGTGAGAGAATTTGATAAGGGAATTAATCCATACTATCCTGATTTTCTCAACTAGAAACTTCCAACAAGACATAATCACAGTTATGATAAACCGGTACGGACTGAAAGCATCTGAGGTCTTGGATGTTCCTTTTCCACCACTGCCTGCTGTATCTGTGTAATGCGAAACGATAAATACGCAAAACATGCCGTAACCTATGAAACCTCTTTGATGTTGCCGCATGATCTTATGGTTGGTTTTGAAGAGCTCACTCCATCCTTAATCGGAAAAGTTGCATGGTTCTAAATCGGTCAACGTTCTTATGCGCATAAATCCCAAACCGTAAAGAGGGAAGCTTAGGCACGTAACTTTCAGGACCCTCGCCCCTCTGAAGCTGCGGATGTAATATATAGATAGTGAAATATCAGTTATTACTCTGTGACTCAGGGGCGTATCCAAAATGTTCATTTCGCCTTAAAACTCGATAGCGATTGATTTCTTCGAAGTAATATTACAAATCCTCAAGCAAATAACATATTCGAAGCCAAGAAGTGATGAGTGAATTAGACACAAGCATAGGTATGGTTTCCGCAGTTACAATGAGATAAATCATGTTTCAACATGTACTGGTATATTCAAGAAGAATTAGGGCCGGTATTATGAAGGCCAACCGGCCAACTGTTGCGTCAACAACCAAATTCCTCACTATCTGGTTGTTGGCGCACGGTTGAATCCTCGGTTCGCCTTTTATAAAACCGGCCCTTAGAGGTATTAATAGTAAAAAAAGGGGTTACAGTTCACTGCGACCTTAAGGTCTATTGTGCCCCCTGACAGAGCTGTTATCATCGCGCCTCCTTTAGAGGTATTAGAGGCATCGAATTTTGCAAGGGCAATTTACTCAAGTTTGTTTTATAATTATTGAACTTGAAACTATACAGAGAAGACTTCATGAAACAGTCCAGCCGTATAATTCAAAAGTTATTCGAAAATTGATTCAATATAATCAATTATTCAAGTTTATGTTCAAACCACAATCCTTCATTTCATATTTCAATATGAAGAAACAGGTGTATTTCAGGCTGTGATATGTATCTCATAGTGCTCCCTATTTCTGAGATGGACCCCGCAAGACATTTTTCACTGGGCCACAATGTCTCTGGAACCACTAAACATTAACCGCGTAATTGAATACTTTGAAAATTGTTGAACTATTGGAAAACTTTCTTGTCTGTCGCAATTTTTTCATGAAAAACAAGATGCCAGTGTACCAAATTCAGTGATTTTCGCATGGTTGGATTCTGGGATAAAAACCCATACATTAATGGGCAAAATTCGGGTGGCTCTCACACAGAAAAAGGGGGCCCCCTGGCAAAAATCAAAAATAGAAATGTCCTAATTTTGCCTTCAGAACCTGTGAACTAATTAATTTCGGGACATACAGGGTATGTATATCTTTCGACGCCTATTACATTGAAATTCGACATTAAACAAATTTTTAATTGAATAAAATGTCAACTCTCGTTATTCTTGAAGACAGTTTCTTCTAAATAGAAATTATTTCTGAATTTTTATGAATTTCTAGAAACAATTTCATAAAAAATATCACTCTCCATTCCGAAAAATATTAAATTCATTTGATTATTTTCTGAAATGTCGAATGAAATTTTTCATAACGGTCTTGCTCCTTGGAACGAAGGAGTTATAATTTTGTCAAAATGTCTGTAACTTCCCGAATTGCTAACACTATAGATGATCTTCTGGGGACTGCGCAGAGAATCAGAAAACGAGAAGGAAATTGTTGCAGTTCTGAAAGGCTGAATCGTATAGCTATAGACGAATCAAATTTGTGGTTTAATTCAATTTTCGTTGTGAATATGAGATGACCTTTGAAGTGTCGACCTAGAGGGACTAGAGGCTGATTTTCAGATCCAAAAGCCTCGGTTGAGTTCGTAAATGGGTAAAATCGGTCGAAAGGTTCCGGAGTATTAATTGTTTAAATTAAATTGTACCAGCCTTTCATAATCTAGTCACCCGTTGAAGCCAAACACTTAACTACTTGTGTGAAAAGAACGCATATCCAAAATTTCATGGGAATTCAGTAGTTGGAAGAATGACAAAAATGACTGAAGATAACTTAGAACCATAATTGGGCTGAAATTCCTCATATCTATGAAATTACTCATACAATCGTGCCATTTTCAATTGTTGTTTTTATGACTGCCTTTTCCAATGCAAAGATTATTGTGAATGATACTTAAGGTCGCCGTTCAGAGCGCGTAGGAAAACTCATCCGATAGAGGCGCTACCGTGCATTTTATGGAATATCTCCATAGAACTTACATTATCTCTATGAGTTCTACGAATTGTTCTCTTATTATGAATGAAATGTACAATGGTGCTTTCTATCCGAAAATCGCTGAACTATGAAATTAGTGAATATGTGGGTGAAACTTTTTTCCGCCATATATTTGAATTTGGCCTTTCTCTGCCAATTCCGTATGTCAAGTTGTTTTTCTGAACGAAATTATCTGTAGATTCACTTTTAATCGGAAGTTGAACTATTTTCATGGGTCTTTCTTCTATTTTTGACAGAAAGAAGATCAACTGTCGGAATGAAATAGATCTCAATTATTTCATTAAGAACTCCAATCCTTTCTGAGTCCACCCACAAAATTTCAGTTCTCAAAGTGAAACCATTTTCAAAAGCAACTTGAAATAAAAAAAACACACTGCATTGAACGCCCACCTTAATCTTTAAATTTGATTTTTAATTATTAAATATAAGTAATCATTTCTGGGGTTACGAATATATTACGATAAAAAGGGAACCTATTGGGCCATGCAAATGTAGTTTCTTGACTCAATGATGAACGCATATGTGAAAGGAACTAATTTTGATGTTTAAGGGAAATTATTGAGATGAAATGAAAAATTGTGTTGAGGTCGAATAACTCTTCTCGATATTTTTGAAATGCATTGTTCAGAAGGTATTCAAAAAAATATTCGAAAATGAGACATTGCCTTCTCATTAACTACATTATCCAAAAAAAGAAATATGGCTGAATAGCAGCATGGAACGAAGGAATATGTAAACATTTGGTGGACAAGAATCGGCAACTTTTGAAGCGGCCCCAAAATTTCTGAACGTCCTTAACTTTTGTGAGCAGTATAACTTAATGATTAATTGTAAATTATGGAAGTTGCATTGCCTTCCATAACAATATCTTCAGTTAGGTGCATATATATTTATGGCACTTTTCCAACAATCAGATTCTACCAAAATACCAAAGCAAGTTGTTCAACTCAAAACTACAGATAATATGTTCCTTCTAGACTCCAAAGGATGATCAATCGTCAGTGTCATTGAGGCAAGGCTAGTCAATCCTCTAGGATGACATCTCTAATCTGACCGATCGAGTACGTCATAAAACTCGTGTACTCCGGACTGTCTCCCTGTTTACGAACATCCGTTAAGTCTTCCATTTTCCGCCACCATTGAAGCAAATCATTCGGCGTTCAGCTTTATTGATCGCCAAGTCACGCACCGAAATCGGTCATTCCGTATGACTTCTGTCAAAACAAACAGCTGAGCTGTTATGTGAGCTCGTCGATCTCCGCCGGCATCGCCTTTATTTTTCCCGTGCCTTTAAAACGCGGCTTGGGACGTGCGGTACGGCATGTCTTTGAAATTAGCTCGTTTCGAAAACAAACACGTACGTAATGAATGCGACATTAAACGCAGAGGCGCATTTTTACTCTGGATTATTTATGTACCTCCGCGGAAGATCGCAGGAGGATCCTAGTTTCCCTTGAAATTCGGTAGCAATGTGACCGTCGGACAACAGCAGGATGTGTACATTAAATTTCCATCAAACCATAATTTCGTTTTGAGATAAAGCACAATAGAGACATCTCGTCAAACGGAACTCATTTATGAGCGCTAGTTCCACTTAAACGAGGGATATAACATTTTGCAAAAAACAAGCTAGCGCATATTCTCCATTATTCGTTCGGAAATTATACGTGGTGGTAGAAAATTTGTAACTTGTGATTTCAATCAATCTGCGGCCGCCAGCGCATACAGAGTGTAACAGCCAAATGGAATAAATTCGATAACGATTAAATGAGGGAGTGTTGTGAAAAACGCTCGGACACGTCGATTTGTAATTTTAAATGCGCATATTCTTCAAGAAAATAATATTAAATAGGGTGTTCCATGTGACCGTGGCCAATACCAACTTTCTTATTTCAAATGCAACCCCCTGTATATTATGAATTTTTTGATTCTTCAGAGACACAATTCATGCACAATGTCCCATACCTATCTTCAACTATTTCGGAAGTATTAATTGTTTTCAGATTTATTGCAAAAATCAACGTTTTAAATAAAAATTATTTTATTTCACAAATTCAGTACATTACACTTAAAACCTAATAAGTAATACTGATTATTTCTCAATTATTGAAAAAAAAAAAACAAAAAAAACATTAATGTCAATGTAGGAAATGTTCAAAATGCTGACCGCGAACGTCTTGGCAACATGCTAATCTGTTGTAGAATTGTCTTCTGACGTAACTCAACATTTCAGGCGTGACTGATCTAATCGCAAGCGTGACTCGGTTTCTTAGGTCGTCTAAGTTTAAGGGTTTCGTTTCGTATACAATACTTTTGACATATCCCCACAAAAAGAAGTCTAATGGTGTCAGATCAGGAGATCGTGCTGGCATTCTATCGATCCGCGCCTGCCTATACACCGATTTGGAAAAATTTGGTTCAAGTACTAATAATAATAAAGTTTATTTGCAGGAAAAAAAATACATTATTTCATATCCATAAAAATGCTAGCAAATAAACAGAAACATGGAATGAGGCTTGAAAGAATCTCGCCTGTATTTCCTGAAATTAAACATCCTTCCATTGGTCTGTCCCCCATTTTTTCCATCCTAATTTTTGTCGAATTTGGTCTTCTCTTGTCAAAATTTGGTAGTTAGTTTTTCGTCTCAATTCGGTATGAAGTCACTGTTCGGTTTTTTCGTTTCATATTTTGGTAATTAATTTTCAATCTCAATTCGGTTAAAAGTTCCTGTTCAGTTAATTTTCTACATTCTCCACATCAATAAGTCAATTTTTTGACGTCATCTCGATTCAATGTCAAAATCCATGTTTTCGTCTTCTTCCGAAATGTCCTCCTGTTCCTTATTGCTCTCAAATGGAGTGGAACACGGCTGTATATTCTAGGAGCAATATATAAACTTGATTTTTGACCTATCCGCTTATCAACCCGCAGTGTTTCGTACCCTTGTTTTTTCATTCTCGTGTTATGTTCATGCTGTATATTGGTGGTGGGAATTTTACCATCATGTGTCAGTACCAATATTTTCAGAAGGTAAAGTTGTTTTGTGTCCAGAACTTCTGATATACAGAATAATTCATTGCTTGGAAACATGGTTCCCTTTCCATAAATGATTTTCAGAATCCACTTCTGCAACACATTTACCTTTTCCATATGGCAATCATATGTCGCACCCCATCCAATGTTTCCGTATGATATCTGCGACTCCACTAAAGCATGATATATCATCTTCAGCTGTTTGACATTCAAAAATTTTTTGAGATAGTAGAACTTGTGTAGCAGTTTCCGGAGTTTTTTCGCTACATATTCAGTTTGAATGTCCCATCTCAAGTGTCTATCTATCAATATTCAATATTCCTAGGGTACGTACATGCCGGAGATGCAAGGATGAGCGCGGTGGAGGTCCACCGCGCTCAGCCTAGCCGCACATTGAGCGCAGCCGAGCACAGCACAGCCGAGCCTAGCCTAGCAGAGGATTTTGTAACACACGCAATTGAATAGAACGCCGCATATTGGACGTAGCAGTCCAATATGCGGCGTTCTATTCAATTGCGTGTGTTACAAAATCCTCTGCTAGGCTAGGCTCGGCTGTGCTGTGCTGGGCTGGGTTCAATGTGCGGCTAGGCTCATCCTTGCATCTCCGGCATGTACGTACCCCTATAGATATTTCATGACTCCTGACTGTGCCTCTTTAATGGACGTATTTTGTATGTTTAACGGTCCCAACATAGGCAGGCCAGCCTTTTGGCAGGTGAAAGGTAAGTATGAAGACTTATCAGCATTCAAGGTGAGTTTGTTCCATTTAAGCCATTTGATCACTTTTCCAAAATCGCATTCTGTTTTCTCTTTTAGTTCCGGCCAGGTGTTCGCCTCATAAACTATTACAGTGTCATCTGCAAAGCTACACACTTTTCCTTCTATGTTCATATTCAAGAGACCATCGACATATATAATGAATAGAAGTGGTCCAAGAACTGTTCCCTGGGGAACTCCGTAAGTTACTTTACTTTCTTCACTGACAGTATCTCCTATTCTCACTACCTGTTTCCTATTCCTCAAATAACTTTTCAGAATCTTATATATGACACCCCTAAATCCGTAGTAAAGTTTATCAAGTAATTTCTCTTGGTCCACCGTATCAAATGCCTTGGACAGATCAGCGAATATACACAATATTGGTATGTTTTTATCCATCCGACTGTAAATATGATCTGTAAGGTCCCTGATTGCATCTTCAGCCGATCTGTTTTTTCGAAAGCCATATTGTTTATTCGATAATATCTGATATTTCTCCAGAAAATCAACCATTCTATTTTTAATGATTTTCTCCAATACCTACCTTAGATAAACTTGAAATAAGTGATATTGGTCTATAGTTTTCTAGTTCCATTTTTTCTCCACCTTTGAACAAAGGTCTCACTACACCAGTCTTCAAAACATCTGGGAAATTTCCCTCCTCGAGACAACGATTCACAATGAACGCCAAAGGCTCGGCAATCTCATTCTTTAAGTATTTTAAAATTTCTGATCTAATCCCATCTATTCCAGGTGCCTTGTGCAGTTTCAACTCGCTTATAATATTTTCAATTTCTACTGAATCGGTTGTAGCCAAATAACAACTATTCTGTGAACAGAATGTTTCCCCAATTTTTTCCGAAACTACCTCAATTTTGTTGGCATAATTTTTTCCTACTGTGCTAAAATATGTATTAAATGTATTTGCTATATCCTTTTCACTATTTACGTTGTGACGCTCAATATTTTTAATCATTTTAATTTTTGTTTCAGATTTTCCCGATGCAGTCAAACTTTTAATACCCCTACAGATTGCCCTTGATTCATTTCCAGCTTTAGATATAGATAAGTTGATGTATTCTTTTTAAGCTGCGTTGATATATTTCTGCAAATTGTTGCGGTATTTACTATACTTTTCTCTGAGTTCATTATTTTCCGGATTTTTTCTCACGTTTTTATACAATGAGTTTTTCATATTTATTGAGTTGATTAAACCTTTCGTTATCCAAGGTTGTTTTGATATGTATTTTTTATTTTAACAAAAAAAGTGGTATTTCCTTTTATATATTTCTGAAGTATTTCCAAGAAACTTTCCATCATCTGGTCTGTATTCTGTCCTTTATATACCTGTATCCAAGATTCCATAATTTGGTAATGGGGCAGTGCTACATCTTGCTGAAACCATATTATATTGGCAGGAACTTGTGGATTTGCTGGATCAGGATATAAGTTTATCAAAGTTGGTACGACATCATTTTGGAGTAGTTCTAAATATTTTTCTCCATTCAAGTTGCCGTCAATGAAAAAGGGACCTACGATATGATTTCCAACAATTCCTGCCCAAACATTAACATCTTCAGGATATTGCGTATGTTCTTCTCTCATCCAGTGAGGATTCTCATCAGACCAATAGCGGCAATTTTGACGATTAACATGACCTTGTAGTGTAAATGTACTCTCATCAGAAAACAAAACATTTTCTGATTGGATCACATTGTTATCTAACATTGCCATCATTTTCTCACAAAAATGCTTTCTCCTATCGAAATCGTCTTCTATGAGCTCCTGAGTTGCCATCATTCTATAGGAATGCATCTTACTTTCCTTCGAAATATTGACGTGTGGCTGACGGTGAACAGGGGCTACTTTTCGAACAGAATTATGTGGGCTTTCTTGAAACTCAAGCATAATATCCAATTTCTTATCATCACTCACTGCATTGGCAGCAATTTTTTTTTCTTACATGACCGAGCTCTCGAAACTGCTTTTCTATTTTGCTAATTATTTCTTGGGATATGGGCGGCAAATTTGGAAAATTTTCGTGAAATAAGCGAGAAACTTCCATTTGTGTCCGTGTGTAATCTCCATAACCAATCCGAAGAATGGTTATTTTGTGCATTTCTGTTAAATGAACCATTTTTCTGATATTTTTACGTACAGTACAGTCATCGAAATTCAAAAGACAATAGCACTTACACTGATCACTTATTGTCATGCAAACAGACAACGTGTAACTAAGGCTATGAGAATAAACAAATCTGTTTTTGTTTTTTTTAATTTCTTTTCAGTAATGGTTTTTGCTTACTTTCTTCATATCAAGAGGTGAATGGGAAATAAGTATTGAGTGTAATGTATCGAATTTGTGAAATGAAATAATTTTCATTCAAAATGTTAATTTTTGTAAAAAATCTGAAAACACTTAATATTCCCGAAAAAATTGGAGATATGTATAGGACATTGTACATGACTTATGTCTAGAATTTTCTGAAGAATTCAAAAAATAAATAATATACACGGGGTTGCATTTGGAATAAGAAAGTTGGTATTGGCCACGGTCGCATGGAACACCCTATATAATTTTATTTTCTTGAAAAATATGCGCATTTAAAATTACAAATCGACGTGTCCGAGCGTTTTCCCTAACACCACCTCATTTATTCGTTATCGAATTCATTCCATTTGGCTGTTACACTCTGTATATTTCATAATCGTTGGAATTTGGGAGAGAGATGTAGCTTTTCATCCCTCACTTATCCGTGGAAAGAAAAATTTTGCCGCTTTTGGTTTTGAAAAAAATACTAAACTTGATATCAAATTAACAGATCACATACAGGGTGGGCTTTTCAAAACGAAACAGACGAGATAACGGGCGGAATAAATTTATTTCGAAAAAATGCTCCGACACGTGGTTTTTTGTTTCGAGGGAGATAACTTTTAAGGTCAAATTCACAACTATATCGCTTCAACCCTTAGTGTTAGAACACCAACCCCTAAATTTTGAATAGGAATGATAGGGCCAGTGATATCTCATTTGAAAGGCTTTTTTATCATGAATTCACTGTAATAATTTTTTTCTCATTTAAGGCATTCGTTTTCGAGATATTCAATTTTGAATTTCGTACAGTACCATTCATTCCGTTAACCATGCTATGTGAATTCATCAATTATTTGACCAATTATTCATTGTTAAAATTTTAACTTTGTATTTTGATGTCTGGTGTATGGCAGTTATGGAGTTTCATCAAATCTACAGAATGAATGAATAATAAATTCGATTGATTCAGACAGCTTGCTTGACGACAATACCATCTTTGTTTCAACTTCAAATGTCAATATCTCAAGAATCAATGAATCAAATGAAGAAAAAATCAATATACTGAATTCAGGATAAAAAGGCCTTTCAAATGAGGTATCACTCACCCAATCTTTCCTATTCAAATTTAGGGGTTGGTGTTCAAACACTAAGGGTTGAAGCGATATAGTTGTGAATTTGACATTAAAAGTTGTCCCCCTCGAAACAAAAATCGACGTGTCCGAGCATTTTTTCGAAATAAATTTATTCCGCTCGTTATCTCGTCTGTTTCCTTTCAAAAAGCCCACCCTGTAAATGCAAAAAATTTAACTTATCTGAATAGAGAATGACGTACATGCAATATTTCTGTAATAAACGTTATATTTTTCCAGTTGTATTCTTGTTTTTTCAGCCGAGAATGCTTTCAATAGTGTAGATTCGTATCCATGATAGAGAATCCGTTGTCAAATTAAGTTGGCAACGCAAACGAAGAGTTCCGAACGGATAACTCTAGAAACTAGAAAATGTTTTAAGGGTGAGTTCAGAATTTGTAGCAGTTACGATTGCAAGTGGACAAAATTGGACTAGGGTTCCGTAAATATGCATTCTTCATCCGTCAATCACCACCCATATTTTGTGAAAGATTTTGATATTGAAAACCCAGGCAATTCCGCAAGAATATCAGCTAGTATCCTTATGAAAAATATTTTCCTTTGACCTACTGAATATTTGTACAAGTCAAAGTCTCATTCTGTATTATGCATATTCTTTTCAATCTTTTCATTACAATTCCCACGAAGCGACAATATCACAGATCAATATTGCATTGTTCATACAGGCAAAATCTGTTCAAAATTTCTATTCCTTCAACCTCAACATATCTTGTGACCTTAGAATTAAGAATAACGCCCACAAGTCTAAACCATAACTCACAATGATTCTCATTCAAATAGGTACATGGAATAAATCAACCATTCAACTCACCAGTGTACTAATCGTTTCAGTAGCGAATTCATAAATTCAAATGAGCCATCTATGATTTACAGAATTTACATATGCATAACTATGACTTCACGATAAATGTATATGTAGAGGCACCTTGTCCACGTCCACTTATGCAATTGGAAGAATGTTTATGATAAGATGTATTTATGAACCTCGGAAGATGAAATATTTTATATCACCATCACACACAAAAAAGACTGTGCTAACGGCAATAGTAGATATTTTATTGACATCGTTTCAGTTGGACCAATAAAACTTCTTCTTATATCAATAAATTATTTTTGGAGTAATTAAATTCAGATAATTCATTGAATAATACGGCTGTCATTTAATTATAGTCAGAATAATATTGAAATAAGGAAGAACTGCATATTCGTTAAATAAGACTTCTATTTGAATGAATCGATCAGAATAATATTGAAATAAAAAAGAACTATATTTGCTTTGAATACAACCTATATTTGAATGAATTGATTAATTTAATTCAATAGCTAAAAAATAGTAACGGAACAATAACTAGATTTATTCCAATGAAGCCTATGATTGATTCAAAAATAGTAAATAAAGCTACGAAGACGACTGCATCAAGACAAGACGCGACTGGAATTTGATTTAGTATTTAGTTGCGTGTTGCGTGTGTGTGTTACTGCGAAGAAAGAGTTTGAAAATGGAAGAGTAGCTATTGAATAAGTGGGGAATGGAATCTCTAGTTCCACATTTTCAGGGTAAGTAATTTCATATTCATATAAAAATATCTCAAAGCCTTCCGTTTTATTGTGAATGTGTGCCATAAACGAAAGACAATCTAATAATGGTACTTATTTTACCGATAGTTGTTAGGATGTTAGCTATTTCAACCCCTTGAGTTCACATTTGGTGCACCATCGCTTTCGAAGGAGGGACATCCAATTTCAAGATTAAATTGAACCAAATCTTAGTGGTTGCTTTTGATATACCTGGGCCTGTTTCATAAAACAAGTTATAAGTTAACAGGCAAATATTCTACGAGTTGTAAGTTTTTTGTCCAATATCCGCTCCATAAAAATAACTAACTATGAACTAAGGTGACAATACCGATTAAATTAATTCGTAAAATTGTAATCCAACTAAAAGTGGGAGCAGTAGGTATTTGGTGAAATTCACTTGTTTTCAATGTGCATTACAAGTACCTTTACTTGTAAAATTGTAACTTGTTATTTTTACTGGGTATTGATCATAATTAGTTCATGTCCCACAGTTATCCACTTCTTACAGAGTTTGATGTTAGTAAAAATTTTATCAAGTCTCTAACATTCATTCTATTTTCAAACAAGGTTTTGCTTATGTAGTTTTTTGAGGTTTAGAAAATCGAAAAGAAAAATATCCCTTAAGATCCCTATTTAATATTGTCGCTTATTATCACAGTACCATAACTATGTTCAAATTAGAGGAAATAAGTTATTGTTTTGTTATGAATATGTTACTGTTTACTTATTGTTATATTGTGTTCTTGAGATAACATTTATGATTTTGTTGATAAAATAATAAACAAATGTGAAACATTCAAAATAGTTTTATTTGATACATCTTATCATTCAATCAATAAATTAAAGAGTTAAATTTACAATAATAAACTTTCAATTCAAATATAGTAAAATATTTCTAACGACTGCATCATATTGATTCAATTGATGTAGTTTCTTTTCCCAATATGAAGTTTATTTAAATCGAAATCAAGCATTCATTCTTTTTATAGTAAACTACCTTTCAAGAAATTACATCTTGTTTCAGTTTTAATATATCCTACATTTAAAACAATCCAAATGTATACTTATTCAATAATATATTTATTTTCCTGAAATATTATAGTTAATTGATAGAAAAAAGTTGGGTTTGTTTTAATTGTATTCTTTCATTGAAACTAACTAACGCTTTTCTTGTCTCAATTATAGCATTTCATTGAATACTTTCACTGCTTAGATAAAATCAATGAGACCTATAATTGAATCAAAAATAGGCAGCATTGGCATAGGAAGAACAAGATAAGCATTGAATTAAATATAGTAATCATTCAGGAATAGGGAATACAGTATATCATTGATTCAATGGTTATGCCATTGTTTCTACTAACAGTGTTTTTTGTGTGCAACTGCACGATTTGAAGGAAAATGTTGAGGAAGAAGGATCCGAGAGACTGAAAACATCCCAGAATAAGACTAATGAAACACTTTAAAATATCACCCTGTATAGGGCGTTCGTAAACTCAACCTTAAGACGGAAAGTGTAATATAAGTATAGACTATTTTGTTTTCGCTTTCATTAGTATAACCCTTCGTCATGTTGTGCGTGCTTTTAGAGCTATCCTATTCCTATAAACTTGTTCCTTCCATGATATCTGTTAACATAACTTATCTTCAATGAATGACGATTCATCAACTCACGTAGAGGAGTTTTTTAAACAAAGTCTATTTGTATTTGAAAGTTTAAACTTTATACTGAAATTAAAATAAATCACAATGAAAGAAAATTTTATTTTTATTCAACAGCGAATAAATAGTCTCAGGGATTATATTACCCTAATCCCGGGGATCATTTCAGATATACGGGTTTAGAAAATAATACTTCACAATATCCCGAAAAATGAACAGCTCCACAAAAGTTCAGAAATGTTCAGATTATTTCAAAGGTTTACATTTTTTTAAATCTGAGAAATCTTTTGCCCATTTCTTTATGAGTTTCAGTTTCACATAAAAAATTTTTTCAATATTTGTAATACACACTCAGTCAATCTGAAATTAAAAAAATATAGAGTTCCGAGTTCCCAATAGAGGGGTCTTGACGACCCCTTCGACGTTTTCTATCAGTTTGTTGAAGTAGCCTTGATCCAAGTTGTGGTGTAGGTTGATGAGAATCCAAAGCTATTTGTAGCTGATCCTAAACGTGTTCAATAGGCCGGCCCTGAGCGAGGCACGAAAATTTATTTCACTGCGAATGAAACAGACAATTTTTTTCGCGAATAGCATTCGTCGATAGAATTAATACAACATCTTCTAGAAATGATTGCAGATCAGCTGATATACAGGGACAGTCTTGGACTCACTTGTGTCAAACTTTGGAATCTTGAAGTCATAGAAGCCCTTTTTTAATTTTTCCGAATTGAACTTTGTGAAAAAGATATGTATAACCATTTTTCTAAAAAAAAATGGAAGACTTCTTGTCTGACATGATTTTTTGTAATAGTACGAGAGATGGCGACCAAGATTTTTGACTTATAGCGGTTCGGCTAAAACCGCACGGAATCGATAGATTATATGATCCTGCACCCAGAAAAGCGATTTTCAGACATTTTGCGCGTAGCGTATGATCTGAGCGCATTTTCAAAAATGTCAAAAAAAACAACATGGGTGACTCATAGCGGCCCGTCTGATTTCCGGAATGTAGTTTGATAATAGCCCTGAGATACCAATAACACAGTTTTCAGACACCAAGATTGTAGCGCGAACCCAGGAGACCAATAAAAAAAAGTAAAAATTAAAAAAAAAAACTTACAGCGGCCCGTCTGAAAATGATTTTTATAGGTTAAGCCGTGTCAATTGATGTGGAAAGATCAATTTTCAGACAAAAAACATGTCGCCTTACATTTTTATAGCATTTCGAAAATGTCAAGAAATCTGACCTAAGTGACTCATAGCGACCTGTCTGAAATTCATCGTCAATGATTGAATACGTTCCCCAGATGTGGAAAAAAATGATATCAGACAAATTGAATGTAGCATTTAACTAATCAGACAACTTTTCAATTTGCAGTACTTAGCCCGGTTGCATGAACGTGAAGTAAATTTACCTCAGGGGTATCGTTCAATTTTGTCATACACATATTTATCAAACATTTATCTAATGTGTTTCTGAATTCAAGTTTCTTTCCTCAAGCACAAGAAATCAATGCTGAATAGCCGCAATCCTATAGAAATACTAGCACTGAACATGAAATTGAGGTAGCTACCAAATTTACTAATTGAAAATTCGGAAGAATGAAATGATAATACGTACTTTTGTAGTTTGTGGCCAATAAAACATTAATTATTCAGCAAAAATATATGCATTATATTTATTTAGATATTATGAATTAGTTCAACGTTCAACTCAAATCATTTCTAATATATTCCTGATCCAAGTCCGTAAAATAATTTGAGAAATTTCCGAAATACTTCACAGAAATTCTTTTGATTATAGTCACTAACACCAAATAGATATATTCCAAATGAAATATATAAAAAAATATATGACTTTAATTCAGAAATTAGTTTCACATTAATTATATTCAACGCATCAACTCCTTGTGGTCAGAGCTTGTGGGCAAAGCAAGCCTGTGGTCACATAAATATTGGTTTACATCTTCCATGTGATTTTGACAAGTTGACTTCACACTTGGTTCATCTCTTTTCTTTGCGATAAGATCGCATATGTCTTTCTCTTACTAGTGTAGCCGGAGTTTTTGCCGGGCGACTCCAGCATATTTTTTCGTTATAGGCGACACTCAAAATGTCTGAAAACCGTATTTTTGTATTTTGGGCATCCATACAAATGATTCAAAACAAAAATGAACCGAGCCGCTATGAGTCACTTAGGTCAGATTTTTGACATTTTTGAAAAGACACTCAGGTCAAACGCTACGCACAAAATGTCTGAAAACACAAATTTTAGTGATAAAATAACAAAATCTATGTACATTTTCAATATCAGACGGGCCGTTATACGACCGTCGACCATTTTTTTTTTACACAGCAGAAATGTCCCCCCGCGAAGATGCTACACTTCTGAGTATTACAGTCGGCTCTAGGGTCATCTAATCTATCGATTTTACACGGTTTTAGCCGGGCCGCTATGAAACATGATTTTGGTCGTCATCTCTCGTACTATAATGGATGTGAGCATCTCAAAATTTTCATTTCTTGATTGAACCCGACTAAATTCATCTGGGAAAACTTGTATACTCAAATTTTTGAAAAATACTCCTTGAAATGAATTAAAATACATACTCCTTGAAATGAATTATACAGGGATTCCCATTTAAAAGTGTCCACCCTCAATAACTCAAAAACGAATCAGTATTTGTGAGAACATTCAGACAGGTCGATTTTTGATGACAGGGGGACATGATCTGGGATACAAAGCTTGTATCTACCAGCTACGCCCTGGAGAGAGTTGCAACCCCATCAGGAATTTGAATAATGAAAGTGTTTAGTTTTGTAGCACGAATGTATGCATGGATTCAAATTTGTATAAACCTTCAGTTTGTGTTCTTATGAGTCAATATTCACAAAGTCATAGGGTCTTTTTTATGGAATTATGGTACCGATAAAACTAAATGAAACAGAGATGTTCTAATGGATCGTATAATTTCTATTGAAAGAAAAATATTTTCAACAAACAGTAAAGTAAGAATTTACCGAAAATGCTCAAAGTGCTCGCCATTAGATTGCATGCAGCGATACAATCGTTCTTCAAAATTATTTCTTACATGCTGTAGCATTTCAGGAGTAATGTTACGACATTCTGCCACAATTCGTGCTTTAAGATCATCTAAATCTGCAACTCTGGGTTTATGAACTTGTGATTTCAAGTGACCCCAGAGAAAAAAATCAAGGTGTGTTAGATCCGGCGATCGCGCAGGCCACTCCACTGGGCCCCTTCGGCCTATCCAACGTCCAGGAAACCTACCATTCAGGTACTGTCTCACCTGAGCTGCGAAGTGGGCGGAGCTCCGTCCTGCTGAAAGCGTAACTCCTCTTCTAAAAGATTTTCATTTGCCTCCAGAACGGTGATTAAAAGATCAATCACGTTTTCGAGCAAATCCAGATACACATCGCCAGTGAGATTCCAAAGAATGAACACAGGATCAATCAAGTGATCTCCCAGAATACCCATCCTGTTACCTCAAATTTATGTACCAACTGAATGATGAACATTTTTATCAGGATTTCGTTCATTGAAAATCCTCGCAGTTTTCCTAGCACAGTCATTGCTCTGGAAGTAAATGTTCAACATTTCCTTTCTCTCTCCCAACGTGCAAACCATTTTGATTAAGATCTGATAAAACGCACCTCTAATAATTCGGCAATACAGAATACTGAAATGAAATTTTCTGAAAGCAATAATCCCTTGGCGTATGGCCTAGCAGTGCAGATTCTGATAAGCATGAAAAGAAAAAAGGCATTCAACACTTTTTAATCACCTCATTGTGTGTTTTGTTTACTTTCTTTTAATAGAAATTATACGATCAATTAGAACATCTCTATTTCATTCAGTTTTATCGGTACCATAATTACATAAAAAACCCCCGGTAACTATATGAATATTCACCCATAAGAACACAAACTGCAGGTTTATACAAATTTGAATCCATTTGTGCTACAAAACTACCCACTTTCCCTATTCAAATTCCTGATGGGGTTGCCACCCCCTCCATGTGGTTGCTAGTAGAAACAAGCTTTGAATCCCAGATCATGTCCCCCTGTAATCAAAAACCGACCTGTCTGATTGTTTTCACAAATTCTTATTCATTGTTGAGTTATTGAGGGTGGACACTTCTAAATGAGACTCCATGTACCTATGTGGTTTCAATATCAGTAATATCGATTTGAATTCAAAAATTTAACTGACCACACGTGCTTCGATGGTATTTCGAACAATTCCAATTCCAGGTATGCATCCAGAATTATCTTTGAGTTTTCGACTTTGTTCGACAAACCTCATCGGTTAAAATTAGGAATAACTGAAGACATCGGTGCAATAACCAGGTAAGTCCTGTTTTCTAAAATGTTGGAAAATTAAAAAAAACGCATTATTTTATTTTGAAATGAAGGGAAGGAAAAAAGAAAATTTTTAAGATGTAAAAAAATTGAGGAAGATTAAGAAAACAGTGTTCTGCCTCGAAAATGAAGGCACCATAGTTTCAAAAAAATTTTGGAAAATTTGGACTTACCTGGTTGTTGCACCGAAAATTAAAAATAAAAACAAATGAACGTTTAAACAGCTTTATTAAGGAAAAAATTGACAAACTTATTAAAGTTAAATATAGACTGAGTCAGTAATATTACATAAATGAAGAATCTGAGTCAAAAACTAAACCGCAAACACCTTCTTCCTCCTCACGACCAGGCAAGTCCCCCACCACCGCATAACGAGTATGGTGTAAAAACCAGGTAATTCCTGGACTTACCTGGTTTTTGTTACCAATACTCGATCAGGTATGTGGAAACGAATATATTTTGTACGTTCAAACCTGCGGACATCCCTGATTTTAACACCGAACGATGCGCAATGACCTGAAGTATAAGAATATGCCTAAACATAAATTTCGGTAAATTATGGACTTACCTGGTTTTTGCACCGAAGGCTTCAACTCGAAATCGACACGTTTCATGCCAAATAATTAGGAGAGTCAGTTGAGGGGCTATCGAGGGGTGCAAGAACTTCACCAAAAAATAGGAGGAAGCATCAACAGCAGTCGATTGCAATTTCATAAGTTCCTGGTCTCACAAGCCTTTGTGATTCCAATGATACTCATGAACACAAGAAAGAGATGATTTTCTTGCCTGCCTTAGCATCGTGCCACTTTTTGAGTCATATACAGGGTCTTTCACGAGGAACCTCACCCATATTTATACGGAAAACTACTGAACGTATTTTCATGAAATTCAGCACTTATAAGTATTTCACGATGCTGATGAAATCTAAAATATTTTCAAGGCATGAGCACCTCCGGTTTTTCCGGAAATGACGTCAACTTCCGTTTTTCAAATTGGAACACCATTTTTTTATTGCAGAAATAGATTCCTCAGAAAATTTCAAGTTATTTTGATGTAACATTTTTCAGTTTTGGTTGTAAAATTCTCTCTGAGCGGGAAAATTCGAAAAAAAAATCGAAAATAGAGCTCCGCTGAAACAAGAATAACTTCGAGGTTTTTGGATGGAAAATTTTCATTTTTGGGATTTTTCAAGATGTAAGATTGGTGTATCCACTTTGAAAATCGAAATCGCGATTCATGATACAGGGGGTGAAAAATCGCTTTCAAAGTTAGGGATGACAAAGTCGTGAAAAATCAATTTTTTCAAATTAGAACCCCATTTTTTTATGGCAGATATTGAATCTACGTTAAAAAATAATGTGTATGTATGCATCACACCCTTGCCCTAAAGTGGATATTAACTAAAAAAATTAGGTTCTAATTTGAAAAAATTGATTTTTCACGATTTTGTCATCCCTAACTTTAAAGCGATTTTTTCACCCCCTGTATCATGAATCGCGATTTCGATTCTTAAAGTGGATACATCAATCTTACATCTTGAAAAATCCCAAAAATGAAAATTTTCCATCCAAAAACCTCGAAGTTATTCTTGTTTCAGCGGAGCTCTATTTTCGATTTTTTTTTCGAATTTTCCCGCTCAGAGAGAATTTTCCAACCAAAACTGAAAAATGTTACATCAAAATAACTTGAAATTTTCTAAGGAATCTATTTCTGCAATAAAAAAATGGTGTTCTAATTTGAAAAACGGAAGTTGACGTCATTTCCGGAAAAACCGGAGGTGCTCATGCATTGAAAATATTTTAGATTTCATCAGCATCGTGAAATACTTATAAGTGCTGAATTTCATGAAAATACGTTCAGTAGTTTCCCGTATAAATATGGGTGAGGTTCCTCGTGAAAGACCCTGTATAGGGCCTATCATCAGCATCTCGAAATAATAATAATAATAATATTCACCGCACGGGTGTGGTTTGGTTTCTGCCACGCCACATGGGGGGTGACGTCCCCACGGCCCAAGTTACCTGGGCCACCAAGGGTAAATGGTGACAATCCCATGAAAAGCCAGCAACGAGAAGTGGAAACTGATATCATGGCAGAAGATCGAAATGCCACTCCACCTGCTGGCTCGACCACCGTGAGGAGGACTGCCCGCAGGGGAGCTCACAACGCACGTATCAAGTGGAGCCGCGAAATGAAAATTGAAGTAATGCGAGCTTTTTATTACGTGAACAATTGCGAGGACAAGCCACTTCCTGGATGGAGATACTCCCTCTATAACGAGTTCACCGGAAGGCATCCGAAACTTCAGCTGACGGAAGGGAATCATTCAAGAAAAAGATATAATTATCCCAGAGGATCGCGGGATATGCACAACATGCTGTAGCATTGCAAACCTGTCACATCGTGCGGAAATTCCTGAACTAGTGGGAGGAACTGAATTGTTTTTTCACTGGTTCATAGAAATAATACCAGCTTAAGCTGAGACCGGGAGACCGACCAAAACTGAAAAATGTTACATCAAAATAACTTGAAATTTTCTAAGGAATCTATTTCTGCAATAAAAAAATGGTGTTCTAATTTGAAAAACGGAAGTTGACGTCATTTCCGGAAAAACCGGAGGTGCTCATGCCTTGAAAATATTTTAGATTTCATCAGCATCGTGAAATACTTATAAGTGCTGAATTTCATGAAAATACGTTAAGTAGTTTCCCGTATAAATATGGGTGAGGTTCCTCGTGAAAGACCCTGTATATCAAATGTTGAGATTTATTCGAATCTCGAAGTAGGTCTTTCTGGAACTTATAACCCTATAAGAAAATTCCCTATTTTACGATACGACATGAACAGCTCATCAAACTCAAACACAAAGAAACCCGGTAAGATTACGAAGTTACCGGATCGATAGAGACCAGCTAACACCCTATTGACACGCACTTTCTTAATGCATAGTCAGCAGCGTCATCGTTCAAGTTTGAACTCCTATTCAACTCGAGAACAATCCAGAGGCACTTTTGGCCTCTAGTCCCCCACGTCTCGGAAAACTCGATAGGCTGCGTATTGGGTACTCGAGAAAAATCGAAGCGGGAACAATACGGTTTATGGCAAATAGAGAATGGGAGCTAATATAGAGTTCCTTCACGAAGTGAAAGACGATGTAGAAGAAAATTCAAATTACACTCATTACTTGTGTTCAAAGTTCTTATTTTCATTTTTCATACCACAAAGTTCATCTGCGAATGGACTTGGTCGGTAACAAAAAATACCCAGAGCTCTATGATTCACCCACTCTCTTCGAATGTGTGTTCTGGAGAAATCATCCAGAATCCCAAAAAGATTCTACCTGTTTTTTTCACACTTCTGCTACCTTTCTAGCAACGACCACATACAGCACCATC
Source organism: Adalia bipunctata (assembly GCA_910592335.1). Classification (NCBI taxonomy): domain Eukaryota; kingdom Metazoa; phylum Arthropoda; class Insecta; order Coleoptera; family Coccinellidae; genus Adalia; species Adalia bipunctata. The sequence goes on from OU342951.1 coordinate 26,768,650, forward strand.
AGTTCCCTATCACTCTCCGTTTAACACGGGCTCCAGTTCACCAGCCTATCAGAGTTCTTTCCCACGCCGGAACCCGTTAGATTCGTATATGAGAAGTGAATTCGTTCCGTGACAAGAAAGACCTGCACGAGGCAAGAAAAGCAGCAGATACATCTACTCTTCAAGTCAGACCAACCGAAAGTACCAGTCCTTCAGTGTATACTTTGTGGTTTCTATCTCATATACTCCTTACACTTTCATAAAGTAGCCCGGTTGGCAATGAAATTCTGACACATTTCAACGTCTATATTTTGGAAATATTAGGTTATAGTCATTTTCCTGCCATATACGCAACGATGTCATTCTACATAGAGATCGTAGTAATTGCGTATTTATAAAAATGTTCATTTACTTCGGGAAAATAATGAATTTGAGAAATTATTTTGTGAATTCAATAATTCCAAAGACCTGGCTAATGTTGAAGAAACTTTTTTCTCTCTTAATACTGGTAATATTTCACGTATAAACTTAAACATGGTTGGAAGATTCAGTTATTTTCTTGTACGGAAATCAAGAATCGATTGTTCAAATTTTACTGAAAAATAAATGATAGAACAGTCCGTTACTTTGTGATAGTTCATTCGATAAAGTACTCAAATAACCCGACCGAAAAAGTTCTCAACAGAAAAACGGAGCTATGGAATTCCCCACTTTTTGAATTTATCAAGAAATGAGCCTACAGAAGACATTTAAATACCTTTTCGCACAAATTGAAATACTCCAGTATGAAAGGTAAGTAGTACTACGAAACCTGTGTCACAGTCAAACCTTAAAAGAACTAACTCCATTTACAAAGTTAAAAAAGAGAAAATAGAAAATTGCATTGGCCAGCTGAAATACGATATGTTTTTACAATTCTTTGATGTCACATAATAACAAAATTTAAAATATATACATATTAATAACATAACAACACTAAGGACTTTTCACATTTAGAAAATCATAATTTGTAGTCTGAATTAAAATGATAATGCAACTCACCGTCTGTGAAGTATATAAACTTTACCATTCAATATGCTCAGAATATTCAACTAATATCAACAAAATCTTGTAATTTTTTTTTAGTGGTGTTTGTTTTTATTAAGCTGTGGTTACGAATAACTTTTTGGTTGTTCTTAATTATTATTAGTTTCGATCTTTCTTGAAGTGTTTATTCGTTCGTTAAACTACACTTTCACTAATTTGAAAACTATTCTCAACATATTTCTGATCACTTCCCGCCTCAAACATGATAATTCATTATTAAGTGCAAAAAGCGAACACCCATCAAATATCGAATTGTTCTTTTATCAGTGGAAATGTGGATACTTCGATATAAACAATTGGTTTCTTTTACCTCCGTTGTCGTAGACTTGTCTATTGTCTTCGTTTCCCGCTAAAAGTTACCATAGGAACAATGAAAATGTATGTGACTTTTGTAATTATTTTATTATGTCTCGCTCCTGCCACTTCAATGAAAAATAAAGAGATTGTGCCTCGGAAAACTTTAGTCCAAGTTGCAATATTGAACAAAACACAACGGACTGAACTTCAATTAGAATTATTTCATGTACTGTCAATAAAAAGAGGGATCTCAAAAATCTGGTTATTTTCACTCACCACATCTTATGGATATTTTGATCAGAAGCTGGTTGGAAAAGAGGCTTACCTGAAAAATAAAAATTGAGCAATTAGTAACAATTATATTTTGAAATTCAAAATAGAATAATGAATTATTCAGTTCAAGTATCAAAATATGAATTACAGCTTGATGTCCTCTCAGATGGTATGAAAACACAATATTACTTCAGCTAACTTCTAAAAATAGACAAGAAATAGGAATCATTACTATAATGTTCGAATGGGAAATTTCTTATTTATATATTCAATATGTTTTCTTGAAATCGGCAACGAATAACTCCGGAATGATATAGGTAAAAATTGCTCATATGTGAGTACAGAAGTGCGCAAGCTTTTTATCCTTTATTCACTTCTTCAAGGACATTGAGGCCCAAGTATAGATGTACATAATAATAAAAAAATAAGATAATATAATAAGTCAAAAAGCTCTCTAAGAAATAACAATAAATTCAAGAACAAAAAACTATTTGAGTCCATTCCTCAATGAACGATGAATTTAACTTTTGATTTGGGATAATGAAAGGAAAATGTGTATATCGAAATGAAAAAAAAATACATATACAGGGTGGCCACTTTTTCAATGGGAAAGTATTGGTTAACTTTCAAACCATAAGAGTTAGAAGGTCGGTCGAATGGGGAAAAAGGTGAATAAATAGAAGCATTGTCAAGCAGTTCAAACAAAGATTGTCAGGGCGGGTTATTTCAAGATATAGGTAAGAAATGTAAATTCTGTCATTTCGATTTTTCTTTTTTCCCACTTCATTTCAAATATTATCAAAAAATGTTACAGATATTTTTTATTCGACAGTAAATTATCCTCAAATTGACATAATCAGATTTCGTTTCCAACGTTCCGTACTTTCTGGGCCACCCTCAACCCCTTTTTTTCAATACGAAACGTTGGATACGAAATCTGATTATGTCAATTCGAGAATAATTTACTGTCGAATAAAAAATTCTTGTGAAATTTTTTGGTAATATTTGAAATGAAGTGAGAAAAAAAAAGAAAAATCAAAATGACAGAATTTACTTTTCTTATGATATCTCAATAACCGGCCCTGATAATCTCGATTTGTTTGAAATGCTTGACAATGCTTCTATGAATGCAACTTTTTCTTCATTCTACCGACCTTCTAACTCGTATGGTTAATAAGGTACCGATGGTATTCCCATTAAAGAAATGGCCACTCTGTATATCAACGTAAAATATTGAAACACATAAGAATGTTTGACGATTTCAACTTTATTCACAGTGGGCTAACTTTCACACAAATACACGTGTGGTTATGTTACAATTACCGGGCAAACTCTACACTCTCTACACACTACTTATATCTGAGAGAGTTGGCATGCGAGCATCTAGTTACATTCAGTTTCAATCATCTCGATGCTGAATTTACCAATTTTTTTTGCTTATTCTCAATGGAAAAGTACAACTCTCCAACTAATTGAAAAAAAAACAAAAAACCTTATTGCAAAAACACTCAACTGAAAAGAAAAATGAAGTCAACATCTTGTAATAGAAAATGACATTCATTAATTGTATGTCGTCGATTCGTCATGAATGCTTTCAAGAAAATTCAGATAAAAAAAAACAAAATAAAAAATCAATATTGGAATTAATCACTCAAACATATTAATCAATAATAGTTTGAAAAAAGGTAAGTAAAGTTCACAAGCAGGTCATAACAATGAGAATTGAGAACACGTTAAGTGCGGAACTCTAAAAATACGCAGATTAGTGACAAATTTTCTCAGCATCACGAATTCAAAATGTCGTAATTTTATGAGAACATTCAATGAACATGATCTTCCGAATTGAGATGAAAGTAATCATTTTCTATAACAGCTCTGTTAGGGACACAACAGACCTCAAAGTCGCAGTGGACTGTAACCCTTTTTCACCATAAAAATCATTTTCTATAAATTCACACCTATTTCAGATCTGTTAGATCGAGACAAAATTGTTTTTTTCGAGTACGGCACTGGAAATATTATATTCGGTATGAATAATCCAAAAGATGCTATATCTACATATAGTCTTACGAATGAAGTTTCGGTCAGAATGAATAAATCATCCTGTATATTGGTTAGTAAAGACAGAAGACATTTTGAAGTGGCCTTTTTTATGTACTGAGCACAGTTAATATTTTAGAATGTTTAACTCTACAGTATAGTTTGTTTGTTTATAGGTCTGAATAAACTCTCTTATTATTATTATTCTTCCTCATCGGTCTCCCGGTCTCAGCTTAAGCTGGTATTATTTCTATGAACCAGTGAAAAAACAATTCAGTTCCTCCCACTAGTTCAGGAATTTCCGCACGATGTGACAGGTTTGCAATGCTACAGCATGTTGTGCATATCCCGCGATCCTCTGGGATAATTATATCTTTTTCTTGAATGATTCCCTTCCGTCAGCCGAAGTTTCGGATGCCTTCCGGTGAACTCGTTATAGAGGGAGTATCTCCATCCAGGAAGTGGCTTGTCCTCGCAATTGTTCACGTAATAAAAAGCTCGCATTACTTCAATTTTCATTTCGCGGCTCCACTTGATACGTGCGTTGTGAGCTCCCCTGCGGGCAGTCCTCCTCACGGTGGTCGAGCCAGCAGGTGGAGTGGCATTTCGATCTTCTGCCATGATATCAGTTTCCACTTCTCGTTGCTGGCTTTTCATGGGATTGTCACCATTTACCCTTGGTGGCCCAGGTAACTTGGGCCGTGGGGACGTCACCCCCCATGTGGCGTGGCAGAAACCAAACCACACCCGTGCGGTGAATATTATTATTATTATTATTTCGAGATGCTGATGATAGGCCCTATACAGGGTCTTTCACGAGGAACCTCACCCATATTTATACGGGAAACTACTGAACGTATTTTCATGAAATTCAGCACTTATAAGTATTTCACGATGCTGATGAAATCTAAAATATTTTCAATGCATGAGCACCTCCGGTTTTTCCGGAAATGACGTCAACTTCCGTTTTTCAAATTAGAACACCATTTTTTTATTGCAGAAATAGATTCCTTAGAAAATTTCAAGTTATTTTGATGTAACATTTTTCAGTTTTGGTTGAAAAATTCTCTCTGAGCGGGAAAATTCGAAAAAAAAATCGAAAATAGAGCTCCGCTGAAACAAGAATAACTTCGAGGTTTTTGGATGGAAAATTTTCATTTTTGGGATTTTTCAAGATGTAAGATTGATGTATCCACTTCCAAATCGAAATCGCGATTCATGATACAGGGGGTGTGAAAAAATCGCTTTCAAAGTTAGGGATGACAAAATCGTGAAAAATCAATTTTTTCAAATTAGAACCCCATTTTTTTATGGCAGATATTGAATCTACGTTAAAAAATAATGTGAGTGTATGCATCACACCCTTGCCCTAAAATAAATGGGGTTCTAATTTGAAAAAATTGATTTTTCACGATTTTGTCATCCCTAACTTTGAAAGCGATTTCTTCACCCCCTGTATCATGAATCGCGATTTCGATTTTCAAGGTGGATACATCAATCTTACATCTTAAAAAATCTCAAAAATGAAAATTTTCCATCCAAAAACCTCGAAGTTATTCTTGTTTCAGCGGAGCTCTATTTTCGATTTTTTTTTCGAATTTTCCCGCTCAGAGAGAATTTTCCAACCAAAACTGAAAAATGTTACATCAAAATAACTTAAAATTTTCTAAAGAATCTATTTCTGCAATAAAAAAATTGTGTTCTAATTTGAAAAACGGAAGTTGACGTCATTTCCGGAGAAACCGGAGGTGCTCATGCCTTGAAAATATTTAAGATTTTATCAGCATCGTGAAATACTCATAAGTGCTGAATATCATGAAAATACGTTCAGTAGTTTCCCGTATAAATATGGGTGAGTTTCCTCGTGAAAGACCCTGTATATGCTAGGAGTATGTCAAGTTCCTCGTGGAACACCCTGTATAAACACTCTAAATACATTACCCTCCTTCCAGCGCAGTCGGGTGAAAAAAAGCAGATTCTTACAATGTTTTGTTGGGGATAAACTATCCAAATCTGAAAATTCGCTCCGTTGGAAGTGTTGGAATATCAGCAAACAACAGATAATCTACAAAGCCGGAATAACTTCCCCGAATACGAGGAAGGTGTAGGGAACGATACTGCAAAAAGCAATATTCCTGCGAAGCGATCGCCCCCAGGCAAAAAGCGCAAAACCAATATTTTGATAGACGCGAACCACGAGAAAAGCAGCGATAGAACAATAACAATTATTGCAGTCGGTGCATAAAACATGACCGACTGGACTAATTGACTTCCTTTCCAGAAATGAACGTAACAATAAAATAACTATACCGTGTAAACGGCTGATAAAAAATTAAAATATCTATCCTGGGAGCATCAAATATTCATTGGCGTTCCGACGTCGAGCGCCTTACATTCTTCGTGCATGGAGGTCAGGGCCGTACTCTAGCTTCTCAAATTTCTCTTGGTTTCCATGCTCCTAATGGGGATAGTCATTAAGGGAAATTGGAAGGTTAAGATGAATTCGATTATGGGACTTTTTCGCCGTAATCGAATCGCTATTTATGCTAAGTGATCTTAATAAATTAAAGTTTTGTGGTTATCGTTATAGTTATTTGAGTAACAAGTGCAGAAAGTTTATACTTATAGCACGATGCGTGAAATCTACAGGGGCAGACAAAGTTGAAGAAGAACATGAAAATGCCTACGAATTAATGAGCAACATAACCCTCTTTGTATTTGAGATTTCAAAAGTGATTCCAAGATTTTGCAACAAACTGTTGAAAGGATATAGGTAGCTATTTTTCAGAACACCAACTGCGTGCCTGACATGATTTTTTTGTATGGATTTCGACACCACGATTTATAAGGTTAGTATTGGAGTATTTCCGACACATCTCGGAAATACTCCAATACTAACCTTATAAAGCAACATTTTTGAAAAAACAATATTTCGTAACAATAACTCTGAGTTCGGTTCGATTATGTCTACAATTAAAAAGCCATGTTTTACTTCCAGAGTATATCTCTTCTTTGATATTCCTCAAACTTAGTTCATGAACATCATGAACATTAATGATTCATTCTTATTTTCCTTGATAACCCAAAAATTTCCTTTGAAGGGCGAAGATTTGACTTGTTTATATATTTATATTTTTATAATTTTTGACTGTAGATTCTTGAGTCCACAAGAAACTTTTTCTTTAACCCTTTACTGCATGATATATTAAATATTGGAGAACAAAATTTTTTTTTCAAGAAAAATGTTTTATTAATGGTTCAAAATTAATCATAAATTTTTTTTTCATCAAAAAGTACTTTTGTTCAATTTTTCAGAAACCATATATGGGTTCGTATGCATCGAAGCTTCAAACACTTTGGACATATATGGTTTCGTATGCATACTGAGCACATATGATGAGTGTTATCAAAACATTATTATATGTGACGAAAATTATGTAATCAATAATGTCATACAAATTTATTGATGAAACTCAATCAAACAATTACTTTTATCTTCTCCCATAGAAGAATGTGCCCATTATTCAAATGATTTCGAGCTGTAATAGTATCTATAAACCAACCCCGATAGTTATAATAACTCACGCCTATAACTCATTCTAATACAATTTGAAAAACAGCTTACCAAATGAATAAAAAATTCGGATCGATCGAAAACTCTATTTCAGACATCAAGGTAACGTTCTCGCCATTCATTTCTACACTTCCTTTGGTCTGGAAATCCAAAAATTGCAATTGTAAAACGTTTTCTACGCGATTCGATTCACGAACACATACTTGACAACTGTTGTTAATTTTGAAAATGCAGATTAATTCGAATTTTACTGAAGAAGTCTAAGATAAAGCAAAGTATTCGATTCGCGGTAAATGTCATAACACACGCAGATGAATTTTGCAGCACGAGCCGTTAGGCAAGTGGTGTAATTCATCAACTTAAATATTGCTTGAGTGCATACGAAACCACATATATCTAAGCGAAAAAAGCGTAGAATGCATACGAACCCAGATATGGTTCCGAAACAATTGGTATCGAAAATCGATGGAATCGAATTGAAAGTGAAAATCTATTATAGTGCATACAAACTACACCTTTTCCAATTGTAATTCAGAAAACGTAAAATGTAATTCAGAAAAGCAAATTTGAATTTCAGAAAATGGAAATTGTAATTCAGAATAGTATATGATATGTATCAACTTACTATTCTGAATTACAATTTCCATTTTCTGAAATTCAAATTTGCCTTTCTGAATTACATTTTACGTTTTCTGAATTACAATTGGAAAAGGTGTAGAGTTTATGTCACACAACAAAACATTTTCTGTTCCTCCAAAAACTCATCTTTTCATTCTTATTTCTTTTCTCAAAGTTGACAATCGCACGTGCATGTAAACATTCACTGACCTTGTCTGGAAAAGGGTGGTTTTCTACAAGTGGCGTCGGACCATATACAGAGTAGATGCTGTTATTGTTAATGATATAACAAATAAAATCCGCTAGGGTCTTCATGTTAGTTTTCTATATTTTCACAATAAATGAACGGTAAAGATGTCAAACCATATATGGTTTGCTATGCGGTAAAGGGTTAAATTTCCATTTTTCGAATTCGGTTCTGTTGAAAAGATATAGCCATTTGAAATTAATGGGGTCAAATACGTGCCTGATATCATTCTTTCGTATGAGTAAAAAAACATATTTATTTATTGAGATTGGGTTGATAAAATATAGAATATCTTATTGGAATAAAAATGTTACAAACAAGATATTTCTCAACAAAAACACTGAGTTTTATCCGATTATATCTGCAATTCCAAAGCCAAATTCCTTTCACCAAAATAAGTTACTTCTTCGATTTTCCTGAAGATTAGTTAATAAACACTAATAACTTATTTATATTTTCCTCGATATCCCGAAAATATCTTACAGAAAAGCTATCTCAACCTATTTTGTTTTCAAATCAATCGAAACAATAATCTTCTATGAATATGAGAAAACGTTACCAGGTTGTTGATTTTTCAGATGAAATAGTATAAATATCTTTGAATTCCGCCAAAGATCATCTTCCTTAATATCAGGAATCGACCCATCTCGAATGTTGGTCTTTGTTCTGTGATTACTGATCCTACGGTTCCATCCTTCAGGTTCACATATCTGTGGCAGTTCACTGTAGTTCGGTTTCATTCATGGAAGAATTGGGATAAACTCCAATACGAGTAAGGTTTTCTCTATATGGGTTAATTCCACATAATTCTATACCTATAAATAATCATCTTCGAAATTAATACGCAGCACGAAGTAAAATTCCATATGATGTACCCATGGAAGGTATGTTGTTATGAAAGGTGAAAGTCATCATTATAGGTGTTTTTTTTTTATCTTGTGATGATTTTTAGTGTCGAGTCCATTGAATTTACGTGTATAAATTGTCATATTTCTTTGCAGAAGTTGTTCCATAGTTGGTAGTTCCAATTTTTCAGTCAGGATTTTTGCGAATCATCGCAAAGGACATTGTTTAGATAAAAACATCGCCATAGATTATTTTGTACTAAGTATCATTTTATTTTTCATTAATTTTAATTCAATACGTGGTAATCGTCATTTATTATTTATATATCGTAATTTTTCATTCCATTGACATTTATTTCTATTATTTTCCAGAAGGATGGACCGCTTATAATAAATTTTCAATTGAAACTGTGATGGTAAACTGTGTACTTTTGGAAAATAGTATAAGGAGAAATTTGTTTAGTTTTGATAAAAGTGAACTACAGTTAAAAAAATGCCGAAACGGGTGTTTCAATAAGAGCGCAAGATTTCAGTGTTCAATAAAACATGATTTTCTATAGCAAAGTTTTGAAATATTGATTTAAAAAATATTTGGGAATTTAAATGAAACAAAATATCTTGTACATGGCCGCCATGGCCATGGTTATTGAATAGATTTGGTGGTATTTCATTAACACAGCGTCTGATTTCGACTTTCAATTCAATACTCCGATGCTGTCAGACTTATAGTCATGAACCTTTGGCTTCAGCCAGGAGCAAACTCATTCCTCATTTGGAAGCTATTGATCTTGACGGCATGTGGTTCCATCAGGACGGTGCCACATGTCATACCGCCCGTGAAAAATTGACGATCTTGCACGATTTTGCTCCGGGTCATGTCATTTCCTGATTTGGTTACCTCAAATTGTCTCCACTCTCTTTAGACGCGATTCAGACTTCTGGCTGTGGGGTTATATGAAGTCAGAGGTTCTGTATAATATTATAGCTTTTTGTTGGACTTGTTTGAGAGTTCTCTGCGGTCCTATATTTTGATTTTCATAATGTAGTGGAGTTGTATTCTTTTGTTTAATTCTTTGTCGCACAATTCATTTCAAGCCTGGGGAAGATTTGAAATAAACTACCGAAAAGTCGCCTCACCATTGATGATTTTTATTTTGTCCCTTCGACCGAAAATTTCCATTGACTCCTCAACTTATATTGATAACGATTTCAGAGAAGATGTTATATAGGTACCTATACTCCATTCACTTTTATAAAGTATCGCGGTTGGCCATGATTTAGGTTTATCAAGTTTTTTCCCCTAGAACAGACGCAGTTTGGCACTCGTGAAAATTAAGCGACATTGCCAGGTCTACTTTCTATTTACTCTTTTTCAACTTTGTAAATGGAGTTATTCTTCGAAGATTTAACTGTGGCGCAGGTTTCGTAGAACTACTACATTTTCATACTGGAGTATTTCAGGTTGTGCAAAAATGTAGTTAAATGTCTTCTGAATTAACATAATATTTTCTCAAATTCATTAATTTCCCAAAGGAACATAAATACGTAATTACTACGATTTTTTAGCAGAAACGGCAACGTTGTGGGCGTATCTGACAGTGCAATGACCATAACCTAACATTTTCAAAATATATACGGTGAAATGTGTCAAAATTTCATGGCAAACCGCGATACTTTATAAAAGTGAATGGAGTATATGTGTAGAATTTTTGTCCACAACTTGACTAATTTCATCGAACATGGGGTTCCATATAGACATTTCATGCAGCAATTGATGTGAAATCAGAAAATATTGTATGCTGTGTACTTTTTGGGAGGAATATAACTCAAAAGAAGAAGAAAAAGTGAATAAAATAAAATGGATCTACAAAGTAGTTAAAGATAAAGAAAAAATTATGAATCAATATCCTGTTTACAAGCTTTTGCGTGCTTGTTCAAGTTCGTGGTGACCACAGTCATCCATTCTGGTATAGATTCCCTAATCCTTATTCGAAAAACAGGCAACACAATGAAAATCCTGACCTGCCTTTCCTCCATAGTGTGAGGATTTACAGCGAAGCCAGGTGAGTACTCCATTTCTATTTACTCAAAGTCTATATCACAGTCGTTATCGAGATTCCCATAGTGCACTGAAGGGACAAATATGCATAAATGTTTGAGTTTAAGGTTGTAACCTGAAGAAGCAACAGAATGAAGGATGTAGGTACGTGAAAAATTCCGTAAAATAAAATTTATATTCACTACTTCGGTCCTGCGGTTAATTCTCTTGAAGAATATACACAAAAACTAGATTTTCTCCTCATAAAGTTGAAAATTTGATTTTTTGATTCATTTTTCGTTCTTTGAAATGTCATGAGTATTCTTCTTTCAAATCCGTCTAATTTGTATCAGATATTATGATGTATTCGACATGTTGACCCTAATTTGAATATTCCACCGAATACTCCAGTTGATTCCGGGAATCTCCGAGAAGATGAATTTGGAATTCTATATAATTTCTGGAAACTTTCTTCGATTTATAATCTTTTGAAACTTTCCCGCAAAATGTCAGCCCCTTATTTCGTTTCTCGAAACTCAAGAACTCCAGCTAAAAAGCGGGCAATGGATTCGCCGAAAGTTTTCTATTGACAAACAAATAATGATGCAGAGGTTGGATTGAATTAACCATCTCGATCATTGTTGGCTGCAGTGCGAAATATGGGACAATGAAAAGGATAAGAAAGGATAGGAGTATAATCGTATTCTTTTATTCCGTAGGATTAGGGTAACAATCTTTATTAGATGATGGTTCACAAAAATTACAATTTTTCCAGAACAGATGAACTATACAGGGTCTTTCACGAGGAACCTCACCCATATTTATACGGGAAACTACTGAACGTATTTTCATGAAATTCAGCACTTATAAGTATTTCACGATGCTGATGAAATCTAAAATATTTTCAAGTGGATATTAACTCAGACAATATCCATTTTAGGGGAAGGGTGTGATGCATACACTCACATTATTTTTTAACGTAGATTCAATATCTGCCATAAAAAAATGGGGTTCTAATTTGAAAAAATTGATTTTTCACGATTTTGGGATCCCTAACTTTGAAAGCGATTTTTTCACCCCCTGTATCATAAATCGCGATTTCGATTTTCAAAGTGGATACATCAATCTTATATCTTGAAAAATCCCAAAAATGAAAATTTTCCATCCAAAAACCAAAAAAGTTATTCTTGTTTCAGCGGAGCTCTATTTTCGATTTTTTTTTCGAATTTTCCCGCTCAGAGAGAATTTTCCAACCAAAACTGAAAAATGTTACATCAAAATAACTTGAAATTTTCTAAGGAATCTATTTCTGCAATAAAAAAATGGTGTTCTAATTTGAAAAACGGAAGTTGACGTCATTTCCGGAAAAACCGGAGGTGCTCATGCCCTGAAAATATTTTAGATTTCATCAGCATCGTGAAATACTTATAAGTGCTGAATTTCATGAAAATACGTTCAGTAGTTTCCCGTATAAATATGGGTGAGGTTCCTCGTGAAAGACCCTGTATTGTGGGTCAACTGGGACACTACTGAGTGAAATATCCTATATACTAGCTAAATAGACGAAAAATTATGTCACTCACAAGTCAAAGATTCCTCGTTCTAGTGAGAACATTTCCAAAGCATTTTTGTACCTAAAACCGAGCCTAAAACCTACAAATGTCAGTATATTGAAAGAAACAAATTATTAAACAAAAAAGACTACTGCGTAAGCATTCAACTGAAGAGAAGAAACAAGTCCCATATATTATGTATGATGAATAGCACTGGGCCATGTACTGATCCCTGAGGCACACCAAGTTCAACCCAACCTACTTTTGAAGTTGCAAAATTAATCTTCTTCCCGTTGTTATTTGGTACTGACACAAACGGCCTTCGGTTCCTGAGGTATGCAACAACCTATTGAAGTTGCTCTCATCTGATTTCAATGGCCTCAAGATTCTCGAAGAGCCCTCCATGTGATACGCAATCGAAGTCCCTGGTGGATCAAGATGAACACCCACAGGACAGTCGCCAATATCTATTGACTCAGAGATTCTCTCAACAGCATAACCAATTGCCATGGCATTTGAACAACTTTCACGAAAACCATATGGGTTTCCTGTAAGAATCCCGTTGCGCTCAAGAAAACCCGCACCGGAAGGCGTACTTGAACACCCACCTTGGAGTGTAGGGATCTACATCTCCCTAGCCTCCTCGTTCCTCGAGTAGGTGGCGCGCGATTCTATTTTCGCCTCAAAGGAAGCGTCGAATCGATTGTAAGTGCCGTTCCCTCACAGCGACGGCTAGAATCTTAAAAAAATATAAACTCTTGACACCCTGTATCTCTGAAACGGAGACCCGGAGGGAGAAACGGAAGAGAAGAAAAATGATATTTCTTCATGAGGAACTGGAATTTACAGTTGACCGTTGTATATTACGAAAAATGAAGAAGACCTGACACACGCGATAAACGGATTTCGAATAAACATTTCTTACTTATCTTATGGTATTATTCCATCTCCTAGACTAGAACATTCCGCCTTGCATATCCCGAAATTGCTCGAAATCGATCCAGTCCATCTCTCTGATTCGTTCTGACGATTGAATATGAAAATATCGACAGAAAACACCGCGGCGTGAAGCATCCTCCGTATTCCTGGAGGACGCGATCTGAAATCTATATTCGATACAGTATGAAATACAACGAATTTACATTCAACAGGCTCCTCTCGCACGATTCCCGCGGGGGTTCATTCGGGTGATACATGGCGATGTAATTATATCTGAGAACCGGAGAAAATATGTTTTCCTGGATGACAGTCCGCCTTTGCGGATTCCCAACGTTTTTTCCTCAACTCGGCGTGGAAAATGACGCGAGCAAAACATGGAATTAGGGATCCGGCTTTCTGATTTGTTTTTTTCCTTCGCGTCCCCGCATCTTACTAGTCCATCTCTTATGGAGGGTTTGGAATTTTAATGAAAACCCGGATTTAATGAAATCACGCATGAAAAATATCACCGCTATGCGCCCATTTCTGCGGAATTAGTTCAATCAGGTGGAAATTAGCGGAGAAAAATATCAACAACTCCAAGTATGAACAAGTATTCGGCAATTATTATTCGGGAATCTGCCTGCTTCACAAATTTTGAAATTCACATATTCTCAACATGTGACTGAAATGCACTCCCTTTTTGCTTAGTTTGTTTTTTCAGAAACAACATTACCTTTCGTATTCTCACTACTAAGGGACACGATTAAAAATATATTATGAGGGATGATTTTTTTACTATTTTTCTCTTGGCTACACTGATTTTGACAGCTCACGCGAAATTCGTGTTTTGTGTCACATATTCCGTTTAATCTTTCATTTAACCATGAATCGTCTTACAAACGAACAAAGCTTTCGAATCATGTAATTTTATTATCAAAATGCGTGCTCTGTTAGAAAGTTCATTGCACGCTTCTTCCATTTTATGGTCAGTTTAATCGACCCACTGAAGCGGCTATTCGGGCTATTGCGACTGAATTTCTCACAAAATTTAGGCCGCGTGAAGTTAGCGAAAAGTTGGTGGAACAAATTCTGAAACCAAGCTCAATATTTAGTACTGAATTTGTTCTAATTTGTTCTGTATCAATCATCCCCAGCACCCTTATGGTTTTCGAGTTATTCGCATGTCTTTGATTTGGTGCTGACTTCACGCTCAGCACCAACATGTTCGAATTTGGAAAAAAATTTTATGCCAATAATTAGTCCCGAATTTGTTCCAATTTGTTCTGAAGAAAATTCTCCGATATCATTTTTCGTTAACGAGTTATTCACATTCGTAACATTCGATGGTGACGTCACACCCAGCTCCAAAGCTTTTTGTTCTCCAAGAAATTCGAAGAAATTTTGATGCAAATATTTAGTACCCAATTTGTTCCAATCAGTAAAAGTTGTTTTGTTGAAATACCATTGTTGGTTTTCGAGTTATATGAATAATTGTTTTGAGCGAGGGACGCGAGCGTGAAGTTAGCGATAAAGTTTTAAATTATCACTTTTTTTTTTCAACATTTATTAGTACTCAATTTGTTCCAATTTGTTCTAAAAAGAACGAATCAATTTCATTATTAGTTTTCCAGATATTAAGACTTTACGATTTGATGACGTCACAGTAGGTGTAGCTCTGACCCGTTTCATTCGCGACCATACCACTGTCGGCAGCCGCTCTTATCACGTTTGAATGCAGATCCAGGATTCAGGACCAATTCGTTTCTCATTCTCGTTTATTAAATTGTTAGGAAATAATTATTTATATATCAACAACTTCTGAATTTGTAATTTCCGTTATTTGGACTCGGTGAAATCCTCTTTATACGGAGGTAATTTTTCAAATTGAAGCAAATTATTCAGTTAGATAAATCGTCTGTTATAGAGCCATACAGAAGCCATACAGAAATATAGATGGCGCATTGAATTCGTCTGGGTATTGTGGCATTCAAGAAGTGTGATTTATGACATTTATAAAAATGGCTCCGTACACTATATAACAACGCGTTGAAATTGTTGAATTATTTTATGGAAATCAGCGTTCTGTGAAGAGTGTTTTCGAAAAATTACGTGAATTTTATGGTTTACATAATCGTCCATCTGAAAGCACTGTTGGTCGAATTATGGAAGAATTTCAAGAGACCGGTTCGATGGAAGATCAAAAAAGTGAAAAATACAGTCGTAGCGGTTCTTGACAAGGAAATATTTGGTTCGTGAAAATGTTGCAGAAGACCCCGAAATGTCCATTAGACGAATTTTTGTGGCCTGAATCAAGAAATATAGATCTAGAAGATATTTGGTTTCAACAGAATGGCGCTACACCTCATATTGCAACTCACACAATTGATTTATTGAGAAAAAAATTCGCTGTTCCTGGTTTGTCGCAAGAAATGTGAATGCTTCACAAAGAGGAGTTAGTAGAGCTTGGAATCGTTTTCTTAGAATAGGATCTGCTGTCTATACGTATGAAGGAGGACGAGAACGAGCAGCAACTGAAGCTGAAGACCGCTTTTTAGTTGTCACGGCAAGAATAAATCGGACATTCACGGCTTCCCGAATTACCAGTGTCTTTAGACAAGCAACTGAAAGAATAATTAGTGGACTGTGGACAAACTGTTGAGTAGAAGAAGATTGCATGCTGTAAATTTGAGTATGGAGGGAAAGAAGTCAACGATACAATGAGAGTTGCATACTTGAAAGCACGTCTTTTGGAACAAGATCAGTTTGTGTTTGTGGAGGAAAATGTTTTGATGGCCGCAATGACTTATTAATTCTCATAAATGATAACATTGATAACGCTCGTCCGCATCGAGCGAGAATTGTAAATGACCGCATAGAATATCATGGGATCACAAGAATGGATTGGCCACCTTATTCACCAGACATGAATTGTATTGAATATGTTTGGCCGAAATGTCGAGGCGGTTAAACCAAATCTCTCGCCCTCACCAAAAATTAGAAAATTCAGCTAATGAATTGCGGGCAATTTGATTAGCTAAACCACAAGATTTTTGGAACAATTCAACAAAAATTCTGTCTAATAGAGTAAATACTTTGCGAAGAACCAGAGTAAGTATTTCAACATAGTCATTATACTCTTCCCACTGTCCATCATTTCTCCTACAGTAGGAAGTATAATGACCTATCCCTGCGCTCTCCATGGGGCTTATAAAATTTGCCAACCCTCTGAGAAAATATCTATTGTTTTCAATTATCAATTCTAGTGGTACTTCCTCCAGAATTGCTGTTTCTCCCACATCACATTCGATCAATAAATATTGTGAATATTGTTTTTCAATAATTAATTCATTCGCACATTTTTTGCATTTCGAATTTGATGGGGGAGCTATATAGATGCATTCTTGCAGGCAACTAAATCCTTCTTCTTTCAAACGATCCATAAAGACCGCCATGAAATAGATATGCTTTATTTTCAAAGAATTATTACATTTGTTACAATTTGATTTCTCAACTGTGCACGGAAAATTTTCCAACATCCATGAATATTGCAATGGACATCTATAATGGTCACGCCATTGACCATTGCCCGTTCATGAAATGATCAAATCAAATCAAAAAAGTGAAAAGTAAGAGATACTGCGGAATTCTCGCCCCAGAAATTCAATACATCGGTAACGGAAAGAATATTGAAATTCCACTTCTAAAAAATGGCAAAATGTTGAACTTGGTTCATATTGTCAACAGAAACCGAGACAGAAACAGATATCGTGTCACGAATATCTGTCAGTTCGATACACTCGTTCGAAGCCTTCTTTATAAATGTCATACTTCTTGAATGCCAAAATACCCGGAAGAATTCAATGCGCCATATGTATTTTATTTATTCTTGAAAAAAAGCACGCAATTTGAAACACCCTTTATATGTTCAGGTCGAAGACTCGCCCTGTATGGCTCTATAACAGACGATTTATCTAACTGAATAATTTGCTTCAATTTGAAAAATTACCTCCGTATAAAGAGGATTTCACCGAGTCCAAATAACGGAAATTACAAATTCAGAAGTTGTTGATATATAAATAATTATTTCCTAACAATTTAATAAACGAGAATGAGAAACGAATTGGTCCTGAATCCAAATCTGCATTCAAACGTGATAAGAGCGGCTGCCGACAGTGGTATGGTCGCGAATGAAACGGGTCAGAGCTACACCTACTGTGACGTCATCAAATCGTAAAGTCTTAATATCTGGAAAACTAATAATGAAATTGATTCGTTCTTTTTAGAACAAATTGGAACAAATTGAGTACTAATAAATGTTGAAAAAAAAAAAGTGATAATTTAAAACTTTATCGCTAACTTCACGCTCGCGTCCCTCGCTCAAAACAATTATTCATATAACTCGAAAACCAACAATGGTATTTCAACAAAACAACTTTTACTGATTGGAACAAATTGGGTACTAAATATTTGCATCAAAATTTCTTCGAATTTCTTGGAGAACAAAAAGCTTTGGAGCTGGGTGTGACGTCACCATCGAATGTTACGAATGTGAATAACTCGTTAACGAAAAATGATATCGGAGAATTTTCTTCAGAACAAATTGGAACAAATTCGGGACTAATTATTGGCATAAAATTTTTTTCCAAATTCGAACATGTTGGTACTGAGCGTGAAGTCAGCACCAAATCAAAGACATGCGAATAACTCGAAAACCATAAGGGTGCTGGGGATGATTGATACAGAACAAATTAGAACAAATTCAGTACTAAATATTGAGCTTGGTTTCAGAATTTGTTCCACCAACTTTTCGCTAACTTCACGCGGCCCAAAATTTACATTGTTGTACATTGAACCACCAACATGCTTACGTACAGTGCGAAATGAAGAAAATATCGCAGCTATATCGGCCAGTGTTAGTGAAGACAATCAATTATCGATTTGGCGCCTACCGTGAGATGATATCCAACTTTTGCTTGCCCAAAATGGAAGAGCTTGACTTGCAAGGCATGTGGTCTCAACAAGACGGTGCCAATTGCCACAGAGCACGCGAAACAATAAACCAATTGAGAGGCAATTTCGGTGAACAGTTCTTTTCAGCTTTGGAACCGATCAATTGGCCGCCTAGATCGTGCGATTCAACTTTAGACTATTTTTTTGGGGCTATATTAAGGCTCATGTCTACACTGACAATTGCCTGCTTTGATTGATGCATTGAAAGAAAACATTGAAGCATTTATTCGTGAAATACCGACCGAAAAATATCAACGTAGATTTCTCATTAAAAATTTTTTTTTTCACTTCCATTTCGTTTCAGAGATACAGGTTGTAAAAAATTTATATTTTTTTCAGTTTTTTGCTAATATCTCCGGAACCGTTCGAATTTCAGAATTGAGTTTCTTTACACATGCACATTGTCACTATAATCAAAATAGGAGATTCACGTCCGTTAGGACCATCCACTAGGGACATACAATAAATGAGAGAAATGGACTAGAAACGATCTAATTCAAGAAGTAAATCGCCGTAACGTGCTGCCACCGCAGAAGGAAAATGACAGACCGGTTTCTGGCCTTTTTGCCGTCATCAGTGTCACATATCCCCTCATACGGTAGCAACCAAATGAAACGGCAGAGCTTATATTACTCTCTAGTAGGAACTACTGAGTACAATGTAATACTACACTTCTTGAATTAGATATTTTCTAGTCCATTTCTCTCATTCATTGTATGTCCCTAGTGGATGGTCCTAACGGACGTGAATCTCTTATTTTGATTATTACACTTGCGGGATCCGAACCGTATGAACGGGCGTATTCTACTATCCACGGTGACTGCATGAGACTTCAAAGTAAGTACTTGCGAAACGCCGTAGGGTAAAATGAATGTACGTAGAGATCTAATTTTCGAAGGAACGTCTGGGATGAAACGTAGACATTTGCCCGCTGGGTGGGACACTGTAGTATTACATTGTACTCAGTAGTTCCTACTAGAGAGTAATATAAGCTCTGCCGTTTCATTTGGTTGCTACCGTATGAGGGGATATGTGACACTGATGACGGCAAAAAAGCCAGAAACCGGTCTGTCATTTTCCTTCTGCGGTGGCAGCACGTTCCGGCGATTTACTTCTTGAATTAGATCTTTTCTAGTCCATTTCTCTCATTGTCACTATATTAGCCACTTTCTTGCACTTTACTCGGTTTTCATGAGAAGTGCCAGTACCGGAGATGATGAATTGGCACAAAGGTTTTACCCCCCAACTTTAACACCACTGGACTAATTTTCATTTGCACAGCAAATTCTGATGCGCCAATGTGTTTTACCCAAATATGGTGCACCTGGTTCAAAACTTTTAAGTTAAGTGTTTTCGAGAAAACTGGCATTTTATGTTCAAAAACAATTTGCTAATGCATTGTAAATTTCTTGTAATTGGAAAAATTCTTGTTATCTTGTTAACTATAGTCGATTAAAATATGTAATGAAAAACAGCTTTGCAATTTAAACGTGAAAACCTAGTTTTTAAATTTTGTTGAAATTAATGAACTTGTTAATTATCATTACTCATTTTTCCAAATACAAGAAATTCACAATGCGTTGGCAAATTGTTTTCGAACATGAAATACCAGTTTTCAACTTAAGAGTAATGAACCTTTTTTCTGTAAAACACAAGGCGGATCTAAATTTGCTGTGAAAAGCAAATTTGTTCAGTGGTGTTAACGTTGGAGGGTAAAACCTTCCTGCAAATTCAATATCTACGCCACTGGTACGTCTAATAAAACCGAGTAAAAAATGCAAGAAAGTAGTTATTGTTAGTGACAAAGTGTGTACAGAAACTCAATTCTGTAATTCAAACTGTTCCTGATATATAAGCAAATAATTTAAAAAAAATTAATTTTTGACACCCTGTATCTCGGAAACGACCCCGGAGGAAAAAATGAAAGTGGAAAAAACGTAATTTTTTTCATGAAAAATAAATGTATCAACGGTCAACTGTAGTTGACCGCTGATACATGCATTTAGGAACACCCTGTATAGCTTTTACAAAACTCCCAAATTCCTGTTAACAATTAAATAATGTCGAATTAAGATCGACCTCCAATGGTAAAATACCCTTTGCACGTGGACGAGTGCCACGAAATGAAAATTCCGTTTATTTGAGACAAAAGTAGCAGAGCACTTTCTCCATAGAGATCTATACCTCAGCCTACGAAAAAAAAACGCAAAAAAATGCTTTTTATCTATCATCATCCATTGCACTTGCAATGGAAATAACCTAAACTGTGGCTGAAATGAAATATATTCCATTAAACGTAACGTGCTAAATGGAATATTCCCGTAGTTTTTCCTTTAGCGAACCGGAAAATACAGGGAATACATGATAGGAATGAAACGTTATTTTTAAAATAGATGGCAAATTCAACGTTATTCCGACACGGCAGCAATTAAAGAACAAATGGTTCGCTTTTTCGTCGTTCCGCAGTACGACCCATCTAGCGAAATGTCAGTGTTAAATGCCACTCGACAGAACATGTCCCAGCTTTATCATCGGCAGGAAAAATTAAAAATACTACCTACGTGTGACCCGGTCTAATACGTTATGTAGGAACACGACATTCTGGGCTCTGGCGATATTTCCGTTCCGACACTAATCGAGAATTTTGCACCAGAAGGATCAATCAAAATGATAAATTTTCAAAGGAACTGAGATCTAGCACAGCCAAGAGGTGGAATGAGTCGAATGGAAATGTTAACAAACCTACATTTAGAAATTAATGTTAAGTTTTTTACCTCAACCGATTTTTCACGAAAAGTTCAAATTATTCAAAATAATGAGAAACTATATAATAATCAAAATATCTGCCCAATGAATAGCGTTGAGAAAATATGCCTCAAAAAGTGATAGTAGAATGGAAACTGAGTAAGGATGGCAATACAAATAACTGATAAAAATATCCCATTCATCGAAATGAATATAAACATGTTCAATTCGGACTTGTCACACCCCTCAGGGCGTTCATATGCATGAAAAGTATATGCTTACCTCCATCAGTGGAATGGGATGAGGGTTTAATTCAAAATGAAAAAAGTTCAATTGAATTCCCACTCAATTGAACTTTTTTCACCCAAAAGGTTGAAATCTATGCGAAAATACTGCCAATATTGCTGCTTTTGTTTAACGCAGATTTTTGTTCTAATTGCTTAAAATTCATCAAGAGGCAAACAACACCAAAGTTTAATGATTTCCCAAACTCATAGTTGTTGCTTTGTTGATTCAGTGGTTTTTTTTTTAAGACGGCCTAGGGTTGTCCACGATTTTTAATACTGAATACCAGCCCTTGCCTGCCTATAGATTGTCTTATAACTAACCGTTCGTCCAATATATTTACTATACAGGGTTGGGATGAAGTATGGAACCAAGTAAATATCTTTTAAACAAAAAAACAATATTTATGAAAATTTGCAGGTGAGTGCAATGGAACAAATTGCATCTGATGTGCATTTTTCGTTAATAATATACTTCCGGTTCGACCGGAAATGCCATCAACTCCTTTAATTTGAATGGGAAACCCCATATTTTTTCACAGATTTTGAACGATCTTGTTATTTTGAATTCATACATACTGAGTTAAGTGTAAAAAATTTGTAAAACTGTAAGTTGTACAGGGTGGCCAGATTTCGATGATTTAGTACTACAACTCTTTAACTATAAGAGATAGAGAAAAAGAAGAGAAAAGAAAAAAAATGTTCTCTTTGTCGAGAAACCGAAATTGCTGAAAACCCGAAGTTGCTACAGCGTCTAGTTTCCGAGCTACAGGGCGATTCTGGTATTTGGCCAATTATTATAATTGACTATAACTTCCGTATTACAGAATCTGCGCTCTCGAAATTAACACATCTTTAGGGCACTTTTTTTACTGCTTTCTAGCGGTGCTTTTGGATTTTTTGTATCTGCTCAAATTTCGGAGCTATAAAAAAATTTTTTTTTTCAAATGCAAACCATAATGGGAAGCGATATTTCCGAATAGATCTTTCTTCATCGATTTCAAAAATATATATCATGTTATACTTCCGGGTTCAATATATATCGAAAATTTCGAAAAAACACTTTTCGTTCAACAAAATCCAAGCAGGCTTTGATTCACTTCCTTCAAAACTGGGACGGTCATAGAATTTCATGTCTTATTTATTTTCACCTGTCAAATTCAATTCAGTTTCATCATTGTTGTATCGTCTCTCGATCTCAATTGAGAGTTCTCTGATTTGGAATAATTTACTTCTTTAATTTTAAATCAAATGATTTTCATCAATGAAGATTAAAAATGAACATATACAACAAAATCCTACTATCTATTCCTGATTATTAACTAAATTTTTGATACCCATTCAGAGTGTAGACTAGGCCTCAATTCTTCCGTCATTCATTTAATTATGTGCCAACCTGCCCACCCCAATCTTGAATTTTATGGTCCTGGTCCTAACCTCTTATTTGATTATGTTCGTCCAGTTCAAGCTTCAAGTTCCTTGTATTGTTTATTTGCAACTCCAGAACTCAGTTTACCAATATAGATTTTCACCAATATCAAAATTTCTTCAGATTTGCATTTCGGTAATTTTTATCTTCCCATTCCAATTATCCAATTATTATTATTTATTTCGTTTTCAGGTTACTTTTCAGCTTCAATTCAAAATTTGCAATTGTGAACAGAAATCAACGATCTTTTTGCAAATTTTTGGAGATGATCTGCTACAGTCTCTGCGATGGTTTATAATGGACTGACTGTCTGTTGTCTAGCGACTTCTATTTATACCTTTTCCAATTTTTTTCAAAATCCAGCTTGCTTTGGCTGTCAAATTTTCTTCCAAAATGATGCTTTCGCAATTTTCTTCTTTGAGGTGAGTTTTCCTTCTTCAGAACCACTTTAGAAAATTCGGCCACATTTTTCCCTACATTTTGGTATCTGTTTAGCCTAGCTTAGTGAATTCTAACATATACTTTTTTACAATTTCCTGCTCAAATTTTACCATTTTACAAAATTTTAATTTTCATTCATCTAGAATTTGTTAATTTCCAATTAAATTATCCGAAATATGCTTTCTACATATAAAACAACTCTCCTTACAACACAATAGATGCAATTTGTATCTATCATTCACCTTTATATCACACATTCTTTCAACGGAATGATCGATATCTATTATGAATTACATTTTCTTTAAAGTTCTTTATACATTTTCCTATTTAAATTTGCTCTTTGTTTTCAATTTCAAAATATCATTCCATTTTTCCATGAAGATTAAGAAAAATCATTATTTTTACTTATTTTGAGCTTACGTTGATTGAATTTTTGAAATTCAAGATGTCAATTCGATTGTTCTTTATTTTCAGATCTTTAAGAGTCTATTTAATGGATAATTATCAAGGTTTATGTTAACTGAATCAGCTACCGAAATATTGGAATAATATTGACTTGTTTGTTATTGGATCTTGTATGAATTTAACGTTTGGTGGATACGCTAATATAATTAATGTGTGAATTTACTTATATGGTGATGTATTGAATACTTAATATATTTTTAAATGAATTTAGCTTGTTTAGAGCTTTCCATCTTAGAATAATGAAAAACAAAATTACTTCAAATGGTCGAAATGCTCGCCGTTCACTTGCTGACAATCAGGTCGATTCTGTTCGCATCTTGTTATAACATTGCTAAATCTACAACATTGTTATAATTATAAAATATAACCAAACTTTGCTGTGATGGCAATATCTTTTCTATAACCATATTACTATTTCCAAACAGAATCGACCTGAATATGCCATCCCAAGTCTCAAACAAAATCTAATCAGTGCCAACACCAGGTATTCTATGCATCTATTGTGGTATTTTTTTTGGTATTATCATAGAGTATAGGTTTGTATTTTCACTTTTGAAGCCGACATTTTTCGACGTCAAACTTAATCTCTGATAGTATTCCAAAGTCGTACCATCGGGTTAACATATTCCATTGTTGGATAAGACTAAGATTGGAATCGTTATAAGGTCGCCTTGCATTAACAAAATCCCCATCATAATTATCAATTTTGGGATTCATATCATCACATTTTGTCTATAACACACAAAATTTCTGACCTACAAATCATATATCTAATGATTTCAAAATAGACAATCACATATAGGCTTGGGCTTTGGTGAGACTTTATCAAGAATGAACCGAGGAATGAACATTACATATCAATTCTGTCTCTCTCTGACACAATTCTGTCGTGAAACCTTTTCCATTCATAACCTCACAATTTCAGGAAAAATTTTCGAATCGCTGCATTACGTCGTCTTCGAGTCCTGATCATTGTTAACTCCTAATCATATTTTGGAACTGAGCTGAAAATAGTTCAGTGGCTTATTTTCATCCTGGATATCTTTCTTCTTGTCGTCTATCGCAATGTACATAACCTCTGCATTTCCTTGAATTCCCCAGTTGACGCAAGCGTACAACTCAATCCTCACCGAATATTTGGCTTCCCTTTGTGACTTTGAATAGCATGCGTAAAAGCCAAATTGGTTTCAGTAGCCATTGCTGCTTCGAATTTAAAGTTGGGATCCTACTAGGATTGGTCAAATGAGGACTTACTTGCAGATGCAACAGGTAACTTGTTTTATTCACTTGTTAAGGCCAATTCACCAATCACCCTCCCTTAGTGGGTAGTTTACAGATAGATTAATATACAGGGTCTTTCACGAGGAACCTCACCCATATTTATACGGGAAACTACTGAACGTATTTTCATGAAATTCAGCACTTATAAGTATTTCACGATGCTGATGAAATCTAAAATATTTTCAAGGCATGAGCACCTCCGGTTTTTCCGGAAATGACGTCAACTTCCGTTTTTCAAATTAGAACACCATTTTTTTATTGCAGAAATAGATTCCTCAGAAAATTTCAAGTTATTTTGATGTAACATTTTTCAGTTTTGGTTGGAAAATTCTCTCTGAGCGGGAAAATTCGAAAAAAAAAATCGAAAATAGAGCTCCGCTGAAACAAGAATAACTTCGAGGTTTTTGGATGGAAAATTTTCATTTTTGGGATTTTTCAAGATGTAAGATTGATGTATCCACTTTAAAAATCGAAATCGCGATTCATGACACAGGGGGTGAAAAAATCGTGAAAAATCAATTTTTTCAAATTAGAACCCCATTTTTTTATGGCAGATATTGAATCTACGTAAAAAATAATGTGAGTGTATGCATCACACCCTTGCCCTAAAGTGGATATTAACTCAGAAAATATCCATTTTAGGGCAAGGGTGTGATGCATACACTCACATTATTTTTTAACGTAGATACAGGTCTCAACTCAGAAGCTCTAGCGAGAAGTGCAATATTGAGCTCGGATTATCGTCAAGAAAATGAGAGAACCACAAAATGGCAAGATATATAAGAGCCTCACCAAAATAACTCGTTTCAATTTCAAAGTACATATTTCCAACAATCATTGTAAAGTAGGTATTGGCCTTGAACAACCGGAAGTTCTCCATTCCTTATTTTTTTCATATTACCTCTGAATGTCATTTAATTTGTGGTGTTAACCTTCCATTCAGCACGCTTGATTGTATAAATATATTTTCATCTAAATAGCGGTATTTTTCGAGGGTTTTCCGCGATATCCTAATTACTGTCATCCCCAAGTGGGCCCCGAAGGGGAAATTTCGCCGTGAGAGATCGATACGACAACGTGGTCGTGAAGGTTTCTGTTTTATATTGAACCTTTCCCCATGCGGCCCTTCTATTATACGTTGAAGACATTTTGTGATGTCGGGTCCTTATGAATGAATTATAAAGCTATTCAAATGAACGAATCGATTGCTGGGAATCCGATTACAATGCTCTCCAGGGCCCCTACAAATATGCCTCGATGGAGAGATTAGTTTTCAGGGTTAACGGTTCTGCTATGGTGAATTTATTCAAGTGTTCGAAATATTTGCATTTTGGCGATCCGATCACATAAAGAATAAGAATTGTCATTTCAAGCTGAGAAAGTATTCATTTGAAAATTAGCTCTTCTACTGGTTGTTTCGGTGTTTAACTTCGAAAAGTTCTCTCTACATGGTGCCTAGATGGTTTAGAATTGAATCATTGATGGTTTAAACAACATATGTAGATCAACTTGGGTCAGTTTTCAAATTGGGTTGGATTTGTAAGAATAGTTTTAACTGTTTTTCGTGTGGGTTTAGGTTTGTCTCAATGTTCTTAGGATATCTTCTGAAAAGTCTTTCAATTTTATTATCGGAATTCTCTGAAATTCATCCTACTGGATTCAACTATAAGGGGAAGGGGGGTCTTATTCCAGTATATTTTGGACTCAATCAATATTTATTGTGTCGACATATTCATTATCGGAGACCCGAAGGCGAAGTGGATTTAGATTTTAGCGGGACCGAATGGGTCGTCACAAATTCTTCAGTTGAAATACTACAAAAGTGGTTCCGCTTGCACTGATATATCAGCCTAAAATACTAGTACAGGATGTTCGTTTGAAGCGATATTAGAATTGGGTCGGTCTGTTCTCAGTGTGCCTCACCACCTAAAACTGTCACGAGCCGCCACTGCACGTGATACCTCAATTTGAAGGTCATTCAATGGTATGAATTATTGTAGGATCTATTCATGAAGGTTGAATGAAAAAATGTTTATTTGTCTCGTATACATACACTACTATTATTTCACATGGTTACAATGAAAGTACAATAAATACGCAATCTGATGACCTGTAGCAATGAGAAAGACAGATAATCGGGGCTATTCACTAAGCAAAGTTGTTATGGATAGCAACTGTAAATCGTCGTTATCCCATGTAATAAGCATGGGATAACGACGATTTACAGTTGCTATCCATTACAACTTTGCTTAGTGAATAGCCCCGAATAAAGCCTTTTTTAACATTTTCCCAGACTTCGGGAGTTATGTATTTCTATAATCTCATGTTGGATGCGCTCCTTTAGCTAATCTAAATTATCCGGTCGATTCTTGTACACTTTGCTTTTCAAATACCCCTATAGGAAAGTCAAACGAAGTCAACTCTGGGGACTTTGGAGGCTTTCAACCGGACCTCCACTCCCTGTAGTCGTTGCTGTTTCTTTGTTTTGTGTTAACGGCATGCATGCTAGCAATTTTGAGTTTTCAGTTTATTGCCGCTGAAGGTCATGAGTTCGAGCATTTATCGTAATTTTAATGACGATGTTAAGTTATAGTACGTCAATGAAAAATATCAGCCAGAAAAATAAATACATACATATGTTATATCCACCTTGTATTAAAAGATGCCACAATTATGTATACCATCGAGTAGGTAATTCAAAGACCTTCGAGTTGAGTTGTCACATGACGTATTTCCAGATTTAAAAAAATTATATCATGAATTTCAAAAATTGAGTAATCATAAATATAGATCGATAAGTTTCAACATTTTAAGAAAAATCATTTTTTTATAGAAAATTAATTTACTCCTTAGACCATAGAAAGAGGAGACACAGCATCTCATTCATGAATTCGAGAATTGGTGAAGCCAAAATTTAGACAGTTTCCAATGAGTCGAACGAAGATAGCATAAAGAAAAGCAATATCATGAGATACTGCCGTTGTAAAAATTGCAGAATCTAACTTTGAAAGGTCCAGTGACGTGGTGTTATCCAAGGGCGTAGTCAGGATTTATAACAGGGGGGGCAATCATGGTCATGGTCCATGTTCGTTCAAAATGTATAATATTAGGATAAAAAGAAAAGGCAAATTTAGTTTGATTTCCCTTTCGAAGGGGGCAGCTGCCCCCCACCCCTGCCTTTCGCTGGCTACACCCATGGTGTTATCGATATTGAAGAATGGAAATAAAGTTATTGAATTAACTCTTTTCGATTAATTAATATAATGTCCGGACATTGGAACTGATTCTGAGTCAGGTGAACAACGTCAGCTAAATTTAAAAGTGATGTTCCATCTCTCAATATCAGAAGGGAATCTGAAAAGTGTAATTCTAAAAATCGAAAAATTTGTAACTTAGAATGATAAGAGTAAAACATACCTATGTGAACTCAAAGCAGGAATGAAATAGTCCAATTTACCACAAACAAGACTCATACGAACCATTTTCAACGTATTTTGCTAATAATATTCAGAAATAAATCCAAATCTCACTTTTCATACATAATGAAATGCGATATCTCATTGACAATGCTGTTCAAAACGTCATTAATAACACAGAATTAGAATACAGGTACGAAATTAATGAATGAATTGGCTACAGATTCAGAAAACAGTGCTGCCATAACATGCCCGTCCACTATCTGAGGCAAAAACCGAGCCGATTCGTGACATTCCGATGCTTTAATATATTATACAGGGTGTTCCGAAATTGAACTTACAAACGAAAAAAGAGATTCCTTAGGTAAGTTTAAGAAAAAAAACTCCCATAAACATGGTGTCGCAAACATTGCGTTTTCGAGGTACAGAGTGTTGAAGATTGAATTTTTTTTCAAGTTTTTTTTTGGTGAGCAACTGTCAATTTGAAAAATGTAGAAAGAAGCTTTGTTGTTACACTAAACTTTTCGGTCCCTTGTAGTTTTGTCGTATCTGCTACCGATTTTGAGAAAAAATTTTGAACGAATCTCCCGGAAAAATCCAAATCACTCCGAGAGAATCGTTCAACATTTTATTCTCGAAATCGGTAGCAGATACGAAAAAACTACAAGAGACCGAAAAGTTTAGTATAACAACAAAGCTTATTTTTACATTTTTCCTAATAAACCGTTGCTCACCAAAAAAAAGTTCTGGAGGAAAACAGGTGACAGTGTCCCAGAAAAAATATCACCCTGTAGATCTGCTATCAAAATTGCCATGTCAGGTGGTGAGAACTCTCAAATGTTATATCTATGCCAAATCTCAGTTGAATATCTTGCAAAGTGTAGATATTATGAGAAAAAAACTGGAAAAAAATTCAAACTTCAACACTCTGTATCTCGAAAACGAAACGTTTGCGACCCCATGTTTATGGGACATTTTTTTCTTAAATTTACATAAGGAATCTCCCCCTTTCGTTTGTACGTTCAATTAAGGAACACCCTGTAAATGTAATTTGAAGAATGCACAATATTCGAAGAAACAAAGAATCATTTCTGACATCCACGCACAAATGACTAAATGAATTTCAATCTAATGTACTTTTCATTTTGATCGAGAGTTTATTAGAAAATTCGAAGAACGTCACAACGTTGCATAAATTTCTACTGTATTTTGATTCCGTAGTAGTATAAGTAGCCAGTTTAGTTCTAATGATTTTGAAAATTGGCTTCACTTTTCATTATTGGAAGGCGCGCCTCCCCTTTCCATAGTCTAAGATTCATTCCGGTCAGCGTATTGGCATTGTTTACTACGGTGCAACGCATACATGGTGTTGGAACGCGGTAAAGAATGGCTGAACTAATGCTCTCTCTACCCAGACATATCTTACTACGACTCAGCGCAGCGGGGTGTTCAGGCGTAGTAACTATTGTATTATGGATACGATTCGTGAAAATTATGATCATATTCTAAATAATTACATTTTTAAAAAATATGATAATTTTCAAGCTCATATAGCCAATTATTGGGATCGAAGCCGAGTGGTATTTGGCATATAGAAGTCATTCATTTACACGAGGAAATAATACGAACAATTATGTAGAAGCTATTATTCGCATTTTTAAAGACATTGTTCTACAAAGATGTAAAGCGTTCAATGCTTGTGCCTTGGTTGCCAATGTTTACGAGTTCAATCAAAGACGCCACTTGCTGTAATTTGGCAATTTCCTCAAAGAATGGGATACTCTTTAGAAAAATGTCACATTATGCTGATGTCTCTGTTGAAAGAATCGACGAAAATGCCTTTTTGGTTTCTTCGGAAACCGGTGATAACATGTTTTATACTGCATATGTAGATATTGCATTTTGCGACTGTGTTTTTGGACAGGGTGGAAGGTATTGTAAGCACCTTTGCGCCATACGAAATAAGTATGGACCTGTATGCAAATAAACGATGGAGACAGAAAAAAATTAGCAAAATTAGCTCTAGGAGAAAATATATCCTCAGAATTTTATGACGACAGGTCAACTGATGTGGGTATAGAAAATGACTTGCCAACTACTTACTACAAAGCAACAGAGTAATGTTTCTACCCAACAAGATAATTTTTCTGTAGTACCAATAAACACTGTCGAGAATGCCAATGAAACAAATTTAGGAGAAAAACATTCCTCAGCTGCAGTAGAACTGATAGAAAATTTTGAACGCATTACTGAAATAGCCTGCGAAAATGAAACGGTTTATATGATTAATGCCATGAAGAAATTTAATCAGGCTTTCAACAAAATTGTCACACCATCCGACTCATTAAATTTCATTCTTGCATCAAAAAGTATCCCACGAAAAAAGAACATTAGGTACTGTTCAGCCAACATCAGTGAGCCGAAGAAAAATTAGACGTGGTTTATCATGCGGCGCAAAACGCATTCAAGCTGGTAGGCCATCCAACAATAAATGACAAAAAATCCTAAAAGGCAAAGATCTTTGAAGAAAAATATTTATCTTAATAGACCGAATGCAAAATCACATGGAAATGCACACTAGGATTATGCTTAGGTTGATTTTGCATTTTATGTAGTTGTTTTCAGCGATACTCACATTTATACTATTGTTATTTTTATGTACCTATAACGTTATGTTTGTGTATTATTTTCTATTTATTATTATTTTTTATTTTAGTGTGGTTCAATGAACTATTTTTGGCGGTAGTATCTTTATGAACGCGGGTTGCAAAATTGCGAAAGAAATCAAATCTGAACGTAGTTGAGTTGGAAAGCTGTGAACAATGACCGAGAATATACGCGTATCCATAATATTCACAATAGTTACTACGCCTGGACACCCCGCTGCGCTGAGTCGTAGTAAGATATGTCTAGGTAGACAGGGCATTGGTTCAGCCATTCTTTACCGCGTTCCAACACCATGTATGCGTTGCACCGTAGTAAACAATGCCAATACGCTTCCGGTCATTCGTCCCTTAAGGCAAGGACCCTGTATTGGGAAAAGTAGAATTCAATAGGTGGCGCTCTGAAATGTCAATGTCATCTCAGCAACGAGTAAAACAAATCAGGTGCCGTATTTATAAGCCCTTTGATATTTGAGTGGTTTTATTTTGCTGTTTTAGTAATTTTCAGTGTGTGTTTTGTGAAACTCTTGCTTTTTCTTTGATTGTGCTTTAGTGCTTCGTGCTGTTAAACTAAATTTTGACTCCTAATATTTTTATTTTTGGAGTATGGTAGATGTTTGTGACAAGTGAAACAAGTGTTCAATTAACTATATATCGGCTGAAAACTTTTCTGGACGATGAAGAATGGAAAAATAGGCGATTTGCTTTCGATATTTCGCCCCAAAATTGCCGATCGATTCGAAAATTCCAAAATTAATTCGGAACTATTTGCCGGTGCGTACTGCGTAGACTTGGGATATTCGTTTCGGGATTTTTCCCTTTACGACTAGTGCAACCAAATACAGAACAGTTTCGATTATGCAGCGACATAATTCGAAGTATAAAACTTTAAAAAAGGTACACAAAAAATCAAACTGGATCTGCAATGAAGACAAAAAATAGAATAAAAACAATGCAATACGAATTATTTTACTCGTTGCTTCAATTACAATTTTTTCCGCCAGAGGTCTCATTGAATTCTACTCCGCCCAATAGAAAAACTCAAGATCGAAGGTGATGTCTAAGGTTAGCAGAAATCTAAATCAGAAAAGTAGCTAAGCTGATCTAAAATTTTACGGCTAACGCCCGTCATCATACATTATTAGTGGAGGTAATGATTCGAGCAAGTTGCACTTTTTACCCGCATCGTATGTGTATAATGTGTATAGAGAGACTAGTTTCGAGATTGAAGAGATTAGGAAAAAATAATGTCGACTCAACGTAGGTATGTACCCAACCTCGAATAAAAAAAGTCCGACCTTCAGCATCGCTCTGTCGGCTTCAACCATTTCCACGAACAATCCACTTCTTATTCATTGTTTGTAATCGCCCATGCGTTTTTAACTTTTCACTTCCCTGCTTAAGTCTTCTTCCTGCATTCTGCCGCAATTACGAACATGCAAACGGCCGACATCAACGTCAATGCCGATCCGTGTTTTATTTAACAGTTTTTATCGTCGAGATCTCCGTGGTCGTTGCTGCCTTGCTGACAGCTCTTTTTGTAAACGTCGTCGTCGAAGCAATCCGTGACGGACAAAACGGTGGTCTACGATCACGTTCGTTCCGATGAGTTTCCAAAGCTTCAAGAGCATGGTAACATCAAAGGGGCAGGCACTTGCCAAAGAGTTAAAAGCTTCCACGAGGAGGGGTACCAACTTGCACGAAGTATCGCGTTCAGGAAGACGTCGTGGCATCTTTCGTGAGATGGAAAATTATCGAGAAGGTCGGGCTCGACGCGGCTAATGGCTAGAAACAAATTTGCGAGTTTGTTCGCCCACGCTACACAAGCTCGACATGGGATGTTTGATGTTCAGTTCGGTCTATTCCATTCATAATTATTGATATTATGAATTATTCCTCACTCACACCAATTGAAGTAGGCACCTTGGATGTAAATGGTTTCCTCCGGATACATACAAAAGTTAGTTATGAGTAGTTATATAGACATTGATAATGAAGAGATAACTTTGAGAATGAAAAGCTCGTTCCTTGGTAACAGACCGAAGCAAAAGGCTAAGCGATTTTCGGCGGAAAATTTTTCGATAAAATTTTATAACTCAACACTACGAAACATTGAAATATTTATTCAAAGTTCAGTTAGTGAAAGTAAAATTATTGAAATTTTACTTTACATTGAATTCGATACTGTTCTCTACTGTAAAGGATTTTTCAATAAGAGGTGTTATTTTGAATATGTAGTCCGCTATTTCAGTAGATGTCACTTTTGAAGCTGTCATTTATGGACAGTTGATAAGTAGAAACTACACCATTAATAAAAATGGATTTGTACACATTTCAAAAACGCATTGAAATCATTGATTCACTATAAAATTGCTGAAAATTGGCAGAAACGGTTCGTAACACTCGAACATTTTTGGGTCGTCGTGAAGCACATTGTCGTACCGCTTTACAGAAATTGGTGAAAAAATTTGTGATGTTTGGACAAGTTATAGTTATAGTGAAAATGGGTTACAGTCCACTGCGACCTTAAGGTCTATTGTGCCCCCTAACAGAGCTGTTATCATCGCGCCCCCTACTGCTCCCCCAGTTCCAGAGATTTGATGAAATCCAGTATCTGGGACGGCCTCGAGGAGGATAACTCCCCACTTCTACAAGTTTTTTGTCCAAAGCACTCTTTCCTTTGGCTTGCAATGGCAAGGCATTCCGTAACCAGGTGAATAGGAGTTTCTTTCTACTCCCCACAGAATCTACACTCATCAGTGTCCGATAAACCCATTCTCAACAGATGCTTCTTTAGGCGACAATGGCCTGTGAGAAAGCCAGTGAGTAAGTGAAGTTGGTTTTTACTGAGATACTGAGATATTTTTTTGATCTTGCAGTTTCAGAGTTCCGGAGAAACTTCTTGGAGTGATTCATCTCTGGAAGATTCCGCCAGAGTTTTTCTCTTTCGGTTTTCTCCTTCAGCATAAACTCCTTCTTGTAGGTGCATTTTCCTATACCACAGAAGGGTTCTGGGCCAGTGAGTGGCGTTTGTGCGCTCTTCCTGGCCAGTGTATTGGCCTTTTCGTTTCCTACGATTCCCGAGTGACCGGGAACCCAGATTGAAAAGACCTTATTCTTCTTGCCTACCTCATTGAGTTTGTTTCGGCACTCCCAAATCAGCTTTGAATCAATGACGTATGAGCTCAGTGCTTTAATAGCAACTTGACTATCTGTATGAATAGCTATATCGCACTTCCGATAGTTTCTTTCTAGATTTATATCTAGACATCTTGCAATTGCAAGTATTTCCGTTTGAAGGACGCTCGTACAGGAGCCTAACGATAGTACACACTTGGAACTTGTCCCGTATATCCCAGCGCCAGCTCCTGTAGCGGTTTGAGAACCATCTGTATACCATTTCAATGTATTTTCTTTGAAGTTATAGTTGGTGTATTCCCTTTCCCAATCCTTTCTTTCACTTAGCATTGTACTGAAGTTTTTCTCTGTGCTCACTTTCTAGATCATTACATCACTAAAAAGGTTTGCAGATGAGGTGTAGTCATTTAGAGAGGACCAAACTCTCTGAAACCTGACTCTCTCATTGCCTTCACCTTGTTCAAATACTCTGAGGATGGCCTCATCAATTACTAGATGTAGAGGTGTGAGGTATGTGATGATCTCAAGCGCCCTGGTTGGGCACGTTCTCATAGCTCCCGTGATGCACACACAGGCAAGCCTTTGTACTTTGTCGAGCCTTTTCCTCGTACTTGCCTGACTTGCCTCAGCAAACAAGGCTACTGCCCAATATGTGACTATAAGTCTTACAATCATGACGTACATCTATCGCAGTATTTTGGGTTACAGCCCCAATTTCTGTTCATAGACGCCTTCACGCCATCAGATCCCTTGTAGCTCTGCCAGTAGCATTATCAACATGCTTATTCCACAGAAGTTTGCTATCTAGGGTTATTCCTAGGTATTCGACTTCAGACCCCCACTCCAAGATATTTCTGTTTAATGTTAACGTTTTCATGGCTGGAAGTTTCCTCTCCCGAGGAAACGGAATTAATGTGGTCTTGGTTGGTTTGATGTTCAGCCCCACTGACAAGCACCACTGCTCAATAATTCTGAGGCCCCTCTGCAATAGGTCGCAGAGAGTGCCTTCGAATTTGCCTCTAATTATTAAAACTATGTCGTCAGCATAGCCTACACATTCGAAACCAAGCTCCGTTAGGCTAGCCGCACATTGAGCGCAGCCGAGCACAGCACAGCCGAGCCTAGCCTAGCAGAGGATTTTGTAACACACGCAATTGAATAGAACGCCGCATATTGGACTGCTACGTCCAATATGCGGCGTTCTATTCAATTGCGTGTGTTACAAAATCCTCTGCTAGGCTAGGCTCGGCTGTGCTGTGCTCGGCTGCGCTCAATGTGCGGCTAGGCTTAGGCTGTGTAGAAGTTCATCCACTACCAGGCTCCATAGGAGGGGAGATAACACCCCACCCTGAGGTGTTCCACGAGTAGCTTTGACGAAGACGGATTCCTCAGCCATCGATGTCTCAGCTATTCTCGTCGTTAGCACCTCATACGTCCATTTCAAGATGGTTTTATTCACTCCTCGCCTCTCGAGTGCATCTCTGACAGACACGTGTTGTGTTGTCAAAGGCCCCAGATACATCCAGGAAGGCACATATGACGATTTCTTTGGTATTCAGGATGACTTCAGTCAGCTGATACAGAGCGGTCTCCGTTGAACAAGTCAGTGATGTGAAGAATAAACCCGCTCAAGAACAGCCGAGAATATTGCTCTGCCTTTGTCGAAAGTGTTGACGAAAACCCAGTTTGGTCCAATCCTCGTCGTTCTTAAGAATTAAGCATTCAACAAACGTCATTACACCGTATTTTGCATAAGTCTTATAAAGTTCAGTTATCATGAGAACTCAAGCCGGCCGAACATCAACAACGTCCAGTCTTTGCTCATTGGGTCCTTGAAATAGATGAAAATGATCCGGAATTCCATCACTCATCTGAAGTGATGAGGCCCATTTTTACCCAAGATTTATTGTTGAAAAGCTTCTTTATCCTCAACATGTTACTGTTTGGTGCGGTTTATGGTCCGGCGGAGTCATTGGGCCTTACTTTTCCGAGTATAAGGCTGGAGCAACAGTTACGGTGAATGGATTGCGCTATCGAGAGTTGATTAATGATTTTTATGGCCGGAATTGGATGGTATTGATCTGGACAACGTTTACTTCCAACAAGACGGCGCTACCTGTCAAACAAGCAACGAAACGATTGATTTTTTAGGGGAAAAGTTTCCGGACCGTGTTATCTCTAGAAATGGTGATCACAATTGGTCACCGAGATTTTGTGATTCAACACTTGCGACTTCTTTCTCTGGCGCCATGTGAAAGAGAAGGTCTACGCCAAGAGCTCAGCGTCGATTCAAGACCTCAAAGATTGAATTCGTGAAGCTATTGAGGACATAGGGCAGCCACTTGGCGATTTGATCATGGAAAACTTCATGAAAAGGATATATGGTCCTGGTGGTCATTTGGCTGATGTTATTTCCCATTATTAATGGCATACCTTCCTCTTCATTATGGGATAAACATACGAAAATTAATCTAACAAAAAAATGCCATCTTTATTCGAATGTCAAAATAACACCTCTTATTATTGGAAAACTCTTCATAATATACATCGCTGTCACTTCCGCAGCCATGACATTTTTCTTCATTTTTGGAATCACATTTTGCTTCAAACATTATTCTATACTAATGGTAACTGGGTGTACCGGCCCGAGAGAATCTGTCCAAAAGTGGGTCCGGATGAATCTTAAAATCGCAGCGAAGCTGAAATACGGTGAGGAAATTTTTATACGGTCGGAAAGAGGAAAAATCATTTCTTACGTGGGTAAAATTTCGATTCTCTAGGCGGAGTGAAAGTATTTTAAAAAAATTCGCGAAAATCGCGAAAAAATCCGGCAAAAAGGGCCATTTTGAATTCGATAAAACTTTTTTCACAGATATCCTGGCCCTGATGTAAATATTCGGATCGAAAGAGGAAAAGTCAATGCAAAATAGCTTGGTATTCATATTTCCCATAATTTTCCCATTTCTTCAGGAAACTTGATCAAACTTTGACATTTCGCCTATAAAATCACCCGAGTTCTACCGATGAGGATAACTACTTAAAAGGTAGATCTGCTGGCCCATACTAGTTGAAAATAAAACAATCAACTTTGATCCTTTACAATGTTCTTCACTCCGAAAAAAAATTTCTAAAAAATAGGTAGCGCCAATACCGATCCTCGTTTTATTCAAGGTATCGTTTATCAACCGGTAGACTCATTCTTCGAAACTGATATCAACAAGTCAAGGTTGCTGCGATGTTGAATGAACACCCGCCACCTGGGTCAAATTATAATAACTAATAGCATTGAATGAACTGTTACGCAGTCAAGGTCACGCGTGGGCGTGACTATTTGTTAAATTCAAGGCTCGCTATTAATTAATTTACTACGTTATGCATTTCTGAAACAGATGTTGTTCAATCTGCCATTGTGTTTCCTTTGCCAAGCCCGTTTTTATTGTGCGGCGCAGGAGGAAGTTCGGCCATTCGGCTTATGTGCACTTCCTGTTGAGAGCGAATAATTTCAGCGACTATCGGTTTTTTCGAACTGAAATGCGCGTTTTCAACGTCGTGAATGGAAAAAAAGATCTTTGTCTGTTATTTAGTATCCACCTGGACTTGATGAGCTCTGTCCAAAAGGAGGATTACCCTCCAGTGATCCTTCAATGAAGGGAGCATGTGAAAAGAATTTCCACTGGATACAGAAATTTAATCACGCTGAATACAGAACCAGCCGAATCAAAATATCCAAGTCATACAGCTATTTCTCCAGATTGCACAAATAAGAGATTTTTAATTTTTATTGTTGACCTAACCTAGGAATTTTAGCTCGAATAATCTTGGGCAAGTCCTCTGATTCAGTTGTTAGTGGATGACCGAATAGATTGAAGAGTGCAGATCGGTTTGTAGGTCAACGAATCTATCGCAGCGGACTCATTCATAAATAAGGGGAGTGGAGGCTCTTGTGATTACTCTGCAGTCAAATCGAGCTGCTATATTGGTTGGTCTGGGAATTCAAGGACAATCGTTCCGTAACTTATCTATGAGAATGTACGGAGAGTATAATATAGTTTGCATATTACATAACGTCAGTTATAAATTTCACATAACCATGAAGTGGAAAATTGATGAACAAGACGAGAAGCGGCAAGTTTTGTA
This sequence comes from Adalia bipunctata, assembly GCA_910592335.1. Classification (NCBI taxonomy): domain Eukaryota; kingdom Metazoa; phylum Arthropoda; class Insecta; order Coleoptera; family Coccinellidae; genus Adalia; species Adalia bipunctata. Next base: position 26,807,130 of record OU342951.1, read on the forward strand.
CTCATTTAATCTACGATCAAATCGATCGCATTTGCATAAAATAGTTTTTCTACTACATACATAGTATACAGGGTGAGTCTCTGACTTGTATATATATTTTAACTGTAGATTCTTGAGGCCAAAAGAAACCTCTTTTTCCTTTTCCATTTTTCCGAATTCGATTCTGTTAAAAAAAGATATAGATAGCCATTTCAAAAAAAAATTGGGACAAATACGTGCCTGATACGATTGTCTGCAAATACCTCAAAGTTCATATTTCTCGACTGAAATTGAGTTGATACATTTAGGGAATACTCAAGTACTAACCTTATTTGAATAAGAATGTTAAAAACACGATATTTCTTAACAAAAACACTTAGTTTTTTCCGATTATATCTGCAATTAGAAAGCCATATTTCTCCCATCGGAATAAGTTCTTTCCTCGATTTTCCTGGAAATTTGTTTGTTAAAATCCTCCTCGATATCCCAAAAATATCATCATACAATTCCTAATTCACTAACCTTACCATTTTGAGTACAAAGGTACCCAACAAAAATAGCAGGGCCCGTATTCTCGACAAGTGATCTTTCGATGCGTATACGTTTGGTATACATAATAGACTACAGGCCCGTGTCGAAAATTGATGGGTCATTTGAACCAGAAGATGACCTATCTAGAACGATAGAAGGACATAAAATAATAAGATTCAGCACTATGCCGTCACTTGTAAGCTGTCCAACTGAGTACAGGTGGCAATTCAAAAGGACAGGTAGACTGGGTACATTTGGGTCATATGACTTTTGACGGCATTCTTACCATCGATAGCTCCATGAAAAATAATAGGAAAACGGGCAGTGCCGTACAAAAATGATGCGCCATATATTCGGAAAAATTTTTTGATTTTCCGAAAATTTCCATGGTAAAATAGGTCATTTGACTTTGTACGGTATCAGTTTTATACGGTTGCCATACATCTTCTGATCCATTATTCAGCAACGCCGTACAAAAATCATGAGCCAAAGGGAAAAAATCGAGGGTTGCAACCCCCTCTCTTGCCGGGCTCCAGGGGGTCATTTGAAAAAGTACGGCTTCGGTTCCAAAACATTATCCAGCACTCAAAATTACTATTAAAAATAAGGCCGTCAAAAAAAAATTGTTCATTTTGATGTTATATCAATAATTATCTTAATTTCATCTTATGCTTGACCCATAAAGCTCTAAAGTCATTTGACCCAGTACGGCAACTTCTTTTTTTACATGATACTTTAAGATACAATTCTTATATTTTATTGCCGTTCAAAAGAAACTGTTCTAAAAAAAATTATAGAGAAATACAAAAAGTGAAATTTTTCATATTATTGTAAAAGTTTGGAACTCATAGATTAATGATATATAACAATTTTCTACATTTTATCCCTCGTTTTGAATAGTATTAAGGTAAATAAATTAGGAACAAATGATGCCGTACATTTTTATCCAGACCATATCATTTAGGATGATGAAAATTGCGCTACCATTTTAAGGATACTCTATGGTCATTTGATACTGTACGGCATCAACATATTTTTGAAGAGAAAAATTGAAAAAATAACAAAATCATTATACCGTCTGAAGTGTCTATATCATACCCAACAAGTGAAACCGTCAATCCAAGTATCAACAGTTTTGTATACTTTTTGGTTTAAAAAAGGTATACTTAAAACATCATCCTAAATGATATGGTCTGGATAAGAATGTACGGCATCATTTGTTCCTGATTTATTTACCTTAATACTATTCAAAACAAGGGATAAAATGTAGAAAATTGTTATATATCATTAATCTATGAGTTCCAAACTTTTACAATAATATGAAAAATTTCACTTTTTGTATTTCTCTATAATTTTTTTTAGAACAGTTTTTTTTTGAACGGCCATATAATATAAGAATTGTATCTTAAAGTATCATGTAAAAAAAGAAGTTGCCGTACTGGGTCAAATGACTTTAGAGCTTTATGGGTCAAGCATAAGATGAAATTAAGATAATTATTGATATAACATCAAAATGAACAATTTTTTTTTGACGGCCTTATTTTTAATAGTAATTTTGAGTGCTGGATAATGTTTTGGAACCGAAGCCGTACTTTTTCAAATGACCCCCTGGAGCACGGCAAGAGAGGGGGTTGCAACCCTCGATTTTTTCCCTTTGGCTCATGATTTTTGTACGGCGTTGCTGAATAATGGATCAGAAGATGTATGGCAACCGTATAAAACTGATACCGTACAAAGTCAAATGACCCATTTTACCATGGAAATTTTCGGACAATCAAAAAATTTTTCCGATTATATGGCGCATCATTTTTGTACGGCACTGCCCGTTTTCCTATTATTTTCCATGGAGCTATCGATGGTAAGAATGCCGTCAAAAGTCATATGACCCAAATGTACCCAGTCTACCTGTCCTTTTGAATTGCCACCTGTACTCAGTTGGACAGCTTACAAGTGACGGCATAGTGCTGAATCTTATTATTTTATGTCCTTCTATCGTTCTAGATAGGTCATCTTCTGGTTCAAATGACCCATCAATTTTCGACACGGGCCTGTAGTCTATAAATACAATACAGAAAACGTATACGCACCGAAAGATCACTTGTCGAGAATACGAGCCCAGAGCTATCACAGAGCTTTTGAGAAGACTATGCCAAATTGTTCATTTTCTCTTAAAAAAATGGTAAGAGGTAGCGGGCGCGCAAGACACACCGTAAGATCTGTGTCTCACGCATGCGTATAGCGACAACCGGCGCGATGTGTAAACAGATATGGAAGACAATTGTTTTAGAGCTAAGTTGATATAAAAGGAGAAATTGATTATTTTAGGTGTTTACCTTCGAACTCGTGATTATTATGTGGAAGACTTTCAGTGAATTGAGTGATATTGACCGTGTCAGTGTCGAGTTAATAAAAATTTCAAAAGAATATTGTCTAGATAAAAACATCGCCACAGATTGTTCAGTGCTTAGTATCATTTTACATATTTTTCATTGATTTCAATTCAATACGTAATTCGCATCGACGTTCATCATTGATATATCTGAATTTTGTATTTCATTGACATTTATCTTCAATATGGACCGGTAACAATAAATTTTGAAAAGAAACTGTGAGTATAAAATGTATAATTTCATGTTCAGTGTTGTTCAATTTTATCAAAGATTTTTCCATGACTCAAATTTTAGTCCCGACAAAGTTGATAAACATTCTGAAAACATTGTTAACTTGTTAGTGCGATGCATTTTGCAGTGATTCGGTGCTATTTAAAATCCAGGGGAGCATCCAGATTATTCTCGTGATTATTTTGTCGAATTTCATCCGATAAAATTATGAATAACTTGAAAACGACGCGTTTCACTGAAAACACAAAAGGAGTATTTCTGTTTTCTGAAATTCCTGATTTTTTCGAAAAAATGAACCGTTTGATTTTGTCAATTGGTTTATAGTATTTTTGCGTGGATTTATGAGTCGGCTACGCTGTAACTTTCAAATCGGGAGAAATATTGAACAAGTTTTGATTGAGAAATATGCACCAATGAATAAACACTCAACCAGTTCATTTGAATTAACGGTTCCGAAGATGTGAAAGGAAAAGTGTTTTTTATGGATGTTCGACAAACTGTATCGTTCAAACGAAACCGAATTTGGATGAATGGTTCAGAAAAAAGTGTTTCGTTCGATGAAAGGGATCTACAGTTGAAATACCTATATGTAAAAGTCAAAGACTCACATTGTATAAACTGTTGCGGCATCGATTCGAAGAAAATGACATTTACAACGATTCTATTGGTTGCCAATGTTGACGAGACGTAAGTGAATTACTTAATTCATCATAAATGGTAATCTTAATTACATGAGTCGTAAGTTAATATTGACCAATTGTCCGCATCCGTGATGCTATTGAACAACTTCCATATTTCAGCCAACATCGAATATCTTCTGCTTACACAATAAGATCAAAATCTCATGTCAACCATTTGTATGTTAAAATTTCACGTGAATTCCATATTGCATTCCAATAATTGTTCTAGAAGAATTGGCATGAGAGATCGATAAAAGTATAAAAGTAGATATATTTTCGCATCTAGGAAAAACAGTGGAGATATCGAACTTCTCTTATGAAATATATATGTTTTCTTGGCTGTACTTACGAAACCTCTCGAATTAAGTAGTTGGACGGAGTTACTATGTAATTTTCAATCGAGGAACACTATAACTACGTACAACGTAGAACTTCGTTGGATGTCTGACTACCTGTTTCAGAAATATCATGAATTTTTCATTGCTATTGATCTCCAGTTTTCATTTTTCATTCATACTGTCCCAGGTATAAATACCGTATACAGGGTGTCTAGTTTTAAAACGGCAAAACTTCAAGGGGAGATTATTCAAGTGATTTGCAACCAAAAATGTCATACAACACATGGTCGAAATCTTGACGGTTATTCTTCAATTTAACATTTCTCGTTTTCACGAAATATTTAAATTTTTTCGACGAAATCTTTAATATATCAGTTATGCTTGTAGCTTCATCGAATTCGATCACATATTTGGAAATGGTATTAAATTTTCTATAAGAAAGGAATTTCAGTGTGCCAAATATATTTCTATTGCAGGTTTGGTGAGGAGATGAATATCACGATACTGAAGTGAACAAAATCAGTCATATTTTTCCAATGGGTTTTTCGTTGAAAAATTATTTATCATGGACATGTTTTCTTTACAGCAAAGAATACCTCATTTAGTGTACTTTCGAATGACATATCAACTTTTTTGCTAACTGCTTGTTTTCTGTCATAATATCATGGCTAACAAGATAAAAACGAAAAAGTCGAAAAATTTCAAACATAAATTTGCTCCATTTTGAAACTCATTATGATTGAATATCGAAGTAATTCTTATGGAAATCATGAATTTATCAATTAAATAAGAATAATTCAGAAGAATGAAATATATTTTAATGATACAGATTTTATGAAATACAGGCTCGTTTGGTGGTTTCCGAATTAGAGAAGGTGGTCGAAATATTCAACAAGGCCAGCATGCACCTGTTATTCTTCAAGCTGTTGGGGAGGACCCCACAACAAGTACTCGTTGAATTGGTTTTCAATTGAGCATACATCATTCTACTGTACACAGAAGACTCAAAACAAATAAGTTACATCCATACCATTTCAAAAAGGTGCAGGATCTTTTAGTTGTAGATGCTGAGGTACGACTAAAATTTTGTAGGTGGTACCTGAATAAGTTGGGAGATAGTGATTGAATATTATGGACTGATGAGGCAACTTTCACGAGATCCGGTTTCATAAATTTTCGAAATAGCCATGTATGGAAGAGAGAAAACCCCCATGCATATAAATAGTAATAGTCTGCTTTTTACATTTTTTCATAAAATCTGTATTATTAAAAATTATTTCAGTCTTCTGAATTATTCTTATTTAATTGATAAATTCATGATTGTCATAAGAATTACTTCGATATTCAATCATAATGAGTTTCAAAATGGAGCAAATTTATGTTTGAAATTTTTCGACTTTTTCGTTTTTATCTTGTTAGCCATGATATTATGGCAGAAAACAAGCAGTTAGCAAAAAAGTTGATATGTCATTCGAAAGTACACTAAATGAGGTATTTTTTGCTGAAAAGAAAAAATGTCCATGATAAATAATTTTTCAACGAAAAACGAATTGGAAAAATATGACTGATTTTGTTCACTTCAGTATCGTGATATTCATCTCCTCACCAAACCCGCAAAAGAAATATTTTTGGCACACTGAAATTCTTATCTTGTAGAAAATTTAATACCATTTGCAAATATGTGATCGAATTCGATGAAGCTACAAGCATAACTGATACATCAAAGATTTCATGGAAAAAATTGAAATATTTCCTGAAAACGAGAAATGTTAAATTGAAGAATAACCGTCAATATTTCGACCAAGTGTTATATGACATTTTTTGTTGCAAATCACTTGAATAATCTCCCCTTGAAGTGTTGCCGTTTTAAAACTAGACACCCTGTATAAGTGTTGACTCCACTTCTATCTAGCGAATTCTTGGTTGATGAAAATACATATACTCCATTCACAATTATAAAATCACAACTCTGGCCATGGTTTCGTTTTCAGGAATTGGTGCACCTGATGAAAAATCTGTGCGCGTACATAGAATATGGTTAATGACAAAACGGCGATGCCAGTTTTTCTGTTTACATCAAAGTAAAAGTATCAAAGATTTTCCCAATTTTGTTTGTTCGTATCGATCGGCGATTTTGGGGAGAAATATCGATAGGAAATCGCCTATTTTTCCGTTCTTCGTCGTCCAGAAGAAGTTTCCCGTCGATTTCGTGCAAGTGTCATTTTTTCCTTTCACGACTTTTGGCGTGAGTACGAACGGCAAATTTGAATTGGACCAAAAATCGATTTATAAGCATAAATAAAGCGAAAGTAAGTACAAATCGAACTTTTTACACTTGATAACGAAGTTTTTTTAGGTATCTGGCCGTTTTGAAAGATTTCAAACGAAATTCCGGTCCCCCAGAAGTTTGGTTAGTTTCGGTTTCGATTTTGGTGCTCAAAATTTATTTGGAATGTGTAAATGGACAAGAAAGGCTTCCTTATACGATCTTCTAATGGAAGCGACCGGAAAATATGGTTTAGGTAGAATTGAAATGTGTCATTGGAGCTTTCATTCCTTTGCCGAAAGTAGAAAAAGGCTATATTGAACCAGAATACATCGGTTTTTTCCATATTCCAGGAGTTTGTGTCTTATTTTAGAACACGTGAATGATAAATGTGAAGCATATGTTTGACCTATTCCATTTTATTCGTACAAACCTACTGTGGTAGTAATGTGTGAATATTTTTTAATCCAATAAATTACTATACAATCAGAATATTTTACTCCTTGTTCATAAGATCAAATAAATAAAATGTGATCAAGTCTTGAACTTTCAGTTCAGGAGGATAATAAACATTAAATCTTCACAAGCATGCATATGAAAATTATGTGAAAGCAATGCAATTTTTTTCCATGGCGAAAAATAATATATTTCAACAGTGATAGCTCTTTTACTTTTCATGCAAATAACTAGAAAAGGAATCCTTTCTATCAATTCATATAAACGTTAATAATTTTCGTCCATCACATCTTTTCCAATTCATTCACATTCTGAGAAATACGCTAAGAATGTAGAAAGGGCAACATAGTGTTGACTTGGAACATAAAAATATTTTGAAAAACGTCATAACTTCGATACAGAGTGGAATGTGTCAAATTTCCAATGCCAGAGCTGTGATTTTATAATTGTGAATGGAGTTATATATACAATGAATGAAAATGAAATATGGGAAAGAAGGACTTCTAATCAACTTTTAAACAACGAGGTTATAACTGAGGTTGGAAACTTGAAAATCTATGGTTAAGCAATCTTTGATTACAGAATCTGTGGACTAGAAATTTTTTTTTCTAGTCCACAGATTTCTAACTTTTTTTTTCAAAATTTCGGAGCTGTGGATTAGTACATTCCTGAAGTAAAGCCGTCTGAAATTCCTCAAAATTTCAGCAAGCATCCTGTAGCTTCAAGGAATGAGTCCTGAGGCAGTTTCAAATATCATTTTTCGAAAACAGACCATCTCTCATTACAGAAAAATCTTGCAGAAGCATTTCAGTTAACATCAACATCAGAATTCAAACACGAAATGAAGATGTGAAAGAACCCATTGACACTTTGTAGATAAGATGTAACTAGTGGTAATAGCTCCGCAGTATTGTTTCAACTTCCTAAATTTTTATAACCGCCAGCAGCTCGGGAATTGTCGTAAAATTCCTTTTACGCGAGAGATCTCCAGCATCAGGATGGAATGTTTGATGATATAATGACTTCTGATGCATTATTCACTCGTTCTCCTCCAACTTAATGAGAACCACTCCAATCTTCCCGTACCTTCTGGCACAATAAGTTTAAAATAGTAGGAAATATCCTTATATACCTGCATACTGTATAAAATGAGCACTCATTCAAATTTACCCAGCACATCTCATGTTTTTTTTTGGGAAAATGTGACTGTGATTAAATCTCACAATCAAAGAATTGTACTAGCTTATTGGAAGAGAGTCAAAACAGTTGTCAAAAAATATTTTTTTTGTACAAAACAGTAAGAATTCCAATATGGACATATGAATTTGAAATTTGAGGAATTGTGTAAGCAAGTCAAAAAATAGCTATAATAGAAAGAAGCCAGTCCAAGATATCGCGAATGATAGTTCACGCACAATGGTAAGTTTCAAACCTTATACCCTTTGTTAAGGATGTCATAAAAACAAGAAGTAAAAGTCACCACACGAAACTGAATGAACATACAAATACATGCAAGAAAACACCAGGGAAAAATTAAGAGATTCTCCCAATTTTATTTTCAAGAAATTTATCGAAGAATGTATTCCGATCGCTTATAAATAAAATGTAAATAACAGACGCCATGAGAATTATCATTATAGTGGCCCACAAAAATCATTCCAGACGAATATTTCCGAAAGTATACCGGGACAATAAATTTCACGATACCTATACCAGAGAATTATAGAAAATAACTGAAATATTGCCTTTTTACATTCAATAAATACTTATTGAATCATTACTCACCGACCTCTACTATTTAATGGGTACTCACCCAAGTTGAAATTATTAAAGCTGATAGTAGGCGCTTACCTGAAAATGAAAATAAAATTAATGATATAATGCATTACACTCAAACTATCGATAATCAAAGATTTTCCAATAAGAGGTGTTATTTTGAATAGCCCGCTATTTCGGTAGATGTCACTTTTGAAGCTGTAATTTTTTGACATTTGACTAGTAGAAACTACTGCACCATTAATTAAAGTGGAACGATACACGCTTCAACAACGCATTGAAGTTATTGAAATTCACTCTAAAAAATTGAAATAAAAAAAAACTTTTTAAAAAAAGCTTTTATTTGAATGCTCTAAAAATAAAATGTTTCTTTCAAATTTTAACTATCAACTTATAACTTCATTATACACAATTTATATGATCATAAAAGCTTGTCGCGGGATTAACTCGTGCAAATAAACTAGAACCATTCAATTGAGTATCTTAATCTGCTAAATTTAATTTTTTTTTCAGTTTAATTAAATAGATACTTATAGGTACTGACGCAAACCTCGCGACAAGCTTTCATGATCATATAAATTGTGTATAATGAAGTTATAAGTTGATAGTTAAAATTTGAAAGAAAAATTTTATTTTTTTCTTTTTAGAGCATTCAAATAAAAGGTTTTTTTTTTATTTCAATTTATTTTTCACATTTTAGTTATCGCTAATTCGCCATCTTGGATGTTCCGCCATATTGCATTCAGAATGACGTCAACATTATTTTTCGAGTTATTCTCAATAAGCCCTTTCATTTGATACCCATATTATAGAAATGCATCACAAAAAACTATTCCGCCATCTTGGATGCTCCGCCATATTAGATTTAGAACGACGTCACATTATTTTTCGGATTACTCCCAACAAGCTCTTTCATTTGATACCCATATTATAGAAATGCATCACAAAAAACTATTCCGCCATTTTGGATGGTCCGCCATATTGGATATAGAACGACGTCACATTATTTTTCGAATTACGCTCAACAAGCTCTTTCATTTGATACCCATATTATAGAAATGCATCACAAAAAACTATTCCGCCATCTTGGATGGTCCGCCATATTGGATATAGAATGACGACACAAAGCTTATCGTGTATTGTCATCCAAACTGAACGTGTATACAAAATTTCAGCTTAATCGGTTGAAGATATCTGCTTCAAAATTGAGTAGCAAGATTCCACCCGAACATACATACATACATACAATGCAAGTTAAATAAAAGCTTTTAAAATGGTGGAAATTGGCAAAGACGGTTCGTAAAACTCGAAAATTATTGGGTCGTCTGAAGCACCTTTTCGAACCGCAATACAGAAATAAGTGGGAAAATTTGAGCTGTTGGGACAAGTTAGTGATGTGAAGAATAAAATCCGTGTACGTCGCTCAAGAACAGCCGAGAATATTGCTGCTGTAGCCGAAAGTGCTGATGAAAACCCAGGTTTGACCATTCCTCGTCGTTTCGTATTTTGCATAAGGATTTGGGTTTTAAGGCTCATAGAGTTCAGTTGACACAAGAACTCAAGCCGGCCGATCATCAACAACGTCGTGTCCTTGTTGATTGGGTCCGGATCCGGAATTCCATCGAAAAATCATCTTGAGTGATGAGGCCCATTTCCTCCTCGGTGGCTTCGTCAACGAGCAAAATTTAAGAATCTGAAGCTCGGAAAACCCAAGAGTTATTGTTGAAAAGCCTCTCTTTCCCTAACGTGTGACTGTTTGGTGCGGTTCATGGTCCGGCGAATCTCATTGGACCTTACTTTTTCGAGAATGAGGCTGTAGCAACAATTATGGTGAATGGATTGCGCTATCAAGTGATGATTATTGATTTTTCATGGCAGGAATTGTATGTATGGCATTGATCTGGACATCGTTCAATTCCAACAAGACGGCGCTTCGTGACAAAAAAGTAACGGAACCATTGATTTTTCACGGGAAAAGTTTCCGGACTGTGTTATCTCTCGAAGAGGTGATAACAATTGGCCACCATCTAACACGTTCCGACTTCTTCCTTTGAATTCATGTGAAAGAGAAGGTCTACGCCAAGGACCCAGCGTCGACTCAAGACCTCAAAGATGGAACTCTTGAGGCTGTCGAGGACATAGGGCAGCCACTTTGCGTTTGGTCATGGAAAATTTCATGAAAAGGATATGGTCTTGTAGTTGTTGTCGTGGTGGTCATTTGGCTGATGTTATTTTCCATTATGAGAAGTGAAGTTCAATCCCGAGCTAGGAAAGAAATTCTCTTGTCTCGGTAGGGGCCACCATTCTCACTGTTGGGTCAAAAATTAACAGTGCTGTGCCTAAGGTGGCGTAAGGACACAGTAACAAAGCATACACAGAACACAACTGCTTACTCCGAACTCGGCACAAGTTACAAGCTTCGAAGCTTGTAGTTTCAGAGGGGTCTCCTCAGGAGACCTAGGATTAATCAGGATAAACAATATATCAATATATCAATTATTGAAGGCATACCTTCCTCTTCATAATAGAATAAACATCTGATCATTTATCTAAATAAAATTGCATTTTCTTTGAATGTCAAAATACCACCTCTTATTGGAAAATATTGGATATTATATCAATCTTTATATATAAAACAAAGTTGTTGGTTACACCATTTATAACTGGAGATCGAATGCACTGTTTGTTATGAAACTTCATTTATGGATTCGTCTACGGCCTGGTTATTATAAAAAACACTAAAACTCTGAAAACTTCGATGAAAAATATGCTCATGAAGGAAATGCTTTCCCTTCTTTTGAATAAGGCTACGTTTGATGGCTCTTATCTAGACCCTGTAGCGTAGTCGTGAAGGTATTATATTTGATATTATCGCCATTAGATGGCGATGTTTACAATTACTGTATAATTTGCATGTTACTCATAATAACATGAAAGACTATTACCAAATACCAGATCAAAAAGCGGCAAACATCTCAAGTGAATTTTTTCCGAAATATAAAGTAAATCGGATATGGACGATCTGCATCAATCGTGAGTTGTCCATTTTCATCTTTTCTCTTCATTTCTGAAATGTTTTTGAATTTGGGTAACAAATATTATAATATTCAACAATTATTGCGTATCGAGGAATTCTTTTCATGTATATAACAATGTCATCAAAGTTTTGTATACGTTCGCCTAATAATAATTTATCTCCTGCATGAAAAAATAGCAACGATGGTTTTCACAAAGCATTATCACCAGTTGACCGGTGATCGGAGCTTGATACAGAACTCGATTTGACAGAGAACCAAGCCGTAGATCACTGGTTATTACGATCTGTAGAATCCACCGTTAGGATCATCTAGGCGAAACAAAGTTCGCCAGGCCAGCTAGTCATATCATAAATAAAAGCCCCGATGTCGTCCTCAATTACTCACAACACCACACGAACATTGGCGACACCCATTGGTAAAGCTTATTGTTTGTGCTTCAATCGTGCTCTACACTCATGGCGCGAACATCGGCCAATACCGCGATCATGAGTGTGGATGACTTCTTGATGTCACTTTCTTGCTTCTCGGCCTTCCCCGATCCGAGTCGATCTCTTGTGCCGTGACACAGGCTTCGCGGATAGGGCCTAATGTACCATCCACACTCACAGGCTTTCAGGGTACCCGCACAGTAAAGATTGAAGGTCAGTTCAGTGACTTAGCTTTCGAAATGAATGCGGTTCATGCGGTAATGAAGTGTGAATAGAATTTTTTTGAGTGAACCCCTTTTATTGATGGCTAAACCTGGCGAAAGTCTTCGTAGACTGCGCGGATGTCGCGGAACAATGTTCGAATATTTGTGTGAGTGTGGAGGATATATTTTGCCTCGAAGTCTCGGCTAAGTTCACCGCAGAATAGGGATGTTGACTATTTTTTGGAAATAATTTTAATTTGTATAGATAAGCCCTATACAAACACGAAAAAAATATTTTCATGTAAAAAATATAGCAAATACCAATAAAAAATGCGTAAATAAAAATAGTTTTCAAAATTCCCGCTGAGACGAAGTGATTATGATGAGGTCACTATACGGTAAACAGACTTCGCCGTATGTCAAAGCGAACTGATCTTGTGTGATTTCTTGCGAGCAAATCGTAATAACAAATAATCGTGAAAGAGTTCGCTGGTGATACGTTTTACTCACTTCTGTTCTCCGTAAGTTCGTACTCGTGATGACAGTAAGGTTATAGGTTAGCTTGTTTACAGAAGAGTGACGTCACGTATTCTCATTCGTGTTTGCAGTCACGTGATAAACGGTAATAGATCACACATTTTAAATCGATCTTATTTAATTTAATGAGAGTAATTAGATCACCAAAATATTTTTTTAGTATTTCAAAAACTATCTTCAATGTGGAAAACCTCAATTTATATGAATTTGTAACATGTGTTTACATCCCTATCAATTCTGGGTGAATTTTAGCCACAATACCCAATTCGATCAGTTGAAAAGGCCCATCAAACAAATTTTTCCTTCGGAACAGAATGATCCAATTAGGTGAGTCTCTTTAGTGAACCCGTTATGAATGGACCTGTTCAAACAAGAGGTATTTACAGGCTATGATTTCTGGATCCTATCGACACTGACATCTCAATACGAAGTCACGAACAGCCACGATATTACGAAAATTAACAAACACATCTCCGAGGGCTAAAGAGGATCGATTACTAATTATCATCATCATAAATTATTTAATGGATCTTTGAACTTCACCAACAAGTTTACGCGTTCATTTCGAAGACCATTAATTACATTGGAGAAACTGCAGCATCGAAAACACTCCTCCATATGGAGTAGAACTTTGGTAAGTTGCGCCGTGATCTGAATTCCGCATGGAAGGGAGGGTGAATTTTTTCCGTATCTGAACTCATTAGCCTCCCAAGCAAATTATCGTACTCGGGAAGAATGTTTTGAAGGTTGAGATTCCTTTTTATTTTCTACACACAATATGAGAGAATAAAAATTTTCCAGTTGAAACATTATCCATACATAAATAAGCTAAGACAATAAGGCAAACAGTGCATCTTTTTTTTTTGATAATAAATTCATATTTCTATCCGGGTCATTCTGGCCGCCAATTAATTCAATTTTGTCCTCCGTAAGGCCACCAGTTTTTTGAAATAAAAATTATTCGATTACTCCGAGGGGAATCTTTGGAATGCTACATAAAGAAAACCAATGAATATTTTTTCGATCTGTTTTCACATCAGTGCTTAAAATGAACAATAGTTTAACTATCCAACAATTTTGGGTGGGTGAAACTTTTTTCCGCTCAAGACATGAAAAAAAGTTGAGTTTTATTTTTCAAAAAAAGAGTACAACGACAAGGTTGCATTTCTCGAATTTAAGGACAAGAAACAACACCAAGACTGGCTTTTACCACAATGGCGGAACATACTTTTTTCGGACAAGTCACAATTCGGTTTACAAAGGAATAGTCGACGAGAAAGGGTTAGAGGTCCAGGCAGACTAGAGCGACTCCATTTCGCCCGGGAAGTTGTGCCCCTTCTAGGCGGTTCAAAAACGTGCTGGGGTATAATGTCGTGGGATCCTAGGCGTATTTGGCAGTTGATTGAAAGAAGGGGTGATAACACGGACGAATTTGGATTCTGTTGTGGAATAACTTTAATTGATCAAAACTAAGTACGTAATCGATAAATTTAGATTGTTTGTTCTTGTTCGTATTTTGTCTCATCCTGCATAAAGCAAAGAGTAACAAACAAAGATTTTCTATCAAATATATTGCAGTTGAAATATAGAGAAAAAAATTCATTCCATTTCTAGAATATGTGTGTTCTATCAAAAATTTGCAAGTTAAGAAGGCAATGACAGATTGTTGCGAGCGTGTGAGTTGGAAATTGCCAAAGTTAGGTCCTCAGCTAAGGAGATTGCCTTGAAGATGTTCAGCTCAAACGCCCTTTGTCGCCGCAGGAAATTGAGTAGCCGGCATATAATAATAATAAAAGGTAACGAGACCTCCTAAGAAAAGTGTTTTTCATTCGTTTGCATACTAGGTATTTGGAATCCATCCGTTGTCCTGCTCTTATCTGTCGAAGTTTTCAAAGATATTCAAGGTCAGGGATAGCACAAGATAGAAAGGGGTGGTCGAAAAGCCTCAATGGGGCTTATTGTTATTGTTCTTCATACTTCATCGAACCACCAGTTGACAAATTCTCACTAGTAGATAGTAGATTCATTGAACGATTGTGCTATTCAGGCTTCATCAAAAATATACTAACTGACAAAGAAACTGCAACACCCAGTAGAAGCTGTTTAAATTTTTCAATTTTTTGTTGGTAAAACAATAAAACATAGTATAGCAAGGAGTAAATGTTTACAATTTGAAAGAGGTCGAATTATTGGTCTACTGTTGTCGTTTCGGGAGATCGCTAACCGTACGAACAGAAATCCAACTACTCACTACTGTCATGAGATGTTGTCAAGCGTGGGTTGATAATACCCAAATTCGAAGAAGAGTAGGCGCCGGACGTCGAAGGGGTACGAATGAAGTTCAAGATCGACGTCTGAGACTTATGGCCATCAGAGACCGATTTGCGACAACTCGATCTTCGGCTGATGAGTGTTAAGGAGAACAAGGCCATCTTGTAACTGTCCGAACGGTTTACCACCGGATAAGGTTTTTTGGACTGCAGCATTATCGACCCCATCTTGTTTTACCTCTGACGGTTGAGCATCGCTGCAGAGAACGACAACATTGGAATGTGATTAATCTCGATTCTCGGTGCACACGATGGTCGAAGAAGGGTTTGACCAAAGAGGAACGTTAGACGACGTCGAGGAGAAAGACGTGAACCTCAGTTTGATGTTGAGCGTCATGTACAGGGTGGGCAAAATTGGTGCTACATGAACTAAAACTTTTTAACCCGAGGAGATGAAGAAAAATGAATGGCACCTTAAAGTATTTTTTTTTTTCGAGAAACTGATAATGCCATCAACTGCATTCCTCTATCTTCTTTCGTTTCCGAGTTATTGGCCAAAATTGAAATTTGGGCGATTTCATCTTTGGTCATTATATTCGTTTCTGTTTATGCTAGGATGTTGAAATAAAAACATTATACAGGCACTTTTCTGATAGCAATCCAGTGGCGTACTCAGATTTTTTCTAAGAGGTTTATTCGCTGAGTTATAACATAAAGTTGTGTTCTTCTTATGGCAACAGTAGTTTGAAATGACTTAGAAAGAATCGCCATTTCTTTCCCGTTTCAGAAATGTATCATATGTTTTAGTTCATGTAGCACCAATTTTGCCCACCCTGTACACCGGACCGTAGGCGTTATGGTATGGGGTGCTATTGCACATGCAAACAGGTGACCTTTAGTCTTTATTCGAGGTAACATGATAGCGCTGCGTTATCTTCAAGAAATAGTGTAGCCATATGTTCTCCCTTGCCTTAACCAGCTCGAGAATCCAATATATCAGCAGGATAATGCTCGACCTCATGTTGCCAAAGATAGTTTAAACTTTTTTGAAGCGACCCAAGTGAATCTTTTACATGGCCGCCCTGATCCCCCGATCTTTCGCCCATAGAGCATGTTTGGGACATCATAGGTAGAAGGCTCGGCAGTTTACCCCAGACCCCACGGACTTTGGCGGCTCTGAGACATGAAGTACAGGTAGCTTGGAATAGTATCCCTCAAGAAGAAATAGACCATCTTATTTAATCTATGTCAAGACATGTTAGGGTATAGATAACTGCGGTGGACAATCAAATTATTAACAAATTTATTGAAAAAAAACCCTTTGTTTTCTCCTTGCTATTTGATCTATGTTTCACCAAAAAAATTTGAAATTTAAAGAGCTCCTTTTGGGTGTTTCTTTGTCAGTTTGTATATCTAGGCATGGTAGAACAACAAAGTTACTGAAAATCATTATTCACAATCATACCCATACAAAACCAACAGACCAGACTTTTTAAAATACGTCGCGAATGGAGCAAGGAAATACAGGCATGGTATGCAAAGGAAACATTATTTTCAAGACTTGAGACAGTTTTTTCACATTCAGTTGTCTCGATCAATTTGACATATTAAAGTTGTTTCAATTCTTCGTGAACACCTTACTACCTTGAAAAATAAATTTCCTCTTCATGTAAATAGCAGAAGCTGCCCTCCCATTTTTTTTACTTAGAAAGACTATGAAAATTGTGTAAAATATCATGAGAAGCCCCACGAAGTTAACCCGAAGTTTATTCGTAACATCGCTCAGAAAGATTGCAGTATTCTACAAGATGATCTCGTCCTCCCGCTCCCATTTCACCGAGGAGATGTGTGTACCGAAATCACAGACAACAAGATACCGAATCATAAACGGGACAACGAGGAAGTCTCTGGGGGACTGTTGCAACGAACCTGACGATGGTGGTAAGTATTTAAGTGGCGTTTCAGATGTGCCGACTCTCCTGCCGCTCGGGAGAACTATGCAAAGGAGCAGTAGTAATGCATTTTAGATAAGCATCTAGTCACGACAGCGTTCTCTACTTCCAAAATAACAACCAACACGTGATTCCAATGGCTTGAGAGATGCGATTAAAATAATTTTGTTCCATTACGGTGCCATAGGAGCAGTGGCGCAGCGGTCAGCATGAACGAATACTTAAGGATTGCTACGTGTCGTGATTCCTTCCATGCCCTCCTCTGCATCGTGTATCGTACTGGTGTTATAAATACAGCGATATAGACTACAGGCCCGTGTCGAAAATTGATGGGTCATTTGAACCAGAAGATGACCTATCTAGAACGATAGAAGGACATAAAATAATAAGATTCAGCACTATGCCGTCACTTGTAAGCTGTCCAACTGAGTACAGGTGGCAATTCAAAAGGACAGGTAGACTTGGTACATTTGGGTCATATGACTTTTGACGGCATTCTTACCATCGATAGCTCCATGGAAAATAATAGGAAAACGGGCAGTGCCGTACAAAAATGATGCGCCATATATTCGGAAAATTTTTTTGATTTTCCGAAAATTTCCATGGTAAAATAGGTCATTTGACTTTGTACGGCATCAGTTTTATACGGTTTCCATACATCTTCTAATCCAATATTCAGCAACGCCGTACAAAAATCATAAGCCAAAGGGAAAAAATCGAGGGTTGCAACCCCCTCTCTTGCCGTGCTCCAGGGGGTCATTTGAAAAAGTACGGCTTCGGTTCCAAAACATTATCCAGCACTCAAAATTACTATTAAAAATAAGGCCGTCAAAAAAAAATTGTTCATTTTGATGTTATATCAATAATTATCTTAATTTCATCTTATGCTTGACCCATAAAGCTCTAAAGTCATTTGACCCAGTACGGCAACTTCTTTTTTTACATGATACTTTAAGATACAATTCTTATATTATATTGCCGTTCAAAAGAAACTGTTCTAAAAAAATTATAGAGAAATACAAAAAGTGAAATTTCCTTCGAACCTATGAAGATGCCTACCTCAGTTGTAGGTGAAACCATTTCGATTAAATGGTTATGTGAAATGAACAATTCGGAGTGATGAAAATCCACACGACACTATAATATCGAGATAAAGTCACTGCATGGTGTACAATCTATGCTGACGGAGTGATTGATCCATATTTCCTTGATGAAAATGGTCGAGGAGTAACAGTCAATGGAGAACAAAAAAATTTGTTGATGAAATTATCTCGAAAAATCGTGCTTCCAGATCGTATGATTTCTATGATTTCTGTCTTTAGGGATATGTTAAGTCATGAATTTATGCTGCTAATCTAGCAACATGTGGGAAATTGAAGAGCAACATTGAACTTGTTTGTTTTAAACCTTGATTAGTTTATCAAGGTGTTCTGTTTTTATTTTTGTACCCTGATTGTTTTAACAGGATAATGATCTTCTCGAACTGCTTCTAGTTGGTAGGATGATGGTGATCCTCGTTTATCTCGATGATTAACTGTTGTGACTGCACAACCGATGTAAGGGGGTTTACTTAACTATACGAGCCTTATGGTAATCTTGATGATCACTGCGATATTATGTTGTTATCTATACTTTGATAACAACGACGAAGAGGATGAGAGGAAGTGATGAAATTTGAACGCAACAAACAACAAACTGTAATTTTCTTGTTACCCTTACTTAGATAACAAGCACGAAATAGCTATACAAGTATGTATTAAGTATACAATCATAAACGCAACCTTCTATATGAAAATGTATAGCAAGAGAGAATTAAAATTACTGATTAAGAACTCATGAATTGTTTATTGACAACTGATAATTGACCGACGATTTCGATTAAGAGGGGTCTATACCGTTCAGTTCAAAACGCGATTCGGGATTTCTCATGATAGAAACCACCGATTTATATTGGGTTTTCACTATTATGGGATTTGAATAGTTCTTCGTGTCGGAAAGTTCATAACTTGTTTTTTCGTCAAGTGAAAAAAAAATTAATGTTTTTTTTTCGACGAAAAAAAAAGTTATGAACTTTTCCACTTGAAGAACTCTTCAAATCGAATAATAGTGAAAACCCCATATAAATCGGTGGTCTCTATCGTGAAAGATCCCGAATCGCGTTTGAACTGAACTTCGAACGGTATAAACCCCTCTTAACAACTGATACCTTGTCTCTGTAACATAGGGTTTAAAGACAATATGGAAAATATGGGAGGTTCATTTCTTCTGGGTAAAAGAGGAAATGATCAACAACCTTGAATCTACAGACCAATGAGAAAATCTTTGCACTTGGGATATTTCGATATCTGGCATGTGTTCTCTTATTCAACTTGTTCTGCAATAAATGTGTCACCATATACAGAGTGGGCCATTGAAAACGAAACAGCGGCTCTGTAGGTCGGCAGAACCGAGTTATATAAAAACGCTCGGACACGTCAACAACATTTTCGAGGGGGACATCGTTCGCGATAAACTTCACCCGAAATACATTCCATCCCTCGGAGCTGTGACCGCCACCCCTAAATTTTTAAATGGCACCATATGGCAAGTGATACCTCATTTGAAAGGTAGTTTCCTTCTTAATATCAAACAACAAAAATAAATTAATCCTATCGATTCGTTTTCGAGATATAGGTACTTGAAGTTGGGAAATAACATTTTATTCACTCAATCAATAAAAAAAAGATATGACAATGCAACTGTTCAAAGATTATCATTGTCAATGAATCAAATGTTCAAACTGTCTACCACCCATTTCCATAAAATAGTACAAGTTCTGTTCAAAATGAGACCTCACATTTCGTAGCATTTCCAGCGTAATTCGACGGCATTCTTCAATAATTCTACGTCGTAAATCTTCTAGAGATTCTGGTTCGGTTGTATAGATTTGGTTTTTCAAGTGACCCCACAGGAAAAAGTCGAGTGGGGTTAAATCTGGAGATCTTTAAACAGTTGCAATGTTAGATCTTATTTTTATTGATTAAGTGAATAAAAAGTTATTTCCCAACTTCAAGTTCCTATATCTCGAAAACGAATCGATAGAATTAATTTATTTTTGTTGTTTGATATTAGGAAGGAAACTACCTTTCAAATGAGGTATCACTTGCCATATCGTTCCATTTAAAAATTTAGGGGTGGTGGTCACAGCTCCGAGGGATGAAATGTATTTCGGGTGAATTTCATCGCGAACGATGTCCCCCTCGAAACTGTTGTTGACGTGTTCGAGCGTTTTTATATAACTCGGTTCTGCCGACCTACAGAGCCGCTGTTTCGTTTTCAATGGCCCTCTCTGTATTTAATTTTATGAGCTTTTACTGAGAAAATGAATGAAGGTTCACCTGATCTTATTCATATTTGTTGGATGTTGATGAGAGCACTTAGTGTTCTTCTATGGTCTGTATGCTCTATAACTCTATGAAAGCGATATTCGAGTTCAGTTCTTGTAGATGTGTGTGTAAACCACTTATCTTATCTGTCATAAAAACGATTTGAACTGTGGGTTAACATAAGTCTCTAACCCTACGTGTCTCACTGAATAATTTATGTTGTATATAATTATTTTTTTTATATCATGGCTATTGGAAAACCTGAAAGAAAACCCGTTACCTTTGGGAGATGAAAACCCTGACAGCTGTCCCAGCAAAATCGCTCCATTATTTGTTTAAAATGCAAAAACTTATTGAAGAAACCGTTTAACAGTCAACAGAACAAATGAGATTGGTTTAATTCACTTCTTCCATTAATAAGGTACAATATAACCACGATTTTACCACTTATAGTCAACAGAACTTCTGTAGAAAAATGAAAAACCTCAAAAATAATTCATCATTCTGTGACCACTCCGATGTAATTTCTACTGAGGAAATTACCGAAAAAGAAATCATTTATGAAAAAACACAATTCTTATCAATTCACAGCAGATACATACAGAGTGTGACAGCCAAATAAAATAATTTTTATTCAAAACGTTGATTTTTGCGATACATCTGAAAACACGTAATACTTCCGAAATAGTCAAAGATAGGTATAGAACATTATGCATGAATTGTGTCTAGAATCCAAAAAATAAATAATATACAGGGGGTTGCATTTGAAATAAGAAAGTTGGTATTGGCCACGGTCGCATGGAACACACTATATAATTTTATTTTCTTGAAAAATATGCGCATTTGAAATTACAAATCGACGTGTCCGAGCGTTTTTCCTAATACCCCCTCATTTATCCGTTATCGAATTTGGTTGTTACACTCTGTATATGGACAGAAGGATGGATTTGTGTAGTACCACATGACATTATAAGGAATAAGTACTCAAAAACTAGATGTCCACAGGTTTCTAGGTGATCTGTTACATCAACTCTATAAAATGTATTTCTCTTCTTTGTTGTTATTGTTGAGAACTTCATGAATTAATAATTTATCCGACAACTACTCGACTTCACCTTCTAAGTAAGCTTTCATGGTGGGAATCCTCGGATACATTCCCGAGTAGATCAAAATGCCAAACACAGTTTATAGCAGCAACAAATAAAAGTCGCCATACAAGATAATCCCATTATAGACCATAATATCTAGAACATTATAGTATGTACGATTGCATTATATCAGCTATTAATTCTATTATATACAGGAGTCACAGCCTAGCTCGTCCGAATAAGGAGCTGTTTATACAGCCAGGTGGCAATATTTTATGGTTTCATTCATTCGATGCATTTTACCATTTCTCTCCTGTCCGTAACACAATAAAAAAGAGACTGAATTTATTCGATTAAGTGGTAACCGTATTCTAGGTGTTCATTTCGAGGGTGATTTAAAACACTGGACGGAATCGATAAATGTACGATGGAAACGGCTTTCTAGTTGCTCAATAGATTCCACACAATGTATTCGAATAATTTTAGATACATTCTAACCGAACATAGTTATTCCCCTGATTAGTGTGGAAAATGATACTTTTTTGACGAAACTGCAGTTGACCGAAGGACGCATAGTGGAGAAAACTCTGTATGTGTTCTCAGTGCATAGAGGCATCTTGATATTTTTTCCGCACTCATTTAGATGCGAAAAAAGGTTAACTTTCAGAATGTAAATCCTTGCGGTAAAGTAATCAATAGATAAAAAATTTATGCTCCAAACAAGTGTACAAAGTGGTAATTTTTCACAAGAAGCTTCATTGCAAAAGAAAAAAGAGAGAGTTCTTTTTCGTTTCTATTTCTAGAGAAATACTAGATTTGAGCGCGTGACTTAAAAAAGTCACCAAATATGGGTACTTCTGGATTCTGATTGCCTGTCTTTTGTCCAGAACAGAAATCAATGCCCATCATCAAATTGACATTACGTATACCTGAGTCCATGGAAATTGACTGTGTCCCGTGTAATTAGCCTCAAATTAATTCTAAATTCATGAACGAGCGATCCATTCGGGGTTAATTCCATTCTCATTGACTACGATTCTTCAATGAGTTCCTCGAAAACACGCAATGAAGTGCAAATATGATACCATACGAATTAGTGCTCAAACTAGATGGATATTAGAATAGAGTATCAAAATTGATTGAATAGTCCATTCTAAACCGACATTCGATTCACGTTAAATGAAATATCGAGTCTCCACCGATCCCATGTGTGCTAAAGATGTAGTCAAGGTCAACGGTCCCCAAAATTTCTCTTTCTTTTCTTTCTCGTAAACGTAGAATAGCTGGTAAAAAAGTTGTGAATCATGCGAAAATTGTACCAATACTTTTTTCCTACGAATAACCATTCCTAAGATATCCTCATATCAATCATCGAATATATACTGATTCACTAATATGTTGTCAGAATTTCTCTTCTGCTCTCTTGCTGTCCGGAGAAGAACCGAAGCTGTGATGTTTGTCTATAATTATATAAATAACATTAAGTATTGTGGTTCTCATCTTATTTACTTCATTGAATTCAAAGTGCCGAAGATTAAGCTTAGGGTCTTATCCCATGACCTTTTTACAAGCTTTTATTCAGTTTCACCTGTCCTGGTGTCTGTCTCTCTTCTAATCGTCCGATTGATTCGAAATTTGGCAGGTGTACATAATTCTGATGACAATGCATCATGGAATATTAGTTATAGAAAAAAACAAAATGGCGGATGAGTTTTGTAATTATTACGATCCGATTCCATTCAAAATTAATATCTGGGGTTTTTGGGGTTCGACAATGATGATTCTTCTGTCAAAATTGCTTGTCTTTAAAAATGTTTTCATTATTATAGCTTGTTCACATTGACAGCAAAAGTCCGTCACCTCTCAATCACATGCTGGGCATTTGCAATGCGGTATTATAAGAGAGTATAGTCCATAATTTTTTCAACATTGGCATGGAGGAACTGAGGCTCAATTTGTTGCTGCATCAAGATAAAAACCCAATTGAATTGAATGTGATATGCTACTTCATACCTTCATTTTTATCATCTTTCATTTTATTTTTTATACAGGGTGAGTCTTTGACTTGTATATTTATTTTAACTGCAGATTCTTGGGGTTGAAAGAACCCTTTTTCATTTTCCATTTTTCCAAATTCGGTTCTGTTAAAAAGATATAGCCATTTGAAAAAAAATGAATTGATTCAAAAATCATATTCATGGAAATATGATATATTAAAATTAATTAGCCGAGACGGCAGCTAAAACCTATTCAATTTCATTCACCAAATTTGTGGAATTTCATTATAATAAGTAGTACCTACATACTTATTATTAGGTCTGTTTTTCCAAATGGAAATTCGACAAACATTGTTTACTTGCAATTTGATCACAGAATCTCAATACATCTTCGATTCAGTGATATTATAAATCCAGGGAAGCATTCAGATTATTCTTATGAATTTTTATTTTTTTCGTCAAAATTTGTCGGGAAAAATTGGGAATAACTCGAAAACGACGCGTTTTATAGAAAAAACTTGGGAATTCTTCTTTCTCTAAACCGATTGGTTCTTTCGAAAATATCTTCTACACGTGGTTTTTCTAGTATTTTTGCGTGGATTCATGAGTGGGCTACGCTGGCGGTGAGTAGCTGAACTATAAAGCACTATTTCCTAAGCGGGCTGGGCACGAATGCGTGATTTATTTATTATTCGAATTCAAATGATCTACAATCTACATGATCTTCCTTCCACACCGTTTGCAACGAATGTGGACTCAGTGGACTAGTTCTTTAAATTAATAGCTAACAAAATGGACCAGATTGTCCAGGCAGATTAAAGTTCCTTCAGTAGCTACTATGTGCCGCCACTTTTCGGCCATAAATTTCAGCTTCAAGGGTTTTGTTCCTGTAGGTATTTTTAAACTCAATAAAATTATATATATAATAAACATTGCAGAAAAAGAATCAATATTGTGAGCTATTCTATCCTCAGGAGATGAAGACTGTTTGTAGCGGACTTTTCTTCCAGATCTTTTGGAGACATACAAAGAACTGTCCGCTCAGCGCGCGCCGATAAAGCGGAATATTCTTCGATTCGGATAACCTTAACAATATTTTCACAAAGAATGAAGTACTCTCAGAGACTCACACCAATCTAATGACACCCCATATGCTAAAAACCTATGAGCCGTTCGGCTGTAGAGCGTGAAAAAGAAATAGGCATACACTCGAAAAACATTACCGTCCTTCTACCGCAATCAGGTAAAAAGAGATCGACACACCGACATCAACTCTGTTCGTTACTCTCATAGTTTCGGAGTCGACCTCCAATATTTATAAATCTGCCTAGTCTGATAAATAATGGAAAAAACAATGAAAGAGTATCAAAATCGCGATCGTCTTCTACACTAGTCAACCCCTTTCGGCAGATAAGAGGCAAACTTCGCTGATGGAGCGAATCTCGGCATGTAATGTGACAGCCGGTATTAATAGATCATTTCATGACTAAAATTAAACAAATGAATGTCGAAACTTATTTACGACGGCATGCCCAACGTTGAAACCGCATGTGAGAGAAGGGGGTATTTATTTATATACATTTTGGGTCGAGAAAAGACTAATTAGTGGGTTCTTTGAAGAGGCCTTGATTGTCGCGTTTAGGTCTCAACGTTTGATTGCGATGAAGCGTATCGAACTCGGTCTATTGAAATCAGAATTCAATTTCGAATACAAATGGAATTTCTAAAAGTTTGCTGTGCTATTTATAGGCCGACGATGAGATTTCTCAAGGTTCCTGATTCTTCAATCCTCGATGCTTATAATAAAGATGCATAGAAACCCTGTTGTTACGACTACAGTGGCTTTATACAGGACAGTGGCGACAATAGACGTTCACGTTTTGGTTGGTCGGACTGTTTTCGACCATTAATGGCGGACTTTCATTGTTTTGTTGTCATGTCATAGTGACAAAAAGCTCAAGATCGAGTCAAATGTCAAACAGCACGACACTCAAATGTAAACAAATATCCGCCATGTTTGTGCAAAAACGTGTTCTATGACCCTATTGTCGCCACTGTCTTGTATAAAGCCACTGTAGTAACGACTTACTAAAAATCGTGACCAAAAATAGCAGAACAAATCGGCACACTAGATTGTTGATTCGATCCTACTTCCGGATAGATCCGCAATATTTCACGGTCGTGGCGCTGTTGCGGCATTGAAAAAATAGCGCGACCTTTTTCGAGAGAAATGAAAATTAGGATCCAACCTCAGATTTTCATTCGAAAAGAAAGTCTCAAGCAAAATCTAATCAGTGCCAACGGCATGTATTCTAAGCATCATCAGATGCTCATTGTATTTGAGTGGATCAATTGTTTGCGCAAAAACTTGAGGTTAAATCCGATTCCAACCAATGAAAATCGGTATGGAAAAAGTGAACATCGCGTTTGCCTAGGCACTTGCAGCGGCGTAGCTACATGGGTGCAAGGGTGTGCAGTGCACCAGGGCCCCCGACCTTAGGGGCCCCCAAGGCCCCAAGCGCTGACCACCGTTTTTACCACGTTACAAGATTTGTATAATTTTTTCGGAAATAGCATCAAACGTTGGTATTGTCAAAATTCACTGGTGAATCGGACACCTCTCTGAAAAAACTAAATCCCTAAATCCGACTAGATGGTCCAGTAGGCCAGTAGGGTCAACACAATTTCAGCAATTAAACTACGTTTTTTTATATCATTCGTGCATTATCAGAGATAGTTTTGAAAAATTCGTGCAAAGATGAGCGAAGCCAAGCAAAAATAATAACAAAAAATGTTGAATTTTGAATTTACTTTTCTCTGCGATTTTATGCACATTCTTAGTGATATCAATTATGCATATTGAGTATTACAAATATGCGATATCAATTTGAACGACGCATGCAGAGCTTAGAAGAGACGAATACAAAAAGATAAAAATTTATAGGAGGGACTTCGAGTCCTTCAAATGCGAGCCTAGGGAAAATGCCATGGCATATGGTATAGATCCCCATTTCGAAGAAAAGAGACAAAAAAGTTCAAAAACATTTCGATGAATTAGCTTCCTTCTGAATTCTGATCACCGATTTCGAAGTAGGGAAGAATTGTTCGAAATGAATAATTTCTATAGAGTGCTCGATACAATAATTTCACAATTAAGGGGCCGTTATACTCTGGCCGACAAAAACTGGATCTCTACGTAGGTACATTCATTTTTCAGTTGTTTGCTACCGCAGGAAGGGCTATGTGGCACTGATGACGGCTAACAAGTTCACGCCTTCAATTCTTCAACTAAAAGCATGATTTTTTCTTCAAATTGAAGTTAAAAGATGTCTTGAGGGCACTCCCATTTCTTCTCTGCGAGAAAATTATTTTTTCGCATAAAAAAGTCGGGTTGAATTTGAGACTATATGAAAATTGACTTCATAATCGTTTTTTGCTGGTTGTTCATCAATTTTTTAGTTTTATTCAAAAAAAATTCCCCGTGGATAGGCGCTCAATTAATGAAAAAATGGAAATACTGAAAAGACAGAAAGTGTGAAATCGCGGAGAACTGTCTGAAATTCAAGGATAAAAAAAAATCAAGCTTTCAGGTGAAAAATCGAGGGCGTGAACTTTTCGAATGGAGAATCGGTGCCGTCGGCCAGAGTATAACGGCCCCTTAAATACAAGTTTCGAGGGTATGACTGCAGTCAACAAAATTTTTAATTTTCTGTCCCCCTCATTTCTGATAGATGTAGGAGAAAAAACTGTCATTCAAAGCTGCGACAAATTTCAAAGTAAATATTGCGATATGATAGGGACCAATTTTTCGATTCAATTTCTTAATATTTATCACCTATTTCTACTTGAATTGAATAAGGCATGGACAATTCACGGATTCTGTATGAAAATACAAAATGAGGAATCAATAAATGCGATCCAACAGAAGTATTTACAGCAATATCACTATTCCATAAAATTCCGGTCATCTCTGTAGGAGTCGAAAGATCTTTCAGCAAATTAAAAATAATGAAAATTTATTTGAGGAACACTATGGGCCAAGCTCGACTGCGACAATTATCGCTTATATCAATTAAAAATGAAGCTGCATCAAGTCTAGATTTGTCAATGAATCTTTTGCAAAAAAATGAGTCTCAAAGGTTGTTAACATATTTTTCCCGAAGAAATCAATCACTTCAAATTTAGACTTGATGGACCTCCAGGTTTGAATCCTCAATAATTAATTTAAATGAATTCCTCAAATAAGTTATTCTTATTGTTATTTTGCCAAATAATCTAACATATCAATAAAATAAAAAGTGTTTTCAAAGTTTTTTTTCATCCTCCTAAATATAATAATTAATTTAATATACCTACTACATAAATAAACATTTCGAATTACCTATTTCTTTTCATTACCTAATGACAACATTTATTCAAGTATACTCCTCAATTGTACCTTCAGTAAGTAGCTCCGCTCCTTCGAAGTATTCGACTTTTTAAAAACCAAACAATTCATTTAGGGGCCCTTCTCCGATTTTTGAACCAGGGCCCCTGACTATCTAGCTACGCCACTGGGCACTTGATAATGAACGAATTTAAATTGAAGCTTGCAATTGCAACAATTTTCTTGGGGTGCATATCTGAAACTTTTTCATTCCGTATGGTCAAATATCCAAAAATTTTGCCTTTCGTATAGTAACCTCAAAGGCAAAAACGCTCACGGACATCGAAACTCATGTTGGCATCTGTTACCGCTTAACGTGAAAAATAAAAATAAACACGTCAGTTTGATTGTCAGCACTGGGATCTGTCTAGATTCCTTATAATCTGACAACCAAACATGAATTTTTGCTTGACTTTTACTTTCCTTCGACCAATTGGGACTCTATTTTGACACTTCATTGAATAAATATAAAGATCTAGTAGTTTTCACATGCAAATATTGAATTTCGAACACTCAGATATCGTTTTTCAAAACACCATATACAAACTTAATTTTTTTAGATTCCTCTCAATTACTAAAATATTTTTTTTCTATACCATTTTTCCAAATTTGGCTTATTTTGACGAATAAGAGCACTTTTCTTGCCATATCTTCGGAACGGTTATTTCGAATGAGCTATATTTTGATTAAGATATCATTCCAATTATGGTACATTTTCCTCAATCAATATACTCTCTTCTAGTATGAGTTTCGACCTGATGGACTCTTAAATCCACGAAAAAATACTGTAAGACTATTTGGGAATCATAAACATTCAATATTCTCGAAAGAAACGAACAATTTGGAAAATCAAAGTATACCTAATTTGAAACAAGCAGTAATTTATCGAATGAAGTTCAAATTCGATTGAAATTCAACAACCTAACTACATTCAGATGGGACTCATTAGATATGTTTTCTGTTTCTGGTTCTAAAGGGGCTGGGTCAGGTAGGGTAGGATATGGGTGACATCGTGTGTGTCCAGAACCTGGGAAAGATCCTGTTTACAGTTCTTGTGCTCACTGAATCTTTGTGCCGAACTGATTCTTCCAAAGGGATATACAGGGTGTCCCACGGTCGAGTGCCTATTAGACGTTTCTGGAGAACTGGACATATTTGAAATCCGAAAATTGGTATTATGATATTGTTCGAAATTCTCTACAGACCGAAAATATTTTTGGAGCTTGAGCACTTCCGGTTATACCGGGAGTGGAAATAAATTTGTTCAAAAAATATTTTTTTCAATATTTTCGTTCCTGATATGATTAAGTATTCAATGCTGAATACATTTCTGTTGAAACCATTGTATTCATTCGAATAGTTTTCAAAATATCGAAAAAAAACCTGAAAAAATGTCGCATATTCATAGTCAGTGTTATGTTTATTATTCTCATTTTGAACATTCTGAGTGTAAACCGTTCTCACAACGTCAAAGTAGAAGAATGTGGAAAGGTCATGCATCTTTTGAATTTCATAAATATCATCACAGGGTGTTTCAAATTTTGTGTTGAAAACTGTGATCGAAAATTGGCAATAACTTCTGTTTTTCAAATTAGAACCCAATTTTTTTATGATTGCGTTGGATTCTGCGAAGAAAAATAGTGATAGCATTCTCAGATGTTCTTATTCCTAAATTCAGTAATTGCCGAGTATTTGAGCTTTTCTGGATTCATGTTGTACGTAGAGTCAAATTCATCGAATCTGAAGAAATTCGATGAATATTTTTATGAAACCATAGTAACAACTAATAATTAGATCTGTCACCTGTGAATTATTAATGGGATCATTTATCTTCTATGGTCACAGAATATTCTCATGCCAACAGATTCGATGACTATTCTTATGCAACCATAGTAACCATTGAAGTAAAATCGAGAAGTAAGGTTATGGTCTAAAATAAGAGCTGTCACTTGTGAATTAGGCATTCTAATGACCTGTCGAAACAAATTCTCAATATGCCGGCTGAGGGCAAACTCATAGTACATGTACTATAATTTCTATGGGGCAAACAACGATTTATGCTTATGATGCTTCAGAAAGTTGTTTGTCTATGGTTTGCCCTCAGCAGACGCCATTTTAGGTCAAGTGATTTAGAATGCCTAATTATTAATGGGATAATTTATCCTCTATGATCACAGAATATTCTCATGCGAAAGCTAAGGTGAATTTGACTCTACGTACAACATGAATCCAGAAAAGCTCAAATATCTCGGCAATTACTGAATTTAGGAACAAGAACATCTGTGAATGATATCACTATTTTTTCCGCAGAATCCAATGCAGTCATAAAAAAATAGGGTTCTAATTTGAAAAACAGAAGTTATGGCCAATTTTCGATCACAGTTTTCAACACAAAATTTGAAACACCCTGTGATGATATTTATGAAATTCAAAAGATGCATGACCTTTTCACATTCTTTTACTTTGACGTTGTGATAACGGCTTACACTCGGAATGTTCAGAATAAGAATAATGAACATGACTATGAATATTTGACATTTTTTCAGGTTTTTTTTTCGATATTTTAAAAACTATTCGGATGAATACAATGGTTTCAACAGAAATGTATTCAGCATTGAATACTCAATCATATCAGGAACGAAAATTTAGAAAAAAATATTTTTTGAACAAATTTATTTCCACTCCTGGTATAACCGGAAGTGCTCAGGCTCCAAAAATATTTTAGGTCTCTAGAGAATTTCCAACAATATCATAATCCCAATTTTCGGATTTCAAATATGTCCAGTTCTCCAGAAACGTCTAATAGGCACTCGACCGTGGGACACCCTGTATTTGCAGGGTGTTTCTAAGTTGGAGGTACAAACGATAAGGTGTGATTTCTTGTATAAGTTCAGAGTCTCATGAGCATTGGACCATAAACGTTTCGTTTTAAGATAGAGGGTGTCAAGGTTTTTTCTCATAGTATCTACATTCGACAATATATTCAACTAAAATTCATTAGCTAATATATAATAATTCAGAGTATACAGCATGTGACATGCCAATTTCGATTGCAAATCTACAAGGTGATATTCTTCATGGAAAACTGTTCTTTGTTTTCCTCTAAAATTGTTTTCTGTTGAAAAAACTTTCTCGTTATACTGAACTTCATGGTTTATTATAGTTTTGTCGTACCTGCTATCGATTAAGAAAAATACACCTGTTTTCATCACTAGAAAACCTAGTATCTCGAAATTATTCAAGGAGTCTCCCCTTTTTGTTTGTAGCTTAAATTTAGGAATGCGTGTATATAATTCCGCTTCAACATGGCTCAAGTCCTATGCCATGAGGAGCACTAATACTATCCTTTCTTTGAATGAAAATTGACCAATAACTTTTTAATGATTGTACAAAAACATTCTTCACGTTTATATCCATAGAAAAGAATTAATGAAAATTCGAATCATAGTAATTTAGGTGAGAATAATAGTGCTTGCAGTCCATTAATATCAAAATTAAAAATGAATAATTGTTTTGCAATATATAATTTTACGGCTATGAGTTCATGAATAAGAAATCATAGTCCTCCTCACATAATTGGTAATATATTAACAACAATTAACACTTCCCACAACCTTGCATTATATTGTGATCTCAGATGGAAAATTATTCAATGTTTATTTGTCGAAGCGATGTTACCTCATTTCGAATAAAATAATCCTAAATCAGAAGCACGCGTTTATTAATATATCGCTGAATGCATAATTATGCAAAAAGTATTCCGGAAAACCTGAACAATATCGAGTCGAGAATGAAGACATATTATTAATTGAATACCAAACTTCCTCTACCTTTTAGAATATTCGAAATGAATTTTCAAAGCTAACCAGAATAAAAAATGCAATTTCGCAGTTGCTGGAACGCGTAGTCTATAACATTAAATTTCGAGAAAATGTCTCGTCCTCTTTTATCATTATATCAAAATGCCAAACAAGGAAGGTTGTAGGTATCTGGTATAGAGTGACCGAATTTCGGTGAACCATTCATTTTAATGAGTTGTAAAAATGCTCAATGCTTCAGATATAAAAAGGATTACTTTTCTTGAAATTTCCAAGTTATTAAAGTTAGAAATTTGGTAATTCTCGTCATAGGAAATTTCGGATATACTTTAGGAATGATTGATGACACTGATTCCATCTCTCAGATCAATGAATGATCAATTATTCAATGAAGCTTACTTATGAACTAGGAACTGAATTTGAAGATTCTCTGGCGTGTAAAGCGGCCCCTAGACGGTCAATCATGAATGACAGTCTGACTGAACAATAAGATTGTCAATCCTGCCTTCAATCTTGAAGCCCCTACACGTATCATTCAAACTGACAGTCTGATTGAAATGACTTCAGCTCAGTTGAAAATAAAATACCAAATAGTACGCTTCTGATTATCATTAGTATAATGTCTCCAGATGAAAAAAAGTAAAGATAAGGCTTGTTTGGCCATTATCCTTGCATTGGGCACCAAGAAGACAATAAAACGTCTTTCACTGTGGCATTTGGCTTCATTTCTTTATATATGTTGAGGAATTATTCCGATGCAACATTTTTTTATATTCATTCATGTAACTGGGATGGGATTTATACCACAGTTCGGGGAAAGATTTATAAACACTTATGAACCTTTGAATGCAGTTTCGATCGTCAACCCTTTGGGGCAACCCACCGAAATCCTCGTTAAAGTTTTGCGAGCATCCGTCCTTCATGATTGCATTAATAAGACTTGACATGTAGTAAGTCTGATACGTTCTTAATAGTTTGAATTTAAGGGATATTCACTATTCAGTTCATTAAAAAATCAATTTAAATTGTGTACTCTTGTTTATTGCATCTACGTTTCGATGAACATCGCCATCTTCTTCAGGATGCTGAAAATTGGCATTTATTTAGTGATGTTTAATGTATACAATATAAAGAATGAAGCGAACCTATAAGTTGAGGTTGATAAAAAATTAATTTTTGTCTCCGTCCTTTTATCAGGAGTGTCATAATTCTACAAGTTTACCGAACCCATAAAACACATTCTTCGATCATCTAAAAAACAACAAAGTAACGACGACATTATTCATCAACTCCTATTTATACTAACATAAAAAAAAAATTTTTCTTTTTTCTTTTTTTTTCTTTTTTTTCTCTTCAATTGTCTTTTTGACGTGATTGAACCTCGGATTTCAAAATATTTGGAAATCCGTCAGTCCATTCTTCATTCCATCAGTATAGACCTTACACCTTCAATCGGAATGTCAATCTTCGCTCTGATGTCATTCCGAATGATCGTGTAGGGGCCCTAAAGCGGCCCCTAGACAGTCAATCATGAATGACAGTCTGACTGAACAATAAGATTGTCAATCCTGCGTTCAATCTTGAAGCCCCTACACATATCATTCAAACTGACAGTCTGATTGAAATGACTTCAGCACAGTTCGGGGAAAGATTCATAAACACTTTGAACCTTTGAAGGCAGTTTCGATCGTCAACCCTTGGATTGTATATTAAGACTGAGGAAAAGAATGATAGAATCACTACACCACCATTCATACTGTCAGTCTCCCCTCCACTCAACGTGATTGAACCTCGGATTTTAAAATATTTGGAAATTCGTCAGTCCATTCATCATTCCATCAGTATAGACCTTACACCTTCAATCGGAATGTCAATCTTCGCTCTGACTGTCATTCTGAATGATCGTGTAGGGGTCCTATATAAGAAAACATTACCCATTCTTTCATTCGGGATTTGATCACATTCGAAACCAAAAATTATTTTTGTGGTTTGAGGAGTCCTGCATAATATTGCTATAGAAATGAAGTAGACTGATCCTAGTTATGACTCTGAACCTAAATATAAAGAGGAATTTAATCAACAAATAGATGTGATCTTTTCAATTTGATGTGTTTTTTATGTACTCAATCAAAGAAGATCAAGAATGATTTGTACTCATCCTGAATATATTAACTTCTGTACGAATAAATGTTTATACAATTTCATTGGATGTTTTGTATTGGCCTAGCTTCTATTCGGTCATTTGATGTAAGAGCTTGAGATAACACTTTTCAGAAAATCGAAATAGTACAAACCGAGGTACAAACTCAGATCGTTCGAGTCAAATTAGTTGACAAAAGTGATAATCACTACAGCGTATTTGCCAATAGCTATTAGGTAGTAGAAAAAATTCCTAAAAAGTCCGTCACGATTCCATAAATTCTAAAACATTTTTATTAATTTGTTTTGATGTAGGCAATCAGATTTCTCTATTTTCTCTTTGCCGTGACCGTAACAAACCACTAGAAAATTTTCGAAGTAGCTTTTTGTTTTTCCTTTATCAGACTAAGATTATTGAATTCATTCAAACATGGTATACGAAAACAAGCCAAAATAAGAAAAAATAAGAAATAAGATTCAGGTAAGCCAACCCAAAAAAAGCGACCTCTACCCGAGGTTGTTCAACCGAGGCCGCAATGACGTTCATATTACGGAACTTTTTCAAACGAGGGTTGACTTGCAACCCTCGCCGGTTGGACGAGCTTTTTATAATACCGGTCCTAAGACTTCTGGCTGTGGGGTTATCTGAAGTCACAGGTTTATGCCAATAAGACTGCAGTCATCGAAGCATTGAAAGCCGAAATTAGACGTCGTATCAATGAAATACCACCACGTCATGTATTCAAAAACGTTATTGAAAATTTCGTCAAAAGGGAACGCTATTTACAGGATATTTTGTTTCATACGTAATTCCCAA
Source organism: Adalia bipunctata (assembly GCA_910592335.1). Taxonomy (NCBI): domain Eukaryota; kingdom Metazoa; phylum Arthropoda; class Insecta; order Coleoptera; family Coccinellidae; genus Adalia; species Adalia bipunctata. The sequence goes on from OU342951.1 coordinate 26,841,855, forward strand.
ATGTATATTTTCTAAATCAATGAATATTTCAATACTTTACTACAGAAAATCATGTTTTATTGAACACTGAAACCTTGCGCTTTTTTTTTGAAACACCCTTCACCAAAATGGATCATGAGTCTGATATTCAGGAATGTTGAGGATTTAGAAATCAAATTGGCGAATCCATCGGAAAAGCCCCAAAAACCAAAATCAAAATCATTAAATTTCAGATGATATCAACTGATAGTGAGATAAATAACGATTGCAAAGAAAATATATTCCGAAGGACACAAAAAAACTACCCTCGCAACAACATTCGAAAAGAATTTATTGTAGTGTGAAAAACGTTCAATCTGATAAATCTGAATGATCTGATGTGGTCTCCATAATAATAACAGCAATGACTCCTCGTAATAAGGAAACTTGTGAATATCATAGATTCCTTTTCGGTGTAGGGGGCAAGAACAAGAGATGGAAGATAAGAACGAAGCGCACACATAGGAAACTATTTACGATGAGAACGTGACGGTAAAATAATGGATGAATATAAGCTGCCATATTAAACAGGGAACTTTGAAAATAAAGCATCCTTTCTAGTAAGAATATTGTAGGATGTTGGAGAATCTGTAACAAGCCTAATCTTGATGTACAAGGTCCTGCAATAGTGCGAAAATCTTTCATAGCTACCGAAGCAGACATCTCAGAGATTTCGTAGGAAAGTATACCTCTTGTACCTTCATTTCTGCATCTTAGGAAATTATTTTCTGATAGACAGAGTGTCCTCGATAAATGTTATTCAACAAATAGATGATTCTTTCAATGGATCACCCGATATATTTCCACATATTTTCAATGACATTCATCACCTCTTTCATGACGCAAAATATTAGAGACATTTTTCCAATGGTACAGATCTTATTCAAAGGAAACTGCGAAAAAGTGAGGGAAAAGCAATTCAGTAAAAGTCTTTCGATTTTCAGAAGCGATGAATTTGACCTTAAAGTTTTTTAATTGAAGGATTTGCTTTGTCGCCGTTCCTAAATGATCGACCTGTCATATACAGGTTTCCGTTATTAAGATCCAAATATGAAGAACTTAAAATTATTATTTCTCGATTTTTTCATATGTAACACCCTGTATTTTTTCCCATAATAATGTAGACAATTGAATACCTTACATTTTCTCAGAAGTAACTATAGGATTATTTTCACTCCCGCATCGACACGAAAAATGTTATCGCAACTGGAAATCTCATTCAAATAAGTAATAACATAAAAAACTAACAGACATTCAAAAAATGAAACAAAACTAAATGAATAATCATTGACAAACTTTGAAACCTTCCCAGAATCATACTTCCTGAGTATCAACATAAAATTGATATTTTTTCCGTACAAGTAATACATACTGACCATTCAACCAATTATATCAGTTTTTAAGTTAAATTGATATCGATTACGAAAAAATTTAATTGATGTATTAGGTATCGGGTGTGGTAATCATAAATAAGTCAGATCAATCTCTTTATTGCATCGATCCTAGCTTTCGGTCATCATTGTGACCATCTTCAGGGTGGTGGCAAAAGGTATTCAGTGTTCCTGGGAATGGAGTGGCAATATTAAATATACAATTAAATTCTAAAATACGTTTTACAACGTATTTCAGAATCATTCGTCAATCGAAGCGGGTTTGTCAGTATAGACATGAGCCTTAACATAGCCCCCCAAAAAGTTTTCTATAGGCGTTAAATCGCACGATCTAGGTGGCCAATTGACCGGCCCAAACGTGAAATAAACTGTTCACCGAACTTGCAGAATCAGTGGTGTCAAAAAGAAAATAGTCACCCGATATATAGGAGATATTTGAGAGAAGCGGATGTAAGGATGTAAGGAATTCTCATATGGAATTTTGGTCTGGCTGTCTGTATGTAAATTTTTTTGCGCATTACGCCGAAACTACTGCACAAAATTTTATGCGGTTTCCACTGTTCTGATTCTGAACATCTCAAGTTTCATTGTCATACGTCCCTTAGAAGCAAATCTAAATAGTTATCATTAATTGATAGTGGAATGAAAAAATTAGTTCGTCGATCGCAACTTGTATTCCCATCACCCTGAAATATATGGGATCTGGTACCTGTAATCACCCTGTAACTTCAGAATACGTTTCATCAAATCCATCATCCAGAATCGAGTAATATCAGAAGTCACTCACGAAACAAATCAATTAGGTAACAGATAAAATTTCACCTCGTGGAAAGATTATTCCACCTCACCAATTTGCATGCTAACTAACAATATAACAATCCAAATACATCATCCAACAATTGTTAAAGTGTCATGAATACCCCATCAACCAATTTCATTATGATTAACATACAACAATTAAAACGATACAAAACCCACAAATTACTATTTTACGTGACTTGAGGATGGTGTTAAGGGCGAAAACCCAGGGTGGTAAAATACCGCGATGATTTCTTCACACAAACTACTTTATAATTTCATTGTTTTTTCTAGTCTATTATGACTGTTCGATTATAGACTTTCTTCAAGATCCTTCTCACAATATTCGTGATTTGAAATATTTTTATCTGCGAACTTGCGATATATGGCACTTACATCACTCATTTCATGTTAGTTTAAGACATCTTTACCGAAGTATATCAAGTCCCATCACTTCAAAGGAGCATTCAATTGGTTGTCATGATTGAAAACAATTATGTAGTACAGGGTGCGGCACGGAGGATGGATGGTTTTAAAAAAATAATAAAAGCGTTAATTTTTACTCAAAAACACATTTATTGACGGAATCAGATTCTCAAGGAAATAGCATTTGAGACAGTCAAGTGTGGAAAATCACATCAGGCATGTGGTGGCCGAAATCGGTGATGCAGTGCTGGAGGCGCTCTTGGAAGTTCGCGTAGACTCTCTCCAACATCGCTCTCTCAACTTGGGCAACTTCCACGCGAATAGCCCTTTTCAAGGCTAGAGTATACGAGACCAAGCCCCGAACTCTGGACGAATTGAAAAGGGCTATTCGCGTGGAAGTTGCCCAAGTTGAGAGAGCGATGTTGGAGAGAGTCTACGCGAACTTCCAAGAGCGCCTCCAGCACTGCATCACCGATTTCGGCCACCACATGCCTGATGTGATTTTCCACACTTGACTGTCTCAAATGCTATTTCCTTGAGAATCTGATTCCGTCAATAAATGTGTTTTTGAGTGAAAATTAACGCTTTTATTATTTTTTTAAAACCATCCATCCTCCGTGCCGCACCCTGTAGAATGCTCTTCTGAAATTTTAAGGAGCAGTCAACTTCATTCTTGAATCGGCCCTTATACACTGCGCAAAAAAATCAACGCATATTATGGAAATCTCAAATTTATTCTACAACTGAAGGTGTTCTCAATGATAATTATTTTTATCAGAATTATGCATGCATATGTTATCCACTTTCAACGTTTTTCTTCAATACAGCAGGAATTGAAAAAGATGATATTATCAGATTTTGAATGTATTGGCTCCATTCTAGTTTTCGATCAATTCTAGTGATCAATAGTTTTTCTTTCGTTTGATTTTCTACACTCGATCGCTTTGCAACGCGAAACACGCAATTGGACCCAAGAGGAATGTGCCCAAGCGGTAGTTTTGCGAGAAGAAGGGTGGACATACACAAGAATTGCAGAAAGGTTTGGAGTTTCCCATGCAAGTGTGTCCAGAATGTTGCATCGATTCAGAGAGACAGGTATGAATGTCCGAAGACCAGGACAAGGTAGACCACGGGTAACAACAGCCATTCAAGAACGTTACTTGAGAGTTTCTTCGTTGAGACAACGGTTTGCAACCGCTCGCCTCCTTCAAAATCAGCTTGAGCAAACTCATGAGGTGCAAATTAGCACTCAGACAATAAGAAATCGCCTCAGAGAATATGATTTAAGGCCTCGTGTCGCGGCAAGAGGCCCAGCTCTTACCCCAGCCCATCGAAGGGCGCGTTTGGATTTTGCGAGAGAGCATATCCATTGGGAAGAGGCCGATTGGGAAAGAGTTCTCTTCACAGATGAGTCTAGATTCTGCCTCTACCATTGTGATCGACATTCCCTTGGATACAGACGTCCACATGAAAGATATGCTCAGTGCAATTTCCTGAATACTACTAGTTTCGGGGGAGGATCTATTATGGTATGGGGTGGAATATATTTGACTGCTCGCACAGACCTAGTGGTCGTTGATAATGGAGCTATGAATGCTGATAAGTTTATAAGGAACATTCTTGAAGAACATGTAGTGCCATTTGCCCCATACATTGGTGAAAATTTCATTTTTATGGACGATAGTGCCAGACCCCATCGTGCGCGCATCGTTCCGGAGTACCTTGAAGAGGTTGAAGTCTCTCGAATGGAATGGCCAGCAAGAAGTCCGGATCTCAATCCGATTGAGCAGGTTTGGGACAACCTCAATAGAAGGCTGAGAAGTTCAGAAAATCATCCAGCTACTCTTAATGACTCAGGAATCCAACTCGGAGAAATCTGGGAAGGATTAGATCAGAACATTTTAAGATCACTCATTTTGAGTATACAGGGTGGCCCACCCCAGACGCGGTTCTCATTTTGAGGCAGTAAATGAAGACATTTTGAAATTTTTTTTTCGTGAAATGTGAAGGACAATCAGATGCACAATTTAAAATTGTTTTCACATATACATGGTGTTCGATAACAAAGATATAGACCAAAGTTACACTTTTTCAAATGGAATACCCTATATATGAATTCAAAAATTGAATGGCAAGCTCAAATAATGATGAGTTTATAGAGACCATTTTATGCCTTATAAGAACCATTGAAGAGAAAATGGCGAAAAATCGAAAAAAAGGAGTATTTTTAATTTGCAATTAATGAATAAACTCTTCAAGCCAACGAGACAGACAATGTTTTTTCGTGTAGGCATATTGGCTACCCTTATGCAGAAGAAAAAAATTTAACTCTGGAATATACTGAGTGATCATAATTAATGTTCAAACATCAACTACAAACAATGGTCAAAAACTTTCTTATTTCAAATGGCACACCCAGTATTTCTTTACCTTGTTGAACGTAAAAATTAATATCGAAACTATCTTCATTGGGTTGCCCTATACCTAAACCTAATAGTTTTCAAGTAATTCTCGATTTTCAATTCAACTAGTTATTAGCGATATTCATAAAATATTTGGAAATATTTGTGGGGAAATGATCACAATATTATTTGAAATCTGAAAAACTCATATGAAGATCTCAATGATGGTGTTGCGGTCACGCAAGATTTATTATTCCTTCATAAATGATTAGGTATCTACTGTTTTTCTGAATATCAATTCTTTTTTCAATTATTTTCAAATCAATTTCGCCTAGAAGGCATTAAGTGTCATTATCATTCAATCTTTTCCGGTACATGACCTTAAATTTTTCTTTATTCCGATCGTTTTGTTTGATTTGAAGTTAAGCCATACGTTCAAAGAATCATGTAACAAACGATTCATTTAAAAAAATATTTGTTCAGGCGATGAACCTGTGCTCCAGTCCAACATTTCCCTATTCTTCACATTTTCAATATTTTGAAGACTTTTAGAGATTTTCAAAAGAGATCTGTGATAGTGAACCTCTGGCCAGAGAGTGAGTTGAGTACCGAGTGGAACGAGTTTCACCAGCATAAGGACATTCAGTTCAGAAGTAGGGTAGTATTTGAAGGTATTTTGTGAACATCTTTGAAATTTTGAGTCTACTAATACTCAATTCAAGAATTGGAGATAACAAGTATGAAGAATCAAAGGTTCATCGCCTGAGCGAATATTTTTTTAAATGAATCGTTTGTTACATGATTCTTTGAACGTATGGCTTAACTTCAAAACGATAAGAATAAAGAAAAATTTAAGGGCATGTACCGAAAAAGATTGAATGATAATGACACTTCATTCCTTCTAGGCGGAATTAATTTGAAAATAATTGAAAAAAGAATTGATATTCAGAAAAACAGTAGATACCTAATCATTTATAAAGGAATAATAAATCTTTCGTGACCGCAACACCATCATTGAGATCTTCATATGAGTTTTTCAGATTTCGAATAATATTGTGATCATTTCCCCACAAATATTTCCAAATATTTCTATGAATATCGCTAATCATAATAGTAGGTTAACTATAGTTGAATTAAAAATCGAGAATTACTCGAAAACTATTAGGTTTAGGTATAGGGAAACCCTATGAAAATAGTTTCGATATTTATTTTTACGTTCAACAAGGTAGAGAAATACTGGGTGTGCCATTTGAAATAAGAAAGTTTTTGACCATTATTTGTGGTTAATGTTTGAACATTAATTATGATCACTCAGTATATTCCAGAGTTAAATTATTTTCTTCTGCATAAGGGTAGCCAATATGTCTACACGAAAAAACATTGTCTGTCTCGTTGGCTTGAAGGGTTTATTCGTTAATTGCAAATTAAAAATACTCATTTTTTTCGATTTTTCGCCATTTTCTCTACAATGGTTCTTCTAAGGCATAAAATGGTCTCTATAAACTCATCATTATTTGAGCTTGCCATTCAATTTTTGAATTCATATATAGGGTATTCCATTTGAAAAAGTGTAACTTTGGTCTATATCTTTGTTATCGAACACCCTGTATATGTGAAAACAATTTTAACTTGTGCATCTGATTGTCCTTTACATTTCACGAAAAAAAATTTTCAAAATGTCTTCATTCACTACCTCAAAATGAGAACCGCGTCTGGGGTGGGCCACCCTGTATACCGTCGTTGCCGAGCTGTGATTAACGCAAGGGGTGGAAATACCAAGTATTAAATCACTTATCATCATTTCAGTATTTTGAAAATTGTTCATTTCTCTTTTTTCACATAGGATTCGGTGAAATCCTGAATTTTTCTTCCATTTAATGTGTCTTGTTTCGTTCAAAACCTTCCCGAGAGAACATAAAAAATAAGTTATAAGGTCAATGTTGAATTAACTTTCATTAAAATTGAGACTTTCAGAATGTGCGTTAATTTTTTTTGCGCAGTGTAAATAACGATAGACGTAGCGTAACTATCAATATACAGTTGGTATGGAAAAGCCACATGGAATAAATTCATTATCTTGGTTACTGTATCGGGTGTCCCAGCAACGAGTTTGGGACACCCGATACATCCAGAAACACAGGTAGGTACAAACTAGTGCTGGGAATCATGAATGAATGATTTGAATATTCGAATATTCATTGAATATTTATTCGAATAACTTGGTTTTGCATTATTCGAATATTCATGAATATTCAGTGAATAGTTGAATATTCAGTGAATAATTGAATATTCAGTGAATAATTGAGTATTCAGTGAATAGTCGAATATTCAGTGAATAGCTGAATAGTCAGTGAATAGTCGAATATTCAGTGAATAGCTGAATAATCAGTGAATAGCTGAATATTCAGTGAATAGCTGAATATTCAGTGAATAGCTGAATATTCAGTGAATAGCTGAATATTCAGTGAATAGCGGAATATTCAGTGAATAGTCGAATATTGAGTGAATAGTCAAATATTTACTGAATATTCAACTAATCACTGAATACTCCACAAATTAATTTTTATGAATTTATTTATTCAGGACTGAGCTGAGTCATCCATCATTCGTGATGTTACAAATAAAAGTTTGAATGATCATTCAACTGTCTATTCAGAAATAATTAAAGCAAGTTTTTGTGATTTACTACGAACAAATTCTTTGATATTCACATCTGAACTATGAAAAGTCAACAAATGTTACAGAGTATATATGTTCAGAATTCAGATACAAAGAGTGATAAAAAAAATAATGAAGGTTCAGGTTGTAAAATTTGAAAGAGTAGTGGAAAAGATACATTTTTGGTGAATTTTGCAGCTATTAGGTTCAGTTCACGTATATCACTTAATTGAAAGCATTTAATATTTGGATATTTGATTGACTCGATCTTTACTCAATGGATGTTAGGTTTAGGTACACAGATTGATTATGTGTAGGAATTTGAAAATTGTTTTTACTATCTGCATTCTAGGGTCCATTGAAATTTTCGAATTGGTAGTCGGAAATAATATCCAAATAATCGTGTAATTAATTCTCAAATATTTAACGACTTCATGATTTAATATAATTTCAAGTATATTCATATGTTTCATTTTTGCCATAAAAAAATATGTGTTGACCGGTTTTAGGAAATACAAATTACAAATCAGAATTAAATCCATCAGGTATTCACAGTAACCTTTATAATGCCAACATTTCTGAAAATTTCATTGAACTTTATGTTATACAGTTTAAACTCAAATTATTCATTCTATAAATTTATTGAATAGGAGTAGGTACATACGTTTTATTTCATTTGATAGTAGAGACTAGAGAGACTGCTATTCATCCGAAATAGGTATACCTATAATTTCCAATATATTCTTTTGAATGAACAATAAAATGCAAATTCATCCCCATTGTTGAATACCTTCCGATAGTTTGGAAATCCCAGGCGGCAAAAGTCCAATATAAATAGATTTTATTAGGTTCCTTTCAGGCTCATGAAATTTCTGTCAACGTTAAAATTTTTGTACATAAGTTTGTCTACAATCTACAGGCTCTGATTGGGATCAGGTGAAATGTAAAATTTACCTGATCTGATGAACGAAGCCACCTTCTCTTCAGTAAAGGTAAACAATAACATCTAATACTACCTGGCTGATTTAAATAGGTCAAACTACTGCAATCCCAAAAACAACATCCTTGGCCATCGAATAAACTTCGTCGGTAGCATTATTTGAATAATCATTCATTTGTGTAAGTAATATAATTTCTTAATATTGAATCGTCGGTTTTCCAATTACAGAGAAAAATAGTGAATTATACACGGGAAATATAATAGATTTTAGCCCTCGATTCTATCTCCCTCGAGCTAAAACTTTTTTCATTATAAGTATGATAAATAACTATTTATATCATTAAGGTTTTTGTTTGTAATATTCAAATACATAATCACTGAATATTTATTGAATAATCACTGACACACACACACAACTATTCATGACTACTAATGAATAGTTAAATATTCATGAATACTCATGAATAGTTGAATATTCATGAATACTCATGAATAGTTGAATATTCATGAATACTCAATGAATAGTTGAATATTCATGAATACTCGTGAATAATTGAATATTCATGACTACTCATGAATAATCAATCGTGAATAATTGTTTGAATGAATTATTCGAATAATCGAATGAATTGAAGAATGAATATTCGAATACAAAAAGGCAAAAAAGTCCCAGCCCTAGTACAAACCCCAATTTTTCGAATAGGAAGTATGGGTTCGGGATGCTTCGTTTGAAAGGTCGCGTCATTCTCTATTCAGTTGTTTTGAGTTCAGTGAATATATCAATAGCACAGCACGTGATATTTTGTTTAAAACAAAAGCGGTAGTTTATCCAAATTTTGGATGGAAAGCTACATCTTTTTACGAATTTCAACATAATTGCATGCATATATTCGAAAAAATGCCTAAGACCGGGTGATTCAAAAGTCTGGAAACGGTGAATTTATTTCGCGCACAGGAGGAAAATCAGAATTCTGATGTCTGATATTTCAGTAGCATGAAATAAACTAGAAGTTACTCGACAATTATTTATATATGATTTTCGATCCATATCGAGAAAGAGGTTCTGCTAACTTGATATAAAGTTAGCAAAGCCACCCCGTAGAATAAAATTAAGGACAACAATTTTTTTTCAGGACAGGTATTCGACAATAAATGCACTAGAAAAAATTTAATAACGGATTCGCTGTTGCCAAAAATGCGATGATTCCAGAAATGTCACGAAATCGCGGGAAAAAGGCGTAAAATAAAATAGAAGGAATGAATTTTTTGTGTGTTTATGTTAAGTTAGCAAAGCCATCCCGTAGAAAAAATCTATGACAGCGACAAATTTTTTTCTTTCACGACAAATTCTCGACAATTAATGCAATAGGTTTTATTGATTTTCTCGCCAGTGGCACTGCTAACTTTATAGACATGGAACTCTGATACTGGGGTCTGTAGTGATTTCGCCCGAGGAATCGAATGTGCCCATCAGATTTTGGGCCAAAAGGGCCTTATATGAGATATGAGGTACAACTTCGAAATTTCAAATGCAAACTCATATTTTTTAAAGTTCGGTCTCTTATCTCGTATAAGGCCCTTTTGGACCCAACATCTGATGGGCTCAATCGATTTATCGAGAAAAATTACTAAGGACTCCAGTATTAGAATATGAATTTTTCCATCCGGATCTGAATGAACGTCCACGGGTTTTTGAACAAAAAACGCTGCATATGGCCTACAAATCTCCGATAAATTAAGGATTAAAAGGGGAAAAAATTTGGGCTCTTCCTAGTTCGATTCGCCAGAATTGTTTTGCAAATGTAAAAATGGGGTAAATGTAGCAGTAGCTTTTAACATCTTCGTATAATCAAAAATTGGCTTTTTCGTCACCTAAATACAATATTCACATCCTGTCTGATTGTATCAGAGAGATTCGCTCGCAGCCGCTAGCTTTGGTTCGATCTGACCTATCGATCAAGTCTGTGTTACCTTTAAATTTGAAGATGAAGTTTAGTAGGTGCTTTGAAGGATATCAATCAAGTCGCATCATTAAGGTATGATTAATGAATGTTATAGTAATTAATGAGGGGTTATAGTAATGTGGAATATTTTTGAATTCGATATTTTATTGACTGTTTTTTTGGTAATAGCATAGGTTACATTTTCCCCGCATGTTCTGATGGTATGGGGCAATTGCAATGCAAACTTAAAATACTTGATACATTTGCCCCTTACCTATATTTTTTTTATATTTTTCAAGAGAATATATATACAGTGTGTCCATTCAGTGTGTAATTCTTCGATATCTCGAAAGCCATAACCTAAAGAGAAAAACTTTGAGGGAAAAACTTCTTTAGTTACTAAAGTTGCTTATTTCAAAAATATTTTAAACATTTCTGGGTGTTTTATAAAAGCGGGACGACCTGGAGACGAGTTTTTTCAAATGGAACACCCAGTATTTTTTATTCAAAATTTATTCCGCTAAGGTTTAGCTTTACATCGCTGTAAAAAAACTTGAATTTGGTTCGCGGAGTTGCCAAGTTTTAATTGATAAACCCATTTTTACCACTATTGAAGGGTCATGTTGAATTGGGCATGATATATTCATTTATGAAATTTTGAAAATATTTTTGGCATACAGTAGTAGCAGGGTCTCACATACACCAATCCAGTAATTTTGCGACATGTTCTTTAACAGGGTGCTCAATTTTGTTGAAAATATTTTTGAAATAAGCAAGTTCAGTAACTGAAAAAGTTTTTCTCTATAGGTTATGGCTTTCGAGATATCGAAGAATTACGCACTAAATGGACACACTGTATATAAAGATGGTTCTCTGCTGTAAAAAAAGCTGTTAGGGCCCAAGTATTTCTTTTGAGCATCAAACAGGGGTTTGTTTTTTATTTCATTATGATTATGTAGCTCTGTTATTTTTCGAAATAAATGAATGAATAGCATATCAAATTCAAGGGGAGCAACATATATTTTTACAATTACCCCATATGTTCTTCTATGCAATTCTATAGCCACTTTTAAACCGTTTGTCACTTTTGCAAATGTAGCATATTGTCAACAATTTGAAAAATATACCTTTGTTATATCGTTTTCTTGCTTTCTTCAAAAAAACTTTTTGATACCTGAATTCTATGGTGGTGAATTTGATGTGGTATCAACCATGCTAATAAAAGAATTAATAAATGCCACATTTCAGGATTTAATTCGAACTACTCAAATTTTAGAACCGATTTGCCCCAGTCTACCTCACATTAATTTATGCTACATATGCACACAACCAAACTTATATGGAATCACCCAGTATTAAGATGAAATATTATTTTGATATCTTTTTCGTTAGAAGCAAATAAAAAGTGCATGTGTTTACTCACAAAAACAGTTAGGTTCATAAGCACTTGATAAGATTTGGCTTTGCAGTGTCGATTTTACCATTTCGTTCGAACGTCGCAGTGAATTTATATTTTGTTTTTTTTTGCGAAGTTTAAAAAAAAATGCCTTATGTGGGGTTATCGGAAGTCCAGAGAGGAAGAATTATTACTATGACAGAACAAGGTATGTCACAAAGACAGATTGCAAGAACGGTGGGGGTTACACAAGGGGCTGTTTCAAAAACCTATGCAAGGTTTCTGGAGTTAGGAATCCTAAAGAATATGCCGAGAAGAAGTCGTGGCAGAGTAACTACAGAAAGGCAGGATCGCTTTTTAGCCCAAACAGCAAGAAGAAATCCCGCAGTATCTCATTCAGAGCTTCAAAGGCAATTTTTGCAACTACAGGTGTTAGCGTTTCTGTCGAAACTATCAGAAAAAGACTTCGCGCTCGGGAATTATTCAAGAGAAGAGCGTTAGGAGTTCCAGAACTATCAAGGCAAAATAAAGTTGACCGTTTTAATTGGTGTTTAGAGCATGAAAATTGGACTATTGAAGATTGGAAAAATGTCTTATTTTCGGATAAGACCAGAATTGGCCTACGATCAGGCGTGTTCGCATTTTAAGAGGTAGAGGGAGGCAAGCTAGGCTCCAAGCTGCAAGACCGATCCCTAAATACAAAGGAGGTACTGTAATGTTTTAGGGCGGAATTATGTTTGGTGAGAAAACTCCTTTAATTCCCATTAGACAATCTCTGACAGGGCATAGGTAGATATGTTGATCTAGTGCTACAACCTGTAGTGAGGCTCTGGCGAGGTGCTTTTGGAGATTATTTCCTATTTATGCAGGATAATGCACCTCCACATACCAGCAGAGTTGCAAAAAAATTTTCCAAAACAGAAGGTGACTGTTTTAGAGTGGCCTTCTTGTTCACCGGACCTTAATCCTATCGAGCACTTGTGGGATAGGATCAAAAGAATAATTAGAGCTCGTCAAAATAATCCTGGTAACGCAGAGCAACTTATACAAGCGGCTTTAGAGGAATGGGCAAATGTTACAGAAGAAGAAATTAACAACTTAATAGAAAGCATGCCTCGTCGAATTCAAGCTTGTATCAATGCCAGGGGTGGTAATACTGATTATTGATTTGTTAAAATCGTTTTATTTGTTGTTCAATTCTCAGTTACATAAAAATTATTTTTAGAGAAATTTACACTTTTAATTTCCTGTTCTATTATAAAAATAATCTTTTAATAATTTATATTATTTTTGTAATAAACCTGTTTTGGGAAAACTGCTCTTCACTTTTCAGCGAGTTTTTTTTTTAATAAAATTCGTTTTTTCCAAATAACAGGGTGATTCCATATAAGTTTGGTTGTGTGTATTTCAACAATGCAAACTGCGCAGCCATGTTGATAACACCATCATGATTTTTACGCATGAATTGGATTCTTACAGATATTTCATTCATTGAATACACTCGCAATTAATCAATCATTTCCATTTGTTTTTGGGATAGAAGGTGACAATTTCCATTCACTCTGAATGTATGTGAAAGATATCAAGAAAACAATCTTATCAATAATTCGATTAAGCCGGTCTAGTATTATACAGGTGGGCTGTTTTTCGAATATTTCGAGTCCATTTTCAGAAACATATTTGAAGGTGACTAATTAGCAAAAACTCGATATCAAGTATGCGGGAGTTTTTTTCTGAAATCAGAGAACATATGAAGAGGTCTTCGAGTTAAAAAAAAGTTCGAGAACCTCTAGTTTAGACGGACGCGTGTGGAGAAGCGCCCAATTTAAGTATACCTCGATTGACTCAATAGAACCCGAACCTGAAGTGTTTTATCACTTATCAAACTTCCATAATACAAGCATGGTTCGACTTACAATTCGGACCCCGGAAATCTCAAAAATTCACACACTATATCAGATAAAATTGTCAAACATCAAGTTCATTGAGCTAATGGGATAAGGTTATTGCTCGAAACGTGATAAAGGAAGACAGGCCGAGAATCCGTATCCCAGATTATGAGGGACCTTGCGCGGAGATAAGATAAAGAGAGAAAATTCGTTCAGAGGATTCATTCAGGTAAAGGACGAAGGCTGAAGTCCGTTGGTTGAAAGGAATAAGGCTGCCTCTAGCATTTGCATAATTTTCTCCAGAAATAGCGTTGTAAATATGCAGAATACCACAGTTTGTGCCAGCAATCTCTCCCAAGGGAAGAACAAATTAATTTCAAAAAAGGAAATGCGTGTGAAGAGCATGACAACCTGATATGATCAAATAAATCTCGACTTGACCTTATAACGGGTGATCCAACTAGAGGTACTTTTTTCAATAGCCTTTTTTTGACAGATCACGCGTGAGTCGTGTCAAGCTGTCATATTATTTTTGTTCAGTATTGTTTGGCATTTCGTCATGGAAAGACTTACGCCTGAACAACGTTTACAAATCGTTCAACTTTATTACGAAAATTCACGTTCTGTAAAGAACGCGCCATGATAACCGACTATTTGATGCCTGAAATTGAAGCTCGTGATCTCAGCGACATTTGGTTTCAACAAGACGGCGCCACTTCCCACACATCGCACGAATCAATGGATTTATTGAGAGAGCATTTCGGTGAACAGATAATTTCACGTAATGGGCCGGTCGATTGGCCCCCAAGATCGTGTGATATCACACCGTTAGACTTTTTTTTGTGGGGATACGTAAAGTCTAAGGTCTATACGGATAAACCCGCTTCGATTCAGGCCTTGGAGCAAAACATCATGCGTGTCATTCGCCAGTTACCAGTCGAAATGCTCGAACGAGTCATCGAAAATTGGACTCAACGGATGGACCATCTGAGACGTAGCCGCGGCCAACATTTGAAAGAGATAATCTTCAAAAAATAAATGCCAAAGAATGTTCTTTCGAATGATAATGAACATTCCCCGTTAAATTTTAATTTTCTGTGTTTTTTTCTTTAAAAAAGTAGGGAACCTCGAAATGGATCACCCGTTATAACATGACAAATATCAACATACTGCTTTCTTCGAAAAGACAGCACTGTATTCATGTAAATATTTAAAGTAATTGAGTTTTCATTCAAGATATAAATATTTTAATCACTATGGGGTAATTAATCGTAAAGTAAAATGCGTAAAGGTTTTCTGTATCAATTTATTGAATACTTTTATGAACAGATTCTTCTGGTTTTCATGAGAACGAGTCTCAATACTTCAAACAAAAATTATGGCAAATGATCTTATAGCTATGAGCGAGGCTACATGTGAACCATGATTATTGTGACACATGCATGGTTTTTTTAAATAGATATCTAACACAAATTTTATGTTTTGCTTATTTTTTTCCTATGTTTGACCTCACGTGGTAAAAAAAAGATCACCTAAGTGCCGAATTGAGAAAAAATATGCCTGTTTCATTGTTGTACAACTCACTGTATTTTCAGCATTCAATACCAAAGAAATTCCTAATATGAAAGTCTTAAAATTTACTTCATTACTTGAAATTATTGATGTTATTACCGTGGGATCTGATAATGAAAGGAAACTAGAGAAAATAACAAATGTCGGACGGACGGACAGAATTGAATTTGACCACGGATTCGTGATCAGTGAGTCCAACCTACTCAATAGAGAAATACAGACATCGAAACGAAATAACATAGCCCTCTTTTAAGTGGAACGAGCCCTCGAGAAGATTTAGTTTTTATAATTTCATTGCAATTCTGTTGTTGGATTTTGTTGGGGAAACTACCTGTACTGCGCGGAACTGTGGTATCAGTGAACTGACCCTTTCCTCCTCGCTTTCCCCCTTCCTTTTCTAAACACGACAGTCGTACTAAATCAAGTAGGAACAATGAAAGATCTCGATCGCTTGCCGCCATTTTTGCTTTGTTGCATGGGGTGCTTTTTTTAGAGTGATAGAATTTTTGATAGGCATAACGGTGATTTAACACAGAAGGTAGAATCCATGTTTTTTTGACATTTCTTTTTAGTAAGCATTGACAAATTATCATGGAAAGACTCAAGCCGCAACAACATTCACAAACTGTTGAAATTTATTTTCAAAATCAATGTTCTATTCACCAAACTTACAGAGCACTTCGTGGAATTTATGGTTTACATATTCGTCCATCAGAGCAGCTCATTCGTCGAACCATCGATAAATTTCGAACAACATTTTTTCTACTCGATGCAACAACAAGACAAAAAACTGTACGTACCTACAGCAAAAAAAAATATCGCTGCTCTAAGTGATAGTGTCCATGAAAATCCAGATTTGTCCATTCATCGACGTCTATAACAAGTTGGACTCATGGGATCCACCACATGGAAAATTTTGCGTAAACATCTTGGTGTACACCCATACAAGATCTAACTGGTTCAATAACTAAAGCCACTTGACCATAATGAGCGTCTTTTGTTTGCTGATTAAGCCATAGAACAGCTTGAAGATTGGCTGAAATATGGACTGCATTACTCGAAAAAGTGGTCCAAAATTGGTCGAATGCGGTTCCTCAGAGCTAGTCGTGGTGATGGACATATGCCAGAAATTATTTTCAAAACATAAATGTCATAAAATTTTCTTGAAAAAAAATTGGCTCCAATCTTAATTTAACGTTGGGTTTTACAAAGCATAATCACCGGTGATCAGAGATCAACGGCTTGATTCTCTGATTTTTGAACTGTCAAATCGAGTTGATTCTATATCAAGCTCGGATCACAGGTGATTAAGCTTTGTGAAACCCACCGTAAATGTGTTTTATTTCAATTTGAACCACTCTAAAAAACACACGATACTTAAGGTCATTTGACGCTATTTTTGCTGTTCACAGTAATTGTGAATTGTTATATTCAATTGTGAAGCGTAGAGCGAGGCGTAGAGTGAATCCCAAATTCCCTACGGATATTTCTGAAACCGTTGGAGAAATGAAATCTTAAGTATGAAATTCATGGTCTAGTTTTTCATGACTGATTCAGAGATGCATTCAGTTTTTAGATACCAAGTGTTATACAGGGTGGGCCATCCATAACTTTCCACCCCGAATTTCGAGCTTTGGGACGGAATAACGAAAAAACGCTCGGAGAGGTCAATTTTTTTTGAAAAAAGGACAAATAAGGGTGTTCAAATGAGTTTGATATCACTACCCTTCTAGCTGCAACCCCTAACAGCTCTCATTTTTGAATAGGGAAAAGGGGTCGAGCAGCACCTTGTTGGAAAGGCAATTCAATTTCCTGCATGAGTGTACTTTTTTTTCATCGCTTTAATATTATACAGAGTGACTCAGTATTCCATCAATTACTTTCACACGCCGAATTCGGATCTTTGAAATGGAAAAAAAGGTCGGACGGGTCAAAAAATGAATTCGATATCACTACCCCTCTAGCCGCTACCACTTAGAGCAATTAGTTTTTCCACCCAAAGCTCAGAATTCGGGGTACAATGCTGTAATGAGTTCATTACAGCACTATTTTCAGTACTGTAATGAACTCATTACGATACTGAGAAAGAGAATAGTATATTCTAAAACTAGTTGCAGAATGGGCTCCTATTCCAATACGAATGCGAAATTGAGTGTTAGAATTGCATTCTGCAATGAGTATTAGACGATATTTTGTCTATTTCGGCCAAATTTCCAGAAATACTGTTGAAATTCAATGAAAAATTCAGATTATACATCATAGTTATTTTTGTATTGTATCATGGCAGTTGGTGACTGTTACGAAATTGACATTTCCAAATTGACGTGTGTTGAAAATTAATAGGATCAGAAGCCAGTGCTAACAACCATACGAAAAATATATCTGAAAACAATGCTGTAATGAGTTCATTACAGCACTGTTTTTAGTACTGTAATGAACTCATTCCGATACTGAAATAGAGAAAAGTATTTTTGTGAACATGTAACAGGAAACAGCCTACATTGCGAGACAATGAAAAATATAATTGTGAAAATAACACAATAATTTTTTTATTTAAAGGAAATATATTTTGTGGTATTACAACCACAAACAAAAAAGTAATGAAGATTTTAGAACAATAGGTGAAAATCAAATCTGCGCTACTGAGATACACATGACATAGCGTGTAGTGTTAAAAACCATTGAGAATTGCTCGTCCCACTTCCAAACCCCCTATATAAGATTGAAACAAGAAATATTCCAATTGCCCGCTCAAGACCACGAATGGACTGAACTCATACTATGAACATCATAAACGTAAAAATAATGTTGTTCAAATAGAGCAACTCCTGCTTCCTAGAATTAGCAAGCCGAACGAAGGTCAGCGAATCCACGGCGTTAATAACACGCTACGAAATGCATATTATGTGAGCTTTTTGTCCAGTTCTCATCTCGTGTGCGTTTCTGGAACGTAAGTATTGTAAAAACTCGCTCCACCACCTACAATCGCCGTGGAACGAATGGTAGAATGACGATTGAATAACGTAATGTGACACCTGATTTCGCAATTCTGCGAAAGATTGAAACTCGATATCTTCCACTTCATCAAACGATATCAACAGTGAATTCCAACGTTCTTTCATCCGTCTACTTAGTCATTGTGAAGAAGGAATCGTAGAATTCGTAGAAGCAGAATATTGAATCAATAAATTATGAGTGCTTAATTTTCACACTCCAAAAATGTTTATAGTTAGCGTCCACATGTCGGCAACGGACGCATCGGACGGATCGGATCAAACGGATTTCGGTATTCTTTGTATAGAAACTCGTGCAAGCCCGTCCACAGATCCGCACCGGACGCATCGGAGCGGCGGCATTTCTGCAAAGGAATTCCGTAAATCCGATCCGTCCGATGCGTCCGTTGCCGACATGTGGACGCTTAGCTTTAGAGCACAACATAGCGGGCCTCTTATCCTCTCATGGGAAATCAAAGCCTTCGCCTTATTGCCTTAGAAGCGGAATCGAAAGCCTTTGCCTTAGATACAGTGGCGTAGGTTGTGTCGCGGATGTACGAAAAGCTTTTTTCGTGGAACTCCGTTCTTAGTTGAAGTCCATCGATCGAAAGGAGAATAATCGAAGGTCAAAAGGCAACAATTTCCTATTCCCTTTTGTTTTTCTTAAGACTTCTGGAATCCCAGTATCATCGATGTAGTGGGAATTCACAAGTTTTTCATAATCCAACAATTTGAGGTTCAAAGGTAAATTGGATGAAATATTATTTAGGTATCAAGGGGTTTTTTCTCTTTTTGGTCAAGATTTCGATCGTTTGATTCGTCAGAGTTGTTCTTTTTATCCAATATTTTGTTTTTGTATTATCCAATATATTATTTTTGTTTTATCCAATAGAAAGCGAATCACGGTATGAGATCCATCTCATACCGTTCTTCTATGAAGAGCATCAAATAGTGAAGCCAAATCTTCGGTAAGAATTAAGTTGTACGAATGCACCAAATGAAACGAAGAAAATTAAGGGAAATGTAAAGATTATGCAGATTTCAAAAGAAGACAAAAAATATCATGGATGAAGACATTTGAGTGGAGTTTATTTTCGAAATATTTTATTAATCAAAAACGATATGCAAGAACTGAAGAAAAGTGATTGGAAAGTAAGAAATGAAATCAGTTTAATGATTAATTGTAGCTTATTTCTGATGGGATGACTTCCTCTTCGCATAATCAAATAGAAAATACACAGCATCGACAGAAGTTTTTGTTAGTTCTTGAATATATACGTCCATAGCCAACTGAAGCCCAATTCCATATGACGTTAATAGATTCTTTTAATGTGCAATTCTCCAGCCAAACATGACGGTAAGTACTCTGTTGATCAAATTCAGAATGAAATGGTAGAAGTAACGTCGATTTACACGATAACATTTTCAAATGGCGCATAAATTATGATAATTTTCAGGCGGAATACATCTACTTCCAGATAATTGGTATGTATAATGTTTTCACCTCGTGGCACGTCAATAAAACGGATGATAAACACTACACCGCTATCAATAACGACCGTTAACAAGACGAATACATGTCTGACAATGACATTCGTTGTCTATTCACATTTATTATGAAATATGGTAATTTTTCGATTGAATGATTCTGAATGATGAATCGACGAATTATTTGAACCCATTTACGACTGGTTGAACAGAAGAGGAACGAATTCGGTAATTCATTAACACAAAAGAAATACTTTGAAATTATGATTATATGTAACCATTTTATAAAGGTTGATTAAAATTCGTTTTCTACTGAAGGAATCTCGAGAACTATAATAGCAGATAAAAAACAGATAACAAATTCTCGAGCTCTCTTTTCCTGACTAATCTGAACCTGGAAACAGATCCAGATTATAAATGGCATAGATGCATATATTCAATGGTCGCTACGGTACTGCCAGCCTACTTTTAATTCATCATAGAAACGAAATGCAAAACCAAAGTATCAAATTTTTCCTCATGTAATATTCATGTGAATAGCGACATATGATATATTTTGGAAATTGCAAAAATTGTGTAGCAAGAGATTTTTCGACTATAATTTACATTTGGGAAATCATAAATTCTTGTAATACAGCCTGAGGAGACCGAAGAATTGTAGAAATAAAGTTCAGTCGAGAGTTCAATAGACAGTATGGACCCCTCGAACGTAAACCACAACCTGACAAGGCCTTTTCATACTCTCGATAAGATTGCTTTCTTTCACCTCAAGAAAAGAAAGACTGAAAATTCAGAAATAAAATAATTGTTATAATATGTCGTGGAAGAAAAAATTGTCACACTCCCAGTTTTTCAGATGGGGTGACTCTGCTACCATTGAGTTGGCATAGCCCCTCATATAAATATATAAGATCGCAAAAATTTTTCCTTTTCCTGACAAGCGATGGGTAAAATCCGTTATTAAAATGCAATGTTGCCAAAAGTGCAAAATATAAGGAAAGGGTATTCTACGTGTTTTTGCTTTAATCGAGCAATACTTGGCAATTATTATTTATAATCATTGTGGTAAAATGGCTTTTTAGGTATACATAATTGAGTGGTTCTGCTAAGGGGACGTTACACAATGGCCTTTCATTTTTCCAAGTTCACGCCCACAATTTTCCACCTCAGAGCTTGATTCTTTTTCAATTCTCCTGGAATTTCGGACATATCTCTGCGATTTCACATTTTCTGGAAGTCATTTTTTGCATTATTTAGGAAACTACGCCATTGATCGTTCCAATTGATATATTGCCTCGCCCATTCCAGTCTTTGACGCTTATGGTCACGTGTTAATGGAACTCCTCTTAATGATTCTAGATTCACCTCTCTCAAACGTCGTCTGATGGTTTCGATCTCGGTCTCGATGGAAACTTGGACCCCATCTGCATTTTGAAGAGTATTCCGCAGCATTCTACACGTAGATGTAGGGTTTCTTCTCGCCGACCACCAAGCCTTGGTCTTTCCAACACGGAACCTGTCTCCCTGAACCTATTCCAAAGTCGAGATATCACACTTTGGCTGACTTGGAGCCTTTCCGCTACAACAACCTGAGTTAGGCCACCCTGTAGCATTCCGATAGCCCTATTAGCCTCAGCGTTTGTTAATTAACGTCTTGCCACTTTCAGAAAACTCGTTTCAAATCGAAGCCGTTGACTTCATTTCAAAATAAGAACATTCATGAAGCATATGCAAAGGACCGAGCAAAGGACCAAACTTCAGAAAAAAGGCGACCTGATTGACGAAATGTCTCATACTGATTTTTATTGGATCGATTCAAGTTGTTATTGAGTTTGTAATGATTTTACAGCGATTTTCTCGAAGATTACATACTTTTAAGAACGATTGAATAGGTACGATAGCCCTAAGTCTTGTGGAGCAGTATATTTTAGGGACTCAATTTCCATATCCAAGTTATCAGAGGTCAAGAGCAAGAACAAACACTAATCTATCAATTCATAATAGAAAATCCAACAGGTTCAAGTATAACAACAATTTATCAGCAGTTCACATTTTTTGGACTAAATGATAATGATTTCAACTAATAAAAGTGTATGGAGGAACCGGCCGTTTACCAAAGATAAAGAAAGGATGACGATGGGAACCAGAAATAATATTTCCTGGATTCCTTTTGAGCGAATGAGTATTTCGGAATGTGGATGAATTTATCAGTAGTTATACAGTGTGTTTGGGCATGACTTAGCGATAATTTGAGGGCATCAAATATACCACATTGGGGGGGTTGACCCACCTATTTTTGGAATAGCCGCCATTTTAATTTTTTTTTATTTTAGTTGACCCTTTCAAATGATATCGATTTCTATGGACATAAAGGTCCTACTGATGTGAAAAATATGTTTTTTTTCAAGATAATACTACCACCCTTTATTAAACTAACAATATAAAAACATTCAACTCAAAAATGTCATAAAAAATTTCTTGAAAAAAATTTAGTCAAAAAATTCACTGAATTTTTCAGTAACACACAACGAAAAAAGTATATGGCCTATTCAAAAAATCTACTAGAACTTGAAATCAAACTCCAAGATATGACCTGCATTCGATGTCCAAAAAACTTCTAATTGAAACATTTTTTGATCCAGGCTGTTATCAGGGAGTTATTCCAGTGGATCTTTAACCATGGGTCACCCTGTATAACTGGAAGATGATTTCTGAGAGGACTGATCAGTAGAGATACAGGGTGCCCCATTGAGAAGGAATCTGATTTCTAGTAGCTCAGACCCATCAATTTTGTTCATGAGGGTACATTTTTCCATATAAAACCATCATTATGAATACTGAACATTCCATCCCTCTTTGCGGCCACCATTTGAGTAGTGAAAATGGGCCTTGCGATATGTTGTTGAAAACATCTTTTCCTCTCGAATATGACAATGGAAAATTTACCTGGAGTATCAGATTATTGCCAATTTCAGATACAATGCAGAAAAGGAAAATTTGTTCAGTGTTCTGAATAGTTTAATCTAATAAATGCTCAATTTGAGCCTCCCAAGCTTCCATACAGTGGTAAAATTCTTCTCAAACTTCTGCCTCACATTCTGGAGCATTTCGGGGGTAAGTCGGATAAATTCGTCGAAAATTCGATGGAGTTTTACAATTTGATGTTTATTCTCAATATCTTGATTCTTACAAAATTGATACCTACCACTATAAAGTTAGCAGTGCCACTTGCGAGAAAACCAATGAAACCTGTTGCATTAATTGTCGATAATTCGTCGTGAAAGGAAATAATTTGTCGCCTTCTCAGTATTTTTCTCTACGGTGTGGCTTTGCTAACTAAACATAAAGTTAGCAGAGCCACTTCCTCTTTATCGCACGCACATGCGCAAAAGCTCTAGATGTTTCAGATTAAATTTCAAGGATCGAATTATAGATTTAGAATTATGTGGGCATATTGAATATCATATTTGACAGATCGGTGGATTACTCAATATTGCCCTAGAGTCATATAGCGTACCATACATGCCTGAAGCTTGTGTGCAAATACCCAAGTAAAATGGAGAATTGAATATTCAGTGATATTCATCATCGGCGAAATGCTTTTTATTGTATGCATTAATATAATATATTTTAATTCAATGGGCTATAATTTCTTCGTGTTCTTGGTTTTCGAAGTTGATTGTTTAAAATGTCAATTACATACGTATATCAACAACTACACTAAATGCAAACCAGGAAGTGTATCATTTTCCCATTTTGTAATAAATTCAGCTTAAGATAATGCTCTATAATTGGCGTATATATCCTGCAGTAACATTTTTAGACAATTATCATGCAAGATACGAAATGACTACAATGTGATGTGGTTCAATTATAATGATGTAAGGGTGACTGAGTCATCTATATTGAATGATGCTGGTACACCGAAGATTTGTGAACTTTTCAAAGTTGTGTTTGGTTGTTTATGAAACCGGAGTTGAGGAATGAAAGTTTTTCAATTGCTTTGATTATTGGAAGAATCTAAATATATACCCTGAATATCCAATGCAAGCATGATCTGAATATTTCAGTTATTCAAGGTCAGAGAGACGAACAGGATCTGGAAAACATTTGATCAAGAATGCTTCCAGTGCACGTTTCGTTGATCAACCCGCGAATGTTGAGAGATTACAGGTATATTATAGTGAGCACCTCTTATATATATCGAAGACTATTCCACTCATTTCATTTTTAGTGAGGAATTTTCCTTAGCAACACTTGTTTCTCATCGATAAAACATGGTAACGGGCAAAATCAACAACTTGGTTTTTCAGCGACAAAATTTTTGACGTTTCTCAAATTCATAGATAGCTTCGGGAATGAACACCATAGAGAAAACAAACAACGTTTAGTTGATCTATGATGGATACTTATTTCTCAAATAGCGCAATACAAGCCCAATGTGACCATCTTCAGACACATTTTCTGGAGAAATAGTCATTTCGAATACCACTCGAGATGAAATTTAAGCAGGTAAAATTTCTCTCTTGTAATATTCAAGTTTGTTGCTTCTCGGCAATTTCCGAGAAGCAGCAAACTTTCATTTTACAATCGAGAAATTTTGCCGGCAAAATTTCATCTCTAGTGGTATTATATATGATAATTTTTCGAAAACAATGTAGGTACCAAAAAAATATTATTGAGGCATTTCTGTGAAATCAAAGAAATATGGGCCATCCCCCTTAGCAGGATGACTTTTTTGAGAATATGCCAAATTATTTTTTTAGTATTTTGATCATACTCAGGAAAATGCTAGGATTTTTCTAGTTTGCTTTATGATGATTGTTGAAAGATTGCTATAAGTAACCGTCAAAAAAGCTCGGAAACGAATTTATTTCAAACGGAAATAGAACCTTTGTTGATTTTTCGAGGCTTCTTGTTTGAACTTTATATTAAATACATATCACTTTTTGCAGTATAGATAATAACCAAATGATCTCCGGATAGGGCCAGGTCCATATGATGTGTCGAAAGCCTTCAAACGTTCAACACATCCTTACTTAACACATCGTATGTGGTAGGGTAGGCACATTCGCCAGGTGTGCAATGCGTAAAAAGTTGTATCGACCGCTGATATCTATGTTTGAGAATGCACACTTCATTAACAGAGTGCAGAGTGCAATGCGTTAATGTGGTGTGCATTCTGAAACGAAGCTAGGGTTAACATTGGAACAAAACGTTCGACGCATCGTACAGCTTAGTCGAATTTCAGATAAAATTTTATGGTCTTCAGAATAAATTTTTGGCTATTCCAAAACAAACCGAATAGTAGGTACTAATGTAGAATGTATTGAAATCCATAAAAATCGAGTGATATCACATTTTGATGTTATCAATCAACGAGGTTGCACAGATTGCAATTTGTGGCCATATATTACATGGTTTTTGTGCCAAATAAACGTAATTTGCGGGGAATGTTGATTTTCCCCTTTCATTCGAAGAAAACGGCGAATCGGGAGCTCCAAAAAGTTTGCAGAAATGCTGCTCCAAGTGAAACAAGGTGCTGAGGTTGGTTCTGTCACTTCGAAGACGGTGATTTCGATGTTGACGAGCATCTGCGTGAAGGAAGGACAAAAACCTTCGAAGACGCTGAATTGGAGGTATTGCTCGATGAGGATCCATGCCAAAAGCAAAAAGATCGTTCTTCAAAATTAGGAGTTAACCGAAAAGCCATTTTCAAGTGACTCCATGTGTTGGGAATGATTCAAAAACAAGAAAATTGGGTTCCTCATGAATTGAAGCCAAGGTACATTGAACGTCGTTTTTCGCATGTGAACAACACCTTCAGAATGAATCTTTTACAGCAACCTAAAGAAAAGAAAATCATGGAGACTACTCGGTCATGCTTTTACGTCATCTCCTCGACCGAATATTCACGATGCGAAGGGCTGTGTTTTTTATTATGAGCTATTAATTACAGGGAACGGTATCGACTTCAATTGATGCGATTGGGTCGAGCGAAAAACGGCCACAATACGAGCACGATAAAGTGATTCTACAGCATGACAACGCTCTGCCTCACGTTGCTAAACCCGCTGAAACCCATCTGCAAACGCTCTATTGCGCCGAAAGATTATCACTTGTTTCGGTCGATGGCACATGGTCTGACTCATCAGCAGTTTCATCCATATATAGACATCAAAAAATAACTTGATCCATGGAAAGGCTCAAAAGATGAACACTTTTACCGAAATGGTATCCGAGCTCTACCAGAAAGATGGTAAAAAGCTATCGCTTATAAGCGATAGCTTTTTAGATAAGTTAGATAAGTTGGTTGGCATCAACATTCAGAAAGAATGTATCAGGTGCACAACAAGTTTTTTATGAAAATGCAATTTTATTGTGAAAAATGGTTACAGATGCATCATTCAAAGTACTGCCCAACTTGTTGTGCACCTGATACATTCTTTCTGAATGTTGATGCCAACCAACTTATCTGCGAGTGATTCGAACACTGATAACGCGAGAACAGCATACACATTACACAGTATGCAATAAAATTGAGGTTTGAGCTAGAATGGGCATTTCCAATCATTTTCAGAAAAAATATATTTTGACATATCGGATTCTCACGTAATTCGTGATTTTTTTTTAATTTTTTCTTCATCAATTTATACCAATAAAAAGAAATCAAAAACCGAGAAAAACTCAAAAATAATCTACCGAATTTAAACGATCAGATGAAGCGGGAAATCGTGTGACGTCGGTGGCTAGCGATATTTTTGATTGGTTGTACTCGTCATGACGTGCTGCTGATATAAAAATGACAGCATTGCCAAATCACAAAAAACAGTAGTCTGAAAAAGCCCTTGCTCTCACTTTCCTAATAATATCATATTATAATGTTGATTTTGGATGTTTTTCTTTTATTATCATGACATTTTCATTTGTACTCCATAAAGCTTCATAATATCATAGAATTTACGACCTCCTAATTGAAAATAAAGAGGGTTCAAGTAAGCAGATAGGTGAGATGTTCAATTAAAAATAATTATCCCAAGTCCACATAGGTAAGAATTGGTATATATAGGCCGGTCTTCTAATTAAGGAAGCATTAATAATTATTTTCATTTTGCGAAGTGCAGATTAGTGGTAAGAATAATTATGGATTTGGCAACTGAGTATAGTCGTCAGTCGTTGACTTAACCTAGGAGTATAGAATATAGAGTATAGAATACTCCTAGAATTAACTGTAAGAAACGCCATTCTATAGTACGCAGAGAAGACTTCGAAATGTCGAATAATGACAAATAAGAAGGTTATATTTTTATTTATAATTTGTAGGCGTGGTTGTCACATCAGTATTTGTATTTTCAAAGAATGATCAATCAACTTTAATGAAAATTAAGTTGTTATATGACGATGTTTCAAAAACGTTATAGTAATCACATCAAATATAATACGATCACTCGTACGATCACTATTTATGAATAAATTCAGAGATTTCACAAAGACTTGACAACAGTGGCGTGTCTCTCAGTTACTCTGGGCTTTGTCCCCAACATCGCAAACTTCAACCAACGAGTCAACCAATCATATTACGAATTGAGCCACTGACGTCACAGCAGAGGGACGTTTGAATTCACACGTCTTGAAATCACATTTTCAATATAATAGGACTTTATTGAAATTACTTCCGTTTTCATAAAACAAAGTAAGTAACAAAAAAAAATATATAATAAATTCATGAAATGAAGTAAAAACAATCTCAGGGCGGAGTTCAGATGGTATGCAAAGATACCTCTGATCTGCCACTCAAATATAGAATAATTAATCAATTCTTCAAAATTCAGAATGAATAAATGGTTACAAATGTGTTATAAACTGCCCTTCATTACGTCATGGCAAGAAAAGTGCATATTTTGAGGTACTGGAAAACCCCATTCTGAGAATTAGTTGTTGGTGCATTGTCTTTTACTGACAGGTTACTCGTTCTACCTCAATCTGCTCCGAAATAACATAAACCCTAGCATTGCGGAAATTCAAGCGGTGATAAAATCCCAACATTTTTTGAACCGAAATAATATGCAATTGCGGTACGTGGCTCCTTGTATCAATATTTCCAAGGAATTCGATTGATATGATATGAGTAGTTCTATTGAACAACCAACAAGATGTCCATATTCATCATCATTGGACTTTCTTCTGTGGGATCATGAAGCAAAACCTACCTCTTCAGAAGATCTCCACCAAAAAGTAGTGGTAGCATGTAGGGAAATAACACACAAAAAGAACAGGAAAATTTTGAGCAAAGATAAATTACTCTCTGTCAGTGAATGACATTCAATGTGAACTTCTTGTTGACTGAAATTCGTTTTCTTACAAAAAATGCTCCCTTCGGTGTTTCCATTGAGAATGTTCCAGATGGGCAGTTTTGGGAGTATGCCTTTCATGATGAGAAATATAATAAGTAATTTTATTGTAAGTAAATAGGTACTGTATGTCATGGCCTGTTTCTGGTTCGATATACCCACATTTACATCTCATGGACATTTTATGTTCGATGACACGGACCCCCTGCAGATCGTCATTGACCTCTGGGGGTCCATAAATCCAACTTTTGAAAATCACAGGTGCGAGCAAACCCCAGAAAAAGGTCTAGAATATTATTATAGGTGTAATTTTCAACTATTATTTATTGTAGTTTGTTCTTCAATAATCTACTTTTGAGATCATTCTGAAAAAGCGCACATCAAATGATGGATTACTCAGTATTTCGCACAAAAACGTTTGATCAAAAAAGTTCAGTCAATTCGGTTGTAAGCATAATAGAGTCTCATTACACGAAATAATTTCGAAAAAATTTATTTTACTTTGTTACAAGAGTATGTAAAAAACATAATTTCATAAATGAAGTAGGTAGGTATAATAAAATTTTTAAATTTTCATACTATAGTATTATTAGCAACCATTGACAGAGTGAAAACATGAAAACGCTACACACAAGCTTTATTATATTGTGAGAATTACTATAGAATTGAGTGGATGACAAAATTTGTTATCGGAACTCTTGTTAAGGAAATGGGGTATTCTGAAAAAGACGTTAAAAGCTTTTGAAAGAAGTCTTACTCGACCCCCAAGGGGTATAGGCGTAGATAAGAATATTTTTTCTTCGTTGGATTCTTAAAAACGCTATGATATGAATTTCCGGTAAAAAATTCAGAACCTCCGAAGACGATACTTTTTATGTCACTGTCCTACAAAATCACCATCAATGTCATTCATAAATCTGGCCTAAAATAATATTCATCACTCCAGAATAATTTTATATTTGAGATGTAGAGCTTTTTTTCGCCAGCTGTCAATAAAAAAATTAGTATCGGAGACAGTATACTTCCTTCATTCCTTGATTCATCTTGATTTCAGTTCTTTCGGAAACGACCAAAACAAGGGTCGTGGCGCCATCTCCCGAAATCCAAGATAGCATCGACAGTGCGCATCCGCCTTCCCAGAGAGCGGGAAAAATTCAATTCTGACATAACACATTTATGAAAAACGATTTGGATCACGAACGAATTATTTCGAAAACTCATTAGGTTATGACGGCGAACTAGAGTGAAACGTGCATCCCACGTGGTCGCAATTTCAAGGAGTCTAGTGTTGTTCCGAGGCATCTCAGCACTCCCAGAGCATTTTCCTAATGGATTTGAACTTTGAGATCGAAAATAGAATCAATCATGAGTAGCTGAATCGCATCAATCCAATTTGTGCACTCCGTTCGATAGATGTAACTTGGGTCTGTAGATAATGTGGATGTTGTTGGGTCGTCTTCGTGAGAGTGGTGTTTGTTGTATGTTTCCAATGTTTGTTCTTTGTTGCTTCTTGATATCACTGTTTGCACAGGCACTCACTGATAACACACTAGCTCTCGTTGAGTTCTTACCTGGACTAGTCTGCCAGCTGAGTCCACCAATGAACATTTTCCTGAAAAGAAACGGAAAATGTTGAAATTTACCACAATTTCGCCTAGTAACAGGTAGAGGCATGTGTCCAGCATGTGGAGAAAAGCGCTCCGGGTTCAAACCCCAAGGGGTGCGAAGT
This sequence comes from Adalia bipunctata, assembly GCA_910592335.1. Classification (NCBI taxonomy): domain Eukaryota; kingdom Metazoa; phylum Arthropoda; class Insecta; order Coleoptera; family Coccinellidae; genus Adalia; species Adalia bipunctata. Next base: position 26,871,849 of record OU342951.1, read on the forward strand.
TAGACAAAAAAGCCGGCTCCGCGCTCGAGTTCAACTCGTGCAGCGGTGGAACTTACCCTGGGTCGTTGGGGACTTCCGCAGGGGATCCTCCTTGGACGATTTCCTGATTCTGAGGCTCCATGACACTGAGTGATGCGTAAGACTGAACTACGACTAAACTAAAGGTAAATAGAGAGACCGGGATCGTATAATCAACCGGAATCACGTTCTATGCGCACTATCAACACGATACTAGAGATCGGTGGGAAATGGCAATGGCAGAGAGGCGCAGCCAAGGAACTTCGGTCGAGTTCGTTGCCGGATCGGAAACGCACGAAAGCGACTGCGCCACTGTACTGATGGATGAAACAAACAATGGCTGTGATTGGGTGCAATCCGTGCACCGCCAGTGCGACGATGACGCAACGTCTTACCGCTGCGCCTTGTGCGTTCAGGTTCTATCGGTGCCGAAAACGCGGAAATATTGCATCAGGGTATATAGGCCATTCGAGAAGAGGTAGAATCAATCAGCTGAGCGATGGACTGCCTGGTCTTCTCTAGCGCGGACATTCTGGTTTCCATTTCCCACTTACGCTCAAATGATACTCCCCTGTCCCCATTATCGAAGTCATCTATTCTATAAGTTCTGTAACAAGCAGTCTATAGAGTTTTGAAAGTTGTGTCTGTGTAACATACTTAATACTAGAGATGCATAGAAACCCTGGTGTACGACACCTTACTGAAAATCGTGACAACAAATTGTAGATCCAATCGCCACTGTTGAATGTAGTAGGTATTTGTTCTAGTTCCGGAATGATCCGCAATATTTCACGTTCGTTGCGCTATTTTTTGTGTGGAATAGGGAATGATGTTTTCAGAGAGAAGACAGATGTCTTTATTATGTTTAGAAAGTAGGTACATGTCAAAAATTCAGTGACGGCTCGTGACAGTTCAAGGTGGTGAGGCTCATCAGAGAACAAAAGATTCCTTGCCGCGGCGTTGCTGAGACAAGGGTTGTTTCAAAACTGACGATTTGCTGATGAACGATTTCCTTGTAAAGGATGTTTTTACAAGGCCTAAAATTCGAGGAATTTCATCGAGGCCAAATTTAATATTTTCAAATGGTTCGCCTTATACAGGGTGTCCCACTAGTGCCGCAGCGGACGATATACGCGTAACGGACTGCGTTTTCCAAAATTTTTTGATGCAGACTTGATATACTACAAGAAGAGCACAACCTAAAAATATTTTGGAATATATAGGGTGGCCCACAAAAGAGGAACAGCGGGTGACTTTGTTTTTTCAAATGGGACACCCTATATTCAATAGTGTTTTTCCATTCTCTGAAACTTCCTGCATGCTTTCGTATACTTTCTCACATATTTTTATTCGACAGTTTTCGAAATATTGGCCATTTTGACAAAAAAATGATACTTGTAGAGGCTATGTTATGCAATTATATTTCACGAACCCTTGCACAAACCAATAACAGTTTTATATGGATTGAATGACAAGACTTCAAAGTATCACACTCAGCTATAATAAAGCATCTCCAGCATACAGAGTGTCCACAAAAAGACTATCAACATGACGAATTTCAAATCGATTTTTCTTCATTTTTTCAAATGCAATGCATATAATTTTTTTTCATCATTCTAATCACCATTCAATATACTTCATTTTTTGTCAAATACATGATATGCATATCTCTAACGGAATAGGATTTTTAAGCGCTTTTTCGAAATGTTTCCCTGAAATTCACATATACCTTCGAATTCAAATAGCAGATTTGGCTTTTCTGTGGTTATTGAGAACTGTCAAAATATTCCACTCTGAATGGATCCATATGCGGAATAATTTGTGACAGGAATAATAAGGATGATGGAATTTAATAATAAAATATCTGTTTGATACATGTATAATTTTTCGAATTTGTTGGTGAGGCTGGGCTGTGCCTCCTATGAGTCCTATGACAAACCGCCACTGCTTTTTATAATCTAAGATCAAAACAAGTAAGATTTTGGTTGTGGAAGAATAGCGCGACCCGTTTCGAGTGAAATGGAAAGCTGGACAAATTATCAGATTTTTATCGACAATAAACTCATGATTTGATCGGATTCAATCAACGATAGTCGAGACCTTGAGGGATAATGAATAAATATTAAAATACAGCAATAATTGTAATTTTTACTTCAAATGGACCGGCTCCTTCGCCATTCCGTAATAGCATTATTCGGAAAGATAGTGGGAATAGCTGTCAGGAATTAAAGTTAATTTATTTCTCTATTTCTGTATCGTAGATAATGAGTTCATTACAGTACTAAAAACAGTGCTGTAATGAACTCATTACAGCATGGTTTTCAGTTATATTTTTCGTTTTTCGGTTGTCAGCACTGGCTTCCGATCCAAACGATTTTCAACACACGTCAATTTGGAAATGTCAATTTCGTAACAGTCACCAACTGCCAAAATACAATACAAAAGTCACTAGGATTTATAATCTAAATTTTTCATTGAATTTTCACGAAATTTGACTGAAATAGAGAAAATATCGCAGTGGCGTAGCTAGATAGTCAGGGGCCCTGGTGAAAAAATCGGAAAAGGGCCCCTTAGGGCCGGTATTATGAAGGCCAACCGAGGATTCAACCGTTGCGTCAATAACCAAATTCCTCACTATCTGGTAGTTGGCGCACGGTTGAATCCTCGGTTGGCCTTTTATAAAACCGGCCCTTACTGAAGGTACAATTGAGGAGTATACTTGAATAAATGATGTTGTCATTAGGTAATGAAAATAAATAGATAATTGATAATTCGAAATGTTTATTTAAGTAGTAGGTATATTAAATTAATTATATTTAGGAGGATGAAAAAAAACTTTGAAAACACTTTTTATTTTATTGATATGTTAGATTATTTGGCAAAATAACAATAAGAATAACTTATTTAAGGAATTCATTTAAATCTATTATTGAGGATTCAAACCTGGAGGTCCATCAAGTCTAAATTTGAAGTAATTGATTTCTTCGGAAAAATTTGTTTACAACCTTTGACTTTTTGAGACTCATTTTTTTGCAAAAGATTCATGGACTTTACTCACATCTATACTTGATGCAGCTTCATTTTTAATTGATATAAGCGATAATTGTCGCAGTCGAGCTTGGCCCATAGTGTTCCTCAAATAAATTTTCATTATTTTTAATTTGCTGAAAGATCTTTCGACTCCTACAGAGATGACCGGAATTTTATGGAATAGTAATATTGCTGTAAATACTTCTGTTGGATCGCATTTCGTAATTCCTTATTATGTATTCTCATACAGAATTCGTGAATTGTCCATGCCTTATTCAATTCAAGTAGAAATAGGTGATAAATATTAAGAAACTGAATCGAAAAATTGGTCCCTCTATCATATCGCAATATTTACTTTGAAATATGTCGCAGCTTTGAATGACGACAGTTTTTTCTCCTACATCTATCAGAAGTGAGAAGAAAATTAAAAATTTTGTTGACTGCAGTCATACTCTCGAAACGTGTATTTAAGGGGCCGTTATACTCTGACCGACGGCACCGATTCTCCATTCGAAAAGTTCACACTTCACGCCCTCGATTTTTCACCTGAAAGCTTGATTTTTTTTTATTCTCCTTGAATTTCAGACAATTCTCTGCGATTTCACACTTTATAGGTCTTTTCAGTATTTCCATTTTTGCATTAATTAAGCGCCTATCCAAATGGAATTTTTTTTGAATAAAACTAAAAAAATTGATGAACAACCGGCAAAAAACGATTATGAAGTCAATTTTCATATAGTCTCAAATTCAACCCGATTTTTTTATGCGAAAAAATAATTTTCTCGAAGAGAAGAAATGGAAGTGCCCTCAAGACATCTTTTAACTCCAATTTGAAGAAAAAATCATGCTTTTAGGTGAAGAATTGAAGGCGTGAGCTTGTTAGCCGTCATCAGTGCCACATAGCCCTTCCTGCGGTAGCAAACAACTGAAAAATGAATGGACCTATGTAGAGATCCAGTTTTTGTCGGCCAGAGTATAACGGCCCCTTAATTTTGAAATAATTGTATCGAGCACTCTATAGAAAATATTCATTTTGAACAATTCTTCCTACTTCGAAATCGGTGATCAGAAGGAAGCTAATTCATCGAAATGTTTTTGAACTTTTTGGTCTCTTTTCTTCGAAATGGGGATCTATACCCTATGCTATGGCATTTTCTCTAGGCTCGCATTTGAAGGACTCGAAGTCACTCCTATAAATTTTTATCTTTGTATTCGTCTCTTCTAAGCTCTGCATGCGTCGTCCAAGTTGATATCGCATATTTGTAATACTTAAGATGCATAATTGATATCAATAAGAGAATGTGCATAAAATCGCAGAGAAAATTAAATTCAAAATTAAACATTTTTTGTTATTATTTTTGCTTGGCTTCGCTCATCTGTGCACGAATTTTTCATAACTATTTCTGATAATGCACGAATGATATCAAAAAACGAGGTTTAATTGCTGAAATTATGTTGACCCTACTGGACCATCTAGTCGGATTTAGTTTTTTCAGAGAGGTGTGCGATTCACCAGCGAATTTTGACAATACCAACGTTTTATGCTATTTCCGAAAAAATTATACAAATCTTGTAACGTGGTAAAAACGGTGGTCAGCGCTTGGGGCCTTGGGGGCCCCTAAGGTCGGGGGCCCTGGTGCACTGCACACCCTTGCACCCACGTAGCTACGCCGCTATATCGTCTCATACTCGTTGCAGAATGCAATTCCAACACTCATGCGTTCGTATTCTTATTGGAATAGGAGCCCATTTTGCAACTGGTTTTAGAATGTACTATTATCTACTCCCATAGAATAATATATCCATTTTCCATTATTCAACTGAATTTGATCTGTAATAGTCTCTATAAAGTATAAACCAATAGAATAGTGTGAGGTAATAATAACTCACGCCTATAACTTACTCTAATACAAATAGGAAAAATGTAGCTTACGAAATGAAAAAGTCGGGTCAATGGGGAACTCTATTTCAGACATCAAGGTAACGTTCTCGCCATCCATTTCTACATTTTCTTAGGTCTGAATATCCAAAAATTGCAATTGGAAAACGTGAATTTTTGACGTTTTTTACAAAATCCGATATCGATTCGATTTTCGATCACAGAACTCGCTTTTGACAATGCAGATTAATTCGAATTTTACTGAAGAAGTTGAAGATAAAGTATAGTGTTCAAGTCGCGGTAATGGTCATAACACACTTGGGGCCGGTATTATAAAAGCCGAATCGAGGATTCAACCGTGCGCCAACTACCAGATAGTGAGGAATTTGGTTGTTGGCGCAACGGTTGAATCCTCGGTTGGTCTTTATAATACCGGCCCTTGATGAATTACACACCTCGCATGAGGGCTCGGGCTGCAAAATTCATCTGCGTGTGTTATGACTTACATTGCCGCTCATAGAACAATATAATATTATTCAATCACATCTGACTAAGACTCTATAAAGGGGAGTATACCAGAAACCGCCATTTTGGGTCCAACCATAGACTCGAAAATTACAGATCCCTTCGAATGAAATGAAATATGTAATCGAAAGAAATGAAATCTGTAATCGAATGAGCACATTTTCCGGACTTGTTACGTAAATTACTATTTTGGACTCACATACTTCCAGGACTCGCCTCCGGCTCGTCCTATAATCTTGTCTATTCGTCCAAAAAACCCCTATATTCCGGACTTGTTACGTAAATTACTATTAGTTTTCAAGTTATGAGCCATCAAAAACTACGATTTTTTTTTCAATTCGTGATAAAATTTGGTGAATTAATTCAGTGACTACAGTTGTACGAAATGTCATTCAAATTGAAAATATGGATCTATGATTTTTGGCGTCCTGGCCACCTTAAAACATTCTGAATTTTTTTTACCCACATTTTTTATCATTTTGATCTACTTACCGTATAAAATGTTAATTTCAGAAGTAAAAATGCCCTGCTGCAAAATTTTCCTAGGTACAACCGTTTTCGAGAAAAATCAGGCTATCAAATCATTACAAAGCCATTGATGGCTTATATCTTAAAAACTAAAAACATTTTACCCAACTTTTTTTTCGACTAATCGTATTAATTTCAACTTGAGAACATATGGCCGAGCGTTGTCGGTGTTATTCTGGGACACTCTGTATATGGAGACGACACATTTCCTTATTCTCCATTTTAATTCTTATTTGAATTGAACAGAACATAACTGTCAGGCGTTATTTCGTTGCTATGGTAATGGTAAATTGGTAATGATTAACAATGACAACAACAAAGTTATTATTTCCGGACTAGGCCGGGAAATGCTACTTTCTCAAAGAAAAAGCGTCCGAGAAGTGGGTACATCCCGGACAGTTGCCGTAAAACACCTTTCCAACAACATTTCGCACGATCTATCTTTCCTATACACTGTGTCCGTAAAGTATGGAACAAATTCATTTTTAGCTAAACAGGTAATTTTAAGAAATAATCCTGACAGTCGATTTTTGATGTTTATTCACCGTATTTTAAAATAATAATCTAATATATGGGTTGAATTACGTTCGAGTAATGACGTCACCGTCATTTTTTTTTAATGGAACACCCCCATTTTGTCTCAATTTTCGGATTACTCTAGCTGAGCTGATTCCAAAAATGTATCACCTGTTGATTCCAATTGGTACAGGGTGGACAAAAATACAATAGTTTTGTGTGTGCTCACAAAGTAACGCGTAACATTCTGTGACGAGTGCGGCCCTGTGCACTCAGCGCACCCGCGAGAATGTTCACGAACGCTGTAGAAGCTTCCTCTCACCGCCCTTCGGTCGTCTCTCGCTCCGTAGTTCGTGTGCCTTCTGGAGTATTCTGTTTCTGGGCGCTTCCAGGCTTTACCAGAAACGGAATCGCCCAATATATACGAGCGCACGGCAGAGGGAATTAATTCAGTCAGAGACGAGCGCCGAGTGAAAATAAATAGTGCAAATAAATCAGTGGAAATGAATGGTACAGACTTTTGTTAGAATAAGTTCATTAGTTGTTAATCATTAGTGTTATAAGTAGTGTAAATAAATAGTTTATTGAACCCGGACGTTTTACTAACGAAGAAAACGTTACAATTCTTCATTTGGTAAATTAACAATAGTATCAAAAATACTTATTGTCTAATAGCAAATGGTTTGAATGTAACACCCCGTAGTTTGCTACATGTTTAGAGTAATAAAAATGAGCTGTTTCCAAACATTTTTGGTACTTGTGGTCTAGCAGAATATTGTATTTTTGTCCACTCTGTACCAATTGGAACCAACATGTGATACATTTTTGGAATCAGCTCAGCTAGAGTAATCCGAAAATTGAGACAAAATGGGGGTGTTCCATTTAAAAAAAAATGACGGTGACGTCATTACTCGAACGTAATTCACCCTGTATATTAGATTATTATTTTAAAATACGGTAAAGTAACATCAAAAATCGACGTGTTTCAGGATTATTTCTTAAAATGACCTGTTTAGCTGAAAATGAATTTGTTCCATACTTTACGGACGTCGGACACAGTGTATAAATTAAAGAAGTTAGGGTTGCCGCGCAGTGGGATGAAATGATATGATGATAATTTTTATGTGAAAAAGTCTCCCTCATAAACAAAATTGATTCGCCAAAATCTGGATTTTTCTACTAAAAAATACTCTTTAGAATGTTACACCCTAAATACATAGGTGTATATGGTGGGGTGAAACGATGAGCGATGTTCATCTCGTGTGAAATGTTTGTGACGAGCCGACTGTGGTACAATAAAAGAATTGCCGTTTTTCGAACCTTTCAAGGTGCATACCTCGTACAATGTCGGTAGATTCTTCATATCCTGGCGCATTCGCCATTCTGTATACCTGAATTCTTCCAACTTTCTTCTGTTGCTAAACTTTATGAGCGTTGGAACGAAGAGCACAAATATTCTCACAAATTGTGTCTGCATATTATATTGTGTGTATATTGGCTAACATCACGCATTTTATGTGCTGTGCGAAAAACGGGTAACCCTGTCCCTGAAGTGCTGTTCTGGTCACGATGTCGGTATTTTGAACCGAGATTAGCCGATAAGGTGAGGCTCCCTGTCGACGAATTCACGGTAAAATTAAATTCTGTCTGTCAGGCCAGCCCTAAAATCGATAACTCCCTAACAGTCTAACGAAAGGCATTCGGATCTCGAATGCCGTGGTTGAGTGCGATAATGGGCAAAATTCGATTAGCTACAATCGCTAAGTCAACAGGTGTTGGTCAATCGATTGTGAGCAGAATTATCAGAAAACACAAATATCATCCGTACCACATTCAGCTGCATCAAGATTTGTATGGAAATGACTTCGAACGCAAGCTAGATTTCTGTTTATGGTATTTCGGAAGATTTGGCGAAGATGTTAGCTTTCATGACCATAACCCATTCACATACGAATCAACCTTCCATAGACCATAAAGCCGGACTCCCACTACTCGTGTATTTGGCAAATATTTGCCAATATTTGGCATGTAGTGGGAGTGGTTCTCTCGGACAATACTTGTCAATCTTGTCAAGGCGGACTCCCACTACTCGTATATTTGGCAAGTACGCAATTATTTGCGTACTTGGCAAGTATACTCCATTCACAATTATAAAATCACAACTCTGGCCATGGTTTCGTTTTCAGCAATTGGTGCACCTGATGAAAAATCTGTGCGCGTACATAGAATATGGTTAATGACAAAACGACGATGCCAGTTTTTCTGTTTACATCAAAGTAAAGGTATCAAAGATTTTCCCCATTTTGTTAGTTCGTATCGATCGGCGATTTTGGGGAGGAAAAAAGCGAAAGTAAGTACTAATCGACCTTTTTACACTTGATAACGAAGTTTTTTTTAGGTATCTGGCCGTTTTGAAAGATTTCAAACGAAATTCCGGTCTCCCAGAAGTTTGGTTAGTTTCGGTATCGATTTTGGTGCTCGAAATTTATTTGGAATATGTAAATGGACAAGAAAGGCTTCCTTATACGATCTTCTAACGGAAGCGACCGGAAAATATGGTTCAGGTAGAATTGAAATGTGTCACTGGAGCTTTCATTCCTTTGCCGAAAGAAGAAAAAGGCTATATTGAACCAGAATACATCGGTTTTTTCCATATTCCAGGAATTTGTGTCTTATTTTAGAACAGGTGAATGATAAATGTGAAGCATATGTTTGACCTATTCCATTTTATTTGTACAAACCCACTGTGGTAGTAATGTATGAATATTTTTTAATCCAATAAATTACTATACAATCAGAATATTTTACTCCTTGTTCATAAGATCAAATAAATAAAATGTCGTCAAGTCTTGAACTTTCAGTTCAAGAGGATAATGAACATTAAATCTTCACAAGCATGCATATGAAAATTATGTGAAAGCAATGAAATTTTTTTCCATGGCGAAAAATAATATATTTCGACAGTGATCTTTTGTACTTTTCATGCAAATAACTAGAAAAGGAATCCTTTCTATCAATTCATATAAACGTTTATTATATTCGTCCATCACATCTTTTCCAATTCATTCACATTCTGAGAAATGCGCTAAGAATGTAGAAAGGGCAACATATACTCCATTCACATTTATAAAGTATCCCGGTTGGCCAAGTTTTAGGTTTATCAAGTTTTTTCCCCTAGAACAGACGCAGGTTGGCACTCGTGAAAATTAAACAACGTTGCCAATGTTAATTCGCTAATTTATCCCCTCAATATTCTTGAAGTGATCTTGAAGTCTTCAAATTAAGTGTGCTGATAAGAGAAATGTCAAGTTTGATTAATAAACAATAAAAGTCTGATTCACTTAAAAGATATTTCGCTTTCTGAAATAAAAAACTATAAAAACTGTTCCGTAAGCGTTGATCACATTTTACTTTAACAAATATAAATATATTCATCACGCCAGGAAACTAAAAATGCCGAAGGTAGTGACGAAAAAGCAGAGACAAACTATAAGGAAGAATTGAAATCGGCTCATTCAAAAACCACCCAACTTTTCCAGCAAAAAAAGCGAGATGCAGGATTGGTTGATTAAAAACAAGATTGATTTTAATCAAAATTTTACCAAGAAACAACTTTGGAATTTGATATTACCTCATCGAACTGACAGACAGAGACAATATGTAGTTGATGACCTTTTGAAGGAGCATGAGGTTCTTAGATTACCCCCATACCATTGTCAGTACAATCCTATTGAAATGGCATGGACGTTTTGTAAGAACTTCTATAACAAAAACATAAATTCGCATCCCTATACAACGGATAGAGTGTTGAATTTATGGAGTCTGGCTCTTTCAAAATGTACATCAGATAGGTGGCAAAATTTTTATTTACATTGTGAAAGACTTATCACAGAGGACTGGACGAAACACATGGGTAATCTTCCAATAGCAGATATTCCTCCATTCATTATTACATTGGGAGAATCTGATTCAGATTCAGAATTTTTTGAGGGTTACTCTGACTCAAACAATGATCTAATGGATATTGAATAATATGTAGAGGAAATTCTGAGAACTCGTCTCTTCCACTTAAAATGGGGAAACTCAAAATGGATGGAGGTTCAAAAACTCCAAAAGGAACATTACTAGTGTAAGTTCAACAGAACTCTTTATCCGGCAGTGTGAAAGACCTAACGTTTGGATATTCTAGTATTGCAAAAATGTCGAATACCCTCCTTATTCAACTAGTACTGTATCGAAGATTCTCTACGATCAAGGAGGTTCAACTGAATCAAACAAAATGACAAAAAGCCTATACTATGGAAAAGGAAGTTGCTGCAAACCACCTAGATAGAAAAATAACCAATCAGGAATCTGGGAAAGAATTTCTCAATATAAGTAGGCCTGCTTGGAGGGCCAGATCTGGTCAGAAGACCTTCGTTGTCAAGGACCAAATGTAGGTTATATTATTTATTATTTCCTGATGATTTTCTATCTCCTTTTCTGTTGCAGATATGATTTCAAGATATTTTGTCAGACTCAATCCAAAAGAAAGATAAAATGTTGTTCCTGAAGAAGATTCCATCCATTATAAATATGTCAGCCTATTCTTCGAAAAAATTGCAAAACCTCTATACTTACTCAGAGAGGTTTTTATCTTTGTGCTCTTGTATCATAGTTAAAAATGTATGGTGTCCTGTTCGAATCTGTTTTGCTATTACTGTAATTGCTTTGAACATGCTATAATGTTTGATACATCAAATGACCTAATGCTTTTTCTCAAAAAAACATATACATGTAACAATGTTAGAAAATAATGTTTTAGGTGATTGAAAATTATGGACGTTTTATATATTCAAATCCAATTTCTTTATTGAGTTACCGTTTTCTCAAGTTTCTGTATCCAATCATTATATGCCAGTTTGAAAAAGAATCTTTATTAAGGATTGTATGCATAGTCTCCATGAGTAGACTTTTTTGAATTCAATATTACTGCTTACATCAGAAGTTTTCACCTGAACTCTTCCATGTGTGCAATCTCATTTATATTAGTGGAGTTATTCTAATTGGATAAGAGTATAAACAATTCTCTTGAAAAATTACTAATTGAATATTGTAAAAAAATTATGTCTTAAGCTGTAATGCCATTGAAATTATGTAAGGAAATTACATTATGAATTACACTATATCTTATTTCATCCCATTGTACTTTGATTTTTTTTTTCGAATAAACTATCACAAAGTAACGGACTATTCTGGCCATTATTTTTCAGTGAAATTTCAACACTCGATTCTTGTCTTCCGTACGAGAAAATAGCATAACTGAATCTTCCAACCATGTTAATATATGTGAAATATTTCCAGTATTAACAGAGAAAAAAGTTTCTTCAACATTCGCCAGGTCTCTGGAATTATTGAATTCACATAATATTTTCTCAAATTCATTATTTTCCCAAAGTAAATAAACATTTCGATAAATACGTAATTACTACGACTCTTATGAAGAAAGGGCAACATTGCTCAATCATCTGACAGTAAAATGACTATAACCTAACATTTTCAAAAAATACAGAGTGAAATGTGTCAAAATTCCATGGCCAACCGGTATACTTTATAAAAGTGAATGGAGTTATAGTGTTGACTTGGAACATAAAAATATTTTGAAAAACGTGATAACTTCGATACAGAGTGGAATGTGTCAAATTTCCAATGCCAGAGCTGTGATTTTATAATTGTGAATGGAGTATAGATGAAGTTTCGAATTTGAATGACAAGATTGACAAGTATTGGCCGAGTGAACCACTCCCACTACATGCCAAATATAGGCAAGTGGCAAATATTTGCCAAATACACGAGTAGTGGGAGTCCGGCTTTATTCAACTTCGAAACTTGGTCTACTTGCCAAGTACGCAAATAATTGCGTACTTGCCAAATATACGACTAGTGGGAGTCCGCCTTCACACTGGCCTGATGAATCGATAAAACTATTATTATTATGGCATCGAAAACAGACATTTGTTTCGAACCGTCAATCGCCAGAACCGGTGGAGTGTTAACAGTAACATATTCGATGGAATCATAGGAGACACCATAATTGGTCCTTATTTCTTTGAGGGGCATCTGGATGGAAGGAACTTTTTGAAATTCATGGAGACAGGTTTTTGGAATCTTCTAAATATTCCTTTCAATGTGAGACAGAAGATGTGGCCAGAATTAGATGCTGCTCCGACACATTTCAAATGTGTTGTCAGATACTATCTTGACAGAAAATTCACAAGATAAATGGATAGGGAGTGGTCCTTATAACTGGCCAACAGCTTCGTGAAACCAGAAAACAACGTAGAATGTGGTAAAATGAAGATCAAGCCACCAACATTTGATGGAAAAGCTCCTTGGTCGACATATAAAAAACAATTTGAAGCTGCTGCGTTGGTAAACAGTTGGGACGACAAGGAAAAAGCCACAGCTTCACGAGGAGAGGCACTTAACATTCTGCAGACAATACCGGATATATATATTATATATATATATATCGAAGTTTAATACACTGCGCAAAAAAATTAACGCACATTATGGAAATCTCAAATTTATTCTACAACTGAAGGTGTTCTCAATGATAATTATTTTTATCAGAATTATGTTATCCACTTTCAACGTTTTTTTTCAATACAGATGTTTTCTCCCAGCAGGAATAAGAAAAGACGATAGTCGGGGCTATTCACTAAGCAAAGTTGTTATGGATAGCAACTGTAAATCGTCGCTTAGTGAATAGCCCCGAATATCAATCTATCAAGATGGTTGACGTTCTTGTGGGCTTTCTGAACAAAAATGTGGAAGATGTTATACAAACTTTGTCCCATTTTCAAAATATATTCGCCCAATGAAATTGGAGAATTCGAATATTTCTAATATCGACGCCGTTTTAAATTTATTTCCTTGTGAATTGCCTGACCCTTTCGCCCTTCAAGCAGAAGAGGAAATCATTTTTCAAATAAAGATGCAAATACCTGACGGACCTCCTTCGTCTATGAGCGAAATAATTATTTTAGATAAAGAAACATCTCTAAATCTGGCATTCAACTTGTTTTGACCGCTGGGTACTCATTGGCAGCTAATGAAAGAAGTTTCAGCATTTATATGAAATCCATTCTCTGAGGTCTCGAATGACGACGGCCCGTTTGGACTCTCTCATGACTTTGAAATGTCAGAAAGATTTACCTGATAATTTAGATTTAAATTCAGTTGTGAAACGATGAGCTGATTTAAAACCGTCGAATAAAGTTCAAACTTGAAAAGTGTTTTATTTCAAGTTTTGAGCATATTCTTCATTCTAAAATTTCACTGGCAAGTGTTAAGTTTATTACCTCATAGTATTTTTGTGATACTCACATACATACAGGGTGGGCTTTTCAAAACGAAACAGACGAGATAACGGGCGGAATAAATTTATTTCGAAAAAATGCTCGGACACGTCGATTTTTGTTTCGAGGGGGACAACTTTTAAGGTCAAATTCATAAGTATATCGCCTCAACCCTTTGTGTTAGAACAGGGACGGGCCTAAGGGGGGGATGGGGTGGACGATCCCCCCCCAATGTTGAACAGAGTTGGCAAATTTTAAAAGCAGTTGGAATATTTTCGAAGCTGTTGAAAAATTTTCGAAGCGGTTGGAAAAATTTCGAAGCAGTTGGAAAAATTTCGAAGCAGTTGGAAAAGTTTGGAAGAAGTTGGGAAAATTTCGAAGCAGTTGGAAAGATTTCAATTGAGTTGGAATACATATTTCTACAAAAGTCCCCAATGTTGAACAGAGTTGGCAAATTTTAAAAGCAGTTGGAATATTTTCGTAGCTGTTGAAAAATTTTCGAAGAAGTTGGGAAAATTTGGAAGCAGTTGGAAAAATTTTGAAGCAGTTGGAGAGATTTCAATGGAGTTGGAATACATATTTCTACAAAAGTTTTCTTAAAATGTGAATGAATTTGACTTTTTTTAATGAAGTTTTAAATTAATGTTTATTAAACCGGTAGAACTAAGCCCACGTTTAGCCGGACAAAAGCATGCAGAGAATAGCGACAATTGTACAAATTCTTGTTAGAGTATATTTAGAGTATTTAGCAGATTTGGCGCAATGTGCAATGTGTATAACCAGAAATAAATGGTAGATATTTATTCCGAATTGCTACCAAGTGTTTGAAAAGATGAACAATTTTTCATCTTTTACGTTATCCCTCAGCAGGTAGTTGTGAATTTCTCAGTTTGGCCGCATCGACTGTGTCCATCTGGTACCAATTTGCGTTATTTCTCTCGGTAGGACAGTAGGCAGTATTTTTTCTCATTCTTAATTATTCTATCAAATCTCCGTTCAACACGTAAATCTGTTAAGGGGCCGTTATACTTTGGCCGACAGCACCGATTCTCCATTCAAAAAGTGCCTTTCATTTTTCCATTTTCATTTTTCACGTCCTAAAATAACCACCTGAAAGCTTGATTTTTTTTTAATTCTCCTGGAACTTCAGACAGTTCTCTGCGATTTCACAGTTTCTGGAAGTCTTTTCAGTATTTCCATAATTTTTTGCATTAATTAAGCGTATATCCAAATGGATTTTTTTAAATATAGAAAATTGATTTGTCGAGGGCACTCCAATGAATTTTCTAAAAAAAATGGATGAACAACCGCCGAAAAACGATTATGAAGTCAATTTTCATAGACTCTCAAATTCAACCCGATTTTTTCATGCGAAAAAATGATTTTCTCAAAGAGAAGAAATCGGAGTGCCCTCAAGACATCCTTTAACTTCAATTCAAAGAAAAAAATCAAGCTTTTAGCTTAAAAATTTAGGACGTAAACTTGGAAAAATGAAAGGCACTTTTTGAATGGAGAATCGGTGCCGTAGCCGATTTTTTCATGTGAAAAAATAATTTTATCAAAGAGAAGAAATTGGAGTGCCCTCAAGATATCCTTCAACTTCAATTTAAAAAAAAATCAAGCTTTTAGGTGAAAAATTGAGGGCGTGAACTTGGAAGAATGAAAGGCACTTTTTAAATTGAGAATCGGTGCCGTAGCCGATTTCTTCATGCGAAAAAATAATTTTATCAAAGAGAAGAAATTGGAGTGCCCTCAAGATATCCTTCAACTTCAATTTAAAAAAAAATCAAGCTTTTAGGTGAAAAATTGAGGGCGTGAACTTGGAAGAATGAAAGGCACTTTTTAAATTGAGAATCGGTGCCGTAGCCGATTTCTTCATGCGAAAAAATAATTTTATCAAAGAGAAGAAATTGGAGTGCCCTCAAGATATCCTTCAACTTCAATTTAAAAAAAAATCAAGCTTTTAGGTGAAAAATTGAGGGCGTGAACTTGGAAGAATGAAAGGCACTTTTTAAATTGAGAATCGGTGCCGTAGCCGATTTCTTCATGCGAAAAAATAATTTTATCAAAGAGAAGAAATTGGAGTGCCCTCAAGACATCCCTCATCTTCAATTTAAAAAAAATCAAGCTTTTTGGTGAAAAATTGAGGGCGTGAACTTGGAAAAATGAAAGGCACTTTTTGAATGGAGAATCGGTGCCGTAGCCGTCGGCCGAAGTATAACGGCCCCTATGCAAAAATGGACCGAAAAATATTCAAACTGAAGTGTGTAGTATGTGGATTTTTTTCAGTTCACTTGAATAAATCATTTATTTTTCTTCGGAATTGAACTTAAAAATCGAAACATACAAAATAATGATAACAGATGATGTATAATCCGCTATAGAGTGTGGAGTGTGTTAATCTAGTACCTAATGAAGAATTAAAAAACTACACTACAAAATTTTCTAAATATTTTTAATGCTCTCGGGAAAAAAAACATTGACACGCAATCCAAAATACCACTCCCCCCTTCAACCGTTGGTTTTCTAATCCTTTAATGCACAGTTGGAAAATTTTCGAAGCTATCCCCCCCCCAAAAATTTGGCTTCGGCCCGTCCCTGTGTTAGAACACCAACCCCTAAATTTTGAATAGAAAATATAGGGTGAGTGATACCTCATTTGAAATTGAAAGGCCTTTTCATCATGAATTCAGCGTAATAATTTTTTTCTCATTCAACGCATTCGTTTTCGAGATATTTAATTTTGAATTTCGTACAGTACCATTCATTCCGCTAACCATGCTATGTGAATTCATCAATTATTTGACTAATTCTCTGTGGTTACGATGGTAACCGTTAATTCTCAACATTATACAACGAAATAATTATTTTTTGTATATAATTACCTTCTTCAAGAAATGAGGTGAAAATGGTTTATTCTTTGGCAGGAAGAATTAAAATTGTTTTTTTTATTTTTCAAGAATAACGAATGCGGGAATCGTACAGCAGATTTATTCAATCGATTGCACCCAGAAAAGCACGTCTGCAGAAAGTACGTTTTAGAACTTGTGAAAAAATTTCAGGAAACTGGATCAGTGTCCAATAAGATGAAAAATCCCAACCGTGAAAACCGTGTTAAAAATGAAGATGATGTTACTGAAATTCTAGGACAAGTTACGGCTGATCCGACACTGAGCACGAGAAAACTGGCCGATATCACAAATATTAGTAGAACGGTTATTCGAAAAATTCTGAAAAGTAACAAATTTTACCCTTATGAAATTCATCGGATACATGAATTGAATGAAGATGATTCTGATCGACGCCAAGAATTTTGTGAGAATATGGCTGATCGTATAGCGGCCGATGAAAACTTTCTTTTCAACATCTGTTTCTATGACGAATGTGCCTTTTTGTTCAATTCAACTGTTAACCGCCAAAATTGTCGATATTGGTCAGATGGGAATCCAAGGATTTTTCATGAAGTCCATACTCAAACACCAGAAAAATTGAATATATGGATTGGTATTTATGGTGATCGAATCATTGGGCCAATCTTTATCGATGGAAATCTAACAGGTGAAAAATATTTGCAAATGCTGGAAAATATAACATACCCTTCAATTGTGGATATATAGATATCCAGATAAAATAATAGTATCAAAAATGACGATCGTTATTTGGAAGATCGCCATTTTTGATAATAGTATCAAAAATGACGATCGTTATTTGGAAGACCATTTTATTTTACAACAAGATGGGGCGCCTCCTCACCAGAGTGGACAGAGTGTTTCCTGGAAAATGGAAAGGACGAATGGCCAGACCAGATCTTACACCGCTCGATTTTTTTCTCTTGGGTTATCTAAAGAGCAAAATCTACGCTACACAGGTATCATCATTGGGGGAGTTGAGGCGACGAATTATAGAGGAATGTGGACGAATAGACCCAATAATGCTACAAAACGTGAGGACTAGATTCGAGCATAATCTCTACAGGGTGATTTTTTTGAATGTTTCATTAGAAGTTTTCGAGGAAGGAATTGCGATACAAATTCAAAATTTTGTATTTTTGTTTAAGAGTACATGAACTCAATTCGTAAAATATTTTCAAGCGGAATCTACTTCCGGTTCTACCGGAAACGGATGTGAACTTCGTTATTTCAAATGGAACACCATGTATATTTATACATATTTGAATTCTTTGTTTAATTCTGCAATGATTTGATGTATGATATGCGAAACCACATCAAGCGATTGTTGAGTTATTGCCTGATTCTCAAATTTTTTGACAGAAAGATTGTCACAAATTAGTGCAGGGCCCCCGTAACCGGGTGTGCAACGCGTGCAACGCGTGCAACGCGTGCAACGCGTGCAACGCACGCGGGCGCCAATTCAAAGGGGCGCCAAACCGAAGGTTTGGCAAAAAAATGAAAAATCCAAATGAAAACATATAAACATATCAAGAAATTTCTTAAAGAAATAATAGCTCTTTTTGTGCCATGCGCTAGCACATAGCTTTTCTGAAAAAAAATTGATGAACAACCGCCGAAAAACGATTATGAAGTCAATTTTCATAGACTCTCAAATTCAACCCGATTTTTTCATGCGAAAAAATATTTTTTTCAAAGAGGAGAAACCGGAGTGCCCTCAGAACACCTTTTTTAACTTCAATTTGAAGAAAAAATCAAGCTTTCAGGTTAAAAATTTGGGGCGTAAACTTGGAAAAATGAAAGGCACTTTTTGAATGGAGAATCGGTGCCGTAGCCGATTTTTTCATGCGAAAAAATAATTTTATCAGAGAGAAGAAATTGGAGTGCGCTCAAGACATTCAACCTCAATTTAAAAAAAATCAAGCTTTTAGGTTAAAAATTGAGGGCGTAAACTTGGAAAAATGAAAGGCAAATGGATCGAAAAAGATTCAGAGTGAAGTGTGTGGTATGTGGACTTTTTTCAGTACACTTGAATAAATCATTTATTTTTCTTCGGAATTGAACTTAAAAATCGAAACATACAAAATAATGATAACAGATGCTGTGTAATCCTGTAGAGTGTGGAGTGTGGAGTGTGTTAATCTGGTAATGCAGAATTAAAAAACTACACTACAAAATTTTCTAAATATTTTTAATGCTCTCGGGGAAAAACATTGACTCACAATCGAAAATACTCCCCCCCCCCCCTTCAACCCTTGGTTTTCTAATCCTTTAATGCACAGTTGGAAAATTTTCGAAGTTATTCCCCCCCAAAAAATTTGGCTTTCCGTCCCTGCTTACCAGTATCTGTGGCTTCTGGGGAGAGGTCATTTTGAAAATAAAAAATAATAAAAAATTTCCTTCGATCAACTATGAACCAAGAGAGGCTATCTGGTTTAGCAATACAGGGTCTTTCACGAGGAAACTCACCCATATTTATACGGGAAACTACTGAACGTATTTTCATGACATTCAGCACTTATAAGTATTTCACGATGCTGATGAAATCTAAAATATTTTCAAGGCATGAGCACCTCCAGGTTTTCCGGAAATGACGTCAACTTCCGTTTTTCAAATTAGAACACCATTTTTTTATTGCAGAAATAGATTCCTTAGAAAATTTCAAGTTATTTTGATGTAACATTTTTCAGTTTTGGTTGGAAAATTCTCTCTGAGCGGGAAAATTCGAAAAAAAAATCGAAAATAGAGCTCCGCTGAAACAAGAATAAGTTCGAGGTTTTTGGATGGAAAATTTTCATTTTTGGGATTTTTCAAGATGTAAGATTGATGTATCCACTTTAAAAATCGAAATCGCGATTCATGATACAGGGGGTGAAAAAATGGCTTTCAAAGTTAGGGATGACAAAATCGTGAAAAATCAATTTTTTCAAATTAGAACCCCATTTTTTTATGGCAGATATTGAATCTACGTTAAAAAATAATGTGAGTGAATGCATCACACCCTTGCCCTAAAATGGATATTTTCTGAGTTAATATCCACTTTAGGGCAAGGGTGTGATGCATACACTCACATTATTTTTCAACGTAGATTCAATATCTGCCATAAAAAAAATTGGGTTCTAATTTGAAAAAATAGATTTTGATGAAGTCATAAGAGAATTTGCTGCTGCTAAATCAAGAAAAATACCTATTTAACTTAATGAAAGTTCTAGTTTATATGAGGGATCGTAGAAGTTTTTTTGTTATCAATTAATAATTGATTGTATTTTATTTTTTTTTATTGTTTATTATTTCTATTAAAATAGAAAAGTTTTCGTTTTATCATAAAATAATAAAAATATATTTTTTATAACTGGATCTCGTACATGAAGGGCGCCAAAATAGTGTCCCGCACGCGGGCGCCACTCAGCCTTGCGGGGGCCCTGAATTAGTGTTTATATCTTCAAAATTCCTCATTGTAAGAAATTTTTTTGGAACAGTGTGACTAAAGAAAATACGCTGATACTGTTTCTTATATAAATAATGCGGAAATATTATACAGGGTGCCTGAAACAGGGCTTCAAAGTGAGCATCAATAAAACTACGAAATCTAATTTTGTTCAAATGGGAACCATATCATTTTGTTATTCTGATCGATTGCTCGTCAAAAACTTGTTGGAGTGTGCCAAACATTTCATGTCTTCAAAATAAGTAGTTTCGCCGTTATAGAACAAAATTCGAATTTCACGACTAAAGCCAGGTTTCTTTGTTTAAACATCAGGTTTATCAAGATAATTTTCAAGTAGGCTATGACAATAGTAATAATATTTCGGTTTTAAACTAAAATTTCCTTATTTAGTCATCGGAAAATTTTCGGAGCTAACCCCCACAATTTGGTTTCGGCGCCTGTCCCTGCATACGCTTTACATAGCTTAAAATTTAACAAAAAATGATGCTGCTAAAGTGTCAAATGAAACAGTAAACTTTTTTTTACATAGTACAAGAACCCTGGGTTTTTTATTTTCCTCCACAAAAGGATGGGATATTATTAAAAAAAAGTTCCTGAATTGAATCTGAAACCCCTACTAACTGATACTAGATGGTCAAGTTCAAGTAGGGGTTGATGCTATAAAGCCGTTAAAATTTCATTTAATCAAAATTTGCGAGTCTTCTAGAAATAGCAGATGTTTTGTAGGTACCTTACTCCATTCACTTTTAAGTATCGCGGTTGGCCAAGTTTTAGGTTTATCAAATTTTTTCACCTGAAAAAATCGCAGGTTGGCACTTGTGAATCACATTACGTCAATGAATAAATCTCTTAGACGTTGCCGACGTTCTTTTTTCATTATTAATTATCAATTATCAAGCCTGGAAACTATAAGAATGCCGAAGGTAGTTTCGAAAAAGCAGAGGCAAAGTATCAGGAAGTGCCATTTAGAATTGGAATCTGCGAATTCTAAAAGTTACCCTGATAATTAAATTCATTATTTTTCCGAAGTAAATGAAAATTTTGTTGAATGCCTAATCACTACCACATATTTGTAGAAATGGCAACGTTGCTTGTTCAACTGACAGAAGAATGACTATAACCTAACATTTTCAAAATATACACGGTGAAATGTGTCAGAATTCCATGGCCAACCGATATACTTTATAAAATTGAATGGAGTATGGGTAAGTTTACCAAGGTTGTTCAGTTTTATTTTTGTATCCTGATTTTTCTTGCACTCCTTCTGGTTGGTGGATGCTGGTGATCCTCGTAAATCTCGATGATTAACTGTTGTGACTTCACAACCAATGTAAAGGGTCGTTTATACTGGCCCGTAACTTATGCCCTTAAAATTTGTTCTCTTTAAGGAAATAAGTTAAAGATGATTACTGCGATAGTTGTTATCAGTACTTGATAACTAAATAAAAGCTTGTAAAATAAATTTGCTTACGATATGGTTAAAAAAGTCGGATCGATCAGGAATTCTATTTCAGACAACAAGGTATAACGTTCTCGCCCATTCATTTCCTCTTGACTGAATATCCAAAATTTGCATTTGGAAAACGTGAATATTTGACGTTTTTTACGCGATTCGATTCTCGACCACAGATATTGCTCTTGACAACTTTTCTCAATTTTGAAAATGCACTTGACCAATTTTGCATGAGCCGCCAGGATTGAAGGTTTGAAATTAAGTTTTATTTTCAATTGTGGCGACGATTGACCCTTTCACCCAAACACCCCATTTACTACACAACAATGTGGATAAACGAGCGCTAAAAACCCCCTTATTTCACTTTAGTGCTTTCAGTCAGCTATTTTTTATTTTGAGCTGGTATTTTCTTACTCACTACTACTGAGCAGCAATCAGAATTGCACTACATATAATTTATTTCCCAGAATATTTTAGAATAGAATTCTTAAAAACTATCGAATCCTAAGTATTCATCCAACAATTAAAATAAAGTTATAAAAGACATCAATTTATTTCACAACAAGTAAACATTCAAAAACAATAAATATATAATAAAACAACAATTTATGAACAATAAAACTTCAATACTATACAATTATCCTCAGAATCCTTCTGTGGTCTCAGAACCAAAGTGATGAGCCAAAATATTTGTCAAAACATTCCCATTTGTTGGATTCTTCAACATCATAAACTGTGGTTCAGAACAGCCTTCTGCACTTGACACTGATAGCAATATATTTGGAGACATTAAAGATCCTGACGTTGTTAATGGACTTCGATTCATTGTGCCTGATAATATGGAATGATTCGAACTGGGACTGGTTTCTGGTATATGCATAAACTCAGACTGCTTGGAACACATACTTCCTATAAAAATTACAATAACATTTAAAGATCCTCAAATAGGAAGAAACTCGTCAGGAAATAGACTGTCACTGTGTAGAGATCTTACTCAAAAAATACTAAGGATTTTCTTTCTTGGGAAATGTTCATGAAGAAGATTTTGAAAGAGGTACGCTGGATATTAGCAATATAATAAGGAGGAGAAGTGTTGCTTTTTATTGCGAGCTTGAGTTTACTCGCCGAACGTAGTGAGGCGGATAATTGAAGCGAGCCATGAAAAGTCACTTCTCCTTCGAATTAAAATGTTATGTTATTTTCAAAGATTTTGAAATTCGTGCAAATCTGAATATGTATCTATATACTTTTAGATTGACAATTACGATCGTTATAATTGGGTGAAAAATGATAGATGCATAGAACACCTGGTGTTGGCACTGATTAGATTTTCCGGTCGATCGAAAATCTGAGATTTTGTGCTGCTTTTCATTTCGCCCGAAAGGGGTAGCGCTATTTTCCAATTTTCCATTGCCGCAGTAGCGCCACGATCGATAAAATATCGAGGATTATTCCGGAAGTAGCACAAAAACTCAAATCTAGAGTGCCGTTTTGATCTACAATTTTTGGTCACGATTTTTTAGGAGTCGTTTACACCAAGGTTTCTATGCATCCATATTGTAGTACGTTTGGAAATAAACAGAATTATTGACATTCAAACATTGGCAATACATAAACGGCTAGTTCGCATACAACAGATGAAAATGGAATAAAATCTAATCTTATTCTCTACAGGAAAACATCCTTGTGTAAGGTATCGATTTCCAAACAATTTGTAAAGCTCACACATATGACTCAAACTTCAAACTGCCCGTAGTGTTCCCACTCCCTCCTCCCCGTTTTACGACTGGTTATTCAGCACTGTTTTTTCATTTCTCGAAAAATGTGTTGCGCCCCAAGTTGAACATATACCGAATACGCAAGCCTTCTGCCTTATCCCTTCGGCAATTTCAATTGGCTATCCTGCTACCGCTTCACTGAACAGTTTCGCTCAGTGTTACCACCTCTACCGATTTTCTTCTCAATATACCGGTCTATCTGAAAAGCACATAAATCTACCGAAATTTGATGGAATGAATGTATGTTCTGATATTCTAGGAAATCATGACTCTCACGATATTTGGAAGGTTTTCTTATGACCATAATTTGATACATTATTTAAGTTATACGTGAACAAATCTTTATTTTTTCAAGCAATTTGATGTACCAGGTTTTTCACCATAAATTGATCCCCCCTCTAACTCTGTTACAAAAACAGATACATAAAAATACTTCATACAAAAATTGTACGAAATCAAATAAATTTTCTGAAAATGATTACGTCAATTGGGATACAACATATTGAATGCAACAACATTTTTTCGAATGGGACACCCTGTATATTCTTCCATATTTTAATTGTTTATTTTCTACTGATATCGAATATATATATGAGTCCAGCGGCGTAGTAACGCCACCACGGGCCTGTGTTCAAGATATTTTCTGGGCCCCTACCTTCACTATTAGCGCTAGTCGTCCCAAGCGTCCCAAGGGCCTGTGTTCTTCGAACACGCCGAACACAGGTCACTACGCCACTGTATGAGTCTCTTTTATTTCCAGAGTTTCAAAGTTTTGAAATGAAAGCACGAAAAAAAAATACATAATAAGAAATCATTTTGAAATTCTTTATATTCCAACAATTTACTTGAAAGCAATATGTTTTCGATGAATACCTTACACGCCTTACAGTATCCAATAAAAAATAAAAAAAAATAATGAAGTATGGTAGTAGAGAATAAATAAGATCAACTAAAGAAATTGGTTCTTAAAATTTGAAACTCTGTGGTACTCAGAATACGAGAGAAAGACCAAACATATGTCATATGTTCGAAATTAGGGGAAAAAGAGCTTGCCAAATATAGAAAAGTATAGAGGGTGTTCCATTTCAAAAAATTAAGTTACAATAAATATGTTGCTCACTCTGTATATATTTCATTTTGTGAAATCATTTTGAAAACCATCAGTCGATTTCGAGAAACTTTTGAAAAAATTATTTTTTGTACCTCTTTCAGAAACAAAGTTGAAGGGGGGGTCAAATTATGGTGAAAAACCCTGTACATGTGTTTGTTTTTTGCATATTTGTTGTTTTCAATAGGTGTTAATTTTTTCAGTACGTATTTATTTTGTTGGAATACTCATTTTTTGTTCAAAAGTTTAGTTTTTGAAATATTAATTTTGTAAATGAATGAGATCTATTTTCAATTCTGCTCCATTTGTAATAACCTTCTCGCCCAATATTTCGGATAAATGGTATTTAAACTTGAACAAACCAAAAAATAGGTAAAGAGGTTTGTAGTATTTCAAAAAATTTTGTCAATGCTGGAATTATGTAGATATTGACATTAAAAAAATTAATTCAAAGATTATCTGTGTGAATAATATTATTATTATTAAATTAACCTCATGTTGACTAGTGAATATTGAAATAAATTCCTGTTTCAACATTATTATTTTCGAGTATTACAAAATTCACAAACAAATGAAGTGAAGTACAAAATTCATATCTTCCGTATTTACTTTTTTTCAGAAAAATGCTGGAGTAGGTGAATTTTCATTTCAAATTACGCAAATTTGTTGTATAACTGAGTAACTCCTGTAATATTACGCAGCTGAAAAATATGATTTCGGCATTATAGGTCAATCATTTTCCAGTTTTGACACCGTGAGAACTTTGTCATTTTACATGTCTCAGATTCCAATCAGAAATGGCGATGTAAAGCCGCGTACAGACCGGAACATTTCCTCCGAATCGAACCCATTCAGAGAGTTTGCAATGTTTATTTATGAGCGAGGGGTGGCGTCCACCTGACTGCCTGGTCCGAATAGGTAGGTACTTGTGTTTACGTAGCCTCGTAAGTCACATGTTACGACATTTCGGTTAACTATAATGACCTTGCTAACGCAGATTCGGAACGAAATACTATAGAGGTGTCATTCAATGCTGGATTTCCATGCATCATCCGATGATACGATCGTCGTTGTGATTGGTAGAAATAGACCAATCCAATAAAACAGCTGATCACCGTTTTAAGATGGCTGCTGGGAGCATTGACATATGTCATTACATTATAGCAAAATATCGTAATATATCGCTTGGATGAAAATATCGTCCGCGGTGCTTGATCCATTTTCATCAGGAGCGATATTGGTGTAATATATGAGATATAATATTTATTATCCTCTGTTGCGGCCTTAAACAAACATTTGGAATGAGTATTTCTGCGTTCTGCCAGAAACAAACTTTCTACTAGAGAGTTACTTTCAATACTATTTTCTCAGAACTTGAGTGTTGTGATACCATTTTTCGAGTGAATAAATATTGAGTTATATCTAAGGACTGTTCAAAATCATTAATTATTTCTTGAAATTGCAAACTCAAGATGTAGCTGTTGCACAAAGATATCGCCAAAAACTTCAACGTATAAATAACGTGGATCCATTTGCTCTCGACGATTCAAGTTTTTCAGTGAAACCATGTGATTTTCCTCCTGTAACTAGTATAGACATAGTCAGTTACGTAGTGTGCACTACAAGTCTTTACCTGCGATGAAATGTTTGGAACATACAGCAGCATTTTTAATTTTATTTTCAGTTAGATCAGACCTATTTGCTGCTAACCATTTTCCTCTCCTCAACTTGGAGAGCTCATTCACAGCTGGAATTCTATATAATTTTACATTGTCGCGAATTCCTCCATTTCCACAATTTATCACAATACAAGATGATGATGGCATGGTTGAAATTGAAAATTCCGAAAGCAAAAGAATCTACCCTGAAACACGCAACTGACGTAACCTCAGTTTGCTCCCAGCAGCCATTGAAACTGCTGATCGTGACAGATCGTTGGACTGGTCTCTATTCAATTTCGAAGATTTCTGCCAATCACAACGACGATCGAACGATCGTATCATCGGATGACGGATGCATGGAAATCCAGCCTTTGTAGAACGACCGTTAAGTGATAGAATAGAATAGAATAGTGTTTATTTCCTAATTGACAATATAAATTGTGTAGGAACAGTCAAATAAAAAAATAAACTAAAAATTGTTAGATTAGAAATCTATAGTGAAGATGAATTATGATTCTTAATGATGGACTCGAATTCCGTGAAGCTGTATATGCTATATCCAGAAAGCAATGTTCTTAGTTTTTTCTTAAATGTTGATTAATTGAATTGTCTGACGTTATTCTACAGGCGCATTCGGTAATCCCCTATCAGAAGTGGATCGGACACAGAACATCCAATAATTCGATCTCTCCCTCTCGGGCTGAAAGAGAGGAGAGAGAGATCCGTATTCATTAGATGTTCTGTGTCCATTTTCTCTCGCTCCACTCCGGATTAGTAATAACGAACGCAGTATTAGAATGACAAATTCAAAAGTTTGTAGGATACAAAATAGTTATTTTCCTAACAAGTGCGGAAAGTGATATTTTCCCGCACGAAACTGCCGTTACCCGAATGACGCGAAGCGGAGTTCGGGCAAGCAGTTGAGCTTTTACTCAATAGAAGGTCAACTGTTGAGTCTGATGAGTTCAGCCGTCCTTACATTTCCCAATGAAATAATTCTTTGAACCAAAATTTATGACAACAGGTTATTTTTGTTATATTACCTGAATGAGATTCTCCTAAAGCCATAAGATCTGATGGTGTTGAGGGAGAATCCAAAATTAAACCTGGTGGAGTTAATGAATGACTTCTGAAATCGAGTAAATCCATACCAACTTGAGTTCTCCTATCTGTTCTTACACTGTCCATGAATGACTTCATTTTATTAAGCAAAAACTGTGGAACCTCAAATCCCTTCAGTTCATTCAACTGCAAATTAGGACTGTTCTTATAATCATCACTTTCTGTCAATTCTTTGATATCACTCAAAATCATCAAATATGCCTTCCCTCCACTAGGAGGCATCAAGTTTCTTGAAGATAACCACTCTTTATCTTCTTGATCACCAGAATATCTAACTAATTCAGGATGTCTGACATATAATCTCCCTCTCGTCTGTCCATAACCTAAAACTTTGTTAGCCTTCGCACCCATTATAAACAAAGTGTTTTGTTGTATTCTCTCAGAATCCCATTTTGGGGCTTCTCGTTTAACTGGTAATTTATGTAACATATATTCTTGACTAGATCTGTTCTTAACTCTTTTAATAATAGATCTATTAGTTTCAGAATCTGTATCTGATTCCTTCCTCTTACTTCCAAAAGGACTCTAGAACACAAATGAGAATTGTAGGTACTATAACAATAAAATAAATAGGCAAAATACATTTCCTTCTGCTCTTCCTTCAAGAATACTAGTTTCTGAATCACTGCATTCATAAGGTGAACTATCTCTTGAGGAATTACTCTCATACATGGTCTTAGCTTCCTCCAACATCTTTCTACAAACTTCTTTGACATGGTCTTCATTGACACTTTCTTTGCCCAAATTATTCTTGATATTCAAGATAGCAGGGTGTAAAAATGTCTGAAATAATAATAAACATTTGATTTCAAAAGGACACAATTATGTATCAAAATAATCAAGAACACAATGTACCTCAACATATTTTTTAATAACATTCTCAATATCTCTATTTATTGCATTCTGAATATTCTTTCGGAGTAATTCCAAAGATTTTGCTGGACAAGTAACACTATAAGTTTTCCTGTAATAGGCTAAGTTTGATTTATTTCCATTTTTAGTTCCAAAGGCTGCTGCACCCAAGTTAACAAGGGTAACTTGTGTCATATCAAAGGGATTGTTCTTAAAATGAAATCAATTGAATTGAGATAATACATGGCTATTTCCTCTTACCCAGCCCATCATACTTATATTTTCTATATCTAATGATTGGATTTTAGAAGAGACAGGTGGTATCATAATTTCTCCACAAGCTTCGTCAATTTTTGGATATCATGATTATAAATACTGAAAAATCGACTCCTACATTTTCTTATGTATTATGAAAATTTGGAAACGTCTCTTTGCACTAATACTGCTATCGAAACTCTACTATAGATCAAATTATGTAAAATGAAAACCTATTTGATGAGTATGAAAAATAGATACGAGACGAAAAACAGCTACACTTATGCTATATGTAGATTCCAAACTTGTATAGACAGACAGAATATAGATCCCTATACAATTCACGAAAGATTATATAGAAAATTGAAAATCACAACCAAGTCAAGATGAAATTGTTGATCAGATTCCTTCAAACTAAGGAGTGAACAATTATGTGGTTTATTATTATTATGGACACTATTGCTTTTTTTCCTGCAATATATTGCCTGTAACTTGAAAAGATTTGAAATAAAGATATTTAATTGTATTGTAATCGATAACAGAAATCATCATGATGTTGAAAAATCCTGTTATTTGTAAATATCAACGAACAGTAAATAAATATTAAAAATAGATGACAGAAAATGATTGACAAATGACAGAGCTCTTTTCTTTATCTTCTGTTAGACATTTCTCGCTTCCATAACTAGCCTTGAAAAGGGCGTGGCAACGCCGTATTTTATTTCCCGAGTGGTTAAACAGATATAATTATTTAATATTCCAGTACCTAGGTTTGATTAAAAGTTGTGAGGTTTTCAAAACATTCCCTTGAAATCTGGAATAAAATCCATAATGGAACAGAATATGGACTTGCAAATCAGTTTATCGTCATCTGAGAGATGCATTCCTCATCATTTAGAACTCACCCAACTCACCCCCACCCGTCGAGTAGAATTCAATGAGACCTCTGGCGGAAAAAATTGTAATTGAAGCAACGAGTAAAATAATTCGTATTGCATTGTTTTCATTCAATTTTTGTCTTCATTGCAGATCAAGTTTGATTTTTTGTGTACCTTTTTTTAAGTTTTATACTTTGAATTATGTCGCTGCATAATAGAAACTGTTCTGTACAAGGGCGTCGCCAAGGGGGGGCAGGGAGGGGCAGCTGCCCCCCCCTAGAGCTCAAAAATCTCTTGAAAACCTATGACATAATAGCATAATATACGAAAATCAGTTCATTTTTTCTATTCTGATTGATTTTTGCCCCCCCCTAGCGCAATTGCCCCCCCCTAGCTCAAAGGCTGGCGACGCCCTTGGTTCTGTATTTGGTTGCACTAGCTGTAGAGGGAAAATTCCCGAAACGAATATCCCAAGTCTACGCAGTACGCACTGGCAAATAGATCCGAATTAATTTCGGAATTTTCGAACGATCGGCAATTTTGGGGCAGAATATCGAAAGCAAATCACTTATTTTTCCATTCTTCGTCGTCCAGAAGAAGTTTTCCGCCGATATATAGTTAATTGAACGCTTGTTGTACTTTTCACAAACATCAACCATACTCCAAAAATAAAAATATTAGGAGTCAAAATTTTGTTCAACAACACGAAGCACTAAAGCACAATCAAAGGAAAACCAAAAGTTTTACAAAACACACACTGAAAATAACTAACACAGTAAAATAAAACCACAAATATCAAAGGGCTTATACGGCATCTGATTTGTTTTACTCGTTGCTAAGATTGATACAGTGACTATATTACCCATAGAACTTATAGTACTTTAAGTTCTATGATATTACCACAGTGGCGACAACTGGCTATAAAACTGTCAAAAGTCCGCCATGTTTTGTCGAGATGTTTTGGCGGTATTTTTGAATTTTACATCGGTAACTTACGGCAATATTTCATATTATAGGTCTCAATTTCATTAGGAAGTAACATTATGTTCCATGAATTCGATCTAAAATATGACGTTGCAAATGAACTGAATCGTGCTATCTATTTTCCCGAAGATACAGATCGAAAATACTGGTTATCTTTAACTTCTAACTTAAATTATTATTCCGAAAAAACTGAAGAGCTACATACACAAGTGAAAATTATTATTTGCCAATAGTAAATTCATCTTGATTGATCAGTCATTGGCTTAATGGCCATTAACTCTCGAAAGAAAATAAACAATTACAATCATAGATGGGTTAGAAAATCTGCGCACTGTCATTTCGACAAAACATGGCGGCCGACCAATAGAAAATAAGACACGAGTTGTCGTCACTGTGGTAATATAGCCACTGTATTGCATAGCCCTCTTAGTTTTTGCTATACAGGCTGGAAATGAAAAGTATCACTTTTTAATCACCCCCCGTATCTCAGTTGTGCTTGAACTTGGAGAAATGATTGAAACGCATTCCTATAGATTTTTTTCCGTAGAATACAGTGGCGTAGTCAGTTTTTCAATTACACTTTCCGTACACGGTGAAATGTGTCAGAATTTCATGGCAAACCGCGATACTTTATAAAAATGAATGAATTCTGGATACCATCCACATGCCATATCAAATTAGGGTTAGACTGGTTAGAGTCTTTTTGTTTGAATTTCTGCACAATTCTCAATTTGTAATGTCTTTTAGTTCAAACTTCAAACAATATCTTTCCTCTATTTCTCGCACGAAATATCAATTGATATTCAATTGTCAACTATCACCAAAAATTCATATTGGGTTAAGTGTCCCTCAGTCCCTCCATGCCCTGGACACCCCTCCCCCCTATATCATTTCGTCACTGTTATGATTTTCTTGGTTCGTTGGTTGATGAACGAGCGTTATTATTAGTTCAAAAAAACGAATCGAATCTCTCCTCGATCCAGCAGGATTTTGAAACATGGGAGCATCAAAGCACTTAATACTACACATCCAGGAGAATCTTTGCATTTACACCATAAAATTTGGAAAACCTCTCATTTGGAATAGTTACATTAGTTTTAGTTGTCAATTTACAAGATTTCAGAATTAAGAAATCAACACAATTTCAAAATACTGAGAATGCTTTCATATTATATCAACAAACTGAATACAGATTTTTTTAAACTTTTATATTCTTAGCATTTCTTTGATAGTGCTGGTATTAAGACACAGTGTAATGTAGAGCTTCATACTGTGATTGGGATAAAACATTTGTTTTGTTAAGGCCTACAATCTTATCACCAAATGAAATTTATCATAGCTTATAATCAAGAGAGATAGTATTATGAATAATAATTTGGACAAACATTTTGTATGGAATGATTATTATTTTTTCAGTAGGCTACTTATAGGTGGATACAATTTTGAATTCTCAAAAACAGTAATGACTTCACTTGGTGGAAGTGACATTATTATTGCATTGCAATTGAATTGAATAATATAAGCGATTTAGCACTTTTAGGACTTTGGAATTGAACAAAATGTTTTCCCTTGACTTCAAATCCAGGAAATTGCATTGATTAGTAATTTGCATAAGTCAAAACAAGGACATCTTGTTTATTTCACATCCATGTTCTGTAATTTGAAAACAGAAAAAGTTTCTAGCATTGGACAAATCTATGTTTTTATTGAATAATACTTAATTTTCCTTCCCAGATGTTTATTATTGAAAATCATTAATAAAATCGAAATAAAATTACATATATTGAAAGTTTACAATACTCATAATCAAGTGGAAAAACAATAAACTCAATCAGTATAGAAATATACTGGATTATAAAACATATAAGCAATAACAATTTTCGTTCATAGTTGGCTTTTCAAGACTAGTCACTTACCAAGTTTCTTCTTCAAATTTTCTGCAACTTTATTGATAAATTCAAATGTTTCTAGGTAATCTGACCTTTGAACATTGTTCATTCCCTTAATGCAAATTGCCAAGTCTTTGGTCATGAAACCAGCTTCAATGGTTTCCACACAAACAGCCTCAAGTGTTTCAGCAAAACTTTTAAGTTCATCATTTTTGTCCAACTTGGCACGATGAAGCAGTCCCCTTGTCCAAGCAAAAATGGATGCGACTGAATTGGTGGACGTTTCTTGTCCCTTTTGATACTGACGGAAATGACGAGTAACTGTACCATGTGCAGCTTCAGCTTCAACAGTTTCACCATCTGGACATATCAATACAGATGTCATAAGCCCTAAAGATCCATATCCCTGTGCAACGGAATCAGACTGTACATCTCCATCATAATTCTTACAAGCCCAAACAAATCCTCCTTCTGATTTCATTGCATAAGCAACCATATCATCAATTAATCTATGTTCATACCAAATTTTTTTTGCCTCATACTTTGATTTATACTGTTTGTCATAAATTTCCTGGAAAATATCCTTGAAACGTCCATCATATTTCTTGAGAATAGTGTTTTTAGTGCTCAAATACATTGGATAACCTCTTTCTAAGGCGAATTGGAACGATGAATGTGCAAAAGCAATAATTGATTCATCAGTATTGAACATTCCCATTGCAACACCAGGTCCCTTATAAGTATTGACTTCATATTTGATAACCTCGCCTACTTCAGGTGTAAAAACCATTTCCAACTTGCCTGCTGAAGGCACCACAAAATCAGTAGCTTTATACTGATCAGCATGGGCATGACGACCAATAATAATTGGTTTATTCCAACCTGTAACTAACCTTGGGATATTTTTGCAAATTATGGCTTCACGAAATACAGTTCCACCAAGTATATTTCTGATTGTTCCGTTCGGTGATTTCCACATTTTTTTCAAATTGAATTCTTCCACTCTTTTCTCGTCAGGAGTTATGGTGGCACATTTGATTCCTACTTTATACTTCTTGATAGCTTCAGCACAATCAATTGTGACTTGATCACTAGTTTTGTCGCGATATTCAATTCCTAGATCATAAACGTGTAATTCTATATCCAAAAATGGAAGAATTAACTTTTCCTTTATGGCATCCCATATAATTCTTGTCATTTCATCACCAAGAACATCTACCACTGGCCCAGCCTTAATTTTCGTCATTTTCTGAAAATCAAAGTATGGTCAAATTGGTATAACAACAAAAAATAGAAGATCCACTATTCCACTCACGCAAAAGGTATTCACAAGACCTAGTACTGTAAAAAAATAATTTCCACTGAAGTTGTCAACCTCAACCTCTTTCTTTCAGACCAACAAGTAGAATGTTTACTCTGCTACAGCTAGTTTAAAAAAACAGAAACGGTACAGACTACATTAAAGGAGTAGAGAGGGAAGGAGATAGCACCAAAATAGATACCGTTTGCTGAAGCAGACGTGGCAGGTACAAGGTTTACTCAAAAATAGGTACCTATATGTATAATATAAGCAGAATTATCTACCCAATCCTGCCTGGTGTAATATCATCAATGCATATTTATATTTCCCTGATTAAATAAAATTACATGCTTCATTGGATGTTAAAATAATGACACTGATTTCCATTCGATAGATATTAAGTTTGAGCTATTTCAAATGGGTTCCTAATACATAACTGCATAATTTTATTTTTACTCAAAGTCAACCTTGACCATGGTGAGTGGTGACCTATGGTGACCTTAATTTAATGTTAATACTGGTTTGTTTCTTGTCAACACATCCATGGTTCAATGACTAATGCCAGTGAACGAAAACTATAAAAACATATTTTGACTGAAAATCAGATGGGCAATGATCATTGCCACAGTCACACTAGTTGACTAGTCACATCACAATATAAGGTTCCTCTTTGATATAAGCAAAATCTTTGGTATAAGCAAAGACTTTGGTATAAGGCATGGAAGAAGAATATTCTTCCGCTAAGGTATAAGGTACCTTATACTGTGCTAGAGCCCACGGATATTGTTTGAGTATCCGTGGCCACAGCCCCATTGTTTGACCTCCTTTGAATGTCCGTTAGTCATCAACGTATCTAGCCTCAGTTTTCAGGGGGGGCCGCGGCCCCTGGTATATTTGTGATAGCTATACGTAGTTTTTGAATTAGAATCTTTCAGGGGGGGCCAGAGGTACATCAGGGGGGGCCAGAGGTACATCAGGGGGGGCCTGCCCCCCCCCCTAAATACGCCAGTGCCGTTAGTTTTCATTATGTTATTATTTGAATAAAATTTTGAGTTGCGATATCATTTTTCGTGTATGCTGGATGCAGGAGTGAAAATAATCCTAAGATTTCTTCTGAGAAAATGCAATAAGCGCGTTCGGCAATGACATCTGACTGCCAGTGTCTGGTCGGATTGATCTGAACCGTTCGTTTATTACATCCAGATTGAGGGGAGGGAAATATCCGTAAACTTCGACTCGGATTTGCAAACCAGGTAATTAGAGCAAAATATCTATATTTGTAAAGATCATCTCTGATTGGCTGAAAGTTGTGTTGGATCTCCTGGTTCACGTCAACAACGACTTTCTAGTTTCTTGTCGATCGAAAATCTGAACTACTTTTCATTTCTCCCGAAAGGGGTCGAGCTATTTTTCATGGCCGCAGTAGCGCTACGACCGATGAAACAGGAGGGCATAAATGCAGGACGTACCTCGCTTCGGGCATGCTCGTTACTATGGTTCGTACGTGTTCGGAACGCCTACCCAAAGAATCTTTGCGCCTACCGAACCGAGCCGTTTTAGCGGAAAATTTCAAATTCCTGAACACCAGAGTGAACCAGATATATTATTGAGATATTTTAAGGACAGAGACAACTAGTATTCTCTTATTTTCTTATTATTATTATTACATGTATAATCAATTTGTGGTTAAGGGTTGAGCTTGGAGTAATATATTGTGGTAAATTTACATTTCATATTGCGAATTGCGTGTTTCGATAGTATTCGCTTGTGAATTTATCTCTAGCGACTCTAGCAATGCCTCTTATTACCTGTTTGGTGCCTCATTGTGAGAAACCTTTCTCCACCCAATCTAGTTTTAATAGACATCAAAAAAACATTCATGGATTGTCATCGGAGAAAAAACAGAATGATTCAGAAGATAAAAAATATTTGTGTTCGGAAGGATCATGCAACAATTCTTACAAGTTAAATAGTGATCTCGGCTACCATTTGAGTAATGATCACAATCAAGGGAAGTTTGTGGAGTTTACCCTAACGACCTTCCAAAGCTATGAAGGTGGGTAGATTATGGAAGGATAATCTTTTTTTCATCAATTTTAAAATTTCTCTTCACTTCTTAGATTTTAAAACATGGTTGGAAAACGAAAGCAAGATGTTGCAAGTACAATATATTAGGAACACAGGAATAAAAAAAGATCATGGAGGCAAAGAAAGAATTTATTTTGATTGTATACGCTCAGGTAATGATGTTCCATACTTGAAATTTTATATTTTATATTTTTATGGATGCTAATCAGGTATGGCTCGGGTTATCACAACCGATCGAAAGAGATCACAGAAGAGCCAAGGTATTTCAAAAATAAACTGTGGATGTACGAGCCAGATTATAGTGTCTAGAAATGCAGGAACTGATGAATGTACTGTAAAATATTTCAAGCATCATTATGGTCATAAGAATGAGATACAGCATCTGAAGATGCTTGAGTCAGATCGCCAAAATATTGCATCAAAACTAATTTTAGGAGTACCTCCAGCAAAGTGAGTATATATGTATATATAGCAATATTTACAACTGATGAAGTGTGCGTAAGCTTAATTATCGAATCAATAACAAGAATATATAATTTACAAGTAAGGCCCAGTTGTTCAGTGAGGGCTCAAGATAAGTTTGAGATTGAGAGTTGTGCCCAGATCAATCTTGAAAAATCCCTTATAATGCTGGGTTCAAACACAACCAGTATGTTATACATATACACACCTACTCAGATAATTTTGTATACAATATTAAAATTTATATGATATGTTTTTTCAGAATACTGGACAATGTAAGAGACAATATAAATAGTCAATTGAAAAGAAGTGATCTACTGTCTCTTCAAGATGTGCACAATGTCAAGAACTCGTTTAAAATAAATATAATGGAAGGATGCTACCATGAAGTAGACTGTGAGAGTGTCAATATTTGGGTTGAGAACTGTCGAAGAAATGAAGAAAATCCAGTTATTTTTTATAAAAAACAAAATTTACTTTGTCCGGATTCTGTATTGAATACCGAAGATTTTTGTCTTATTTTCATGAATAGCACTCAGAGGGACCTTGCAAGAAAATTTGGAAATAATATTATTTGCATAGATAGCACCCATGGGCTGAATGCCTATGATTTTGAGCTGACAACACTTTTAGTGATCGATGAATTCAAACAAGGCTTCCCGATCGCCTTCATGTTCACTAATCGGAAGGATACAGATATTTTCAAATTATTTTTTCAAAAAATAAAAGACACTGTTGGAGTTATTACAGCTCAAATATTCATGACAGATGTAACCCCTGTCTTCTATAATGCATGGCGTGTGGTGATGGGTGCTGTAAGAAGCCAGTTATTTTGTTCCTGGCACTTGGATCGTGGGCACTTGGATCGTGCCTGGCGCAACAATTTGAATAAAATCGGCGATTTGGAGACAAGAAAATGGGTGTACAAATCTCTGAAATATGTACAAAGCATTTCGAATTTGGATGAATTCAATATTGCCCTGTTCAATTTCAAAGAAACAATTCTTAACAATGAATTGTCGAAAGAATTTGGTTTGTATTTCATAAACAATTATTGTTACAATTCCCATCAATGGGCTTATTGTTACCGGCAGCTTTCTGGCGTAAATACCAATATGCACCTTGAAGCGATGCACAAGGTCATAAAATATACATATCTGAATGCGGAAAAAATCAAACGACTTGATAAAACACTCCATGTATTATTGAAATTTCTGCGCGATCAATCTGTAGACAGATTAATCAAACTTGTTAAAGGTGAGAATACAAATCATACCACAATAATACATGCGAATCATAAATCAGCATTAAATACCAGTTGAAAATATTGAGACTAATTGCTGGAAATTCACATCCACTAAAAACCCTTATCATGAATATGTGGTGAAAAAAAATCTGATAATATGTGCTGTAGCATTCAGTGCCACTTTTGTAATATATGCTTTCATAATTACGAATGTAGTTGCAACAATTATTGCATACAAGCTGTGTTGTGCAAGCACATACATTATTTCTGCCAACATTTCAGTAATAATACTGAAAAATTAGTCATTCCCATTCCAACTGAAGAAGTCGAGCACTTAGCTGAAAATATTTCTGCTGCTAATTCTAATAATAAAGGTGATTTAAACTCAATGAGAAGCCAAGTCATATCTTCTTTATTAGAAATATTGAACAAAGTTGAAAACAATGATTACAACGAATCTCAGTTTAAGTTTATGCAGCAACATTTGAATGCCATAAAATCTGCAAGTGCTTTGACTTCAATCAGAAATTTTGAACAAACATCAGAAGTATATGAACCTTCCAATAAAAAAGTTCAAAAACAGGACAATTTCTTTTCTACTAAGAAAAGGAGGAAAAGGAATATCAATTCAGTTGGGAAACCTACTCAAGAAGAAATTGATATCATAAAAGAGACCATTTCAGGATCTTTTGTGGCATCAACAAACAGCCATTATTAATCATAATAGTTTTTTGATGTAACATCGGTATACAATATAAACTGTTCGTGATTGTCATTCGTTTATCGAACGGCCGTATCACGCTGACGAGGTCAATGAAGACCGAAACAGTTTGTATTTTTCATTCAATCTTTGTGGCAATGTTCTCAGTTATGATTTGTCGAGCCCAATTTTCAATATAAAATTATTTTTCATGTACTCTTAAACAAAAATTCAGAATCTTAAATTCGTATCAAATTTCCTTCCTCGAATACAATGAAACGCTTAAAAAGTCACCCTGTATAGCGTATATACTGTCTTGTATGCTACCGTAAAATATCTCAATGCATAATATCTGGTTCACTCTGGTCTGGTGTTCAGGAATTTGAAATTTCCCGCTAAGTCGGCTCGGTTCGGTAGGCGTTCCGAACACGTACGAACTATGGTAACGAACATGCCCGAAGCGAGGTACGTCCTGCATTTATGCCCTCCTGATGAAACATTGCGGATTATTCCGGAAGTAAAACGAGAACTCAAATCTAGAGTGCCGTTTTGATCTACAAATTTTGGTCACGATTTTTAGTAAGGAGTCGTTACACCAGATATTTCTTTGCATCTTTGTGAAACGGAAGCCCATCTGATTGAGATATTTGGTTTAATAATATTTGGAGAGAACGATGTTAGATTGTTCTATGGATTCATCTCTAATCATAGAAATAAAAATATTTCTCTGGTTCTAACAACGTCGAACGGGTTAAATTTGTATTTGATTTGAATGGAGTTTTGAAGTTTATGAAGGGTTTATGAATGAACTTGAGTTTTCCTTAGATAGTATTTTTCAAATTGTTCTATAATTTACCTACTGTTATAAATGAATAATAATATCAGACGACGGTCTACAAGAAGACATTCTTTATCAACTTTACACAACGAAGACCACAAATATTCGGCGAAAGGTATGTTATTCCAGGAATGAAGTATTTTCCAATTGAGCATTTTTCATTTTTAGAATCACCATTGGATGTTGTTCGTGCATTGGATGAACTACGTGATTTAAATGGTCGAATAGCCAAGAGAAGACGAGTACGATCGTATAGTCAAAATGAGGATAATGCGATGATAATAAACATAAAAGATAGACCAAGTGAAAGATCTCCAAAAGAAAAACAAAATAATGAGGAAGTTCATCTTCATATATCCTCTGTGAGGAATTCAAATGTTAAAGATCAAAATGAGAGAGATAATCATTCTACAATTGTCTCAAAAGATGTATACGGTAATATAATTTGGGAGAATATCGGTATGGTGGTAATTCACATTAGATTTTCGTTCTAGACTCATTAATGGATATCAAACAAACACTAGATGAGATACATCCTGATTTAAGGAGGCGAAGTGAACGACTTGTAGCAAAGAAGAAAGTGACAGTAATTGATACCGTAGAGTCTATTGAAGAAAAAAAATCATCGGCAGTTGGAACACCATCCAGGAAAAGTTGCAGGAAATTAAATACCTTGGATGAAGCGTTTGATGCTGAACCAGAGATAAAAAGGAAAAGGATGAATCAATCTGTAGATGAAACAGCTAAAAGCACCACAAATTTTAATACACAGGAAAAAAATTCTATAAGAGCTAATGAAGAAGGCACTCAAAATTTCATGTTAGAGAATAGTGACCTACAAAAAATACAAAATTATTATCTTGATAAAACTGTTCGAAAAACCACAACCTCATTGGAAACAATTTTTGAAGATTTTCGTTCAGGCAGATCAATGGGTAGAAAGAAAATTAAGAGATTAATTCCATTTCCAGATATAGTGGACATCAAGACAAATAAAAGTTTGAAAAATATGAAGAGATTAAATTCTAGGCATAGAAAAGATGTTGATTTAGCTCTTGAAAGTATGTAGGTGATGATTTACTGTGATACATATTTGATAACAA
The DNA here is from genome assembly GCA_910592335.1 of Adalia bipunctata. NCBI lineage: Eukaryota > Metazoa > Arthropoda > Insecta > Coleoptera > Coccinellidae > Adalia > Adalia bipunctata. Next base: position 26,911,759 of record OU342951.1, read on the forward strand.
TTATACTTTCCTTTTTTTCACCTTTTGCTAATTATTAGGCATATTTTTCTGATTATATATTTTTTCTACATTTTGTTTTCAATCATTGTGGTACCTATAAGTGAAAATTGAAATTTATGTTTCATGGGAAAATCAATTTTTTACCAGTAACTTCATACCTTGAATCCAACAGTATGATGAAGCTTTTGGTTCAAAGCCATCACATTTTGGAGTATTGAGTTGAGTCATGTTATACAAATTGATATGTGTGATCATCAGAATATATTACGATCATGATATTAAGAATTGATTGAGAAGAGGATGCTAGAACATGAGATATGAAACTAGAAAGACGGAACTATCTGGCATGAGGTTTATGTTCTAAAGAAAAAGTTGCTGATTTCTTTGGACATTTAAAATTGGATTCAAAGGTTAATTATGCACAATCAGAATATCTCTGATTTTTTGTAGATGAATTTCTCCATTAGTGTGTTAGGTAATAATACTTCTTCTCGTTATATCTCTCTGAATTTCTTTCTCAAACTTTTGATGGTTTTTGTCGATGAAATTTACTGAAATAACCCTCTTAGAAAATGAATCACATCCCAGTTTTTATTAATTTCAAAAACTAGAATTGGGTACCAGATCGTTGTTAGCATAAAAGGTCGGTGCCTATGGTTTAATTTGATACATACAATGTTAAGCTACGATCGGAATAAAAATTAAAGTTGAATCAGAAAAAGCATAACATTAAGGAAGAAGTTAGGAGAAACTTATTAAAAGCAATTTACCAAAAAAGCAGTGTATTTCTAATTATATACAGTATACAGTAGAGGTAGTGGAAATAAATGAAACAAACTTCAATAGTGTCCATAAAACAAACATAATTCTCTATTCTATCCTCTGAGAAAATTTCATCAATTCAAGTCTCTATCTTCTAAGTACTTATATTCGAATGTAAAACCTTCTTTTTTTCGTTGTCCCCATTTCTCATAGTCAAAATATATGTAAGTGCCCTGTTCATATTCTTCGTTTATCACTTTCGGTTCTTCATGCCTTTGGAACCACATCATATACTTTGTATGAAACCTCCAACTCTGTTTTTTCAACGCTTTTGCTGCTAGGTATTGAGCCTTGGTACCCTCCATGTAATAAAACACAAAAAAAAGTGTTTCAGTAGCTAGTCTTTGATAAAATTCCAATGAATCAGACAAAGGTAATGGTGCTTGTATGTAATACGTTTGAGTTGGATATGGGGTTCGTTGAACATAAGGTCTTATTCTCTCAGAGTCAGAAGGATGTGGCATATGGTAGAATGATGCTTCCATATACTGGAACTGTGATTGATGTTCTTTCTGCAGAGGAACTGCACCTAAAGGTGCTACACCCAGTAAAGGAGGAATGTGAGCTTCAGATTTCTGTCCTTGATTATGATTCTTGCTCTGTTCTAGGGTCATTACTTGATTTGTTTCAAGACCGACCCGATCTATTACTTGTTGTGCCATTGTTTTCAGAGAAGACATTCCATCTACTTGATTTTGAGTTGTATTTATAATATTTTGGATTGGACTATTAACAGATGTTGTAGACAAATTTTGAGCAGAAACTTGATTTGAGTTATTCACCATGCTTACATTTGATATAACATTTTCACTAACACTTTGGTTGGTTTTTAATGGAACATTGTTTGCCGTTACGGTTGCAAAGTTGCCAGATGTTGACAATGGTGGTACTGGAGATGCTTCCCTCACTATAATTGATTTACTTGGAGTACTGCTTATTAAAACAGGTTTGGTGTTATTACTAACTGGAGTCATAGATGCTACACTACTACAACTAGTACTTAGCAAAGAGTTTGTACTGCAATTCATCATCATAGTAGAACTTATTCTAACAGGAGTTGGTTTTATGGGCTTCGGAGTTTCCTCATTGGCTTTCTTTTCTGATTCGTTTGAACTATCACTTGAATGAATATAGGGTTGACTTCCACTAGGAGAGGGGGATGGAATAGGAGATGAGCCAGATATCATGGAAGTAGGAGATCCTGCTGTTTCGTTACTATCTGTAGTTACTGAAGATGGAATTCCAGCTCCAGCAATTTCGACATCATCAATTCCAATGATATCGTCATAAATAAATTCATTATCTTCGAAATCCGGCTCTTGAGATGACTCCACATAGTACTCAACATTGTCTTTAATAGTTTTAATCTGAGATACTTCTACCGACATATTATCTAGCATCCTCAACAGCGTTTCCAATTTTTTAATATGAAACCGATGTTTTTCTAGCCTTGCCTTATACTCATCAACCCTCTCTTGCTTGTCTTTGTCCAATTTCTTTTTCTTATTAGCTTGCAAAGATTCTATTTCACTTTCAAATGCATCTGATTGAATATTCAATTGTTCAATAGAATTCACTAGCCAGTGCTGGATTTCATCTCTTTCTTTTTGTGCAGGATCTAATTTTTGCGCAGCTCCCAAACCTTCTTTTGAATATGCCTTAGTTTTAGTCTCTCGTTCAACAACCTTAAATCTTTCCATTTGGGTTTCAATAAGTTTTCTATTGTCCATGAGGACAGATTTGTCTTTAACTTCACCTGATTGGATCCAACTCTTAATTTGGTCTCGCAATCTTTGAAGTTTTTTAATCTCTTTCTTGAGGTCAGCCTCATATTTCTCCTTTTGGTTACTATTTGTTGCATTATGGACTTTTTGCCAAATATCTTCAAATGTTTCTACACCTTCAGTTACCTTTTTCAGGCATCTATCTATTTCACCCTGGAGTTTTCTACTAGCAGCCATGTCGGTGATGCTTTCAGTTTATTGAAATACACATTATACTTAAACCATGTGAACTATCTTTTTAGTAGAACCATAAACCTTAAACATCTATTAGTTCCTTTTTATTTAATTCTTATCGTTTATAATTCAGATAAATTGCATTTCGTCTTTGTAAAATCAAACAAAAACACGAAATCCTTTCACGTATAATCTTCGTTCTCATATCACAGAATCGTATATTATCACGATTCACCTTCTTCCCATGTCCCATATGCGGTGCTAAGAATAAAAAAAGATAGCGATAATATTCGACCAATGAGAATATGCCCTAATGGAAATAAAACAGAGTGTGTCAATTTAATTCTGTGGTAGACATGGGGATTTTGGATCTACGAATGTCATTTGATGCGTCAAAGGAAATGTCAAACGGTCAAATTCAACCATTTAGCTGTTCTGTGATGTAAACATTCGATCTGATCATCTGACAGTAGTAAAGTAAACTAATTTCCTCATCCATTGTCTGAATACACTTATTTCTAATCTAACTCAATTTTTCTAGAATGAATCATGGTCATTGCTGGCTAGCGTATAGCTCATTTCTCAAATCAATATTCTCGTTGGATGTTCTGATAACAATGTTATGAAAAATAAATAATTGTCCGATTTGCAAATTTGTGCAAGTTTTCTGTACAATTATATATATTTTTGTGAATTTCAACAGTGGAACAAGATACAAAGTAACTCATCAAACTCGAACTATGTACCTCTTCGATTCGCAAGTAGGAGTATTTGACTAAAACATTGAGGTAAATATGTAGTTGATAACCTTTGCTCATTTTTCAACTATTCATAATTCCATATCATGGTATTTATCATTTACATTTGTTATCAACAGTGATGAGGCTGTTCAAGAAATTATTAAAATTTTCGAAAAAGTATCCCATTGTAAGAGGTATTGGATCCTATGCAATCATTTGTCCATCAGGTTCTATCATTCAACAGAGCTATGAAGGAAAAAATTATAAAAATTTTGACTGGTTCAGAGTGTTCAGATTTAGCATATATGGTGTCATTATTGTGGCCCCCATGATACATGGTTGGGTCAGAATAACTAGTTTCCTTTGGAAGAAGGATTCTTTGAGTAATTCAGTTAAAAAGGTGAACTGAAATCAATAATTTATCATTCATTTAACTATAATCTCTTTTTCAAGGCAGTTTTAGAGCAATTCACCTATGCTCCTGTGACAATGTGTTGTTTCTATACAGTGATGCCTATATTAGAGGGAAACACTCTACAGAAAGCAATTCAGGAACAATTGAAACCAAAATTTTTTACAACATACAAGGTATCTCTACAGCAAATTAAGAAATACCAAATCACATTGAAATATTTTCAGATTGCTCTGTGCTACTGGCCTTTTGTTCAAACATTCAATTTTTATATGGTTCCTTCAAGAAATAGAGTGCCCTTTGTTAGTCTTTGTAGTTTATTTTGGTGGATTTTTCTGGCCCATATGAATAAATCAGAAGTATTGCAAAGTGCAAAGGGACAAACATGATTATAAATGCCCCTAATTGCAATGCAATTAAATTATCAATGAAGGAATTCTTGGTTGAAAAATTAATTAGGGAACATATTTTTGTTAATGGTATTTCAGAATATTCGTTCTAAACCTGTTATATGTAATTATTTTGAATATATATAAGAATGCAGATTCTATCTTGTTTTAATTCAAAAAGATTCCATTTATTGTCCAGATATTTCTATAAGGCATGTCTATATCTTGATGATTCAATATACTGTGGGAACAAATGATTAAAGTTTTGTGAACATAATACCCACTAAAAAATCTTATTTTTCACTATTTTATTTTCTTCTTGAGAAAGTTGACAATTAAAAACATGTAGATTTGTCAACAAGCAATATTTGCTTGTCTATACCCAAATGTATAGTATAGTATTTATTTATCTTGGTTTATACAAGTTGAAGGATGGGTACATCGAATGCTCTGGCATATGGTTTTATTTAAAATTAATTTCCACATTTGATGAAAAGAAAATATTCTGGATTTAATTCTTTCTGTGTCAGAGCTCAGACAAATGAATTTTGTGATGTGCAAATTTTTATCATGACGAAGAATGAGCACTCAAAAGAATTCGAAAAATATATACATTGAGGCCAAATAATATACCCCCTCGTGTTAGTAGGACGAGCCCTCAGAAAGTAGTCATCTCAAAAATTTTTGATTTTTCGATTTTTTTCTGAAAAAATAGGCAGCAGTGTTGAAGAGGCATTTTCTAATTGATAGTTCTTCGTCCATAAATAATATTACGAAAGCGGACCTAGAAAATTCCTTGAACTCATGGCATTGAAAAGAGTGAGTTGAGGTGTATTTTTCAATTGGAAAAAACATCAACTCAAAAACCGTGATACTTTACTGAACATGGTTTCAGTTTTCTGATCAGTCGTGATGTCCCCACTGCCAGGTGACGTCTTATCCGTCGAATTTTTTATATGAATTACACATTTCCTGAAATTCAATTTCATCTCTTATAGGTTCCATCTTACATCATCCATTTCATAGCATGCTGCATGTTATTGTTCATTTGTATTTAACTTTTCTCCAAAATTCCTAGTCTGATTTTTCAGTCGGATCGTTGAACAAAATGGGTGCATTATCAAAAGCAGTGAGCGTATTTAACACCTATCCCTTTAGTAGGGGTCTCTTATCGTATACTTTAATATTTCCCTCCTCATGTTTAATTCAACAAACATTGGCTGGAAATACCTGGGAAACTTACGACTGGAAAAAAGTATTTCGATTCTGGATATATGGAACTTTCTTCTTAGCCCCTGTGGGTTATGGATATGTAAAAATAATGTCAAAATGGTTACCCCATTCAGATTTGAAGTCAAATATTAAAAGGGTGAGTAAATTATATCTTGATCATAATTCACCACTTTGGTTTGATTATGAAAGGTAGTTATTGATTGAAAATTTTTTCAACCCATATATTCATTTATTGCCTATCTACATACACGGCGCAAACAAATTAACGCACATTATGGAAATCTCAAATTTATTCTACAACTGAAGGTGTTCTCAATGATAATTATTTTTATTAGAATTATGCATGCATATATGTTATCCACTTTCAACGTTTTTCTTAAATACAGATGTTTTCTCCCAGCAGGAATAGAAAAAGATGATATTATCAGATTTTGAATGTATTGGCTCCATTCTAAAATCAGTTGTTCCCGATCAATTCTAGTGATCAATAGTTTTTCTTTCATTTGATTTTCTACACTCGATCGCTATGCAACGCGAAACACGCAATTTGACCCAATAGGAATGTGCCCAAGCGGTAGTTTTGCGAGAAGAAGGGTGGACATACACAAGAATTGCAGAACGGTTTGGAGTTTCCCATACAAGTGTGTCCAGAATGTTTCAGCTATTCAGGGAGACAGGTATGAATGTCCGAAGACCAGGACAGGGTAGACCACGGGTAACAACTGCCATTCAAGAACGTTACTTGAGAGTTTCTTCGTTGAGACAACGGTTTGCAACCGCTCGCCTCCTTCAAAATCAGCTTGAGCAAAGTCATGAGGTGCAAATTAGCACTCAGACAATAAGAAATCGCCTCAGAGAATATGATTTAAGACCTCGTGTCGCGGCAAGAGGCCCAGCTCTTACCCCAGCCCATCGAAGGGCGCGTTTGGATTTTGCGAGAGAGCATATCCATTGGGAAGAGGGTGATTGGGAAAGAGTTCTCTTCACAGATGAGTCTAGATTCTGCCTCTACCATTGTGATCGACGTTCCCTTGTATAAAGACGTCCACATGAAAGATATGCTCAGTGCAATTTCCTGAATACTACTGGTTTCGGGGGAGGATCGACTATGGTATGGGGTGGAATATCTTTGACTGCTCGCGAAGACTTAGTGGTCGTTGATAATGGAGCTATATGAATGCTGATAAGTATATAAGGAACATTCTTGAAAAGCATGTAGTGCCATTTGCCCCATACATTGGTGAAAATTTCATTTTTATGGACGATAATGCCAGACCCCATCGTGCGCGCATCGTTCAGGAGTACCTTGAAGAGGTTGAAGTCTCTCGAATGGAATGGCCAGCAAGAAGTCCAGATCTCAATCCGATTGAGCAGGTTTGGGACAACCTCAATAGAAGGCTGAGAAGTTCAGAAAATCATCCAGCTACTCCTAATGGCTTAGGAATCCAACTCGGGGAAATCTGGGAAGGATTAGATCAGAACATTTTAAGATCACTCATTTTGAGTGAACCGTCGTTGCCGAGCTGTAATTAAAGCAAGGGGTGGAAATACCAAGTATTAACCCTTTCAAGCTCAACTTATACTGGACATACCACAACTATAAGATTCTCGATTCTGCTTTGAATCGAGAATGAATCTTATAGTTGTGGTATGTCTAGTATACCACTAAGCTTGAAAGGGTTAAATCACTTATCAGCATTGCAGTATTTTAAAATTGTTCATTTCTCTTCTTTCACATAAGATTCGGTGAAATCCTGAATTTTTCTTCCATTTAACGTGTCTCGTTTCGTTCAAAACCTTCCCGAGAGAACATACAAAATAAGTTATAAAGTCAATGTAGAGTTAACTTTCATTAAAATTGAGAGTTTCAGAATGTGCGTTAATTTTTTCGCGCAGTGTATCTTGAAGCAAGATACCTCTGGTTCCATTTAGTATATTGCAATAAGTAACCACCATGGAATGGATAATAACGTTATTTCTATTGAATTGCCTCATACAGAGTGAGAGTGAGTAAAAAATAATGCACAAAATTCATATTCTCGGTATTTACTATTTTGCGGAAAAATGCTTGAACAGGTCAATGTAATTTATTTGAAATTACGCAATTTTTCGAATTATTGAGTAGCTTGTAAAGGACAAGGGGTGGAGGGTAGTTGAGTTCAATTAATTGGCAACCCTAACTTTTTGTGCCAGAAACGGACATACCCTATGTTTTTAGGATGATTTTGCCATTGATGGGTTTTTTATTTTATTATATGAATTTATTTGATTCGAATTTTTCTCATTTTTATAAATTTTTAGGTCACTAGAAAGTGATTTCGTAGTGTAGCAGTTCACAAGAAGTGTGTCGATTAAATAATTGAATTGCATAAAAGAAAGGGAAAATATGGGATTTGTTATTTCCTTATCTGAATTTCAAAGAATGATACTGGTCAGAGAAATTAAGGACTCAAAAAGTTAGGGTTGCCATTTGATCCACGATGTAGGTAAATTCACTAATTCACATTCAAGAATCCAATAAAAGAAAATTCTGGAAGCTGCAGAAAATTGCTGGCGAATGAATGTGAAATTTTTTTCAATAATCCGCGGGATCTTTTCATAAAGTTCTAATTTTTGGACAGAATGTGTCATGAGTCATCTCGATCGTATCCTTAGTTTTTGAACTAATCGGGATAACAAAATTTCGAACGACCATGCATATACAGGCCGAGTCAAGCTAAACGCCTCGGACCAAATGGTACATTTTTTCAGTAAACGGTTTGAGGAAGTATATGTACAAGGGCGGATATAGCTTTTTTTCATGAGGGGGTGTCATGTACAAGTGTTTATTATCATCAATACAGGGGGGGTGGTAATAAATCAGGTACACAATGTACGAAATATTTTATGTTCACCACATTGCGTAACTTCTTCCAAGGACTTCGATACTCATGGGAGGGGGTAGTTACCCCCCCGTAAATCCGCCCTCGTATAAGTAGGTATGTCGATTTCGACTGCATTTTGAAAATAATGACTTTCACACAAGGTGTTTGAGAAGAGCGTGACATATCAAGGTTATGTTTTTTTGAATGGAATAGCCTGTATTTTCTTGCATTTTTGAATTTTTTGAGAAAAAATAAGTGGACTTCGCAAAAGTATCCATATAGCTTACTCTTACTCTCTCCGTTTGCGAGATATTCAACTATTTCTCAAAAAGTAATGTTGTCAAAGAAATTCCATATCATTGGAATTAGCAATGGCAGGTGTACCAAATTTTGTCCGGTCTCTTAAATCCCTTTCAGCTAGTTACTGTGCCTTGAGTAGAAGATAAAAAGTGTAGGTACAGTGTGTTTTATATTGCCCAGGACATTAACCGGATATTTGAACTCCAATAACTTTGTTATTTCAAATGGAACACCCTATGTTTTTTTCACATGACAATTAATTTTTTGAATTAATCGGATTTCGAAAAGGCTTCAATAATTCCTGAAGCAGCACATTAAGGTACAGAGAAATGATTTATGGTTCGAAAGGAAGTGAAAAGGCGAATCTTGTCATGTGAAAAGAAAATAGGGAGTTCCATTTGAAATAACAAAGTTATTGGAGTTCAAATATTCGGTAAATGTTCTTGACAATATAAAATACACTGTACACTAGCTATTGATCGTCTACTCAAGGCACAGTAACTAGCTGAAAGGGATTTAAGGGACCGGACAAAATTTCGTACATCTGCCGTTGCCAATTCCAATGATATTGAATTTCTTTGACAACATTAATTTTTGAGAAATAGTTGAATAGTTGAATATCTCGCAAACGGAGAGAGTCAGGTATATGGATACTTTCGCGAAGTTCACCTATTTTTTTTCAAAGAATTCAAAAATGCAAGAAAATACAGGCTGTTCCATTTAAAAAAAACATAACTTTGATATGTCACGCTCTTCTCAAACAACTTGTGTGAAAGTCATCACTCTTAAAATGCAGTCCAAATCGACTAACATATACTTCCTCAGTCGTTTACTAAAAAAATGTACCATTTGGATACGAGAGTCCGAGGCGTTCAGCTTGATACTCCATTTAAAACGTTTATAAAGTATCCCGGTTGGTCATGAGATTCTTACACATTTCACCGTGTATATTTTGAAAATGTAAGTTTATGGTCATTTTCCTGTCAGATAACTACGCAACGTTGTCCTCTCTACATATATAGCTCGTAGTGATTACGTATTATCAAAATGTTTATTTACTTCGAGAAAATGATGAATTTGAGGAAATATTATGTGAATTCAATAATTCCAAAGATCTGGCCAATGTTGAAGAAACTTTTTCTCTGTTAATACTGGAAATATTGCACGTATATAAACATGGTTGGAAGATTCAGTTATGCTATTTTCTTGTACGGAAATCAAGAATCGAGTGTTGAAATTTTACTGGAAAATAATGGACAGAATTGAAAATAGGCCGCTACTTTCTGATAGTTCATTCGACAAAAGAATAAAAATACTCGAATAACCCGACAGAAAAACTTTTAAACGAACGAACGGACCTATATGGAATTCCTCACTTTTCAAAATTCTCATGAAATAAACCCACAGAAGAAATTTAAATATCTTTTTGCACAACTTGAAATACTCCCAGTGTAAAAATGTAGGTAGTAGGACTACTAATAAACCTGTTAAAAAAGAATAAATAAAAATTAGCATTGGCAATGTCTCTGAGAATTATTTTGACATTGCCGATACTTCTCGAGTGCCAACCTGCGTTTTGAGTGAAAGAAACTTGATAAACCTAAATCTTGGCCAACCGGCCGGGGATACTTTATTGAAGTGAATGGAGTATACCCCTGGTCAAATTTGCCCATTGACGAACTCAACCGCGGCATTCGAGATTCAAACCTACCCTGCTGAGACCAATCTAGGCTCCAATTTTGGAAAATTCCTAAATTGGAGATTCAAGCAAAGAGAGGAGATTCTTTGATTAATTCTAAGGGAGATCCAAAAAATGGGAATGCAAACGTTTCGTTTTCGAAATAAAGGCTGTAGGTATACATATTAGGGAGTATTCGAACGAAAATTATGAAAACTAGAGAAAGTGTTAACGGCATGCAGACAATTTTTTTTTGAAATTCCCGAAAAAGCCGGCTTTAAGTTAACTCTTTTTCTAATTATTATCACAGGCGTTAAACCCATTCATATCAAAATCGGAAGTAGACACGACGACACTTCAGAAGACAATAAAGCTTAGGATAACCGCAAAGCTTTTTTTTACAATTTTTCAAACCAACAAAAAATATTCTGGAGGAAAGCAGGGGACAATGTTCCAGGAAAATTATCACCCTGTGAATTTGAGATCGAAATTGGCATGTCACATGGTGTGAACTCCAAATACATACTAATATCTATGCCGAATTCCAGTTGCATATCTTGTGAAATGCAGATACCTACAATGAGAAGAAAATTAGAACTTGAACATCCTGTATCTCGACAACGAAACGTTTCGGTCCCATATTTATGGAACATTTTTTTTTAATTTCGCAGGGATTGCAGGGAATCTCCCCTCCTCATTTGTACCTCCAATTTGTGAACACCTGTATAGATCTCGTTTAAGTATAGAACGTGTGCACAAAAATAGGGTGATATCGCGTTTCACAACCAGCCTATACAGGGTCTTTCACGAAAAACCTCACCCATATTTATACGGGAAACTACTGAACGTATTTTCATGAAATTCAGCACTTATAAGTATTTCACGATGCTGATGAAATCTAAAATATTTTCAAGGCATGAGCACCTCCGGTTTATCCGGAAATGACGTCAACTTCCGTTTTTCAAACTAGAACACCATTTTTTTATTGCAGAAATAGATTCCTTAGAAAATTTCAAGTTATTTTGATGTAACATTTTTCAGTTTTGGTTGGAAAATTCTCTCTGAGCGGGAAAATTCGAAAAAAAATCGAAAATAGAGCTCCGCTGAAACAAGAATAACTTCGAGGTTTTTGAATGGAAAATTTTCATTTTTGGGATTTTTCAAGATGTAAGATTGATGTATCCACTTTAAAAATCGAAATCGCGATTCATGATACAGGGGGTGAAAAAATCGCTTTCAAAGTTAGGGATGACAAAATCGTGAAAAATCAATTTTTTCAAATTAGAACCCCATTTTTTTATGGCAGATATTGAATCTACGTTAAGTTAAAAAATAATGTGAGTGTATGCATCACACCCTTGACCTAAAATGGATATTTTCTGAGTTAATATCCACTTTAGGGCAAGGGTGTGATGCATACAATAACATTATTTTTTAACGTAGATTCAATATCTGCCATAAAAAATGGAGTTCTAATTTGAAAAAATTGATTTTTCACGATTTTGTCATCCCTAACTTTGAAAGCGATTTTTTCACCCCCTGTATCATGACTCGCGATTTCGATTTTTAAAGTGGATACATCAATCTTACATCTTGAAAAATCCCAAAAATGAAAATTTTCCATCCAAAAACCTCGAAGTTATTCTTGTTTCAGCGGAGCTCTATTTTCGATTTTTTTTTCGAATTTTCCCGCTCAGAGAGAATTTTCCAACCAAAACTGAAAAATGTTACATCAAAATAATTCGAAATTTTCTGAGGAATCTATTTCTGCAATAAAAAAATGGTGTTCTAATTTGAAAAACGGAAGTTGACGTCATTTCCGGAAAAACCGGAGGTGCTCATGCCTTGAATATATTTTAGATTTCATCAGCATCGTGAAATACTTATAAGTGCTGAATTTCATGAAAATACGTTCAGTAGTTTCCCGTATAAATATGGGAGGTTCCTCGTGAAAGATCCTGTAGAGTCGATTTCGCCATAAATTGGGTACATTCTCCTAGCCCGAAAATTTTTGAGCATTTTACGATACATTCATCGATTCGATAGGTATTCGAGATTCAAGCGAATCAAAACATTTTCATTATAAAAAGGTACTCGGAAATTTCCCATCCTTTTTCAGGAATAGAGGTTTCTACCCTGAAAAATATGGGGACTTTGTGTTTACATTAAAATTAATCAACGGAGAAAACCGAAATTTTAATTATGTTATTATAATAACATAGAACATGATACTTTCTGAAATATAAAACTTCAAGAAGACAATGACAATGCATAGATAGCAACATAGATGTATCTATATAGCAACCTAAATATAGAGGTATACACAAGAATAAATAAAAATGCAGTTTCACTATGTTAAAAAAATTCTTAATGGATGCATGTAGTATAATGTATAATAATGAGCTTTTCTTGAATATGAATACATAATTTTCAGGTTATTATAGATCAAACAACATACTCCCCACTTATGACTGGTGCATTTTTCGGAGGGATGTCCCTTCTTGAAGGAAAGTCCTTGAATGGTGCGAAAGAAGAAATAGAAAGAAAATTTCTAACAACATATAAGGTGAATATCTTTCTTTGAATAATAATTAATTTTGCTAATCCTATTACTTTCCAGACAGGACTTTGCTATTGGCCTATTATTCAAACAATAAACTTCACTCATATTTCCGAAAAGAATAGAGTTCCGTTCATTAGTGTATGTGGTATGGTTTGGACTGTTTTTCTGGCTTTTATGCTTGAAAAGAACGTGAAAAATATTGACCACGATCAATGAAGCTGCTTTGGGAGGTGGTAAGTTAATTTATTTATTTTGAGAAAAGGGAAGTTCAGGGATTTGAATAGGAGATGTGGCATCTCTATACAGGGTCTTTCACGAGGAACCTCACCCATATTTATACGGGAAACTACTGAACGTATTTTCATGAAATTCAGCACTTATAAGTATTTCACGATGCTGATGAAATCTAAAATATTTTCAAGGCATGAGCACCTCCGGTTTTTCCGGAAATGACGTCAACTTCCGTTTTTCAAATTAGAACACCATTTTTTTATTGCAGAAATAGATTCCTCAGAAAATTTCGAATTATTTTGATGTAACATTTTTCAGTTTTGGTTGGAAAATTCTCTCTGAGCGGGAAAATTCGAAAAAAAATCGAAAATAGAGCTCCGCTGAAACAAGAATAACTTCAAGGTTTTTGGATGGAAAATTTTCATTTTTGGGATTTTTCAAGATGTAAGATTGATGTATCCACTTTGAAAATCGAAATCGCTATTCATGATACAGGGGGTGAAAAAATCGCTTTCAAAGTTAGGGATGACAAAATCGTGAAAAATCAATTTTTTCAAATTAGAACCCCATTTTTTTATGGCAGATATTGAATCTACGTTAAAAAATAATGTGAGTGTATGCATCACACCCTTGCCCTAAAGTGGATATTAACTCAGAAAATAATGTAGCAGTTGTTACAGTTGTTACAGGTTACAGTCCATAATAAGGAATGAATAGTATAGAGAGGTCTATCAAGTTGGCCCGGAAGTTTCAGCATTTCTTAGAAAAAAAATTATACGCAAAATACTAGCTAAATGCTGATAAATGCTGTAGAAAAAAATTAATTATCTTCGCTAGTGGTGGAAATATCGATTATTGAATTTTCCGGGCCAACTTATGTGCAGCCCGGAGACATCGGCATTTTTCATCGAAATACTGACAAAGATTAATGCTAACGAAATGCTGATGAATGCTGAAAAAAAAATCGAAATATCTGTGACCGTAGTGGAAAAATCGAAGATTGAATTTTCCGGGCCAACTTATGTGCTGCCCGCAGACATCGACATTTTTCATCGAAATGCTGAAAAAAATTAATGCTAGCGAAATGCTGATGAATGCTGAAAAAAAAATCGAAATATCTTCGACCGTAGTGGAAATATCGGTCATTGAATTTGCCAGGCCAACTTATGTGCATCGGCATTTTTCATCGAAATGCTGAGAAAAATTAATGCTAGCTAAATGCTGGTGAATGCTGAAGAAAAAATCGAAATATCTTCTACTGTATTGAAAATATCGGAGGTTGAATTTTCCGGGCCAACTTATGTGCAGCCCTGAGACATCGGCATTCTCCGTCGAAATGCTGACGAAGCTAAATGCTAGATAAATGGTGATGAATGCTAAAGAAAAAGTTGAAATATCTTCTACCGTAGCGGAAAAATTATTGTTTGAATTTTCCGGGTCAACATATGTGCAGCCCGGAGACATAGGCACATTTATTCGAAATTCTGACGAAACTTAATGTTCGACCTTTGTGGAAAAATCAAATTTTGAATTATCCGGGCCGACTCATATGCAAGAAGCAGTGAAAAATTATCTTTGGATGAAAAAATGTCAGTGGAAAATTGGCGCGGTGAGGGCATTGTAAAGAAAAATCGCCCTAGGAAATCATATTTGGAACCGCAAAAGGAATGGGCTTTTATCAATCTTGCAGATAAATCTCAAATAATTCCAATTGGTCTTTTGAGAAGTGCTAACGCAAGTGATTTGAAGTCGATTATAATTGATAATTCGAAATATATTATAACCAACACTTGGGCGATAGATTGTCTCCTGCAAATTCTATGTACGGCATATTGTGATTCCTCTGAGTTCAATTCCAATAGAGAACTGGTGTGAAGTTGAACGGAGTACTACTGATAATTTTCTTTTGCGTATTCTCCGAAAGCTTGTTACAGGAAAAATTAGTGCTCAATTATATGAGCTCCGAGGTAAAATTGTGAAAAAAATTCATGGAGAGGAACTTTTGCTGAACAAATTGAAGTTGATCACCTGCATAACAACACTTGTAGAGCTTCTGCATAATCTTATGAAGAAAAATTTCTTGCCTTGGTGCAAAACTACTGAATTACTATGTACTGTGTGTAAATCTCAAGAATTAATTGAAACGGCTTCAGTTCCAGTGAACAAAATGTGTGATTTTGAAACAAATCCTCATCTTTCACTTGAAGGAATAAAATTATTCTGTTCAGAATGCAAAAGCAATTCAAAGGAAATAAATTACAAACTGAATGATTTCTTGATATTCCTTGAATGGACGGATGAAAAGGAATATGATATAAAATGTAAACTCTCTGATATACCTAATGATATACATATACAGGAGAAAACCTACTGTCTGAGAGGTGTAATAGAAATCATTGGAGGAGAAAAAAACTCTGTCGGTCATTTTGTGGCTTTCGCTAAAAGATTACGTGGTAAATGGGAAAAATACGATGGCCCGAAGAAAAAAGCTGAACGTCGCATAGACGAAGATATAATTATGTTTCAACAACCCTTTTAGGTTATTCTGTTTGAAAACGATTATCCTTTTCCCTTGTTATTTCTGAAGCCATTGTTATTTTTTATTTTAGTTTCCTCTTATTCATTGTGATATAAAAACTCATTTTAATTTCTTTGTTTTTCCTGGAAAATATCATATTCACGCCCCCCAAAAATTCTATAGATATGCAAATTTATCTGCGACGTACACAACTTATCCAGAGAAATGTTCATACATATGAATACGGAGTCTCATGTCAACTCACACCAGCTGCATATAGGCTAATCATCGACTTTTTAGCTACTGTCGAATATAATTTCACTTTTTCTTCAGCATTCATCAGCATATAGCTAGCATTAAGTTTCGTCAGCATTTCGAAGGAAAATGCTATCTCACATAAGTTGTCCCGGAAAATTCAATGACCGATATTTCCACTACAGTCGAAGATATTTCGATTTTTTTCCAGCATGCATCAGCATTTCGCTAGCATTAATTTTTTTCAGCATTTCGATGAAAAATGCCGATGTTTCCGGGCTGCACATAAGTTGGTCCGGAAAATTCAACCTTCGATTTTCCACTACGGTCACAGATATTTCGATTTTTTTAGCATTCATCAGCATTTCGCTAGCATTAATCTTTGTCAGCATTTCGATGAAAAATGCCGATATCTCCGGGCTGCACATAAGTTGGCCCGGAAAATTCAATCATCGATTTTTCCACCACTAGCGAAGATAATTAATTTTTTTTTACAGCATTCATCAGCATTTAGCTAGCATTTACCGTATAATTTTTTTTCTAAGAAATGCTGAAACTTTATCCTGAAGCGTAAAGGGGTTCGCAGTCATCGGGAAACTCCAACAGGGATAAGTGGAGCCAAAAGTTTGAGAAACCCTGGTATAGAGCATTCCAGCATTCAAACTACGTAATTTCATACGAGGGAATCGAAAGCAGTATAACAAATTCAATAATTTCAAATGCTTTCAGCACTTGGTTCTGAATAAAAATAATTGTACAGAAATCACTGTAAACATGTTTCTGTTCTTTCGAAAGATATTGATTACTATTGAATTATTTGTGAGTAGAAATTGGGGGATACTACAATCGCCCCTAAGAATAATTCCATAAAAAAGGTATCCAATTTCCTTTCGCAGAAGTAGAGGAATCAAACCTTGATTAATTGTTATTGTTTCAAATAACTTGAGAAGAATATTGCATTCATGAAGTCAGAACATAAAATGGAAACATAATCGTTGACGAAACACCGATATGTTGGTTATTCACAAAATGGTGAATGCACTGGGGATGCATGAAACCTCTATTCGCAAAAACACAAATGGAAATGGAATAACTTTTCAAATCACAGGAAGCTGAAAAAGAATAAGAGTAACAAGCAGAGGATAAATGGAACCTGTTAAATGATATGTGTAAAGTTATTCGAATCTCTACAGTCTACAGCATATGGAATTATTTAAAACAATAGAAGAACATAGAATAAGAAGTTAAATTACCTGTTGACTCGAAGAGTTGAAACCCAGTCCTTCTAATTATTATCTTAGAGAGAGAAAAGATATTTATTGCTTTAGCAAATGGCTAACGACTTTCGACTTTCTGCCAGTATAATATACTTACAACCAAACTTATATGGAATCACCCTGTTATTTGGAAAAAACGAATTTTAATTAAAAAAAAGTCGCTGAGAAGTGAAGAGCAGTTTTCCCAGAACAAGTTTATTACAAAAATAATATAAATTATTGAAAGATTATTTTTATAATAGAACAGAAAATTAAAAGTGTAAATTTCTCTAAAAATAATTTTTAATGTAACTGAGAATTGAACAACAAATAAAACGATTTTAACAAATCAATAATCAGTATTACCACCCCTGGCATTGATACAAGCTTGAATTCGACGAGGCATGCTTTCTATTAAGTTGTTAATTTCTTTTTCTGTAACATTTGCCCATTCCTCTAAAGCCGCTTGTATAAGTTGCTCTGCCTTATCAGGATTATTTTGACGAGCTCTAATTTTTCTTTTGATCCTATCCCACAAGTGCTCGATAGGATTAAGGTCCGGTGAACAAGAAGGCCACTCTAAAACAGTCACATCTTCTGTTTCGAAAAATTTTTTTGCAACTCTGCTGGTATGTGGAGGTGCATTATCCTGCATAAATAGGAAATAATCTCCAAAAGCACCTCGCCAGAGCCTCACTACAAGTTGTAGCACTAGATCAACATACCTAGGCCCTGTCAGAGATTGTCTAATGGGAAATAAAGGAGTTTTCTCACCAAACATAATTCCGCCCCAAAACATTACAGTACCTCCTTTGTATTTAGGGATCGGTCTTGCAGCTTGGAGCCTAGCTTGCCTCCCTCTACCTCTTAAAATGCCAACACGCCGGTCGTCTGATCGTAGGCCAATTCTGTTCTCATCCGAAAATAAGACATTTTTCCAATCTTCAATAGTCCAATTATCATGCTCTAAACACCAATTGAAACGGTCAACTTTATTTTGCCTTCATAGTTCTGGAACTCTTAACGCTCTTCTCTTGAATAATTCCCGAGCGCGAAGTCTTTTTCTGATAGTTTCGACAGAAACACTAACACCTGTAGCTTGCAAAAATTGCCTTTGAAGCTCTGAATGAGATTCTGCGGGATTTCTTCTTGCTGTTTGGGCTAAAAAGCGATCCTGCTATCTGTAGTTACTCTTCCACGACTTCTTCTCGGCCTATTCTTCAGGGTTCCTAACTCCAGAAACCTTGCATAGGTTTTTGAAACAACCCCTTGTGTAACCCCCACCGTTCTTGCAATCTGTCTTTGTGACATACCTTGTTCTGCCATAGTAATAATTCTTCCTCTCTGGACTTCCGATAACCCCACATAAGGCATTTTTTTCAAAACTTCGCAAAAAAACAAAATATAAATTCACTGCGACGTTCGAACGAAATGGTAAAATCGACACTGCAAAGCCAAATCTTATCAAGTGCTTATGAACCTAACTGTTTTTGTGAGTAAACACATGCACTTTTTATTTGCTTCTAACGAAAAAGATATCAAAATAATATTTCATCTTAATACTGGGTGATTCCATATAAGTTTGGTTGTGTGTACATTGTTATATACATTATTTTTCTTGAAAAGGTAACATAATAATTTAGAAAAAAAATGTCAAAGTGTTGAGTTGACAGTGTCAGCCATCAGGAGGGTTCCTTATTGCATCCATTAGTGGTTTAACTGGGTATTTTCTTTTGTTGTTTTGCCCTTGGTCGTGATATTGTAGTGTTACAGGTTTGAGTATTTGGAGGTTGTGAGGATTGTTCAAAAATTTCTGTCGTAATGTCTGAAGTCTATTGAGTATCGGGTCTATCTCCATTTTTTCATACAGAAGAACATTTGGTGTATTATAGAGTGGATTTTCTGGATGTCGTATTTTGCTCAATGTTCTCAAACTACTTCTTTCTGCTACTTCGATATTATTTAGGGTTGGTCTTCTACAGTTGTTATATATAAGGTGTCCATATTCTAATATCGGTCTGCATATAGTTTGGTAGATTCTTGATGATGTTGTGATGTTTATACCGCGGTTTTTGTAGGTGAGGGATCGAAAGTGTTTTGATCTAGCAATAATTTATTTTTTCTTATTGTGGGAATGTATTTTGAAGTTGGTCTTATCTTATTATCTATTGTAATTCCTAGGTATTTAGCATGGTGGACTGGTTTTATGTCATAATGAAGCATTCTGATGGTTGGTGAATTATCCGATATTTTGTGGCCAAATATTATTAGCTTGGATTTGTCGGGGTTTGGTAGGATTCTCCATTTTTTCATCCATATCTCGATTTTGTTACACAGGTTTTGTAGTTGTTCCATTGTGTCTTTCAGGTTCTTGCTGTGTGATATAAGTGCTGTATCATCAGCGTATTGGAGGATGTAACTTTCCAATTCTTCTGCAGTCTTGTAGATATCGTGTACATAAATATTGTATAGAAATGGTGATAATGGAGAGCCTTGAGGTACACCTTGTTGGGGAGAAAACGAAGCCGAAGAATTTTTGTTGATTTTGACTGTCAGGCTTCTGTCCCTTAAGAAATTTTCTATTATTTTGTTTAAATATGCTGGAGTGTCCATCAAGTGAAGTTTGTGTAGAAGACCTTCGTGCCACACACTATCGAATGCTTTCTTGATGTCCGTGAATATGGCTGCTGACTTGTGACCTTTTTTCATTGTGGTTTGAATATTTGATATAATGGGTGGATGGTTGAATGATTTTTCTTGAATCCAAACTGTGATGGAGGAATGTTATGTCCAATTGAATTTTCAAGACGAATTTTCACAATTTTTTCAAATGTTTTACCTAAAATTGGCAATAATGTGTGGTGGTAGTGTGTGCAGGAAGTATTTTCTAATGAGTTTTGGTGTATGCTTGTTTACAAGGTGTGCTAGTTGGTTTTGGAATTCACTTATGTATTCTCTTGTTATTGAGGTTTCGACATTGATGAAGTATTCCATCTCGTCACTTACTTTTTCGACGTTGCATTTCTCTAGATTCATATTATCTTATTAGTATCACAGATCCTCTTTGATATCTAAATAATACTGAGCTCCGCGGCACACATCTACTCAACAGACGAACTTATACTAGTTGCGAGACGAAGTTCTTTTCCCAGATCACACGAACCGAAGATGGACGATGTTTTTACTCGCATTGAAATTTTCCAATTCTGTTTATATTGAAGAGAGCTTCAAGAACTTGCAAGAAGAATAAATTGACAAAGCGATCTCTGGGAAATCGCTGGGAGTTCGCATAAGAGCCGCACTCAGAGATTTCTTGGAGAGTCTGTGTTTCCTAGATGGTTGCGCCCACAATCGAGAATTTACTCGATCATCAATGCTATTCTAATATTTTGAGATTATTCTCACCCTCGATTTGGAGTTAAAAATACCGGAAAATCGTCGGGTATGTGTGTTTTTCAAAAATGTTGTCCCAATTCCTAAAAATGGCTGATATATGTTTTCTCTATTATCTATTTTCCAATCCGCCTCATGCATCAGTTCAAGGAGTTGTTCTTTCAGCATTTTCATTCATACCTGTGGTTCACTTTCGAATGGTTATAAAACGGTGATGTCACTTCTACGTTTCAAAGCATCGTCACGTCAATTACTAATTTAAAATAATTGGCATTGTCCCCAGAAAAGCGTCTCTGAACTTGAGTTTCGTAGAAACCGTTATGTAAGACGCATTAATCGATTCAAAGCATACCAAAATATTTATTCGAACGAATTAGTGGAGTCCACGATGGTGGTTGTTTTATCGAGATTTGTTGCGTTTACAAACCGACACCCTATAGTGCGGGGTATGATATCTTACGCAACTATATGGCCTATATCCAATATTATACAGCAGAGTTTAGGTGAGTTTAGATTCTAATGCCCCACACATACACACCACATACAGTTGAAGCTCATAAAATAGCAGAACTTGAACAGGAAGTTGCTAAACTTGATCCAAAAAAGATTTTCCTTTGATTTCAACTCTTTTGGGCCGTAAACAAGAAAATACTACTTCAATATACAGGGTGTTTCAAAAAAAGGTGATCCCGTCTCTTGGATAGATAGAAAACTGGAAAATAATTGGGGTTTGTTCAGTGACAAATTTTCGTAACGCCATCCGTATTAAAGATGAAGGGCGTTGAAGAAAAAAAAAATATACACATTTCTTGAATTTTTTTCTGAGCAAACCCCAAATATTTTTTCTATGCCTATCCAAGAGACGGGGTCGCCTTCCTTTGAAACACCCTGTATAACTTTTCATTATGCTTCTTCTTCCTATGAATTAGACAATTAGAGTGTTATAATGTTGTCTAAATGTTTGTAATTTTCGAATTTTTTGCCGAAAATGGTCTTGAGCGATTAGGTTGGTCTCACTTATGAATAATGCGTGGTCAAACCTAATTCGAAGCCCGTCAGTCCATGAACACGATTATTGAAGACCTGAAGTCTTAAAAATGAGCTGGATGAGTTCGAAATAGAGCCAGATCGGCCTTACGGTTTCGAAGTTATCGATTATAGAAATTTTCCCCATTTTCGAAATCTGCATATCCGATCGAGTTGAAGTGAGCTTTTGAGCGTACACGATATTTCATAGAAATCGTGATTCTCAGATTTGAAGAAATTGTTGAAAAAAATTCTTCGAAACTAATAGCCTAAGTCCTAAGTGCATCAAACATTTTCGCACAACCTACTGTTTTTATATTATATAAAATTTTATTACTCTCATTTATAAGGAAAATTGGAATTCTGAACGGCACAAGTTAGCACAAAGGTTTTTTTTTATTAAATACGAATTGTATATGGAAAACTTGGCTCAAGGACCCAAGGTGGATGACCGTCTGCAATAAATGATTGTTATCATTATAAATATTATTTTCCACTAATTTTTCCTTAACTGTTGATTTTCTGGGAAAGAAGAGGAAATTTAGGATTATCTGGTGCAATTCAGCACGAACATCAATTTTCGAAAATCGAGTGATAAGCCATCTTTAAACTAGAATTAAGCGCGACTATAATTTTGAAGAATTCAGTAGAATTTTCCATTTTTTTAATATATTGGTAACAATTCATCTCTCGAATTGAAAAAAAATATTTGTTGCTTCCATGGAGAGAGCTCTTATTTTTTTCACCACTTAATACATTTCTTTCGAGTATACCATGTGGTAAATGAAATAAAAGCTCTCAACATGCTACAACTTCTGAACTTTGAGATGCTTTACAAAAATATTCGAGTAGATAATGAAAATATGCAAAAATGGGGTGCACCCTTCTTATTTCCGAAGATTTAGAGCGTGAGAGAAAATTACGAATGTAGATATCCACACATAGATTATAGATAAAGAGAAAATTCTTAGTCTTCAAATTTTTACGTAAAAAATTACAGCACTCGAGTTCTCTCTCCCCTTTGTCCTTTTTTGGTCACTTTTGGTCTACTTAGAAATATATAGGTACATGCAAATTTCTCACTAGTTTTCGTGAAATTCACCCAAAAAAATATTTTGTACATGATCAGTGAGTAGAATTAGTCTTGGAATCAAAACGAGAAAACATAATGGTTCACAATAAAAATGAAACTAGCCAATTTTTCATACGATGGACCCCATACATTTTTTTCAAACCACATGAGTCGAATTGACAAATGGGACATCTAAAGCTCTAACTTAAAGTCAGGAGCTTTTTCGTTCATCAACCTTGAAAGCAGATCCTCCATGTAGGTAGAATTGCATTCAGGAAACCAAAGAAAAAATTTTTGGATAGCTGTCAGATAAATCTTGAATCGGGGAAACAAAATTTTGAAGGACCATATTTGCGAAACCCCGGGTCGAATTTAGCTCCTTAACAACTTAAACTGCGGCATTCGAGATCCGAACCTACCCTGAAAACTTCAAGTTTCTAGGTCTATCCGTTCGAGAGTTATCAGGTTTGGACGGATATAATTGAATTTGGCCACGGAGTCTATTGAGGTCCTTTTCGGCTCGAAAAACGAGAAAAACCAGAATCCTACGGAAGAAATTTTACAGTACCTACCTGTCAAAGAAATTTTTAATATGAAGTTGCAGTGATATAACCCTCGTTTAAGTAGAACGAGCTCTCGAAAAGAAGTTGAAATACAATTTTCGATTTATTTCGTTTTTCCAAAATAATAGGCAGTGGTTAGTGGTAGTATTTCCAAAATGGTAGGTACCTGGGTCATCCATCCGAGAATGATATTCGAAAATCGAACCGGCGATGTGTTAATTTTTTCAATTCGAAAAATAGCCCTAAAATATCATTGATAAGTTTATTAAACAAATTTTCTGATCATTCGTGATGCCCCTTACTCGCAGCTGACGGAGTATTCATTATCAAACGTCATCCTGTAGATACTTATAGACCTAATCACAAGGGCGGTCCTAGGCTGATTTCCTGGGGGGGGGGGGGGGTAATAATTGAATAAACAATTGAAAAGACTATAAAACTTTTTTTTTTGTTAGTTTTTTCATAAATAAAATTTAAAAAATCGAATTGGCTGCAGTGCTCTGGGGGGGGGTAATTACCCCCTTTACCCCCCCCCCGTAGGACCGCCCTTGCCTAATCATATTTTTCATCGAAATAAATTTCTATACTTTCTTATTCGTAGCGGGAAAATCACTTGAAACTTATGATTGGATGACCCCCCTTCGCTTCTCTATCTATGGAGGACTCTTTACTGCTCCTACTCTATATGCATGGGTTAGGTTTACCACAATCATGTGGCCACAACCTGGCTTGAAAATGGCAGTACTTAAGGTAGAGAACATTTTAATTCATTTTCGACAATTCTTAAAGACTGACGTTCCTGATTCAAAAACAATGAATTGTACCTTCTTATACTCCATTCACTTTTATAGAGTATACCGATTGGCCATGAACTTCTGACACATTTCACCGTGTATATTTTGAAAATGTTGGGTTATAGTCATTCTTCTGTCAGTTGAACAAGCAACTACGTTTCTACATACTTATATGTCGTAGTAATTAGGTATTTAACAAAATGTTCATTTACTCCAGGAAAATAATGAATTTAAGAAAATATCATGTGAATTCAATAATTTACTTTTAAAATGCGCAGATTTCAATTCTAAATAGCACTTCCTGATACTTTGACTCTGCGTTGTCGAAACTACTTTCGGCATTCCTAGTTTCCAGGCTTGATAATTAATAATGAAATATAAACGTCGGCAACGTCTCCAAGATTTATTAATTGACGTAATGTCATTCACAAGTGCCAACCTGCGATTTTTTCATGTAGAAAAACTTGATAAACCTAAAATTTGGCCAACCGCGATACTTTATAAAAGTGAAAGGAGTATACATGTATACGAATTACCAGATCTATATGTATTGAAAGAAGAGAATATTACACATTACTTTACATCCAAACGTGTCCAATTACACAATAGTCTACTTTTCGGTTTCAGTGAAATGAAACTTAAAATGAATAAAATTCAAAAAACTTTTCACCTTCGGAAATATCTGAGGTTTTTTAATTGAGTATATTGAGTTTTTGAGAATCGAACGCCAATCTTTGGGTGATATGAGGGGTTTCTAAACGTCGCGCCTAGATGTTTTCTATTTGTTTTGTTTTAATTCACAATTTTTTTCTTGTTAATTTTTTTTAAATAATTATAGACCTAAGTATCGCCGGACTTATACGTTATTTTAGCAATGTTGTTTTCGCTATTGTTGTGACTGTAAAGAACGCAGACTGAGATGAGGCCTGATCTAAACCTTGTACGAGCTTGGCGGTTAATACAAGTGTGACCTCAAAATCTTTGTTCTAAACCTAATCATTTGTCTGAGCGGACATAGCAGAAAATAAGACGAAAAGTTGTTTGTTGGTAACTCATTTATCTTGTTGGATGGTAGGTATACAACTGGAATCGACTCAGTGAAGATATTGTAAATGCCAGTTCAAGTGCCTCATCCTCTTTTATAAGTTTTATCCAGTAAAATTTTCGATTCATCATAACTTTTGAACAGGTCCGGATTAACCATGTCGGGGCCCCTTGTTTCATTTCAAAAATGATGGGGCTTTTGAGCGTTCCTTCATTCATCTTGTTGGTAGATCCATCTTGTAGGTAGATTCGCATATTTCAGTGCAACGAACAAATTTTCATAATTGATTGAGGTATTTTATGGACGCCTGTAGAGACAGATGAAAAGGTCTGCGAATCGTCGCTGAATCTAATTTTGAAATCATCAAAAAACAAAATTTCGAACGAAAATTTTTGCGAAAACTCTGGTCGAATTTGGCCCATTAAAAACCTCAACAGCGGCTTTTGAGATCCCTACCCTGAAAATTTCAAGTCTTTTGGTTTATTCGTTCGAGAGTTGTCTTGTTTACGAACGGACGGACATAATTGAATTTGACTACGGATTAGTGATCAGTGGGTTAAGTTGAGATCATTCCTTGCTCAAAATTCAACAAATATAGACATGGTGACGAGCTTATTACCCCTCTTCCAACTGACAATTTGAGAAGAATTTGTTTTCGTAATAAGTTTTTTACTGTAATCCTAGCCCACCTTTACCTAAGTCATTAAAAAAGATACAAAAAAGAGTTTCACATTAACGTTATACGAAATGAACTCAATTTTTAAATGATTTCACAATACAGTGTGGACAACATATAAAATTCTATTTCATCCTTTCAAATGGGGTTCCCTGTATATTTTTCTATTCTTGGGAACTTCGATCTTTTCAATTTATAAAACCCGTCAAAATCATAAATACCGATAAAGGTGTGTCCGATATCAACCCCAACGGGAATGTTACAATTGACCCCGATGTGTGTTCAAAACTTTGAAAGTAAAAAATAAATATTTTTGAGGCAAAGTGGTCGTTGAAATAAATCATAAAATGACCTAAAAGAGCACACAAAACGCTCTTATGATAAATGGATTTCATGACATACATGGGGAAATAATTATCGAAGATTTACGGAGAAAATGAAAACTTACTTTGCCTATATGAAAACAGAACTATGGTCAAAATACCCGTCTATTGTTCAAATGATCAAGCGCTATTCTGGTGGTTTGAGGAGAGGGCATATATGCATCAACTCCGCGATCGTTGAAAATGCAATAAATATTGAATATGTATCAGCTTCACGTCCTTGAGTAAAAATGATAAATATGCCGATAAGGAATAAGCTGCAGATATGAGTTTCTAACTTGAAAGCTATATAGACGAAAACTGATGCCATTGCCTGAAGGTAAATTTTCATATTCATGAAAAAAAAATTTCATGAAAAATTCAGAATTTCCCTCGGAAGGACATTTCCAATTTTTTTCTCTCGTGGAGTGGGTCCTTTGGCAGGCAGTTGCCTACAGTGCCTTATGAACCTGCCTTAATTTTGAACGGTTATCTTTAATCAATTGAAATTTTCAGGGGAACCAACTTGTTCATAATTCTGAAAATACAGGACCGGCTCCGAAAATTTTGGTTATGTGTGAGGTTTTTTCTATGAATGATGAGAAATATTCAAACCTTAGTAATTTAAGAGGAAAAATGCCAGAAACATTTTTCCTAACGTTATAGTAAATTTCACCTCGTGTATGGTCTTTTTCAACGTTTGATGAAGAATATTGAATTCTTAGTATAATTAAGGAGCAAGGAGGTAATTAAAGCTTTGGGCCACTTGCACCGTATTGTTTCTAAGCTTTAGTTGCAGTATTAAATATTTGGCTTGCACCGAGGCTAAATGTACCAAGATTAAAGTTAATCCACAAATCTGGTTATTTTTACATAAATTGGTACTTGTGTCTGTCTATCTTCATGTTGTTTATTTCATCCCTTTTTATGTTTTGACAGTTTCTATATTTAGACAACTCTTGATATTATCGGGCTTTTCGCAGATTAAAAGAGTTTTCAATAACGAATTCCTTTGGTAAAAATAGGTGCAACATTTATTGCACAAGTTCAAATCTTTCTTTGGAGTATTCTATTTCCTTCTCAAAAGAAAATATACCTGGTTGGGGCAGATAGAAAAAGAATGATCGAAAAGCATGAAAAAACATAATTTTGGATAATAAGGAAGCATCTATTAGAAAATTTGTGATGATAATTTTTTTCAATGAACATGCATCTTGGAAATATTGTTAATTTTTATTTTCTTTCATTTCAACACATAGGTAAAAATTTTGGTTCCGATTGAATGATACCATGTGTCACTGTAAATTAAAGAATTATTCTTCATAAGTATCAGAAGAATTATTACCTCAATTTATAATTGAATCATGTTTAGAATAGTACCTACAGATTTGTTCAGTTCGTTTTATACCTCGACATAATTTTTGAAATAAGCATAACATATATCATCTATGAATGTAGGGTTAGAATTCAAAGTTTATTATTAAACTTTCATTCAATCCTGTCAATTCGGGCGATTTTAATTAAGCGTTAATTAAGGTTGTTAAACACGGTGTAAGAGAATCGTATCCATTAATCGAGATTTTGAATTTTATCTATAGTTTTGTCTTACGGTACGAGTGGTCCTTAGTGATTATTATCGCATTAAATAACAATTTTCTTCTTCAATTCATTATAAGGAGCAAGAGTATCACCTTATAAGCATTATTTATTTATTTATTTACTTCTTTATTTATATATCATAGTGTGGTGCCGTTTCCATGAATGTCTTATGAGAATTACCGAATTTAATTTGTTCTTAGTATTCTAACAACCTGATTGGGGACATTTCTAAGCTGGAAAATGCCCAATAATTCCTGAACTTCCAATTATTTGTTTTAAACAATCTTGAGCATAATCAATAGTTACGTACGGTATCACATATCCGTCCACTCCATTCTGTCCACTCGCTCTGTTAACGTTCGATTATTCGATCTATCCTCTCCTACTTCTCCGATCCGCATTCGGTTATTGCAACTCTTTGAATCATAGATCGAGAAAGCAATGGAGAATAATTTTGGGGTTTAAATATTCTCCATTCGAATGTTTATGTAGAAACTTTGCGTGAGACTTGAATTTTATAGAAATTATACACATTTTCAACAATAAAATGGCTGATTTTATAATGAATTTTCTTGTCTTCGTACTGTGATGTGGAAATGCTCTGTAAAATTCACGAAGAAATACGGATTTTTATCAAGTAATTTGGTGTTGGTTTCGTATACACGTTTTTGTACTTTTTGAATTCAATCTGCAGTAAGATCAAACAGGAGGTTTGTGAAGGATCGAAAGAAGGTCTTGGTAAATGTTTTTAAACAAGGAGTTCAGAACAACTTAATTTCATCTAGTTCTCTGGCTTGTCCGCTCAGACAAGCGATGCTGTTTAAAAAGAAGATGTTGAGGTCAACACTTGTATTAACAACTATAAGGTTTCCATCAGATCCCCTCTTAGTCTGCGTTATCTATAGTTGTTTTTTGTTTGTTATCTACTTGTTAGCACAGTCAATATAAGCCTGCTATAAGTTAACTGTAAGGATGTGTTAATTTTAGGAAAAGAGAAATATCTGTTGGTCAACAATACTCCTTGGAGATGATATTCTGAATTTCAATAATATACTGCTTCACATGAGTTAGGGATATTAACTTAAATTGCAAAAAAATTAAGTTAAAATAAGATTTTTGTGGCGAAAATTCATATTGATATGATTTCAAGTTGCAAATTAATTTTAGCCTGTAGGTCTGCAGCGTATACAGGGTGTTTAAGAAAATCGAGTAGAATAACGAAATTTTATTCCCAGAGAATTCAAGCATTTTAAGACTATCAATACAATGTATGGCCTCCACGGGCATCAATAACAGCTTGACATCTTCTTTGCATACTACACACGAGTTGTTGAACATTTCTTGAGGAATTTGGTTCCATAAATGGGGCAGAAGCCCTCTCAGGTCGTTTAAGGATTTTGGGGTAGGTTGATGATTATCTAATCTTCTTTGGAGCATATCCCATGCATGTTCTATGCAACTCAAATCTGGTGAGTGCGGAGGTAATGGTAAATGTGGAATAACAAGCTCCTCGCGTGCATTCTCAACTGTGGCTGCACGGTGCGGTCTAGCGTTATCGCCTAGAAATTGAAAAGTTTCACCAATAGCAGCGTGAAAATTTGGCACAACATTGTCAATGACATGCTTCCTATAGTGATGAGGCGGTCATATTCCCAGGACAAATGTGTAGATCTGTGCGCCCGTTGAAACATATCCCGGCTCATACCATCATAACACTACCCCCTCGGAATGGATGGACTTCTTGGACATAGCGACGATTACGGGGTATGCGTGGGATTGTCCATTCTTCGAAAATCTGAAAATCGTCCATATCTGGATTCAACAGTGAAAAGGACACTACGCCATTGATCGTTCCAATTGATATGTTGCCTTGCCCATTCCAGTCTTTGACGCTTATGGTCACGTGTAAATGGAACTCCTCTTAATGGACGTCTAGAACCTAGATTCGCCTCTCTCAAACGTCGATGGTTTCGATGGAAACTTGGGCCCCATCTGCATTTTGAAGAGTATTCCGTAGCATTCTACACGTAGATGTAGGGTTTCTTCTCGCCGAAACGGTGATGAAACGATCCTGAGCAGGTGTTGTTTTTCGTCGCCCACCAAGTCTTGGTCTTTCCAACAGGGAACCTGTCTCCCTGAACCTATTCCAAAGTCGAGATATCAGACTTTGGCTGACTTGGAGCCTTTCCGCTACAACAACCTGAAATAGGCCACCCTGTAGCATTCCGATAACCCTATAAGCCTCAGCGTTTGTTAATTTATCGTCTTGGCATTTTCAGAAAACTCGTGTCAAATTGAAGCTGTTGATAAACTGACTTCATTTCAAAATAAGAACATTCATGAAGCATATGCCAAGAACCAAACTTCAGAAAAAAGGCGACCAGAGTGACGAAATGTCTCATACTAATTCTCGATTCAAGTTGTTATTGAGTTTTAAATGATTTTACAGCGATTTTCTCGAAGATTACATACTTCTAAAAACGATTGAATACGATATCCCCAACTCTTGTGGAGCAGTTTATATTGCATCCATTATCTCAAAGGTTTCCACAAAACTAAGAAGAAAGTAAAAATTTTGAAAATTGCAATATTTTCGTAGGTAATCAAAGTGACAGATCGAGCTTATTTCAATTTGAAAGAAACGCCCAACTCCATTTATCCACCCGATCCGTAACTGTTCGGCAACTACCTTGCCATCCACTCGCTCCGAAGTCACCGTATCCACTCGCTACGTTCATAAATTTCATCGGACTACTTCGGACTCGTTGGTTTATTAGTACATCCCTAATGCCGGCCATCCACGAAACCTCTGTTTCGAGCGTTTTACGACCTCATCTGGACGCGTGACTTTTCAAGCTTCCAATCGGGCCTTTGAGCATCGTAAAATTCACCACCGATGTAGCGTCCATGCCAAGCTTCAGCGTTCAAGAACGTAGAGTCTCGAAACACTTTGGACGCTTCGGCGCTCAAGGAGAGTCCCTTCGGCCATACACGGAGACTGTTTACAAGCTTTCGTGCGAAGCTGGCAGCTCGAAACTCCAAGAAAAACGCTTCGTGAGTGGCCCACATTATGCAATTTTGTTAGCATCGGGAGGGAAAAAACCATATAGTAGCGAGTCTATTAGATCAGAAACTATTCATGACCGACATCTAGGCGTGATTTTTGAGAGATCCCTTTCTTTCAAATTTTTGACGAACACATTGTAAAGGCTGTTGTAGAACAAATGACCTATGGCCCAGCTGCTCTTATATGTTTTTATTTCGGAATAACTCTAATGGAAGGTAAAGGCCTAGATGGAGCAGTCGATGCTGTAAACCAGAAATTTCTCCCTTCGTGGCAGGTAATCATATAACCGATTTTTGTCTTTTAACAAACTAATGCTTAATAGTTTTTTATTTGTGTTTGTTTCGAAAATGATGCAGGATATTCCAAAGTTCAATATCATCAGAGGTACCTACAATTATTCAATCAAGAAAACATTAAAAGAAAAGATATTGGGTTTTGGGTTATTTTTCTTTGGGATATTCCGATATACGCATTTTTCATATTTGTTCGAAGTAAGTCAGTCTGAATACAGTAGAATCCCATCTTTTGACTTACATTTGAGGCTTGAACGAGCAACCCCCTAAGAGGAGGCGCTTCAACCCCTGAGAATTGAATAAGGGAGAGGGGTTGAGTGATACTCCATTTGAGAGGTTTTGGAAGCCTCATTGCAATTTTGGTTATTTTTACAATGTAAAAGCCCCTTTTATGAACTCAAAAATGTTGAGAAATCACATTGAAAAAATGGAATTGCTTTATCATGCTTACAATCAAAAAAATTAAATCTGCATTCTTGATCAAATGTTTAAATTGTCCTCCATTGATTTTCATACAACAATACCTACAGTCTTGACTGAAAACCGTCTCTAACAAGGTTCAGCATAATTGGAGTTATTTGACGACACTCATTCTCAATTTGTTGGCGTCATTCGTCCAAATTTTCAGGCTGAGTCACAAAAATCTTGGACTTGACTTAAGATGTCCTTACAAGAAGAAGTCCAGAGGGTTTTTGTTGAAAACGGTTTATCAAAATTACGTTTTGAAACACTGTTGTAAAGAGGCTTCCAAGAGCTTTCAATTGAAGTATCACTCGATCCCTCTCCCCTATTCAATTTTGAGAGGTTGAAGCGCCCCCACCTAGGGGATTGCTCGTTTGAGCCTCAAATATACGTCAAAAGATGCCCCCCAAACAAAATCATCCGACGTGTTTTGGGAAATTATTCCAATCACTGTGGGATAAGAAATATACGGGGTGGCTCGTCTGAGATCGAACATCCTGTATAACAGTTCGTATAATCTACGAACGACTCTCGCAACAGACTCTATTTTTCGGAGCTGCTTAATTCGGAAGTTATCCATCCAAATTCCTGCTCATTCTTTCAATAAAGACCCTTTATGTGCCAATCACAAAGAAAAACTAGCTAAAAATTTGATATTTGGTATATTCATGAACACAACATACCGACTGATTTGTTGTACACTTGTTGAATTTTTGTCTCTATGTATACACTCCATTCTCTTTTATAAAGTATCGCGGTCAGCCTATATTTAGGTTTGTCAGGTTGTTTAACTCAAAACTGACGCAGGTTGGTACTCGTGAAAATTAAGCGACATTACCAAGTCTACTTTCTATTTACTCTTTTTTAACTTTGTAAATGGAGTTAGTTCTTTTAAGGTATAACTGTGGCGCAGGTTTCGTAGAACTACTACATTTTCATACTAGAGTATTTCAAGTTGTGCAAAAAGGTATTCAAATGTCTTCTGAATTCACATAATATTTTCTCAAATTCATTAATTTCCCGAAGTAAATGAACATTTTGATAAATACGTCAATACTACGAATTTTTAGCAGAAACGACTACGTTGTGAGCGTATCTGACAGGGGAATGACCATAACTTAACATTTTCAAAATATACGCGTTGAAATGTATCAGAATTTCATGGCAAACCGCGATACTTTATAAAAGTGAATGGAGTACCTATTTGTTTCAATTGCATCATTATATAACAGAAGTGGTATTTCATTGTTGTGATTTTCTTGTATTAATAGTTTTGAATACAGTTTTGAACACATACTTGACACTACATGTCACCATGCTCTGCACGAAACATGAATCGGGGAGCATTTTAAAAGCTACATTTCAGACACAACATGTCTTCATGCTGCCCACGATGGAAACAAAAAAGTTTGTTATTTTTACGAAATATCGTCTTTTCACAATTTAAGCTTCAATAAAGTTAGTATTAGAGCAATTCCTTGTATGTATTCAGTCAGTTTCAATCAAGCAATAAAAATTTTGATGTGTTTACATACATACCTTCAATCATGTCATGCACGTATTCGTTCAGTTTTTTTTCAAATTGCTCTTTATTTTTAACAAAGCTGAATTTTGGAAAATAGGAAGTGAATTGATGTTGTTTTTTGCCCTCAAGAATCTACATTTATTTTAGAAAATGTATAACTTGAAGAATCACCCTGTATGTATTATTGTATATGTATAGGAAATTCGCGAATATCACCAATGCATAGATGAATGAATAGAAGCGATGAAAACGTGAATTACAAATTACAACTTCCTTTGGATTTCGGCATTACTATCTGGATGATTTATTTTTCAATTTCAATCTTTTGATCGAATTTCTCTATCAAAAAAATCGCTCACAAAAAAATTTCGAATACCAAATTTCAAAAAAAGTACACCGTTCCGTACACCGCAAGTCTCCAAATGAAGGAATTTCTTCAATCTGTTTTTGGGATAAGTATTCCTGGATAGATGCGCTTCCGAAATTAAATTATGATTATTTGGGCGAATGCATAGTTTCTCGCAAAACAAAGATCTACTTCAAATTTCACGTTCTGCTGATTTTTTCCTTAGTTTCATTTAACGTGGTATGAAAATTATAGCCACTTGAGTGTCAAATCAAAAAAGAACTGTTTCAGTGATATTGCGAAATGGTATAACTCACTGTTTGTCTAGCATTTAATGATGAATTCCTATTACAATTAATCAAGAGACTTGATCTTAATTACAAAAGCGCTAAATACGAAGATCCCTTTGATTGACGCAACCATGTTGCATTTTTTTCTTTCAAACTGCTTACTGCTTCCCATATTCCCATTTATTAGATGATCTCTAAGTTGTATGTTTTTTTCAGGTTGGAATATTTTTCTGGCCGGTATTACAAACGATCAATTTTGCCTTTGTGCCAGAAAAGAACCGAGTACCTTACGTCAGCGCATGTAGTTTAGTTTGGTGTTGTTTCCTTTCTTATATGCATCAGTTGCAAATGAAGAAGCAAGAAAAACAATCTATTGAAACGAACCGACAAGCAATTACCAATAATTGACGACTTGGAGGATTCGCTAGGCAATTTTCGATATAGTATAATTTATTGAAACTAGAATAATTCCATTGAAGGTGATATTTGTTATGTATTAAAATTTTATTTTCTGTTATTCCTGATTATTTCAATTATGTGATAAGAATTGGATCATGCAATGTATGTTTAAAAATAAACTCGTGAAGATTAAATAATATAGAAGCATTATTCAGTTTTCCTAAAATAACTATTTACTCCTAATGTATTCAATTTGATATTAGCGTATGGTTTTGAAACGATTGCATTGTTTATAACGCAATAGGTAAGTATATTTCAATATCGATACTCAAAACTAATGATTAACTCGGAATAGTAGATTAAAATTGGCAATATTCCCAGGAAAATATATCGAGTAGGAAAGTCGATGCGGTGTTGCGGAATGGGAAGACTGTGATTCACCACCAGTCTTGAATATGGTTTTATTATCGAAATTTAGAGCAGTTAATCGTAAATATCCAATTATTCGTGGAATTCTGTCCTATGGAGCTATATGGCCTGTTTCTAATGTAATCCAACAAACAATCGGTAAGTATCTACAAGTAAATCGTTATTCTATTTTCAAATCATGTTCATCTTTCGTGGTCAGATGTTATTTTGGTACATAGCAATCGATACCGTACCCATGTCCATTCAAATAATTCCAATTTGGAATTTTGTGTAGTTTTTTTGTCGATATAAGCCCCAAGCGCTCCGAACTAATGAACGATTTGCTGCGTTCTGGGAAACAGCCAGCAAATGAATCTGGACATATTAAGATTTAAGCCCGATTTGATAAGAGTACATTCAAAACAAAATAAAACCATTTTATATTTTCAATATTTACGCATTCGTTGTAATTCACATAATCACGCTATTGTCAATGCATCATCTTTGATGAAAGGACGTAGATCTGGAGGCTGGAGAGGTACTTTCGTAATATTTTCTTGTCGGTGCCAGTTTTTGGCGATCCTCAATTAACGTATAATGAAAATTTTTAATTTTTGATCTAACGTCAACGGATATCTCATCATGGAAGTATGCAAGTTTGTTATTGAAATGCATTATGCTGTTTTTGATTGCTAACAATTTCAAGGACGATAATATATTATTGGATATTTACAATATTTGTTTCGAGTTTCATTTATATTTACAGGGTGTTCCTAAATTATTAAGAAAGTATAATGTTTCGTTTTCGAAATACAGCTTTGACTATATTTTCACAGACTATATACAGTGCGGTGGAATAATTGTTGCCCCCCCCCCTATTAACTACTCTATTTTTATATCTTAAGAAAAAAGCTCCAACAGGTTACCAACATTTACAATGTAGAATAGATTTATTTAAACAAAACACTTCCAACCCTCCAATGAAAAAACCTACCGTCAAGCCAACAGAATTCATTGAATTCTTGCAAGGTAATATTAAAACTCTCCGATAACTCAGACTCAGACTCCGTTGATTTTTGAACCAAAGTGTTATACATTTTTGAAATTAGTGTTTCAAATGAGGTGTCGCATGATGCTCTTTCTCATTTAAAAAAATCGAAGGGGTGACACCCCCATGAAGATATAAAAATAGAGTAGTTAATAGGGGGGGGGGGTTACACTTATTGCACCGTACCTACCTACTTGAATTACATACAGGGTGATTTCTTTAAGTGTTTCATTAGAAGCTTTCGAGGAAGGAATTCCGATACAAATTCAAAGTTTTGTATTTTTGTTTTAGAGTACATGAACTCAATTTGTAGAATATCTTCAAGCGGAATCTACTTCCGGTTCTACCGGAAACGGATGTGGACTTCGTTATTTCAAATGTAACACCCTGTATATTTATACATATTTGAATTCATCGTTTAATTCTGCAATGATTTGATGTATGATATGCGCAACCATATCAAGCGATTGTTGAGTTATTGTCAAATTTTTCGATAGAAAGATTGTCACAAATTAGTGTTTATATCATATCTTCATCATCCCTCATTGTCAGAATTTTTTTTGCAAACGTAAAAAAAAGAAAGTACGCTGATACTGCTTCTTGTACAAATTATGAGGAAATATTATATAGGGTGCCTGAAACAGGGCTTCCAAGTGTGCCTCAATAAAAGTATGAAATCTCATTTTTTTCAAATGGGAACCATATAATTTTATAATTCCGATCGATTGCTCGTCAAAAACTAGTTAGTGTTTAGAGTGTGCCAAACATTTTATGTCAGGTTTATCAAGATAATTTCTTAGTAGGCTATGTCAATAATAGGAATAGGTCAGTTTTGAATTAAAATTTCTTCATTTAGTCATCATTTATTATCTGCTCCGTTTATTTGTCACATTTGCCGCAAATAAAGAACAGACTTTTGATATATCATTCTAGTGATAGCCAGGTTTCATTGTCTAAACATCAGGTTTATCAAGATAATTTTCAAGTAGGCTATGTCAGTAGTAATAATAATGTCAATTTTAAACTAAAATTTCTTTATTTAGTCTTCATTCATTATCTGCTCTGTTTATTCGTCACATTCGCCGCAAATAAAGAACAGACTTTTGTTATATCATTATAGTGTACCTTTTATGATTATGATTATTGATTGATTTGATTGATTGATTTATTTACTGACGGACAAGAGACCGGGTTAGCACTTAGCCTCCCTGTGACACTACGACCAGCTTGGGTCTATTGTATCACTCTTTCGTCAGTGGTTCCTCACGAGAATAGGTTCGTGTCCTTTATCAGGTTCAGTAGCCTGTTTATGAGGTTTTTCGGATTCATTCCCATTTCTGGGTTGATTTCTCCGAAGATTCTGTGACGCCTTCTTCCTAGGGCGTCGCATTCAAAGATTATGTGAGAGGCTGTTTCTTCCTCTTCACAGCAAAGTCTGCAATCCACAGGTTCTTCAAATATTCCTATGGTGTTCAGATGTTTCCTAAGGCCGCAGTGTCCTGTTAGCGGACCTACTATTATTATTATGATTATTGTAAGGTCACCAATTCTCAAGATTAAATTTTTTTCACGATTGTCTCGAAATCAACAGAAAAATCAAAATTGTCATAAAAATCCTGTTAGTAAGCTGTGGTGAATAAATTCATTGTTAGTTTTGATTCTCTCCAAATTAATATCTATGATAGAAATGGACTAGCAACATTTCTCTCATTTATTATTATGTATGCGAAAAAATTCAGGAGGGGATTACGCGTATGAAATTAAGATGGGTCTTTCCCATAACAAAATTTCCTCCGAGATATCACGGGTATTCTTTCAATATTCCTGCTACTGCTACATTATACAGGGTTGAAAGTAGCAACCCTGACTATTTCATATAAAAACCTTTTTCTCGAGATGAAGATTCATAAAATAAAATTATAACTTGAAATCCTTATATTATTTGATATTTTGGAAAGGGGAGGGCTTTGGAAACGATTTTCCTGTCGATGTTGAATATACAAGAGCTCCCTTGGAGATTAGAATAGACTGCTCTACCAATTCTTATCACCACGAGAATTAAAGAAAAAAATGTATGAATATGAATGGGATATAAAAAATACGCAAAGTGAAGGAATATGGTACTTACGGTTGATCTGACTTGAAGAGATTTATCTGCTGGTTTTCTGCCTAGTGCAGGGGTCGGCAACCTTATGAGTCAGAAGAGCCAAAAATTACATTTTGAAAAATTTCCAAATTTTTCAAGAGTCACAATTTTTTTTCTCGCCAATAAACAGTATTGACATAAACAGAGTGTTTCTTAATTGGAGGTTCAAATGGAGAGGGGAGATCACATAAATAATTTCAAGTGAAAAGGTCCCATAGAAATGTGTCCGCAAACGTTTCGTTTTCCAGATACAGGGTGTTTTTTCTCATAGTATTTATTTATTTGTTTATTTATTTATTCAACAACTCGGTATGGAATACAACGGGACAAGCCCAGAAAACAGTATTCACCTAGTTTTAAAACAAATATATCTTTACATTTCAACAGAAGAGATCAAACATAAGTGAAACAAATATATGAAATAAAATATACACTCTGATACATATACCAATATTCAACTCATGAGAAAATACTCCTAAGGTTGCGTTTCAACTGGGCCAGCGACATAGTGAAGAGATCTAAATCGGAACAGTGATTATCGCATGTACTAATCATTCTATAAATAGGAGCATTTTGTCCACTGGCTGTTCTCCGGAAGGGGGCATAAAAGGTGTTATAATTACGAAGTCTCATATCAGGAACCTTAAATGGAATAGACTCCAAGATACTAGGTGCATCTAAAAATCCGTTGAGTAATTTGAACAGCAGTACAACATCAGTCATCCGTCGACGATTCTTCAACTCCAACAAACCAAATTTCACTCGTATATGGGAATATTCATGATTGTCATAAGCAATGTTATTTTTAAAAGCCAAAAACCTCAGAAATTTATTCTGTATCCTTTCAAGTCTGGTTATATAACAGTTATAATGTGGACTCCAGATTATCGACGCAAAATTTAAACGGCTATAAACAAATGAAAAATACAATGCCAAGTAGGTTTTATTATTTTGGAAGGACCTGCAATGGCGGAGGACCCACCCAAGCAGCTTATTGACATCTCTAATTAATCGATCAATATGCTGATCAAACATGAGCTTGCTATCAAAAAAAACTCCAAGGTCGGAAACACCATCCACCTCAACAATAGGGCGTCCATCCACACCATATTGACAATGAATCAGGTTAACATTTCTACTGAAAGTTATTTTCTGGCACTTATCAAAATTGAGGAACAGGCTGTTTTCTATACAGTAATTTTTCAATCTATCGAGATCTTCCCGAATCAGACGGCAATCCTCCAAGCTACTGACCGCTCTGAAAAACTTAAGATCGTCAGCATAAAGCAGAAAGAGACAATTTTTGAAACACATTCCAATGTCGTTCAAATAAATGATAAATAGAAGCGGACCCAGATGCGAACCCTGGGGAACGCCTGATGTGTTTGAGAATATAAAGGATCGACTACCATTAATTGAGACAAATTGGGACCTTCTATGTATATAAGAGAATATCCACCTTAATAGATCGCCACTTATCCCCACCTCAGCGAGTTTCCGAATCAATATCTCATGATCTATCTTGTCAAACGCTTTCTTGAAGTCCGTGTAAATTACATCTACTTGAGTTTGTTGGTCCATACATGCTTGAAGATATTCGGTCAAGCTAATGAGATTTGTTTCAAGAGTTCTTCCTTTGTAAAATCCGTGCTGTTGTTCGATTATGGTGCCTCTAACATGATTGAATATATATTTGTAAACCAACGATTCAAAAATCTTTGGAATGGCGGACATCATACTTATTGGCCTGTAATTTTCAACGTTGTTGATCGGGCAAGCGCGGATCCAGGGGGGGGGTCATGGGGGTCATGACCCCCCCCCTGGACTGGACGAACCCTCAAATCTTGTGTTTGATAAAAAAAATCAATTGGCGGATATGTAATCCACCTGACCGTGACCCCCCCCCCCTTTCTCGAGAGCTGGATCCGCCACTGTGATCGGGCCACCTTTATGTATTGGGATTATGGAAGAAATTTTCCACCTTTTAGGAAACGTTGAGCTGGACAGTGAAAAGTTGAAAATGTGATGGAGAGGCGAGGCCAAAGCATGTGCACAACTCCTCAAGAAAACAGGGGGAATGCATGTCACAAGATATTCGACTGAAAATAGATGCAAAGAGTACCTGGTGTTGCCACTGTTTAGATTTTGTCTAAGAATTTCTTGTCGATCGAAAATCTGTGATGGGGTCCTACTTTTCATTTCTCCCGAAAGAGGTCGCGCTATTTTCTATTGCCGCAATAGCGCCACAACCGTGAAATATTGAGGATTATTCCGGAAGTTGGAACCGATCGGCAATATAGAGTGCCGTTTTGATCTTCAATTTTTGGTCACGATTTTTAGTTAGGAGTCTTTACATCAGGGTTTCTATGCATCTATGACTCAAATGTGGTGATAAATTTATATCACAACACAATTTAGAGTTTACAACACAGAACATATAATACACGTTTACACCATGTGTCATGACAGTGACACTACCGGGTGATATTTTTTCTGGGATACTGTCCCTTAGTTTCCTCAAGAACCTTTCTTTTTGGACTTTTGGAGTCAATGTTAGTTTGATGAATAGTGGAAATGAAGCTCGGCTGTTATATATAACTACTAACTTTATGGTCTCTTGTAGTTTTGTCGTATCTGCTAGGTACCGATTTCGATTCCCCAGAAAAATCAATATTATAATGAAAATCCAGTTAGTATGAAAATAAATCAGAACTATTCAAGTCTGGGGATCTGACAGGCTATGACTATAAAGTCAGGTTTTCGGAAGAATCATTTTTCTCTGAATCGGTAGCAGATACGACAAGACTATAGGAATCCATAAAGTTCAGTATAAAAACAAACCAACTCTTTACAATTTTTCGAACTAACACTGGTTCACCAAAAAAAAAAGTTCCGGAGGAATGAAAATTGGAATGTTCTTTCGAGTGACATTTTAATATGTCATGAAAATAAACCTTCAAGCAAAGACATCAGTTCTCGCTCATAGTTTAAAAATTAGATTATTTATTGCCATTTCAAAGATGGCGTAGTATAAATATTATGATGATTTCGGACACCTTCGCCGGTATTTATGATTTTGACGAAAGATGCATAATGAAAAAAGGAATAGAACAATATACAGGTGTGCCATATACAAAACATAATTGAAAGTGTGGTCAAATGATATTGAAACACGATCAAATACAAAACTCGAAATTTCATTATCCATAAGGCTATATCATTTCGTTACGATGTCTATATTTTTCGAAGTTTCATTCAGGAATGGTATCAATCTATAAGGTTTTATTCAGTGAAGACGAATCCTTGGTCAAATGCAACCCTGTCCGTTGGGACGCCCGTAAACAAGATAACTCTCGAACGGAATGAATATGATACTTGACCTTTCCAGAATTACCTGTTGCAGGTGAGAGTTGCGCGCGTCTTTTGTGGGCTAAGAATGAATATTATTGGTCGTCCAAATTTCCCCCCTCAAATCGTTGACATTTGACAATTGATATTATTATTTTACGTAGTCGACTTTTTGGATGTGGATGTTATTTGTTGTATTGTTTATCGCAAATCAAAATTTTATTATGCCTCAACAATGTTGTGTTACTAAGTAAGGGTCACGGTACGATAAAAACAGTAGAATCTCATTTCATTGCTTCCCTCTCTCTCTTTCTCTTCTCTCTCGCACTAAGGTTTGCG
This sequence comes from Adalia bipunctata, assembly GCA_910592335.1. Lineage (NCBI taxonomy): Eukaryota > Metazoa > Arthropoda > Insecta > Coleoptera > Coccinellidae > Adalia > Adalia bipunctata. Next base: position 26,953,179 of record OU342951.1, read on the forward strand.
CATCTTTCAAAGCTGCCCACAAGTTGCTCATGAAATATAACTGTTTCTCTCTCATTCTGGTTTAGTTCACATCTTTCATCTTTGTTCTACGTATTCTGGAAAGGTCTTCCAAATGCCGCGGATAAGTAATTGGGCAAAATTCGATTGGGAGTTGAATTGCCTTTCGACATTTTGTTTTTCTCATAGTTTCCGAACTATAGATTCGATCGAGATGATTTTTTTTCTCATGTGACTAGTCAAGCTTTCAGCAGTATTTATTCAGTTCGTATTTAACCTGTACTATATGAAATTCCAGCGAATTATCAAAAAAAGAGATGACCTGGGGTCAAAGAAGATTTTTCAGCTGCACTCAATTTTTTAACAGCTGTCTAAAAATTCTTTGAACTATGTAATATTGGCATTTTTGACACCGACACGGTTAATCGGCCCAGATTCTGTTATCTAGGCTTTTTTTCGGTTTATTTTCAAACAAAGTCTTCAAGGGGGAGATATTCTAAGGTAGATAGATGAAACTCTACTGTATCTCGACTATCAATAAAAAGGATTGATTATTCTTTGTTTATTTTGTGGAAGTTTAATTGAACCATAATAACAAACAGTAAAAAACACAAATTTAATTTTATCAATCCATCATAAAATCATATCTGCTACAATTTGAACCGGTTTCGGCTTTCGCCATCTTCAGCAATTAAATCAATAAAATAAAATATCAAAGTATATGACAAAGAAAACAATGCACCTGCAGATAAACCGTCATGCGCAAAAAGACAGGAAATTCTCTCCACAAATTCAAAAGTGGCGATTTGGACAATTCTAATTGACTGTTCAATGTGTTTAGAGAAGTATTTCTTGAAAATTTATTAATCTCCCAACTATCGACTATCAACTTGGTGACAGTAGACATCAGACATGACATTTCAATTCAGTTCCTCAAGACTTCTGATGTCGTCTTGATGATTTTGGCATCAGTGAGAGTTGTTTCGTCTAAACACTCTTTCGATCAAACGAGATCGAATTATCCGCAACCGATTCAGATTGGAAAACTTGAGCGGCATCTAGACGTTCAATACATACGTCAATATATTGCACAATAACTGACATTGTACAATAATATTGAGCGTCTATAAATCACGTTGTAAGATTGAGGAATATATTGGGTCAATCAAAAACAGTTTGATTTTTATTGTGCAATCTGGTAAATATTGCGTCGTCTGTTGGGAATATTGCTAAATACTCTTTCACTTGCTGCCACATAACTTGTTGTCTTCTTATTCCACATGTTGACTGCATAAGTATCACTCGCGAACCAATTTATTCAGCAATAAAATTGCATCATGTGGATTGGCCAAAAATAATATTGTCCAATATATTTAAGTGGATATTGATCGTCTAGGGGGCGCTTTAAAAGTAGCACGCTGAACCAGTAGCGTAAGGATTTCGATCCCCCCCCCCACCCCCCGCAAAAATAGTTTTAGGGCCCCCTCTTACGCCGATGATACAAATATATTAGAACTGGGTTCTTCCATTAATGAACTACTAGATATTGCAAACAACACACTGATCAAGGCACAGGAAAGGGTTACAAGAAATAAACTGATTTTGAACACAGAAAAAACAAATCACATTTGCTTTAGAACAAAAACAAAAAATACTAGTATTCCTGAGGATAATGCTCTCCAGTCCAGAAAGATAACTTTGGCAGAGAACGCTAAATTCTTAGGGGTCCAGATTGGTCAGAACCTAGATTTGGGAACACATATTTTAGAAATGTGTAAAAAACTCAACTCAGCCCGCTACTCGTTCAGGGTCACTGCCAAGTGCCAAATATTCAGATGAAGGTAGTTTAAGAGCTATTCACTACGCAAGCATATACAGAGTGTAACAGCCAAATGGAATAAATTCGATAACGAATAAATGAGGGGGTGTTAGGAAAAACGCTCGGACACGTCGATTAGTAATTTCAAATGCGCATATTTTTCAGTACGTTGTTGTATTCCTTTTGGATTACACAACAATAGGGGAATTCGGCAAATTCCGCTGTCACCAGGGCAGCTTTATTCTTATGAAGGCAAAGCTCCGTAACACCTTTTGTAGCACAGGGCAGCTTTATTCTTATGAAGGCAAAGCTCCGTAACACCTTTTGTAGCACTTATTTCGATTTATGGAAACACTTGATTTGATTTATGAAAACACTTGATTTGATTTATGAAAACACTTGATTGATTTAAGATTGGTTTATTAATAGAGCACAGAATATAAATATTGAGCGAGCGAGATGAATTGATCGTAGAATAGAAACGGACTACTCGAAGAAAGAATATGAACTGCTTGAAGAAAGAGAATGAACTGAACTGATGGCGTTACGCTGCTTCTTATATATATGATTTCGAGAAATGCTGAGCTAAACATTAATATTGAAACAATGAAGCCTTTGTTTAGGGGATGACAACAACGTACTTTCCGGACTAGGCCGGAAAAAATCATGTCGTTGTTGTCATTGATATGATCATCACAACGAAATAACGGATGACAATTCTGTTCTGTTTAAGTCAAATAAGAATCAAAATGTATAATAGAGAAATGTGTCGTCTCATTGATTCGTAATTCTACACGTTTGCCGAAAAAATACACGCCCGAAAATAGTTTTTTTGGACTCACAGACTTCCAGGACTCGCCTCCGGCTCGTCCCAGAATCTTGTCTATTCGTCCAAAAAAACACTATTTTCCGGACTTGTTACGTAAATTACTAATTTTTACTAAATACGCCTATGTTGCAAATATAATTTTTGAAGCAGCTAGTCTACCGTCTTACTTAACCTGCATATTTCTTGCAGCTGGTAAGAAAATTGATTCTCTTGACTGGATTCAAGTTGGCCAGTTTGCATTTTTTGGATCTTTTTACATAGCTCCCTCACTTTATGCATGGGTGAGAATTTCCTCACGGATTTGGCCTCAAACGAATTTCAAAACTGGAGTTATCAAGGTATTGTCGTCGATTTTCACAATATTAATGTTGTTTGTTTCATTAACATTTTATATTCATGTTCTAGGCAGTAGTTGAACAATTTACGTTTGGACCTTTTGCAGTGTCATCATTCCATTTCTGGATGAGCAAATTAGAGGGAAAAACATTTGACGAATCTGTGGATGCAGTTCGGCAGAAATTCCTTCCTACTTGGAAGGTATATTCGAAATTTTACCATATTAAACTAAGATAACTTGGACCTCACACTTAGACACTTTTCAGCAACGAGAAAATGAAATACCAAGTTTAGTCTGATTCTGAATATACAGGATGTCACAAGAATTCCGTTCGTTGAAATAAATTTGGGATAATCGAAATTCACGGTCGCGATTTTGGAGTTACATACAAAAAAATAATATTATTATAGGATGGGGATGATTGGTTATGCAAGAACCTTTCAGAGATTCATCTTTTGTTCTTATACCCTAGGAACTGAATCAGTTCCCGTTCCCGAGAAGATCATCTACATTCCACATAACTCGTATGATCTCCCCTGGGAGCTTTGGCAATCACGCCGTGCTGATCAATAGTCAGCTTGCTTAGGTTTGAGTTCCTGAGGCAGGCAAGATCCGAGCACTTAAGTGCACATCAAGTGTTAGGCGGTTTCTACCTCCATGTTTTGCATCTTCCATTGCTGTACCGCTGCCCTGAAGAGGTCCTTTTCAAGGCCACAGCAAGGTTCAGGTTCAACAAATCTAACCTTCTCATTACCTCAATGCACCACACTGGCCTAGCATCCATAAGTTACTTTATTGCCTCTGGCCAGTTGCTTCATGATATTGCGGCATTCCCATGTGAGCACTAGCAGTAGGATTCCAGAGCTCTTATTGCTGATTGCTTGTCAATTTCAATATTTATGCGAGCCCCTTTGAGGTTTCTTCTCAAACTTTTAGACAACCATTATTTCCGCCTATAAAACGGAGAGTTCTTGCCGTATTGACATGGAAAGTCTCAGTATACGGCCATATACTCCTATATGCCCATTCCCTCGGCAGATTTTGATCCATCAGTGTACCATATGGATTTTTGTCTGTTTGATTCACTGCACTTTGTCTCTCACTTATGACCGTTGCGAAGGGTGTTTAGAAATCAAAAGGAGTTGGGAAAACGAGATTCTGCAAGCGTCTGGCAAACCGTATCTAGATGTAGGGGACACAGATTAAGTATGACCTCTCTTGCTGCTGTGGGATTCGTGTTCTAAGCTCCGGATTTTGGAGTTGAGTTTTGACTCTTTGAGATTCGTCCTACGAGGATATATTGAATATATCTTAGCCTACTCTAGAACCAAACAAAATTTCAAATTCAAAATATTTTACTACTCAACATATTCTCCTCTTAATTGAATATATTTATTACAGCGAACCTGCAACGTCTCTAGTCTCTAGACCTTAAAAAAAAATGCTTCTTCTTGCTCTGCAAACCAGTCCTCCACAGCTTTCATTACCTCCCCGTTGGAAGAATGATAGTCGGACGGAGCCAAATCTGGTGTTCTAGTAATTCTGACCCTAAATTACCTACATATTTTTTGCATGGCAACATGAGATTTGTGTTCTGGGTCGTTGTCCTGTAAGAACAAAACAACTTTGGATAGCTTTCCGCGTCTTTTCTCTTTAATGTCAGTAACGTCGAATAAGAAGAAAACTCGAGTTATTGTTCTACCCTTATCCAAAAAATCAATCATTATGGCAATCCCAAAAAACTGAAGCAAGAACTTTTCCAGCAGATTTTTGGACACGAAACTTCTTAGGACTTGGAGAACCAGAGTGTCGCCATTCCATCGATTGTTGCTTTGTTTCTGGATCGTAGAAATGTACCCAAGTCTCCTCCATTAACAATTTGGTTTAAGAAGTCTACATCATTTTCAAATCGAGCACAGATCGAACGCGATGCTTCTACCCTTGCACGCTTTTGGTCAACATTCAAACATTTGGGGATCCATTTTACAGACATTTTTCTCATGTCCAAATTGACGTGAACTATATGATGTATGAAATCTTCAGTGCTTCAGATATCCGTTTTAGCCCAATTCGACGGTCTGATAAAATCATGTCATGAACTGCATCGATATTTTCGGGGACTGACACAGAAACTTGCGTTCCCAATCGATCATCATCTCCAATGGAAAATTTACCTCTTTTGAAGCTTGCAGTCCAATTTTTCACGGTCGCATACGAAGGACATATCTTCTTAAATCTGCTTACCTCTTAACCCTTTTAAATACAGGTTTGAATACTGGATGATGGCTCGATACTCCAATTTTTCGATTTTTGCAATTTCGGTGGAAAACTTTTTTTTTAATTTATTGCGGAACTCTGGTTTACTTTTTTGCCGTCGAACTCTACACTGATACTTCCAATAAGTTATTGTACGTTAATATGGTATCGCAATATTTTGTTTATGCATGGAACAGGTCTAGGCTATAACTATCAATACATCCTCGTATGTCAAGAGACATCAATTTTCAAATGGGTAGCTCTATATTTCATTATGAAAATTGGTTCCTCTCGAAATTTTTAGTTGTTTGAATGAAAAGTTTTCGAGATTCTGCCGGAAAATGGTTTTCCAACTTGAAATTACGAAAATAAATCATGTAAATTGAGTCCTGCGCTGAATAATAGATGACTTAAAAGTTTGCCATTGGAAAATTGTGTCTTGAGCTTCCGTAAGGAATAAAAATCATATTTTTGTCCTATTAGTCAAAAATTACAAATTATGATACAGGAGGTATCAAAATTGGCAATCTCGAAAACGTGAAAACAAAAACTTGCCATATTCTAATTCGGAAAAATTCATGATGGAATCTATGTCGAGAAATGTAGCCGTTGACCTAAAATGAATATTTTCTAAGTTATAAGAGACACGTTTCAAATTTTATTCTTCTGAGAAATACAATTAATAACGATTTGAATTAATAAATTCAACTGATATCATTCAGTCAATGTTATATCTAAATGTTTGTTTCATTTCGACAATAATGCTCTTCCCAAAAACATACACTCCCTTTCCAAAATTAGTCGAAATATCTCAGATAATATTTATTGGTGATTAATTGATATGTACTGATGTCACACTAGTTTTTCGAACTGGAACATTATCCAAATAATGTTATTTGCTATCTATTTGTTATTTATGGTGAAGGTTGAAGAATTATTGACAGAACATGTGGAAATTCAAACAGGGTGTTTCAAAACAAGTCCGAAAAATTCAAGGGGGTGATTGCTTGTTCAAAATAAGGGTAGTTTGTTACATAAATGTTGAGTCAAAAGTCAAACGTTAGATAGATTTCGCGGTTCAAAGATGGCCGAAAAATTAAATTTCAAGAAAACTTACGCAACGACTTCTTACGAATTAAATTCGGATAACCTGGTTTAGTTTGATACTTTTTCATCTCTTGTATTTTTCTCGTAAAATGTATCGTTTTTAAATAAAAAAAACAAAATGTGAATCATGACGTCAAAGCTCAACTCAACAAAATCGCAAACGTGAATTTCGATTCCTATATACCTTACAAAATGAAATGATCAAATTCATTTTTTTCCGCTTTATTCAAACTTAAATTTTACAAATATTCATATTAACTTAATTCAGTAAAGTTTGAAAGTTTTTCTGGATAATTCAAATATTGGCATATCAAATGAAACTTGATAGCTTGAAGATACACATATATTTTCAAACGTACAATAACGACGTCATTTTTCGACTGACAGGATCATCGGAAAGTTTTATTTCTCAACCTAGGAGGAGAAATAGTTGCTAGAGGGCTTACTTTTCCCACCGGCGCGGCCGGCGGCAGGAACTAGACAAATGTTACATTTTTCACCCAATTACAACGATCGTAAATGTCAATCCAAAAGAGGATATTCAGATTTCCAGGAATCTCAAAATGTTTGAAAATAAAATAACATATTTCATTTTGAAAAGTGACTTTTCAGTGACACTTCTCCTCCTAATTGAATAATATACTACATATCTTTTGAAATTCGGGAATCATATTCAGAATGATTCATGTGAAACTAGAAATTGAATCGTTAATTATTTAATTTTTTCTAGGTGGGAATGTGTTATTGGGCTGTATTACAATCCATAAATTTCACTTGGATATCAGAAAGAAATAGAGTCCCATTCGTCAGTTGTTGCAGCCTCGTGTGGTGCTGTTTCCTATCCTATATGCATCAGGTCCAACTCAAGCAAGAGGAGAAAGAATCGACGAAATTGTTACTATGATGAAGAAAAAGTATTTTCGCAAACTGTCCTTTGTATAGAAAAGTGGCTGATGATCACATAATCAAATTTTAAAGCAGGTCTGTTTCGAGAGATCTCTGAGATATAAGAGTTCATATACATCTACCTATATGTAAAATAAATAATTATTTTTAATTGAGAGCTTCATTTGTAATTGTAATCAGCCGAATATCCGAATATATTCCATTAAAACTAGTTAAAAAATTCTGAAATAGAATTATTTTTCTGTCATTTATTTTAGAAGTAGAATTTTTTCATGTAGATTCTTTCGCATTTAACCTATTCATTGAAAAAAGGGAATTTGTGCTTCGCAATAAGCTCCTGCTTTTACTATGGCTTTTGCTCCTACTTCTACTTCGACTCTTGGTGCTTGATGAACTAGAAGATGAAGGAGTTGGGCATTTAGTCTTCTTCCTCTTGATCCAAACGCTGAAGGCAAATTTCAATTCTATCTTGAGAGCATCTCTGAAACTTATCTGAAAATTGTGAGGATAATAATTATTAAGTAGATAACAAAAAAAAAAGAATAATTTATGTAATCATATAGATTGATCCCAAGGGGCGTTGAATTCTCTAGGCAAATAGAAACCAAATCGAATATACTCCATTCACTTTTATAAAGTATCGCGGTTTGCCATGAAATTTTGACACATTTCACCGTGTATGTTTTGAAAATGTTGGGTTATGGTCATTCTTCTGTCAGTTGAACGAGCAACGTTGCCGTTTCTGCTAAAAAATCGTAGTAATTACGTATTTATCAAAATGTTCATTTACTTTGGGAAATTAATGAATTTGAGAAAATATTATGTTAATTCAGAAGACATTTAAATACATTTTTGCACAACCTGAAATACTCCAGCATGAAAATGTAGTAGTTCTACGAAACCTGCGCCACAGTTAAATCTTCGAAGAACTAACTCCACTTACAAAGTTGAAAAAGAGTAAATAGAAAGTAGACCTGGCAATGTCGCTTAATTTTCACAAGTGCCAACCTGCGTCTGTTCTAGGGGAAAAAACTTGATAAACCTAAATCATGGCCAACCGCGATACTTTATAAAAGTGAATGGAGTATATATCCTATACAAAGATTCAGTTCACAAAGAGTTCATTACTCACATGTTCCTCCACTGAAACATCTCTAACATTCCATAAAAATTCGAAAATAGCTATCAGGTGCGCCACTCCAACCCCGAAAAACAGTACAGCAAATATACCACCAACATTATTCAGTGATAAGGATGCAGACGGTTCCTGTTTGGCCTGAAATATTTCAGATGATAGAAAACATAAATTTGTATCTAAATGAATTTTTACCCCACAAACAGTTTCGTTCCTTTTTTCTTCCCACCATTTTCTCTTCAAGTCTTGAAGCCTGTTGGTCTCGGAAAGATGAAGAACAGCTGAATTTATCAAACCAACGTAGGATGACCCTGAATGAAATAAATCTGAATCAATACATGCTGTTATACAGGGTTGGGATAAAGTATGGAAGCAAGTAAATATCTTTTAAAGGAAAAGAACGATATTAATGAAAATAATATGCAGGTAAGTGTGCAATGGAACAAAATGCATCTGATGTATATTTTTTTGTTCATAAAGTGTTTCATTAGAAGTATTCGAGGAAGGATTTTTGATAAGAATTCAAGATTCTGTATTTTTGTTTTAGAGTACATGAACTTGACTTGCAAAATATTTTCAAGCGGAATCTACTTCCGGTTCTACCGGAAACGAATGTGAACTTCGTTATTTCAAATGCAAAACCTGTATATTTATACATATTTAAATTCTTCGTTTAATTCTGCACTGATTTGATGTACCTATGATATGCGCAAGCGATTGTTGAGTTATAGCCTGATTGTCAAATTATACAGTGTCTGAAACAGGGCTTCAAAGTAAGCCTCAATGAAACTATGAAATCTCATTTTTTTCACAAATGGAAACCATATAATTTTGTAATTCCGAACGATTGCTCGTCAAAAACTAGATAAAGTGATCCAAATATACTGCTCCACAAGAGTTAGGGATATCGTATTCAATCGTTTTCAATCTTCGAGAAAATCGCTGTAAAATCATTTAAAACTCAATAACAACTTGAATCGATCCAATCAAAATCAGTATAAGACATTTCGTCAATCTGGTTGCCTTGTTTCTGAAGTTTGGTTCTTTGCATATGCTTCATGAATGTTCTTATTTTGAAATGAAGTCATTTTATCAACGGCTTTGATTTGAAACGAGTTTTCTGAAAATGCCAAGACGTAAATTAACAAACGCTGAGGCTAATAGGGCTATCGGAATGCTACAGGGTGACCTAATTCAGGTTGTTGTAGCGGAAAGACTTCAAGTCAGCCAAAGTGTGATATCTCGACTTTGGAATAGGTTCAGGGAGACAGGTTCCGTGTTGAAAAGACCAAGGCTTGGTGGGCGACGAAAAACAAAACCTGCTCGAGATCGTTTCATCACCGTTTCGGTGAGAAGAAACCCTACATCTACGTGTAGAATGCTACGGAATACTCTTCAAAATGCAGATGGGGTCTAAGTTTCCATCGAAACCATCTTAACCATCAGACGACGTTTGAGAAAGGTGAATCTAGGATCTAGACGTCCATTAAGAGGAGTTCCATTAACACGTGACCATAAGCGTCAAAGACTGGAATGGGCAAGGCAACATATCAATTGGAACGATCAATAGCGTAGTGTCCTTTTCACTGATGAATCCAGATATGGACGATTTTCAGATTCTCGAAGAATAAAAGTATGGAAAATCCTACGCATACCCCGTAATCGTCGCTATCTCCAAGAAGTCCATCCATTCCGAGCGGGAAGTGTTATGGTATGGGCCAGGATATGTTTCAACGGGCGCAGTGGCGCACAGATCTACACATTTGTCCTGGGACTGGGAATATGACCGGCTTACACTCTAGGGAGTATGTCATTGACAATGTTGTGCCAAATTTTCACGCTGCTATTGATGAAACTTTTCAATTTCTAGACGATAAGGCTAGACCGCACCGTGCGTGCAGCCATAGTTTAGAATGCGCGCGAGGAGCTTGGTATTCCACAATAGACCTTTCCAGAATTACCTGTGCAGGTGACAGTTGCGCGCGTCACTTGTGGGCTAAGAATGAATATTATTGGTCGTCAAAATTTCCCTCCTTGAATCGTTGATAATTGATAGATGATATTATTATTTTACGCAGTCGACGTTTTGGATGTGGATGTTATTTTTTTGATTGTTTATCGAAAATCAAACTTTAAGTATGCCTCAACAATGTTGTATTACTAAATGACGGTCACGGTACGATAAAACCAGTAGGATCTCATTTCATTGCTTCCCTCTCTCTCGCACTAAGGTTTGCGCATCTTTTAAAGCTGCCTACAAGTGACGCATGAAATATACCTGTTTCTCTCTCATTCTGGTTTAGTTCACATCTTTCATCTTAGTTCTACGTATTCTGGAAAGGTCTATTACCCGAGCATTTACCCATACCTCCGCACTCGGCACTCACCAGATTTGAATTGCATATTTGCATAGAACATGCATGGGATATGCTCCAAATTTCTCAATTTCTCAAGAAATGTTCAACAACCTCGTGTGTAGTATGCAATAATAATAATAATAATAATAATAAGGATTTATTTCCAACAGGCAGAACCCAGTTACAGGAAATCTACAAAAACAATAAACTAAAACTAATATACAAATAGGTACCTATATGTATATAATTCAATATAATTACTTAAACTACAAAATGAATACACTGAACATCAAAATTATAAATAAAGGTGCCAACAGAAAACAAAATTAAAGATTTAACATTCTTATATATTCTCACAAAATTTAGTGAAAGTTTCACAAATCAAGGAAACTCTGTCTAAGTGAATATCACAGAGATGTGAGACTTGATTGTATTTAAAACACATCGTATATACAGGTGACTGAAACAAAATATTTGTTCTGGGCGTAGCAAGGTTGAACAAGTGTACGGATCTAGAACTTGGGCGTCGCACATGAAATCCAATTCGAGCAAGTAGAACGGAACAGTCAACAGCGCCATTCAAGAGTCCATGAAGGAACCTCAAACATGCAACTCCCCTTCTGACATCAAGCTTAACTGCACCGAATCTATTCAACAAAACAGCATGATCGAAACCCCTTACTGGATAAACACCCTCCTCCCTGAATATCAGGTACTTGAAAAATCTTCTCTGAATAGCCTCCAAGTGATGTCTATGGCGCTCATATATTGGATTCCAAATAATGCATCCAAACTCGAGCTTGCTCCTCACAAATGCATTGAACAGCATAATCAAGGTTTCTGGTTCAGAAAAATATCTGCTATTACGCACGATGAATCCATACATTTTTGACGTGGTACCAAGTAAATGATTAACATGAGGAACAAATGTAAATCTTTGATCGAAGACAATGCCAAGATCCCTTATCTCCGTCCTTCTGCACAAGATGCTGCCATCAAGACTATAATTATACATTAAATAGTTCTTTTTCCGGGTGTACGTGACGACATTGCACTTGGAAATGCTCAATGGCAGTTGATTCCTGCCACACCAAATCAGCAATGAATCCAAAGTACGCTGCAAGCAAACGCAGTCTTCAACATAGCCTATATTACAGAAGATCTTGAAGTCATCGACATAAGCCAATGCACGAATATGATTAATTGGCGCCCCAACCGCTGTCAACAGACCACTACGCCATCTCAGGAAGCTGTCGTCACCATCAAGATCCTGGAGCAGATCATTGACAAAAATGATAAACAAAAGTGGACCAAGATTCGAGCCCTGGGGTACTCCAGACGTGGAAATATAAAGTGAAGAGCAGCGTCCCTCCAGGTAGACAAACTGCTGACGATTCGACAGATAGGACTTGAAAAAATTCACTAGGTCGTCAGAGAAGCCAAACTGAGTTCCCAACTTATGCAACAGAAGTTTATGATCGACCTTATCAAACGCTTTCTGAAAATCAGTGTATATAGTGTCTACCTGGCCAGTTTCATCAAGAATCTCAGAAACATACTGAGAGAAAACCGCCAGATTAGTAGTACACGATCTCTTAGACATAAAGCCATGTTGTTCCTGTCTAATCAAGTGCCTATAACAGCAGGATATATTTTCTGGCATAGTGCGATCTCAAACAGCTTAGCAAAATTCGAAAGGAGAGATATCGGCCTGTAATTTGCCAAATTAGTCGAGTCACCACCCTTTAATACCGGGACAATCTTCGCCATTCTCCAGCAGGATGGGAACTTGCTATCCCTAAGAGCCATGTTGAAGATGTGCAACAGCGGGACAGATAGGACACCAATAGAATCCTTGACGAGGAAACTGGGAACACCATCAGGGCCCGCAGTTAATCGAGCAGATAACTTTTTGGAGGCTGCAACAAGAGACTCCATAGAAATAAATTTGAGTGAGAGTGTGTCCTCATAAATAGATTCCCTTGAATAAGTGCTAGCAGTATCTGAGGACTGAACATAAGCACTTCTAAAATAATCAGCAAAGGCTTCAACTATTTCAGCAGCTCCCTCACATAAAGTCTCTCCATCCTTCACATATCCAGGAACTCTTGAGCTACTTTTTCTGCTGTGAATGAAAGACCAAAAGTCAGAAGCATCACCCAAAATCCTCGCCTCTGAATCTTGAAGGAACAATTTGTAGTCAAGTGCAATTCTTGCCTTCGACATAGTTCTCATAACTCTATACCGATCTAAGAGATCCCTTGTTTTGAACTTTTTATATTTTTTATATATTTTTTCCTTTTCATGAATGCAACGAGTTGTTTCTGATGTGAACCAAGATGGAAATCTTCTACGACGTTTACACTTGAATGGCACAGTCTGAGCAAATATTTCATTAAGAATTTCATAAAAAATTCCGCAGGCGGAATCAACATCATTAGTCTCCTGCAAAACACGTGACCAATCAGTTTCATAGATATACCGGTATAAAATGGTAAAATCAGCTTTCCTGAAATTATACTCATTGTTTACAAAATTATGTGGTTCTAGATCAGGAAGGCTATGAATAAAACTTTGAAGAACAATGTGAAGTGGTGGATGATGAGAATCCACAACATCGAAAAGTGATGATTCCTCCTCTACACTACATATCAAAGTAGAAAACACAAGGTCCAAAAGTTTTCGACTGCTATTGAGCACGCAGTTGAACTGTTTCAATTTTAGAACATTCTTAAAAACATTCAAGGTAATGGACTTGTTGTCGTCAGTGGCGGATCCAGCTCTCGAAAAAGGGGGGGGTCACGGTCAGGTGGATTACATACCCGCCAATTGATTTTTTTTATCAAACACAAGATTTGAGGGTTCGTCCAGTCCAGGGGGGGGGTCATGACCCCCATGACCCCCCCCCCTGGATCCGCGCTTGGTTGTCGTCAATATTATCACAATATAATGGAGCATTAAAATCACCGATGATAAACAAATCTTCATGCAACATGCAGTTCAATAATAACAAATTATCAAAAAAGAATTCATATGTAGAAGCGTCAACCTTCGGCGGGATATAAATCAGAACGATCACAATGGATCGAGATCTTAAATCTAACTTACAAGCAATGACATCAAAAGAAGGAAAGAGCCGACGAAGGGAACCAAGTTCAACAGGTCTCGAACGCAGCAACCCACGCACCGCCAGCAAAACACCTCCACCGGTGGACGCACCAGTAGCTTCCAGGTCCCGATCACACCGATACACGCAATAGCCAATAACCCTCGGGCATCAACTCCGACGTCATCACATCACCACGTAGCCATGTTTCACTTATACCAATAATGTCATAATCACTCCCCAAAACACCACAAAAGAAACTATGGGTTCTTGAATTCAATCCCCTTGCATTTTGATAGTAGCAAGATAGACTGAGACTTGGTTTCTTCAGTTCTCCACAATAGTTGGTTCAGGGGCGTATCCAGAGAGCGAGTCTGGGGGGGGTAGTGGTAAGTTTTAGCGAGTGACCTGACTGATCTTGAGTGAAAAGCGGGGGGGGGGGGGATATGAGATATACATAAAAGTCAAGGCATAAAATGAATATAACACTCAAGAAAAAAATATGAAAACCAAAGAAATAGGCTATTCAAAATTTGAAGGAAAAATATCAGATTGGTTAGTGAATATTATACATGAATTTAAACATAACCGCTTCTTCTAGCATCAGATATGATTCAAAAATCACAGAACGAAATCAATTCGCCTCTTTTTATTACTAGCAAATCTATTAATAATATTGTCCACCTTTATTGGAATGTATCTTTGTATAAATGACAATGACAGCCCAACTAACCTATCCTGGCCCATTGTTGACCGAAGCCAGGTTTTAAGGCGCCGAAGTGAGGAAAAACTTCTTTCAGCAGAGGCTACACTTACGGGTAGAGTGACCAAAACTTGGAGACATTTTTTCACCAGTGGAAAGATACTTTCATCGCAGGACAAATATAACGCCATACCATCTGTTCTGTTCTCTGCCATGATTTGCCACATAGTAAATTCTGCTTTCAATTTCAAAAGCATCAAATCCTTATTTTTGCAATTCTTTAGGTTGTTCAAATACTCCGCGACTATTCCAAGTGAAAGATCTATTTCTGTGTTCGATTTCTTATTGAAAATTGAAGAGAAAAATATATTAAACTCATAGGCGTTCAGAGATTCTTCGTTGAATCGATATTGCAGATCTTGTTATACATAATCCAACATACGAATATATAAATTAATTCGGAAAAAAGATTCATCATTTTCTTTAAGTATATTTGAGCGATGCGATTGTCTCGAGGTTACTCTTGGTTTTGTAATTTCTATATTTAATTTTTTATGAATATTGGATACCAAAGCGAACACGTTACTGAAATCAAGTTCGGAGTTTTGGCGTCTTTCCTTTAAAACTTTAATCACGTTTATTGTAAGTTTATTGGCATAGTGTTTATCAACTATGACTTGGTTTGCAATATCTTGCTCTAATTGACGGTTAACGCTAAAATATTAGACAGACATATCTATCAAATAACATCAAAAAACCTTTTTTATTAGTTTTT
Organism: Adalia bipunctata; assembly: GCA_910592335.1. Classification (NCBI taxonomy): domain Eukaryota; kingdom Metazoa; phylum Arthropoda; class Insecta; order Coleoptera; family Coccinellidae; genus Adalia; species Adalia bipunctata. The sequence continues at coordinate 26,968,506 of OU342951.1, forward strand.
GTTCAATGTTTGATATATTTTATATTTTCAATTTAATTCGAAGATTTAGTGTTGCAAATGTTCTTCTAGGATGGGTAATGCAAATTTTCTTCTGGGGGGGGGTAATTACCCCCAGTACCCCCCCCCCCCCGTAAATACGCCCATGAGTTGGTTGATCCTGCATGGGAGGATCTATCAGACGACGTTTCAGAAAAAAACGGTTTACTGTCACTCCCTCAGGCCAAAATGCGGGCTCCATCAACTGAGACAGATATTGGGTAGGAATCGACAACTTGAAGGAGGAGTATATATCAGGCTTCCTAGAATTAAGTTTCACACATAAAGAATCTTGAATTTGGTCCCCAAGAAACCTTAGTATATCATCAGTAGTAGTTGTAGGGCTCAGTCGCGAAATATGAAGATGAGCCATAGACCTCTTTGGAGCACTGATCAAAGTTGAATTCTTCGATGATCCCACCATCGGTATCCTTTTATTCGGTCGGTTTCTTGGATTTGAAGTCGACGTTTTATTCCTGGACTTTGATTTATGCTTTCCTTTAACTAACCATTGAGAAGTTTCACCTGACACTTGGGAGGGATCAGACGAGTTTTTATCATCATCACACGTATTTTCTGGCACTTTATTAGGACCGCCTGTAGACACATGGACTCTATCAGTGCTGCACGTATCTTCTATCACCTTATCAGCGGGGCGATTCCCCGAACCAGCTGGAGACGTACGAATCATGGCATCACCCGGGGAATCTCGCACAGATGTCGATACAGATGAGTGGGTGTTTTTGTCATCAGACATTGTTTGTATTTTTTCAATCAATGAATTTATTTGTTCACTCTGCGAAACTATAATATTCCTTAATTTGTCCATTTCGGAGTACAATGGCCCAACCGCTTCATGTACAGCATTAAGGATCATTGTACCTAATTCACTCTCATTGAAATCGGGATACATCCGACGGCACTGAGAGGAATCACCTGAAGATTTTCCACAGGATCGACAAAGCCACCCGTTAATGCCAATATCCTCTCGCATTTTGTTATATTCCTCTAAGGAAATATTGAGACACTTAATATGGAAATTATTTTCACACAACTTGCAGGAAATTGTATCGTCGTAACGATCAATCTTGTTTGAGCACAGAGAGCAGATAATACCACGTATTCTCGACATGACGATTCGATATATGCAATGAAGATGTCAAGCTGTTATTGATGCCCGTGGAAGCCATACATTGTATTGATAGTCTTAAAATGCTTGAATTCTCTGGGAATAAAATTTCGTTATTTCACTCGATTTTTCTTAACCAACCTGTATACGCTGCAGACCTACAGGCTAAAATAAATTTGCAACTTTTAATCATATTAATATGAATTTTCATCACAAAAATCTTATTTTATCTATATTTTTTTGCAATTTTAGTCAATATCCCTAACTCATGTGGAGCAGTTTATTTCATGTACCTATGTAAAATCACTAGTTTTGCCGTTATTGAAAAAAATTCTAATTTCACGGCTAAAGCCAGGTTTCTCTGTCTAAACATCAGGTTTATTAAGTTAATTTTCAAGTAGGCTATGTCAATAGAAAGAATATGTCAGTTTTACACTAAGATTTCTCTATTTAGTCCTCATTGATTATCTGCTTCGTTTATTTGTCACATTCGCCGAAATTAAGGTCGCCGTTTGAAGCGCGTAGGACATGTCAACCGATAGAGGCGCCACCGTGCATTTTACGGAATATCTCCATAGAACTTACATTATCTCTATGAGTTCTATGAATATCTCTCTAATTATGAATGAAATGGCGCTCTCTATCCGAAACTCGCTGAACTATGAAATTAGTGCAAATGTGGGTAAAGCAGGAAGTTTTTCCCGCTAAAATTTGAATTTGGCCATTCTCTGCCAATTCCGTATTTCAAGTTGTTTTTCTGAATGAAATTATCTGTAGATTCACTTTTAATCGGAAGTCGAACTATTTTCATGGGTCTTTCGTTTGAAATAAAACAGAAGCATGAATTGGCCCACCTTAAGGTGGGCATTCAATGTAGTGTGTTTTTATTTCAAGTTGCATTTGAAAATGGTTTCACTTTGAGAACTGAAATTTTGTGGGTGAACTCAGAAAGGATTGGAGTTCTTAATAAGATAATTGAGATTAATTGCATTTAAACAGTTAATTTTTTTTCTTTCAAAAATAGAAGAAAATAAGCCAACTCATGCTTCTGTTTTATTTCAAACGAAAGACCCATGAAAATAGTTCAAGTTCCGATTAAAAGTGAATCTACAGATAATTTCAATCAGAAAAACAACTTGAAATACGGAATTGGCAGAGAACGGCCAAATTCAAATTTACGCGGGAAAAATTTCCTGCTTTACCTACATTTTCACTAATTTCATAGTTCAGCGAGTTTCGGATAGACAGCGCCATTGTACAATTCATTCATGATTAGAGAGATATTCATAGAACTCATAGAGATAAAGAGATAATGTAAGTTCTATGGAGATATTCCATAAAATGCACGGTGGCGCCTCTATCGGTTGATTTTTCCTACGGGCTTCAAACGGCGACCTTAAAGAACAGACTTTTGATATTATCATTCTAGTGAATTCTAATTTCACGGCTAAAGCCAGGTTTCTCTGTCTAAACATCAGGTTTATTAAGTTAATTTTCAAGTAGGCTATGTCAATAGAAAGAATATGTCAGTTTTACACTAAGATTTCTCTATTTAGTCCTCATTGATTATCTGCTTCGTTTATTTGTCACATTCGCCGAAATTAAGGTCGCCGTTTGAAGCGCGTAGGACATGTCAACCGATAGAGGCGCCACCGTGCATTTTACGGAATATCTCCATAGAACTTACATTATCTCTATGAGTTCTATGAATATCTCTCTAATTATGAATGAAATGGCGCTCTCTATCCGAAACTCGCTGAACTATGAAATTAGTGCAAATGTGGGTAAAGCAGGAAGTTTTTCCCGCTAAAATTTGAATTTGGCCATTCTCTGCCAATTCCGTATTTCAAGTTGTTTTTCTGAATGAAATTATCTGTAGATTCACTTTTAATCGGAAGTCGAACTATTTTCATGGGTCTTTCGTTTGAAATAAAACAGAAGCATGAATTGGCCCACCTTAAGGTGGGCATTCAATGTAGTGTGTTTTTATTTCAAGTTGCATTTGAAAATGGTTTCACTTTGAGAACTGAAATTTTGTGGGTGAACTCAGAAAGGATTGGAGTTCTTAATAAGATAATTGAGATTAATTGCATTTAAACAGTTAATTTTTTTTCTTTCAAAAATAGAAGAAAATAAGCCAACTCATGCTTCTGTTTTATTTCAAACGAAAGACCCATGAAAATAGTTCAAGTTCCGATTAAAAGTGAATCTACAGATAATTTCAATCAGAAAAACAACTTGAAATACGGAATTGGCAGAGAACGGCCAAATTCAAATTTACGCGGGAAAAATTTCCTGCTTTACCTACATTTTCACTAATTTCATAGTTCAGCGAGTTTCGGATAGACAGCGCCATTGTACAATTCATTCATGATTAGAGAGATATTCATAGAACTCATAGAGATAAAGAGATAATGTAAGTTCTATGGAGATATTCCATAAAATGCACGGTGGCGCCTCTATCGGTTGATTTTTCCTACGGGCTTCAAACGGCGACCTTAAAGAACAGACTTTTGATATTATCATTCTAGTGAACCTTTTGATCATTGCTAATTTTGCATGGTGCTTAATCAATAAAAATGAGTAAGAATGACAATTCCTAACATAGCCTACTTTCGAATAGACGAGCATACCTCTGAATTTGTATGAATTTCACTAAAGCCAAGTTTGGCTCAATTAAATTCAGATGGTATGCTCGACTATTTCAAAAGTAGGCTATGTTCGACGACATTTTCAAGAAAGCTTTCATGGAAAGATAATGAAAAGTGATATATTGGTATAATATTCCAAGCTGTGTTCGGTGGATGGAGATAAACTTACCCATAGGCATGGCGATAGCGTAAAACTTGCTGTCCAAATTTTGTCCCACTTGTTTCAAATCACATTTAGTCATAGACTCGTACTCCAATTGGGTGCTTTCCATGAGAAAAGCATATAAACTATTTTTAGAACTCTGTACCCTTTTCACACCATCTGTATTACTATCGGCGAATACTGATGGTTGACTTTGACTCATTTGAGTCCACATTTTTTGGTACAACGGAAAAGTAGACTCTCTGAAGAAACTTTGAGTCGAACCGCCTTCCATACAGCCATATTTGATTTTGGTTTGATCAGTCAGATCTTTGGCGCTCTCAATAGTTGGTCCAGACTTTTCAGCTGTGAGGAAGGCGGCCAGGTTTGCTGTATAAGAACTCGTCATGATCAGCGAGAAGAACCACCACATAGAAGAAGCTAAACGGGAAGATATTCCTCTGTAAATCCAAGACTGAATTATAATATTTCTCCTTTTTGCGGAATACATACTTTGGTAGCAAGTCACAACCTTGTGCCATAATTGATCCTAATGTTAACCATAAACAGTTTTTGATGTCCCAGATATTTTCCAGCTCTTCCGGATTCTCATCGCACGGATGCGGATTTTCCCATTCATCAGGTGCCAATCTGAAAATCAATAAAGTAAATTTAAAGTTGACGAAAAAATAAAAAAAAATTTGCAGTTGATTTCTATGTCATAGCGATTCTAAAACAAGGTAATCTTCTGAAATGTAAAGCGCTGGTGCACAAACGAACTTTTAACATCAGGATACAATTTGGGTTGAACCTGGGCTCATCATATTTTTGACACAAAATTTGATGCGCTTACGAAGAAGCAGGTAAATGCTAGTGAAGAAATATAAATACACGAGTTGATAAGTTATTGCTTGGAAGGTCGTACAGTACAGCATACCACTATAATACCAGTATACAATTATAACAGTTTTACTAATTTCAATTACTGTTATTACTATAAGTATAAGTATAAAAATTCTCACCTGTAGACGAAAAATAATACAATTGTAACTGCTAGATATAAGGTGGCCATATAAACCCAAACGTCCGGTGAGAATGGATCCAAAAATGCGAAAAAGTTGAAACCTTTCACTTCCGAATGCTTATAAAGAATACTTATACCTGAAATATTAAACACTGTAAGATCCAATTCAAGAATGTTCGGAATATAAAGAGTGATGCATTGATGAATTAATGTTTCTGGAAAAGCCTTCAGATAAGAAGGATTAACCTCTTTTTTGTTCAACGGGCTACTCTATAATATATATAATGATATACAGGTGTCCCGATATGAATGCAACAAAATTCAGTCAGCTTATGGGCCTTCAATCCCATAACCAAAATTAGAACTTCTCATCGAAATTTTTTCATTGTACAAAAAATGTTATGATAGATATTCACAAACTTCAACTCAAAATCCACACGTCTTGAAGCAAACTCATTCGCAAGATGAATTTTCAATTTATTGCTGAACTACCAATTATAATGGAAGATGTGGCACTTGAAATAATTTTTTTAACGTCTTCTGTCTTCTGCTGAACAAAACGGTCGACATTTTTGAGGTGTTTCACGAAATTGAAATGAATTGTTATTTTCCTTCTTTCAATAAAAATAAATGAATAACTGTCCTTCAGTTCTTTCAGTGAAATTCAATTTTGAAATTTTATTCATTTAATATTTTATTTGATGCTATTGCTATTTATAACACATGAATTTATTAGATGGCAGATCATAATGATATAACTGTCAAAAAGTGAATTCATTTCCTTTTTGGGCACGTTAGTCACTTGTGATTAACAAGTAGAATCTCGAAATGAGTTTACATTTTTTGATTTTTCTGCAAAATCTTGCGTTTCATGAAAAGATAAGAAAGTTTTTCATTTGAATGGGAATTCTAACGGTTTAATAATTCTCAAGGAATTCAAAAACGCGATTGCGGCCTAGTGAAAAAGGGGGCCATCGCCAATATAGGTAGCACTATGAGATTTTGCATATCATTAAACTCCTGTGGACCAAATTCAGTGACTTTCGTATGACCGGATTCTGAGATAAACAAGCTATAATGAAAAACTCATTTTTTAAAACGCTTTTATAATAACAACACTTATCCGCCAGTTTGGAGCCGCCATCTTGAATTTTGAAGAATCGTAATTTCCGACCCAGAAAACCCCCAGATACCAATTTCGAATAGAATCTGATCATGATTACAAAACTCGTCCGCCATATTGTAACCGCCATCTTGAATTTTTCAATTTGACAGAAGAATCATCATTGTCGAACCCAAAAACCTCCAGATACAAATTTTGAATGGAATCGGATGATAATTACAAAACTCATCCGCGATATTAGAGCCGCCATTTTGTTTTTTTTCTATAAAAAATATTTCATGATGCATTGTCACCAGAATTATGTACGCCTGCTAAATTTCAAATCAATCGGATTATCAGAAGTGTGTCATATTTAACTTGCAAGATTTGATTATAGACAGACAGACACCGGGGTCCGGGACAGGTGAAACTAAATAAAAGCTTGTAAAAGAAAAGGCCATTTCGAGGGGCGAAATTCAGGGGACTTCGGAAAGAAGGAGCCTCCTGGTACAAATCAAATATAGGGGTCCCCTAATGTCATCTACAGAATAAAGAATCTGAGACCAAATTTTGTTACATTCATTTACATAATATAATATAATATAAATTATACAGGCTGTATCTGAATAACAGCGAATAAATGTAAGGGGTGATTCTTCGAGGAAAATTTAAGTGGGTATTCGATATAAATTTCCCTCCCAAAAAGTTACACACCTCCGAAGATCAACAAAAATTTTTTTTTTTATTTTCCCTGTTTATTAAGCTAAGGACACGAAACTTGATAATTATCATTTGTCAATAAAATTCATGATGATTCATGAGATGTTGGAATTTTTTCAACCCTGAGGTTTGCTCAGAAAGGGTTGTAATAGTAACCCTCTAAGATATTTTTCTCACAATTTTTTGGTGAAAATTTTTCTTTTGAAAAAACATGGCTGAAAAGCTCAGTTCATATACTAACTTTTTTATTTCCACAAGTTTTTCCGAAAACTCAAACATTTGCGAGAAAAACATAAATGTATTGCAAGCTCATATTGAATAGTATTTTATTGAATATAACAGCCAACCAAATTATAATAATTCTACTTTTAAATGAAATTGAAATGAAAAAAAAATCTGTCAAATATCTACGATACAATTACATATAATAAATGTTGGAAATGCCCGCCATCAGCTTCAATACAAGCATTTACTCTTCGGTGAGGTGTAACTTTTTCGGGGGGAGGTTTTTCAAAAAATTTTATGCCAAATACCCACTTTAATTTTCTGCAAAGAATCACCCCTTTCATTTTTTCGGTGTTATTCAGTTACACCCTGTATAATAAGGAGTATTTCAATAAGAGCGGAAGATTTGAATATCGCGAATTGTTCGACAGTTTATGACGTGACAGATCGAAAGGTGACATATGGGTGAATATAGAGTATTGCATGGTAGAAATTGCACCGTTTTTCTCCGAAAACGAAGGTAGGTACTGCAGTAACGGAGAATTGCGAAGGTTATCGTACTATGATAACACAGATTCTTCAGTTTCTCGTGCCTTATTCGGAAGCTATTGATCTTGACGACACGTGGTTTCAGCAGGACGATGCCGCATGTCATACCGCCTGTGAAATATTGACGATCTTGCACGAGTTTGCTCCTGGTCGTGTCAAGTATCATTTCCCGATTTGGTGACCAGAATTGGCCTCCACGCTCTTTATACTTCTGGCTGTGGGATTATCACAGGGTTTATGCCAATAAGCCTGCAACCATCGAAAAATTGTTAGCCGAAATAAGACGATGTATTAATGAAATACCACCACATGCATTCAATAACGTTATTGAAATTTTCGTCGAAGGAGTACGCATAGGTATGCCAACGAAGCCGTGGAGGCCATTTACAAGATTATTATTACAATTCCCAATTGTATATTTTCTAAATCAATAAATATTTCAAAACTTTGAAACAGAAAACCATGTCTTATTGAACACTGAAATCTCGCGCTCTTACTGAAACACCCTTTTATTTGACGTATAACAAATATTATTCACAATACCTAAACTCATGAATGGCAGACTGAAATCTACAGCATTCTGTCTCTGGTGATTCAAGGTGAGATCACAGATTGCCAAATCCGCTTTCTGAAAATAATCAGAAAGTGTATCTTGAAGATCGTTCTCTTCAATGTTCGATAATTTCTTACATGATCTAATATATCCCTAATAAGTCCATTCCATTCTTTTTTTGTTTCGTCATATTTTCCAATCTGGCCATCCTTGACAAGATAAAACTCGAACTTAAAATCCAAATATTCGGCTATTTCTGAAATGAGATCCATGGAGTAACCTTCGAACCTTGCATTTCCAGTGAGTATTTCTCCGGATTCAGATTTTCTCATCATCAAATAAGGAGGGCCAAGTCTTGAAATGGAGTAGGTATGTTTTAATTTTAACGCATCTTATTTTTGTTACCTAAATCGAAAAATATTCTTTAGATTCATGAGGATCTACGGAAATTCATTGTATCATGCTGTAAAACCGAAAGGAAATTTTGGATAAATAAGTTATGAGTTACATTATTTAATACCATTAATACCAATTTCCGTAGAACATCGAATATTTTATAATAAACCCAAAATCAAGAAGAATTCAACGCAATCAACACCAACCTTGAGGCAACCCTTATAACCTCCGATTGTAGGTTCTGAACTACTTTCGCGGCAAAATCTTTGGCAGAAAAGTTCGATTTAAATTTGTCTCCCAAGTCTGGATACCAATATCCTATGACATTTTCCCGGAAACCTTGGACAAGGTATATAGTAAAGTTGGTTCTTCTGCCATCTCCATCGAAGCTGATCGGACTAGTGAGGGCAGAAGTTGAAGATCTCTGAAAAAATTATAATGTACAAATCAAAATTAACAAAGAATGAAACTTAATATCATTGAGTTTAAATATACCTGGAGGAACAACGTCATTGAACGAATTGAAGACACTTTTAGTTGTAGTTCATGCTCCCGTTCATAGGGGCGCAGATGTGCTTCAGAGAATCGAAATTTTTTACCCTCGCGCATCTGACGATGAGTAGCAGAACTACAGGGTGTCCCACGGTCGAGTGCCTATTAGACGTTTCTGGAAAACTGGACATATTTGAAATCCGAAAATTGGTATTATGATATTGTTGGAAATTCTCTAGAGACCAAAAATATTTTTGGAGCTTGAGCGCTTCCGGTTATACCGGAAGTGGAAATAAATTTGTTAAAAACATATTTTTTTGAATGTTTTCGTTCCTGATATGATTGAGTATTCAATTCTGAATACATTTCTGTTGAAACCATTGTATTCATCCGAATAGTTTTCGAAATATCGAAAAAAAACCTGAAAAAATGTCAAATATTCATCGTCAGTGTTATGTTCATTATTATTATTCTGAAAATCCCGAGTGTAAACCGTTCTCACAACGTCAAAGTAGAAGAATGTGTAAAGGTCATGCATCTTTTGAATTTCATAAATATCATCACAGGGTGTTTCAAATTTTGTGTCGAAAACAGTGATCGAAAATTGGCCATAACTTCTGTTTTTCAAATTAGAACCCTATTTTTTTATGATTGCGTTAGATTCTGCGAAGAAAAATAATAATAGCATTCTCAGATGCTCTTGCTCCTAAATTCAGTAATTCCCGAGATATTTGAGCTTTTCTGAATTCATGTTATACGTCGGTCGTAGAGTCAAATTCATCTTATCTTTCGCATGAGAAAATTCTGTGACCAAAGAAGATAAATTATCCCATTAATAATTCACAAGTGTCAGCTCTCATTTTAGGCCTTAACCTTACTTCTCGATTTTACTTCAATGGTAACTATGGTTTCATAAGAATAGTCATCGAATCTGTTGGCATGAGAATATTCTGTGACCATAGAAGATAAATGATTCCATTAATAATTCACAGGTGACAGGTCCAATTATTAGTTGTTACTATGGTTTTATAAGAATATTCATCGAATCTCTTCAGATTCGATGAATTTGACTCTACGTACAACATAAATCCAGAAAAGCTCAAATATCTCGGCAATTACTGAATTTAGGAGCAAGAACATCTGAGGGTGCTATCACTATTTTTCTCCGCAGAATCCAACGCAATCATAAAAAAATAGGGTTCTAATTTGAAAAACAGAAGTTATGGCCAATTTTCGATCAGAGTTTTCGACACAAAATTTGAAACACCCTGTGATGATATTTATGAAATTCAAAAAATGCAATACCTTTTCACATTCTTCTACTTTGACGTTGTGATAACGGTTTACACTCGGATTGTTCAGAATAAGAATAATGGACATAACACTGACTATGAATATTTGACATTTTTTCAGGTTTTTTTTCGATATTTTGAAAACTATTTGAATGAATACAATGGTTTCAACAGAAATGTTTCCAGCATTGAATACTCAATCATATCAGAAATGAAAATATTGAAAAAAATATTTTTTGAACAAATTTATTTCCACTCCTGGTATAACCGGAAGTGCTCAGGCTCCGAAAATATTTTAGGTCTGTAGAGAATTTCCAACAATATGATAATCCCAATTTTCGGATTTCAAATATGTCCAGTTCTCCAGAAACGTCTAATAGGCACTCGACCGTGGGACACCCTGTATAAAGCACTATTTCCCTCGCTATTTCCTAATCGGGCTGGGCACGAATGCGTGATTTATTTATTATTGTAATTCGAATGATCTACATGATTTTCCTTTCACACCGTTTGTAACGAAGATACAGGGTGTTTCACCATAAACTGGACAAACATATATAGCCGTGTAGACAGTGGCGGATCCAGCTCTCGAGAAAGGGGGGGTCACGGTCAGGTGAATTACATACCCGCCAATTGATTTTTTTTTATCAAACACACAAGATTTGAGGGTTCGTCCAGTCCAGGGGGGGGGGTCATGACCCCCATGACCCCCCCTCTGGATCCGCGCTTGCGTGTAGACGATACCGAGGAACTAGGAAGTCATTTTTGCCTTATGACATATACCCCGTTTTCGACGCATAAGCGAGATACAGGGTGTTTAATGTCAACTTTGAGCAATATTCTGATAACTGTGGTGAGTTATGCGTGACATTTGAAATAACGGTTACTGGTCATATCTTACTATTTTTAAGGCTCAATTCAGTTGTGGTATAGAATTCTGAAAAAAAATTTCAAAATGGCGGAGAGCCTGCAAAGTTGGAATTTTTTTTCTCGTTTGCCAATTTGGAAAGCACTATTTCAACGAACTAGATTTTCTAAGATTTTCCGTGAAAAAATTTTTGCAAATTTCGAACTCAACTTTTTTTTTACATGTCTTCAGTGAAAAAAAATAGACCGAAATTGTTGGAATTCTTCATGGTTGAACTATCTTTCATTCTGAATACTGAGGTGAAAACAGAATGAAATAATATTCATTGGTTTTCTTTTTGTAGCCTTCCAAAGATTACGCTCGGAGAACTTTCATAATTTTATTTAAAAAACTGGAAGCCGTACGAAGGCCAAAATTATGCTAATGGGCTGCCAGAATAACCCGGACAGAAATATGAATTTATAAACCAAAAAAATTTTTTTCAAAAAACTTTGGTAGGATTCGAGCCCTCTACGAGTCTACGAGTATGAATTGGGTTTATTTTTCATATAAATGTCCGTTACTAAAGCGACGCTAGTTAATCGAAAGTGGAGAGTTTGATTCCCACCAAAGTTTTTTGAAAAAAAAATTTTGGTTTATAAATTCATATTTCTGTCCGGGTCATTCTGGCAGCCCATTAGCACAATTTTGGCCTTCGTACGGCTTCCAGTTTTAAACAAAATTATGAAAGTTCTCCGAGCGTAATCTTTTGAAGAAAACCAATGGATATTATTTCATTCTGTTCTCACCTCAGTATTCAGGATTAAAGATAGTTTAACCATGATGAATTCCAACAATTTCGGCCGAATTTTTTTGCTAATAATTGGTTAGTATTTATACAGTTTTGTTGAGTGATCCTAATTTCGCACGTAGTCAAAAGCAAAATTCCATCAAGATCGAATCTGTAGTTGGCTTTCTAGATCCGAACATACCCAGAAAATATCAAGTTTCGAAATTCTTCCATTCGAGAGTTATCGTATCTACGGACGGACGGACAGAATTGGATTTGCCGACGGATTTTTGATCAGTGAGTATATCTTAGTCGATAGATATCATCCTCAGAAAATAACTTTTTATGATGTAGCTAAATGACCTCTGTTTCAACGAACAGAATGTCAAGTCCGTCAAAGCATATTCCGCGAGTGAAGACTTCTCCGTTCGATACAGTCGACAACACCATTAGTGTCTTTTGATCCGTGTATGAATGCTCCTTTTGGTAGTCCCGATGCAAACTTTCCCGCGGTCGCAAGATATTCTATGAGCACCAGTTGAGAGAGTGGATCAGTTTGTTCTTTGGCAATTCTTATTCCTATTGGACTACGGCTAGAAAGCGCGGATTATTCTAATTATGCAACTATAAGTTTTCTTACAATTTTCATGTAGCTGGTAATTCTGTAACCCCCTTCCCATTTTATGTCTTGATTATCACAGGAAAGTGCAGTTTGATTGATGCGTTGTGTTACATGAAGAGTATTCACGCTATCCACAAAATGATGAACAGCGTCGTACATAAGAGCCATAGAAGTCTGAAAAATATTCAAAGATCATTTTGTGAGCACAAACGATGTTCAGATTCATCATACTGTCACCGAATAAGGCGATATTTCTCTTTTCTGGCCCTTTTTCTGCATCTCTTCAAGCTCCCAGTCCTTGACTTTTTGATTAATTTCATCAGATTCTGTGTTTATGATTCTTATTGTTGTTATATTCGCATTTCCTCCTATGGATTCGTAATCTAGAGTGTGTGCGTCCTGAAAAAAAAATCAAGTCATCTCCATTTTCAAGAATGCGGAAATGTGTTCAAGAAACTTCCTTCTCTGTTTCAATATGTGCTCCAATGTGCTGTGCTTTGATTTTCAATACGATCTCGACGTTTCGTTTTTCGATGGGGAGCCCTCAACTCTATTTTTCCGAATTCGGATCTCAATTACATCGATCATTGTTGATTTCCCTTAAAACGGAGTCGTAAAAAATTGAGAGCTCATAGCTCATTTTGTGTATGTAGGTATCTGGTATACCACAGTATACGAATAATAGACCAGGGCCGAAACCTTCAAAAATGGTAAAAAATGAAAAAAAATCACAGTAGGATGAAACCCATTAGAAAAGGAGGGGAATATGATCAAAATGAAAGGAAAAATAAATGACGGTCGATCCGAGTTCGGGAAGTGGGAGGGGTGAGTTTTTAAGGGTGAAAAATGGTTTTCCTTGAATTCCGGCAAAACTACAAGTCCTATGGAAAAAAGCTAAATAGCAAAGTTGTAGGTAATGAAAAGATCTACAACTTTTGTATTTGCAATTTTTTCACATAACCTCAAAATTTAGGTGAAAAATTCAAAAAACCAAGTTTTTGGTTTTTTATTTATATCTTTTTCACAAAAAAATTTTTGTCTACGAAATTTTGTGAAAACTTACCTTATTATGTCCCAAATACACTGTAATTTATTATATTCAAAATATTTATGTTTTCGCCTTATTTTAACTTAATATCAAAAAAGCCCCCCAATTTTCAATCGGAAATTCTGACGTCAAAATATCAGCTTTTTTCGAAAAGTTTAGGGGCTTTTTCTTCATTGAAATATCTACTTTCTGATGGTGTAAAAAAAATATACATCACTATAGGAAATGTTCTCAGAAAATGCAAAAAATTGAAAAAACTCAAATTCGAAATTTTTTTTTAATCATTATGCACAATTTTGAGGTATTTATTAAAATTTACTCTTTTATTACTCAAAAAACGTAAGATTTCCTATTTCATTTATAAACGAAAAAATTGCAAATTGAAATATACTTCTATAATTAACAAAAAAATAAGTTAATAAAGTTAATATTTAATAAGACATCTACAATATTTTGAAAAAGTTGTAGAATCTTGTTTAAATAATATTTTTAGATGACGATTTATTGCTGTTTTAAGATAATTCATATACCTGAGTGACCTTTGGTTAATTTTCAACCCATTGTAAGTTATTTCATAGAGAAGTGGGGACTGAGTTACTCTAATGGTGGGTTTCATAAATCGTTGATTGAACAAATCACAGAATTATTCGACGAAATTGTCAAATCAACCAATAGGATTTCTAATTTTCGAAATTTTCAGCATACAATTGCTTGATTGAGTGAGTTGTGAGAAATTTACTTTATTAAAAGAATTGTTTGGAATCTACATAGCAAGGTAAATACTATCTGTATTTTAATCTATATTAATCAACTTTAAATGAAAATAGAAATATTTTCTTTCATAAATAGTATGTTTAACGTAACTAAACCTGAAAAATTAAAATTGAATGATATTTTAGTACAAGAATAAAATGCGTAATCAGAATTAAGTATCTAAATTCAATAGTACGATTTACATGTATATTTATATTGTATAAGATTTTCTATGACTATGACATGAATGTAATTCGAATTAAATAAATAAACTCTTTATCCTAAAAAAAATGCAGCAATCACATTTTTTTGGTGAAATTGTACATAGTGATTAAAAAAAATTTTCGAATTTGAGTTTTTTCAATTTTTTGCATTTTCTGAGAACACTCCTTATAGTAATGTATATTTTTTTCACACCATTAGAGAGTAGATATTTCAACGAACAAAAAGCCCCCAAACTTTTTGAAAAAAGCTGATATTTTGACGTCAGAATTTTCGATTGAAAATTAGGGTGCTTTTTTGATATTAAGTTAAAATAAGACGAAAACATAAATATTTTAAATCAAATAAATCACAGTGTATTCGGGATATAATAAGGTAAGTTTTCACCAAATTTCGTAGAAAAAAATTTTTTTTTTAAAAAGATATAAATAAAAAACCTAAAACTTGGTTTTTTGAAATTTTCATATAAATTTTGAAGTTCTGTGAAAAAATTGTGAATACAAAAGTTGTAGATCTTTCTATTACCTACAACTTTGCCCTTTAACTTTTTTTCATAGGACTTGTAGTTTTGCCGGAAATCAAGGAAAACCATTTTTCACCCTTAAAAACTCACCCCCTCCCACTTCCCAGACTCGGATCGACCGTAATTTATTTTTCCTTTCATTTTGATCATATTCCCCTCCTTTTTTAATGGGTTTCATCCTACTGTAATTTTTTTTGTTTCAAAAATTATCGACCCTGGTCTATAATACAGGAGCTGAAAATGCATAAGCGACGTTTTCCGTGCCTTTTGGCGTTCTCCTTCTTCATTTTCCATCAATTGAAATTGCTTTTCTTCACAGAAAAGCTCAAAAGCTACAATGTTATTTATTCAAATGTTCTCCATTTTCGAAGTTGGATTTAGATTCACCTGAGGCTTCTCAATTTAAGGATCGATGTTGAAAGCTGGGGCAAATTCAGTGGTTTTCAAAAGAAAAATGTTTCAAAACTAATTTAATATACAGGGTGGAACAGCCAAATGGACTGAATTCGTTATCTTGGTTACTGCACCTGGAAAATCCCGAAACACGTAAAATTTCGATTTTGAATTGCAATTCTTCTTTGTGAAAATGCGATCTCTATCTTCAAGCCCCTTCGAAAGACAGATACAACCTTAAATTTTTGAAATAGGCACTATAAGCTTGTGATACCTACATCGTTTGATAGATCGCGTCAGTCTCAAATCAGAAATGTTATCTTTTTCATGAAAAAAATGAAAGTGATAACGATATCGGACTTCATGAATCATATATTCATCTCTAACTTATCAGCCACATCTTCTCATTTCATCATAATCAAAGTCCTTTGCTAAACACCTCTATCAAGTATCAATAGCTATAGCTCGCTTTTATTGCATTTGGAAGCCCTTTCGCACCCTGTTTCGCGTGGTAACGTTTTCACGCCCTGTAGGTACCTACTCCTCACGATTCATCCGTGTTTTCCTCATAACCTTTATTTTTCCTTCGATTCGTATTCAATAATTCAATATTTGTAATTTTTCCTTCTCAAGATTTCACCTGCTTGCATCTATTAGTTTCTCAATCGATATTTCCTTCATCATCACTAATGAACTCTTTACTATAAAATAATTATTCAAGGTCAATTTCGAAATCCTTCAGTTCGAAAACACCGCATTTTTTCAAGAAAACCAAACTGTGAATCGCCAACTAAATACGCATAAATCTTGATTTGACCAAACCAGACAATTTCGTCTTCGTAGCTTTAAAACATTTTTTTTCGCGTTTATCGATCTCCCAATGTGACCAAGGATTTTCAATGAATCTCAAACAAGCAGGTCGCAAAAAACGATTGAGTATGACTAGTATAGTTCCAAAGTAACTCGAAGGAGTCATGAAAACTTTCACACAAATATGCCCTTGAAACTGGCAAAATATCTGTTCAAGTCAATTCGGATCTATAGGTACTCCATTCACTTTTATAATGTATCACGGTTGGCTATGACATTCTGACACATTTCACCATGTATATTTTGAAAATGTTAGGTTATAGTCATTTTCCTGTCAGATAACTAAGCAACGTTCTCCTTTCTACTTAGAGGTGGTAGTAACTAAGTCTTTATCAAAATGTTTATTTAGGTACTTGAGAAAATTATGAATATGAGAAAATATTATGTGAAATCAATAATTCCAAAGACTTTTTTCTCTGTTAATACTGGTAGTATTTTACGTATATAAACATGGTTGGAAGATTTAGTTGGGCTATTTTCTTGTACAGAAATCAAGAATCGAGTGTTCAAATTTTAATGAAAAACAATGGACAGAATAGTTCGTCACTTTTTGATAGTTCATTCTAAAAAATAAAAGTAGGTACTCGAATAACCCAACAGAAAAACTTCTAAACGAACAGACGGGTCTATGGAATTCTCCTCTTTTCGAAATTCTCGAGAAATAAGCCTACAGAAGACATTCAAATAAATTTTTGCACAACTTGAAAGACTCCAGTATAAAAATTTAGTAGTACTACGAAACTGGTGTCACAGTTGCAACTTAAAAGAACTAACTCCATTTACAAAGTTAAAAAAAGAGTAAATAGAAATAAGCATTGGCAACGTCGAATTATTTGACATTTCATGAGTACCAACCTGCGTTAGTTATGAGTGAGAAAACTTGATAAACCTAAAAAAATTAATTTGCACGAATAGTAGGTAGGTACCTACATATTTCATGTTTCATTGGCTGGCCTAATGCTGGTACTTTTTTGACACAGTAGCACATATATTTTATTCAATATTATGTAGATACTCACTAATGATGTTAGAAAAAAATTGTGGTATCTCGCCAGCAAACCAATTTCTTTTGCCTGTCCTAAAACTTGCACTGTTGTTTCCAGAGAACAGTCAAGGATAATGTTTAACTCTCTAAGACCAAGAATATCCTTCAGAACAGTTCTGGAAAAGTAAAATAAAGATTATGAGTTATACCAGCTATTCAATATTTTTAGAATTCAATCTTTGTAACTGAAGCCATCCTCATGAAGCCATTTTTTGTCGAAAGACAAACAAATCAAAATAATATGACACTGACCAAAAATGTGAGCACCAACCTATAGTCAGGTCCTGACCCCAAAGGTTTCAGTTTGATTGTCGAGACCATATCAACAGGATCATTCTTTTCTAGCTTCAAAATATCTTGAAGTAGCACCAAACGCTTATCGTTTTCATAAAGCAGAACGAAGCTTTTGAAATGTAAACTCCTGACAATTGTTCCAATTCCTCTAGATAACAGTTTTGGTTCCGGATAAAAATTAACTGTGGTATATTTGGAAAACGGCTTATTATTAGGGTGTATCTGAATATGCGGAATTTCCAAAGTGGCACAAATAGACTCTACCATTGAGGATGTAATGTTGGAAGGTGGACCGAATATAGCGCCTATACCATTGTTCATCATTTTGCACACTGTAACAAATTTTCAAATTGGAATAGATAATAGAAGCAATCGAAATAGTAAATACAAACCTGTCTTTTGAACTGCTGTGGTGTCATCTTTAGATACTACTTCAAATATATGATCATAAGATATTCTCGGATCCATTATGTTATTCCTATGGAGTACGCTCTCCACAGGTAATTTTTCGTCGGTGATATCTTCATTGAAAAGAATTCCTGAAAATTTGTGGAAATCCTCAGAGCCAGTTTTTACATCAGTATTCAAAAGATGAATTCGATACTCTCAAAGCCGAAGTTTTGCTTCAGTCTCAATAAACTACCATTGTCAAAAAATTTATGAATCGAAAGCTTCTTATGCTGACTGTCCTTAGTAATAATTAACAAACTTCTATTGAGTCTAAGTTTGGAAAGAAGGTTGAAGCAAGTGAATATCAAGTCCAAAGGAGGCATCCCTCTGTAAAACGTGAATATGTATTGCGGTCTACAGGGTACTAGGGTAGGGCATGATCAAAATAAATAGAAAATTGTAGTTTAATTGAAGCGCCGCTAACTGATCCGCAGTTTTATTTCTCTGGTTTTGAACTGGAAATGGTCTCAAACCGTACTCACTAATGAAGAATCCGTGTTCAAATTCGATTCTTTCCGATCCGTCCGATGCGTCCGTTGCCGACATGTGGACGCTTAGCTTTAAACACGATAACTCTCGAACGGATAAACTCATAGAAACTTTAAATTTTCGGGGTTGAGAGTACCGAGTGAGCCAAATTGGAGATCTTAGTGTTAGAGGGTGATTTTTGAAAAGTGGCGGTAACATTTTTCCTGTGAATAATTCTGCGTGTCTGTAGAAACATTACTGTGGCACTTCTTTATGTACCATTCAATGGTGTCGGTTCATTTTCCTTAAATAATGCCTTTCAATATTTATTCATAGAACAATATTTTATTCCAAATGTGATTCTGACACTGGAGATTTTTGTATATTCCAGTAGAGCTTGAGGTAACCATTCCAAAAATATACAAAACTTGATATTATGCCTGAAATCTGCACTATCTAAATCAGAATTTCACATTTACCTTTAATTTCAAAAATCGGTTTTTCACCACTTCAATGATGATACTTGTTATTTCTAATTTTCGAAGATGATTTCAGTATGATACCAAGTATGACCCATTTTTGAAATTCGAATTTCAAGTTCTTCTGAAATATTGAGTCCCCTTCGAATTAAGAGAAAAAGTATGAGTTTTCAGTATAAATTATGCCATTTCACTCCAAATATTTACATACAATTGAGGATTGTTCCAGTCTTTCGAATGGGGTTGCTGGTATGGTTCGCATTTTTACGGAGAAAAATGACCATATAAAATTTAAATTTGACGTGTTTCGGTATTTTCCATGAATATGTACAGGGTGGGCAAAATTGGTGCTACATGAACTGAAACTTTTTAACCCGAGGAGATTGAGAAAAATGAATGGCACCTTATAGTCCTCTTTTTTCGAGAAACTGATAATGACATCAACTGCATTCCTCTATCTTCTTTCGTTTCCGAGTTATAGGCCAAAATTGGAATTTGGGCGAATTCAACTTTGGTCATTATCTCCCTTTCTGTTTATGCTAGGATGTTGAAATGAAAACATTATACAGGCACTTTTCTGATAGCAATCCAGTGGCGTACTCTGATTCTTTCTGAGAGGTTTATTTGCTGAGTTATAACATAAAGTTATGTTTATTCTTATGGAGACAGTAGTTTGAAATGACTTAGGAAGAATCGACATTTTTTTTCCGTTTCAGAAATTTATCATATGTTTTAGTTCATGTAGCACCAATTCTGCCCACCCTGTACAACAACCAAGATTTATTCTATTTGGCTTTTCCGCCCTGTATGTAAGGGGTGTTCCAAGTTTGAGTGCCTATTAGACTATTTATTCTTCTTCTGTAATATGATTGAGTTTTCAATTTTCGATGACAATTTGCTCGCTTTGTTGCGGTAGTCTTAATAATTTTCAAAATATGTATTGAGGAGAAAAAGTGGAAAATAAATGCGTAGTGACTATCATTATTTATACCTATCATTTGAAAACTAGATATAATAATAATAACACCATTTATTTCCATAATCTGAATACAATTCGAAAGGGAAACAAGTCAAACTAAATATACACATGATCAAACAAGAAAAAATAGAAGAAAAATGACCGATGAGACCGATCAGACTTGGGAATCACAGTTGAAATACTCGGTGATTGAGTATGGTTCAAGCTTTGTCAAAAAGGTGCAATCTGTCGTTACATTCTTAAACTAGAAGATCCCCCCCCCCCCAATGTTGAACAGAGGGTTGGAGTATTTTCGAAGCTGTTGAAAAATTTTCGAAGCAGTCGGAAAAATTTCGAAGCAGTCGGAAAAAATTCGAAGCAGTATGGAAAGGCAGTGAGTATTCACACTCAGCTCAAACATTTCTCTCGCGATCAAGTTTTGGCAATGGCGGACGACGAAATTGCAGCCTCAGCACTCTGTCTCTTATTTCACTTTCATTTAGGTATGTATATAAATATGTGAGTGTCTTGAAAACATATAAAATCCAAAAGAGAGTTCGTCGTCGTAGAAGATGGTGTATGATATCAATACATCGTGCACTTTGTGCTTAAGTTCATGGTTTTTATCAGAAAAATTCCATATCACTCTTTCGATCTCAAGGAGTTCTAGAAATGATATTATTTTTTCGTTGCTCCACTCCGTCGACATTTTTCGCAACAATTAACAACGTACGCAACGTTCGCACGACAGTAACTTGGCAGAATGTGATCACTCCCTGCCACTTGCGCTGCCGGTCCTTTGACTGCCGCACGAAAAACCGCTAATTTAGGGAGTGACCGGCTGCGCGAGTGGCAACGCGAGTGGCAGCAGAAGTGAGGTGATTACATTCTCACGGTGCTCATTTCCCTGCTCACTTCCCTGCTCCCTGCCGTGGACAAGCGCGGATCCAGGGGGGGGTCATGGGGGTCATGACCCCCCCCCTGGACTGGACGAACCCTCAAATCTTGTGTTTGATAAAAAGAAATCAATTGGCGGGTATGTAATCCACCTGACCGTGACCCCCCCCTTTCTCGAGAGCTGGATCCGCCACTGGCCGTGGAAGTGAGCTGAGTGTAATTGATGGGTTAAACTCTGGACCAGCACAATCATAATGTGCCCAGAGCCCACACATCAAGCATATTCCATAATTAGACACCGACGACTGTCCATATTTGGATTTTTATACTAGTTCAAACTCTTCTGAATATTTTTTCAAGTCACAATATTTTAATGACAAAAGATCACAAAATGGTGAAATAAACATAATACCTACCGATATACAAAATAGTATAACACTTATGTATACAAACATAATAGTTGCTAATACTCATTTATTACTTGAATTTAAAATTTTCTTTACGACAACAAAACAAAACACGCCTGCCACACGTTAAGCGTTCGCGCCACTGACTTGATGGTGTGAGTGCGATAGTTGGTAGCATAGTATACTATGTTGGTAGATCGAATGAAACAGAAGATGATCGAGTGTTGCGTTTATTACTTATAGTCTTGGAGAAATGACGGTATTCCATATTAGGATACTATTTCATATTTGGTGACTTTCCTCTAACTTTTGTTTTTCAAATTACAACCCAATTTTTTTTATGACTCCGTTGGATTCTACAAAGCAAAAGAATTATAGTTTTCTCAAACGTTCATGTTTCTGAGTTCAGTAATTTGGGCGTTCTTGAAGATTTTGTTAGTCCGCCACTGCTTTCATGTTGAGCTATGAGCATGTTTCTTCAATATTTGCCGATGATATTAATGACATTAGCAATCTATAAGTTCAGCATTCGCGATTCGAAGCACTCGTACAGAAATTTTTGTGCATGTTAAAGTATTAATGCAATAATAATGATAATTAATGGTGAATATGTAATGATTCGCAACTGATGGGAATTCTCCAAAATAAGATTTTGAAGAGAAATCCGGCCATGAGGACCATCACTATTAACCTAATAACACTATGCTATTGATTATTGAAGAAAACAGTGAGACTTGAAATCACCATTAATTTAAATCAGTGGTGCACCCAGGATTTTGTTTTGGGGGGGGGGGGGGCTGAAGAAGACTGTTTGATAATGCTCGACGTTTGTTTGGAAATGAACTGCGAAAAATCGAAACTTTTGGTAGCTTTTGGGGGGGGCTGCAGCCCCAAAGCCCCCCCTGGGTGCGCCACTGATTTAAATGGTGCCTTTATAAAATGATCCATGGTATGAATTATATTCAGCATACTTTTGAAACATGGTAAGTCATGGGAAAATCATGAAACGGAGGTTTTCATGCGGGTGTCATTTTATAATTACCTAAAGATACTGTTAGCATTGTATAATACAACTAGTCTCTATGAAATTATATTTGTGTCTCTCGATTAAAATTAGGAAAATTTTTCAAAGGAGAAGAATCAAATATAATTAGTAATATGAGATGTATAAATATCCAGTCCAGACATTTTCAGACAGAGCTGATAAATCAATCCTCTCACAGTTACCGCTCCAAAAGAATAACAAATACTCACCAATATTTACAGGATCCTCTTCACCCAAACATAAATAGTTGTAGCATGCGAATATCAGCCAGAAAACAACATTTTGTATCACAATTTTCATGGTAATTATTCCTTATCGCAGGAATTTGAATGACATCGGTACCTTTTAGATTCTTTATAGACGGAGAATTAATTCGGATAATACACACTTAGCTTTTGCTGAACAGAAGCCAAATTTAGCGCCTATGGAGGATATGACAGAAATAACTGGGTTATTTCCAGAGCTCACACGCAAGGAAGATACCATGAAAAATGTCCCGGAAATAAATAGACTAATGTAATATCTGTTCCTGTTTTGTAACGAAACCCTGAAATCAATCATTTTTTCATTTCATGCATATTCAATAATCGGCATCAATCATCACAAGTACCAAGTTATTTGGTTATAAGCTAGGGCAGAATGCAGATGAGAGCAATTTCAACTCCTCAATACTTAGAATTTTTTCAGTAGCGTAAATCGACCACATAATATACCGGGTGTCCCGATATGAATTCGTTGTCTAGTGAGGGGATCTCAGGAACCCGATGAGCTAGAACAAAATGAACGCCACATTTTCAAATGTCAAATGAAAAGTTCTCATAACTTCTTTAATACTGAAGCTATCGACTTGAAACAAAAACCTTCTACAGGCATTTTTTTCAGTAGAATTCATTGGCGTGATGAATTTTTTTATTACAATTATTTTCGAAGTTATAATACAAACTTGTGTTTGTATTTTGCTTTTTTTCCTTTTCAAAAATATACAACATGATATACTATAAATTTCTTATCAAACCATGAAAATCATCAAAAGTTTCATTTTCACACGACAAATCAATCAGGTGCCTATTATACAGGGTGTTTCACCATAAACTGGACAAACATATATAATAATGTTTCTTCTAAGAAGTTTACAAAAATAAATATCTCAAGTGTTTCTCTGAAATCAAAGTTTATTTTAAACTTATTATTAACAGTTAATACAATAAATGTTACCTGAAATCAAAGAAACGACATTTAAGTGTATTCTTTGATGATGTAACTTCTTATTAACTCAAAATTAGAAAAACAATAACTAAACTATGAGTCTATGACATTCAATTATCAGTTGACATCAGTGATCTATTCAAAATAATGTAAAAATAAATAATTCCATAGAATCCGCACTCTGCGAGGTAAAATTCAAATAAATGATATTTCTTTACATCTCCCCTCCAAGGAGAAAAAATTTTTTTTTCAAAAAAAAATTTTTTAAATCGTTTTCCCTATGAACTGATTAGTCTGTTGGGTTTGGAATGAGTTTCGATATGTGGAATAGGTTCGATTCTGTTTTTCTGTGTCCTGTATCTATTTCATAAATTGATTTTGATGATTCGTTCAAAACTTTGTATGGTCCAATTTTTAATTCCTCCAATTTCTTTCGGTTCAACCGGTTTCCATTTTCTACAAAAACTAAGTCTCCAACATTAAATTCATAATTTCTCCTCTTTTTATCGAACAATTACTTATCATAATTGTGAGATTTAATAGTATTTTCCAGAGCAATCTTTCTATCTTCGAACAAATCGCGTTGTGTTTTTCCTTGATACAGTTCAATTGGTAAAATTGTAACATTTTTTCCTTCCAATAAATATGTAGGTGTGAAACCTGTGACCGTATGTTCGGTTTCATTATATTTTCTTATACACTCCTGTGCTATTGTTGTCCATGCAGATTTGATCCGTTTTTCATTCATTCTACATCTTATTTTATTTATTAATGTTTGATTCAATCTTTCATTCAAACCGTTTGAGAAAGGTGAATTCACATCTGTGAAAACAATTGGTATATTCTTTTCTTTTAAGAATTTCTTAAATTCCTTGGAATTTATTCCTGGATATTGATCAGATAAGATGTTTCCAATTTCATCATTATCAGTCACTTGTCTAACCAGTTTTATAAAATCATTAGAGCTCTGTGTTTTTTATGTCAAAATATAACCGTATTGTGTGAAATGGTCAATCAAGAGATGTAAATACCTTTTAGTAGATCTAGATTCTAGATCCACCAATTGTGTCAATGGACATTATTTCAAAAGGTTTCTTGGCAGGTCCTGAATGGGACATCAATCCAATTTTTGTTTGTCCTCTTGATTTGTTCTTAATGCAGATCTCACAGCTACCACATATTCTCTTTATGTTTCGTGTTGAATTCTTCGCTGTAAAAAATGGTGTAATTTTGCCTTGCATTTGAGTAATTCCTATATGGCAGTAATCTTCATGTATATTTTTTATAAGTTTCACACTGAAATCTTCTGATAAAATAATTTTTTCTCGTTTGTTTACTTTTTTTGGTATATTAGGTTTTTCAATATAAGTTTTTCTTTCTTTTTTTGTGAGTCTTCATTTTTCTGTTGGTCCATTAGAATATCTTTCATTTTTATTAGGTTTACAATTTTCAACTGTTCATCTTCATTTTCATGTGGTTCTAATACTGATGGGTTTCTACTTAAACAGTCAGCTTCTAGATTATATTTTCCTGGAGAGTATTTTATTTGAAAATCATATTGCGATAAGTAGTAAGTTAAATCACCCAAGTCCATTCTAGCTTTTAAGTTCATATTTTTCAATGGTTTGTGATCCGAAAAAACCGTAAAAGATCGTCCGATGAGCATGAATTGCCAATATTTAACTGCCTCTTTTAAAGCTAGGCATTCCAAATATATAGCTTTTTTCCTTTTTTGTACTTCATTTAGTTTTTTTGAAAAGTAAGCCACTGGTTTCAATTCTTTATTTGGTTGTCCTTGTTTCAGAACAGCTCCTATGCCTTGCAAACTAGCATCTGTGTATATGTATATTGGCAACTGTGGATCGAATATTTCCAGAACCGGTCGAGAACAAAGTATTTTTTTGATTTTTTCAAAGGATTCTTGACATTTATCTGTCCAAATAAATTTTTGTGCCTTTCTCAACAAATTATGCAGAGGATCCAATGTAACTGCTAAGTTTGGTACATATTTATTGTAGAGATTTATTTTTCCCAAATATTGTCTGACGTTTTTCTGTGTTTTCGGAACAGGAAAATTTCTGATAGAAATCAGATTATCTTTCACTGGACATATTGAATTATTACTAATCACATGGCCCAAATATTTCACTGAATCCGATGCGAATGTGCATTTCGTAAATTTCAATCTGAATCCTTCTTTTGAAATCGCTTTTAATAATTGTTCTAAATGAGCAATATGCTCAGAAAAAGATTTCGAAAAGATCAGAATGTCATCGATATAATTGACCGTGAAATTTGTTAATTTATATTTTCGAAGTACCTATATGACTCAATATGGTTGGTGCTGTTTTCAAACCGAATGGTAAACATGTCCATTGATAATGACCCTCTTGTGTAACAAACGCGGTTTTTTGTCTATCTTCGGTTCGTACGGGAATAGACCAAAATGCGGAATTCACGTCCAATGAGGAAAAAAATCTACAATTCCTTGTTTTCACCATTAAATCGTCAATTAATGGAAAAGGTTGTGACTGAGGAACAACAATTTTATTGAGATCACGAAAATCGATGCACAATCTGGATTTTCTATTATCTTCCCGTTTAAATGCTATAGGGTAACTGGAGCGGCAAAAGGGCTGTTTGATTCTTCAATTAAATTTTTTTCAAATAATTTCGATATTTGATGTTCTATTTCTTTCTCGTCTTCAATATTGCATCTATATGGTCTTTCACTACAGCATTCATCTGCAATTATTAAGTCAATTCGAGCTTCATAATCTTTAACTGTACCTATGTCATATTTATCCTTAGCGAAAATTGAACTACAATTTTCAATAAGTTCATTTATTTTTGCCTTCTGCTGATAATCTAAATGATTTACCGTTATATTGAAATTTGAAACATCAACATTTTCAAATTAAAACGAAAAGATTTTTTATTACTATGTTTTACTACCAATAATTTTAAGATACAATATGTAAGGAATACATTTTTGCGACTATAGTTTCGAACTCTCGTTCATCTTCAGACAACTGACCTCTGGGTACAAAGTACAGGCTATTTATGCGGATTCAGGTAGTGATAATAAAAAAGAAAGTGAGAGCTGAAGGAATTTTGTTTGCAACAGATGTTAGAAAAAATAAATTTGTGGATTATTACAGTTGTAGATGTTATTTAAATGCTTTGAAAATTTGAGAATTGCACAGTTCTATTTGGTCATTCATTATTTCGTGAATATTTTTCTGCTCTAATTTGTAAATTTCAATAGACTCCAGATAATTGAGTTTTATTCCTTTCGATTCTACGTGTAAAATTTTTAGATTATCTATTGTTGGGAATGTGTGGCCATTCTCAATGCAATGGGTTGCGACGGTGGACTTGCTTTTGTTCTTGGTGAAATCCATTCGATGTTCATTGAATCTTGTTTTGAATGAACGTCCAGTCTGACCTATATACAGGGTGAGTCTTTGACTTGTACATATATTTTAACTGAAGATTCTTGAGGTCAAAAGAAACCTTTTTTTCATTTTCCATTTTTCCGAATTCGGCTCTGTTAAAAAGATATAACCATTTGAAAAAAAAATTGGGCTCAATACGTTCCTGAAATGATCTTCTGGAATTGTTGCAAAGTTCATATTTCTCGATAGAAATTGAGTTTATACATTTAGGGAATACTCAAGTACTAACCTTACTGGAATAAAAATGTTGCAAACACGATAATTTCAACAAAAACAGTTAGTTTCATCGAATTATATCTGCAACTGAAAACCCACATTTCTCACACCAAAATAAGTTCCTTCTTCGATTATTCTGCAGATTAGTTTGTGAACACTATTAACTTGTTCATATTTTCCACGAAATTCCCAAACAATATCATGAAAAAAGACTTTTAATTCAGATCATCAGAATTCATTATTAAACAACCTGACCTAATCTATTTTGTATCCATTCTGTGAATGTTCGCACAGAATTTTCAAGGAAATGTTGTCAGATTTCTGATATTTTTATTGAGGTTAAGGATTTATTACGAACCATAGAATAAATCACGATACACTTGTGTACCGTGGTATAAATATCTATGAATTTGCCGTTTCCATCATAAATCGAGTTTGCCGCCAATTTAACCACGCATGCGTCGAGCGAAAACCGAAAGATTGGTTAGGTATCTGCAGGTCAACTATAAACAATAACAAACCAGAGTCTCTGAACAAACTCTAAACATTATGTGAAGTTCTGAATACATTCATTGAATTATTGTTCTAATGTGATTATTATGTTATGTGGAGTGGTTGTCTCTGGTGGAGTGAATTAATAGAATCTTAACCGTGTCGAGTTTATAAAATTCCAGGAGGATACCTATTGTTTAGATGAAATCATCAACTCAGATTATAAGGTATTACTTCAGTTTTCATTAATTTCAATTTTATCTCCCACATTTGTGGGATTTTATTATTGAAATATCTCGACAAAGTTGATAAATATTGTGACAACATTGTAAACTCGTTTTTCTCCGATCGTGGGAAAAGTGACACTATTTTGACCTGATTTCTATGCGCAAAGCTCAACATTCCCGAACAGTGGGCAGTTGCTAAGCAATTAGAAAATAACAGTGCGGTAATAATTACCGCACTGTTGTAGCGTGCGGTAATGTGACAAAAGGATTATTACAATAAAATGAAACAAAGTATGGTTTTAATTTTAATATTGATACATTTGATATGAAAGAAATAAATGAAACATCTAATTTATAACGATATTCTTGAACACAAATTAATTGTTGTTTATATTTACATTTATTGTACAGTTTGTACAATTTGTAAATTGTACTGGAGGGCAACGAGAATTTATAGACGTTGAAGCTGCATGGCTAGTTGTTTGGTTTATCCCGTTTCGATCATTTTCATTTGAAGTCGAGGCAGGGGTGTTGAATATTTTATTAGCCACCTCTACTTTATTATTAAGTGATTCGTCAATATATTCTTCCGCCACATGGGAAGACTTCCATCCTCCGTGGCGCTTTAAAGAAAGAATATCAGCTCCAGCATCTACCAAATGTGTTGCCGATGATCTTCGGAAACAATGTCCTGTATATTCTGTCGGATTTGGCAACTGTAAATAACTTGCAACAATTTGCGGCATTTTTCCAAATTGATTTATTCCAATGACTGTCTTCCATCCTTTTCCCTTGTTGAATTTAAAAAAAAATCTGGGATTTTCAAAATCATTAGGCCTGAATGACACGTACTTTCTATAAACTTTTAAATAGGTTTCGTTGATGATAAATGATCTAGGTCTATTTGTTTTTGTTTCTGGTATTTTTACCAGTATTTTTGAACCGAAATCTTCTATATCCTGAACTTTTATTCGGACAAGCTCATCTCGTCGACAGGCTCCTGCTATTCCAAATATCAGAGCCACCTAAAAATTAATCGAACATTGTATATTTCGTATTTTATTTAATTTAAGTAATACTATTTTATCTATATCTACTCACTTTCGTCGATAAAAATATGTCATCTGAGGCCTCTAAAATGAATTTCTGAACTTGTTCCTGGGTTAAAATTTTAGATTTTTTCGGTTTGTATCCTATAGCTTGACGTTTCAAAAATGCTCTCAGTTTATGGTACTGGGCAATATTAATATTATTTTTAATAGACAAAGTTGATCGAAGCATGGAATAATGTGCCCACAACGTCGAAGATTTCATTGTTTTAGCCAATTCAGCAACATACGCCATCAGTACATTCTCAGAAAAGGATACACTGTTGTTTTTTCTGCAAAAATCCATGAAGCGTTGGTACGCAAGTTCATACTTCTCTCTGGATTTCGCCGGAAGTAAATTAAGTGAAGCCGCGTT
Organism: Adalia bipunctata; assembly: GCA_910592335.1. NCBI lineage: Eukaryota > Metazoa > Arthropoda > Insecta > Coleoptera > Coccinellidae > Adalia > Adalia bipunctata. Next base: position 26,997,991 of record OU342951.1, read on the forward strand.
CGCTGCTTCTACAAGTTCAGGAGGCGTGCAAGGTAACGAATAATCACCATCAGTGTTCATGTTTACTACTGTTTTTTCAATTTCTTATGAAATACAACGAATCGAACAAAATCGGCTTGAAAATTATTTTACTTCTGTCATAACAAAGTAATTTCCATAGTTACCACTTCTATATTTAAATATGAACATAGAGAAACCTACTTAAACTTACTTGATTACACCCTGAATGAAATATTTTTTAATAATTTTTTCAAATATAAATCGACGATCGGAGAAAAAATAGTATGTATAATTCGTGGGAAAAGCATATTCCCAAACTCCTGTGTTACCAGACTCGTCGCTACGCTCCTCGTCTGGTAATTATCACAGTCGTTTGGGAATATTATGCTTTTCCCACTAATTATACAATATACTATTAAAGACCAGAGAAGGAATAATATTCGATGATATTTAATTCAGAGACGCATTCAGATTATTCTTGAAATTAATGATTTTTTCATCAAATTTCTCCGGGTAAAATTGGAAATAACTCGGAAACGACGCGTTTTATTGAAAAAAAATAAGAATACTTTTAGTTTCTTAAATGATTGATTCTTTCGAAAATATGAACCGTTCATCTTTTGAAAGTGATTTTATGGTGTTTTAGCGTGTATTGATGAGTCGACTACCCTGTAACTTTTATACTAGGAGAGATATTAAATAGGTTTTGATTGAGGAATATGCACCTTGAATGGAGTAAAAACTCAACCAAAATTCAGTTCATTCGAAATAACGGTTCCGAAGATATAAACAGAAAAGTGTTTTTTTCATGGATTTTCGACACCCTGTATCTTCGAAACCAAACCGAATTTTGAAAAATAGTATAGGAAAAAAGTGTTTCGTTTGATGAAAGGAATCTACAGTTAAAATATATGTACAAGTCAAAGACTCACCCTGTATATTTCATATTGCAAGTTGAACATTTTAACTCATAAACTCCTGATTTAAGCAAATTTGGGGTTGAATCTTTGGCATTGAATAACAGAGACGATAATTTATTTTTTGGTTTGAAAGCTATGTTGATATTAAGTTTGGCTATTTTTTCACTTACATCACCGAAGTATGAAAGAGAAATGAACTTTTTGGTTTTTTCCGTTTTTATTGTAGGGTAAATTTGGTTCAAGGCTAATTGGGAATTTTTGTGTTTAATTATTTTATCTATTATCTTGTGATTGAAACCGTTGTTTGCAGCTATTGTTTTTATTGTATTAATTTCAATTTCACGGTTATTTTTAGACAGCGGTAAGGAAAATGCTCTATGGACCATCGAACAGTATGCTGAAATTTTTTGCGAGTATGGGTGGATTGAATCTATGGGAATACATATATCAGTGGATGTGGGTTTTCTGAACACGTTAAATTCAAGTTTTTGGTTTGAGTGTGATATTGACAGGTCTAAAAATTTTATATGGTTACCAATTTCTTTTTATAATTTAAATTTTATTTTTGCGTGAATGTTGTTTATGAAATTTAGAAATTGTCCAAGTTGTCTAGATGTTCCAGATATGCATGCAAATACATCATCTACAAATCGGTACCAAAAGTGTATTATTATGGGTAATTTTGAAGTGAAGATTTTCTTTTCTATATAATGCATAAAAATATCCGCGAGAAAAGGACTTAGGGGAGAATCCATAGCCAGGCCGAGTAGTTCAAATATTTTGTTGTTAAACTGAAAATAGTTCCTCTGTAAACATAGTTCCAAGAGTATAAGGAAGTAACAGTGTATCAGTGCTAAAATTTTTAAGAATTCTAAAAAATTTTAGCCCTAAAATAGACCCCAATAGTTTTAAAAAATTTGAAATCTGTAAAAGAAAAAATCCAACTCAATGAACTCACTAAAGCAGATAAATCTGATGCCACTGTTATTCTTCCAACATCGAAGTATATAGAGAAAATGAATAATTTCATTAAAACACAAGAACTCATTGAAATCACCGTTGATCCAACATCAACAATTCAAAAAACCTTAAAATCAACCTTAAACGACATAAATTCCCCCATTTTATCAAAAACAAAATATTATTATATAAATATGAATCCAAGCCCACCAAAACTTTACGGTCTAATGAAAACCCACAAAGAAAATATTCCCATTCGTCCAGTAGTTTCCTTTGTCAACAGCCCCACCTACAAACTAGAAAAAGAATTGAATACTATCTTCAAGACAATAACCGGTTTCACACCAAAATATACCATAAAAAACTCCATAGAATTAACCAAAAAATTAGAAAATTTCACCATGCCCCACAAATCATATTTATTGAGTCTAGATGTGGAGAATGTTTCCAAATATTCCGAGAAAAGAGACAATAGATTTAGTTTCGGAGATATTGGAACAATCACATGTGAATCCACTGATACACTGTGACTTCCTTATATACTCTTGGAACTATGTTAACAGAGGAACTATTTTCAGTTTAACAACAAAATATTTGAACAACTACTCGGCCTGGCTATGGGTTCTCCCCTAAGTCCTTTTCTCGCGGATATTTTTATGCATTATATAGAAAAGAAAATCTTCACTTCAAAATTACCCATAATAATACACTTTTGGTACCGATTTGTAGATGATGTATTTGCATGCATATCTGGAACATCTAGACAACTTGGACAATTTCTAAATTTCATAAACAACATTCACCCAAAAATAAAATTTAAATTAGAAAAAGAAATTGGTAACCATATAACATTTTTAGACCTGTCAATATCACACTCGAACCAAAAACTTGAATTTAACGTGTTCAGAAAACCCACATCCACTGATATATGTATTCCCATAGATTCAAACCACCCATACTCGCAAAAAATTTCAGCATACTGTTCGATGGTCCATAGAGCATTTTCCTTACCCCTGTCTAAAAATAACCGTGAAATTGAAATTAATACAATAAAAACAATAGCTGCAAACAACGGTTTCAATCACAAGATAATAGATAAAATAATTAAACACAAAAATTCCCAATTAGCCTTGAACCAAATTTACCCTACAATAAAAACGGAAAAAACCAAAAAGTTCATTTCTCTTTCATACTTCGGTGATGTAAGTGAAAAAATAGCCAAACTTAATATCAACATAGCTTTCAAACCAAAAAATAAATTATCGTCTCTGTTATTCAATGCCAAAGATTCAACACCAAATTTGCTTAAATCAGGAGTTTATGAGTTAAAATGTTCAACTTGCAATATGAAATATATAGGTCAGACTGGACGTTCATTCAAAACAAGATTCAATGAACATCGAATGGATTTCACCAAGAACAAAAGCAAGTCCACCGTCGCAACCCATTGCATTGAGAATGGCCACACATTCCCAACAATAGATAATCTAAAAATTTTACACGTAGAATCGAAAGGAATAAAACTCAATTATCTGGAGTCTATTGAAATTTACAAATTAGAGCAGAAAAATATTCACGAAATAATGAATGACCAAATAGAACTGTGCAATTCTCAAATTTTCAAAGCATTTAAATAACATCTACAACTGTAATAATCCACAAATTTATTTTTTCTAATATCTGTTGCAAACAAAATTCCTTCAGCTCTCACTTTCTTTTTTATTATCACTACCTGAATCCGCATAAATAGCCTGTACTTTGTACCCAGAGGTCAGTTGTCTGAAGATGAACGAGAGTTCGAAACTATAGTCGCAAAAATGTATTCCTTATATATTGTATCTTAAAATTATTGGTAGTAAAACATAGTAATAAAAAATCTTTTCGTTTTAATTATGATCAACTACCAAATACTAACGGCTGAAACTGTTCAATCAACATTTTCATTAAAATTTACTTTATTGCAATCTTCAATATCTTGTTTTTTATAAATTCTATGCTTACTTGATGTTTCCTCTACATCTCGAGGATATTCCTGCTTAAATTGTCGCTCCATAATAGGTTTATCAGCTATCAATTCAATCTTTTTCTTAGAAAAATCCGATATTTTCTGTTTGATTTCTAAGTTTTCGTTCTGAATCAATTTAAATTTTTTTATCATGTCCAACCCAATAAGGAAATCATATTTGAAATCTTCTTTTTTTATTACAAATAAATCAACTTCTTCTTCTATATCAAAAATTTTTGATTTCATAGTCACCATTCCATTAGTTTTTTTCACACCATTAATAGTCATCAAATCTGCATTTTGTGTATCATCCATCTCTTTGGTTTTTAATTTTAATAATCTTGAATTAATTAGAGAAACATTCGAACCAGAATCGTATATTCCAAATGTTTCTAGGGTATTATTCAGCAGCAGTTTGACCTCTATCAATGGTGGCACGTTTAGTTTTTTTGGTTAGTATTCAGTTCAGTTTCAATCTCAGAGTTATTTGTATACTTAATGTTTTTTTCTTTCTCCTTTCTATTTTCCTTGAACCAACATGAGGATTCAGGATGGTAACGCGGACCTTTATTCAATTTTGAACAAATTGCACATGGTACCTTCTTTCCATATTGTTTCTTACAATCTGAACTCGTATTTTTTTCTTTTCCAAAACTTTTCTTTTTAATCAAATATTCATATTTATTTATTTCACCAAAAAGGTCCTCGGTTTCTACCAAGTTTTCTCTTTCTATCTTATTTAATATAAATCGTGGTAAACCTGCTGCTATGAGATCAATTAAAGTTCCTGTGTCTATTGACATTCTCACCTCCAACGAAAGTTTCTCCTTCTTTGTAGCATAGCTCAGCAATGAACCTTCCGTGTATTTAAAAGACAACGCATATGTAACCGGGCTCCATCCTTTGTTAACATATGTTTCACAAAACTTTCCTCTCCATATTCTCCATTCCGAATTCACAGTTAATTTCATTTTCATCGAACTATACCAGTCCAAACATGGTCCTTCCAGAAACCATCTGAGAATTTCAATTTTATTTTCATCCTCTGTTACTTCAAACCCACATTCTCTTTCAAAAGAATCCATCCATTGATTCGCATTGGGGTTTTTGCTCGTAAATTTTTCAATGATGAACTTTTCTGATAAATATCTCAAATTTTGGCGTCCGGTATTTTGTTCTTTTTCTACTAGCTTCTCTAATATTTGCGTGAGTTTATCAGCACTATTTGCGTTCGAAACATTCAGATTTTCTTTTGTTTCAATTTCTTCCAAAAAACAATCACGAAATTGCATATTTCCATTATCATCTATGTAGGTATCTTCCAATTCTTTTGTTAAATTAATCCAAATTTTTCTTGTTTGCCATCTCTTCTTGAGTGTATTACGCACTTTTTTATATGCATCTGCAGCAGTAACAACTGTGTGAAGAGTTGCTGATTGTAATTCGTCTGGGATACCAAAAGTTTAATTATTTTGCGTAGAAATTGAGACTATACACATCATATTTGATTTCCCATCTTCAGATGGTTTTATGATGAATTCAAACAATAACTTCTCCATTTTTTTCTCCAGAAATGTCGTTTTATAATAATGTTTCTTCTAAGAAGTTTACAAAAATAAATACCTCAAGTGTTTCTCTGAAATCAAAGTTTATTTTAAACTTATTATTAACAGTAAATACAATAAATGTTACCTGAAATCAAAGAAACGACATTTAAGTGTATTCTTTGATGATGTATAACTTCTTATTAACTCAAAATTAGAAAAACAATAACTATGAGATTCAATTATCAGTTGACATCAGTGATCTATTCAAAATAATGTAAAAATTAATAATTCCATAGAATCCGCACTCTGCGAGATAAAATTCAAATAAATGATATTTCTTTACACATAATTATATAGCCGTGTAGACGACACCGGGGAAGTCATTTTTGCCTTATGAGTGACATAGGTATACCCCGTTTTCGACGCATAAGCGATAATGTCAGCTTTGAGCAATATTCTGATAACTGTCGTGAGTTATGCGAGACATGTGAAATAACGGTTTCTGGTCACATCTTTTGATTTTGTAGGGCTCAATTCAATTGTGGTGTAGAATTTTGAAAAAAATTTCAAAATGGCGGAAAGCCTGCAAAGTTTGAATTTTTTTTTTTCCGGTTGCCAATTTGGAGGGCACTATTTCAACGTACCCGATTTTCCAAGATTTTCCTTGAAAAAAAATTTTTTCAAAATTCGAACTCAACTTTTTTATACATGTCTTCAGTGAAAAAAAAATTCGCCCAAAATTTTTGGAATTTTTTATGGTTGAACTATCTTCAATTCTGAATACTTGGGTGAAAACAGAATTGAAAAATATCAATTGGTTTTCTTTTTGTAGCCTTCCAAAGATTACGCTCGCAGAACTTTCATAATTTTTATTCAAAAAACTGGAGGCCGTACGAATGCCAAATTTAGGCTAATGAGCTGTCAGAGTGACCTGGACGGAAGTATGAATTTATAAACCAAAAAATTGTTTTCAAAGAACTTTGGTGGGAATCGAACTCTCCACTTTCGATTTACTAGCGTCGCTTTGGTAACGGAAATTTATAAGATTAAAATAAACCCAATTGATACTCGTAGAGAGTTCGAATCCTAACAAAGTTTTTCGAAAAAAATTTTTTTGGTTTATAAATTCATATTTCCGTCCGGGTCATTCTGGCAGCCCATTAGCACAATTTTGGCCTTCGTACGGCTTCCAGTTTTAAACAAAATTATGAAAGTTCTCCGAGCGTAATTTTTGGAAGGCTACAAAAAGAATACCGATAGATATTATTTCATTCTGTTTTTACCTCAGTATTTAGAATGAAAGATAGTTCAACCATGGAAAATTTCAACAATTTCGGAATATTTTTTTTTCACTGAAGACATGTAAAAAAAAGTTGAGTTCGAATTTTGAAAAAATTTTTTCACGGAAAATCTAAGAAAATCGAGTACATTGACATAGAGCTTTTCAAATTGGCAACCGAAAAAAAAATTCCAGCTCTGCAGGTTTTCTCCATTTTGAGTTTTTTTTTCAGGATTCTACATCTCATTTGAATTCTATATTGTAGAATACCTATCTTTGCAAAATACTAAGATGTGACCAGTAACCGTTATTTCAAATGTCTCGCACAACTCACCACAGTTATCAAAATATTGCTCAAAGTTGACATTAAACACCCTGTATCTCGCTCATGCGTCGAAAAAGGGGTATATGTCATAAAGGCAAAAAATGACTTCCCCGGTGTCGTCTACACGGCTATATATGTTTGTCCAGTTTATGGTGAAACACCCTGTATGTATGATGATCTGTAAACTTCAGATAATTATAACATTCGATGGTTGAGAGCAGAATACTTGGGAATTCTATTTTCTTATGCTCGAAAATAATTGTAATAAAAAAAATTGATAACGCCAATAAATTCTACTGAAAAAAGTGCCTGTAGGTGTAGAGGGTTTTTGTATCAAGTCAATAGCTTCAGTTTTAAAGAAGTTATGAGAACTTTTCATTTGACGGCATTTTCCAATTTTCCCTGATAGCTCGGAAACTCGGAAAAAACTGTTACCAGTGGCGTGGTTATTTTATAATACCACAAGGATAAGTGTGCACAATTTGACATTTTTAGCAACGGATTTTCACGTCAGCTTCATTCCATATTCGTTTGTCGAGCTCGTGCAATCTTTATATAGGAATTGGAGTCATCGACAGGATCCTGTTTGCTGATATATAGGTAACTATATTTCATTTGTTATTTTTGGGTGCATTTATCCTTTCATTTGTGTTGGGTTCAATTAATTTCATATATATTATACAGTCCACAAGCTCTATCCTTTTTTCACTCAGAAAATTATATTTCGGAAAATTAAACTTGAAATAATTGAACCACACTTCAGTTGGTTAACTGAAACTCGCCCCAACACCTATATCAATTCGTCACGGTGTCTGTGTATTTCCAATTTTGAGCCGGACACGGTCTCAATTGACTAGGTTGGGCTCACTGATCACGAAACCGTGGTCAAAATCAATTCCGTCCGTCAGGCCGTCCCGCCGTAAACACGATAACTCTCGACCGGATGAATCAGGAGACTTGAAATTTCCCAAGGTAGGTTTGGATCACGAATGTCTCGGTGAGGTTCGTTAATGGAAAAAATTCGAACGTATTCCGTAAATATGGCCGTTCGAAATTATTATTATATGTTATGTGGTTGATGTTTCCGAAAATTTTAAAGCGAACAGGGGTTCCGCATTTCGAAATTTTGTTTCACCCATAAATCCATTAGGAATGATGTAAATGATCTACATGCAGAATGGTATCCACATCGCGGTAACAGAACCATATAAAATTCTAACTAATTATGAACAAGCTATAATAAAAACACTCATCCGCCATTTTGAAGCCGCCATCTTGAATTCTTCAATTTTGAAGAATCGTAATTTCTGACCCAGAAAACCCCCAGACACCAATTTTGAATAGAATCTGATCATGATTACAAAACTCGTCCGCCATATTGTAGCCGCCATCTTGAATTTTTCCATTTGACAGAAGAATTATAATTGTCGAACCCAAAAACCCCCACATAATAATTTTGAATGGAATCGGATAATAATTGCAAAACTCATCCGCCATTTTGGAGCCGCCATTTCGTTTTTTTCTATAATAAATATTTCATGATGAATCAATCGGACGATGCATTGTCACCAGAATTATGTACGCCTGCCAAATTTCAAATCAATCGGACGATCAGAAGTGTGTCATATTCAACTTGCAAGATTAATTGATTATAGACAGACAGACAGACAGACACCGGGACAGGTGAAACAATATAAAAGCTTTTAAAAAGGATTCCAATATTTCTGTGACTGTGATATCAAATTCGTGATGATGGACGATTTATTTGACAGCTGCTGTCAAATTTCATTCGACTGCTATCAAAGAAGGAAGATAGTCTTTGCTCTTATCAAAAAATGGGGATTCATTCTTAGTCATTATAAAGTTGTTTCCATGTATGTTATATTTCAGCAATGAGAACGCTACTGAATTGCTACCGTTTTTATTAGAAAGTGTGTTTAATTTTTTCATTCAACATCCCCCTCAATTTCCCGAATCAGAAATTGATCTTCATTCTAAATTAATTTTTTTCGGATTTCCATTTTTGGATTCCTGAATTTCATTTCCGTTCAGAATTGAACCGAGAAGATCGAATATTGTGCGATCGATTTGGTTTTTCATGCAGAAAACATGGTAAAAACATTCACAAGAACCATGTAGTTTGCAGATAACGCCGTTTTTCTTGTTCATACGTAGGTACGATAAGCCAGATTCGAAGAAGTTTTTACCGAAGTACTTTTCTAGAATTTTAGCATTTGTGCGCCTACCGTTTCCGTCCCCCTCAGGGAAATTATAAAAGGCGATTTTCCCCTCATCTGTTATTCACTTTTGTTTGATCCTTAGATCAGTATAGATTCACTTTTGGTTCGTCTCCAGTATTATTCCTTTTTTTAATCACTTTACCGATTAACTTTTGATTTAATATAATTCACCTCCTGATACAACTGCTGCATTGTTAATTAATACTGATTATCAATTTTTTGCTTTTGAACAGTAAGTGTCTGTGTGGCAGAATCGTAAGTACTGAGCCGATTTAGTGCAGTCCCATTTTAATCTTCGTTGAGTCTACTAAGATAGCTGTTCCGCCGAAATCCGCTCAATACCTTTCCTCGCTTGTCCAGGTGTCTGGCGTCGGTCTGTCCGTCATGGTGTGAATACTCATGGTCAGACCCGAGGACCCAACCGAACCAATACTATAGTTAGTACGTTTGTCCGAATAATCGGGGTCCGTAGTTTGTTATTCATGGCGTGAATACTCATGCAAACCAATACTTTATTAGTACGTTCAACCCAATAACAATCCTGCTCCTGCTCTGTTCCGATCCTCAGTGGCCGTAATCAGTCTGTCCTTCATGGTGTGAATACTCATGGTCAGACCCGATGGCCCCTCCGAACCAAGGCAAGTTCGACGCATCCTATTTAACCATCTAATTTTTAACCCGGTCAAACCCGCACCTTTCAGACGTGAAACAAGCTAAGTTGTAGACAATACAACTCTTTTGAGTTTCGGGACTGAAAAGACTGAAAGAAAATCGGACAAAAATAACTGTGGTGCACTTTTGTACTGAACCCCTTGCATACAAGCGCGGATCCAGGAGGGGGGGTCATGACCCCCCCCCCCCTGGACAGGACGAACCGTCAAATCCTGTGTTTGATAAAAAGAAATCAATTGGCGGGTATGTAATCCACCTGCCCGTGACCCCCCCTTTCTCGAGAGCTGGATCCGCCACTGCTTGCATATCCGTTTAACGCTTTGCGACTGTTTATTTGAATTTGCCGTTCAATTCCAATTCCCCCTTCTATTCTGGCTGACTCGTACCCGGGGAACTTTTTGTTCAATACCTAAGTGCCAAGGGCGGTCATAAGGGGGGGGCCATGGGGGCCATGGCCCCCCCCAAAGGTGGCAATGCACTTAGAATAAATTCTGGAATACTAGATACTATTGTGACACCTTATGTAATTGTACAAAATGGCCCCCCCCAGAATCAAGATATATGACCGCCCTTGCTAAGTGCTCGCGGTCAGACAAAACTGACCAAACTTTCAATTTGTATATGTATATACAGTAGACTCTCGAAATAGTGAACAATGCTTATAATGAACTACTCCAAATAGTGAACAGATAAATATTTGCATTGGTACCCTATGCAGTGAACAACCGAAGCCTCGGAATAGTGAAATTGAAGAATTCGACAAGTCATAACAAGAATATCATGGAAACGTTTTCTTTTATTTACATTCGATCATTTGTGTTGAGTACGCGGTATCAAATTGTTGTCCAGTTTTAGAGTAGGCATAAATATGGCCAGGGTTCATTTAAAGCTTAGTCAAAAAGGGGAAATAGTCGAACAGTTAGATAAAGGTGTTGGAGTGACAACTTTAGCGAAAAAATATGGTGTGGCTAAGTCTACCATTTGTGCAATTCGGAATAGAAGAGTGAATATTCTGAAGAAGATCAGCAATACCTACGTTGGACCAGGAAAAATGAAAACACTACGATCTTCTGAATGCCCTAGAATGGAAAAAGCTTTGTATCGGTGGTTCTTGAAACAAAGGGAAAAACATATTCCAGTCACAGGTTTCATGATTAAAGAAAAAGCAAAAAAATTGCACGAAGAATATAAAGAGACTCCATGTTTCAATGCGAGCAGCGGGTGGTTACAAAGATACAAAAAACGTTTTGGGATTCGTTATCTCAAAATCTCAGGAGAAAAACTGTCATCTGCAAGTGAGACGGTCAATCCATTCAAAAAGGCTTTTTTTGAAAAAGTGGATGAACTTCAGCTGTTGAAGGAGCAAATTTATAATGCTGATGAATCTTCCCTATACTGGAAATTGCTTCCAGACAAAACATATGTAGGTCCTCAGGAAAAGACAGCTCCCGGAAGAAAAACAGAAAAGCAGAGAGTTACCTTCTTAGCCTGTACAAATGCAGCCGGCAATCATAAATTGAAGCCACTAGTCATCGGGAAAGCGAGAAATCCTCGATCATTCCGTAATTTCGATTGTCCTGTACATTATAGAAATTCTAAAACAGCTTGGATGACTGGATTCATTTTTAAGGATTGGTTCTTTAAGATGTTTATTCCAGAGGTGAGTTGCCATCATTAGTTTGAAATTTGAGGGTATTGAGCTGGATTCATTTTTCTAGGTTCAAGAATTCTTGACTGACAAAAAACTTCCTGTTAAAGCAATTCTTTTGCTGGACAATGCGCCATGTCATCCGCCAGCGGAGGACTTAAAAAGTGCTGATGGTTCAATTTTCGTTATGTACATGCCACCTAATATAACACCACTGGTACAGCCTATGGACCAGAATGTGATAAGGCTAACAAAACTATTCTACCGTAAGACTTTGTTGTCACGCATCATAAATGACAACGTAGACTGTATCGGAACGGCTCTAAAATCTCTCTCTTTGAAAGATGCAATTGTTAATTTAATTTTGGCATGGAATTCTTTGAACCCCGATGTTATCGAGAAATGCTGGAGTAAAATACTATCGCCATTGGAGGAAACACCAGACTTCGATGATGAAGATGACATTCCCTTATCTGTATTAAAGTTGCGATGGTGTAATAAGGAAATAGACCATGTGACGACAGAAATTCAAATTTTGCTTCGTCATGTAAATCCTGATGTTGAAATTGAAGAAGCTGATATTGATGAGTGGAACAGAGATTACGTTCAAGATGTGGAGGAAGCTGAAATTTTCATTGAAAGTGATGAGGACAATGATATACCAGATAATTCTGGAAATAATCTACAAGCCGTTACGACAACTGCTGCATTAAAATCATTAAATGAGGTGATACAGTGGACGGACGGTAATCAAAATCGTATTGACTACTCCACAATACTAGTCCTACATAATTTGAGACATACAATGGTTCAGATGGGTGTAGAGAAATCACATAAACAAACGAAAATCACCTCATTTTTTGAGAAAAAAACATTGAAATAACAAATTTAGGTAGTAGGAACTTTTTTTGTATGATATCAAGTCAATAAACTGTTGTTCATTCCAGTAAACTATATCGTTTCATTTGAACTTCGTTTTAGTGAACAAATCAAAATAGTGAACTGGGCGTGCACTAATTAGTTCACTATATCGAGAGTCTACTGTATTTCATATTTTCTTAGTATTACTGTATTTTTGTATCATATTTTCGCTAATTGAATAAACTGTGTAAATTACGGGTCGTTTATACTGGTCCGTAACTTAAACTTTTCCCTTACCCTAAGAGTTGAAAGATAGAAATTTCATGCTATGGTTTATACTCGAACTTTAACTTATTCCCTTGAAGAGAACAAATTTTAAGGGCATAAGTTACGGGCCAGTATAAACGACCCTTTTCTCTATTTCTGATTTCTCTGTCATCGCTATAGCAGCTCAGATATCAAAGAACTCTGTCTCCGACTAGCAGCTATCCGTAGGTTTGCTATTCTCTCTTATAAGGGAAAAGGGAAGCTGGCGCTCGGAGTAGGTTTCGCCGAGAAAACCCCTTTACAGCTGTAATATTTTGAAATATCCAGGTATTTGTGGGGAATATTTCGAAGTTTTCATCGTTTTTAGGACAGATTAATTATAGTATTGAAATAAAAATAGTTGAGAAGGTATAATGATATCAGTGTTATTCAGTTAAAATACTACTCACGAAATTATCGAATTTTGGGTAACAGGATGTTGATATTCTTATTAGAGAATTTTTATTGCAGGTTTAACTGCTAAGAATGGTATAATTATCAACGAGAGTTTTATGGAATTAATCTTCTCATTTTAAGGAACTGAACTGAGACTAAATTTTTCTGTAAGGAAAACATTGAAATCATCTATAATTAAGGTGAAGTATCTTTGTATCCAGAGGCGGCCTTAGGGGGTGGCGAACGGGGCAATCGCCCGGGGCCTCGCTCTTGGAGGGGCCTCGCGCAAGAACCCAAGCAAATTTTCTTCACAGTAAAAATGTGACCGTAGCCAATACCAACTTTCTTATTTCAAATGCAACCCCCTGTATATTATCTACTTTTTGGATTCTCCAGAGAATTCTAGACACAATTCATGCACAATGTCCTATACCTATCTCTAACTATTTCGGAAGAATTAAGTGTTTTCAGATTTATTGCAAAAATCAATGTTTTAAATAAAAATTATTTCATTTCACAAATTCGGTACATTCCCCTTAAAACCTAATAAGTTATACTATTATTTCTCAATTAAAATAAAAAATTTAAGGTCAATGTTCAAAATGCTCGCCGCGAACGTCTTGGCAACATGCTAATCTGTTTTTGTTTTTTTTTAATTTCTTCTCAGTAATAGTTTTCGCTTACTTTCTTCATATCAAGAGGTAAATGGGAAATAAGTATTGTAATGTATCGAATTTGTGAAATAAATAATTTTCATTTAAAATGTTAATTTTTGTAAAAAATCTGAAAACACTTAATATTTCCGAAAGAGTTGAAGATAGGTATAGGACATTGTACATGAATTATGTCTAGAATTTTCTGAGAAGAAAGTTAGTATTGGCCACGGTCGCATGGAACATCCTATATTATTTTATTTTCTTGAAAAATATGCGCATTTGAAATTACAAATCGACGTATCCGAGCGTTTTTCCTAACAGCCCCTCATTTATTCGTTATCGAATTTATTCCATTTGGCTGTTACACTCTGTAGTTGCGCCTGCTGAAAGAAGTTTTCCGAGGCTTAAAATGATCAAAACTCATTTGAGAAATTCGATGGCACAAGATCGGCTTTCAGTACTTGCTTTTCCTTCAGTAGAAAATGACGTAGCTCATTCGTTGGATTATTGTGCTCTAATTGAAGATTTTAGTTTGAGAAAAAGCCGCAAACATCAATTTTGAAATTTAACATCGAATTTAAAATTCATCTTCTCCGAATTTTTTGAATTAAATTTGTGAATCTTTCTAAGTAAAATATTTTAAAACACAAAATTTATTTATTTGTAAAACTCGTCAAACATGACAAAATACCAAACGACTCGACTTAATTTCGAATCACATACTTTTCACGAAAGACGAAGGGCCTCACAAAGACCTGCCGCCCGGAGCCTCGCAATGGGTAAGGCCGCCGCTGTTTGTATCTGAATGAAAGGATTTATGATTCAATAATATACATAATATATGAATTTTAGGACATCAGACGATTGATTATAAAACTATGAGTGAGCAAAGTACTAGGAAGAAAATCAGTTTACAATGGTAACTGTTGTGTTTTAAATTTCTTTTCGAAGAAAAGTAAATGCACTGCATATTAAGCAAATAATAAGAGAAAATCATTAGCGGTATTCAGACGGATTTTTTCGAATTCCGGAAAAGGTTGTCACACCGGAAATTCGAGGACGCGGGTTCGACTCCCGCGGCCCGCCTGAAGTGAAATCCTTTTCCGGAATTCGAAAAAATCCGTCTGAATACCGCTAATAATTTTCTCTTATACAGTACAGACTCGATAATCCGGATTAATTAATGCTGGGGCTAATCCGGATTAATAATGAATCTGGAATATCGCGTCTTACAATTTAGTTTAGATGCATTTCAAAAAACGGTTAAAATAATTAATAAATAAAGGATTCATTCCCGAAATCACGAAAC
Organism: Adalia bipunctata; assembly: GCA_910592335.1. Classification (NCBI taxonomy): domain Eukaryota; kingdom Metazoa; phylum Arthropoda; class Insecta; order Coleoptera; family Coccinellidae; genus Adalia; species Adalia bipunctata. Next base: position 27,013,115 of record OU342951.1, read on the forward strand.
AAATATACTCCATTCACTTTTATAAAGTATCGCGGTTTGCCATGAAATTTTGACACATTTCACTGCGTATATTTTGAAAATGTAAGGTAATGTCATTGCACTGTCAGATACGCCCACAACGTTGTCGTTTCTGCTAAAAAATCGTAGTAATTACGTATTTATCAAAATGTTCATTTACTTGGGGAAATTAATGAATTTGAGAAAACATAATGTTAACTCAGAAGACATTTAAATACATTTTTGCACAACCTGAAATACTCCAGCATGAAAATGTAGTAGTTCTACGAAACCTGCGCCACAGTAACAGTTAAATCTTCGAAGAACTAACTCCATTTACAAAGTTGAAAAAGAGTAAATAGAAAGTAGACCTGGCAATGTCGCTTAATTTTCACGAGTGCCAACCTGCGTCTGTTCTAGGGGAAAAAACTTGATAAACCTAAATCAACCGCGATACTTTATGAAAGTGAATGGAGTATAGATTATTTGAAATAAGATATTTCACCTTGTTTTTTAACTGTATAAGTATAAGTAAAAAGAATGCTCATCAACTATAGCTTTCTCCTGTATATCTTTCAGGAGCAGAATATCAGTAATTCCAATATTATTCTCTTCTGCCCATTGAAATCCCAATGTAACATATGGATTTTATTGCCTTTTCCGTTTAGAAATCAAGTTAATAAGACGAGTAAGAACTGATAATCACGTATTCAAAGAAAAATTCGGATTATTTAGTTTTGAGATCCGGATCATAAGGTACACAATACAATCTCGACGTCAATCCGGACTAGTAAGATAACCGAACCGGATTATCGTTCTCCGGATTATCGAGTATCTATACTGTACAGGGTGGGCAAAATTGGTGCTACATGAACTAAAACTTTTCAACCCGAGGAGATAGAGAAAAATGAATGGCACTTTATAGTCCTCTTTTTTCGAGAAACTGATAATGCCATCAACTGCATTCCTCTATCTTCTTTTGTTTTCGAGTTATAGGCCAAAATTGAAATTTGGGCGATTTCAACTTTGGTCATTATCTCCGTTTCTGTTTATGCTAGGATGTTGAAATAAAAACATTATACAGGCACTTTTCTGATAGCAATCCAGTGGCGTACTTTGATTTTTTCTAAGAGGTTCATTAGCTGAGTTATAGCCATGGGCGTAGCTAGCCTTTTTTCCTGGGGGGGGGCCTGAGGGGGCACAGTGGAAAACGAGCAAGGAAAAACAAATGTGTTTTTCAGTAAGGGGGGGGCACCGTGGATTCTGGGGGGGGGGGGCGTGCCCCCCCAGGCCCCCCCTATCTACGCCCATGGTTATAGCATAAAGTTGTGTTTTTTCTTATGGAAACAGTAGTTTGAAATGACTTAGAAAGAATTGCCATTTTTTCCCGGTTCAGAACTGTATCATTTGTTATACATCGCCCTCAGATTCGTTGAGATATTATGAAAAATATGGTTTGTATATGGAATTCGAATTATTGAGAAGCCTGAATCATAGAATTATGTGTCTCTACGCATGGTGTAATTATTATTTCACGGTTGAATACTTGATGGTGCGATCTCTGTTCGAAACAAATGACAGTTATTAAAATTTGAAGTCATCGTTGGCGGCATTATGGAGATATTCCAAAAATACGAAAAATATGATATGTTGAAATGTTTCATTTTAGCGAATGAGAATAGTGGGGCAGCAAGTGATTCGATTGTGAAATAATAATTACACCATGCGAAGAGACACATAATTCTATGATTCAGCCTACCCAATAATTCGAATTCCATATACAAACCATATTTTTCATAATATCTTAACGAATCTGAGGGTGATGTATAACATATGATAAATTTCTGAAACGGGAAATAAATGGCGATTCTTTCTAAGTCATTTCAAACTACTGTTTCCATAAGAAAAAACACAACTTTATGCTATAACTCAGCTAATAAACCTCTTAGAAAAAATCAGAGTACGCCACTGGATTTCTTTCAGAAAAGTGCCTGTATAATGTTTTTATTTCAACATCCTAGCATAAACAGAAACGGAGATAATGACCAAAGTTGAAATCGCTCACATTTCAATTTTGGCCTATAACTCGGAAACAAAAGAAGATAGAGGAATGCAGTTTATGGCATTATCAGTTTCTCTAAAAAAGAGGACTATAAGGTGCCATTCATTTTTCTCTATCTCCTCGGGTTAAAAAGTTTTAGTTCATGTAGCACCAATTTTGCCCACCCTGTACTTCACAGACGTTAATTCCCCAACCAATATTAAAGCAAATACACCGAAAGGTTGCATTCAGTGGCGAGTGGCCAAGTTCTGATCAGGTATTAATTAATATTCCACTATGCTTCAAGAATTTTCAAGATGTTAAGGTGATACTTGATTGTACTGAAATCCCAGTACGAAGCGATCTTCATGCCGCATCAGAACTTATTCACATTATAAGGGAATGCAGCTTGCAGACCATGAAGTTCATGACAGGTGCAAATCCTGCTGGACTTATAACATTTGTATCTAATTGCTATGAAAGCAGAAGTTCAGATAAGGTAATATTCGAACAGAGCAAAATTATCGAAAAGTTAGAACTCTTCAAAGATTGAGTGACGGTTGACAAAGGATTTTTAATAAATAATTTTTGTGAAAGTCATTCTATTCGATTAGTTGAGTTTTTATGTCATGCTTAATAGGGCGGAGCGATTTTATACAAGAAAAAATTATCTTCAATTTTTCTTTTGACCTGGGTGCTCGATTGGTGTCTTTTTATGTGGTTAATGAAATGGCAAAATCTGGGTTCCTAAATGTGACGTCTTCAGGTTCCTAGATGACCCCGAAAATTTACGTAAAATAAAAATGTATAAATAACCAAATAATTTGGTTTATTTTACGAGTTACAGCTCTTCGCTTGGTTTTCTTCGCTAAAGAACAACCCAGAACCCACCACGGGGAGGTGGCTGCAAATCGGGTTCCACCCATTCCCGCTCTCCCAATTTATCTAGAAAAAAATGAAAATTCGACATTGACAAGTGCCTCATAATTTCATGACCAATTTCTCAAGCTCGTTGCTAGGCTAAAGGCCTAAAGGAACGTGTTTTAGATTGCTGAGCTTTCGGATTACTCTATCTAGAAAAAATTAAAAATTGGACATTGACAAGTGCCTCATAATTTTATGACCAGTTTATCGAGCTCGTTGCTTGGCTGAAGGCCTAAAGGAACGTGTTTTAGATTGCTGAGCTTTCGGATTACTCTATCTAGAAAAAATTGAAAATTGGACATTGACAAGTGCCTCATAATTTTATGACCAATTTGAATTTCTCAAGCTCGTTGCTTGGCTAAAGGCCTAAAGGAACGTGTTTTAGATTGCTGAGCTTTCGGATTACTCTATCTAGAAAAAATTAAAAATTGGACATTGACAAGTGCCTCATAATTTTATGACCAGTTTATCGAGCTCGTTGCTTGGCTGAAGGCCTGAAGGAACGTGTTTTAGATTGCTGAGCTTTCGGATTACTCTATCTAGAAAAAATTGAAAATTGGACATTGACAAGTGCCTCACAATCTTATGACCAATTTCTCAAGCTCGTTGCTTGGCTAAAGACCAAAAGGAACGTGTTTCAGATTGCTGATCTTTCGGATTACTCTATCTAGAAAGAAATGGAAATTGGACATTGACAAGTGCCTCATAATTTTATGACCAATTTCTCGAGCTCGTTGCTTGGCTAAAGGCCTGAAGGTACGTGTTTTAGATTGCTGAGCTTTCGGATTACTCTATTTAAAAAAAATTGAAAATTGGACATTGACAAGTGCCTTATAACTTTATGATCAATTTCTCGAGCTCGTTGCTTGGCTAAAGGCCAAAAGGAACGTGTTTTAGATTGCTGAGCTTTCGGATTACTCTATCTAGAAAAAATTGAAAATTAGACATTGACAAGTGCCTCGTAATTTTAGGAACAATTTCTCAAGCTCGTTGCTTGGCTAGAGGCCTTAAGGAACGTGTTTAAGATTGCTGAGCATTCGGATTACTCTATCTAGAAAAAATTGGACATTGACAAGTGCCTCATAATTTTATGACCAATTTCTCAAGCTCGTTGCTTGGCTAAAGGCCTAAAGGAACGTGTTTCAGATTGCTGAGCTATCGGATTACTCTATCTAGGAAAAATTGAAAACTGGACATTGACAAGTGCCTCATAATTTTATGACCAATTTCTCAATCTTACTTAGAGCCTATAGGTATAACAAACTTAACGTAATTAATGTATATTGAGTAATATATGTATAAACTTAGTAATGTAGTAGTTTTCCAGATAGTACATAATTATTATACTAGTATGAGAGTGGAAAAAAGCTAAATTATTATATTTGAATGGCTGATAGGAATTTGAAAATAAGTCAGTAAGTGGCACAGGTCTTTTCAAGGGCGTCGCCAGCCAGGGGGGGGCAAGATACAATCAGAATTGAAAGAATGAACTGATTTTCGTATATTATGCTATTATTTCATAAGTTTTTAAGGGATTTTTGAGATCTAGGGGGGGGAGCTGCTCCTCTGGTGACGCCCTTGGGTCTTTTTATGAGTTTTCAGAAAATAATAAGATGAATTATAACACAGGGGATCAAAAGACTATAATAAAAATATGTTATAGATTTAAAATTCGGAATTAAAAAAATTACTGATAATGAGAAATTTCCCCCTCTTCTAGGAACCTGAAGATTAAGTCCGATAAGAGTGAGATTTTTTTTGGTCTATACTCACCCTAAAAGACATTCATTCCGATGCCAGGCATCATCAGATTATAAAATTGAGAAAATCGCTCCACCCTAATGCTTAATCTTCTGTTGAGAATCTTATAATTGCTAATGAGCAACTTTGGATTGTCATTGTTTGTATTAGGTTTAGGTATTTTTGTTTTCATGCAAATTAAAAACATTTATAACAAAAGCAATCATTTATTTTCCCAAATAACATGAAGCATGTGTGTGAAATAATTATTTGTAATTTATTTCATTAAATTCCTTGTGAAAACTTCATTGAAAGAGTACTCATTTTCCTCTATGTTTGTTTACATCAGCAGCGCCCTCATCGGTGGTTGAAATCGCCAATCCTATCTATCATGTTGTTTCTGTGATATTAGAGTATTAGACAATTCACAATGTTGAGTCTTGCCATTTCTTAATTGATGGCTTGTTATAGAAGAGGCATAGAAACTCACCTTATGGCTGTGATACAAAAATCTATGTTCAGAACTTTTTTGAGTGCCGAGATTTGTTCTGTGGCCGAGATCTGGCGCCAATTCAAAATCATAACAAAACCATTTGGTTAATGGTTATGTTTATGTATCATGTAAACGAACCATATTCTATATCTATGAAACGAACTAACAAAGACTCATCACTTACCTAAATATCCAATTTCATGAATATCTATATTTTTCTATAAATGGATCCTGAGGAAGTAGAATTTATAGGAGAGAAAGAGAAGGTAGTTATAGTTCCAAATTTCAAATATGGAGTGATTCACCTCATTTCTGGAGATATTGGACCCTTCAGAGCAGGATTGCCAGTGGAAGTGCCACTTTGGGTAGCAGTTAATTTGAAACAACAGCAAATATGTAAAATAATGCAGCCTGATTGGATGAATATTGATTACTTAGAAAATCTCAAAGAAACAGAGAAAAATGCACCGTAATTAAACAGTTTTTCTTTTTTATCACAAACTTTCAAAATCTTATTTTCAGTACATTCACTAAAATGCCAAGTGAGCACTATATGTCTGTATCGAAGGTCTTATTGAAAAATGCACCTGAAGATTTCATTAGGGCAAATGAAATTCGTACTCTTATAAAAGATATATTGGATATAAGAATGTCCAAATTGAGATCTTCTGTCGATCTGCTCATTAAGAATATGTCTCCTTATGCAGCCATTGACAACTTAACAATGATGGAAATAAATTCAATGAGGCCCCTTCTACCACACGCTTTAGATCAAATTCATAGAATGAAAAAGGTAAGTTAGTTTGAATAATGATAATTACGTCATTATGAAATCCCATCTGCTATGAAATTAAACGATGGACCTTTGCTCCCATGTCACAAACATTAAGAAAAACATTATTTCAGTACCAAGGACCTACAACTAGTGGACAACAAACAAGATCTTCATATTCTTTCAGAACTTAATGTAATTGGTTTATAATATTTCGTTTTGTATTTATTGATTGTTGGTATTGATCCTATTATTGAAATTGGCAGTGTAAACGTGTGTGAAATTCATTTTAAAATTTGTTTTCAAATAAAGCAATGAAACTATGAAATGATTTTGCAAACTTATGGTTTCTGTAGATATCTCCTGAAGCTTCTAGCTGTTATCTGATGAATTTGTTTTATTATTAGAGTCATCAGAATGAACTTGAAATAAACCCAAGTTTATCTTTTATAAGCCTTAGTTCATTTCCTTGCTATATAATATGCTGCTTTGTTTTGATGGTGTGTTAGGCTTCGACACATTCTTTATGGGAAGAGAACTTACAATCATCAAATTAGTGCACTACATATTTGCGATTTATATGGAATAGTAGAGGGCCAGTTCTCAACAGATCGTGGAAAATAGAAGCATTTAAATATAATAGTTCAAAATGTTTCTTTTGGATTAAGGACGACACAATTAGGGCAGACTGATGTCACACTTATTTGAATTCAAAATGATAGAAATTTAAAACTAAGGCAAATGGTGAATTCTCTCATGAATTTGAAAGATAACAATATATTGGAACTGTTTTTCATATGAAATTCTTATGAATGTAGAAAATGAAGATATTTCCTGAAATCTTTTGTTAATTGAATTGGACTTATCTTTTGGGATCATATAAAGCTTTTCACACAACAACGCCACCATAACGATATTTTATACCTAATTAAAGGGAGTTTCGCCATTTGGCGGAAGTGCGAAAGGTTTTAGGGTGTCGAATGGGGAAAAAAAGGCTCCTCCGCCTTTCCTCAAAAAGTTACACGCTTTGAAAAATGAGAAAAAAAACATTCTTCTATTTTTAATTGCTAAAGAAATACCAACTTGTGGGAATGTTCTACCAATAAAATGGCCTCCTATGAATACTTTTTCAGGTTTGTTGTGATATTTTAAAGGGCTGAAACATGCAACCTCTTCTCAATTTTTTCGACCAGAACTTTTTGAACAAACAAAATTTCTAAATTGAAGAATATGTGCTAAACAGAACTATTCATTGCGACTATTGCGAGTCCTTTTGAGCGCACGTTCAACTAGGGTTTCGTGTCACGATGTCTAAATTTTGAGACGAGAATGGTATCAATCGACTAGGTTGGACTCATTGATCCCGAATCCGTGGTCAAATTCAGTTATGTCCGGCAGTCCATAAACGAATAACTCGACGGAATAAACCTAGAGACTTGAAATTTTCAGGAAGGGTCTGATTTCGAATGCCGTTAATAGGCACAATTCGACTAGAGGTTCCGTAAATATGACTGTTGGAAATTTTGTATTTGGATCTTAAGACTATACAGGGTGTTTCACCATAAACCGGGCAAACATATATAGCCGTGTCGATGGCATCGAGGAAGTCATTTTTGCCTCACGACATATTATACCCCGTTTTCGACGCATAAGCGAGATACAGGGTGTTTAAACTTTAATATGTTATGCTGGATTTCCATGCATCCGTCATCCGATGATACGATCGTCGTTGTGATTGGCAGAAATTTTCAATATTTCTGCGATCGGACATTCGGACGGTCGTATCGACGGATGCATGGAAATTCAGCTTTACGCTTGCCATTTGACCATAGAAAATAAAATAAATGATTCATTAAGCGCGTTCGGCAATGACATCTGACTGGTCGGATTGATCTGAACCGTTCGTTTATTATAGTCCATCCAAGAATGATTGACATCAGAGCAGGCCTTGAAAGTCCAGTCGCAGCTTTATTTCTAGTAACAAAAAAGTAACTAAAAATTTTCTGTGCTTTTATCATAGATATAGAAATAACCTAAAAATTGAACGATATTTTTTAAAGTAAGGAACTTTGAACATGAAAATGTTCCCAATTTTCACAAACGATTACCAGCAGTATACTATTTTCATCTCGTATTGATAGATTTTCGATCCATTGTATGAGCATACAGCCTGGGAATTCTGGTTTGATAACGAAAAATATCGGGGGTGATTAAATAGCACGGTCCGTTTCAATGTTCAATATGAATATTCGCTAAAACGACAAAAGCTAGTTGATAATTTGAAGCGTGTTACTGCAATGTGAATGGATTGGGAAATTTGTAATAGATATCAAGACAGAAACAAAACTTAACCAATGGATCTATTTAATATATGAAGAATTTTGTCATGACATTGTAACTTTCAATATTTGTGGACAATGAAGGTGTAAAATATGAAATATAAAAATGTAAATATTCCTATTATTCTGTTTCAATAACCACAACATGTTATTTTCTCCTCATCTGGGCAGAACTCGTCATGTTCATAATGAAAGGTTTTGTCAGCAATATATCATAACATTCCTTATATTTTGACTAATCTTCTCTCATTTCTTTTTCTACGTGCTCTGTGCAGGCTTTTCATTTTTTAGCTGTTCACTCTTCAAAAGCCTCATTTCAAAGATATTTATTTCACTTGCTCAATTTTTTGTCGAATTTGTTCGAAACATTAATGACAGAACAAATTGTCAGTGTTATTTCCAACACCAACCTGAATTCTGCAACTCAAAATATTACTGAATGGACACTACCAACATAATTTCGAATTTCCAAAGCCCCCCGAGATGTCAATCATTCTTGGATGGACTATACATCCAGATTGAGGGGAGTACACATCTGAACCGTTCGGCAAGAAAATCTGATCAATCGGATGTAGATCTTTTTGCTCGATGTATTTCGACGGATCAAACGGATTTTTTCCACACAACAGAAACAGAAATTACTTTTCTGCCTTTGTCAATGGATTTTATCTGCATTTATGAGTTTCCTGCTTCGAATATTCTTGAACAGTCTGTTGAAATTTCGTGTCTTATGTTATTTGTTGTGTAGTAATAAATAAAAAATGCCGTTTGATAAAAAAATAATTATTCAAAATATTGAATCATCTCAACCAAGGGGTAGAAGTGTTGAGAGCTATAACAAAAGAATTAAAATAGAACTCAAACTACCTCTCTACGGCCGAATAGACCTTTGAGCACTAATTTAATATCTGGCAAACAGAAAAAACGCTCTGAAAGCTCTGTACCGTTCGTTTATTACAGAAAAATCTGACAAATCTGTACAATTTGTGATCACGTGACTAAAAAATCCGTCCGCTCTCGGATGCTAATGCCGAACGCGCTTTTTATTCTAAGCATTCGACAATAGTTGGTCTATGGTCTCAACTTTCATGGGAGGATCGATCACAGAACACATATATATCGATGCTTACCACAGATTTCAATAGCTCATTTCTTTGTAGTTCAAATATTCTGTAGTGAGTGTAAGCAGAACTACCTCACTTTTCTGTGGTTTTAGGACTTTTAGGGTTATAAATGTAGGCTAGCTTTTATTTACCATGAAATTTTTATTTTGAGATTCCTGCTAATTCTTCCATTATTGGTAACTATGGTCGTTTATATTTGATACAGAATTTTATTTACCAAAATGTCAAGTTTGGAACTCCAAAATGAAGAACGGGAAGTTCTTCAATCGATATATGATGGAGACCAACAATTCAAGGAGGTATCATCTAAGATTTTCCAATATAAGGTGAACTCATGTATTTTCTCATAATTCGCGTTTGTTAATACTCAACATAATTTCAGTATGGTGAAAATGAAACTATAAAATCATTTCTACTAGAGATAGAATGGACTGAGAACTATCCCGATGAACTCCCCAAAATAAATTTGGACACATTTTACAATAAACATGTGTAAGTATTCTGTTCAAAACATCTGTGATTATTATATATATATATATTCATTAACTCTAAATAGGATTAGTTCAGTGAAAGAAAAGATAAAGGAATTGGTAATTGAACAAGGTACACAGTTTCTCGGTATGTCGATGACATACTCTCTGTTCGAAGCTGTGAAAGAAAAATTTGAAGAATTAATACAAGAGCAGACTGAAAAAATCGAACCCCCATCAATTGAGAGTTTAACTATTTCTGATAATGCTGAAACAAATCAGGTAAAAACATTAAATTCAGATTTTAATAGCTTAGAAAAATAAATTTATACTTCAGAGACAATTTACTATTTAGTACACTAACGAGCCTTTCAGCCTTCTTTGAGTAGATTTTTAATTGTCAAAAAACTCAAGGGAAATCACCTTCAGATGTTTTCTTATTTTCATGTGGTAATTTAATTTGAATATTTTCTTGGTTGTAAAGTTGTGGTATTGATTTGGGTACACCCACCTTCTGGATCATGCATCCTCAAATTGGATTATCTGCAATTAACTGTTGTAAATATTTTTCAGGATTCTAAAAAAGCTCCAAAAAAGGAACAATTAACTAAAGCCCAAAAACGAAGACAATGGAATAGACTTGACAGTAAAGGTGAGAAACCAAGAGGTTGGAACTGGATGGATATTGTGAAACATTTGTCCCAAACTGGCTCAAAAGATGACAAACCTCCGACATCTTAATGAGCTTTGTAGGAAAATAAATTGTTTTATATTTAAATTGAGTTTTAATGTTTGGATTACTTTTTCTTGTTGAGATATGAACTTCTGTTTATTTTCCAATGTTCCATGCAGAGGGAATGAAAATTTGTATTCCATCCTGAAAAATTCTAAGTTACTAAATCAATTTCATCACTGTTAGAATATTCTCACCATTGACATCCAATGTCACAAAAAACATAGTTATTTCTGCTTCAACGAATTTATTAAATAATCTCAATTCGTTTGGAGTCATGTTTTGCTGATATTGGGTATTCCTTATCATTGATTTCATAAAAGTTTCCAGTCTAGCTATTGAATTGGTGTAATTTCTTTTTCTTATAACTTGAACATTCTATAGAACTCTAGTAATTAGTGCTCACAAAAATATAAATAAATAAGAAAGTATGAAGCACTAAAAAATGCTACAACTTACAAGTGGTTTATTGTTGTAGAAACAAGTTGCCATAGCTAACATCACAGCATGTACATAACTTTGAAGGACCTCATGTGGTTCACATTTTTTATCCAATGCAATATAAATGCACTTATTCTGAATGTCTGAGAAGATTAAGTAGGGCTTGTTTTCATACAAAAGCAGTAATTGCTCCATTTCCTTGAAATTAAACAACTTGACGATTCTGTTCAAAGAACAACCAATTTTTATTTGGAAACCACAAATATCTGAAACTGAATAAAAAAATCGAAAACAAAGGTGTTTAACTTTTCTCGTTGGAATTGTTCAAATTAATTGGTTCAGCAACCCAGTCAATGGATTTTTCTTACCACTTTCAAATTTGCTCAATACTTTGACTCTTTTGTTTTATCTAAGAAATCAAAATTTTCCCCAAAAAAAAACAAATCCTAGTTAGTTTCACAGAAACAAAGCAGTATTGCCCATAATAGGTATATTAAAAAAAATATTGGCATAATAAGAAATTGAAAATGTTGTGCAGACATTGGAATAAAGCATGGATGTCCATTCGCAGAAGAGAGCAGTGGTAGACATTCAATGCTGTATAATATCAAAATGTTGAAGTATTAACAGGCTCAAGGATATATAGAGCTTTTTCATACAATAATTTTTCAATGGGGTGTCTTGGTATTTACCATAGATTAATTATCTATATCTGAAGACTGGAATAAATGCATCTTAACAGCTACTCACCACTCAGACCAAAGCCAAGAATAACTGATTCTTCACTGTTTATGAGTGTAGGATTCAAACTATTATTCTTAAAGTAATCCCTTAACACTAAAACCATACGGGAGTCATTCAGTGTATCAATGATTAAACATGTTACAGCTTTGAAATTAAAATATAGATGTAGAATCATCATGAGAAATATAAAGGGCAATTCATACCTAAAATTTGAAGGTACAATTATGAATTACAATTTGAGTTGCTGAAAACTCACACAGGATTCGATATTACACTCAATAAATACAGACTAGTAAAACTCGCTAAAAGGTTTACCACAGTTTCTTGAGTTCCATCTTTAGCTGATATTTCCGCCATATTGCCTTGCTTTGCTTGATGGTTAGTGATAGAAGCTCTTGTTGCTCCACCTGCTATCCCAACCTTCCAATGGAAAATGCTTAAGTATATTTATGTCTGTTCAAACATTTTAAAGTAAATTATGATGATGACATTATTTGGTGATAACTCACTACAGATTTCATCATGGAAGTGAAGCATAATATTTCCATACTCCTATCAGGATAAAATGGGATACCCAACTCAATTGCCATAGCCAAATTATTCAAAGCATCAGCAAACAGTCTCCACTTTTTACAGTCACAATCTAACATATTCCTACAAAATATTTTTAATAGTTTTGAAATCCTACAGTGAATGATACTCACCCTTTCCACCAAGCAAAAAAAATTCTTCCAATCATACCAGAACCATCTTTTAAAATCCAAGTAATTGTTGCAGACAAAGCTGACGCCTTAGCATCACCAACTCCTACACCTTTAAGAATAGCTCGAGTGGTGAAACTGCCAGTGATCGTACTGCAAAATGCTTGCAAGGTATCCCATAATTGATACTCATAGTAATCATTACTGACACTATCAGGATATCCATAGGGAAGAATGATCTCTTTAAAAATGTCAGAAAATGTTAACCAGATATTTTTCCCGATGCTAGCTTTAGATTCTAATCGTTCTATTCTCATTGGATCTAAAATTGATTTCAAATACAATCTGGTTACGATTTCAAATGAGACCATACTTCTTTTTATGTATTCTGTTACTTTATTGCCACATGTTTCAACAAGTAATAATTCAGATTTCATAATGGATTTATAAATTTTACGAATTTACTGCGGAGAATTATTAGGTATCCACTATCCATTCAAAATCAACAAACGAATCATAAATTCTAACCTGAACATTTGTTTACGTCAATGATCTTTATAACATACCATGGAATTGAATATGGCAATCCCGAATTTTCTTTCCAGAGTGTTAAACTCATTAACCATGCATTGATCTTACCAAAGCAAATAGCAAATATCTAATTCTCTTGTCAAATTCCTTAATTTCAAGCTGTACTGGTCAGTCTCGAACGTTCAATTGCTATGATTGTGTATTGTATACAGGGTCTTTCACGAGGAACCTCACCCATATTTATACGGGAAACTACTAAACGTATTTTCATGAAATTCAGCACTTATAAGTATTTCACGATGCTGATGAAATCTAAAATAGTTTCAAGGCATGAGCATGAGGATATTTTCTGAGTTAATATCCAGTTTAGGGCAAGGGTGTGATGCATACACTCACATTATTTTTTTAACGTAGATTCAATATCTGCCATAAAAAAATGGGGTTCTAATTTGAAAAAATTGATTTTTCACGATTTTGTCATCCCTAACTTTGAAAGCGATTTTTTCACCCCCTGTATCATGAATCGCGATTTCGATTTTTAAAGTAGATACATCAATCTTACATCTTGAAAAATCCCAAAAATGAAAATTTTCCATCCAAAAACCTCGAAGTTATTCTTGTTTCAGCGGAGCTCTATTTTCGAATTTTTTTTCGAATTTTCCCGCTCAGAGAGAATTTTCCAACCAAAACTGAAAAAAGTTACATCAAAATAACTTGAAATTTTCTAAGGAATCTATTTCTGCAATAAAAAAAATGGTGTTCTAATGTGAAAAACGGAAGTTGACGTCATTTCCGGAAAAACCGGAGGTGCTCATGCCTTGAAAATATTTTAGATTTCATCAGCATCGTGAAATACTTATAAGTGCTGAATTTCATGAAAATACGTTCAGTAGTTTCCCGTATAAATATGGGTGAGGTTCCTCGTGAAAGACCCTGTATAGATGTTTGATTATAGCATTGTCCTTAAACAATGATTATAGTCTGGGTGCCGGTGGGACAAATTGCAAATTATTAATAAAGTTTTCTTACTTTCTGTATGACTGTATAGCTTAATTAGGTAGAGTCTACCACTCTACCACATTTTTCCTCTATGAAAATTTTTGTAATCGCGGCTTTTTTTCAGCAAACCTCTCGGATGTCGACCATATTTTCAATTTTTTTGAATTTTTCATACTCTCTTTTGTAAAATGCAATCATTAAAACAATCTGGGAGAAATAAGAAAACATGATTGTCCGACAAAAATAGTGTTGCTTTGAGCGTGTCTACCATCAACACAAGCGCGGATCCAGGGGGGGGGGTCATGGGGGTCATGACCCCCCCCCTGGACAGGACGAACCCTCAAATCTTTTGTGTTTGATAAAAAAAAATCAATTGGCGGGTATGTAATCCACCTGACCGTGACCCCCCCCCTTTCTCGAGAGCTGGATCCGCCACTGCATCAACATGAACATGACTGATGAAAATCACATTTTTTTAAATTATACATACATTCTTGATTTTTGCAGAATCGGTTGATATAACCTTATGAAATATGAAAATGCAATGGTCCGACAAAAAAAAAATGTGGCGTTTTTCTTGTCCGACAATTTCTTGAGGAAAAAAAATTATGAATATATTATGAAAATACAATGTAGGGCACCAGTTGTCCGACGAAAAATGTGGCGTTCATTCGGAAATTAAATATTCAATGCTCTTATTTGGGTATGCGAAGAGACTATACAGGGTGAGTCTTTGACTTGTACATATATTCTAACTGTAGATTCTTGAGGTCTAAAGAAACCTTTTTTTCATTTTCCATTTTTCCGAATTCGGCTCGGTTAAAGAGATATAGCCATTTGAAAAAAAAAATTGTGCTAAATGCGTCCCTGATATTATTCTCTACAAACACCTCAAAGTTCATATTATTCAATTGAAATTGATGTGATTATTAGATATTCTGGGTGATACATTTAGAAAATACTCAAGCACTAACCTTATTCGAATAAGAATGTTACAAACACGATATTTCCTAGCAAAAACGCTAAGTTTTGTTCCATCATTTCTGCAATTGAAATGCCATATTTCTCACACCAAAATAATTTCCTTCTTCGATTATCCTGAAGATTAGTTTGTAAACATTAATAATTTGTTCATATTTGCCTCGATACCCTGAAACTATCTTATAAAAATAAGTTTCTCACTAACCTATCTTAACTCCATTAATCAGTCATCTGATTCGAGGTCAATGACCTAACCTAATCCATCTCCTCTGTGATAGGGATCACAGAATTCTAGAGAAGACGATGCCAGATTGTGTTGATTTTCTCAGTAAAAAATGGTATAGGCGAACTCAAGAAAGCAGAACGTCCCCTATCGTTAACGGAAGAACTAGTTTTGTTTACTTTTCGCTAAAGGCTTCTACGCATTGCTCTTTGGAAATGCCAAACGAGTAGTTCTGATTCTCGCCGATCTGAATTACAGTCGTGGTGCGCTGCCGGCTGCGATGTAGCCGCCACGCAAGACAAGCCGTTGTTCTGTGTCTCTGGTCTCATCACACTATCACAGGCCAGCCAGTCTCTGATAAAATGAACGACGCTTAAACGCGATAACCTTTCTACATGGATTCAATTCATTTATTTATTTACTCGCAGAGAATAAAGCAAACAGGTGTGAGGTGATGCTTGTGATATGTGATGTGAAAACCGTGTAGGGTCGATTAAAAATTCCAAGAGGATATTGTTAAGAAGATAGATATTTTCCTGAAGGACTGGTATCAACAAATTTTTAATAGAAACTTGCTTATAAACTGTGTAATTTCATGCTTCTCGGAATTCAGTTGATAAACATTGACAACATTGTTAATTTGTTAAGAGACCAGAGAAGAAACAATATTCGATGATATTTAATTCAGGGAAGCATTCAGATTTTTTATGAAATTCATGGTTTTTTCCTCAAATTTCTTCGTATACATTTAGGAATAACTCGAAAACGACGCGTTTTATTGAAAAAATATAAGAATACTTTTATTCTCTAAAATGGTTGATTCTTTCGAAAATATGAACCGTTTATCCTTTTCAAGTGATTTGATAGTGTTTTTGCATGAATTTATGAGTCGACCACCCTGTAACTTTCGAACTAGGAGAGATATTGAATAAGTTTCGATTGAGGAATATGCACAATGAATAGAGTAAAGAATCAACCAAAATTCAGTTCATTTGAAATAACGGTTCCGAAGATATGAACAGCAAAGTGTTTTTTTCGTGGATTTTCGACACCCTGTATCTCCCAAACCAAACCGAATTTTGAAAAATGGTATGGGAAAAAAGTGTTTCGTTTGATGAGAGGAATCTACAGTTAAAATATATGTACAAGTCAAAGACTCACCCTGTATATGCAGTTTTCTTATATAACTTTGCTAATGTTATTAATGAACATTTGATTTTCTGAGGATCATTTAAGAAGGATGTGCTGAATAATATCATTCAACTGTCCGACAAAAAAAGTTTGACAATTTCTTAGTCCACCGAATGAAAGTGATCGGTCTCGTGAGACTCCGTTTTCATAACTAACATTTTCAATAATATACAGGGTGGCCATTTGAAAACGAAACAGACGAGATTACAGACGAAATAAATTTTTTCGATAGAAATGCTCGGACAGGTCGATTTCTGTTTCGAGGGGGACAACTTAAGATGTAGGTTACGGACGCATAGCGCTTCAACCCTTGCTGCTACAACCCCCACCCCCAATTTTTGAATAGGGAAGGTATTTTTATACTTATTTCAGCACAGTAATTTTTTTTTCATTTTATGCATTAGGTCTCGAAATATTCATGCGTTAGTTAATTTTATCACTTAAATTAATTTTTTGCGAATAATTGACATTTCGTGCTTCCGAAACACCAAAATTTCCGTACTTGTATTTGGAATTGCAAAACATCTACCACTGGGCAAATGAAGTCATACCGTACGTGTTAATGCTACTAGGGTCAGATGTTCAACTAGCTGTTTTATTCACTGAAATCATTCTCCAACTGTACGGTATCAGAACGATTTGAAGTATTGATCTAAAAAATAAGACTTTTCAAAGCAAAGTAAATAATTTATCAAAAACTCACATCAATTAATTAATTTGAAGCTCAAAATGTCGATTTTTCACAAAAAAACACTTCAAGTGCCATGAAAACACCACTTCATTTTCAAATACTTAGTTAAGAATATTTCGAGAACTAATGCATAAAATGAAAAAACAATTACTGTGCTGAAATCAGTATAAAAATACCTTTCAAATGAGGTATCACTCACCCCATCTTCCCTATTCAAAAATTGGGGGTGAGGGTTGTAGTAGCAAGGGTTGAAGCGCTATGCGTCCGTAACCTACATCTTAAGTTGTCCCCCTCGAAACAGAAATCGACCTGTCCGAGCATTTCTATCGAAAAAATTTATTTCGTCTGTAATCTCGTCTGTTTCGTTTTCAAATGGCCACCCTGTATTTGAAGGGTACAGGGTAAAAACCGGCCAAGTCACTTTTTGTTACTTTCGATCTAGAGCCATTTTTATGTTTTATATTCATTGTTGTGAGGGCATGTTTTCGACAATTGATCAACTATGAATGGGGATTCTTCTTCTTCTCGTGCCTACACGCTTACAGCGTGTAGGCGATCATTCACTAATTAGTCTATTATTCGCCCCTCCGCGGCGAGTGCGAATATATCACCCACACATTCCTCACTCCGCACCAGTTCCTGATATCGCGCAACCGAGTGTTGTTTTCGGCCTGGACCCCTGCTACCTTCTATTTTACCCATTAATAATTAATAATAAGGGCCGGTATTATAAAGGTCAACCGAGGATTCAACCGTTGCGCCAACAACCAAATTCCTCACTATCTGGTAGTTGGCGCACGGTTGAATCCTCGATTCGCCTTTTATAATACCGGCCCTTAGGGTGTTATATTTGTTGCCTCGGAGTATGTGACCCAGATAAGAGATCTTGCCCTGTTTTATAGTTCTCAGTAGTCCACGCTCAAGGCCGGCTCTCCTGAGTACTTCCTCATTTGTTACCCGGTCCACCCATGTAATTCTCAATAACCTGCGGAGTGTCCACATCTCAAAAGCCTCTATGCGGTTCATGGATTTTACTTTAAGTGACCAAGTTTCGGCTCCATATGTTACTATAGAGTATAGGCCAAATACATATAGCATTTCACCAAACGAAGTCTTATGCTCAACGATACTTCTCTTCGACAAAGATATTTTTGAAATTTAATAAATGCAGATCTTGCCATCGCCGTTCGCACTACATCACTATCCAATTTGTCATTAATGTTACAACCGAGGTACCTACTTGAATCTGTTGACTCTTTCTATGGGTTTATGGTTTAGCGTCAATCATTTTTTGGGTCTGATTATGTTGTTCTCTGCTGATGATCATGAATTTTGTCTTATTGGTGTTGATTATGAGTCCATACTCCTCCGGACCCCATCGGCTACGGCCTTGGCTGAGTGTCATTGAGGCAATAAACATAGCCGCAAGTATAAAAACGCTCCGGCACATGCTGAGCTCGTATCTTGGTTGATTTCACGTTTTTCAACGGCCGGGAATTTGAAAAAACGGAGATGGAATTGTCGAATTTTAACGTAGTATGAATTCTTTCGATTCATTTCTGGAACAATCTGACATCAATTCAAACCAATCAGGGGACGAGATTGTTCCCTTCTTTCAAGATTTTAGAATTTTCAGCGCGTCATGACCCTGCCATTTTTGAAGGTTTTATAAGGGCGAAACGACCTGCGGAAGGTCTCTTTTGCTCTTTTACGCTCGTTTAAACGTTATTCGAATTATTATTCGCTTCTCCTCATTTCGAACACCACTATAATTTGCCAGTTTAATTTGACCAGTTTAGAGATTTAAGCATCGATTTATCCGATTTAATTTCCCGTGGAAAATAAAATCAGTGCGAGTGAGATTCGAGGCAGAACTCCTAATTAATTTGTGCAGTGCATACTTCAGGAAACCGGAAAGGCCCCGTTCATAGTCATTACATGGCATCATCCGTTGAATATCATTCTAACAATTGAATAATTGTGTGTTCCACGACTTTTAAACCATTTTTTTTATTATTTCTTATCTGATTTATGATTTTATCCCTTTGTGATTCCTTAATCTCTGGATTTATCAGCAACCTTTTTGAGGATTGAGTTCGGCGAGATCACAACGGGCTTACGACCGCGCTTCACCCTTGCTCAATTCACTGAAGGTTGACGGGAATCCAAGAGACTTTGTCAAGCCGAGAGGTTTCATTTTCTGCGACCACTCGTATGGACGTTGTTGGTTCACTACCGTACCCGACTTGTTTTCGACCCCATTTTACTTTCAAGATTTCATCTTGTATTTTGATTCCTTGTGGGGCCTTTATCTCTGTGTTTATCAGCTACCTTTTGGGAATTGAGATCGGCGAGATCACAACGGGGTTACGACCGCGCTTCACCAATTCTCAATTCACTGAAGGTTCACGGATATACGAGAGACTTCGTCGAGTCGAGTGATTCCCTTTCGCTGGTGTTACTCGCCTGAGCGTTGTTGGTCCACCTCCGTACCTTACCTGTATTTTATCCACATTATTTCTTCGATTTTATACTATATCATATTTCTTTGTGTTTCCTTAATCTCTGTATTTATCAGCGACCTTTTTGAGAATTGAGATCGGCGAGATCACAACGGGGTTACGACCGCGCTTCACCCTTTCTCAGTTCGCTGAAGGTTGGCGGATATACGAGAGACTTCGTCAAGCCGAGGGGTTCCATTTTTCTGGAACTACTTGTCGAAGCGTTGTTGTTTCACAACCGTACCCGATTAGTATTTTACATCCCTTTCATTCCAAGATTACCTATATCTTGTATTATTATTTCTTTGTGATTCCTTAATCTCTGGATTTATCAGCAACCTTGTTGAGGATTGAGTTCGGCGAGATCACAACGGGGTTATGACCGCGCTTCACCCTTGCTCAATTCACTGTTGAGGGGAATCCAAGAGACATCGTCAAGCCGAGAGGTTCCATTTTCTGAGACCACTCGTCTGGACGTTGTTGCTTTACTGCCGTACCCGACTTGTTTTCGACCCCATTTTACTTTCGAGATTTCATCTTGTATTTTGATTCCCTTGTGGGGTCTTAATCTCTGTGTTTATCAGCGACCTTTTGAGGACTGAGATCGGCGAGATTACAACGGGGTTACGACCGCGCTTCACCCTTTCTCGGTTCCCTCAAGGTTGACGCAAACACGAGAGACTTCGTCAAGTCGAGGAGTTCCATTTTCCTGGGGCTACTTGTCTGGACGTTGTTGGTTCGCAACCGTACCCGATTCCTATTTCACTCAGCTGTGCTCGACGATTCGTATTTCACGGCAACGTCTTTGTGGGTTGACATCGGCGAGATCACAACGGGGTTACGACCGCGCTTCACCCTTTGTCAACTAGCTAGACGTTTGCGGATTTACTAGAATCGCTTCGTCAGGTCGAGAGGTTCCATTATCTGGAGTCCCTTGTCCGGACGTCGTTGCTGCCACCGCTGCCCTTGTTTCCCTTGTCATATCCGCCACAGTCTAAGTATTGTCCGATAATTTTTATTTTAACATTTGAGTGTGCAAGTAGTTACATTATATGATATTTTCCGTGGCCTGCCGAATCTTGAAGTTTTGCTTTGCTACTCCCGTACTTCCCTGTTCACCGTCCAATTCTCGCATTCGCTCACCTCGCCGACCATCTTGATCTTGCTCACCCGATCACCGTTTATTCTTGAATTTATTAATCACCGTAAAATACTTACCTATATTTGAGTCTTTTCTTTTAATTTCATGCTTACTTTTTGAATGAGATCAGTTTAAATTTTTCACTCTCAGTATTAATCGATTTCTCCCCATTGTTATTTCAGTTTGAGATCAGTTAACTTTGTAAAATCCATTTTGGTGTTTTCAAGTGAACCTTTATTGTTGGCAACATTAACGATAGAAACATAAATTTTAATCGCTAACTTCCTAGATTAAACCGTACCCTTCTCCACTGTATAAAAGCTACCTTGGTAGAAGTGGAGAGTTCAAGGCGCCACAACCTTGTTAAACTTGTGGCTGGCGCTCGAGCTTTTATTTCCCGTAAAGGTGACTGCGCCCTTGAAGTACTCCCCCTAATTAAGGGATCTCCACATGGTTCAAAATCTCTGGAACTGGAGGGCGAGCTGTAGGAGGCGTGATGATGACAGCTCTGATAGGGGGCACAATAGACCTTAAGGTCGCAGTGAACTGTAACCCCTTTTCACTATAACTATAACTATGGTTCAATGGACCTCAAAGTCCATAATTTGAGGAAATAACAACTGAAAACATAGGTTTATGGTGTGGAAAGTTTCCTATAGCTTTCTAGAATCTATAATCAATAATTTTTCAGATTCAGATGATGACGAGGAGGTTGGCCTTACTGACGAATTAGCAGATTCATCGGATAGGGATTCTGATGAGGATGACAATGACTATAGAAGAATATATCTGCAGAGTATATTCTCTGAGAACTAATGATATTGATTTAGAACGTTTGGAAATTTTCGAGAAAACTTTCAGCAAAGAAGCACAAACAGAAAAAGTAGTCAAACGTCAACTGAAAGGATTTGACGCCTCTATAATGCCACCAACCAAAAGGAAGCTAGGGCTAGGGGTTGAACTCTGCTCTCCAATTCCAAAACCATTGTTTTTTTTTTATCAGATTCGAATGAAAATGTCAGTTAACGATTTGAATTATTCATTTTCAATTAAAATCAATAGTTTTATTTCAATAATAATCGAAGTCGAAGAAACATTCTGAGACAAAACCATATTTTTGAGTGTTTTTTTGTCCGACTGAGGATTTGCCGCATTTTATATAGTGGACAGTTGTTTTTTCTATAGGAGGAATCTCTCTAAAACATAAATTCATTCTTGTCCTAAAAATATTAATGAATTCAAAAACTCAAAAAAAACGTCGTTTTCGATTTGTCGGACAGAAAAACGCCAATTGCATTTTCATACAGAGTGTAACAGCGAAATGGAATGAATTCGATAACGAATAAATGAGGGGGTGTTAGGAAAAAAGCTCGAATACGTCGATTTGTAATTTTAAATGCGCATATTTTTCAAGAAAATAAAATTAATAAGGATGTTCCATGCGACCGTGGCCAATACCAACTTTCTCATTTCAAATGCAACCCTCTGTATATTATTTATTTTTGGGTTCTTCAGAAAATTCTAGACATAATGCATGTACAATGTCCTATATCTATCTTCAACTTTTTCGAAAATATCTCGACATCGGCGAGATCACAACGGGGTTACGACCGCGCTTCACCCTTTGTCAACTAGCTAGACGAAGAATGAAAAACTGATGGCAACTCAGGAGCTCATAGAAGACGATTTCGATAGGAGAATGTATTTTTGTGAGCAAATGATGGCAATGTTAGATAACAATGTGATCCAATCAGAAAATGTTTTGTTTTCTGATGAGAGTACATTTACACTACACGGTCATGTTAATCGTCAAAATTGCCGCTATTGGTCTGATGAGAAACCTCACTGGATGAGAGAAGAACATACGCAATATCCTGAAAATGTTAATGTTTGGGCAGGAATTGTTGGAAATCATATCGTAGGTCCCTTTTTAATTGACGCAACTTGAATGGAGAAAAATATTTAGAACTAGGTACTCCAAAATAATGTCGTACCAACTTTGATAAACTTATATCCTGATCCAGCAAATCCACAAGTTCCTGCCACTATAATATGGTTTCAGCAAGATGGAGCACTGCCCCATTACCAAATCAGTACCTACTTGAACCAAATTTTTCCAAATCAGTGGATAGGGAGGCGCGGATCGATAGAATGGCGACCACCCTAGTTGTCAATCTGGAGTACAACCACCAACAGGCCCACAGACGATCAACGTGTTTGTCAACACGGCGTGTTGACAACAAAGTTGCTCGTCTGTGGGCCGCTTGAGAAGCAGTTACCAATTTTCATCTGACAATGAAATCTCAGCTGCAGATGAGATCATTCCTTGTATAAAGAAAATACAAATATTTATACCTTAAAAATGTTTTTCTTACATTTTACGCATGAAACAACATTTTTAGTTTATTTTATGAAAAGTTTTTGATAAAGTCGGATCTATATCAGATTATTTCGTTTCAGTCGAGTCGAGTTCGATGATATGCAAAGAATTGTAATAGTACATATATCCCACCAAAAATATTCTGTAAAAAACTAGCCAAGTCTCGATGGAGCTACTTGCTTATCTCTAAAAAGAAATGAAATCTAGACAAAGTCGTGCCCAGTTTAAGGCTCCTCACTGCGATTTATTTATTATCATAGGTAATGTTGTTTGACTTGGCCGTTGAACATTTTTTATACGTTAGTGGGTACAAGTCGATTTTGTTTATACGTAATGTTATATCTGTTGTATAACTACCTATGTTTGTTAAACGAGATAAAAGCCCATACTGGTTTTGTTAATTAGACGCTAGTGTCTCATTTTAGGCTTTTGTGGATTGTGCAACACACGTATTCAGCATTGACAATGCTGACTTCTGCTCTCTTCTTTTTGGAGCGTCAAATCGACCACCGATCTTAAATAAAATAGACGTACAGACAGTCTTCTATCAATGATTATAAGTCCGTCTGTACTGGAAATAATTTTTTATACTGTTTGTTTCAAGCTCGCATGAGTATTATTGAAATACGCAGCTTTATCATCAAGCCTACAATTGACTGGTTATTGAATCAATGTTCTTCAAGTGGCAATTTTCCATCGTGAATGGGTAGCGTTTCTGGCGACAGATTGGTGCAATGGTGTCATGGAGCACCTGGTTTTGTACCCTTGTGTACCCTTCAACGGCCAAGTCACACAACATTAACTATAATAATAAATAAATCGCAGTGGGGAGCCTTAAGCCGGCCATAGACATCGTTATTTTTCATCCGTTTATAACGCCGCGATACGAACCGTCCCGGCAAAAGCGCCAAAAACCGATGTGTATGGCGAAAAACCGTCGGTACGAATCGTCGGTACAAATATCTGCCGATGCTTGATTTTTGTCACGACGGTTCATCGGTTGTCGTGCCATACCGACTGTGTGTGGGGATTTCGTCGAGAATCGGCGGTTATTTTCCATTAGCGTAGTACAAGTCGCGTCCTCTCCACAAGTGCGTCTACTTCTGCTGTTTCTTAATCACTTCTTCTATCACTATTTTTGACCGGGATGGATCAGAAGACGGCGAATAAACAATTAATTGTGGATTTCATCCATTTGGACAGGTTGCATCCTTGTCTATGGCGAATTAAATCAGCAGAATACAGGAATAGAAACAAGAAGAGGGAAGGTTATGTAATATTATTGAAAAAATATCATGAATTGGAAGGAAGGCGCTGATATTAAAACAGTGAAGAATAAATTTGATTATTTTTTATTCAGCACCGAAACCGCGGCCGCCACTGCTAAGAGATGTTTCCTCTTCATGACGTGCTTAATCGTGAACGACAGTAAAATAACGGGAAGAATTTACCGAAGTGTGTGGGCAAAACAGTTCTGCGATATGACTCGGCGGTTCGAATCGCGGCGATGAAAACGGATGAAAAATAACGATGTCTATGGCCGGCTTTAAACTTGGCACGACTTTGTCTGAATTTAATTACTTTTTAGAGATAAACAAGCAGCTCCATCGAGACTTGGCTAGTTTTTTACAGAATGTTTTTGGTGGGATTTCACTTCTTTTTGTAGAAACATGGGCATATTGATTTATTTTAATAGATTTTCTCATTTGACACATTTTTTAGGAGTAGTTTTTTTATTACAAATTTTAATTTTTTTTTTCCTGTTCTGAACTATGGTATATGGAGCCTCAGATTTTTTTTTATTGAATTCAGCGTCCTCGAAAACCCATAGTTTGATACCAAACTTGTGCATATCTATCTTCTACCCGATTTTTTTTCGGATTTAATTCTTTCTCTCCCAATCTCACCACCGCAGACCCATCTGATGATAACAATTGAAAAAAAAGGTAATAATCGGGTGATCAGTCTCATACACAGGTATAATTTTTACTGTCTCAGTTATTGTTCCGGCCTAGCTTTCGGAAACCTATCGTTTCCTTGAACAATAAATGAGACAGTAAAAAACATCACTGTGTATAAGACTGATCACCCGATTATTATCCTTTTTTCAATTTATATTCTACAGTCGATATTCACATATTGAGTATAATAACAATGTGTTTCTACGCGCATAAACTTCCATGCATGATTGTGCGTGATAGCCCGTGAGCTCACGTGACGTGACATCAATGGTAGGTACTCCAGATCTGCGATTATCCTAGTTTTTATAGTTTTCCCTTTTTGTGGCCATTAAACCCTAACTCTGTACCAAATTTCAGCTCTCTGAGTTCATGGGAAGTACTAGTTCTATTTTGATGATCATGAGCGAGTGAGTGAGTGGGTGAGTGAATGAGTGTCGAAAATGCGAAACTTTGCTTTCGCTTAACTTCGCAACTGAATGACCTACACACTTGAAATTTTGGATTTTAAGTACGTGATTATAGCCCACTGGATGACGAAAATTTCAGCGTTCTGGTCTTATCCAGAGGTTCTCAAATAGGAGCCTGAAAATGCGGCGAAATGGTTCCAGTAAAGGATGGTACGGCAGTGTTTGCTTCGCGCTCGACTTGGCGGGGGCACTACCGTGCCCCCAAATTCTAAAACTAGTTGCAGAATAGGCTCCTATTCCAATACGAATGCGAAATTCGAATACGAGCGAGATTTCGAACGCTTGAGTGCTAGAATTGCATACTGCAATGAGTACGAGTATTATAGCATACATTAATTCCACAGTCGGTGCGAAAATCTCGACCAATGAGGATACAGTGCTCTATTCCGTTTTATTTCTATCTACGTCAGACGTCAGCTTAGTGGACGTGCGGTGGAAACTGGAAATTCGAATGTCTAATGTAGTATAACCTATTTTCATTTTCTATAAGATTGAAGACTGAATTGAAAGTGATGATTGCATTATTTTTATTTTTGGAGGTACCTAGTACTTTGATATTCGAAGACTATCTAATGACTGTTATTTGATTATAGATATTTATTAAATGGAATGCAGAAGAAACAAGCGCTTTCGAGAATTCCTGAAATTACACTAACTGTTCTTGGAATTAAGGATCAGAAATAAATATGATGCATATAGATTTGTTCATACATTTATGACCATCAGATATGTTTCAATATCCCTCAATTTAGTGCTGTTCTACTCAACAGCTGCTGTTGAGTAGTTTTAACAAGTGAATTGTTGGTAAACTTTTAGGACTTGCTTCAGCAGTAGCTGATTTTTTATGGATTTAGTTTTTCATATTGAATAGCTTTTCCAACATATACAATGATGTTCGTTTATAACGAACCTCAAGAGACCGACAAAAACGGTTCACAATAAAAGGCAATAACAAGATCTATCTATATATCTGAAATTGGTTCGTTATAAGCAGACAACACTATTTATATGTATGTATAGAGTATTAAGAAAAATAGTTTGAAGTAAATCCACGTTTTCCCAACCATATAGAATGAATCTGTCAAAATGAAAGCTAGTTAGTTACCAGTGGAATCTAACAATTTTGAAATTTCGCACAGATTGAAAATACGATCAACATATCTATAGGTTCTCATGACCATTATATACCATGAAATGCTAAGCCTACATAAGTATAGATCATTATTTTATAACCAACGAGTGTTAAACCCTATAGAGGAATATATCAAGGAACAAATATTCCCAGAAATTGAAAACTGGATCGAGCAATACTTCACGGAAACTTTCAGTTATAGAATAGTTTAATTGATTTGTCAATTCCCTACGATACCATTGAGTTTAAATATATAGAACATGGACAAGAACACAACAGAATTTAATTAATGTCATCAATTTCATTATAAGACTGGTAGTGTGGTAGGTAAATAAAAATCAAATACAAATTATGAAAGTATTTATTTGAACATCTTTAATAGTGCAGCAAATACTACAGAATGTACATAATTAATTATTGAAGAAAAAAATTCATCATATAGTAACTTAATTGAATTGGGAAAATTAGATTGATTTTTATAGAAAGGTACCAACCGGTATAACAACTTCGATTGCATTCGTAACATGCCAATCTGCCATCACTAGATTTTTGGCACACTCGTTTATTATAGTCAATATTCCTGTTATCCAAAGCTCGCCAAGCCTCAAATTCCTCCTCAATCTTAAAACTGAGAAAAGACGTCTTGATACTTAGAGTATGAATCTGTTCTAGATGCTGGATCAACATATCATGAGACTCGAGAGCAATTTTTACTTCTTCGGGACAAATAGGGCACTTTATATGCATGCACAGTCTGTTTTTTAGTTGGTTCCACATGGTGAACATCTTTCAAGTGACGATTTTGTCGGAACACTCGAATATTTCTTTCGACAAACTTGACAAATTAGATTGTTGCTGAAAATTGATAGTTTCAATAATACAGAATACATATAATCAAACAATGAACACTCACTTATCCATCCTGAATGACCGACCTGTTCAGTAAAAAACCTAGAAATGCAAGAAATACTAGAGAATTGCTGGTCTACAAAAGTAGTTTCGATTTCCAATATTCTAATCCTTCAAATCAAAGTCGGTTAGCACAAATACTTAGTCACAGGTATACAGGTAACAGAAGTTATTTTGTATGACAAATATTGCACTTGCCACTTTAAAATATAACTTTGGTAATTATTTAGAACTAAAAGAGCAGTGTTGGGGATCTTTGTAATACTCGTAAATATTTCAGATTTCGAGCTTACGACAGTGACACAGAGGTTATGTTATGATTTGAAACTTCCGAACTTCGTGATCTAGAAGAGTATGACAGAGATGACCTAATTCTCTCTCTGTCGTTCATTCACGACGTGCGCTTGCCGCTGATTGGTCGAAAGATTTCGCACCGACTGTGGAATTAATGTATGCTCGAGTATTATATACGACATTTTCTCTATTAATTTCTCTATTAAATTTCGTGAAATACTGTTGAAATTCAATGAAAAATTCAGATTATACATCCTAGTGACTTTTGTGTTGTATCTTGGCTGCAGTTATGGTGACTGTTACGAAATTGATATTTCTAAGATGCCTAGAATACTGGTGTAAGCACTCGTCAAATTTTGAATGGAATGACGTTGGACCAAATTGAGAATATCGGCAAGATTTCGTTTTTTCCACTTCAGGTGGCGCTCTTCACTAATTATGTCATACAACGTCATTACGGTCCTTTTTCCCTTGATCGATTTGATTGATTAATCAACAGCTGATCTGCCAAAGTAATTATGACTTGACCATAGAATGACATTTTTATATGGTGAAAGTCTTATACTTTTCCTCCATACTGATATGAATTAAAATATCAAGAATATATTCCTAAATTATTGCTTGACAAAATTATCGGCTAATGATACAACATGTTCACCAGAATAAATTCGAATATTTGGAATAATAATAAAAATCAGTCATAATTAGTGAAAAGCGCCACCTGAAGTGGAAAAAACGAAATCTTGCCGATATTCTCAATTTGGTCGAAACAAAATCTAATCAGTGCAATCACCATGTGTTCAGTCATCGAAGATATTTCCAAATTGACGTGTGTTGAAAATTGATAGGATCGGAAGTCATTGTTGACAACCATGAAACCAAAGATATTCTATATTGTAGAATATCTTTGCACGATTGCACGAAACGAAAAATATAACTGAAAACAATGCTGTAATCACGGATACTCAAACAGTTTGAGTATCCGTGGCTGTAATGAGTTCATTACAGCACTGTTTTTAGTACTGTAACGAACTCATTACAGCAATGTTTTTAGTACTATGATATGAACTCATTACGATACTGAAATGGAGAAAAATTATTATTTGAATGATTTGTCTAAAAAATTTAAAAATGAATTAAAAAATCATCAAGGTTTTATTGTCGACCTCGAAGGGGAGCCATGGTCCCCCCTCGACACTGGCGGATACAGGGGGCGGGGACCTCGAAATTGACAAAACAATCCCTTTATTAGTAGTCTTCTAATGTTGGTTGAAAAATTCTATCTATTCATGCCCCCGCCCCCCCTCCCCTTAAAATTCATGCCCCCCCCCCCCTGAAAAACTGTCTGGTTCCGCCAGTGACTCTCGAATCCGCCATTGATCGACCCTATGAATATAATGATTATTAACGTAATCGTTCAAAATACAGGCTGCAAGCATGAAAAAGCACGCAATCATTTCACTATAAGAGTAAATAACGAAAAATCGATAAAAGATTGACGTAGATGAACTTTAACCTGATGGATTTTCCTTGATGACATTTGAAGTGGTAATTAGGTTATTAATCTCTCAATGTATAAATATGTATTGAATATTGCAAAATCGTCACAAATTTATATCGAAGGAATTCATGAAAGACTATTCTCATCCAAAGTAGAATGTTCCCAAAAAGTTCTTCAATACCAAAGTGGGTTTTTTCAAAGTTGTGTCTTCATTTTTAACAGGAGGCATAACTCACCGAAAAGATCCATTTCGCATTAGAAGTTATTAGCCCTTGAAGTCAAATATCCTATTCAGTGAAAAAAGAAGAACGATCTTTGTGAGCGCTCGTTCCACTTAAACAGAGGGTTATATCATCTCGTTACGACGTCTGTAATTTGAGCCGAGAATGGTCCCAATCGACTAGGTTGGACTTACCTATTGATCAGGAATGCGTGGTCAAATTCAATTGTGTCCGTCCGTAGGACTTGAAATTGTCATGGTATGCTCGGATCTCGAATGGCGCTGTTGAGTTAGTTGATGGGTGAAATTCGCCCAGGGGTCGCATAAATATGGCCGTTCGAAATGTTTATTTCCTGATAATTTCGAAACTACAGATTCGATCTAGATGAAATTTTGCATTTGGATGGAGAGAGACGTGCCAAATTTTGTCCAGGATAGCTCAACCAGAATAATATTTCTGTAATGATATTGAATAAATACAAGAGCTCTCCTGGGGAGAAGGAATGGACGCTGCTGTATCAATTCTATTTCATTACCACGAGGAATTAAAGAATGAAACGAAGAACACACAAAAATCTTCTCTTCATTCTAAACCGAGTAAGTCCTTCTGATGTATCAACTTTGTGGTATCAAACTAATGAAAAAAATCTGAATTTTGAACATTCTCCGCCGGGAAAATGCATCTATGCATTTAAAGAAATAATTATTAAAAAAATGAAATATTGAGATAAAGGAGAAAAAATAACAATAAAAAAACGAAAAGTAAAAGTTAAAGAAAGTTAAGCTTATAACTAAACTGTCCGATCTGCGTATGGGCGTCTGGCATATTTCGAAAGCGAAGAGGAGAGGAGCAGGGACGGGCCGAAGCCAAATTTTTGGGGGGGGATAGCTTCGAAAATTTTCCAACTGTGCATTAAAGGATTAGAAAACCAACGGTTGAAGGGGGGAGTGGTATTTTGGATTGCGTGTCAATGTTTTTTTTTCCCGAGAGCATTAAAAATATTTAGAAAATTTTGTAGTGTAGTTTTTTAATTCTGCATTAGGTACTAGATTAACACACTCCACGCTCTACAGGATTATACAGCATCTGTTATCATTATTTTGTATGTTTCGATTTTCAAGTTCAATTCCGAAGAAAAATAAATGATTTATTCAAGTAAACTGAAAAAAATCCACATACTACACACTTCACTTTGAATCTTTTTCGGTCCATTTTTGCGAACTCAAGGGGCCGTTATACTTCGGCCGACGGCTACGGCACCGATTCTCCATTCAAAAAGTGCCTTTCATTTTTCCAAGTTCACGCTCTCAATTTTTCACCAAAAAGCTTGATTTTTTTTAAATTGAAGATGAAGGATGTCTTGAGGGCACTCCAATTTCTTCTCTTTGATAAAATTATTTTTTCGCATGAAGAAATCGGCTACGGCACCGATTCTCAATTCAAAAAGTGCCTTTCATTCTTCCAAGTTCACGACCTCAATTTTTCACCTAAAAGCTTGATTTTTTTTTAAATTGAAGTTGAAGGATGTCTTGAGGGCACTCCAATTTCTTCTCTTTGATAAAATTATTTTTTCGCATGAAAAAATCGGCTACGGCACCGATTCTCCATTCAAAAAGTGCCTTTCATTTTTCCAAGTTTACGTCCTAAATTTTTGAGCTAAAAGCTTGATTTTTTTCTTGAAATTGAAGTTGAAGGATGTCTTGAGGGCACTGCGATTTCTTCTCTTCAAAAAAATCATTTTTTCGCATAAAAAAATCGGGTTGAATTTGAGAGTCTATGAAAATTGACTTCATAATCGTTTTTCGGCGGTTGTTCATCCATTTTTTTTAGAAAATTCATTGGAGTGCCCTCGACAAATCAATTTTCTATATTGAAAAAAATCCATTTGGATATACGCTTAATTAATGCAAAAAATTATGGAAATACTGAAAAGACTTCCAGAAACTGTGAAATCGCAGAGAACTGTCTGAAGTTCCAGGAGAATTAAAAAGAATCAAGCTTTCAGGTGGAGATTTTAGGACGTGAAAAATGAAAATCGAAAAATGAAAGGCACTTTTTGAATGGAGAATCAAACACTTCAGTGGCGCACCGAGGGGGGGGGGCTGTCGGGCTGCAGCCCCCCCCGAGCTCAAAAATAAAGGATTGTTTTCGTCGTTTTCGAGTTTTTTTGTATGTAAAACCCTGATTACTCTCGAGCAGCCCCCCCCGAATGAAATTTCTGGGTGCGCCACTGAAACACTTGGTAGCAATTCGGAATAAATACCATTTATTGCTGGTTATACACATTGCACATTGGGCCAAATCTGCCAAATACTCTAAATATACTCTAACAAGAATTTGTACAATTGGCGCTATTCTCTGCATGCTTTTGTCCGGCTAAACATGGGCTTAGTTCTACCGGTTCAATAAACATTAATTTAAAACTTCATTTAAAAAAAGTCAAATTCATTCACATTTTAAGAAAACTTTTGTAGAAATATGTATTCCAACTCCATTGAAATCTCTCCAACTTCTTCAAAATTTTCCCAACTGCTTCGGAATTTTCCCAACTTCTTCGAAACTTCTCCAACTGCTTCGAAAATTTTTCAACAGCTTCGAAAATATTCCAACTGCTTTTAAAATTTGCCAACTCTGTTCAACATTGGGGACTCTTGTAGAAATTTGTATTCCAACTCAATTGAAATCTTTCCAACTTCTTCAAAATTTTCCCAACTGCTTCGGAATTTTCCCAACTTCTTCGAAACTTTTCCAACTGCTTCGAAAATTTTTCAACAGCTTCGAAAATACTCCAACTGCTTTTAAAATTTGCCAACTCTGTTCAACGTTGGGGACTTTTGTAGAAATATGTATTCCAACTCAATTGAAATCTTTCCAAGTGCTTCGAAATTTTCCCAACTGCTTCCAAATTTTCCCAACTTCTTCGAAAATTTTTCAACAGCTACGAAAATATTCCAACTGCTTTTAAAATTTGCCAACTCTGTTCAACATTGGGGACTTTTGTAGAAATATGTATTCCAACTCAATTGAAATCTTTCCAACTGCTTCAAAATTTTTCCAACTGCTTCGAAATTTTCCCAACTTCTTCTAAACTTTTCCAACTGCTTCGAAATTTTTCCAACCGCTTCGAAAATTTTTCAACAGCTTCGAAAATATTCCAACTGCTTTTAAAATTTGCCAACTCTGTTCAACAACTTTTGTAGAAATATGTATTCCAACTTAATTGAAATCTTTCCAACTGCTTCAAAATTTTCCCAACTGCTTCGAAATTTTCCCAACTTCTTCGAAACTTTTCCAACTGCTTCGAAATTTTTCCAACCGCTTCGAAAATTTTTCAACATCTTCGAAAATATTCCAACTGCTTTTAAAATTTGCCAACTCTGTTCAACATTGGGGGGGATCTTCAATTTTCTTGACCAACATCTTTAGCTAATTTTCATTAATTTTCAGCATTTCTTATCATAACTTGATCAGAAAAATCTTCAAATGGCAAAAAATAATTTTGTAGTAAATGTCTAGTTCTTTGATTTTTTTCCACTTCGATGACTTAGAAGGCTTATTCTAGCAAAAGTAGAATGTTAAGTACCTACCATTTTTTTATCAATGATTCTAAAAGCTGACTGTTGAGCGCAGTTTTTAAGCATACTAAGAATTAAACCGTGAATTAGCCTCTTTACATTTTTAATTTTGATTCGAAATTCAGATCATAATTCAATTCACGTAACTTTTTCACTTGAGACCAACATTTCCATAATTTTTATCAAAGTGTCGAATCTGGTTATTTTATGTATAAAAGTACAATTTATGGAGATTGAGTTACAGAAGAATTTCACAGAGAAGTCTTGTACTTTTTTTTAAATATTTTTTTCAAGATGGTCAAGTCGAAAATTCTCAAAGTTCATAAAAAAATTCATAACTCGAAAACCGTGAAAAATCGCATGGGGATGATTCGAATAGCCCACCATCGAAATTTCCAGCTTTCGACCGGAAAATTCATTCGGCTGAGGCCGGCAAGATTCTCGGCGTTCTCGGATTTTAGAGATGGCGCATATATTTTCCAACTCGTTCCACAAAGCTTGAACGCGCAATCATTCATTCAGTCATTCAGATATCTGCGCTTCAACTGATCGTATGCGATTTGATAGTTATCAGCACACAAACTTAGCGTTCTAACAAGATTCAACGGTGGGCCAGAAAGAGATGAAATGAGATAGTTAAATTCTTCTATGGCTGACAATTAATTATTATTGTGGACCAATGCGTCGAATAAATCTCTGTATGCAGATTGCAGGCCCGCCGTAAGCGGGCGTGCAGGTGCAAGGCGTGCCCGGCACAAGGGCGGCACGTCTAGGGGGGCGGCAAATCCAGTGAAATTGAATTTTTTTTTGGAGGGGACAAACAACGTGGAAAGCAGGGGGGGAAGAGAAAAAAAGGGGGGGCGGTTGTCCATCTCCAACTGCTTTAAAATTTTGCCAACTGTCATAGTCATAGAAACATAGAAATTTTGCCATATATGCGATCGAAACTTTGCCAACTGCTTTGAAATTTCTCCAACTCCGTTCAACATTGGGGGCGGCAAGGTCTCCCCATCCCCCTTAGAGAGACTTTTTCTCTGAAGGATCCTGAGGACAGGCGGCCAACATCGATAATTTCCGTATATCCACGGAATTCAGTGAATTCACTGCAGTGTTTCTTTCAGGTATATTTCCGGGAGGGGCACTGCCGCCCCCCGAAGTTCCGCAGGTGCCCCCCTCCTGGCGAAGTACTGAGAGCGCCTAGATCCAGTTATGGCGTAAAACTGCAAGATCGCAAAATTCACATAATCCGATAAATTGCCCTCCCGGAACTTCGAATTGCGCCCTCGGGAAAAATTTTCTGAACGAAACATCGATTCAGAAAGTTCCTACGGCATCTCTGATTTTGTTGAATATTCTACGAGAAAAATTTGCAGATGTTCTTTTTCCCAATATTACAACCAGGTAGTAGTAGTAGTAGTTGAATATTTTCAGTGTCGCCGTATCGTTTATGCCAATTATTGCATGTAAAAAAAACCATCTGCCACCAAATTGCGCCCTTTCTACTAGCCGAGTTTAGGTAGGTACGTGATTTTAAAGAGAGAATTACGAAAATAAAGATAAAAACAGAATGAGGGTCTCTGTCGGAATATACACCCCCTAGGATCAGTTGCATTTTGCCGAAATTGAAACTCCCCGCTTTTCACTTAAGATCAGTTCAGGTCCCTCGCTAAAACTTGCCACTTTGATAGATTCTACATTCTGTTGAAATGTTAAAAAAGAATCAACATTGAAAGCACACTGCCGAATGCATTCCAATAAGTATATTATTCGTTGGAGAACGGGATATTCTTAAACCAGATTTATCTATGACTTAAACCGCGAATAGAGGTACGCATTTAGCACGAAAGACACACGAAAACGAGGGGCGGATCAAAATCTTTTAATGGGGCCAAAGTTTTCAAACTTTAAACTTGATCCGAATTTTTTGTCGATGAGTTTATATTCAACAAATAGGCGGAGCAATCAGAGTACTGAGGACTCAAGGCAGTCATATATTCGATCAGATTTTAATCATATTCGATTTCTCGGTAAAGTAGCATTCGAAAAATTATGGAATACGCCACTAATTCAATTCAAAAACATGCAAATATATACATCACATAGCAATTATTGAAAACGAAGAAAATGCTTTCGTTTGAGCGGTGAACAGCCAAACAATGGTCAGACATTTTCTCATTTCGGTTATCGTTTGTTTTTTAGTAAAAGCAGTGGCAAGTTCTGGTTTTGGAAAATGTCCGAAACAAGAGCATATGGAAAACTTCAATATGACCAGAGTAAGCTTTTTTCATTCAATATTTCCAATAAACTTTCAAGACATTTTTGATATATTCAATTAATTCAGTCTATTCCTAATCGATCTGACACTATATTTTTCATTATTCCAAATCTTTGATAACAGTTGTACCATAAAAATACAAGTACCTATATTTTTTTCCGTAGAAATTGAAAGATTTAGGATTCGCGCTATAATTTTTCTGGAAACTGTAGGTAATCAGTGATTTTGAAGGGTTCATCATGCATAAGTCCGAAAAAGCGGAACCCATATAGGATCACCCCTCAGAGTCAGTTTTATCCTATTCTGAATGGTTACATTTTGGAACATATCGGCCGTTTCCTGATAAAAAAAACGCATGTCCCAAAAGGACGAACTTGGATTTTTGAGGGATAATAAATTTCGAGGAGAAAACTGGATTTTTTTTTAAGATTTACAATGTGGCTCTAATTTCGGAGGCAACAAATTAATTTTATATGCAGAGTTCAAAAGATATCCAAGAAAAAATAATTAAAACCTTTTAAACTAAACAATAATAAACCAAACATACTATATTTCAGTTCACTGGTCGTTGGTACGAGATTGAACGGACTTTTTATTTGATAGAATTATTATACAGCTGCGTAACTGTTGAAATGGAAACAGTTTCGAATTTCAAGTTGAACATTTCAGTAATATCGAGAAGTAGATGGTGAGTTTTCTGAATAATAACAATGTTATAGTAGATATGAATTCTCATTTTGTTGAATATTGTATCGATATAAAAGTGAAATTTCTTCTCAGGTCTGATGGCATAACTGTAAGTGAAGGTTTCGCAACCCAGACAAGAAAAGAGCCCACAATATTTGTTTACAAAGTAAACTCGAAACTACCAAGACTGATTTCTAAGTATCTACCTGGCTCCGGAGCATATCAAATATTAGACACTGATTATGACTCCTATGCAATACTCTGGTCTTGTTCAGATTATTTCATTGCACATAATGGTGAGTTAGATGACTTTTCATTTTCAACATAATTTTAGCTTTTAGTAAATTGGCTATCACATACACATCCTTCCACACTTTTTCAACACTAAAGTAACGTGACTCTTGTACATCTATTTGTTTCAGATATGATATGGATATGGGGGAGACAAAAAGAACTGAATGTAACAACCAGAGCCAAAATTTACGAAATTCTAGAAGTGAATCAATTAGATCCAGAAAGATTAACATTGCCAAAGAATGGAAATTGTTTAGAATGAGGATAATAATTGTAATGATTAATATTAATACAAGATGTTCTTGCGTGTCCCATATAAAAATGCCATTATGATCAATAGAAATTTATTTCATCAACAACAGATCAACATAATACATATTAAAAAAAATGAGAATAAATAACAATATGATAGTGATTAAGTTTTATATTCAATATTCAAATTGTTCAACAGTAGCATGCTAGAAATTAAAAAGTTATTGAAATTATCACAGTTAAAGAAATTTATATTTGTACTGATCCTTAAGAATTGTATTTCTTTCGATAAGATAACATAAAATTATAAAGTATCTCATTCGACAAAATCTTTATTACTCCCAGCAATGATTATTTCAATTCATATTTCTATTACTTTATATACAGTACCCGGCAAAGAAAAAGGAAGTTTGTGGAACTTGGAAATTATTTTTTTAATATTATTACTATAATGATTGTGGTCTGGGAACCACTGGTAGAATATCTTTCAACTGAAGAATTTGTGCATCTCTCCCTT
This sequence comes from Adalia bipunctata, assembly GCA_910592335.1. NCBI lineage: Eukaryota > Metazoa > Arthropoda > Insecta > Coleoptera > Coccinellidae > Adalia > Adalia bipunctata. Next base: position 27,050,357 of record OU342951.1, read on the forward strand.
GAATGATTTGTGATTCATTACTTTTGTAATTATCAGGATCTTTCAGCCAAGTCTTATTATCAGCTACTTCACTTGTTACAACTATGAACATTTCTTTATCTTTGCTGTGTATTTCATTTTTTAGGAAATTCATTAGTTCTATCTCCTGAAAAGAAAATTTTGAAATCCCCTTATTTCTGAAATATTAATACCTTGCAAGTGAAACATTATAAATCTATGTATGTATAAGAAGCTACTCAGCTTGCTGAACTACTCAAAATTCTGCATTCTTAATAGCACTCTCAAAAAAAAAAAAGAAAAAAGCACTGACTTGGTGGACACAAGCTATTGAGCACTCGTTCATCTATAGTTCAACCTATTCTCTCGATTAGAAATTCCTTACATCAGCTTTATTTCAATCAGTAAATTCACACTGAAAATTCCAAGTTTTTAGATTTTTCTAATTTGCAGACAGAATTGAATTTGACAACGGATTTGTCATTAGTGAAACCTTATCGTTTCATATAATTCCTAGCTCAAATTTTCTTTGAGTAATGAAATTTCGCTCATTCAAGAATGCGGAACGAGCCCTCGAAAATTTGGAGAATTGGATGAATTCATCAAATCAGTAACATTATATAGTTTTGCATGTTAATTTCATTGTACTATCTGATGACCTGATAAAAATGTCATTATATCTCAACTGACCTGACACTAAGGACAGAAGTACTAGGGATGAAAACCTTTGCAAATAATCTGCCCAATATTCCAAAAAATGTCAGCCAATGTGCCAAACTTACTGTGATTTAATATGTATATACTTATAACCCACAGAAATTAATAATCTTCAATCACAAACCACTTACAGTTCCTATTGCTTGAGGTGCATCTAGTTTGGAATCTAAATTATAGAATATTCCATCAATTTCTTTAATTGTTGCCCAGTGTTTTCTGTTCAAAGGTATTGTAATAAAACTGAATTTATAATCACTTGGAATGTTAAAGATTAAGCCCATAATATTTGATAAGTTCAAAAAGCTGGGATCTCTACAAATTATTTTGAAATGAAGAAAATTGCGCATTGAATTAATTCTCATACTCACTTTCTCTTATCAAACCAAATTGCTTCACAGCCTCTAGATTGCAAGGCCTTCATGATTACATTTATATCATAATTACCAATTCCTAACAAAGATTTATGAGGATTTATCCAATTATCCGGAGACAAGTTATTACAAATGAGATCTAACTCAGATTTCGTGAAAAAGTCTTTGCATTGAAATAAATTATTCAATGCATGAAGTGCACACAATTCCCGTACTTGTTTTTCATGATAAATATCCTTTTGATTAGCAGAATCCATTTCAACCAAATCCAATACTTAATATTATATTCACTCTCCTTCAAATACTTTTTTATGTTTTTTTAATACTTGCTGACCTTTTGTACATTGCATGCGTCTGAACTGAGTACAATTTTTTTGCAAATTTATTTATATTTATCAATTTAATTTCACTGATTAATTTAGAAAGATCTTGAAACCGTCAAATTCGAAAGTAGGTTATCCAAAAACTTGGAACTACGCCACAGAACAGCTGTACACTAGCATATTTATTGGAACTACAGCACAGTTTACGTCACAGACCAATCTGTGACATTTGTTTTCCTGCGCCACGACTGGGAAATATTGCGGATAATTCCGGAACTAGTACCACTACCAGAGTGATCTTCAATTTTCGGTCACGATTTTTATATTTAAACTCAATGATAATACCATTCTTTAAAGAGGAGTTTAAACAATGATAATTTTGATTTTCTTGAATTGAATATGTTTCTCCTACGGTTTCTCATTTATACAATACACAGAGATGTATTTTCTGTAATTTGTTCTCTACAGTCTATATTATGAATACTCAATAGCAATACCCTAACTAGACTAGAGAAGGGACCTTCCCTTATCTAAGGCAATACCATAGTTAATTGGAAACCGAATTATTTTCAGAATTCATGCAGTCCGAGATTAATACATGAAAATCCATATAAAAATTTCCATTTATTTTTATTAATACACTTAATATATTCTCAACAATGATAATACTCATTCATATCAGTTCACTTGAATATCCTTTAGCACCTTGTGCAAAACAATAGAACAAACACAGTTGAAACCCTGTCAGGACACATCCAAGAAAGTTTGGAATCTACAAAAAACCAATATTTTCATGAAACAATTTATATACTATAGAAAAGAGAAAATGAGCAATAAGATGATATAATGTCTTTTGAGAAATCATTGAATCAGATTCATGTTAAACTCACTTGCACATATGGATCCTCTAACAGTACTCCATATACCATCCATTGGGCAGAAACAAGGAATGATGATAAGATTATAGGGAATGGTAAACTTTCAGTGCTGCGTACTTTTAATACATGCATAAGAGACACCAATGGGGCGCCAAAAAACAGTATCGTCATTAGTGTACATATCAGTCCTAAATGCCTTTGAGCTACTTGAGGCGATGCTACATTCTGTATATATATCAATATAAATGTTAATGTCAACGCACAAACTGAAACTTGTCGACATATTACACCCTAGAAAAAGAAAGCTTTGAAGATCTTCATCGTAGACTTGGAAAATGATAGTGATATTGACCGAAAACTACTTACCTTTCTTATACTATAGAGTGCAAAGGTAATAACGTATCCAAAAAATAAGGCAGCACCTATAGAATTTACCAACATGATAGAGGTATCTTTGATGAAAAAGCCATATCTCAGCCATAGACTGGTGGAAAGGCATCCACATACAAATGGTAATGCAGATTGATCCCCGGTACTTTTATTACTAACCACTTTTTGGCAAACTAAACTGTAAAGAATTCAAAATAAAACAACTTTATACCAGTATGAAATGAAATACTTACGCTCCAGTCAGAAATTGGAGGATAGTACTAATAGACGCAGTAACCCCCAAGAAATTCTTCAAAGAATCTTCGTGCATGTTTGTTATTCAAATTTGGAATCTAGCATTGCAATAATATATTTTCGAAATTAACGTTTACATTTAAATTTGAAAATATTTTGGTATACATACGACTACGGAAAATATGGAAATTTTCCCTTTGTTGACAATGCAACTGTCAAATACAGCTGTTTAGAGGTTACAGTAAACAAACCACCATAACATTAATTTTAATTTAAAGTCGAAATGTCGGAGTAATGAATTATCAATACAAGAAATAATTTGTCGAAAATGTATTTTTCCTCTGAATTATTTTCATTATCAAAATATCCTTCTTGTATTGGAGATAAGGAATGGGACTCTAAATTGTGAGTCTCCCATATCGGAAAGGAGTCAGAATAACGTTAAAATGAGATGTATTGTGTTGTTAATATTTCTCGAGTTTATTTTTATAAAAGGTAATATGCAAGAAAACAGCTCTTCTCATTAATAACACTTCATGATTTTGGATGTATCGTAAAAGTATTGAAATTTGATTTTTTTTCAGGTACTTCGGTAAGCAAGTTTTCATTTGTTATACTGAGCCAAGAGAATGAATATAATTGCGGACTTGCTGAAGACTTAAAGGGGGAAATATGCGAACAAGCTTCGAATTCAGGGGAAGTAGGTTGATTCAATCATTTTCAATTTAAGAGATTTGATACTATTGCACGATTTTCAGGAATGCCCTTCTATCTATTTATCCCATATAGAATTTCCTCATGTGGGAGAATGGACTATCATTCCTATTCTGGCTAGAATATTCGATGTCACCAAAAATTCCTCTTGGCTGATAATCCTTGAGGAAAGGAGTATGATAAGACTGAATGTCTTGAAAGAAATTCTTGGGGGATATGATCATACAAAAGTAATATGCCTATATCTCTTCAATATTCCTTCAGAATTAATAACAATAACTGTTTCAGGAAGTTTGGATTGGTCATGTTATGGAAGATATGAATCCTACTATAATACACCATTTTCATGATTCCAAAATGAAATATCCCCTCATGGGGGCAGGCATAGCGATTACTATTCCTTTATTACAAAGGTAAAGTATGTACCTAACTGATACTGTTCATAAGGAACCAGGGTCTATATCTAATTAGGATCTACACTCCATTCACTTTTATGAAGTATCCTGGTTACCTGGTTGGTCATGAAATTCTGACACATTCACAGTGAATATTTTAAAATGTTAGGTTATAGACATTTTCCAGATACACATGCAACGTTGTCGTTTCCACATAGAGATCGTAGTAATTACGTATTTATCAAAATGTTTATTCATTTTGGGAAAATGATGAATTTGAGAGAATATTATGTGAATTCAATAATTCCAAAGGCCTCAAGGCCTGGCGTCTGTAGAAGAAATTTGTTTCTCTGTCAATACTGGAAATATTTCACGTATACCTATAAACATGGTTGCAAGATTCAGTTATGCTATTTTCTTGTACGGAAATCAAGAATCCAGTGTTGAAATTTTACTAATAAATAATGGACAGAATAGTCCGTTACATTGTGATTGTTCTTTCGAAAAAAAATGAAAGTACCTGAATAACCCGACAGAGAAACTTCTAAACGAACAGAACAGACGGACCTATAGAATTCCACACTTTTCAGAATTCTCAAGAAATAAGCCTATAGAGGACATTTACAGAGTTAACAAAGAAAATAGAAAATAGCATTGGCAACATCTCTCAGAATTATTTGACTTTCACGGGTGCCAACCTGCGTCAGTTTTAAGTGAAAGATCTTGATAAACCTAAATCATGGCCAACCAGTAAAGTCATTTCACAGCTATAAAACAAGCTATAATTAAAAAAAACATTTTCAAAGACAAGCTTTTATAATAACAACACTCATCCGCCATTTCGCAGCCGCCATCTCGAATTCTTCAATTTTGAAGAATCGTAATTTCCGACCCAGAAAACCCCCAGATAGGTACCAATTTTGAATTTAATCGGATCATTATTACTAATCTCTTCCGCCATATTGTAGCAGCCATCTTGAATTTTTCAATTTTGACAGGAAAATCATCATTTTCGAACCCAAAAACCCCCAGATATGTACTAATTTTGAATGGCATCGGATCATAATTACAAAACTCATCCGCCATTTTGGAGCCACCATTTTGTTTTTTCTATAACAAATATTTCATGATGATTCAATCGGACGATTAGAAGTGTGTCATATTTAACTTGCAAAATTTGATTATAGAGAGACAGACAGATCTCGGGACAGGTGAAACTAAATATTAAATAAAAGCTTGTACAAAATCAGAACAGCTGTGAAATAAATCTTCCATGATCCCAAATCTGATATTCAGAAATATAAGGAATAAAATAAAAATAAATAAATGAATAAATGTATTTAAGGCAAATGACCTGAGTCCTTCAGCCCAAATATTAGAAATATTTCTTTATAATTTGCTAGAATTTTATTTGGATCTGATGGTAATGCGATCTTGAAAAAATTTTGCGTGTAGCTCAAATACCTCTTCATTCCCCATCTGAGCGAGAAATTTTAACTTGATCGAATCCGTATGGGGATGAATTTATCGGAAAAAATTTCGAACGCCCATGATTACACGAATTGTCGAATTTTGCTCATCAACGAACTTAACTGCGAATTGCGATATTCGTAATCCGAAAACTATCCTGAAAAATCCTGGTTTCTAGGTTTATCCGTTCGATATTTATCATGTTGGCAGACATTTTGCATCTACATACAAAATATTTTTCGCTCGAATGTGCAGTTTTGCAGAAATTATCAAGCAAACAAACTTTCGAATGGCCATATTCACGGGAACTCTAGTCAAATTCCATAATCCATTTGTTATCGGTCAGTTGAACCTAATCGATTGAGACCATTCCCGGTTGAAAACTCGAGAAATAGAGACATCGTGATAAAGCCCCTTTTTTGTAAAACGATCGCCTCAACTTTGAAAGAATGATGAAAGTTTTAATTTTTGTATTCAATCATTCTGTACCAAGTTATTCGCTATGTTTGGAACCCACTTTCAAGTCTGTTTTATAAATGGGAATCCCTTCATATGGTTCTACTATAATGAGTAGCTCTTTTTCAGTTTGCTAGATTCGTCAAAATCATAGTGCCGATAAAGAACCAGATGCAGATATGATTTACTAATTTATATGCTATAAATAACAAAACTGATGTCATTCTTGAAGGTAAATTTTCATGACAAATTCAATTTTCATCCGAAAGAATATTTCTAATTTTTTTTTCGTGGTACCTATAATAGTATAGTAGTAGTAGATTCTTCCTTAAAGATAAACCGGCCCTGTTTATTATATATCTTAAAATGGTTGATGTTGAAGCATTTTCTTTTGAAATCCTATTTTGTATTCAGAAATCATCAATTTGTATAACATTTTTGTACTCCATTATCGTATTTTTATCACTTGAAAGGTCCCAAATTCATATCTCCCACCAGGATACAATTTCTGGTTTACCATCAGGATAGCTCACAATAGTTTGATGAATAGTAGAAAAGATGAATTTCCACTTGGTCTACAAATACTTGTTCATTCGAACTTCATCAGATACACTGAGACGAGACTAAATTTAAGTTATTTCCAGTCATAAGTTTGTTGGTTATTTTCAGTAACTTCTATACAGATTACAGGGTGATTTTTTTTTAAAGTTTCATTATACTTATTCGAGGAAGGAATTTTGATACAAATTCAAGATTCTGTATTTTGTTCTAGAGAACATGAACTTGAGTTGTAAAATACATATTTGAATTCTTCGTTCGATTCTGCACTGATTTGATGCATAATATGCGCAACGACTCCAAGCGATTGTTGAGTTATAGCATTGAGTTTATATATATTTGAACTCAATGGTTATAGTCTGATTGTCCAATTTGTTGACAGAAAGATAGTCGTGAAATTCGAATTTATTCGATAACGGCAAAACTACTGGTTACTACTGCCTAGTATTGACATAGCCTACTTGAAAATTATCTTGATCTTAACCTGCTGATGTTTAGACAAAGAAACCTGGCTTTAGTCGCTAAATTCGAATTTTGTTCAATAACGGCAAAACTACTGATTTTAAATCTTAGACAAAGGACTCTTTCCTTGGTCTGAGTTTTAAATACATGAAATATTCGGAATACTCGAAATAGTTTTTGACGAGCAATCGATTGGAATTACAAAATTATATGGTTACCGTTTGAAAACAATGAGATTTCATAGTTTTATTGAGGCTCACTTTGAAGCCCTCTTTCAGGCACCCTGTATAATATTTCCTCATAATTTATACAGGAAGCAGTATCAGCGTTCTTTTTTTTCCGTTGTTGCAAATAAGGAATTCTTACAATGAGGGATTTTGGAGATATAAAATATAAACACTAATTTGTGACACTCTTTCTGTCAACATATTTGACAATCAGGCTGTAATTCATCAATCGCTTGAAGTGGTTGCGCATATCATAATTACATCAGATTAGTGCAGAATTGAACGAAGAATTCAAATATGTATAAATATACAGGGTGTTACATTTGAAAATTTACATTCGTTTCCGGTAAAACCGGAAGTAGATTCCGCTTTAAAATATTTTACAATTTGAGTTCATGGACTCTGAAACGAAAATGCAGAATCTTGAATTTGTATCTAAATTTCTTCCCCGAATACGTCTAATGAAATACTTAAAAAAAATCACCCTGTATTGTTCATTTTTGCTTCCCCAAATTTCTTGAGAGATTTGATTGACTATTTAGATCATTACATTTGATATTGATATTTGCAGTAAAATATTAAAAAATAGGGTTGAAGGTTCGCGGTCGATGGCCATTTTTAAGCGAGTTCTTACAATAAAGCACTTTATCGTTATCATTATTGTAATCATTAAAAAATTTCAATCCTTTATTTTCTTTACAGTTTCTGTACTTCAGTCCTGTCCTTTTGAGGCATTCATTACCAAACATTAAGGCGCATATATGCTGAAGAATTTGTTGGTTTTGTTTCAGATTGTCCAGAAGAACATCTACGTTAAGTAAATTCACAGATTTCAATATTGATAGATCTTTTGAACTTGCATCATTCATCTGGAAAGAAGGAAATAAAACTTCACTAACCCATAATGATGCATTTTGTTCCCATGAACAATTATTGTGTGCCTCATTTCCTAAGAAAATGGAGACCTGTGTGAGTTACTTGGTATTTTTATGTGACTAATTTAATTAGGTGGATGTATTTTGTAGGACAAACCCGTTCCTCCCGGATCAATTCATTTCATTGTTAAGACTTGCCACAAATTTCATTCAGACAGGGTTCCTGTAGTTTTAAGCACTTGGGCCAAATATACGAAAAGATTGGATTTCATCAGTGATTATGAAGGTAAATATCAAATTCTTGAAATAATTATCGAAAAGATAAAATGAAAAATATTTGGCCAATACAGGTTTATTATCAAAATGTTTTCGAGAAACCAGAGTTCAATATAGATTGATTCAGGACCCAATCTATCATTTTCAGCTGCGAAATTGAATTTTTTAAAGCATGGAAATTTCAAACTGACGCCCATATTATATTCCTTATCTCTATATACATCTATACTATACTATACAGCGTGCCAAATAAGTAACGCAATTCGTCAATAATTATTGCACGAAGAATTATTAAGGAAAATCCTCGCACCCGCCGTTTTTAAATTTCAGAAAAAATTTATCCTGTGCTTTTTTGAATTTGATATTTCTCACTCCCTACGCCCCGCACCCCAATTCTTTATTTTTTTCAAATGGGAATATATTGATTATGATACATCAAATGAAAGCTAATTTTATTACCTACACAACGGTGCGAATGAAAGGAAAATGGGTTGTGCATTAGAAAATAATTAATTGGGTATGGTTGTTCGCTTTTTGATATCGATGAGTTTCCTATTCAAGGATGGAGAATAATTTTAATGTACTAAATGTTCGAATTGAGCACCGTTGACTGCTTGACGATGTGCAAGCTGTTCTTCCAAACACCTCAATGAATTATTCAACGCAGCAATAGGTATTCTTCTGATTTCTCTCTGAATTTAAAGTCGCAGGTCTTCCAAATTATCTGGCCGATTTTGGTGAACAGTACTGTTGCCATTCAACTGATCCTCTCCTATCAATCCATTTCTCAGGAAATGTGCCATCAAGAGACCTCCTCCACTTCAATTCCATAATGCAGAGGCGCATCATCTTGTTGGAACCAAATATTGTCAGCTACTTGTCGACCATTCACACAGGGAAAGAGATCAATGACTGCAGGTAATATTTGATTATTTTGATTCCTCAGTTACTATAGATAGGAGTCACTAGTCAAATTTCCTTTTATAAAGTAGGTCCGTAGCTTCATCCGTAAAAAGTATTCTCGATGAAAAGGTATCATCCTCCTTGCATCCCTTCTGCATTACTTCACAAAACTGCACTCGTCGGTCGAAATCGTCATCAGATAATTCTTGTGTGCTTTGAATCCTGCATGGGTGAAATTTAGTTTTTCTGAAAAGATTACCAACTGACTTCTTACTCACATCGAATTCACCGACCAGATTTCGTGTAGATTGTTTCGGATTCTCTTCTATGGAAAGTAATATATGGAGGGCCTTGTCGCCACATGTCGTAGTTGAAGGTCTACCAGACTGTGGAGAGTTTTGAACATTTCCAGTTAGTTCGAAATGTTTGACCACTGGACAAACAGTAGTTTTACTTATAGGATTTCTGTCTTGATAACGCTCATTTAAAATTTCGCTCAATTGTTCATAGATCCGCTTGCGATCCCCATTTCCCAGAAATATCGAGGTTTCAGAATCAAAACTATAGCTTCCTCAAAAACTATGGGCTGCCAAGGACGTAGAACCGTGAGACATTCTTGAATTCGCCATTACAGTCGTATTTGTTCGAACAGTTGTTTCGATTGTCCCACATCACATTCCTCACAACGTTGGCATGGTATTTTATATGCAATATCTTCTTCAGCACCTATCCTTATTCCTCGAACGCACTGAATCTGGGCATGACATGAGCCATTTGGAAATTCTCCATATTGGGTAAGCCCGCTGTACGGCTGTAATACCATATCCTTAGACTATATTCTATGGTCTAAGTGGGTTCTTGAATGAGGAAGTTCGAACGATGCGAATCTTCAATAATAGTCATTTTGCGGATCTATAACAACCTTATATAATACCCATATGATATGACTTGAGTGGTCAGTACTTGCGATCAAAACTTGAAATTGATTCAGCGAAAAAATAGAAACTAGTTTAGGGTTTAATCTGGGAAATGGAATTTTCTCAAAAATAGAAATTTTCAACCGAACTACATTTGACACTATTATATTTCTATATTTCGAGACTGATTGCCGAGAGGTTTCTACGAGATGAAAAAAGTTGTAGACGATGTGGAAGAAGTTATTATTCTGACCCAAAGATTATTTTTATGTGATTAGATGAATATGAGCATTCATTTTATACTGAAATAGGTGAAAAATATGAAGAAATGAGAATTAATGATTTGTTATAGCAATTATTCAAAACCCATGTCAACTGTGTTCATTTCATTTCAGATAGCTCAATACCAACCATTTCACTTGGAATTCCTAATACAGAAAGTGGTCATTGTGGAAAACTAGTCGCAATAATAAAATACCTCCATAAAAAATTGTCTGAGGACGATAATTCAGTGGAATGGGTTTTTATTTCAGATGATGATTCAATATTGAGGTACTGTAACCCACTGCATTCTATGTCTAATTATCACTATAATATAAAGTTTGTAGTGTTCAGCGAATTACCGAATTGCTTTCCTGCTATAATTCTGAGAGGGATGTAGCAATAGGAGAACGATATGGCTATGGAGTGTACAATTCCCGCGGTTTCAATTACATAACAGGAGGTGGAGGTATGGTTTTCAGTAAACCACTTGTTAAAAAGTTGTCAGAAACTTGCAAGTGTCCATCCATATCAGCTCCTGACGACATGATTCTAGGTCATTGTCTGGCAGATTTAGGGGTTGCAATAACTCATTCATATTTATTCCATCAGGTGAGTTCGTTATATATACTCCATTCACTTTTATAAAGTATCGCGGTTGGCCATGTTAGGTTTATCAAGTTTTTTTACTTAGAACAGACGCAGGTTGGCACTCGTGAAAATCAAGCGACATTGCCAAGTCTACTTTCTATTTACTCTTTTTCAACATTATAAATGGAGTTAGTTCGTCTAAGGTTTAACTGTGGCGCAGGTTTAGAAGAACTACTACATTTTCATACTGGAGTATTTCAAGTTGTGCAAAAATGTATTTAAATGTCATCTGAATTCACATAATATTTTCTCAAATTCATTAATTTTCCAAAGTTAATGAACTTTTTAATAAATACGTAATTACTACGATTTTTTAGCAGAAACGACGACGTTGTGGGCGTATCTGACAGTGGAATGAGCATAACCAAACATTTTCAAAATATACGCGGTGAAATGTGTCAAAATTTCATGGCAAACCGCGATACTTTATAAAAGTGAATGGAGTATATATTTACTATTCTACATGTTATAAATCTTTACTTTCTAAGTTAGGTAATACACGTCGATATTTATATGTATGGAATCGTAAACTAACTCATCCCATTTTTTGAACTCACTGATGAAGAATTCAAATTCAATTCTGACCGTCCGTACTTGAACACGATAAAGGACCCCGCACTTTTCTTATGGCAAATGGCTTTCCGTCAAGTTTTTGGTATAATGTAGTACTCGACCCATGGGCGCCCGCAGGAATTTTTCTCAGGGGGGGCCAAATAAAAATTATTGAAAAACGATGAGACGTCCATGGTTGTCGGAGGCGACATCAATATTCCGTTTTTTTCAATTTCTGTATTTATATTCATGGATAGGAGCTCAGGAAATTTTTTTCCAAGTGAGGGGAGGGCTGTGCAAGATAAAAATAATGAAGTTTTGCACTTCCAACAGTTTTTTAATAACGCCAACATCATAAGGTGATGGATGTAAACTAATACAGTAACTCGAAACAAATAACATTTCATGAAACAATATTCACAAAGAAAATAAAATATAAAAATATGGAGAGCGGAATGTAATAAATATTAAAATTGCTACTACAGTACTAAATAGAGAAAAATCAACGAGTAATAACGAAATAAAAAAATATATACTTATACGCTCAATAAAACGATGTTTATAAAAATAATATATGAATATAAATCCTGAATGACGCAAACAGAAAAGTTTAAAACTAGATACGAAAATATGATTCAAAATATCACAGAATTGCTTCAGATTGTAAATCAACCGAATCAACGAATATATTATCATAATTAACAACTGATGAATTGGAAAAAACATATCACATAAAAACATTATTAATTCTGAAAACAAAATACTAAATTGTAATACCACAGAGTAGGCATATTTTATTCTAAACTAAAAACCAGTCTTCTGTTAGTCTTACAAAATTCGTCCAATATAAAATTTGAAAAATTGGGAATAGGGGAGGGTGGGCCACAGTGGGACAATTCCTACTTTTTTGGAAATAAAAATTCCAATTTCTTTTTTATAGCAACAGTTACCTATGCATTATAATATTTAATCTAATTGTAACCATTTTTGTATACAATAATTGAAACAACATTACTCAATTTTTTTTTATTGAGAAATTTAAAAAATCTGATTTTGTCTTATGGTAGCCCATATTGTGGGCCACTTTGAGACACAATATAAAAACAAAATAAAAACGTTTATTCAATAATATCACAAAACTTTATGATGAACTTAACTAAACAACATTATATACTGAGTTTTAAACAAAAAATGGCACTAACGGATATCGATTCCGTCGAATTTAACTCCAAAAGTTATATATGATTGCTGCCGTTTCGTGCCAGCCAAACGGCTACTTGCGGAAAGCAAACATTTGATATCGGTTTTTTTAACATAAGAAATATCCTCTGCAGCGGGATAAATAAAGGAGTTTTTTTTGTTTGACACTATGCCTCAAAAAACACGTCTCAAGGAGGCCCAAAATTCGTGTCTCATGGTAGCCCATCTATACCTGACTTTCAAACTGCCATGTTTCAGTGGAAAATGGAAAAAGCAACTGATAGTGAATACAAACAATGAAATGAATAATTATCTGACTTCTTGAAACCTTCAGACCAATCTCAAAGGTGTATCAAAAACCACTTAGGAGGTTGTGAACTGAACTTCACGAAAAATTTCACTATGGTGGATACGAATCGGGGCTAGCAAATGTTTTGTAAAAGCACGTGTGGCTTCTTCGGCAACAGATATGAGACTAACATATTTTCAACCTAAAGTTTCTGAGGATCCCGACAAATTGTGCCCAAACAACACACACACATCTAAATGACATCTAATCGATATCAAAAGTGATCTAAAGCCATCTTGCTCTAAATTATGATTGAAATTAGATTATCTAAATAAGATGTTTTTTATACATGATGTCTAGAAAACATCCTTTAGATGCATTATCTAAGACCAGAAGAATTTTTTATATCCTGCAGATATCCAAAAATGTATAGCTTTTTGATTACACATTTAAAAGCCGTATATTAAATATCAAATTTTTAAAATCGTGGAGGGGGTATTTTATTTAACGTTTAATGGACATCTTTTGTTTTACGTATATTAGACATCAACATTTGGCTGTTTTTTGTCATCTAAAATACATGAATAAAACATCTAACTCATATGGTCATAAAACAGTAGATTGATTGACATTTTTTAGATATATACTGTATATATTGTCTTTAAACGTACGGTTTTGTATGTCTCAAATATGTCAATAATTGTATTTCAATTCGATCACACGTTTTTGAAACGTTCATATGATATCTAATTGATACTATCGAAAAAAGAATAACTTTTTGACGTGTAATAAATATGCCATGTCACATCGATTTTAGACATCTTTATTCGACATTATTTAGTCATCTAGAATACATATATAAAATATCTAACTTCGAAGGTCGAAGAAATGTGAATTGATTAATTTCTTTAAGAAGTATTATTATAAATAAAGTCACTCAACCAAAGATTATGAATGTTTTCAAGATGTCGATGGAAATATTGCATTTCGACCATACGTTTTTAAAATGTTTATAGAATATCCATTTGATGCAGAGAAATGAGCAATTTTTTCACGTTTTTCGGATATGCTATGCTACAATTTTAATAACATCATATTGAAAATAATAATTTATTTAGGTATGAATTCGACCAGCAGATACCGGTTGTTTTTAAATTCATGCGACAAAATTAAGCACATGAAATTTAAGATGGGTCCTCCCTATAACAAAATTTTCTCAGCGCATCCCCTTTCGAAATATCACCCCTTAAAGTTAGTGACTGAAGAAAAATCCTTGAACGTGCACGGCAATCCATGACACGTAAACTACGTTAACATATTTTGGCATTTCCAGCATTCAGCATTCAATATGAATGGTTTTACATTTTAAATATTTTCTACCCAATTTAATGAAAAAATTATAAATTATGGTCCTTTTTTTTCTCTTCAACTATTGGATGACACGGGGTGTGTTTGTGAATGAAAATATTTCAAGTTTCTTTGGTGTGCAGCCTGACAGAGAGCTATACCGGCTGTCAACGGAATATGGAAACACGCTATATAATGTATCGACTTCGTTTTTTTCTTCATGTGGAATACGTTCACTTGGGCATAATTTAAATGAGAGAAAATATTTGAAGTACACTTCAGGTTATACCGGAAATGATTTCTTTCAAATGGCTCACTAGGTATATTTTTTCATATGTGTTATTATTTCAGTTTCGTCCTAGATGATTGAAAATGTCATCGTTGAATTTTCATTCCAACATCAGGGAAAAATTGACCCCCCCCCAAAAAAAAGTCTAAAATTTCCTAGTTTCTTCAGCCTTCAATATTTTCGGAATGTTAATATTTTTCTTCAGATGTAAATGCATTGGAAACAAAGTATTATTGAAAAGGCCATATTTTCTGCTTATTTCGATACATAATAGATCAAAATCGCATTAGTTATAAATTATCAAGATATAATACTCTGAATCTGGCAATCTTGTCAGATGACGCATATTGTGCTCTGGAAATAAAATATAAATATAAATTCTAATATTTCGATACGACCGTAAGTAGGTGGGTCAGACAATTTATCTACGTTAAATTTAAAAAAACGAAATCGATAACTTGAATAGCACCTATTCAAATGTGAGCGTTTTCATATTCCGTTAAAATATAAAATATAATAAAATAGGTGATCCTATGCGATCACGATGAGAAAAGAGAGCGAGATGCGAACTCCTATATCGGGCTCGATCACGTGGTAACGAACCGCCGAACCGAACCGACAAATGTTAAAGTTCATATAGGTATAGCGGATGGATAGGGTTATAGATAGGAAGACATTTGAACCTGATCATTTCGTTAGAACACTGCTTCGTCAAAAGGTCAAGTCGAATAGTGATTGTTTTTGCTTTCGCCTTAGCTTAGAGAATATAGTATTTAGTGATCAGTGCTGTCACAATTGAAGAAGATGAGTGCAAATATTGCTTATGGTACCTAGTTCTAGTAAGTATAATTTCTTCATCATTTAGCTCTTGAAATGTAGATGGTTCAGGTCTGGGATCACTGTTATAAAAATGAGATTTATTTATAATTTTCAAAAACTAACCTGCATTTTTGGATTCAAGCAAAATAGGTATTATGGTAGATCTTAAATGAAAATATCTTCCATAGATGGATCATCTATTGAGATCTATAGAATGATGTTTTTTAGATAACCGTTCAAAAGTGAATATGTAATGTTGAATTATATAGGAACCTACTATTCCCGGTGTAGTACCTAAAATGTGTTCCTCCTAATATGTGGTGGCACTGAGATAAGCTAATTATTATAAAATTGGATATTTGTTATCTTTCATGATCCGATGATCTAGAAAAGTCGATTGAATGATATCTTTCAGACAACCGTTCACTAGTGAATAACTTTTGATTAGGTACTACTCCCTGAATATTATACCTATAATATGTGTTCTACTGAAGAATATGTTGATTAATTAATGATTAACTATTGTAAATTAGGTAGGTATATTGTGATTAGAAATCTGTAACCTTTCATAGAATGATCATCTGAAGGAGTCTATTGAATGACATCTTTTGAATAACCGTTCTATTGAACTGTTATGTCTGTTATCACAATTTTGAATACTCTGTTTATTTAGATATTATCCCAGGTATATTATACCTGAAATCCGCTCTTTTTGAAAATATGTTTATAGTTTACACACGATGATCAGTTTTGAAATCTTTTCAAATATTTTAGGATAAATATTTCAAGATCATCTGAAATTTCAAATTATAGAATTTCATAATTTGCGTTGGAGATTTCGTAGGCCTGAAATTATAAGTCTCTATCATAGTAGTAATATTTTTCTGAATAAATAACTTGGAAAGAATATCATCTAAGAAGTCTATTGATAGACCTCTTTGAGATATTGATTGAGTAATAAATAATACTGAACCACTCGACTTGAAAAACTTGCTGAAAAATATTACCATTACACTTAAGTCAAAAAGTCGAGCACAAAATATAGATTCAATCAGGATTTGAAGAATAATTTAGTTTCTAGAGTTTGAAATCTTCGAGGAAATGTTTAGATGTTTTTCAGATCATCTTAGACATTTGTTGTGATTGTTTTTAAAAGTTGTACTTAATTGCAATAAAATAAAAAAAATCACTTATTTTGGTTTGTGTGTTGATTCCAGAGGCTGTTTATAATCTGTTCGAGAGTGAAACCTCGGCAGATCTCAACGACACGACCATAAAAAAGGCAATTCAAGACTGGTTACGCCTTGCAAACCAACGATACGAATATGAGACAACGAAGAGAAAATCCTCACAAAGTGCCAGTGCCTAGGACATTGTTATATATATTTTTATTTAAACAAATTGTCTCGACTACATTGGTCATTGACACAATTTATATTTTTCATACATTTGAATTGTTTATTTATTTTTTTATTATTATGAATATACCTATTTATTTTTTCATATCAGAACTTGTTTTTGCTTTCCTAACTGCTATGAGAGATTTCAACTGTGTAGATAAAATATATTAAATCTGATAATTAGCAGGGCCGCCCACCACAGAAACATGAAACAAGAAGCATGACACAGTTTTCATTGATAAAATAAGACTCGAGGTGATTTTATGAATGAAAATGTTTTATGTTTCTTGTTTCGCGTTTCATGTTTCTTTGGTGTGCTTATAGGTTATCATATATGTATGTATTCTTCATACTCACAATCTGATCTGATGGAAATGCAATAATATTGAAAATATTCAGAAGTTATAAAATTTAAATCTATATCTGCATACTTTTGAAGTCTCTCACCAAATCTCCTTAGGATAACCATGATCCTGAAACTATCAAATGTCAATTTTTTTTTAATTTTCAGACCATATAACCCTTCTTCGAAAAATCAGTAACAGGTCATTAATATGACGTTTTTCAAATCATTACATCCATATTGTTTTGGAATTGACAATATTTAGATGTCAAAAACTATACACTACAAAGACTTTTTAGGGACATTGAACAAACGTTCATCTTATGTCATCTAATATACGTGTACAATATTACCAACTATTTTCATAAATAATATTCCGTCTAATAGACGTCCAATTTCGATCATGACGACAATGCTCCAAAAAAGATCTATGATGTTATATATTTTAGAGGTCATGAGTGTGGATGTTTTTCGGATCATCTGAATATTATCAGATTGTTGATCGAAAAAAAACGACAAAAATCTAATGATATATAGACATTAGCGAGTCATCACAATAACATAAATCCTAAAACGTCTATTACATGTCAAACGTGATACTAAGTTAGGATAAACTAAAAAAAAACAGAAATTTCACTTGTTATAGAAAGACTTTTTTTTACGTAAAATAGACGTCTAAAAAAGTAATATTTTTCAACGTAAATCTCGCGGACATTTTTACGTCGAACCTAGGTTAGAAATTCAATACATTTTGATGTTTTATAGATCATCTAATAATCTATTTCATATAGTCTATAAAATGTTTAAAAGATGTGTGTGTGTTGTTTGGGTGGCGCGTAATTCGAAAATAAGGGCGACTGTCTCATGGTAAACGCGTCTCATGGTGGCCCATCCTCCCCTATCCAAAATCCTATTTCGATGAATACTCAACAATGCTAAACCAACAAGTCGGTCTTGCCCCATTGTTGCTCTTATCCAGGTTTTAATTCTGCGCAACGTGCTGAAACTACGCTCTATAGTACAAGTAGTACATGGAAATGTAAGGAGAAGCGTAAGGCAATCTTTGACAGCAGGAAAAAATTCACATTGTCCAATAAGATCTTCAATTTTAATGTTTTCATCCATTTGTGATTTAGATAAGAACTCATTCCAAATGTTCAACTCAATTTCTAAATTTTCAATGTTATACATATTGCCGACCTTAGATGCAAAAGATTTAATATCCAGAAATTTTGAATTCTTTGGCAAAATATTGAACAAAGAAAAAAGCATTTCATGTTCTATTGAGAATCTCGTATCAAGGGCTGAAATTAAATGATCTAAATATGGGAAAAATATAGATTTTTTTAAGTAATCTTCAGCTGACTCTGCTTCATAATTAGATCTGTAAATTTGTCTACTGCAAATTCGTGGTTTTCTAATTTCTATATTGAGACTCTGAGCAATAGATAATGCTTTGGAAAAAATTTCTGTGAAGCATGCATCATCGGATCGATGTTTTCGACATATATCTTTAATTAAGTTTATATGACGGTGAACATCTGAAAAATTAATAGACACGCCTTGTAGTGTATTTGCTATTGGTTCCAATATATTGGAATATTTACTTGATATCGTCAAACAAACCACAAAAGTAAAAGAGTTTATTGCAGCCCATAACTGAGCAGCTCTTTTTGTTGTTGAAGAATTCATTGAAATTTCTCCAGATTTTATATCAAAAAGAGTTCTGAATATAGTTTCAGAGTTTTCAGCAAAAACTCGCAAAGATTTATATTTAGCTGACCAACGAGTTTCACAAAACAGAGGAATATTTGGAATCAGATTTCTTCTTAAAGTACTCTCTCGGAAAAACACTATAATGTCCTTAACGGTACCAATGCTATTACGAATTTCAGTAATTTTACTGATGTCATTAATTACTAAATTCAACCTATGGGAAGCACAATGGAAATAAATTGCTTTCTTGTACTTTTCTCTTATGATCTTTTGAACCCCGTGAATTTCACCAGCCATTGTTGAACATCCATCATAACCTTGTGCTACAAGTTTGTCCAAGTTCAAACCAGATTTTTCGATGAACTCAAGGAAAGAAGCAGCTAGGCAATCAGCATTTAATTTGTTCAATTGTAAGAACCCAAGAAACTCCTCTTTCACTGTAAACTTATCATTTTGCTCATGTACATATCGTATTCCAATAGATAACTGCTCATGTCCAGAAATATCAGCAGACTCATCAGCCATTACACTGAAATACTTGGAAGCATTTGCTTCTTCTACAATACTTCTCAGTATTACATGTCCCGTTATCGAAATTATCTCATTTTGAATTCTATGAGAAGTATATTTCGAGTTACCAGCTGCGTTGAATAAATGGTTCTCTAAATCTTTATCACCAGCGTCTACTCTGAATTTCAAAAGATCACTAAAATTGCCAGAGTTCTTGTTGCTCTCTCGTATAGGCATATCGTGAGTTCCACAAAAAACTATTGTTTTTATTATTGTTAAAATTCTTTTCCTATTTTCTGCAACATTTTTTTTCCTACCTGTATCTAACGAGGACAATATGTCAGGTTTTTCATTTGATACCACATCAATAAAATTTTTGGCACGGACAGTTGAATCCTTATGCCAAGCGGAACCAGCATGATTTTTGGCCTGCGTGTGTATATCTCGGTATTTTACGAATGGCCTTGTTATAAATGCGCCTAAAGTACTGCCATGGGTCACAGATGACGGAAATATTACACAGTATTTACACAGTGCACCTTCAAGGACTCTGGAATAAACCATCCATTCATATTGATCAAGCCATTTATGAATAAATGGTCTTTTATTTGGTCCAACATCTTGCCTAAAATTATAGGTTGGAGGTGGCTTATATGGCATTCTCAATAAATCATATTTCTTTTTGTCTGTAATAGATGACATAGCTAAAAAATTTCCAATATCCATTGATTCTTCAAAGGGCACAGACAAAATTTGGGACGATTCAAGCTCGCAAGGATTTGTATTCGAAGTTGTTGCACGATAAACTTCACTATATTCTTCTTGCCTTTCTTCTTTATTGGTAATGGAAGAATGAGTCGGCATTTGTGTATGATCATGAAGACTAATACTTTTAGGGGAGTTATTGCAATCTTCATCGCCATCGGCAGTTGATTTCCTTTTGAAAAATTTTCGAATATCCATATTTCCAAAGGTGAATCTATCATAAAAATTGAAATATAAGTAAAAGTGACTCTCAACAAACCAAAAAAAAACGGTGCAGTCTTTGGTTACTGCCGAAAGAAGTGAAATCTAAGTAACTTGTGAATTGCTGAATTGTATCGTGGAGCTATTCGATCATTATGTTCGAATCATTTTTGGTTTACGAAGAAGTGTTTATAAATCAAGGATTGAAGTTTAAATTGGTCATTATGGGTCTATTCTCACTAGGCCGTTCAGACTTGGGACAAGGAAAATAAAAAAGAAAAACAATTTTTTTTGTTGCTCTTCTTTCATTTTTTCGGTGTTATTCAGATACACTCTGTATATACTGTGGATCACACTGTATACAATATACATAAAGCTCATGAAAAAAGTTCGGTGACGATGACGCGAGTTTCATAATTTCTGTTGACCCAAAAAGTGTGTGAAGTTTTCACTTCAAAATACGATTAATACGAAAAACAACTGAAAAATTAGCTACGTAATTTATTATAGAACTCACCTATAATAACACAATTTTCAAGTCAAATACACTAAAATCAGTAAAATCACTCTCTGAACAAGTTCTCAACGTGGTTTCCAATTCGAATAGGTACTTGTTTCTCTAGAATGTGAATACAAATGAGAAGATTCTATATTTACCCTCTTAGTTCCCCCTGCTTCTCGGCAAAAACCCTGATTGGATAATGAAAATAATTATTGCAATATGAGAGAAGCCGGCCAAGCCGCATGAAAAATTCCGCATCAGAGAAGCCGCCATAAAAGCAGCCGCCCATAAAACGATCATCTGGTGTCGTTTGAGGGAATGCCGATACACGATACACATCTACAGATGGTAAAAATTCGGTGACAATGAGACAATGATTTTTTTCTACAACTGGGCCTAACTAACTACTTTCCCGCATTGTTTCCGATTCGGAAAGTGTCACTTTCCCGCACTAGTGCGGGAAAGTTACTTTTCCGCACTAGTGCGGGAAAGTAAATATGTGTTGAATTTGGGTATAAAAATACCTTTAACATGAAATCTCTTAATCTACTTACTTATATATTTGGTTAAATATTTCAAATTATGCAGTTTCATCCATATCAAACTAATTATTAATGCAGATTTCCGTTTGAAAATTATTGCATTTTCAAAGAGAACTTGACATCCTTCAAAAATTATGACTATTATACATGGATCTGTGTATTTATTTCTATGTCACGGTCTATGATTTTCCGCATAGAATCCCAAACTCCTTAATTAATGTGTCAAAACGAATATTCGAGTTGTGTAGAAGTTTTTTTCATTTTATAATACGGTTGTAGAAAAAATATTGTTCCTATCTTGAGCGGAAAGTACTTTCCCGCACTCGATTGCTTGCCCGAACTCCGCTCCGCGTCGTTCGGGCAACTGCAATCTAGTGCGGGAAAGTACAACTTTCCGCCCTTGATAGGAAAATAACTATTGTTCACCCAAAAAAAGCTCAACGCGCCTAAAAAAGTTTTCAATTCAAAAAACGCCTCTGCCGATTATGAAGGGTGTTGTGCTGAAAAACGATAAGGCCATCAAAATCTCAGGGGGGGCAACGGCCCCCCTGGCCCCCCCTGCGGGCGCCCATGACTCGACCTAATGATCAAAAGTGTCCATGGCATCAACTCAATACTATGACTATTGAGAGTTGAAATTTACCCACTTTCACTACGCGCGTATCTCGAAACAGAATCGAATGAAGTTCAATTTTACCAAACAATTAGAACATTTGACGGAACGCCATTTGCCATAAGAAAACTGCGGGGTCCTTTGGAAATAAAGGGTCTAGTTTAAAATCGGGATCGCTCTCATAATCGTTAGGGAAAACGACGTGTTAAATCGCATTGGGTGATGGATGCTCTTCATTTTTTATGAAATTACTAATTTGCAGGCGAGACCAATGGATTACGCTAGACAATTTCTTGAATCAGATAGACACATATCATTTCATAAACATTGGATGTTGGATCCTATTAAGATCTATAGAGAATGGTTTGATCAAGAAGATTCCAAACTTTCCGAGGGCCACAATATTAAAACTGAATTATAATTGCTTGTATATGAGTTTTGTATAAATACCTAAATTTGGGGGAAAATCTGAATAAAACAACCTTTTTCCAAAATGTATATTTTAATGCTACCCTGATTATTCATTGCATTAATAATATATCTTGCCCTTTCATGCAACAACAATCGATCCAATTTACATAATATATTTGACTTTTTATTATGCATTCATGTTGAATCTAAGGTTCTCAGTATTAACATACTACGATAACGATGAAGACTTCTCTCCTTTTATTACACTTTGTAGTAATATTTCAGAAAACTGACTGCAAGTACGTTTGGATATAGGTTCATGTATTTCTTATATTTCGTAATAATTATTCTGAAGGTTTGATGAGGTGATAATGACTGAATCAGCCGAAAAAGACCTCCAAAAACTCATCACAGATATTATGGTCAAAAGCCTTCAACCTTACAAATGTGTAACAGTTATAAGTGACGACATTCATAGCTGGATTTTCGACAAAAACTGGTTTCAACATTTCAGAGCTTTCATTTCATTCATCACAGTAAGAATTGATTTTTCAAAAGATATTGGAAACCTACATATGAAAAGTTTCAGATCTTTGTTGAAGAATATGAAGATTTATTATCCCCTTCAGATGACATTCAAGAAGCTCTAGCAGAGGCCAACGAAGTGGGCTGCCAGATGTATATAATTTTACTCGCAAATGGTCTAGAGTGCACAAGATTTTTACGTTTTGGGGATAGGTATTTACAGAGAAATAACTTGGTGTTATTGCATAAATTCATGTCATCAAACGAATGTGGAAATGACAAACTATGATCGAAGACGCTTCCGAAATGGCGCGCACCAAATGAACCAAAACCGAACAAACCAAATCAAACTCGATCGAAAATCGAAGTCATGAACACTGTTATTTTTCATTGATCATCGCGGTGTCGCGCACTATGAGTGCTTTTCGCCGGATGAGGAACATGTAACAGCCAAATGGAATAAATTCGATAACGAATAAATGAGGGCGTGTTGGGAAAAACGCTCGGACATGTCGATTTGTAATTTTAAATGCGCATATTTTTCAAGAAGATAATAGAATATAGGGTGTTCCATGTGACCGTGGCCAATACCAACTTTCTCATTCCAAATGCAACTGTATATTATTTATTTTTTTGATTCTTAAGAGAATTCTAGACACAATTCATGCACAATGTCCTATACCTATCTTTAACTATTTCGGAAGTATTAAGTGTTTTCAGATTTATTGCAAAAATCAACGTTTCAAATAAAAATTATTTTATTTCACAAATTCGGTACATTACACTCAAAACCTAATAGGTTATACTGATTATTTCTTGATTATTAAAAAAAAAACAAAAAAAACATTAATGTCAATGTAGGAAGTGTTGAAAATGCTCGCCGCGAGCGTCTTGGCAACATGCTAATCTGGTGTAGAATTGTCTTCTAACGTTACTCAACATTTCAGGCGTGACTGATCTAATCGCAAGCGTGATTCGGTTTTTTAGGTCGTCTAAGTTTAAGGGTTTCGTTTCGTATAATAAGTATTGAGTGTAATGTATCGAATTTGTGAAATAAAATAATTTTCATTTGAAATATAAATTTTTGTAAAAAATCTGAAAACACTATATTTCCGAAAAAGTTGAATTTAGGTATAGGACATTGTACATGAATTATGTCTGGAATTTTCTGAAGAATCCAAAAAATAAATAATATACAGGGGGTTGCATTTGAAATAAGAAAGTTGGTATTGTCCACAGTCGCATGGATTACCCTATTTAATTTTATTTTCTTGAAAAATATGCGCATTTAAAATTACAAATCGACGTGTCCGAGCGTTTTTCCCAACACCCTCTCATTTATTCGTTATCGAATTTATTCCATTTGGGTGTTACACTCTGTATGAATAGTTGCGAAAAAAATTAGGGAGTGAATCCTGATCCAAAAAAAGTGGCTCTTTCATATAAACTTTCATTTTTTTAACTTTTATAAAAAAAGTTTCTTGCGAAACGAAGTTTAGTGGTGACTTTTTATGCCCCTTGCAATCATCGATGAACACCACCAAAAATTGTTTTGCTTTCTCACTAGCAATAAAATGTCTGCTTAATTTTATTAGTGTCAATAAGTTGGATTTCAAGAAAAAACTGTTTTTCGGGTGACATCTTTAGGAGGCTGTAACTAAGCAGGGGGCCTCAAAAATGAAAAGTTTATATGAAATATTTTCAGACAAAGAATTACTCTCTATATTTTTTCGCAACTATTTATATACTCCTGCATAGGCTTTATAAAGAGTTTGACCATCTGCGAGGAAACGACCGGATTTGCTGGAAGGCGACAATTTCGTACCATGATATCGCGCCATGTCACAAAGCGTGATGAACTATTGCATGGAACACGGCACCAGATTAGGCATCATGTGACTTTTTTTATTCGGCTAAATTTGAGTCGTTGTTTTGTTAGCCTTCAAACAAAATGCAACGATGAAACGGTTGCCAATCACAAGTTATGATTAGATCAAGTGTGGCATTAATGTGTCGTTTTATTAGGTATATGTATGTTATTTTGAAAGATATGAAATAAGTTTAGAAATACATCAAGTTTTATTTATCTACAATTTATCTGCCTTTTTATCATCATAATGAAGATATTGTAAATTGAATGATGTAAAAATCACACACGGAGTAGATTTCTTTTGTTATAAAAATAAGTACGGAGAATTTTAAACGTTTCGTGAAACCTCAGAAAAGGCCACTCGAACATTCATTTTTTCAACCATATTGAAGACAAAATTCTTCCTAGTCCAGACATTGTGGTAATTGTTTTTCTATCACCCAGCAAACACTGAAACGCAGGAACTGTACAAAATTTGTACAGCGTTGCTGCACTTCACTGCAGCGATGGTAATGCAGTAACTGTATCGAAACGGACCGTATATGTCCCGCTGAATTGTACAGTTACTGTACAGTACAAACTGCATTCATATACAGCCATTGTGCAGCGTTGCTGCAATTCATATGAAGTGAGGTTTCGTAGTAACTGTACAGAAACTGTTCAGCCTCGCTGCATTTGAAATGCAGCAACGCTATACAATGGTTGCATACTAAACGCAGTTTGTACTGTACAGCAACTTTTAATTTGATTACAGAATTCAATATGTAAAAGTTTTGAAAAAAGCTGAAAATTTAATAATCTTGATCCTATTATTTTCGGTTTTGGTGTAAAATCCAATGAAAAGTAAGCTTAAAAAGAAATTCTATATTAAACAAAAAAATATATAACTGAAACAGGATACAAAATATGAAATGAAATGTGTATATATAAATCAAAATATAATGAAAAAACAAATTTTCTTCGGAGGTTTATACATTTTGGGTTTGGCTGCTCCTCCTTCCCCTCTCATACAGGTTTCTCAAACATGTTTTTATTGTTGTCTCAACTTCAGTCTGCGTGGCATTTTCGCAGCCCTTGTTCCTTCGTATGGCTACTAAAATAGGAGGAATATGAGGTAAGAAAAAAGAATTTTACCTTGTGGCAATATAATACCTAAAATTGCTTTTGGAAAATTTCGAAAATGCCACTTTCTGCTGGCGCCCCGTCCAGTTGAGCTTATGACCCAATTCTTTTGATAGAATTTTAAAAAGGATGTTTCCTCCTATAATTCCAAGACTATCAATCTAAAAAAAATAATAATGGAACTGAAAGTAGTCACACACTAAACGAAATAAAAAAAATTGGTATACATATTTGGATATTTGGAATCTATAACAACGCATAGTTTATATTGATAGTTGCCTGATACTCTGATAACGTAATTTCTTTTAATTGATTTGTGTTCCCGACACAACCCCAATAAAAAATGGCATCAGATTTATACTGAGAAACTGTAAAAATCTATTGGAAAGAAGTTTGTTATGAAAACATTCACTTACAATTTTTGAGAAGAATTGAATATCTTCAAGATTCCGCCCAAACTCTTCAAGTTGGTTTAGTGTTGCTAACGTTTCCAAATCGTACCTCGATTCAGTCGTATTTCCATTTCCTCCTACTGGTACGTTTTGTGTCCTTTCACACAAATTCGATATATTTGCTTCAATACGGTGAATACACTGCACACTTTCAAAACCGGACAATAAAACGTTCAATTGAAATGTAACTGAGCAATAATTAAAAATTTTATAAGGCGCTAAAACCAATATTCTATCTTTCACCAATCTTTACGCCACCTCCCAACCACTACACTAACTTGCTAAACAATAAAATATGGCGTCTAACGTAAAGACACCGTACCGTACCTTGGGATAGGTCGGAGTCCGTACGATGCCGTGCCTAGCAACAAAGCATTTGGACCTTTTGCAGTTACATCACAGTTATACTGCACATTTACTGAACTTCACTGGTTGCGCATGCGGCATGAGGCACGTAATTTTTGTTGCGCAGAAACTGTACATCAACTGTACTTCACTTCAAATACTGCATTCTTTGAAATGCAGTATTAGCAATACAGAAACTGTGCAGTTTTAATACAACAAATCATGTGCTGCATTCAGGTGGCACTTGTAATGCAGTATCTGTACAGTTGCTGTATGTTGTGTTTGCTGGGCAGTGAATGCTAAAACTATCTCAATTCATTCTGTTTGAAAATTCTGCAATAATTCATCTCTTATTCATTAGGTATCGTATGTTGGATACTAGAATGAAATTCGTTTTACTTTATGATAGCAGACTTTTTGAAAGAGATTTCTATTATTTGTGGAGAAGAATTGTAAATGTGGTCTTTATTCGGCAATATGAAGGAACTCACAGAGACGCTGGCAAAAAAAATAATCCATGGTTCGAAATCATAACTGTTCCATTTCCATCACCAATAAACTCAATAATAGTCCCCAAACGGTTAGACATATATTCTAGAGGAAAATTCAGAAAAGGTGTGTATCAAATGGTGAGAAAATTGGGCCATAAATATATCGAGTTTCAGGTATAGATCTATTTCGTGAGAAGACAGTTGATTTGAAGAACCAAACTTTGAAGATTGTCACATTCAGTCACACACCTGGAACTAAAAAAAATTGGATTAACTCTGGTTCTTCTAATGAGACGGACGATGTGGCTGCGAAAAACTATTATTTTTCTGGTGCTGAAGTTGAGGTGAGGAAATAGCAAGGTTTGTTCGAAATCGGTTGTGGAAAAAATCGAGAAAAGCATTGACTTAGTGTCTATTTTGTATAATATCCTGGATTGATTTGTATAATGTAATGAAACAAGTATTGGTTAAGTTTATACATTATTATATTATACAGGTTGCCCAAACTGAGGTCATCTAGTTGGACTCATATCGAGAGATTTTAATCGCCTGACACTGGCGGATTTGATTTGAGGGAGGGGCATTGGGGCCATGTCTTTCCCATCGAGGTAGACATAAACCCTTGTTGATTGTTCAACTAATTTCTGATATTAGAATTACAGACAAATCATTCAAATAATAATGTATTATTCCCACCGAACTCGAATGAATCGAAATAATCTAATATAGATCCGACTGCGAGACTCAACAGAATCATAAATGTATCAGAATGCAATGAATTTTAACTATATGGATAAAAAATTTGCTGCAGATACGCGTTGCCAGATACATAATGTCGATATTTGGAAGCTGGAAGTTAATTTTCATGGTGAAAATCATTGCTGTTTTTTCGTGAATGTGCATTTTGGAAAAGTTGCTATAACTTTCTCCTTGACAAACCAATTCTTCTTGGGTAGAATTCGATGTTGTTAGTAGTTCCTCCAAAAATGCTCACAAATAATTAGATATTTATAAAAAGATATTCTGCTGGCGAGCAAATGTCGAATGGGGTGTAAAATATTTGGAGTGAAATGGGAACATTTATACTGGAAATACAAAGGTACCTTTTTTCATATTTCGAAGCGGTCAGCCTTAATATTTAAGTAGAGCTTGAAATTCCAGTTTAAATGCCATACTTGGTATTACTGAAATTAGCTTCGAAAATCAGATATTACAAACTTTTCTTCGTGTATTATCATTGAAGTTGTGAAGAACAGAATTTAATATTTTTTGAAGTCAATGGTGAATGTGAAATTCTGTTTTTTTCTTCTTCTTCTGTGCGGCGCCCTTGGTCGGCAGAACGTAGGCCTTGTGGCCCATTGTTCATTTCGCGTTTATATGATACTAGAGAGACTCAGACCCGAAGGCACGCTGACAAGAATGCCGCGAGAGCTGACAAGGAGGAGTCCTTCTCATCATAGAGATGGAAGGTGTAACCTCAGTTAAGATAGATTTTCGCACGTGGACAGTATATGTGCCGCCGTTTCATCCGCGTTCCTGCACCAACGGCACATCGAACACTCAGTTAGTCCCATTCTATGTAAATGTTTGTTGAACAGATGGACAGTTAAAGCACCGCAGTCAGCAGAGCTAGTTGCTTCCTCTCGGGAATCAAGAGTTTTTTACCTCCGGCTCAGAAGAATGTCCCTTAATGAGGAGTCTCGACTGCCTGAGATCCGTTCTCATGTTCCACTTAGAGGAGAATTTTTCATCAATCCATCTCTTGAAGTGGTTTTTGATATTAGGGGACAGATAGGAAGCTCGGGTTCCGGCCCAGTAAAAGTCTAGAGAGCCCCTTGTTTGGCTAAGTTATCTGCTTTTATATTACAAGAGAAAGACGCATGCGCCGGGCACCAGATAACCTTGACAGTGTTATCTGAGCCAAGCGCGCGCAGAGCCTCTCTGCATTCATAAACCAAGTTAGAGGTTTCTTTTATTATAGAGAGGGTTTTCAGTGTACTCTGACTGTCGCAACATATGTATATGTGTTTCCCAGAGTAACCTCTGCGGATACTCTCTACTGCACATACCAAGATAGCAAATAGCTCTGCTTGTGCTATTGAGCAGTCTTTTCCAGAGGAATGGACCACTTTGTTCTAGGTCCAACAATCCCAAGCACCGGCTCCCGTTTAACAAACCGAGCCGTCGGTGAACCAGGTGGGACCCTCAGGTTTGAGTAACCCTTCTGGTTCACACCACTGATCTCTGTCAGGGACAACTACTTTGTAGGGCTCGTAGAAGCAGAATCGGTCGCACGCACGGTCCCATCTGCGGAGGAGGGACGGGTTAATGTGCCCCCTGAATCCCCCACGATCACGCCATGGTCCCTGTTGCCAGATTCTGAGTGATGTTTTCATAGCCACCTCAATGATGGTGAGGTGTATGGAAAGAATGCCCAACATGCATTCCATTGATACTGTGGGAGTAAATCTTAGAGCGCCTGTCATACTGAGACAAGCTCTCCTCTGGCATCTATTAAGGATGTTTCGGTTGTTGGTCTTCTTCAAGGAAGTCCATCACTGATACATAGGTGAGGATAGGCCTCACTACCACAGTTTACAGCCAGTGTATAGTATGTGGTCTGAAGCCCCACCCTTTGCCGAGCACCTTACGTGCAGACCAAAATATTATATTGGCCTTATTCGCTTGAGCTTCGATGTGTTTGTTCCACAGAAGTTTGCGGTTCAATATAACACCGAGATAACAGACCTGGTTAGAGAAGGTGAGCCTTATTGCAAATAGACTGGGAAGTCTAATGTCGCAAGGCACTCTTCTACTTCGGTTTTCCTGGGGTTTGCTGGAAGGTCGTATGTTATGCACCACCGCTCGAATATCCTCAAAGCATTTTGCATCAAATCGACGACAACGCCGAGTATTCTACCTCTTATCAGCAGGACAAGATCGTCCGCGTAGGCCACTGCGTGAATGTGAAATTCCGTTTAAGATATTGAGTATTCCAAGCAAATAACATAAGTTTTGTGAATTTTTGGAATGGTAACCTCAAGCTCTATTGAAGTACAAAAATATCTAGCATCAGAATCCCATTTGAAATAAAATAAAATTCTATAAATAAATATTGTTGAGCATTATTTTAGGAAAATATACTGCACCATTGAATTGAAAACTCGGTCATCGCGCTAGGTACGAATTTGAACAAGCGCGCCAAAGCTCCTAACAGCTTAGGATAGTGCTTTTATAGTTTTTTCCATAACCGATTTCCAGTCAAACAAACTTCAGCAAAAGGTATTCTAAAATTTTCCAACACAAATGATCTTTTGTAGATTTTGAAGGCGGTTTCTAAAGCTATGAATTTCAATTATAAAATTTATGAACCAGAGAATGCCGATATCGAGTTATGGGGTAAAAAAGGTTTGGAAACAAAATATACTGGTATTATCGGGGAAATGGTGTATACTGATGCAGATATAGCTTTGGGAGATCTTTACTACATTCCTGCCCTTTTACATGTAATGGATTTGAGTATTCCATATAATACTGAGTGTTTAACATTTGTGACGCCAGAAGCATTGACTGATAACTCCTGGAAAACTTTGATTCTACCATTCAGGTGAAATTTGATCAAATTAAGATTAAAGAGGTTGTGGCGAACTAGACTGTCACAACACAGCACAGCGCAACCTGTTCGTTTGAGTTTGAGGTTATGTCGAATGGTAGATTACTCAATCCATCGAGATATCTCGTTCGGAGATGATTGATTGCTCCGAATTGACGCCAGTGACGATGCTGCAGGATCAGGCACGGTATTTATGCCGTAGCCCCTGTCTCTGGTCGGTTGATCAGTGGCGGCTTGTCCTATGAGGCAGGTGAGGCAGTGCCTCACCAGTAAATTCAAAAAAATATACGTATTAATCGAATATTAATTTCGCGTGTTTAACCATTTACCATTCTTCATCTAAAATCTAAAAGCATTTATGCTTCAATTAACAAGAATGATTGCGCGTTCGGCAATAAATATCCGTTCACTTATTTCACCCCGTCCCATGTATTTTAAGCTTCTACGACGAGATATGCACTTGCCGAACGCACTAAAAGGCTCCGCGTTTTCATATCCCTCAATTCCTGTGTGTCCATCTCACTCCCTCTTCAAAAAGTAAATGGTTAGAGGCTAGCCTCACGCGCTTCCTTGTCTAGCACGTAATCTTGGAGAATCGATTCAATATCACTGCTTGAACGCGCGCTGTGTAGTGCTAGTGAGATAGAAGTTTATAGCTAAAGTTTTAACATGTTTCAGCGGATTTATGTGGTTGGGAGTCCTCTTGTGTTTGGCGGTGAGTGCTGTTTCGTTTTTCCTGATGGCAAGATTTCATTGCCGAATCAACTATTTGGAAGAAAAATGCAGGAAGGAAAATAACGAATCTATTCATGTGAAGAAGAAAAAAGTTATCACTTTGACAATGTTTCCCGAAGTGGAAAAAATGAATGATAGAACCAAATATATGATAATGAAAGGCCAATACAATAAACCTGTTGAAGAAGGTCAACTCATAGGATTATATTTATTCTCAGAACCATTCAATTGTCTGCTCTATACATACAGTATGTTGTTATTGGTTTCTCTCCCCAAGTTGCCGACAGGATGGTCTTTGAGAATTTTAACTGGATGGTACTGGTTATATTCTCTTTTAGTTGTGGTTGCTTATCGGTCAAGCTTAACTGCAATTCTAGCAAGACCAGTTCCCAGGTAAATTAATACTTATATTCATTAGTTATTACAGTCTAATTCATACAGGGGGCTTCAAATAACGCGCTACGTAACTTGAACTTGAAGGACCTTATGATAAATTAGAATCAGGTAAATTACTTACTTAAGGTTGGATTATATCCTGGAGAGATATATTCTCCTTGAAGCATTCAGTGGTGTTCGCCTCTGCAGTTTCTTCTTTCAAGTTCCATTGAAAATGTTGAAAATCTTCTTCCTGGTCTTTCCTTCTTGGTTTTCAAAAAACCGGTGTGATATATTGTAAAGCTTCACGGGAGAATTTTGATAATCCCTCTCAGAAACTACGTAACCTTTATGAATTACCAATTTACTTTTGGTCTATAGGAGGGGCAATGACCAGAAAATAATCTCACCAGATAGGAATCCCCAAATGTCTATTATTCACGTTACTGGAAGTATCCCGTTCGACTTAATTTTTGCAGAGTTACAATTGACACTCTCCAAGAGCTCATCGATAGTAAACTAGCAACTGGTGGATGGGGAGAAATTAACAGAGAATTCTTCCAAACTGCTCTGGATCCTACTATACGAGAAATTGGAAAAACTTTTGAGACAGTTAACAGTTCAGAAGAAGCTATCGATAGAGTCGCCAGTGGAAAATTTGCATTCTATGAAAACACCTACTTTCTAAAGGAAGCAATTGTAAAGAGACAACTTCGTTTTCAAGCAAACCAAATGAAATCGAATTCAACAAATGATACCAAAGCTCTAAATGATATAGTGAGGGAAGACAGAAGCTTACATATCATGGATGACTGTGTAATCAACATGCCTATTTCGATAGGTTGTTAAGATAAGTCAAATCTTACGCGTTAATCTGAGATTGTTTTTTTTCATAGGTCTTCAGAAGAATTCCCCGATAAAGCCAAGGTTTGATAATCATATAAGGAGAGTTTTAGAAGCCGGATTAATTAAGAAATGGCTAGATGATGCCATGCAGAAAATATTGAATGTGGAAGTTCAAACAGTAGAGGAAACCAAAGCTATTATGAGTATGAGAAAGTTTTCTGGAGCTCTTGTGGTACTCATCATTGGATACACTTTGAGTATTATAATTTTTGCAGCTGAAATTTTATATTTTAACCTTGTACTCAAGAAGAAACCTAACTATAATAAGTATTCGAGGAGTATTGTAAAAAAATCAGAGTAAAAAATATTTGTTTCAACCTATCACTGGAATATTGCAATTAACATTAGTGCGGTAGTGTAGATTGTTCGGAAATGTATTTATGGAGAAAATTATTCCTTCACTATAATTTTGAATAAAATTGATTGGTAAGCATCAGTCTTCCTTATGTATATTTAAGTTGCTCGATTTATTGTTATCCGAAAATATTGCTGATTCTCTTAAACTTCTACTTCGATTGTTTCCCAGATTATTATCTAGTTTCTCAGTAGACATCCCTGGAGCAATTTTGTGTTTGGTCCGTTTTTTCTGCAATTTTAAATTGACGACAAACAGAAATTCATGTTTCAGCGCTTCGAGATAAGACATCTAAAAAGAACAGACATCAGAACTTAACCATTCTGGGCTGGAATTATTACTTTTTCATCAACAGCAACGGTTTTAACATTCCACAAAAATTCCAGAACAGCAACTAGATAACCAGTGGCTATTCCGATTCCTGTTACTAGAAACACACCAGCCACTCTGTTTAGTTTGAGAGATTTGTCCTCGCCAGTGATTCTTTCTTCCTAAAAATTAGAAATTATGATTTATAGCGAATGTTAAAATAGTTAGGAAATAACCTGACAGATGCGTTCTTTTCGTCTCTTTTTCCACCATTTTTCTTTCATTTTATCCAGTTCCCCACTTTCTGACAAATTCAATATGGCACTATTGATAATGCCCAAGTAGCCCGCATCTGAGGAGAAAATACGAAATCATTTTGAGAATAAATCATGTTCAACAAATGCCAAACTTACTCATTGGCATAGCTATCGCATAACTTATAGAGTTCAGCCAGTTGCCTACTGATTTGAGTTCACAATTTGTCTTCACTTCATATTCAATGATTGTAGATTCGGTCATATATGCATATAAACTGTCTTTAGTTGTATTAACTCTTTTTACCCCCTCCGCGTCACTTTTTACAAATACACTTGGATTATTACTGGCTATCATATTATTCCACATTTTTCTGTACGTGGTATAGTCCGAGTTTTTGAAGAAATCGTATGTGGCGCTGTTTTCCATACACCCATATTTGATTGTCGTCTGTTTTGCAAGTTCTTCAACGTTCTTAACAGTGATTCCAGCCTTTTCAGTAGTTAAAAAAGCAGCTAGATTAGCTGTATAAGAGTTGTACATTATCATAGAGAAGAACCACCATAATGAGAGGGAAACTCTTGTAGATAAAGACCTGAAATAAGTCATTGAATGAGAATATCGAGAAAAATCTGCAGACAACCAAACTTCAATGGTATCATTCTCCTGCCTCACCGTTGCAATGCATGTAATTCTTGACCTGCTCCCGCAGAAACAAAAGCCAAGGCAGCAAGTAAGCAATATACATCAAAAAGTATCACAACACATGACAGGACACATTTTGAATAAGTGCAAAGTAGTCACTAATGGAACATGTATTATGTTCATGCTTGACAATATCCATTTGGTAAATCTAAGTTCATTTTGCATTTACAATAGATTTCAAAATAATCAATGAACGAGTATTCAATGTCAAAAATATTGGTGATGTGCGAAAAATCAGATTTGCCTACTGATGCCAATTTTCGTAGTAACTATGTTGAAGCTGTAAGTATTGATCTAAATTTACTGAATAATTACCTGGGCAAAATATCACAACCTTGTTGCAGCAAAGATCCAAGGACTAACCATACACAGTTTTTGAAATCCCATTCAATTTCCAATTCATCTGGGTCCTGCTCGCACGGGTGGGGGTTAATCCATTCATTCGGAGCTAACCTGAAATAAATTATACAATTCTGAAATATAAATTAATTTCAACCATTTCACTACCACACCTGTATGCTAGGAAGAAAATAACTGACAGTGCTAAGAGAAGAGTAGCAGTATAGGCCCACACATCTTTAGTGAATGGATCCAGAAATGAGAAAAGCGGGATATCTTTAACTGTTGCTTTTTTGACCATCAAACCGATTCCTTGAAGATACAAATTTTTATTAAGGTAACTTTTGAATATACGTAGGTATAACACATGCGCTTACCAAGATTCATAAAGGGGCTACTGAAATCGACGACCTGCTGGCGCTGAGCAGTCATCGCCAAATCACTAATAGCCATGTGTGCTCTCTTGAATGAAAAATTAAATTATTTGACATCGAAAATAAGGTAATTGAATTCAAATAATAATTTCGGAACGTTCTCATGGGGAATACGTTAGATTTTTTCAATTGTAATATTGGAAATGAAAGAAATATGCTGCAATATGGTGAATGAGACGGAGCATAGCAGGCATATTAATTTCACTGGAACATTTTCCCCCCATTATTTCACATATCCATTCTCCTCCTATTTTCCTAGATTGGAACCCATGGTTTGATAAAATCTGTGGGTATATCCTTCCATTAGAGCCAATTGCGGAAACATGAGGATTGGGATAGACTCACACAGTGGCGTACCCAGACATTCGTCTTGGGGGGGATATGAAACAAATAATAATAATATTTTTTTTAATTGCAAAACAAGAATAAATTTTTATCTTCTCCCATAGAATAATGTGTCCATTATTCTACTGATTTCGAGCTGTAATAGTATCTATAAAACAACCCCTATAGTTATGATAACTCATGTCTATAACTCACTCTAATACAGATAGGAAAAACAGTTTACCAAATGAATAAAAAAAGTCGGATCGATCGGGAACACTATTTCAGATATCAAGGTAACGTTTTCGCCATTCGTTTTTACATTTCCTTCGGTCTGAATATCCAAAAATCGCAATTGGAAACCGTGAATTTTTGATGTTTTTTACGTGATTCGATTCTCGACCACAGACACAGACCACAGGCTTTTGACAACTCTGTTGTCAATTTTGAAGAAGTCGAAGATAAAGAATAGTATTCGATTCGCGGTAATGGTCATAACACACTTGATGAATTACACCACTCGCCTGACGGCTCGTGCTGCAAAATTCATCTGCGTGTGTTATGACTTACATTACCGCTCATTGAATAATATACTATTATCAGAAATTTTGGTTTGCTATCATAAAACAAAGTAAAGTCGCCTTGGTCTTTTTGCTATATTATCAATAATTTCATTCTCGGAACTTGGCAATTCCCTGTGTATAGACATCATGGCTAGCGGATTCCAGCAGCCGAACTTGTCGATTTTGTTTCGCATTCATCAAATTTCCTTCGTTTGATTAAGTCCGCCAAAGAAGTTTGTTTACTTATGATGATTTTTCCCTGGACCTCTATTAAAAAAATACAACACACCTTTGTAACAATGAAACGAATTATGATGAATGGAAGGCAATGTCAACTCAGGACAAATTCCTACAGGTCGTCTCAAGGAATGAAATAGAAAAATGTCTACTCATCTACTTCATACCAGTAAACAAAATATCACCCTACTGATCCAAGTGCAAATTTAACGCAGTATTATCGGCCGACAAAGGGATCTGGAGCCGAAAACGTCATCTCTCGATAAGATTCATGCACACTTAAATCGCTTGTTTTGATGTGCCGCCAATCGCTGTGATAGTTGCGGCACTCGGAAGGCTTCATATGTCTTTAATTCTTTATTAATAATTTGGTATATAGTCACCGAAGCGAATATATTATATTGTCAGGAACTTTACAACTCTCTTGGATTTTACCGAGAATTCGCTTTCATCAAATTACACACTTTTGGACCTAACAATGTATCTTCCTGGGGGGGGATATATCCCCCTTATCCCCCCCCCCCGTGGGTACGCCACTGGACTCACATATAGTACGTTCCACTTGGCGCTCACAATGCTCACGCTCACGACCGCTGGTTTTCCCATTCCTCCTGCTTGCGATCGTTGCAATCGAACGGGCAAGTGGAACGGGCTAGATTGTGGACAAGCTTTGCACAAGCGCAATCCAGACAATTCATGACATTGTCAATGGAAATAAATTCAGGGATTCTGATATTAAAGTTTTTCATTCATTAAAAACTCAGTTATAAAATCTTTTGGTGAATTTTCTGATAAACTCAAAATCGAATGCAACCTGAAATGTCTTACGATGCCGTTGTGGGATATTTGATGAGTCGCAACGATTCAAAAAGTTGTACTTCGTCAAGTTCGGATGGACAGTATAATGCAATTTTAGAAAATTTAGTATTTCTCTAACTTCTCTGAAAATAATAAAATAAATAACCCAACCTCTGAGTCTGGATCTCGAATGCCACTCCTCGAACGACCGCAAAGACCCACGTCTTCAGATGGGTCGTTGTGAGCTTGGCGTGAGCGAAAACAATGACGTCATCAGTGACGTATTCGCTGCGTTCACAACGACCGTAGTCGCCATGTGGAACGGCTAAGGGAGCATTTTGATCGTTGTGAGCGCCAAGTGGAACGCACTAATAGAGATCCACTCATGTCTCATGAGTCATGGCACTTATTCACTTGTTGCCTCAAGTAGCATCGCGCCTCAGGGGGGTGAAGCGCCAGAACTAAACTAGGCAACACACGATTCATAATACACTTACGTCCTCTCCACTTTTAAATGGCTGCCATAATCGTACGATTCAGCTACGACATACGTCGAAGTGGATTGAAATGACAATTTTGACGTATGAATAAAATAAGTGGAGTGATGTAAACAAGTGGAGTGGAGAATTAAATGGACAAAAATTACATAAATTGTGATTTAAGGATTAAGAGGATATAATAGAACTATTCTTTTTCAGGTTTATTTTCTTCTCGCGACTTGTAACAATATTATAGGTAGGAATTTTTATTTTGGATGAATGATTGTCTTGAAAAATTTTCTCTAGAACCTACAGAACATACATTAATTATAGAGAATTCTATTTAAAAGGTGAGTTGTCGATCTAATATTTTCTTATTAAGAAGTTAATTTGGT
This sequence comes from Adalia bipunctata, assembly GCA_910592335.1. Classification (NCBI taxonomy): domain Eukaryota; kingdom Metazoa; phylum Arthropoda; class Insecta; order Coleoptera; family Coccinellidae; genus Adalia; species Adalia bipunctata. The sequence continues at coordinate 27,088,558 of OU342951.1, forward strand.
TACTTTTGATGCAAAGTCCCTGTTTGAAATTTTATTGATTCAAGATTTCAAGCACTTATAAGTTAACTGATTTGAACTATAATGATCTGCAAATTCTGTTCATTTCAAGCTTGTATCTTATCCAGATATTTACAAATGTTCAAAGATAATTACTGACTACTTAAAACCATTCTCATTTAAAATAAAACTGGCATATCAAGTAATCAGGTCTCCAATCATGTTTTAATGATGAGTGTTACCGATTATAACATTACCTGATTGAAAGCATCTCTCAGATGTTAGTTTCTCTAAAACTTTTGTTTGCTTTTTAGTGACATCAATGAACGTTACCTGTTTGCAATAAAGAACAAATATATCTGTCTGCTTTTTGAGCAAAAACGAATTAACCTGACGATGACTTCTTGTATAGAAACCAATGTGAATGTGATCCCTGAACAATTGTGATGATTCATTGTGATCGTGAAAGGGATAATTGTGGTAAATAATAATATCAGAGAAGATATATTCCGACCTTTCTAATGAATATATTTGAATGTATTTACCATATTGTGAAGCTAAATAAATGAATTTTATGGTAACTCAGTTTTATTTGAAATAACAAAGAATATTTCACTTCCCAAGAATTTTCGTTACTTTTGAAGTCAACGAAAAACATTGGAAGTGAAAATTTACAGGACAAAATTATAATTTGAATAAAGCTCAAAAGCCGAAACTTTTTGGGTCGGTAAAGAAGGTTACTGTAATATCTTCAATTCTCCACTTTTAAATGGCGGCTCAGCCATTTCTGTGGTTTGAACTGTCATTGGTGTTGCCATAGTTTAGTAGGGAGGTAGCATTTCTTTTATTAGATGTTCTGTGTCGCGCCTCTTGCAGACCGTGACCGTAGTTTGGTGGATCTTTCTTGTGTTTCTGTCAGTTTCTCTCCCGGCTTCCTCTTCAACAAATCAATGATTGGTAGTATTGGTACGCAGACATATTTTGCGATATCCCATAAATGAATTCATATTTTTAACTGATTTGAGCGTCTGAAAATGTTTCATTCACTATATTCTAGCCTATTCCTGTCTAAGGGACCATAAAGATCAGCGGCGGCCTTACCCATTGCGAGGCTCCGGGCGGCAAGTCTTTGCGAGGCCCATGGGCGCCCGCAGAAATTTTTCTCAGGGGGGGCTGAAAAATGATAAGGCCATCAAAATCTCAGGGGAGGACATGGCGCCCATGGCGAGGCCCTTTGTCCTTCGTAAAAAGTATGTGATTCGAAATTATGTCGGGTCGTTTGGTTTAGGTATTTTGTCATGCTTGACGAAAATGGCCAGAGTTTTACAAATGAGTGTTGGAATTGCATTCTGCAACGAGTATTTATACAGGGTGTCCAGAAGTCGCGCACCCCATTGAGGGGATCGAAAGTGAGAAATATTCTAAGCCCAAAAATCCATGTTTGAAATTTTTTGATAACGTAGTTAATTAGTAATTAATTAATGAAAGTGACCAATGAAGAGCGCCCAACTGAAGAATAAGTAGGTAGTGGGCACGCGAGAGTGAGACGCCAGTCTCGGTTTACTGCGTGAAAAGCCGGCAGCAGCTCTGGCGTCCCTATCTCGCGTCCCCACTGCCTACTCATTCTTCTGTTGGGCGCTCCTCATTGGTCACTTTCAATAATTAATTACTAATTAACTACGTTATCAAAAATTTCGAACATGGATTTTTGGGCTTAGAATATTTTTCACTTTCGAACCCCTCAATGGGGTGCGCGACTTCTTGGACACCCTGTATATTTTCTCTATTTCAGTCAAATTTCGTGAAATACTGTTGAAATTCAATGAAAAATTCAGATCATACATCCTAGTGACTTTTGTATTGTATCTTGGCAGTTGGTGACTGTTACGAAATTGACCTTTCCAAATTGACGTGTGTTGAAAATTGATAGGATCGGATGTCATTGTTGACAACCACGAAACGAATAATATAACTGAAAACAATGCTGTAATGAGTTCATTACAGCACTGTTTTAATGTAATGTAATCACTTTATTACAGCACTGTTTTTAGTACTGTAAAGAACTCATTACGGTACCGAAATAGAGAAAAATAATTAATTTTGAAAATCTCTTCCGCATTCAATTCATTAGCTTTTTTTCACGACGTCTTCTAACTTCTTTAAACTTTCTTTCAATATCATTCGCTGTTACAAGGGATGACTGAAAACCATTTTCTCGATAGTTATATCGAGCCAATTTGTGAATTCGTCTAGGTGTTGTACAGCCAGATCTAAGTGCATTTTTTCGCTTTGCCGTATTTTACTTATGATATTTATCTTTTTAAGAATGTCATATCCTCATATCATATGACAAGTGAAACTACAAATTCATAGGTATACTCCGTAATTATTTCCTACGTACTACCATTGAGTTTAAATATATTTAAACTCCATGGTACTACTTACAGTGTCTAGATACACTGGTTATCTAGTCAAAGCATGCAGTACGACATTTTGCAGCACAACGCCAGCCGATAGTTGGCCCGACCTAATCGTGAAATCATACTTCTTGAACAATTCGAAAGAAAATTTGCTTGGGATGTTGCGCGAGGCCCCTCCAAGAGCGAGGCCCTGGGCGGTTGCCCCGTTCGCCACCCCCTAAGGCCGCCTCTGATAAAGATTATATTTCGACTTCAAATTCCCACGATGCAGAGGAGCCAGTGACGGCAGGATCGGCCGGGTCGGCCCAAAAATAATCAACAATAGAAAATGATTATAAAAATTTTATTCATTCAATCTCATTCTGAATTTCGATGCTCAAATTCGCGATTAATGCCCTCGAAATCTTATATTTCCACTTGGAACAGTGAAGTATAAGTTATTTCGATCAACATGACATCCCCGAGTTACTTCATTTCCAAGTTGTTTCTCATCTCATCTTTTCGTATACCACGCAGATAGGCAAGCCGACCTCAGACTAAGGACCTTCCCTTTGTCCAAGAAGCCGACCGAGCGCTTCAGAATAATGGTACTTCCCCCAAATAGAACGGTACAATACCTCGATATTCGGTCACTGCTTGATACATACAAGGCCCAAGGGCGTCACCAGCCTTTGAGCTAGGGGGGGGGCAAAAAACAATCAGAATAGAAAAAATATACTGATTTTCTTATATTATGCTATTATTTCATGAATTTTTGAGCTCTAAGGGAGGGCAGCTGCCTGTATCTGTACTTCACAAGACATTCAACTGAAAATTTGCATAGATATTACAATTTAGAGTTTACATCATTTGATATGCCAATTTCATTTGCAAATCCACACTTTTTTACTCCAGAACTTTTTTTGACGGGTCACTGTTAGTTTGATAAATTATAATGAGAACCCTTGTCGTTATACTGGACTTTATGGTTTCTTGTGGTCAAAATTGTGATGAAAACCGAGTTAGTAAGCTGTGGTGAATGTTTACGCCAAGTGAACGGTTTGAAATAAAATCTTCTGAATTTTCAAAATTCTAATAATTTTTTAATTAATTTCTCCATACTGGGGAATTCCCATATGGAATTATCATTTATGTACAGGGTGCGGCACGGAGGATGGATGGTTTTAAAAAAATAATAAAAGCGTTAATTTTTACTCAAAAACACATTTATTGACGGAATCAGATTCTCAAGGAAATAGCATTTGAGACAGTCAAGTGTGGAAAATCACATCAGGCATGTGGTGGCCGAAATCGGTGATGCAGTGCTGGAGGCGCTCTTGGAAGTTCGCGTAGACTCTCTCCAACATCGCTCTCTCAACTTGGGCAACTTCCACGCGAATAGCCCTTTTCAATTCGTCCAGAGGCTAGAGTATACGAGACCAAGCCCCGAACTCTGGACGAATTGAAAAGGGCTATTCGCGTGGAAGAGAGCGATGTTGGAGAGAGTCTACGCGAACTTCCAAGAGCGCCTCCAGCACTGCATCACCGATTTCGGCCACCACATGCCTGATGTGATTTTCCACACTTGACTGTCTCAAATGCTATTTCCTTGAGAATCTGATTCCGTCAATAAATGTGTTTTTGAGTAAAAATTAACGCTTTTATTATTTTTTTAAAACCATCCATCCTCCGTGCCGCACCCTGTAGGTAAGGTACTGAAAGAACTCGTCAGCTGTGGAGCGCATCAAATGTCATATTTTGTTTCATATTCAGTTCATTGATTACCTTAATCGTGAATATATCTGCTACCACACCTTTCATATTTTCTGATGTATTCTTTCGCAAATTCGGAAAATTTCAGATTTTCCTGTGTTTAGCAGTTTTATTGAATTTTTCAATATTGTTTGTTTTGACACATCAAATTGAACTACAGCTCAGTTGAATATCTTGTGAAGTGCGAAAACTATGAGAAAAAAACTTGAAACAAATTCGAACTTCATTTTGAAAACAAAACGTTTGCGGTCCCATTGTTGTGGGATTTTTTTCCTTGAAATGACTCAATTACTTTTCATTTGTACCTCCAATTTAGGAACACCCTGTACGAGCCGCCACCGAAAACAGCCATAAAGATTGTATTTCAACTTCAAATACAACGAACGACCACGTTCACGGAATGCAATAAAAATATTTCCGGGACGTGAATTGTGTTTCTCTGTCTGTCGAATCCATAATTTTTGGGTATTTTGGAGTTATTTGAGGAAGTTTTAAAGACATAATGATCGAATTTCGACTTGAGAATTATTGTCTCTCAATTAGAGAAGATTGGAAGAAAGAAAAGTTGAAGTCCCATAATCGGGGATCAAATGTTGTGTGATTGTGAGAAAAAGGTTTTTGTTTTATTTTATTATTGTAGTATAGACAATTTGATGGGGCAAATGCTCAGATGGATTGGCTGTGCATTCCTCTCGGCCCGAATGGCCACTGATTAGTGACATAAAAAAAGACGAATGAAAAACTGTACTCTATGTGAAGCTGGAATATAAAAATATAATCGTTGATAACTCAAAAACTACAGTGGTTCTTGGAACGATTACAAACTGCATAAATTGTGCACTCTTGAGTGGTAATTTTGGAGTTGACCATGAAGAATTAGTAAACTTCCAGTACTCAAGTGAGTAGGTTCAATTGTGAAGATTGAAAAGGTCGAAAAGGAAATTATGTTAATTTTAACAACATTTAAAAACAATCATTGTTTCTCCTATTTAGTGTTTGAAAGCCAGATTCTATATTTTAGGGGCTTTAAAATACACTCTATATTTACATGTTCGGTGATTTCTCCGATAAGACCATTCCAACGACCTAGAACACTGTCATATGTTCCTGGCTGATCATCTGTAATTAATTCGAAAGTATATTCGAAACCAGCTATTTTTCCGATTGCGTCCATTAAATCTTTCGCATATCCTTCATATTTTTCATTTCCAATTTTATTTGTTTGTCCATCCTTTTCAGTTAAGTAGGGTGGCACCAGCCTGAAGTAGAAACAACATTTTAGAATGCATCTTTTGACTGATGATCATCAACTGAAGAAAATTGAGTGATGAAGGTATAAAAGAGTATTAATTAAAATTAAAAATAATACTATAACACGTAAATGTGCCTCTTATTATCTTTTATACCTACCTTGATGCTATAACAAGTTCTTGCCCTTTTAACATTTCCTCAACATCTTGCTCATATTCCTTCTGCGTGCGATTAGAAATTAAATGTTGATCTTGAGCTCTCCACCTACTCAAAGTGTGATTCCCTGTGCCTTTGATCAAATATATGTTGAAATCAATTCGTGTACCGTTTTTGCTGAATTGAATAGGGCCTGTCAAGGCATGTTCCATTGTTTTCTGAAATAAGTATATGTCAGAATGATCGAATATTCACCTGGTTTGCGTTAGTACTATTTTCATGTAAGATACGATGCGGAATCCACTTTCAAATTTTTTGTCCTCATTGCAAATCAGTGGCGCTGGTTTGATCCTTTCTGTCTTATAAAAATCATTTACTGTTCCAATGATATGTTCAACAGCATCATGCATCAGCACAGTACTGGTCTATAAAAAAAAAATTTATGGTTCAAAAAACTGAAAATAATGAGAATCTTCAACAAACTTTTTTTGAAATTATCTTTTTTAACTCATCACAAATTTATTCGAGCCTACCAAACACTGTGTATAGGTAGGTACGTATTTGATGAACAAAAAAATTTTTCGTCTGTAGGATTATGACTTACATATGGTTTTTGAACATACATATATAAAAGTCGAAAAAAGCAAGTGCTTAGTACAGGGTGGCCAGATTTCGATGATTTAGTACTACAACTCTTTAACTATAAGAGATAGAGAAAAAGTAATATACATGTCATGTTCTCTTTTTTCGAGAAATCGAAATTGCTGAAAAATTGCTACGGCGTCTAGTTTTCGAGCTACAGGGCGATTCTGGTATTTGGCCAATTATTATAATTGACTATAACTTCCGTATTACAGAATCTACGCTCTCGAAATTAACACATCTTTAGGGCACTTTTTTTACTGCTTTCCAGCGGTGCTTTTGGATTTTTTTGTATCTGCTCAAATTTCGGAGCTATAACAAAAATTTTTTTTTTTCAAACGGAAACCATAATGGGAAGTGATATTTCCGAATAGATCTTTCTTCAACGATTTCAAAAATATATATCATGTTACACTTCCGAGTTCACTATATATCGAAAATTTCGAAAAAACACTTTTCGTTCAACAAAATCCAAGCAGGCTTTGATTCACTTCCTTCAAAACTGGAACGGTCATAGAATTTCAAGTCTTATTTATTTTCACCTGTCAAATTCAATTCAGTTTCATCATTGTTGTATCGTCTGGCGCTTCTAAAATTCTTTTAAGGTCATAGAATTCGATATCTCACATTTATTGTAAGCTGCCAAATTGATTCAGGAAATATTAGCTTTATTATTACTCAGACCAATCGAGGGGCTTCGCGAAACTTGTTGATTCTAGTATGATTTCTCTGCTGAATTGAAAAATGAAAAGCATTTGAATACTTATGTAACCCGTTGATAGCAATAATTAATGTTTCCATGAGGGGCAAAAAAAAGCTCCTCAAGAAAAAAATATAGATTTATTTGAAAAAAAGTATATTCACAACAAATGTTCAAATTGTTGTCCCTTGGAGCGAGTCATTGGAGGAAATATATAAATTGCATGATGTGATATAAATGAGAACTTTAGAAGCGCCAGACGATACAATGATGAAACTGAATTGAATTTGACAGGTGAAAATAAATAAGACATGAAATTTTATGACCGTCCCAGTTTTGAAGGAAGTGAATCAAAGCCTGCTTGGATTTTGTTGAACGAAAAGTGTTTTTTCGAAATTTTCGATATATAGTGAACTCGGAAGTATAACATGATATATATTTTTGAAATCGTTGAAGAAAGATCTATTCGGAAATATCACTTCCAATTATGGTTTCCATTTGAAAAAAATTTTTTTTATTATAACTCCGAAATTTGAGCAGATACAAAAAAATCCAATAGCACCGCTGGAAAGCAGTAAAAAAAGTGCCCTAAAGATGTGTTAATTTCGAGAGCGTAGATTCTGTAATACGGAAGTTATAGTCAATTATAATAATTGGCCAAATACCAGAATCGCCCTGCAGCTCGGAAACTAGACGCCGTAGCAACTTCGGGTTTTCAGCAATTTCCGTTTCTCGAAAAAAGAGAACCAGACATGTATCTTACTTTTTCTCTATCTCTTATAGTTTAGGAGTTGTAGTACTAATTCATCGAAATCTGGCCACCCTGTACATAATATATTGCGTCTTACTTAGCAACATCTGGATAACATAAATTCCATCTCCTTCGTTCACAAGAATTGAGTTGTCGCCTTCAAAAATGTTGTATAGATAAATTGTTTTAACCATATGGGATCGAACCCTTGAACTGCAATATTGTTCCATATGCCTTTAGCTACAATTACCCTTCGGACGGATTCAGGGGACATATATTGAAAAGGGTTCTCAACCCAAGAATTTGGGTCAAATTTGGTTTTTTTTGGAGACAATTACCATGTCTTCAAGTTTCATTCAGTTCTCAGAAAAAGCTCATAAAATTAAATATATGTGACGTTTATTGCAGTTCGAGTTGCAGTTGGGAAACATATGACAGGAGAGAATAGCAAATCGTCCAAGGTTTCTCTCATTGGTCTGTAGATTCAAGAAATGTGTTGTACTTCCCAATATAGTCAAAATTGGCAAATGAGAGCACTTTGTTTGCTTAGCGGGGCGTTGTTCGATTCTGACACCCAATCAATTGTTGATCTTTCCGACTTTCATTCAGAGGAAATGAACCTCCCTTATTTTCTAGCTTGTCTTTGAAAACCTATGTAACAGAGACAAGCACTCAGTAAAATTAGTAACAACAACACCTTTATACCTTGCTATACATTTTCATATAGAAGGTACATTTTATAATTCCTTTTTGCTCAGTAAAGTAGAGTTTATAATCGTCGGTCAATTACCAGTTGACGAATAAGCAATTAGTTATTTTTTGTGATTCACAACAACACTTTGCTCCCTTCCTATAGATTTTCATATAGAAGGTAGGTACATCATAATTCTTCCTTGCTATACATTTTATTATAGAAGGTAGAGTTCATAATTGTATATACAGGGTAGGGCATAATGGAGGGGCGTTTTTAAAATAACAATACCTAACTCCGCTGTTTTTGAATAAAAAAAGAATTTATTTTTAAAAAGTTGAAGTATACATAACACCATTTAACAACTGGAATGTGAAATTATGTTTTGAAAATAATGTTAGGCAGATGACGACCGTTTTTGGCAATGCACTGCTGTAGTCGTTCCTCAAAGTTCCGCATCAATCTCGTATACAAGTCGATGTCAATTGCCCCAATTTGTGCTGTAATTGCTTCTCGCAACTTTCAACAAAATAATCAGCAGCTGAGAGATCAGAAGAACGAGGTGGCCATGGCACATCACCGAGGCAGGAGATCAAGTAATCGAGGAAAATGCTCGGAGTTTACAGTTGAGGTTGCTCCTTGTGCATGTTCGAAGAAATAAGGGCCTTTTACTCCAAGACGACTCACTGCACACGAAACGGTGACTTTTTCACTGTGAAGTGGGCGTTGATGCAGTTCACGGGGGTTATTGTTAACAGAACCGCACAAAAATGAAATAACCATTGCGACTAAGATACGGTAAGCTTGCCTGAATCGAACGATGTCAACCGCAGCAGCCCTCTACCCTCACCCGTTCGCGTGCACTAGCCGCTCTAAAAACGCCCACCATTATGCCCTACCCTGTATAATACTTGTATAATCGTTTCGTGCTTGTTACCTAAGTTGAGGTAACAAGAAAAAATATACAGTTCATTGTATGTTGAGAGTGCGTTCAGATTTCCCCACTTCCTCATCTTCTTCGTAGTTGTTCTCTAAGGGCCGGTTTTATAAAAGGCGAACCGACAGTTGAACCGTGCGCCAACTACCAGATAGTGAGGTATTTGGTTGTTGACGCAACGGTTGAATCCTCGGTTGCCCTTTGTAAAACCGGATAACAACTTATCGCAGAAATCATCAAGATTACCATATGGTGCTTATAGTTAAGTATACCCCCTTACATCGGTTGTGAAGTCACAACAGTTAATCATCGTCACATCCATCAACCAGAAGCAGTGCAAGAAAACAATTATTCTGGTAAAACAACCAGGGTACAAAAATAAAACTGGAACAAACTTGGTAAACTAACCTAGGTACGAAACAACATATTATATTCTTATAGCGCATTCAAGATCCTCAGTATAATTGAAGTGATGTTGATGTAAATGTACATGTACATGGAATATCCCTTTCTACAGCCATTGAGTAAGTGACGGCCCTTAATGGGAAACGTGTCGATTGCCTGATGTTTTTGAGTTGGAATGTCTTATACCTACTTATTAGTAGATATAAGATAAGACGATTTGATAGATTTTAGATGGCGTATTCCTACCTTTATCGTATAAGGATCGTATTTGATTGAGTTATTGAAAAGATTCAGCTCTGCCAATTCCCAGTTTCTGATTGCTTGTTCCACAAGTTTGTTTTCAGGTTCAAATATCCTTATTGTTGTTATATTTGCTCTATAGTTTAATTGTGCCAAATTGACTGTGTGTGCATCCTAAAATTAAAAAATATTTTTTTCTTGGAAAGCACCGCCGAAGCAATGACTTCGACTCTCCTATTGTTATCTTTTTACTCACCAAAGAAGTTATGAAGTAACTATGAAATATTTCTAACATTCGCACAGTTTGAGCCTGTTTCAATACTTCAACAATTTTGTCGGTTCTGCAGTCTAAAATTATGTTTGTCTCTGGTATGTGCTTGATATCCTTAAGGACACCCCTGCAACATGAGGAATGTCAAACTCAGTTATTGGGAAGCTTAAGATAATAACCACATATTTGTGTCAAATCTTGAAACTAGTGTGACAGAACAGAGGTGTTTTTTGTGTACCATCTGAACTCCTCCCTGAGATTAATTCAGTTCATTTCATCACAGTTTTTAATATTTTTTTTACTATTTCTTTGTTTGTTCACTGAAAACGAAGGTAGTTTCGATTAAGTCCAATTATTTTTGTTCAAAATTCATATTTTCCTTTTTGATACCACAAAGTTCATACTGCTTAACGCGTTGCCTCCAATTATGAATCGGGATGGGGTTTAATTCATCCCGGCATCACAGGACTCTTCAGATTGGATATTGTGACGTGAGCGAAGCCTGCCAATGACGTAGATGTAAAAGCTGCCCTGCTCGAAGCGAGCGAGGGTACCGAGTAGTAGACGTGGTCGCCGGTCGGTCTATAAAAGATATAATACCGCGGTATCCCTGCCCGCTTAGGGGGATGTGCCCTCTGCCGAGTACGTGTTCGAGTGAGAGCGGCGTGTGAAGAGGCGTTTGCAGATTACTACACGCTGGTGGCAGTGAGTCACCACACTACGAATGGCCTTCGTCGGTAACAGAGAAGACCCAGCTCTATGACTTTCTTCGAATCTGTGATCTGAAGGAATCACCCCGAACCCCACAGAAGATTCTACTTCTTCTACTTGTCTAGGAACGATCATACAACGCCTTCAGTTCGCCACCCTTTCACAGTTCACCTCATATTATTCCCCACACCGAAACCCACTAGTTTCATATACATAAAAGTGGAATTGTTCCGTGAGATGTAGGCCTTTACTCAATACACCTACTCAAGACAAGAAAACCAGTAGAAACATCTCTTCAAGTCAGACCAACCGTAAGTACCGATTCCCTCAGTGTTTACTTTGTGGTATTGTTTCTATTTCATACATATATTTTTTCTTTAATTCTCGTGGTGATAATAATTGATACACCCAAGTACATTCTTTTCTCCAAGAGAGCTCCCGTATAATTAACATGTGATAATTTACTGAGCATTCCATTTGAAAAAACGAACTTGATTTCTACTTCTGGTATGGCCGAAAGTGACAAAAGTTTTAAAATATTTAAGATTTTTCGATATCTCGGATAACACTCTGGAAATGAAGTTCATGATAAAATTTTGAATATTTATACCTATATCGATTGAACAGATAGGTACATCGATGTATTATTATTGTTTGTATTTAATTATACGTTAAATTTCTTCAATTCATTACCAACGTTTCGGATCCAGTTGATCCTTTATCAAGGCTAAAAAGTAACGAAGTACAATCAAATTGCAGAATCAGCCCAGGCGAGCAAGAACAAGAACCTACCTCGAATTTACTCTAATTTAACGAATATTTGGAAAGAACCATTATTTAAAACTTTAATTTATGAAGCATAAGAAACTTTTCTTTAAGAAGTACGTTGAGTGTGTCGAACAAGAAGTTAGGTTAGAATATATATATTTGTCAAATTTAAATATTCTTTTGTTAGTTATCTTATCTCAAGTTCTATGATCTGATCAACCGGGCAGGAACCTGAACTCGCCCGTCTGAGCGTCATCTGCACTATATGAATCAAATCATATCATACAGAAGTCGAACAGGTTTAAAAAACAATAATTCACAAACAAATATTATACATCAAACAATCAATAAGTTAAAATCAAGAGAGAATCAACATCTGCTGAATCTTCAGTGACACTTCGAGTTACAAACAGTAACAGTCTTTGTAAACACTTTTAAATTTTTTCTTTATGCATGTGAACCATTAAAGTGTTACAACAGAGACACTCACCCCCTAAATGAGAATATTTATTTGTTCCAACTCACCAACTTTGCAATTTTATTGACATTTGTTTTAAAATGTATTCTTGATGAGAAATACAGTCAAAGTTAAATCATTCATCAGCCATTACTCTAAGTTATACTGTTATTGCTTATTAAGCTATCATAAATTTTGCTTAGATTTTGCGTATCTTCCCTGAAATTGACAGTATTATGTGTTCTGATATGAATCATTTCGCTAATTAACCTTCTGTTGTAATTCTGTTCCATATCCAATATTGTAACATTGTTGAAGTTAAATTTGTGTCCTTCTGTGTGAGTGTGTGCCGACAGTGCTGTTTTTTGTGCACTATCAAGTTTTTTTGAGTCATAAGTGTGTTGTCTAATTCGTTCTTGAAGCAGTTGTTTTGTCTGTCCTACGTAGCATTTTTGGCAATTAAAACATTCAATTTTATAAACCAGCTCTGATTGTTTCAAAAGAGGTGTTTTGTCTTTCAACTTGGTGTAAAACAATTTTTTACTATCTACTTTGTTGTAAAACGCAGCTGTACAATTGTGTTCTCTGAAAATTTTATTGATTTTATATGACACAATTGGATAAAACACTAATTTGGAGAATTTTTTCAATGTGATCTGTGATGATGCTGTTTGTTGATGTTGTTTGTCCGTATTATTTTGAGTGCCAATATTTGGTGTAGGATTTAATTGTTTCGTTTTACGATAGTTATTGATGCATGTTTTTACATAATGTATCGGATAGTTATTACTTATCAGTATTTGTGTGACTCTTTGAAGATTATTAACCTGATATTCCTCATCACTTAACACGACTGCTCTATTTATTAAATTCATTGCAATGTTCTTCTTTTGTGTAGCACTGTGGTTGGATAAATAGTTTATGCATCTACCTGAATTTATTGGTTTCATGTACCAGTTACTTTTAAGTTTATTTTTATCTCTAATTACAACTATGTCCAAAAAGGAAATGCTAAAATTTGTTTCTCTTTCTAAAGTAAATACAATTTTCGGGTGAAATGAGTTGAATACATCTAAGGTTGTTTCAATTTTGTTTTTGGGAACTAAGAGTAAGGTATCGTCAACATATAATTTTATTAGAGGAGTCATGAAATCTAATTTTGAGACCGCAAAATCAAACAAAGCATGCATCACCAAATTTGCGAAGGTGGGACTTGTTGGAGAGCCCATTGCTGTACCATCAATTTGCTTGTAATGGATATTGTTGAAAGAAAAATAACCACCATCATAGCATAAGTCCACCAAAGTTAAAAAATCATTTTTATCCAAACTAGTGAAATTTTTTATATAATGCCACTGTGATGTTATGGTTATGTTAACGAGCTGTTTTGGTATGTTTGTATATAATGATATTACATCTAACGAAATTAACTCATAATCATCTGGTACTTGAACCAATTTAAGTTCTTCTACTAACAAATAAGAGTTTTTCACATTAAATTTTGATGTTGACAATACATTGTTCAATATACCATGTAGAAATTTTCCAATTTTATAGCTAGGGGACTTAATGCTGCTCACAACCGGTCTTAAGTTAATATTCTGTTTGTGAGTTTTTCTTAGGAAATAAATTTTGGGTGCTACACTATTGTGAGAAAGTAATGACTTATATTCTACTTCAGATATACTGGAGTTCGATTTTAAATTTTTTAAGAAATTATTAATTTTATCTTGTGTTTTTTTAGTGGGATTTAGTAGAAGAACTTAAATTGGTTCAAGTACCAGATGATTATGAGTTAATTTCGTTAGATGTAATATCATTATATACAAACATACCAAAACAGCTCGTTAACATAACCATAACATCACAGTGGCATTATATAAAAAATTTCACTAGTTTGGATAAAAATGATTTTTTAACTTTGGTGGACTTATGCTATGATGGTGGTTATTTTTCTTTCAACAATATCCATTACAAGCAAATTGATGGTACAGCAATGGGCTCTCCAACAAGTCCCACCTTCGCAAATTTGGTGATGCATGCTTTGTTTGATTTTGCGGTCTCAAAATTAGATTTCATGACTCCTCTAATAAAATTATATGTTGACGATACCTTACTCTTAGTTCCCAAAAACAAAATTGAAACAACCTTAGATGTATTCAACTCATTTCACCCGAAAATTGTATTTACTTTAGAAAGAGAAACAAATTTTAGCATTTCCTTTTTGGACATAGTTGTAATTAGAGATAAAAATAAACTTAAAAGTAACTGGTACATGAAACCAATAAATTCAGGTAGATGCATAAACTATTTATCCAACCACAGTGCTACACAAAAGAAGAACATTGCAATGAATTTAATAAATAGAGCAGTCGTGTTAAGTGATGAGGAATATCAGGTTAATAATCTTCAAAGAGTCACACAAATACTGATAAGTAATAACTATCCGATACATTATGTAAAAACATGCATCAATAACTATCGTAAAACGAAACAATTAAATCCTACACCAAATATTGGCACTCAAAATAATACGGACAAACAACATCAACAAACAGCATCATCACAGATCACATTGAAAAAATTCTCCAAATTAGTGTTTTATCCAATTGTGTCATATAAAATCAATAAAATTTTCAGAGAACACAATTGTACAGCTGCGTTTTACAACAAAGTAGATAGTAAAAAATTGTTTTACACCAAGTTGAAAGACAAAACACCTCTTTTGAAACAATCAGAGCTGGTTTATAAAATTGAATGTTTTAATTGCCAAAAATGCTACGTAGGACAGACAAAACAACTGCTTCAAGAACGAATTAGACAACACACTTATGACTCAAAAAAACTTGATAGTGCACAAAAAACAGCACTGTCGGCACACACTCACACAGAAGGACACAAATTTAACTTCAACAATGTTACAATATTGGATATGGAACAGAATTACAACAGAAGGTTAATTAGCGAAATGATTCATATCAGAACACATAATACTGTCAATTTCAGGGAAGATACGCAAAATCTAAGCAAAATTTATGATAGCTTAATAAGCAATAACAGTATAACTTAGAGTAATGGCTGATGAATGATTTAACTTTGACTGTATTTCTCATCAAGAATACATTTTAAAACAAATGTCAATAAAATTGCAAAGTTGGTGAGTTGGAACAAATAAATATTCTCATTTAGGGGGTGAGTGTCTCTGTTGTAACACTTTAATGGTTCACATGCATAAAGAAAAAATTTAAAAGTGTTTACAAAGACTGTTACTGTTTGTAACTCGAAGTGTCACTGAAGATTCAGCAGATGTTGATTCTCTCTTGATTTTAACTTATTGATTGTTTGATGTATAATATTTGTTTGTGAATTATTGTTTTTTAAACCTGTTCGACTTCTGTATGATATGATTTGATTCATATAGTGCAGATGACGCTCAGACGGGCGAGTTCAGGTTCCTGCCCGGTTGATCAGATCATAGAACTTGAGATAAGATAACTAACAAAAGAATATTTAAATTTGACAAATATATATATTCTAACCTAACTTCTTGTTCGACACACTCAACGTACTTCTTAAAGAAAAGTTTCTTATGCTTCATAAATTAAAGTTTTAAATAATGGTTCTTTCCAAATATTCGTTAAATTAGAGTAAATTCGAGGTAGGTTCTTGTTCTTGCTCGCCTGGGCTGATTCTGCAATTTGATTGTACTTCGTTACTTTTTAGCCTTGATAAAGGATCAACTGGATCCGAAACGTTGGTAATGAATTGAAGAAATTTAACGGAAATCATTAAAGTCCAAATTCCTGAAAAAATTGTTTCATTTTCGATAACATGGACGAAAATTTCGATACAGATTTAATTATACGATTGCTTTTCATTAGGAATAGTTCTCTGTTTGAAGCTTTCAAGATGGCGAAGTTATAAGACTATGAAGTTGATTCTGAAAACTAAGAAATCCCACTTCCCACCCGTAAAACACACAGCTGCGAAATGAGGGGCACGCATTCTTCGAACTATTCGAGCCGATTTCGTGCGTATAAGTATCAATTTGATGGATGATTTTTTTCTGCTTCGCCATTTTGAATAGTTAATATGGAAAATTTTCATATACAAGACCAGTATAGAGATGAAATTTTGCCGGCAAAATTTCTCTATTGTAAAATGAGAGTTTGTTGCTTTTCGGCAATTTCGCGTTCATGTCATGAAAAAGCATGTTCTTTTTTTATACCTATAGTCTGGCCCAGGACCCAACTGTTTCAACTTGATGACATTCCATTTCTTCTCAGAATAATATGGTTCCAATTTCAGAATGTACTTCAGTCTGATTAGACTAGCCTCGTCCTCGTACAATACCACGAAACTCTTCCATTGTAAACTCTGCACAATGGTGGCTAACCCTTCTGCGAAAAGATCTACTTCTGGATAAAAGTTCAGAGATGTCAACTTCGAGATTGTTGTTTCAGAATCCCAAAACAATTGGATATGTGGTATTTCCATTTCTGAACATATGGAATCCAGTATATGAGTTTTCTCAGAAGAAATTGATGATAGGAAAGCTGTTACTCCATTTCCTGTTGCTGTCATATTACAAACTGAAAATATAAGTTAAATGATCGTCAAGTTTCTTTTTGTTTATTTAGTGTTTTATCCATACATGCTCAAGCTATAGACCTCAAAGTCGGTTATTATCTACATATATTATTTAAAAAAATTAGCACAGGAAACTGTAAATATTTTGTAGAAGCATCACGTATCTCCATGCACAGATTGTTCAATATTTGGAAGTTAAATTTTCATCGAATAACTACCTAAATGTCTATAATTCCAGTTCCAGAGATCAAATGAAATTCAATATCTGGGAAGGTTTCAATGTGGCTCGTTCCTCACCCCTGCAAGTTTCTTGCTTTCCTTCCACAGAATCTACATTCTTCAGTGTCCGATAAACCACTGGCAGATACAGGGGGGAGCATGGGGGCCTTGGCCAGCCCTCTGTGCTCTGTGCTTTGCCAACCAAGCATTTTCCTCGTACTTAATTAGCTGACTTGCTTTTGCGTCCCAGGATACTTCCCCATTTGTAATTATAGTTCTCACAATCATGACGTACAAACTATTGCAGGATCTTTGGGTTACAACTACAACCCCAATTCCTGCCGCATAGACGCCTGTACGCTGTTATGTAGGCCACTGACGAAGCGACCGTTTCAAGCTTTTTTCTACCTGATCTAGTCGCTAGCCTTTGCAAGCTTCAAACCGGGCTTTTGAGCATCGTAAAATCCACCACCGACGTAGCGACCATGCAAGCTACCAAGCTAGCTTCGGTAGCCGGCTTCGAGTTTAGCATTCAGTTCAGTCTTTCTCGATGTTTCAAATGGATAAGAAAACTGTTGCTAGTGCTATATAATTTGTATATATACATACTGGAACCAATGGAAGAATTTCGGACGGAGGTGTGATAGAAAAAACAGGTATCGACTGATAACTGATAGCATCCCGAAAGTACCGGCGACCACCGACTAGGCTTCTCCGGACTCGTGCGACCAGGAACGTAGAGGCTCGAAACGCTTCGGTAGCTTCGGTAGCCTGGTCGGACACACACGGAGACTTTATACAAGCTTTCAGGCAAAGCTTGTAGCTCGAAAGTCTCATAAAAACGCTTCGTGTATGGCCGGCATTAGAGCCCTCGTGGCTCTACAATGTTGCCTGTTGCATTATCAACGTGCTTATTCCACAGAAGCTTGCCATCCTGTGTTATTTCCAGGAATTCAACTTCAGACTCCCACTCCAAGATATCTCCGTTTAAGTTAAGTTTCTTTTCCGAGTGAACGAAATTACTGTGGTGTTGGTTGGGTTGATGCTCCGTCCCACTGACAAGCACCATTACCCAATTATTCCCAGGCCTTTCTTTCTGCAATATAAGTCTCAAAGAGTGCTGTCGGTTATTACGACTTCCACGTGTATACAAAATTCCGTGAAGAGTTAGGGTACGTACATGCCGGAGATGCAAGGATGAGCGCGGTGGAGGTCGCGGTCGCGATCTAGTTATAAATCGATGCATCGCCGTACGGCCAGGCATCGATTTATAACTAGGTTTGATTTTCGGAATTTTACCAAGAATAAAAAAGAGAAAACGCAAACAGTGGTGCAAGAAGTGGCTACAAAAACGCAATTTATCTTCCCACATAAACTTATTGAGAGAGTTGGAGGAAGAACCATTAGATTTTCTCAATTATTTGCGCATGACTTAACCGGTGTACCAAAAATTGCTATCGTTGGTTTCCCCATTGATTGTGAAAAAAGATACAGTCATGAGAACTGCAATATCTCCACATGAAAGGTTGACTGCTACCCTGAGATTTTTAGCCACAGGACGTTCGTACGAGTGCCTAAAATTCTCTACAAGAATATCTCCTCAAGCACTCGGAAAATCTCGATGAATCGAGTAAAACTTGGTTTCCTCTGTAATGATTGCGCGACATCATGATATGCTCCCTTCCTCGAGTCACACTGAACTGAGAACTGAACAGTCCGAACCCCCACACACGGTCATTTCAGGTAGTCCTTTCAGTTTAAAATATGAAGAAATTCATTTCTCTCAGTTAGAGTGAACAGTTGGCAAAATCGCGTTAAACTGAGACTGAAATGCCCACTCACGTAAAGTTTAGACTGACAATTTCAACTGCGATCAGTCTAACTGACAGTTAGACTGTACGTGAGTGGGGCCGGCCTTAGAGTATATGTATAATGATCACAAGTATAGCAGGAATTGTATGTATCTCCGAACTATAATCGCCCAATTTCTCGTGTAAATTAATGAGATAGATTAAACTATTTCCAAAATGGTCGTTACAACCGTGAAGAAATCGGGATATTGTTTTCATCTGAGAGCGTTGGGCGGATACAGAAGTAGTACCTACCTAGTATATACACATAAAATGATTTGTTTACCTCGCTAGTACTTAATTTGAACAAACTGTGCACGTCAGGTATTGCTTCCATAAATTTTATTTGGCTGCAATGAATAGGGTACACAAGCCACCTCAGAAAACAGTTCAGCTGAATATTTCCGTAACAAAAGTTTTTTTGGTTTATTCTGCTGAACAGTTTTATTTTCCAAACAGACAAGCTGATTGAAACAAGGATATGAGCATGCTTTATCACATCACATGTGAATTTATTTCAACTCACTTAGTTTACTGGCTTCAAATGAATCATCTGGCACTGCACGAAACTTCAATTTGAAATCAATATTTTGGTTTATGAGATTATTTGCATAAATGCTTGTGAGAACTGGTATAAGTGATTGGCTTCCTGGTTCTTCCATCAGTAAGCCTGAAATATGCTCAATTGAATTTATTTGTTCAAAGCGTAGATTGTAGGAAGATCGGATTTTTGGGAGTACGAGGATAGACCTCGGGACGAGGGGGTGTAAACTTTTTTTCCAGAGAAATATTAGGACTTTTCGTCATTGCTGGGTGTACACATGTTTCCGAATATTTTTTCAAAATCTTCTTAACTATGTATCTTCCAAATTTGATAAGAATTGAGATTTTGTCCGCGCGATAAGAGCCTACTTTTGATGCCACATGGTATACATTTTTACGCGCGTACATTCCTATGGACAAGGGCGTTATCATTTTGCTCAATTGTCTGTAATTGTAAAATTTTGAGCCGAAACTGATCTCAAACCATTTGGTTGAACAGAATGAAAGAATCCACAGTTTTTCCCCTACTTGCCCCACCATGAATCAACTGCAAAGATTTCTGCGGCAACCCTTGATACGAAATGAATACATTTGGGGTTGCTTTATATCCACAATATGAGTATCCACTGGGCAACTACCAACTAATGATGGTAATGATGGTATACAACTGAAATCGACTTGGTGAAGATACTATAAATTCCAGGAGCTTTCGAGCTTCAATTTGTTTAGGAACTTTCAGTTTATTATACATATACAGGTGGTTTCACCGTAAACTGGACTAACATAGACAGGGTGATTTTTTTAAGCGACCTTGAATTATGAAATATTTCCAAGTAGAATCTACTTCCGGTTCTACGGAAAACGAATGTGAACTTCGTTAGCCACACCCTGTATATTTATACATATTTGAATTCTTCGTTTGATTCTGCAATGATTCGATGTATGATATGCGCAACCACTTCAAAAGCGATTGTTGAGTTATAGCCTGATTGTCAAAGGACCCCGCACTTTTTATAGGTAAAGTGGCGACCGGTCAAATTTTCTGAAAGTTTGGTATGTTGTTGTACCCGACTCAGTGACCAAAAGTGTCAATGGGTCCAACCCAATCCTATGGCTAGTTTTCCAAATACGGGGTGTTAAAGTTGAAAATTGCCCAAATTTTCGGATTTATTCTTTGATTAGAGTTGGATTGGATTTCTGTTGCATACACACGTTTACTACATGTTCTAGTAATGAAATTAGTGGATACGTATGATCAAAAATATTTATATTTATAGGGTGATTCACGAATACATGACGGTAGTTTTTTGCCAAAATTCACTTTTTCTACTGTGACGTCAAGAAGGCATATTTTTGAAATGTTCTTTTCGATTTAGTATTATGACGACCAAATATTGCACAGTGCATATTTTTTATACAGGGTGTTTCACTGAGAGAACCACTAGACAGAATAATTTTTTTTTAGAATTAATTCGAAACCCTGTATTTTTGAATTGATTTTTGGGAAAAGTAATACCACAAACATATGTGTTTCTCTAATCTCCAAAATATTCATGTTGGATTATTCATAGGAAGATATTACATTTTGGGAAAAGTTCGAAAAACATGAACACCCTGTATTCGAAAATTTCCTCGGTCAAATGCAACTATTTTCTCACTATATATTGATTTCTACAACATCTCCAGAGGTATGAATTCTGAATCCGATACTATGACCAGTTTTCGAGATACAGGGCGTTGAAGTTGAGAATAAATGATTTCATCAGTTTTTTTTCCAATTGAAAAGGCGGATCGATTTTATGTTGTGCCCATGAGTTCAATATGAGTACAGATAAGATGCGTATGGAAAAGTTCAGCTAAAATATTTACTGTTACAGGGTGATTCACGAATAAATCACAATAGCTTTTGCAAATACTCGATAATTCTACAGTTTCATCACAGAGAAATTATTCCATGAAGTTAATACCTAGTCGTTCACAATTTTCAGTCCCAAATACTTCATTATGATTACTTTTCATACAGGGTGAGCCATACAGGCAACCATACCAAAAATACTTATGCTATTGTGATTTATTCGTGAATCACCCTGTAACAGTATATATTTTAGCTGAACCTTTCCATGCGCATCTTATATGTACTCATATTGAACTCATGGCTCAATATAAAATCGATCCGCCTTTCCAATTGGAAAAAAAAACTGGTGAAATCATTCATTCTCAACTTCAACGCCCTGTATCTCGAAAACTGGTCATAGTATCGGATTCAGAATTCATACCTCTGGAGATGTTGTAGAAATCAATATATAGTGAGAAAATAGTTGCATTTGACCGAGGAAATTTTCGAATATAGGGTGTTCATGTTTCTCGAACTTTTCCCAAAATGTAATACCTTCCTATGAATAAACCACCATGAATATTTTGGAGATTAGAGAAACACATATGTTTGTGGTATTACTTTTCCCAAAAATCAATTCAAAAATACAGGGTTTCGAATTAATTCTAAAAAAAAATTATTATGTCTAGTGGTTCTCTCTGTGAAACACCCTGTATAAAAAATATGCACTGTGCAATATTTGGTCGTCATAATACTAAATCGAAAAGAACATTTCAAAAATATGCCTTCCTGACGTCACAGTAGAAAAAGTGAATTTTGGCAAAAAACTACCGTCATATATTCGTGAATCACCCTATAAATATGAATATTTTTGATCATACGTATCCACTCATTTCATTACTAGAACATGTAGTAAACGTGTGTATGCAACAGAAATCCAATCTAACTCTTAATAATCAAAGAATAAATCCGAAAATTGGGGCAATTTTCAACTTTAACACCCCGTATTTGGAAAACTAGCCATAGGATTGGGTTGGACCCATTGACACTTTTGGTCACTGAGTCGGGTACAACAACATACCAAACTTTCAGAAAATTTGACTGGTCGCCACTTTACCTATAAAAAGTGCGGGGTCCTTTGTTGACAGAAAGATTGTCACAAATTAGAGTTAATATCTCCAAAATCCCTCATTGAGAGATTTTTTTTCGCCACAGTGGAACAAGAGAAAGCACTGCTTCTTTTATAAATTATGAAGAAATATTATACAGGGTGTCTGAAACAGGGCTCCGAAGTGTGCCTCAATAAAACTATGAAATCAATTTTTTTCAAATGGGAACCATATAATTTTGTGATTCCGATCGATTGCTCGTCAAAAACTAGTTATGGTGTGCCAAACATTTCATGTCTTTAAAATCAGTAGTTTTGGCGTTATTGAATAAAATTCGAATTTCACGACTGATGAACACGCTGTTTTAATCAAAAGGATATTGCTAAGTCATATTAACAAAAATTGTAGGAATAGTTCTTCAAAATGGTGACATTACATACTGGGTATAGTTTTTTAACTATTGTTGAATTAGGATCAAAGTTAGGATATAAAAGAAACGAGTTGACAGTATTGGGACAAGAAAAAATAAATATGGTGTTCCATTTAAAGAATCAAGTTTTTGATGTTCGAAGTTTGTCAAAATTCTCGAAAAAAGGAAATACCTCCTAATGTAAAACATTTTGCTCAATTCAATGGTGAGAAAATTTACAGAGGTTTCCATTTAAAAAAATGATGATTTGTATTGCCCCGCTTTGGAGTAACACTCTGTATATTCCAAAATATTTTTAAAATATGCAACAAAGTAAACCATTTAACTTTTATGTGAAACATTTTATCATACTCCTCATTATAGCCAAGATACTGTACTTCCTCACACTAATGGGCCACCCTGTATTTACGGAATGCGAGGATAACGAACCGACATTATAACACAAAAACAATAAAAAATTAAAACAGAAAAATGAAAGCAGACCAAAATAACAAAGTAATGAAATGAAGATGCAGTTTATCCACATTACAGGGTGTCCGGGAAAATGTGGGAAATTTCTCGGATTTAGATAAAACATAAAAAAATAAGCTAAAGAAAGGTACCCTTGTTTATTGTCGATAAAATGAACCGTTTTCGAAAAACAAAATTAGAAAGATTATTAACTATGCAGTTTTGACACAGAAAGGCACGTTAACAAACATAATTCTTTAAAAATGTACTCTCACTAAAGCTTGTAACGATTAAAAATAAATACGCTAGTTATAAATAATCAATTGAAAACTCCATGATAGTAAATTTCTAGAAAATAATTGTTGTTAATGTGCCTTTCTGGTGCCAAAACTGCATAGTTAATAATCTTTGTAATTTTCTTTTTCGAAAACGGTTCATTTTATTGTTAATAAACAATGGTACATCATTTTAGCTTGATTGAATGATAATGACACTTAATACCTTCTAGGCGAAATTGATTTAAAAATAATTGAAAAAAGAATTGATATTCAGAAAAACAGTAGATAATCATTTATAAAGGAATAATCAATCTTGCGTGCAGCGTGACCGCAACACCATTATTGAGATCTTCATATTGGTTTTGCAGATTTCGAATAATATTGTAAGCATTTCCCCACAAATATTTCCAAGTATTTCTATGAATATCGCTAATCATAGTAGTAGGTTAACTAGTTGAATAAAAAATCGAAAATTACTTGACAACTATTAGGTTTAGGTATAAGGAAACCCAATGAAGATAGTTTCGATATAAATTTTTACGTTCAACAAGGTACAGGAATACTGGGTGTGCCATTTGAAATAAGAAAGTTTTTGACCATTATTTGTAGTTAATGTTTGAACACTAATTATGATCACTCAGTATATTCCAGAGTTAAATTTTTTTCTTCTGCATAAGGGTAGCCAATATGTCTACACGAAAAAACATTGTCTGTCACGTTGGCTTGAAGGGTTTATTCATTAATTGCAAATTAAAAATACTCCTGTTTTTCGATTTTTCGCCATCTTCTCCACAATGGTTCTTCTAAGGCATAAAATGGTCTTCATAAACTCATCATTATTTGAGCATGCCATTCAATTTTTGAATTCATATATAGGGTATTCCATTTAAAAAAGTGTAACTATGGTCTATATCTTTGTTATCGAACACCCTGTATATGCGAAAACAATTTTAAATTGTGCAATTTTCAAAATGTCTTCATTCACTGCCTCAAAATGAGAACCGCGTTTGGGGTAGGCCACCCTGTAAAAGTAGTTTGATTCCAGTAAAATGAATTTCCAGTGACGTCATTTAGGGAGCAGTATCTCCGTAGGGAGGACCGCTAAGAAAAAATGATTGACTTGTCATCTTATTTTTTTCGTGTTTCATCTGAATCCGAGAGATTTCCCACATTTTCCCGGACATCCTGTACATTCAATTTCAAAGAAGTCATGTTACTTCTCGTCAAAACAGACAATTTAGTAATTTTTGCACAGACCCATTTCAAACCCTCTATATGGTATATCCGGTTCATTAATCGGATGTACGGAATGGAGCTTTCCAATTTCATGGTAACAGTCGCAGTCCACTATCATTCATTCATTTCAATGATCTGGAAATGGAAGAATATATCTTTCCATCAGGTATTGAAAAATCTCATGCTTCAACGAATGAAGCACATAAAACAGGCTCATATATTTGCAGTTGTTCTATTTTACCATTGTAAACATTAATGTGCAATACAAAAGAGTTTAAAGAGTATCAATAAGAATAAATGAATCCGAACAATGTTTTGTTCCTCTTGTATTACATAACATTGGTTCGATATACGGAAACACACTGAAGAATCTAAATGTAATTGAAGAGGAACAGAATCACATCCTTCTTCCCTACATTTCCCGTGGAATCAACAAACTCTTGAAAGCTTTTACTTGGATGTATTCTACCGTATGCATTTACTTGCATGAAATTAGAAATTCCATTGAATTTTTAGATTGGAAAAGCATTTAATTGAAAAACATTCGGAAAACGAACTGAATTGGTTGGTCTTCCTCCGTAAACATTATATCCATGCAATTACTGAACTTACCTAGAGGAATCTTGTCACGTGGTAGGATGTAGTAACACGTCACATAACTAAATACAAAAATGATTGAGGACAAATAGAATTTCATTGCCTTTTGGTATTTTTCAATACATATTCCATGAGTTTCTTGCACGGTTTGTTATGAAAAACATTTCATTTCGCTTTTCCATGA
Source organism: Adalia bipunctata (assembly GCA_910592335.1). NCBI lineage: Eukaryota > Metazoa > Arthropoda > Insecta > Coleoptera > Coccinellidae > Adalia > Adalia bipunctata. Next base: position 27,114,027 of record OU342951.1, read on the forward strand.
GTAAACGATTTGAATCGTCGCCAACACATTGACTAAATTTAAATCAAAACAGATTTTCATTCACGGTAGATCACGGTCACTATTTCCAATCAATTTATTTGACAAGAAGAATCAGTAATTCCGATATTTATAATGAACGAGTTTATATTTTATCAAATTCATTTATTTTCAGAAAACTGAGCGCAGACTGCAAAGAATTATTTATATCTAGGTACACCTATTACATAAAATAGTTGTTTCGTATTTACTCTGTTATCGTCACAGATTGCCCAAATTTTGTAGGAGTATGTTCAGAGAGCGATTTCATCGTTGGCTTACCAATTCATACTACACATTTCCAACAGACCTGAGAAGGCTAAAAATAGTATTCAACTGCTGCTATTGGAACTTTGATTCAAAATAGAATACAAATACATATAAAATTCCAGTGACAATTAGAGGAAAAATCACTAGATCACTAATTCACTAAATCACCAAGCCATAAAATATGAAAATTTGGATTATGAGATTGTTCGAAATTCGCTGTGCAGCTTGAACCCGAAATGAAGATAAATTTCCTGAAAATCTTTTTTTTTTTTTATTTTACTTCACGTTGGTTATTTTTACTTTCGTTAATTTATATTATTGCTAGAGTCAATTTCATTCATACTTTCGAAATATCTATTTTTCACTGAAAGCTCGGCAAGTTCTATAACGATAAATCGAACTGCAATAATTAGACCTAGGTACTTAGGTATCACTCGTGGATCAATCGGATATTTTTTTTCTCTATGATCATTATTGTTTTCAAGTACATTCTGGGAGTGGGTATACTGAATAATATTGACTCTAGGTAAACATAAATGAACAAAATCTCCAAAAATTTCCAAATGATTGAATTGAGAAGCATAATCCTTTTTCAATACTGCCATTATTTTTTGTTTTCGTAGAATCCAACGCAATCATAAGCACCTTGTAGATTCATCTTCCATAAGTGTATAGTCTTGTAGATTCACCTTTTAGGTAGATTCTCCTTGTATATAGATTCGGATTTATAGTTGATTCCTGAAGGAAATATTCCAAAGGGAATTATAATACATACAGAGTGTAACAGCCAAATGGAATAAATTCGATAACGAATAAATGTCGGGGTGTTGGGAAAAACGCTCGGACACGTCGATTTGTAATTTTAAATGCGCATATTCAAGAAAATGAAATTATACAGGGTGGTCCAGATCGTAACCAAGAAAGTTTAACCAAGTATTCTACATCAAAAATAAGCCCTAGTTTGTCATATAAACATATTCCGAGAAACGGGGTGTTGAAATTATAGAAAAAAAATGTTTTTTATTGATAACTTTCACACTGCTTGAAAAATTTGTATGAAATTTGAGACATAGGTTTTGAGCGTCAAGGAGCACTTTTTGCATCATATCATTTCTTTTCTATTCTACCAGTCGCGTCCGTACTGCAGCGAGACTGAATTTTTTCAGATAAAAAAAATAATACGCCACTGGTTTTTCCGAGAATAAAAATAACTATTCAAATCTTCATTTAATTAGGAGCAAATTCGGTCACGTGACTTTTTGTTGTGCGGGGCACCGTTTCCGGTTGAAAAAATAAAACACATTCTCATGCATGAAGAAATCGCCAGTTTTTTTATGGTTATGCTTGTATTGAAACGAGAAATTGGAAACCAAAACTATCATTTAAGTTTTTTAATCAAATTATTCTACCCTGAAAATAGGAGTTGGGTGTGTGTTGAATTTATCTAATCTTAGAAAATTGCTACAAAACCGTAGTAAGCTTTTTATTGCAATTTTGGCGTTTTCTTCATGCATGAGAATGTGTTTTATTTTTTTAACCGGAAACGGTGCTCGTACAGCAAAAAAACGAGAGACCGAATTTGATCTTAATTAAATAAGGATTCAAACAGTAATTTTTATTGTCGGAAAAACCACTGGCGTATCATTTTTTTATCTGAAAATATTCATTCTCGCTGCAGTACGGACGCCACTGGTAGAATAGAAAAGAAATGATATTATGCGAAAAGTGCTCCTTGAGGCTTGAAATCTATGTCTCAAGTTTCATAAAAATATTTTAAGCAGTGTGAAAGATATTGATAAAAATCTTTTTTTTTCTATAATTTTAACACCGCATCTTGGGTAGGAAACATTTCTTGACATATGTTTATATGACAAACTAGGGCTTATTTTTGATCTAGATAACGTGGTTAAAATTTCTTGGTTACGATCTGGACCACCCTGTATAAAGTGTTCCATGCGACCGTGGCCACTACTTTCTTATCTCAAATGCAAATGTATATTATTTATTTTTTGGATTCTTCAGAAAATTCTAGACATAATTCATGTACAATGTCCTATACCTATCTTCAACTTTTTCGGAAATATTAAGTGTTTTCAGATTTTTTACAATTTTACATTAGACTTCTTTCTGGCGGAAAACCTGCAAAGTTGGAATTTTTTTTTCTCGGTTGCCAATTCGAAAAGCATTATTTCAACGTACTCGATTTTCTCAGATTTTCCGTGAAAAAATTTTTCAAAATTCGAACTCAACTTTTTTTCACTTGTCTTCAGTGAAAAAAAAATTCTGCCGAAATTTTTCATGGTTGAACTATCTTTCATTCTGAATACTGAGGTGAAAACAGAATGAAATAATATCTATTGGTTTTCTTTTTGTAGCCTTCCAAAAATTACGCTCGGAGAACTTTCATAATTTTTATTCAAAAAACTGGAAGCCGTATGAAGGCCAAAATTGTGCTGATGGGCTGCCAGAATGACCCGGAAAGAAATATCAATTTATAAACCGAAAATTTTTTTTCCAAAGAACTTTGGTAGGATTCGAACCCTCTACGAGTATATAAATTGGGTTTATTTTAATCTTATAAATTTCCGTTACCAAAGCGACGCTAGTGAATCGGAAGTGGAGAGTTCGATTCCCAACAATGTTTTCTGAAAAATTTTTTTTGGTGTATAAATTCATATTTCCGTCTGGGTCAATTTGGCAGCTCATAAGCTTGAATTTGGCCTCCTTACGGCCGCCAGTTTTTTGAATGAAAATTATGAAAGTTCTCCGAGCGTAATATTTGGAAGGCTACAAAAAAAACCAATGGATATTATTTCATTTTGTTTTCACCTCAGTATTCAGAATGAAAGATAGTTAAACCATGAAAAATTTCAACAATTTCGGCCGAAATTTTCTTTAAACTTCACCAGTGGAGTTCGTACGTAATTTGACCTCCCTATTTTGGCAGACATTGATGGTACGCCACAGATTTTTCCTGAAATCAAAATCATAATTTTTATGAAATTCCCAATCATTTCTTACCAAAGTTGATCACTTGATTGTTTTCAATCCGATGAACGGTTTTCGCTTGAAAAAATAAAAACCGATTCTTTGCATTGAAATATGAAGATAGTCACAATGATGACCGAAAGCTTGGATTGATACAATAAAGAGGTTGATCATATTGCATGTGTGATTACCACACCCGATATCCCGAAACATCAAGAAGAATTTTTCGTAATCGATAACAATAATACCTACTTGAAATAAATTACATTATGTATGTAAGAACGAATTGTTACTTATTGTAGTTTGTAGTAGGCTCGTAGGCTGTGGCCAAGGATTGATATTTTTGTTGTCAAGGCGGTTGTCATTATTTAGTATAAGAGTTCATTAGTCTTTAAATATTAATATTCAATGATTTATTTTTGAAAACTTCACCACCCTGTATATCAAAGGGTAAGACGTTCAGGACATATGTTCATTTGAAGTTATTTCTTAAAATGGGCCCAAAAATCACCCCCATAAATATTGACATTCAATTAGGAACCCTGTATACAGGGTCTTTCACGAGGAACCTCACCCATATTTATACGGGAAACTACTGAACGTATTTTCATGAAATTCAGCACTTATAAGTATTTCACGATGCTGATGAAATCTAAAATATTTTCAAGGCATAAGCACCTCCGGTTTTTCCGGAAATGACGTCAACTTCCGTTTTTCAAATTAGAACACCATTTTTTTATTGCAGAAATAGATTCCTTAGGAAATTTCAAGTTATTTTGATGTAACATTTTTCAGTTTTGGTTGGAAAATTCTCTCTGAGCGGGAAAATTCGAAAAAAAAATCGAAAATAGAGCTCCGCTGAAACAAGAATAACTTCGAGGTTTTTGGATGGAAAATTTTCATTTTTGGGATTTTTCAATATTTTCTGAGTTGATATCCACTTTAGGGCAAGGGTGTGATGCATACACTCACATTATTTTTTAACGTAGATTCAATATCTGCCATAAAAAAATGGGGTTCTAATTTGAAAAAATTGATTTTTCACGCTTTTTGTCATCCCTAACTTTGAAAGCGATTTTTTCACCCCCTGTATCATGAATCGCGATTTAGATTTTCAAAGTGGATACATCAATCTTACATTTCGAAAAATCCCAAAAATGAAAATTTTCCATTCAAAAACCTCGAAGTTATTCTTGTTTCAGCGGAGCTCTATTTTCGATTTTTTTTTTCGAATTTTCCCGCTCAGAGAGAATTTTACAACCAAAACAGAAAAATGTTACATCAAAATAACTTGAAATTTTCTAAGGAATCTATTTCTGCAATAAAAAAATGGTGTTCTAATTTGAAAAACGGAAGTTGACGTCATTTCCGGAAAAACCGGAGGTGCTCATGCCTTGAAAATATTTTAGATTTCATCAGCATCGTGAAATACGTATAAGTGCTGAATTTCATGAAAATACGTTCAGTAGTTTCCCGTATAAATATGGGTGAGGTTCCTCGTGAAAGACCCTGTATAAACTTAGATAAATATAGGTGCATATTTCTATACATTCTGAAATTTTTAGTTGCTTCTTGTCTTGCCATAAAAGAAGTTAACGCACATTAATTGAGAAGTATTCCTTCCAACTAATTTATTGATTTATATTTTTTTTTACTTCTTTTTCAATCATGTTGCAGTGTTGCACCGATTTTCTGTTTAGGCTTAGATCTCGATCCATACAATATGACCCAGCTACAACTGCCACATTCGAGATCCGAACCTACCCTGAAAATTCGAAGTTTTTAGGTATCAAGTTTCTAGGCGTCACACTGGTGAGAAATGTATAACCTCAACTTTGGGCTAATGGCTAATATTTCTCAGGAGGACCTAACCAACCTTAGCATCAGTATTCAGTATGTCGAGGAGATGAAAGGATGTTATTGCAGCTAATGGTGAACATAAGTTTTATTAGGACCACGAAAAAGATGGAACAACTATTTTTCAAATCAGGAGCTGTTATGTGTTATTCCATTAATTTTAATTATCGCAATAACTTTTAATGAAAATTGTAGATTTACATTGAGATATTTCTTTATTTTAGCTCTATATTGAAACTTCTTATTGTGAGTTCATCTGCCCGTTATATCCCTAACTTTCTTGGAGCTTAAACTAATGCAGATAACATCGTATGGGACAACTTGAATAAATAGCAGTTCCTATATCAGGAACAAAAAATAGCCTCCAAGGGCCGAAGCAACATTTCAAGTCGTGACTTCGTGACCGATGGACCACCAGACCAGGCACTTCTTACGAAGGTACACTCCACAAACAATACGAACCAAACTCCATCTTAAGTTCGAGATTCAGATGCTTTGACCTTGGTTTGGATTCACAATGGTACACGGCAAGTTGGACGCGAAGCGCTTTTAAAAGTATTAACTGTTCGAGCTCTCGTACCGGTAGTGAGATTGTGCGTCGGAAAATCAAATTTCGACTACGACACCTGTCCGGAGGCGGTTTCAGCCGATAATTCTGTGCCGAAATCTTCAACACAGAAGTTAAGATGTATCCTCTGTTTGGCTTCGGGTTTTTGTTGGTACTTCGAAAATAGTTCTTTCAACAACAGTAAGTATTCTTATGATACACTCTCAGTTTCTACGAGATATGCCGTAACTAACTTACTCGTAGGTTCCAAGAATTGTTTGTATACACTGACCATTTAAATGCCCCGTTTGATATTCATTCTCAATCCTCATATGAGAACGATCATTTCATTATTTGCATGCTTTTCGGAAGGTTGTTTACGAATCTTGGACAATGTTTCAGTTAGTTAGATGGAATTATCAGAATTGTCTGATAAAAAAATCTTCACTTTCTTTGTAACAATAAATTTTAATATAAATAAACTTACGACACATAAAAATTAGTAAAATTCATGGGTAATGGAAAAACCACCATCTAAATTGGAAGAGTTCCTTCTTGTCAGTCTTGTCATATTGGTGAGATTTATAGAGAATCAGGGGCGCAGCCAGAGGGGGGCCCGAGGGGCCCGGGCCCCCCCGAGATTTTTCTGCATGCAAACTTCTCTACCTGTATATCAGTAGATACAGTTGAATATTTGCTTCGGGCCCCACCCGAAAAAAAATTCTGTTGAATATTCGCGTCGGGCCCCCCCCGAACAAAAATTCTGGCTGCGCCACTGTAGAGAATATGATTGAAAATGTTTTTTGAATAAATATAGATTTGAAAATATGTATAGTATTCTGAGCACGAATCTAAAAACAGCAATCATCATCAGAAAAACACATAAATGTAGGTACTTAAAGGGTCTCTGTGCAAAATATAAGCGATTCAAAATATCTCAACTTTTGGGTGAAAAATGATTAAAAATAAAATAATTTTTTTTTTGAAATCGAATGCATATGGATAAAATTTGATATCAAAACAATATCGGTTTTCGAGGACGCTGAAGTCAAAGCTTCCAATCTGCTTATCGAACTCACCCATAGTTTGTAAATTCTTTCGAAAGTCCCAATTTTTTGAGTGAATTTGATCAAGGTGTATGACCCCCTAAAAACACTAACGGTGGGTTTCACAAAGTGTAATCACCGGTGATCGGAGATCAATGGCTTGATGCTCTGATTTTTTAACTGTCAAATAGAGTTGATTTTAGAACTACCTCCAATCACCGGTACCTACCTAATCCTAGTGATCACGCTTTGTGAAACCCACCGTAAATATATTTCTCATCAACTATGAGTTCTGGGGACATTTTATAAGCTTTTTATTCATTCACAGTGCATTTGAATGAGATATTGACTATATTGTTTATTTATATTATATGGAAAGGTTGTCCAAACGAAACGAATCATTGAAGAAAATCCATTTGCGAACCCATATCTATTTATTCTTCGAGCCACATGAGCTTTGTTGTCAACAGAAAAAATGAATCATAGGAAAATAAAAAGTTTTACTCGAAAACTCGCAAAAATTCGAGAGGCATCAGTAATCAATTGAAAAAGTAGTCCATTATCTCAGTGGAGTATGAACGACTGGGAATTTTCTTTCTAACCTTCATATTATAGTCATCAATGATTTTAGCTGATTTTTTCTTAACAATAGATCGGTGAATAAAACCAACTTATTTGTATAGTGCATAATATGTTTCTTTTCAAATTTTTCTATTTTTTGTTCAGACTATTTGCAGATCTTCCTATTACAAATGATTATGATTAATAGTGCAAACATTATGACAAAATAAATTAATGCGGTTTGTATCATTGAGTACTCAATTCTTCGTTTAAATCCAGATGAATTCTCAATTGTAGTATCTTATCTGATGATGAGTACGCTCATTAATGTGAGCACTGTAACGTGAAACAAAATTTCATGAATACAACTGGTTGCAAGGAACATTTTCAAGGAGAAATATTTCCTTGAAATTATCAATGACGAACTTCTGAAAATGTTTTATTCCATTAATGGAGACCAAGCTTTTCAATAAACCAACTTAGAATGATATTTTCTCAACGATGATCAATCCCTTCAAAGACTAAATCTATACAAGAATTCATGGAGATTTACTTTCTCAAAAAAATTTTTTTTCTTCAACTATCAAAAAATGTTGACATTTTTGTACTATTTTCAGGTGCAAAAGCCATCAATTCCCTTACCGTACAAAAATTTTCTCGTTGCTTAGCAACACTTTTAATCCTAGGACTAAAAGTAATTGATTGCATTTGAGTTCTCTATAATTGAAATTTGAAGTCCACTGACGTCTACTTGACAATCAATATTTAATTTACCAACAATACCAGATATTTCACTTGGTTGGAGAAAAAATAGTATACATCATACGGACTAAAAGTGCCTATTTTTACTCGCAATTTTGCTAGTAAAAAAAATATGCACTTTTGATCACCGAATTGAAATTTTTTAATAATAATAATCTAAACTGGATTAATCGATTTTTGAGTTTATCAGTAAATAGAACATTACTCATTATTAACTCTAAAGGTTAATTCGTCAAATAATCTGTCTCAATTTCGATGTCAAAAAGTCCAACTCAAAACTTATTTTTATCACCCCTCATTTTCATTGCTAGGACGGAATAGTGGATGAATGTGATACATTCTATTGCTTCGAATTTTTGATGAGTATCTTGAGATATTCAGTAAAATATTATTTCTGTTCACATTTCGAACGACCCTGTATATTATCAAGTGCTGAATAATGTTCTGACCGGGGTATTAACCATATTGTCTACCGAGTAAAATAAACCTCTTTAGGGTGTAGGGTTTCATTCGTAAGACTAATGTTGTTGTGTGGAAGAAACGTATAGCAAACTTCCTGAATCAGTCATTCCATGGCTTCAATCTGAGTTGAGACGTCATTTGTTCCCACCGTCAAATGAACTGATTTTCCTGTGAGTATTTCAATTGTTACTATTGAGTATGTTCGACTAGGTCTTTTTCTTCATTTAATTGGAAATGTTAGTTCTCGTAACTCGTAGCATTAATTCGAAATTTCCATGCAATGATAAATTTTTATGAAAACTTCGTTTTCAACACAGAAAACCATGAATTTCATGGTGTTCAGTTGACTCTTAAAATATGAACGGTAACATATAATTCAGTTTGTGCAAATGGTCCGAGCACCTTTACTTTCCTATTCACTGGCGGATTTGAGGAGGGGCCACAAAAAATCCTTGATAGTTCATCAACCAATTTCTAATATTCGAATTTTAGACCAATCATTCTAATATTAATTTTTTAATTTTTTGCATATCCTCGCGCTGGATTGAAACGAAATAATCTTATATAGATCCGACTTTTTCAAACTGCAAAGGTGTCGGAATACTTCGTACTCATCCTACATATACTTCCCGATCATTGAAAATGCATTAATGGATTATGAATAATAAATACAGGGTGCGGCACGGAGGATGGATGGTTTTAAAAAAATAATAAAAGCGTTAATTTTTACTCAAAAACACATTTATTGACGGAATCAGATTCTCAAGGAAATAGCATTTGAGACAGTCAAGTGTGGAAAATCACATCAGGCATGTGGTGGCCGAAATCGGTGATGCAGTGCTGGAGGCGCTCTTGGAAGTTCGCGTAGACTCTCTCCAACATCGCTCTCTCAACTTGGGCAACTTCCACGCGAATAGCCCTTTTCAATTCGTCCAGAGTTCGGGGCTTGGTCTCGTATACTCTAGCCTTGAGGTGTCCCCATAAGAAAAAATCGCATATGGATAAATCTGGGGACTGCGAAGAATGGCTTGTCGAACGCGTTCAACATTTTCAGGCGTTCGAACTGTTCGCACAGGTCCTCTTGGTCTTCTGTTGATCAGTTCACCACGTCTGCGAAGTGATTCAACCCAACGAAGGATGGTGTTTCGAGAGGGAATAGCTCTATTCCGATGAATGTGGAAATGGCGACGAAACTCACGCTGCACGACCGTGACTGACTCATTATTTCGGACGAAACTATCATAGGCGAAAACACGATGCTCCACCGTCCAAGGCTCCATGACGACAACTGGTAAATAAATGCTAGGAACACACGAGTCTAACGGCACCTTCCCCACTTCTCTCGTCCTCAGTGGGGGAAAGTTATGCCCATCTAAAAAACGTCCGCCCTCCGTGCCGCACCTTGTACCTATATCGTTAGAAAAAAAGCTGCAGATACGCGCTGCTGGATAACTGATGTCGGTATCTGGGGGCTGGTGGTTGATTTTCATGGTGTAAACCTCATACAGGGTGTCTCATTTAAAAGTCTAATCTAATGGCGAGCATTTTAAGCATTTGCGGTAAATTTTAACTAATAGTGTTTTTTAAAAATATTTTTCTCTCAATAGAAATTATACGATCAATTAGAACATCTCTGTCTCATTTAGTTTTATCGGTACCATAATTCCATAAAAAAACACCCTGTAACTTTGTGAATATTTACTTATAAGAACACGAACTGCAGGTTCATACAAATTCGAATCCATGCATACAGAACAGTTGTGCTACAAAACTACCCACTTTCCCTATTCAAATTCCTGATGGGGCTCTCCAGGGGGTTGCTAGTAGAAACAAGCTTTGTATCCCAGATCATGTCCCCCTGGCATCAAAAATCGACCTGTCTGAGTGTTTTCACAAATTCTGATTCGTTTTTGAGTTATTGAGGTTGGATACTTTTAAATTAGACACCCTGTATCTTGTTCGAATTGTAAGGTGTTTTTCGCTATTGCTATACTTTTTTCCTCAAACAAATTTTCATAAAGCACCTTTTTTACGTTTAATCAAACGAATTCAGTAGTTTTTCCAAAACCTTACATACTTATAATTACATAATATTGAGTATTCAATTGATTGTATTGGAATTCTAACTTAAATTCATTAATTGCCACAATTATTATGATACGATTGAAAAACCAGTGGATAAAATAGATCAGCAAATAATATAATTAGATATTTATATAAAATCTATATTTTGCTGGCGGGCAAGTGTCGAATGGCGTCGTGTAAAAGATTTGAATGAAATGGCATTATTCATACTGGAAACATACATTCTTTATTATTTCGTAAGAAATATTCATAATATTTTAGTTGACCTTCAAATCACAATTTGAAATAATATGGGCCATACCTTCTCTTCGAAAATTAGGGATTACAAGTTTTCTCGTGAATTATCATCATTAAAGTGGTGCAGAACAGAATTGAATTAATGGTAAATGTGAAATTCTATTGAGGCTAGAGGTGGCCACTTCGAAAACCTACTGTGAATTTTATAAATAAATTTCTTTTTATTTACATTATGATGTGTGATTTATTGCCATACCTTTTTATTTTATTTATCTAGAATTTTTCTTGACCAACATCTAAAGCTAATTTTCATTAAGTCCTACTGAAATATACTGAAATATCTAGTGTCAGAATTCCATTTGAAATGAAATATTGTGCTATAAATAAATATCGATGAGCATTATTTTAGGAAAATATACCGATACGCAGAATCTTCTACATGAACAGCCACTTTTCAAAAATGCGCATTTACAAAAAACACCCTCTAACACTGATACGATGAGACAGCGGCATCAGTTTTTGTTGATATAAACCGATTTCAAGTGAATAATCATTGGTGAATACCATCAATAACCAACTTAATTTTTCATTATTATTATGTGACGTCATGAATTAGCCCTTCAACGTCATAGTTTGGACCGCAGGTAATCAAACGTAACCCTACTTGAGAGCTGGGTTAGGATTGTGGTTATAAACATGTGAGGTTAACAGGGACGAGCCGAAGCCAAATTTTTGGGGGGGATAGCTTCGAAAATTTTCCAACAACTTCGAAATTTTTCCAACTGCTTCTGAAATTTTTCAACAACTTAGGCCCGTCCCTGAAGGTTAAATTGGTTTGATTCTCGCGCGATTCAGATATCTTTATTCAAGCGCAACTTGGTTATTCGTGGTTATTCCTGAAGGCTATAGCCAAGGGCAAGACCAGAGTTAACCGCGGTTATAACTGGTTATTCGCTTGAAATTGATTATAGTTTATATATAGGACTTTACTTGAGTTTACTTTCAAACGTGTCTATTGCGACTCACTCAATACTCTGTAATAATTTTCATGCCCCTCCCCCTCGAAAAATTCCCTAGATCTGTTAGTGTTTCCATTTCTTGAAAAATTCTAAGTACCTACAACAATGGCATTTATTTAAATTCTATTGTTGTTGGATTCAGACAGAATTGTTGTTTTCAGTCTGTAACAATCGGCACAAATCATAAATTATAAGCCATCGTTCTTGATCCTATCTACAATGTGAATTGTAGCAGGAAACGATCTGTTGAAGCAGTTATAGATTTCCTGCCAACGTTATTTCAATAAGAAGAGGCGGACATAACGTTTCTGATATCGATACCGTATGATACAAACAGGCCTTTTCATTTATCAGGTATGAATATAACTGTACTATTTTTTGAATAAACCATTTGAGATATTTCAAAAATATTATTATTGACTTGAATTACAACTAAAACGTTCATGATTGAAATTTGCTTTTGTTCTACAATCTACATCCTCTAAGAGTCTAAGGGCACGTTTGCAGCGGTCGATTCATTGAACACAATTTCCAATGACTATAGGCCACAAATTTCGATGGAAATGCATGCTATCCCTCTCTCAAATTGGCTCTCAGATCATCTAACGACTTCTTCAGCTTGTTTGCACGAGTCGGAGGTGTTGAATCACACGATCTAGGCGGTCTATCTAGGTATACTTTTATGGATATAACAAGTTCACCGAATTTCGATGTCAATGTAGTGACACCCCCTCGTTGAAACCGCATATCATGAATGACTAGGGCGAATGAAACCTTATCGGCATGCCAAAAAGTATGAATTTGCGCATACGGAAAAGTACCATGATTTATGGTCGATTTACAATGAACGTAATGTGGACGTAATCCACAGAAAACGTAAGCTCATTTTATTTTATCAGGAATTTTTATTTGTCAGGAATACGGGCCCAGGCCCGCTGTAAGCTGGCGTGCAAGGCGTGCACCGCACAAGAGCCCAAAATATGAAGAATATAAAGGATTCTATTACATATTTCAATACGTTTATGCCGTTTATGGACGGATTACGTTAACTGCTCTTTACGTCATTGTTACGTTTCACGTTCATTGTGAATTGACTCGAGTGATCCAGAAGGCCGGTAATGTTTTTCGAGTATGTCTATTCCTTCACAGGTGACAGGCTTAAGGTGAATACAGACTATTCTGACGTGACGTGTTTACATGTGGGCCCACGTCAAAATGTGAGTGATATAAAAATGCAACACATCGTTCTGTGCGTTCACGTTAATATTAGGCCAATGTGAGCAATGTGAGCACCGTGACGTGAAATCACGTCACGTCAGAATAGTCTGTATTCACCTTTACAGCCGAAACGGCTTGATGGATTTCAACATATGTGGAGTCTTTGGAGTTATATTTTTGCCAGGCAATATTTCGAAACTATTTCGTTCGTTTTGAAATATTCGTGTTTTCGCGTCGAACTGGTAACATAACGCACCAAATGGTCCGAAATCCATAATTTGAAGCCGAAAGCGTTTTGAAAGCGGGTATAGGTACTCTATTCGCTTTTATAAAGTATCCCGGTTGGCCATGAAATTCTGACACATTTCAACGTGTATATTTAAATAATGTTATGTTATAATCATTTTCCTGTCAGATACTTACGCAACGTTGTCGTTTCTACATAGGGATCGTAGTTTATTTACTTTGGGAAAATAATGAATTTGAGAAAATATAATGTGAATTCAATAATTCCAAAGATCCATTGGCGGATACAGAAAGGGGGGTTCAGAATAATGAAGAATAAACTTAGATCTGTTTTATGCCAAGACCTCATGTCTTATTTTGAGTTTATGAATATCAAAATAGTTTTATTTTATATCATAGATAAAGATTTTAATAAAGATGAAGTAGCCAGGATCCAGGATCAGTGACGAACTAGCCTGAAAGCTCATACGTTAAATGCGAGCGCGCGGTAAAAGCGCCCGAGTAAGTGCGCGAGTGCTTGTTTGAACAACGCAAAATTTGCAGAAGTAGAAGTATCTCTCATCAATTTTGCGTTATCCGAAATCCGAATAAGCGCGATGTCGGCATCAACTGGTCAGACTTTGAAATTATTTCCAAGACCAAAGCTTGTGAGCATGAAAAGGTTCTCTGGCTTGTGATAGTTTGGTCGTACCTACATCACTGTAGTAGGCCTTGGTGTCATCTACATTCACTTTTATAAAGTATCGCGGTTTGCCATGAAATTCTGACACATTTCACCGTGTATGTTTTGAAAATGCTGGGTTATAGTTATTCTTCTGTCAGTTGAACGAGCAACGTTGCCGTTTCTGCTAAAAAATCGTAGCAATTACGTATTTATCAAAATGTTCATTTACTTTGGGAAATTAATGAATTTGAGAAAATATTATGTGAATTCAGAAGACATTCAAATACATTTTTGCACAACTTGAAATACTCCAGTATGAAAATGTAGTAGTTCTACGAAATCTGCGCCACAGTTAAACCTTAGAAGAACTAACTCCATTAACAAAGTTAAATAAGAGTAAATGGAAAGTAGACTTGGCAATTTCGCTTGATTTTCACGTTTTAAGTGAAAGAACTTGATAAACCTAAATCATGGCTAACCGCGATACTTTATAAAAGTGAATACTGAATGGAGTCTTTAGATATTCAACTGCTTCGAATGTGTAGGCTATTCTGATGACTTAGTCCTAATAGTTAGTGGCAAATTCGGAAGCACTCTTTGCAGAGAGGCCTTAGAACCAAGACCACAGTAATTCTGTGAAAATAAACCTCCTATCCATGAAGACGCTCTCATTGAACGGAGATAACTTGGTGCGGAAGTCTGGAGTTAAATACCTGGGAATAACCCTGGACAGCAAGATTCTGTGAAATGAGTATGCTGATACTGCTACTGGCAAAGCCACAAGGGCTCTAATGGCGGTCAAGCGTCCAAAAATACTGCGATGGATGTACGTCCTGCTTGTGAGAACTATAAGCACAAATGCGGGAGTATCCTGGTTTGCTAAAGCAAGGCAGTTAAGTAAGTACGAGGAAAATGCTTGACAAAGTATAGAGGCTTGCCTGCCTGTGCATCATGGGAGCTATGAGAACCTGCTCAACTAGGGCACTTGAGATCATTACAGATCTCAAACCTTTATAATTGTAATTGATAGGGTATCAAGAATCAGATATCCTGGTGCTCTCTGAAAAACTACATCTCATCTGTGAACCTTCCTAGTGTTCTTTCTATACCTTTTCAACTTCAAATTGAGACTAATCACAATCAAATTGGAATTAAACAAATTCAAAATGAGAATATGCAACTTCAAATTCGTAAACGAAATCGAATTGGGAATAAACACATTCATATATTGACACTAAACAATTTCATATTGAGAAAAGTCATTTCCACTTAAATTTGATACAAAAATATTGTCAAATAATAAATGTACCTATTGATCAGATCATTTTGAGTGTTTTGTGTTATAACTTATTCATTATGAAATATGAAGAGGTGCATTTAGAAGAGAAGATGCAGAGGAATTTGTGCGGAACCGCTTACGTGCTGCCTATAATATTTACCAGTCGCATGTGGTGTTGGTAGTAGATAATGCTCCTCGTCATGCAGGATTAGAAGAGGTCTTTAAAGAACCAGAATTTCAGGACAATAATCTACTCAGACTCAGTTCTTACAGTCCAACGCTGAACCCTATAGAATTTGCGTGGTCAAGTTTTCTATCTGGAGTTAAAAGGGCAATGTCTACAAGGATACTACAGATTTTGGCTGGTGAAGAAAGGACAGATCTTCCTCAAAACCAGTTCCGCTTGCGTGAATTGGAAATAATATTGCGTGATAATATAAATATAATAAATATCAACAACTGTGCGCGATATATAGCACATATACAGCGATATTTTCCTGATGTTTTAAACTTAGTTGATATGGTTGTGTGATTCTCATTGTTGAAGAAATATTTTTATTGATCTTATCGATTCTCACATTTATCAACTTGTTCATAAAATAGCATTATATATTAAGTTTATCAACACCTCTGCATTGTAAAAAAAATAAAAATAAATTTTTCCTCATTCGAATTCTTAGTTACTTCAGAACAATTCTCTTGAACTATGAAATAAAACGGAAAATGACTTTTCTCAATATGAAATTGTTTAGTGTCAATATGAATGTGGTTATTCCCAATTCGATTGTGTTAACCATTTCGAAGTTGCTTATTCTCATTTTGAATTTGTTTATTCCCAATTCGATTTCGTTTACCATTTTGAAGTTGCATATTCTCATTTTAAATTTGTTTAATCCCAATTTGAATGTGATTAGTCTCAATTTGAAGTTGAAAAGGTATAGTTGTCTAGTTCTAATGATCAAGGAATTAAGCACTGAGAAAAATTGTCCTTATCCGACTATTTCCTTCCATATTACTTTATTGAGGACACAAACATTTCTATTTACTGAGAAAAACAGCAGTACAATGCTGAGCAAAAGAGAGGAATGGGAATACACCGACTACCATCTCAAAGAAAATTCCGTAAAATGGTATAGGCACAGAAGGTTTTGAAACCATGACAGGCACGAAGTGTACACTAGCGTTAGGCTGCCACTCGAGTGTTTTTCAGGCACAACTACTTGCAATTGTCTAAACATAAACCCTGAACTATAAGAAGTGCGATTTAACCATTCACTCTAATAGTCAAGCCGTAGACAAGAAAAATAAGATATAATCTGGGTTCTTGATGGTTCGGAAATCAAAAGAAATTAATACGCCAATATGCTTGCCAGAGAGGCACACGAACGACAAACACTATCTAAGAACTTTTCTGTGGTATAGGGAAATGTATCTATAAGAAAGTGTTTCTGGAGAAGGAGAAAACCGACAGAGAAACACCTTAGCGGAATCTCCTGAGGATGGATCACTCCAAAAAGTTCCTTTGGAACTTTGAAACTGCAAGATCCTGAAGTTATCCTCACCGGCTTTCTTATAGGACATTGTCACCTCGGGAAGCATCTGGTGAGAATGGGTTTATGCGACACTGAAGAATGTAGATGCTGTGGGAAGGAGGAAGAAACTCCCATTTACCTAGTCATTGAATGCTTTGCCATTGCAAGCCAAAGAAAAGAATCCTTTGGTGAAGAGACTTTAAGACTTGCAGGAGTGAGGAACTGTAGCCTCGTTGAAACTTTCCCAGAAATTGGATTCAATTAGATCTCTAGAACTGGAAGGCGAGCCGTAAAGTGCGTGGTGAGAACAGCTCTGTTGAGGGGCACAAAAGACCTTAAGGTCGCAGTGAACTGTAACTTCTTTCTAACTATAACTTTACGTCTCTAGTATGATGGACAAAACAGAAGAGGTTACCACACGTAATCGTCTGCAGATATTGCTACGGCAATACAACTCCCACAGCCGCGTTAGAGGTCATACTTAATCTGCCTCCCCTTCATCTTCATGTGGGAAATGCAGCCTGCGAGATGCTTACATAATCTTATTAACCAGCAAGCTCCTAACCGGCAACTGGGTGTTAAACTTGAGGATCCCGAAGGAAATCGACTAGAACCTGTTGGCAAAAGCCTCTGACCTAATGCCCAAATAGGTACCTACTTTTGATTTCGAAACATCCTTTGCAGCATTCATACGTAACAGGCAAACTGCAACTGACTGCATAAGTCAAATACACAAAAAGTCATCCTAAAGCCCGCAACGGACGGCGAGCGATATATATATTATAGCTTTGCATTGACATATGTCATTTTAGTATGGAAAAATATCGTAATATATCGCTTGGATGAAAATATAAATATATTTTTCCATACTAAAATGACATATGTCAATGCAAAGCTATAATATATATATATCGCTCGCCGTCCGTTGCGGGCTTTAGGGTCTACATTCCTGAAAAAAAAGGGAGTCAGAAACGATTTATTTTTTCCGATTCATGAAGGGATGTATGAGTGTATAAAGATGAAAATAATTAAAAAAAAATTTATAAGTATTATATTCTCCATCTGAATATTGACGTCTGGAAAAAAAGCGAATTAAATAAAATAAAAAAAAGTACAGTTTATACAAGTACTCACTTAAAATTTCTCTATCCATTTTTTTTTTTTGGCTTATTATATTCACCAATCGCAGTAATATATCTTCGCAAACTCAAAAATCTAAAGAAGGAATAAAACGATGTTTCAATTTTTTCAAATCTTACCGCCGGCGCCGACCTTGCACTATCCGAATTCCGAAACATAGAATAGTGTTTTGGTTTTATCATTGTTCGAACTGTTCTAGAATCGTTCTGAATCGACATTTCACTGCGCATCAGTTCGACACAGATTCGGAACGATACCAGAACAGTTCCGAATTTCCGAACCAAAACAAAGCTTATGATACTTCATCAGAAAGAATTGCTGATGATTTGTCTTGTAATTTAGAACATTTCTCATTTTTGGTTATTTCTCAACATTTCCACCATCAAAACTAACAAATATTTTTGTGTTTTTTCATTTCAATATTGAAGTCTTTCATTTAGTTAATGCAATGTCTATCTCCTTTTTCTTTTAGAATTTACCGTTTTTTTGTAAATGATATTACAAGAATGTGTTGTTTTCGCGAAATTTATTTCCTTGAATTTTTCTATTCGAAATGATAAATATTCATTTTTCTCAAAGACAAGTCATTAAGGTTTATTTTAGCCGTCGATTAGTGAAAATCAATTGTTCATAACAATTATGGATTTCAACATGGAATTGAAATTCTTTTAAATGACACGCCCTGCAGGTATCTCCTCCCAGATGACTGATAAAGGAAAAAGAGAGTATTATACCAAATTATACAGGCAGTATGTTATCTTGTTCAGGGTAGTAGGTATTTCTAGTTATATTCCCTGTGCCCCAACATGTGTTCTTTTAAGCTGAATAATCCAATAAATAAAAATTAATGCAATGCACTGCCATCTGGCGGTATACGTTTCTTACATTAAAGGCGAAAGACTCTTAAAGAGCTCTGGAATCTTACTGCCATTAGTTGTACCTACTCAATGCTCTTCTGGGAATGCTGCAATACCACAAGCAACTGGCCAGAGGCAATAAAGTGGCAATAAGAAATGATTAAACCTTTTGGACCTGAACCCTCTTGTTGTCTTGGAAAGCAGGCTCGGATCTAAGGGGGGCAAGCGGATCGCTTGCCTCGGGCGCCAGGTTAAGGGGCGCCAAAATCAAGGAGAGGTTGAAATTTTTTCATTTCTGATTTTCTCGGAAAAAATTAATTTACTAGTGCTGAAACCGAAATTGTAGAATGGAAACATGATAAACCATCACTTTGCCAAAAATCTTTGAATTCAATGAGGGATGCGTTCGCTGAAAAAAAAAAGCGAGCCGCTTGAAGATGTGAAGAAAAAAAACAAATTTCTTTCCTTGTGATATTTTTCTTATTATTAGTATTTATTTTTATTATTTATTTTATTATTCGATTTTGTTATTCTTTATGAATTCATATATGTATTACACAAATGAGAAAATTTTATATATACCGGGTGAGTCTGAGAGATGGGGCACCTCTATTTTTGAGAGAAATTATCCGATTCAAAGCACGAAAATTGAGGGGGCAATTGAACAACCAAAATGTGATTTTTCGAGATGGAAATTCTGGAGCACTTTCGGTTTCGCCAGAGTTTTAGTTTTTCAAATTGAACATCTTGTACATTTTCATATTTTTGTAATCTACAGCAAATTCTGAACATAATAACCTCAATTCTTCACTGAATTTCTTCTTGTTTTTTCAAAAGAAGTTTTTCAAAGAATGATGATTTTTTACATGTTGAACGTTTCCTGCCGATGCCATGTTATCCAAGAAAATTAAATTAGCATTTTAATTACAATACTTCGCCACCAGCCGCTGTTTGAATGTGGCAAAATCACTTTCTTTCGATTATCCCGGCTGCACCATTTTGTGGTATATTTTTCTGTAATAGTGATAACTCTGAAAATAATCGACAGATATTCAAAATTTTGGTATCATTCGGTTCCTTCCCTTCGAAACAATCTGTTGCACAGAGTGTCCGGTAGAGATGCCGTTCAAAAAACATGAGATAATCGAAAAAAAGTGATTTTGCCACATTCACACAGCGGTTGGTGGCAAAGTGATTTAATTGAAATGGAATAGTTATTTTCCTATCAAGAACGGAAAGTACTTTCCGCTCAAGATAGGAACAATATTTTTCTACAACCGTATTATAAAATAAAAAAAAAACTTCTACGCAACTCGAATATTCGTTTTGACACATTAATTTAGGAGTTTGGAATTCTATGCGGAAAATCATAGACCATGACAT
Organism: Adalia bipunctata; assembly: GCA_910592335.1. Classification (NCBI taxonomy): domain Eukaryota; kingdom Metazoa; phylum Arthropoda; class Insecta; order Coleoptera; family Coccinellidae; genus Adalia; species Adalia bipunctata. The sequence goes on from OU342951.1 coordinate 27,134,216, forward strand.
AGAAATAAATACACAGATCCATGTATGCCAGTCATAATTTTTGAAGGATGTCAAGTTCTCTTTGAAAATGCAATAATTTTCAAAGTGAAATCTGCATTAATTATTAGATTGACATGGATGAAACTGCATAATTTGAAATATTTAACTAAATATATAAGTAAGTAGATTAAGAGATTATATGTTAAAGGTATTATTATACCCAAATTCAACACATATTTACTTTCCCGCACTAGTGCGGGAAAACGACAATTTCCGAATCGAAAACAATGCGGGAAAGTAGTTAGTTAGGCCCGGTTGTAGAAAAATTTCATTAATACTCGGATAACCTGATGGCATCGGCGAGGAACGTTCAACATGTAAAAATTATGATCCTTAAAAAAATTATTTTGGAGAAAGAAAAAAAAAGAAATATAATAGATACAAAACTTAGCTTATCATATTGAGAATTTGCTCTAGATTTCAAAAATGTGAAAAAGTACAAGGTGTTCCATTTGAGAAACTTATACTCAGATCATTTCTGGCGAAACCGAAAGTGCTACAGAATTAATTATCATCTCGAAAAATCATATTTTAGTTATTCAATAGCCCCCTAAATTTTCGTGCTTTGAATCGAATTATTTCTCTCAAAAATAGGGGTGCCTCATCTCTCACCCGGTATGTATGTATATACAGGGTGATTTTTTTAGGTGTTTCATTAGAATATTTCGAAGAAGGAATTTTGATACGTACATGAACTTAAATTGCGAAATATTTTCAAGCGGAATCTGCTCCCGGTTCTACCGAAATCGAATGTAAACTTCGTTATTTCAAACGAATCAACCTGTATATTTATACATATTTGAATTCTTCGTTCAATTCTGCACTGATTTGATGTATGATTCGCGCAACCACTTCAAGCGATTGTTGAGTAATAGCCTGATTGTGCAATTTGTTGAAAAAGAGTGTCACAAATGAGTTTATATCTCCAAAATCGCTCATTGTAAGAATTTTTTTTCGCAACAGTGGAACAATAGACAGAACGCTAACACTGATTTTTGTATAAATTATAAGGAAATATTATACTGGGTGCCTGAAACAGGGCTTCAATAAAACTATGAGATCTCTTTTTTTCAAATGGTAACCATATAATTTTGTTATTCCTATCCATTGCTCGTCAAAAACTAGTTAGAGTGTGCAGAACATTTCATGTCTTCAAAACCAGTAGATAGTTTTGCCGTTATCGAATAAAATCCGAATTTCAATACTAAAAATAGGTTTGACTCTGTCAAATTCATTGATACGATACGGTCTTCTTTTCAAGTAGTCTTTTGAGGGAGTTATATTCAAAATAACGAAGATGACATTCGTTTCCGGTAGAACCGGAAGTAGATTCCGCTTGAAAATATTTTACAATTCAAGTTCATGTACTCTCAAACAAAAAAACAAAATATTGAATTTGTATCAAAATTCCTTCCTCAAATGCGTCTAATAAAACACTTAAAAAAAATCACCCACATTTTCAAAGCTTTCAAGGGGGGGAGGGGTCATCATGAATTTTTGCCCCGGTCAGAAAAAATCGTAGATCCGGGCCTGTTGGAAAGGACCACTTTATGGCAGCGTTACAGCAATGGGTCATGCAATACATGACCATCCTCTGGGAAAGATCTCTAGGATTACAACAAGTGAGAAAATTTGTAGAGTTTTAACAGTTTTACACAAAAAAGCTCATCCAGCTAACGTGGACTTATCGCGTATTTTTTTAGAGTGATAGAATTTTCGAAAGGGATAACTATGATTTGACAGAAGGTAGAAGCCATGTTGTTATGACATTCCTGTTCAGTAAGCATTGACCACTTTTCATGGAAAGACTCACGTCGCAACAACGTTCACAAATTGTTGTTCTATTCGCCAAACTTATAGAGCACTTTGTGAAATTTATGGTTAACATAATCGTCCATCGATAGATTTCGGACAACGATGCAACAACAACAATACAAAGAACTGTACGAAAAGAAGAAAATATCACTGCTGCAAGCAGTGATAGTGTTTTTGAAGATCCAGATTTGTCTATTCGTCGAAGTTCACAACAAGTTAGACTCTGTCCATCCACCACATGGAAAATTTTGCGTAAAGATCTTAGGCGACACCCATACAAGATCCAACTGGTTCAAGAACTCAAGCAACTTTACCATAATAATTGATTTATTGAAAGAAAGATTTGGCGACAACATTAATTCGAGAAATGGTCCAATTAATTGGCCTCCAAGATCATGCGACATTACTCCAATGGATTATTTTCTTTGGGGTTATGAGGGGTCTATACCGTTCGACGTTCAGTTCAAAACGCGATTCAGGATTTCTCACGATAGAGACCACCGATTTATATGGGGTTTTCACTATTATTCAATTTGAAAAGTTCTTCAAGTGGGAAAGTCCATAACTTTTTTTTTGTCGAGTGAAAAAAAAATTGATGTTTTTTTTTTCGACGAAAAAAAAATTGATGTTTTTTTTTTCGACGAAAAAAAAAGTTATGAACTTTCCCACTTGAAGAACTCTCCAAATTGGATAAAAGTGAAAACCCCATATAAATCGGTGGTGTCTATCGTGAGAAATCCCGAATCGCGTTTTGAACTGAACGTCGACCGGTATAAACCCCTCTTAAGTCATGTCATTGATTCATGCTGATAAACCAGAAACAATAGACGCTTTGGAAGGCAACATAACTCGTGTTATCGCTGAAATAAGTTCTGCATCACTCGAAAACGTGGTCCAAATTGGTCTGGTCGAATGCGCAGAGCTAGTCGTGATGGGCATTTGCGGAAATTATTTAAAACATAAATAGACACACGAATTTACTATCAAGAAGATTTTCCCATCCAAATAAAAATTGCCCTTTCCCATACTTGCGGAAATCCTTGGCAGGAATCAATATGTAGGTCACTCTGTAGAAAAAGTGTCATGTTATTGGTTTATTTTCGACACTCAACTCATTATTATTTTCAGATATACTATGGCAAGATGGATCCTCACATTTGTGCTGATTATGTCTGTAAGAAAAGTACAAGTGACAGACGTCGCCAAGGCCTGCAGGACTGTCAAGAATAAAATAGGAAACGGTGATCACCTGATATGTACAAATGTTACAACATACTTTTTTAGAAAATTCGAAGTTCCTTCCACCAAAATCATTTGGTTGACCTGTGAAAATTGTACCCTAACAACCATCGATGAAAATACATTTCCATTCCAAAATAATTATTTACATACGTTATCGATAGTCAGGTCGAAAGTTTTTGTACTGAAGAAGTTGGCGTTTAGTAGATTTCCTACATTGAAAATTTTGGTTTTGAAGAATAATTCTATCGACAATATTGACACAAAATCATTTTCAAATATTAAGAAATTGATTCAGCTAGATCTCAGTCAGAATACTGTGAAAATAATTATGAATAATATATTTTCCGAACTGAATAATTTGGATATTTTGGATTTGAGTAAAAATGGCATATTCTATATACAACCTGAAGGTTTCAGTGGCCTAACAAACTTAAAATATCTCTACTTAAACAGTAATTATCTGAACAAGTTGGAAGAACGAACGTTCAAGTATTTGGTTAATCTTAAGATACTCCATATACAAAACAACAATTTACTAGAAATTCATCCGCTAGCGTTTGTGAACTTGAAGAATTTGAACTTTCTGTATCTTAACAATAATAGTATAAGTCAATTAGCTCAGTACAATTTTCAACCTTTGACTAGTCTGATAGATTTGCAACTGAGATTCAACAAATTGAAAGAAATAACAACCAGTTCTTTCAATGGGCTGAAGTCGTTACGAAATTTACTTCTTCGTGATAATGAATTAACAACAATCAAGCCCTACGGTTTTGTCGGTTTGAATTCGTTGGAAATCTTAGATCTTACAAATAACTCCTTACAAACTTTCAGCATGGATATAGTGATAAAAAATATGGATAAATTGTTGATGTTATGGCTAGGTAAAAACAGTATTATTAATATAACTCTAGATTATAAATCAGATGTACAAAATTCTCTTAATTACATAGACTTATCTGGAAATAATCTGAATTTTCTGAACTACAAATTGTTTCTCAATAAATTTCCTTCTGTGAAAGAGCTTTATATTTCTAATAATTCATTTGATTGTGATATAACTGTGAATATGTACAATTATTTCGATAATAATGATGTGACTGTATGTTTTATGGAAGACTGTAGTGAAAATAGTACAACGAATTACATAACTGAAATATGTAATTCTGAAACAACCGAAACTAACACCATCCCTTCAGATTTTACTACTAAGGATTGTTCTGTCAAAGTGAAATTCAATATGGAGGTCATGATTACAGCTTTATTATGTTTAGTTTATCTTGAAATGACTTGAATATTATTTGAATAGTTCTTTTTCTCTAGAAATTTTATTTTATGTTGCTACCTCAAATTTTGTTTTTATGAATAAATGTTATGATTTCTTTTTTTCACTACAGAATATATTATTTGATAATCGATAGCGATTTGATGACCCATCAACCAGAAAGTAGGTATTATTTTATTCCAAGGATGTTTCATTGGCAAACGGAAAGAAATGATCGACACCAAAGATCTAGATACACTGTATTTATTTTTTTTCGCTTATTTCTTAATTTTCTTCTTTCTTAATTTCTTATTGAAGCTAAAACTTTCGAATCGCCTCTTCGATTCTTTTGATATTTGATGCACTTGTTTCTCATTATACAGAGTTACCTATTTTGAAAGATCCACTGAAAATACTCCCTGGGAAGATCCTGGATCGAAAAATGTTTCAAATGAAAGTTTCTTAGTTTTTAGGGGGACATCGAATATGCTGGCGTCTAATATGACCTTGGAGTTTGACCTCAAGGTCAAGTATATTTTTTTAATAGGGAATATACTTTTTTCGTTGCAGAATATGAATCTTCGTGAGCAACTAAAACATTCTGTCTGTTTTGTTTTCCATGAAAAGAAAAACTTCTCTGGAGATATGCAGTGTTTCATGCTCAAGATAGTCATGGTAAAGTACTTCAAAGTTATTCCTCATAGAATCCTTTGGTTTTTTACTGCGCATGAACATTAAAAAAAAAACTGGTTCGTTTTCTGAATTTTTTCAAAATTTGCACTGAAGATTTTCATCATTACCATTTGAAGCATAAAACTTTTCATCTTATGACAGAAACAAGAAAGGGCAGAACGTTTTAAGTTTTTCACGAAAATTCATATTCCCCATCAAAAAAATCTATTTGACCTTGAAATCAAACTTCAAGGTTAGATTGAGTGTCTGTATTCGATTTCACTGGATCTTTCAAACTGGGTCACCCTGTTTTTGGTTTCAAGTTAGAATATTATTTTTTTATGAAAGCCCCAGATTCTACAAAGAAAATGAACTAGATTCTACAAATATAATTATAGCATTGTCAAAGGATGATTATGATAGTGATAATTCATTATACTTAATTTCGGAGTTATCTGAGATTTTGTTAATATATCCTACGTTCAATCAATCTGTTTCCAGAATGCACTTCAGAACGATACTCGGTGTCGGTGGGTTTCGCAAAGCGTAATCACCGGTGACCTGAGTTTTATCTAGAATCAACTCGATTCGACAGTTAAAAATCAGAGATTCGACAGAGAAAATCAACCAAGCTGTTGATCTACGATCACCGCACCGGTGATTATGCTTTGTGAAACCCACCGCAAGAGAATCGAATCATCACGAATATTCATCTAGATAACCTAAACGAAAATGACGTCTTAAGTAATACCAATCCCATCTCATATGTAAACTCTTATACAGTTCTGCGGTTTACAAGAGATTTCAATAGAAAATGAAAATGTTTTCATACATAGATATTTCGCTTGAATTTTTTACCGATTGAAATAAATCTGATGTTGATGATTGATGATGATAAAACTTATAATCATTGGAGTAGGTTGAACTATTGGTGAACGACTGAACGAGCTCTCAAAAGGTCCTAATCCCAAGTCTACTTCTTTTTAATTTTCATGGCTGTGTGTGACTGGTGTGGAGATCCCTTAATAAGGGATTATAATGCAAGATATAATCTTGGAATGAAAAGGATTTAAAATATTAATCGAGTACGGTTGTGAACCAACAACGCCTCGACAAGTACCTAGTTCCAGAAAAATGAAACCCCTCGATTTGACGAAGTCTCTCGTATATCCGTCAACCTTCAGCGAACTGAGAAAGGGTGAAGCGCGGTCGTAACCCCGTTGTGATCTCGCCGATCTCAAATCTCAAAAAGTTTGCTGATAATTACAGAAATTAAGGTAGGTATCACCAAGGAAATGAAATAATAAATCAGATAAGAAATAAAAAATGGTTTACAAGTCGTGGAACACACAATAATTCAATTTTCAGAATGATACCTATTTAACGGATGATGCCATCATGCCATGTGAGAAATATAAACGGGGCCTTATCGGTTTTCTGAAGTATGCACTGCACAAATAACTGGGAGTCCTGTCTCGAATTTTACTCGCACTGCTTTAACTTTCCACGGGAAGTTAAATCGAAGAAATCAATGCTAAATTTTTAAACTCGTCAAGTTAAACTGGCAAATTATATGTTTGTATTCAAAATGAGGAGAAGCGTTAAATAATTCCATTCCAATAACGTTTTAAGGAGCGTAAAAGAGGACATCCGCAGGTTGTTTCGCCCTTATAAAACCTTCGGAAGTGGTGGGGTCATGAAGCGCTGAAAACTCAAAAATCTTGAAAGAAGGGAACAATCTCGTCTCCTAATTGGTTTGAATTGACGTCAGATTGTTCCAGAAATAAATCGAAAGAATGCATACTTTGTTAAAATTCGACAATTCCATCTTCGTTTTTTCAAATCCCCGGCCGTTGAAAAACGTGAAATCAACCAAGATACGAGTCCCTTATCATTGGGAGAATGATAAATGAAAATAGGACCTGAATGAATGAAAATTACGAACTTCATTACACTGGATACACAGCAATGAAAATATTTTCAATCATTACAATATCGTCAATGATAAAAAATTTTTGGGCACTATGATCTAAAAAAAACAGGTTGTTCATAAATTGGAGGTACGAAGGAAAAGGGGAGATTCTTCGCATAATTTTAAGAAAAAAATGTTCCATTTACATGGTACCGCCAGGTTTCCTTTTCGAGATACAGGAATACTAGGAAATATTTGAACGAAAATTATGGAACCTTTATGGATTATAGATGCATACAATACCTGGTGTTGGCACTGATTGAATTTTATCTAAGACTTTCTTTTCGATCGAAAATCTGAGCAGGGGTCCTACTTTTCATTTCTCCCGAAAGGAGTTGCGCTATTTTCCATTGGCGCAGTAGCGCCACGACCGCGATATATTGCGGATTATTCCGGAAGTACCTACTACATGTGCCGTTTTTGATCTACAATTTTTGGTGACGAATTTCAGATAGGAGTCGTTACACCAGGGTTTCCATGCATCTATGATGTATTATAGAACATGATGATTGATGGACATCACTCATGGCCCTTCAGATGCACAGACTCAAAAAGTTTTTTTATTCTAACTGAATTTTTATGACAATTTTGAATTTTCTGAGAATTTCGACAGATTCGTTCAATTTTTTTCTCCAAAATCGGTAGCACATGTGACCGAACTACAAGATATAGGTACGCAACATAATGTTTAGTATAACAACAAAGCTTCCTTTTGAAATTTTTCAAACTAACAGCGTGAACAGAAATTCCATGATCTCTTTTTAATTTTGTGTTTTGTATAAAACGGTAACGAAACAATAACCCAACGCCAATCAGAGAAGATGGAGGGATAGATCGAATAAACCAGTGTTTCTCAAACTTTTTCATGATGCGACCCCCCTGGTATGAGAAAATGTTTCGCGACCCCCTGACCCTTCGCTTGTCATGTATGGTTGTGTATGTTACAGTTTTACAAATACTCATTCCATACATATCGATGAGAAGTTAGCCACATCCACACATACACTTAAAGACAAAAAATGGCTAATAGAAAAAAATTCATAACTCAGTGAAATGAGATGGTATTGCAATCAGATTTAGATGTGAGCTTGATGGGTGTATAAGAAATTTAATTTGGAGACTCTCAAGACACAGGGAGGGAGTTATGGGGGTTGTTGGGGGTGGTTTCTGACAAAAATCATAACTCGACGAAATGGGAGTGTTTCTCGATTGGTTTCGAATATGTGTTTCTTGAATGTCGAAGGAATGAAATACAATAAATCCCATAGTTTGTAAGCCCCCTGGTTTGGAGATTTGGGGGGTTGTTTATGCAAAATGATGAAAAAAATTAATATCCCGACGAAATGAAAGTGTTCCACGATCACATTCCAATATGTGTTTCTTGAATGTCGAAAGAATGAAAAACGATAAACTCCATCGTTTTTTAGCCACCCGGTTTGGATAATTGGGGGGTTGTTCATGAAAAATGATGAAAAAAATTCATATCTCGACGAAATGAGAGTGTTCCATCGATCAGATTCGAAAATGTGTTTCTCGAATGCCGAAAGAATTAAATACAGAAGACCCCATAGTTTGTTAGCCCCTAGGTTTGGAGATTTGGGGGGTTGTTTATGAAGAATGATGAAAAAAATTCATATTTCGGAGAAATGAGAGTGTTCCATGAAAGAAGAATTGTATCATTTGATTAATCCGAAACAAGCACAACCTTCTATTACTAAAAGCTCTCCCGACTTCTGGCGACTCCCCTACAGAAGTTTCGCGACCCCCCAGGGGGTGGCGAACCACAGTTTGAAAAACACTGGAATAAACTAACGCTAACAGAGCAAGTGGAGAGAATGGAGTGTACTGAAGTCGAAGTGTTATAACCGAACGCAACTTTGGAAAGGTACAATTATAGATCTATGTCACTATATAACTCATTCAATTGACAATGCGATTTGTCAGATCTTAAAATAATGAATTTTACGAAGACAGATGAAAATACTGAAATACCTACGAAAATATGTCCTTGCGTGAGCGTTGGATTCGCTGAGGCTGCCATTGGTGTCAAATCTCGGGCGGGAGAACTGAAATCTATCGAAACTCTAGACTTCGGCGAGGTATTACCTGGAAGTCAAACAGTTAAATGCATCGAATTGAAGAATATTTTAGATGTAGGTGATACAAGTGCAACGAAAACTCGAATTACAATTTCACATGTATCATTTTACAGCAACCAGTTTCGTATTACATCCATCGAATATCTTTTGTGAATGAGATTTATCAGTCATTTCATTTCAACAAATATAATGTTACGATCAATCCTCGAGCTACTTTACAGTTGAAGATAACGTACTCTCCTTTATTGGAAAATGAAATGAGCTCGGATCTATTTCACATCAGTGCCAGAGATTCAACGGAGTCGAAAAAAATGAGGCTCATAGGAAAATGTCTAGGTGAGTATCTCAGATCAAAAATAATACCTAATATTCTTCATCTGAGTTAAGTATTCTTATAAACCTCGGAAGATCTGAAACTACCATATACAGGGGGAGTCACGGGGAACTACATACATATTTCGATTTATATAGGGTGATTTCCACTTTAAATATCAATAATGAATTTCAGAGATTTTCTTGAAGTATCATCTGGTTATCATATAATGATATTCCTTCTGAAGATCTGGGTGGTGGATGTCCTTTCCAAATCATACATTATCTGAACCAGTGACGGCTCATGGCCGTGTGCCGTGTGGGTCGGTCAGAAACAATCTACAAAGTGTGTTCCTAAATTGGAGGTACAAATGAAACGTTGGGATTCCTTGAATACTTTCAAGGGAAAAGGTCCAATAGCAAGGCACACACGAAAGGGAAATCTGTAAGATCTGATCCGCAGTCCAGATCTTTTACAGGTCTGGACTGCGGATCGGATCGCTCTCGCCGATCTGGTCTGTCGCGGATCAATGAGATATATGATCCGCGACATGATCATGAGTATTCAATTCACACTATGAAGAACAGACAAACTACGGACACCGATCATTCGGACAAACGTACTATAGTATTGGTTCGGTTGGGTCCTCGACCTCGGGTCTGACCATGAGTATTCACACCATGAGGGACAGACCGACGCCGGGCACCTGGACAAGTTAGGAAAGGTATTGATAATCGGTATTAATTAACAATGTAGCAACTATATCAGGAGGTGAATTATCTTTATTCAAAAGTTGATCGGTAAAGTGAATAATACCTACTAGAGACGAATCAAAAGTCTATCTGTACTGAACTAAGGATCAATCAAAAGTGAATTTACTGAACCGAGGATAAATCAAAAGTGAATCACAGATGAGGGGAAAATCGCCTTCTATAATCTGCCTGAGGGGGACGGAAACGGTAGGAGCACAAATGCTAATATTCTAGAAAAGTACTTGAGTAAAAACTTCTTCGAATCTAGCTTACCGTACGCATGAGCAAGAAAAACGGCGTTATCTGCTTTCTATGTAGTTCTTGTAAATGTTTTTTTTTTCTCTGCATGAAAACAAGATCGATCGCACAATATTCGATCTTCTCGGTTTAATTCTGAACGGAAATGAAATGCAGGAATTCAAAATGGAAATTCGGAAAAAAAATAATTTAGAATGAAGACCAATTTTTAGTTCGGGAAATTGAACTTCATTAAATCTCCCTCACAACGGACAGTGAATTCGATCAATCATAATTTGAATTTTCGCGGCTCCCAACTATCCAAATAAACAAATCAACACGGTCGGGGTGACCGTGTGTTGTGCCTGTGCCTTTTCTTAAGCGCTCGGTCGGCTGGCCAACCTGCGTGGAATATAGTAGGTATACGGCAAGCTGAGATGAGAAAGAACTTTTCCTGTTCTTAGCGGAAATATACGATTTCGAGGGTGATATTCGATATTTGAATTTCAATATTGATAATTCAGAATAAAGTTGAATAAAAAAAATTTTTATAATTATTTTCTATTTCTCGATTACGCACACATATACAGGGTCTTTCACGAGGAACCTCACCCATATTTATACGGGAAACTACTGAACGTATTTTCATGAAATTCAGCACTTATAAGTATTTCACGATGCTGATGAAATCTAAAATATTTTCAAGGCATGAGCACCTCCGGTTTTTCCGGAAATGACGTCAACTTCCGTTTTTCAAATTAGAACACCATTTTTTTATTGCAGAAATAGATTCCTTAGAAAATTTCAAGTTATTTTGATGTAACATTTTTCAGTTTTGGTTGGAAAATTCTCTCTGAGCGGGAAAATTCGAAAAAAAAATCGAAAATAGAGCTCCGCTGAAACAAGAATAACTTCGAGGTTTTTGGATGGAAAATTTTCATTTTTGGGATTTTTCAAGATGTAAGATTGATGTATCCACTTTAAAAATCGAAATCGCGATTTATGATACAGGGGGTGAAAAAATCGCTTTCAAAGTTAGGGATGACAAAATCGTGAAAAATCAATTTTTTCAAATCAGAACCCCATTTTTTTATGGCAGATATTGAATCTACGTTAAAAAATAATGTGAGTGTATGCATCACACCCTTGCCCTAAAGTAGATATCAACTCAGAAAATATCCATTTTAGGGCAAGGGTGTGATGCATACACACACATTAATTTTTAACGTAAATTCAATATCTGCCATAAAAAATGGGGTTCTATGGAAAAAAATTGATTTTTCACGATTTTGTCATCCCTAACTTTGAAAGCGATTTTTTCACCCCCTGTATCATGAATCGCGATTTCGATTTTTAAAGTGGATACATCAATCTTACATCTTGAAAAATCCCAAAAATGAAAATTTTCCATCCAAAAACCTCTAAGTTATTCTTGTTTAAGCGGAGCTCTATTTTCGATTTTTTTTTCGAATTTTCCCGCTCAGAGAGAATTTTCCAACCAAAACTGAAAAATGTTGCATCAAAATAACTTGAAATTTTCTAAGGAATCTATTTCTGCAATAAAAAAATGGTGTTCTAATTTGAAAAACGGAAGTTGACGTCATTTCCGGAAAAACCGGAGGTGCTCATGCCTTGAAAATATTTTAGATTTCATCAGCATCGTGAAATACTTATAAGTGCTGAATTTCATGAAAATACGTTCAGTAGTTTCCCGTATAAATATGGGTGAGGTTCCTCGTGAAAGACCCTGTATACCCTGACGAGCAGTCACTCATCTGAACAAAACTCATTAAAAAAATGTTGTTTGGTTGGTCTATTTCATGATGGGGGAAATAATTGCAAATACCCCTCCCTCTTAAAAAATATTTTTCTGTAAACTTGATTATGTACATTCCTCAGAAGTCTGATGGACATTTCAAAAGAAATGGTAGTCAAACATTTTGCTTTTACAAAATGAATTAGGTATATATTTTTCTGTTCTCAATCATCAGGTACTAAAGTCAAATGTTCGACGAAGAATCTGCATTTCACCGTTACTCCCAACGTCAAGAAAAGGGTAAATACTTTCGAGCTGAAGAATGTATCCAAAGTACCAGCTACATTTCAATTCGACGTTAATGAAAACGAGGATCTGTTTGTTGTGGATATTGTGAATGGCCAAATTCAACCCAAAAAGAGTATCTATATAACAGTTACTTTCAAGGGTAAAATAGAAGGTATTCATTACAAGAGACTCGTGGTTCTGATTTATAAGCATGTGAGTTTTTCTCAGTATCGAAAATTTATATGCCTCTACAATAGTAAAAATTGAGCATTCAACCACTCGTACATAGTGTCCCTATGAATTCCAAACATGTAATTTAAAGATTTGAAGTTGCGTCTGTGGACAACTAAAGAGAAAAACATTTTGTCGGTTTTCAGACGAATTTCGAATTCCGGAAAAAGATTTCACTTCGAGCGGGAATCGATCCCTCATTTTCAGATCAACGGTCCGATGTTCTTTCTATCCAATCGAACTATCGAAGCTACTAATTTGAATTAGTAGTGATGAATATCGACAAAATGAGTTTCTCTTTATGTAATTCAGAAATGAGATCAAAAAATTTAATTTTCATCGAATATCCTATAATTGATAAATGAACTAACTTAAATACACAATACAGGGTGTCACTTTGAGAAGGAAACACTTCTGTTCTTCTCCAGTTGAAAAATCATAAGATTCCGGAAAATCGCTCAAATCGGTCAATTTTGTTCACGAGGGGGAAATTTGTTTACATCATATCAATTATTTAATAGGCGTTCTTTAATGTTGAATAACTGTAGTGTGATTGTCGGATGATTCTTCATTCTGACGCCTGCATATTTTTGCTACTCTAATTGAGGCCCTGATGGAGTTTATTCATGAAAATAAACGAAACGTCGGCTGAAAATTAATGTTCAGAAATTTGTGCTCATCCGACAATTCCTATACAGTTATTCATATCAATTATGTTGTTTAAAGATCTGATTATTAGTTTACGTAATATTCTACTCTGAAAATGAAATATCACTCAACTCACCTACAGCATAAGATGATCACCAATTTCAAAGATAAAATGCAGGAGAGGAAATTTTGTTCAGAAGAACGAGATGTATCTTGGAGAAATAATTCTAACTAATGCTCAAATTGAGCCCCGCCACGTTCCATACAAGGGTATGAATTTTGCCCAAACTTCCGCCGCCTCACATTCTGGTGCATTTGTGAGGTTATTTTTGATGGGCCACTCAAAATCGAAAATTTATAACACATCGAATTGTTGACAAATGTGACCGAAATGCTTTGAAATGTGGGCGAAAATTTATAGCTTCATATAGAAGTTGTATAGCGTGCTGTTATCGGGATGGGTTTTACGTTTTGTCCCGGCTCCGCTCATAGGGCTTATCAGATTGGCTATTATGAGCTTTTAAATAGAGGGCTCTCATCCTCATCCCAAAGTTAAATTCCCATGTTAAGAAACCTCTTGGAGGATGATTCTAAGCTAACTATTATGGCGAGAGTAATTAAAGATGTTCTTCAGTTCTCCGAGGGTCTATAGTCCGTTCAAACATAAGAAGGAGCTTTGTAGATAAACAGAATCGTCTGGTTTGCGCACAATAAAGCTCGTATTGGTCAAACGGTCATAACAACGCTCTCTTCGACCGCCCTAAGAGACTGCCAGGATCGTACTCGGAACGGACTGTGGATGGTACTGGAAAGAAATGATTCAATAATTTGAGTCAGCAATTCCCACATCAGAATTTTTTTCTTCAGAAACTCTAGTGAAAATTTTCTGTTATTATTCGCAACTGTCATAAACATTTTATATCCGACGTACCTTTTTTTTTATTTTGTTCTGTTTTTTATCTACTAAATAATTTCTTTTTCGGATGCTCGAGATTGCGGCAAGGTAATTCCAGGAGACACTAAAGATTTGGATCGGAATCTTGCAAGATTTCGGCAAAGTAAAATACCAGATTTGATTTGGGTGGAAGCCATCTTGATTTGCATAAATATAGAAGTTTTCAATTGACAAGACTCGTAATAGATCTCTGTTCAAATTTATAATGGTCATTCACTTGTCATATCCGAAATATTTTTAGTTTCGGTCGAAAATTTCATATTATTTTGTACGAAACTCTTTGTCGGCTGCTCAAGATTCCGACAAGGTAATTCCGGGAAACACCAAATTTGGGTCATTTTCCTTAATGGGTTAAAGCCATCTTGATTTGCATAAATATCGAAGTTTTCAATTGACAAGACCAGTTAAAATACCTAGAGCTACTGTGAAGGTCTAGCTGTTCAAAGTGTATATAGATTTTGTTGTGAAAAGTGTATTGTGTTGGAAAATCTTTTGACAAAGTGTATATAGTGTTTATAGAACAATGTCGAATTCGGAAACGGATACTGCATACTCATATGTGAGGACCACCACGAAAAGGGTCCAAAAGGTCGCATTTCTCTGCTGAAGAGGAAGAGATAATTTAGAACTTTTTTGGAAAAGATTTGGAAGAACATACTGATTTATCGAAAAGAAACTTAGTAGGAATTGTTTCAAAATCCTCAGGGGTGAGTGATTCAGCTGTATTCAGAATTCTCAGAGAATATAGAGAGAATAAAACATTGACGCCACCTGAGAGGGGAGCCCATGTCGTTAAAAATAATCAATTCGGAAGAGCATGCCGTAGAGAAGGTTGAAGAAAAGATGTGGCGACTGGACGATATCATGGAATCAATCATACAGAGCGAGTTGTTGTGAACCTTGAAGGAACTGACAACGAAGGAGAGGTTCAAACGAATTCGGAATAATTTGTTTTCTTTACGACTGAAAATTTTAATTTTTTTTATATATTTTGTCACCTAATATAATATATGATCCTGTTTATTGATTTGAACACATGTATAATTGAAGACTTTTCCATGAACTTTTTATGTTTAAATATATATTTCACTTAGATGTGTTGTATGAATTGCATTCGTATAATAATATTCAGTTAAAACTGAACGATTGTGTGAAATCTCCTCGATTCGACTCTGGACGGAAAGTATATACGAAGACCCTCCTACCGCTGATGGCAAACTTGTTGTTATTGCCCCTTCTTACATTTGAACAGAGTATAGATTTAAGAATCAATCGTAAAATAGAAGGATAGCGTACAATGAACGATGTTTTCTCCTTAATTAATTTTGATGACATTTTCAACGGCACTTTGTCTCTGATTTCCAGGAACCAATAATGATAGATTTATTAGGAGTATATAACAAAAGCGGAAGGTATGCTGATGGTCTACCAAGTCTGGCAATGTATCCAAATGAGGCTCAGTCCTCTTTTGGCGCATACTTTCATGATTATGGGTTTCCAGAGGAAAAATTGGAACCTTTCAAGTTCAACCACAAATATTTCGATTTCGGCAGAGTATTACCCAGAAATTTCGGGAAAAATCAAACGGAAAACATAGCAGTAGCTATATTGAAAAACAATATGATGCATGATTTCTCTATAAAATGGTATGAAGGTTTGTGTTGGAAATATAAATGTTCGATTAGTGGCTCATGAATTTTTATTTTCAGATCCCGACAAAATATTCTCTATTCAACCGAATGAACTTGTCGTGAAAGCTGATGAGACGGGATATTTCGAACTCAGCTTCAATCCAGATTTTAGAGATCACATGTACTGCAGGAAAATGACAGCTCAGATTCACTGGCGGAATACGCCGAGACCAAACACTCCGATTGTCGTAGATTCGGAGAAATTAGATGATGAGCATGTGCCGCTGGAAGCTAATTTGCATCTTATTGGTGACTATAATTTTTCACCTCAAAATACCTTTCAAAAACGTAAAAATATCAAGGATTTTTAAGCATTTACATAACACATAAAAGATGAATGAAAATACTGGTGTCACTGATTAGATTTTGATCAAGACTTACTTGTCAAAAGGAAATCTGAGATTTTTTATTAGGAAACTATTGCTCTTACGGGCACAACGCCGAAGTTTAAAAATATGTGAAATGAATAATTTAAAACATATTTTTTAACAGAGAAATTTTGCTCTTTCATCTGTGAGTGGGCGTGCAAGGCGTGCACTGCGCAGGGGCGGCACATCCATCATTATTGGCGCATACTCTTTACATAATTATTGGCGCAAACTGGTTCCGCACTATTCAGTTGAACGAATTCCGCCAAGATAATATGAATCCGATATTCAATGCACTCATTTTCACACAACCCTTTAGGTAGAGTACTCGGCGCGTTTTATTTTGAGTGGTATCCCCAGTAGGCCTAATCCACATTATGTCAAAGTTGGCGCATACTTGTTCCGCTTTCTCCTTCGTCAGAACCTTTCCGACATTATTGTCAATATACCTGAAATTAACCACCACCAAAAACCCAAAAAGTCAGTCACATTGACGCCATGAATTCTCGATTTGTCGCTCTTGGTCCATCGATGGCAACCAGGAAATCCTTGCAACTCAGCCCTGAAAGGCCAAGGGTTCTCTGGGACCTACCTTTTCTTCCACCTGAAAAGATCTGAAAGAAAAGTAACGCTACCGCTAACTATTTTTTGGCGCATACTTTTTCTGCATTTATTGCCGCATACTTGTTTTCATATTTATTGAGGCATGTGTTCTCTGAGATATTTCTTCTTAGTCATAACTTTTCCGATATTATTGTCAATATACCTAAAACTAACCACTACCAAAAACCCTAAAAGTCACTCACATTGACGCCTCGAATTCTCGATTTGTCGCTCTTGGTCCATCGATGGCTGAAGTTTGAAATGACAACCAGAAAATCCCTTGCAACTCAGCCCTGAAAGGCCAAGGGTTCTCTGGGACCTACCTTCTCTTGCACCTGAAAAAATCTGAAAGAAAGAAACGCTACCGCTAACTATTTTTTGGCGCATACTGGTTGCTCAGTTCTTGGCGCATAATTTTTTCGCATTTATTGGCGCATGTGTTCTCTGGGATATTTCTCCTTCGTCAGAACCTTTCCGACATTATTGTCAATATACCTGAAATTAACCACCAACAAAAACCTTAAAGGTCACTCACATTGACGCCTTAAATTCTCGATTTGTCGCTCTTGGTCCATCGATGGCTGAAGTTTGGAATGGCATCCAGGAGATCCCTCGCAACTCAACCCTGAAAGGCCAAGGGTTCTCTGGGACCTACCTTCTCTTCCACCTGAAAAAATCTGAAAGAAAGAAACGCTACCGCTAACTATTTTTTGGCGCATACTGGTTGCTCAGTTCTTGGCGCATAATTTTTTCGCATTTATTGGCGCATGTGTTCTCTGGGATATTTCTCCTTCGTCAGAACCTTTCCGACATTATTGTCAATATACCTGAAATTAACCACCAACAAAAACCTTAAAGGTCACTCACATTGACGCCTTAAATTCTCGATTTGTCGCTCTTGGTCCATCGATGGCTGAAGTTTGGAATGGCATCCAGGAGATCCCTCGCAACTCAGCCCTGAAAGGCCAAGGGTTCTCTGGGACCTACCTTCTCTTCCACCTGAAAAAATCTGAAAGAAAGAAACGCTACCGCTAACTATTTTTTGGCGCATACTGGTTGCTCAGTTCTTGGCGCATAATTTTTTCGCATTTATTGGCGCATGTGTTCTCTGGGATATTTCTCCTTCGTCAGAACCTTTCCGACATTATTGTCAATATACCTGAAATTAACCACCAACAAAAACCTTAAAGGTCACTCACATTGACGCCTTAAATTCTCGATTTGTCGCTCTTGGTCCATCGATGGCTGAAGTTTGGAATGGCATCCAGGAGATCCCTCGCAACTCAGCCCTGAAAGGCCAAGGGTTCTCTGGGACCTACCTTCTCTTCCACCTGAAAAAATCTGAAAGAAAGAAACGCTACCGCTAACTATTTTTTGGCGCATACTGGTTGCTCAGTTCTTGGCGCATAATTTTTTCGCATTTATTGGCGCATGTGTTCTCTGGGATATTTCTCCTTCGTCAGAACCTTTCCGACATTATTGTCAATATACCTGAAATTAACCACCAACAAAAACCTTAAAGGTCACTCACATTGACGCCTTAAATTCTCGATTTGTCGCTCTTGGTCCATCGATGGCTGAAGTTTGGAATGGCATCCAGGAGATCCCTCGCAACTCAACCCTGAAAGGCCAAGGGTTCTCTGGGACCTACCTTCTCTTCCACCTGAAAAATCTGAAAGAAAGAAACTTTTTGGCGCATATTTCTTCAGCATTTATTGCCGCATAGTTGTTTTCGCATGTATTGGGGCATACTTTTCCCGCAAATATTGGAGCATATTGTTTCCGCATTGTCCAATTGATCGAATTACACCAAGGGAATATGAACGCGATATTCAATGCACTCGTTTTCACAGCACCCTGTGGGTAAAGTGCTCGGCTACTTGAACGAATTCCACCATGGGAATATATGAACGCGATAGTTAATGCACTCGTTTTCACATCACCCTGTGGGTAGAGTGCTCGACTACTTGAACGAATTCCACCAAGGGAATAAATGAACGCGATAGTTAATGCTCTCGTTTTCACATCAACCTGTGGGTAGAGTGCTCGGCTACTTGGACGAATTCCTCAAAGGAAATATATGAACGCGATAGTTAATGCACTCGTTTTCACACCACCCTGTAGGTAGAGTGCTCGGCTACTTGAACGAATTCCGCCAAAGGAATATGAACGAGATAGTTAATGCACTAGTTTCCACACCACCCTGTAGGTAGAGTGCTCGGCTCGGCGCGTTTTATTTTGAGTGGTATCCCTATCAGAAGGCCTAATCCTCTTCGTGTCGAAATTTCCGAAATTTATTTTCCACATACCAACAATTAATTATCATGATAGTTGAAAACGAACAGTTCCGAATACGATATCGATGACGAAAAAATCGGAAACTATCGATGAGTTTCACAAAGCGTCATTACCTACTGCTGATCCGAGATCAACAGCTTGATTCTCTGATTTTTTAACAGTCAAATCGATTTGATTCTTGTCAAGCTCAGATACCCAGCTTCGTGACACCCAGTAAATGTTCATTCACGAATAACAAATGATAACGACGAAAAAGGAAAATCATGCTCTGAAAATTTCGAGTTATTTTTCTCAGTTCACAAATAATTCCCATGAATCCATCATTTTGACGATGTTGAATATTGAGATAATATTGAAAAAATTCAAATCATAAGATGTAAATGTGAAAAACCCATAAAATTTCATGCAGATAGTCAGAAGAAAAATTGATTTATAATTTTTCAAACTTATAGCACAACTTACGAAAATTTTCCTTGAGACTTATGCAATCAAGACGTATAAAAGGGCTGTTTATTCATGAATAAATTGAATTCGCTCAAAAAAGGAGTTCGTTCAACTCACAGTTTCCAATTGATCCGTACAATAATGCACAACACTTTTCCCATACGCAACTAATCCACAAACAAGATAACACAACGCGTAAAAGATTCGAGCACGATTGATTTCTCAATAGACGTTCACACATCTCAACTACACAGACAACTGAAGATGAAATGATCGAACAGACTGTATATCTTCCATCGAAGAAATCTAGAATCCAAAAAACCACCCATTAGCTAGGCACACACGAAAGGGAAATCTGTGAGATCTGATCCGCAGTCCAGATTTGTTACAGTTCTGGACTGCAGATGGAATCGCTCCCGCCGATCTGGTCTGTCGGGATCATTGAGATTTATGATCCGCGACAGACCAGATCGGCGGTAGCGATCCCATCCGCAGTCCAGATCTGTAATAAATCTGGACTGCCGATCAGATCTCACAGATTTCCCTTTCTTGTGTGCCTAGCTAATGACTCATTCAATTTATATAACAGAGTGATCTAGAAAGACGACTATGACGACTATCAAATATAGAAATTTCTTTCGTCTTTTCATTTGATTCGAATGTGGAAATGAAATTTTATAATTATATATTTGCTTTAAATTTGAAAAAAAATATTTTTGATTGTTTCAATATAATATTTCTTCATCAACAATGAAAATTATGAAATTCCACAGTACCATTGGACTAATTGAAGAACTTTTATGATTATATTTTTGTCATATTGGCCTTGAATGTCGAAAAAATATTTTTTCAGTTTGATGATTTAATGATTTTTTTAGTATTTTAACCATTCTTCAGTTTGTTCTGTGATTTTAATTAGTCATGGTGTTTGGTGATGTTTAACTAATAATGAGCAGGATTAAATCAAAAAGAACTATCTTAATATTTTTATTAAGGTCGCCGTTCAGAGCGAGTAGGTAAACGCATCAGATAAAGGCGCCACCGTGCATTTTATGGAATATCTCCAGAGAACTCACATTATCTCTATAAGTTCTATGAATATCTCTTTAATTATGAAAGGAATGTTAAATGGCGCTCTCTATCCGAAACTCGCTGAACTATGAAATTAGTGAAAATGTGGGTAAAGCAGGAACTTTTTCCCGCAATATATTTGAATTTGGCCATTCTCTGCCAATTCCGTATTTCAAGTTGTTTTTCTGAATGATATTATCTGTAGATTCACTTTTAATCGGAAGTTGAACTATTTTCATGGCATGGGTCTTTCGTTTGAAATAGAACAGAAGCATGAGTTGGCTTATTTTTTTCTATTTTTGAAATAAAGAAATTAACTGTTGAAATGAAATAAATCACAATCATCTCATTAAGAACTCCAATCCTTTCTGAGTTTACCCACAGATTTTCAGTTCTCAAAGTGAAACCATTTTCAAATGCAACTCGAAATAAAAACACACTACATATTGAACGACCGTCGTCCACCACCCTTTACTGCATGATATATTAAATATTGGAGAAAAAAAATTTTTTTTCGAGAAAAATGTTTTATTTATGCTTCAAAATTAATTATAAATTTTTTTTTTTTCAACAAAAAGTACTTTTGTTTAATTTTTTTTCAGAAACCATATATGGGTTCGTATGCATCGACGCTTCAAACACTTTGGACATATATGGTTTCGTATGCATACTAAGCACATATGATTGTTATCAAAACATTATTTATATTTGATGAAAATTATGTAATCAATAATGTCATACAACTTTATTGATGAAACTTAATCAAACAATTACTTTTATCTTCTCCCATAGAAGAATGTGCCCATTATTCAAATGATTTTGAGCTGTAATAGTATCTATAAACCAACCCCGATAGTTATAATAACTCACGCCTATAACTCATTCTAATACAAATTGGAAAACAGCTTACCAAATGAATAAAACAAATCGGATCGATCGGAAACTCTATTTCAGACATCAAGGTAACGTTCTCGCCATTCATTTCTACATTTCCTTTGGTCTGAAAATCCAAAAATTGCAATTGGAAAACGTTTTCTACACGATTCGATTCTCGACCACACACTTGACAACTGTTGTTTGAAAATGCAGATTAATTCGAATTTTACTGAAGAAGTCGAAGATAAAGCATAGTATTCGATTCGCGGTAAATGTCATAACACACGCAGATGAATTTTGCAGCACGAGCCGTCAGGCGAGTGGTGTAATTCATCAACTTACATATTGCTTGAGTGCATACGAAACCACATATGTCTAAGCGAAAAAAGCGTAGAATGCATACGAACCCAGATATGGTTCCGAAACAATTGGTATCGAAAATCGGTGGAATCGAATTGAAAGTGAAAATCTATTATAGTGCATACAAACTAGAGTTTATGTCACACAACAAAACATTTTTTGTTCCTCCAAAAACTCATATTTTCATTCTTATTTCTTTTTTCAAAGTTGACAGTCGCACGTGCATGTAAACATTCACTGACCTTGTCTGGAAAAGGGTGGTTTTCTACAAGTGACGTCGGACCATATACAGAGTAGATGCTGTTTGTTATTGTTAATGATATAAGAAATAAACTCCGCTAGGGTCTTCATGTTAGTTTTCTATATTTTCACAATAAATGAACGGTAAAGATGTCAAACCATATATGGTTTGCTATGCGGTAAAGGGTTAACATATTTAGATTGCCCCTTCTCTCAAATTGCAATAAAAATAACAAGACTCTTCCAATAATGTATGAGTCTTTTCTGGAGCATCCAGCAGAGACTAAGACTTTTAGCTATAGTCTCAATTGAACATGAAATTTGGGAGAGCTTGGATACAAATTACAGGGTGAGTACTTAAATAAAATTTTATCGCCAATAAGTTTTTGTTAATTTTTTCCCACTATAATGAGGAAAAATTAAATAGCCCTTTCTGACCAAACTCAGCGTCAAGGGCGGTCATATATCTTGATTCTGGGGGGGGCCATTTTGTACAATTACATAAGGTGTCACAATAGTATATATAGTATTCCAGAATTTATTCTAAGTGCATTGCCACCTTTGGGGGGGGGCCATGGCCCCCATGGCCCCCCCCTTATGACCGCCCTTGCTCAGCGTAAGTATTTATACATAGATGATTTATAGGGCGGCCGAGCAAACAGCTAGCGGCGAGCCTGAGTGGGATATCATTCGAAAGATCGCACTCATATCTAATAATTCCTATATGGGTAATAAGCCACTCAAAATTGAAGCCGGGCTTTGGTAATGATGTCGATCTGCGCATGTGCAGTTATATTAAGAATAAAAATAACTTACCTATTCTGTCTCACTCTGACACATTGTATGATGTCCTGAAACGTATGTCATCCATAACTTCATTCAAAAATACTTTCTATAATAACCTAACATTTCCATGTGATATTATTCAGTCGCTGTAAGCTCTGTATATCCTTGTTAATTCCTATCAATATTTTAGAATTGATCAGAAAATATGCCAGTGGCATATTTTCATCCTTGATATCTATTTCCTCGATGACATTCGGAATATACATAACCTCTACGTTTCCCGCTGTTTTTGAATTTCGAATTTCCAGTTGACGCATGCGTAAAATTCAATTCTTACCAACTATTTGGATTCACTCTGTGACTGTGAAAACCAGGGGTATAATTCATATTGATGTTATCAGATATATGGCCGCACTAGGTATACTCATATAATATGGACATATTGCAATTTTACAAACTGAAATCGAATTAGTTTAAGTTTCACATGCGATAATGATAGCAACCATGTCGGCATGTCTACAATATGAATAGTTGCGAAAAAATTTAGGGGGCGATTCCTCATTAAAAAATAGGGTGTGTCTTTCCTACAAACTTTTCCCCCTGCTTAGTTTTTTTGATTTATTTGTCAAAAACCAAATTCTAACAAGGAGAAAATTGAGCAGAGTCAAATTTGGTGAGTTACACGATGTAGTTATGATTGTTAGTTTGAAATATCTCAGTTGCCTTCATTTTATTCTTAGAAATATACAGTCGCGTAGAAGCCGAGGAAGTCATTTTTACCTTATAGCCCGCTCCACACTCATGGCGCGAATCTTGCCAAGAATTCTTGCCGTGAACCTGGCCAAGAATTCGCGGCCAAATAAGTCATCCACACTCACACAAATATTCGCACTTTGGTTCACGGCATCCTCGCTGTCTGCGAAGACTTTCCGCCCTATAAAAAATGTTCATTCTGATAATAATCAAGAAATTCTCATTTCACTTATCTCCTCTAAATCTAATCTAATTCCACTTTATTGCTACAAGAAAACCATCAATTTCAAAAGCGAATGAAGTCAGTGAACAAGCATTAAATCATTACTGCGCTGGTACAGCGAACGCCTGTGAGTGTGGATGAAACATTTGTGCTTAGGCGCGAAGCCTTTGTAGCGGGACAGGAGACCGCAACGAAACGGAGAACGCCGCGAAGCGCGAACGTGACACAAGAAAGTTATCCACACTCGCGTTCGCGGTATTGGCCGACGTTCTTGCCATGAGTGTGGAGCGGGCTTATGACATATACCCCGTTTCCGATGCATAAGCGAGATACATGGTGTTTATTGTCAACAATATTCTGATAACTGTGTTGAGTTATGCGCGACATTTGAAATAACGGTTACTGGTCACGTCTTAGTATTTTTCAGGGCTCAATTCAATTGTGGGTAGAATTCTGAAAAAAAAATTTCAAAATGGCGGGAAGCCTGCAAAGTTGGAATTTTTTTCTCGGTTGCCAATTTGGAGAGCACTATTTCAAAGTACTAGATTTTCCGTGAAAATTTTTTTTTTCAAATTTCGAACTCAACATTTTTTTTACTTGTCTTCAGTGAAAAAAAAAATTCGACCGACATTGTTGAAATTTTCCATGCTTGAACTATCTTTTATTTTCAATACGGAGGTGAGAACAGAATGAAATAATATCCATTGGTTTTCTTTTTGTAGCCTTCCAAGATTACGCTCGGAAAAGTTTCATGATTTTTATTCAAAAAACTGGAGGCCGTACGAAGGCCAAATTTTGGCTGATGAGCTGCCAGAGTGACCCGGACGGAAATATGAATTTATAAACAAAAAAAATTTTTTTCAAAAAACTTTGGTGGGTATCGGACTCTCCACTTTCGATTAACAAGCTTACTAGCGTCGCTTTGGTAACGGAAATTTATAAGATTAAAATAAACCCAATTCATACTCGTAGAGTTCGATTGCCACCAAAGTTTTATGAAAAAAGTTTTTGGTTTATAAATTCATATTTCCGTCCGGGTCACCCTGACAGCTCATTAGCCTAAATTTTGCCGTCGTACGGCCTCCAGTTTTTTGAATAAAAATCATGAAAGTTTTCCGAGCGTAATCTTCTGACGGCTACAAAAAGAAAACCAATGGATATTATCTCATTCTGTTTTCACCTCAGTATTCAGAATGAAAGATAGGTAGTTGAACCATGGAAAATTTCAACAATTTCGGTCGAATTTTCTTTTTCACTGAAGACATGTAAGAAAAAAGTTGAGTTCGAAATTTGAAAAAAATTTTTCACGGAAAATCTTAGAAAATCTAGAACGTTGAAATAGTGCTCTCCAAATCGGCAACCGCGAAAAAAAATTCCAACTTTGCAGGCTTTCCGCCATTTCGAAATTTTTTTTTTCAGAATTCTACACCACAATTGAATTGAGCCCTAAAAAATGCTATGACGTGACCAGTAACCGTTATTTCAAATGTCAGGCATAACTCACCACAGTTATCAGAATATTGCTCAAAGTTGACATCAAACACCCTGTATCTCGCTTATGCGTCGAAAACGAGGTATAATATGTCATATGGCAAAAATAACTTCCTCGGTGTCATATACACATCTACTATTTTTCGAGAGCCATCTTTTAGGGGCTGTAAAAAAGAAAAGATCATGTAAAAGACCCTCTCAATTTTTTATATTCACCTTGTGTATGCTTTATTATTATAGGTCACTCATTCCCTGAGAACCAATCGTGGATCAGCGTTGTGGAAATAATACCAAACAAAATCTTATTTCCTGTATGCTTCCCTCAATATCAGTCTTATGCAACCTTCATGTTGAAATCCGATGGTCATTTGCCGGTACTCTTCAAATTTATACAACCTAGGAAAAGGTAAGGAGTTTAATAATTAAACTTATTCGGCGACCGTCCGGGATGTACCCACTTCCCGGACGCTTTTTCTTTGAGAAAGTAGCATTTCCGTGCCTAGTCCGGGAAGTGTGAATTCCTATTTCGTTGTCATTATTTTAATAAATTGACAAGAGTAGAGGTAAACTTATAAACTCAAAACCGAAATTACATAATGAACCTGACAAAATGTTCGAGAAGTAATACCTTCAAAAAAAAAAACAAAAAAAAAATCTAAAATAAGTTCAACGTGCTGTCGACCAGACCAACTGCCCAGAGAGTTGACATTGTTTCAACGAAATTTTTCGTAGATGAATAGAATGTTTTCTTGATCCTTTTTCTTTGAGTTGATCACATTCCATAACGTAAATCAACAAATATCAATATAGAAAATCTATCCAAGTGTGGAAGGGCAGACGATTAGTTATAATAGACAACAAAACAATAATAATGAATAAATTTACTCCTCATAGTCAACGTTTCGCAGATTCAATCCGTCCCCGTTTTCAAAATTAAATTATCAGTAACAACAATCAAACTTTTAGCAGATTATTGGTGTGTTTCACAAAGGTCCTTCAGTTATGAAAACGTATCAAGAGAAGATATTGTTTCCTTCACAAAAAATAACATCCAGGAAATAACCATAGCGCATTTTTCCCATATACATATTACATACTGGTACATCTTTAATATGGTCTTATTCAAGTTCAATCGTAGTAAAACCAATGATGGGTTTGATGAGATTTTCGAAACTATTTGTTGCGAAACTCGAAAATCAGGCAGAACCAAGTATGGTGAAGGAGGAATGGAAGATTGAAATTAACGGCGAATCTCAAAAGAATTGTAAAATATTATTTCTGGGTCAATCTGATGTACCATCTGTTTTTATTGGAAATGATAATACGATATCGTTCAATACTACCTTGCCTGGATGCCAAGATATTATACAAGTCCCTATAAAGAACACTTCATGTTACCACCTAAGGTAATTATGTGATATTTTCACGAAAAAATGCAACTAACTTCATGCATTTTTTCAGGCTGAATTTGATAGAAACAAGCGAGTTTTTTCATGTGGAGCCAAGTTTTGTGGAGCTATATCCGAATGAAGAAGTTGATACCGAATGGACTTTCAATGCCAAACTAGGTGTTCCTCATCAAACTGACATTCAGTGTAGTATTAGAGTCTTTTCGAATCTCGATGAATTAATTGGATTGCCTTATGAGGTCCATGTCAAATTGACCGCTCGCTGCGAGTACTCGCAGATATGTGTAAGTTCAAAGAATTGAATTTTGTTTCTGTTATCAGATAAATTAAAATCGCAACTCCAAAGGAGGGCAGGAGTTTTCCTTAATATTTTCCTCATTACTCTCTCAATAACTGCTTTCTCAACAAAAAATTTAACTTTTCACGACTCCGAATTCACCTACCATTTGTCTCTAAAATTTCACTCAACTTCAGTACCGATATTCTTCGATTCAGCTGGAAAGTTTTGGGGTAGTTTTGATTTTTTCCAATATAAATGTTTTTTGGGATACTGAATCTGAATCCGAGATTAGCCAATAAAAAGTCGTGACGCAGGATGTGATTAACAAATTATTAAAAAAGAACCAAAATGAAAATTATTGAAAAATGATGGGGCGTCCATGATTGTCGTAGGCGACATCAGTATTTCGTTTCGTTCAATAATCAAAATCTCAGGGGGGACCATGGCCCCCCTAGAGAGAGGTGGTGCTCCATTTTTGGATGTATTGGCTACTAGGAAGACTAATATGGCACACTAGGACACATGGTCTATAGAAAACCGATCCTCACGAACAAATTTCTATCTACACAAGGAGTACAATCACCATTCCCAACGGGGTGTGATCAAAGCTCGACGTATATGTGATGTGAGCATGAATGTCTGCCAGGCGAATTGGAACATTTGCGACATGCATTTATTTCAAATGGGTACAACTCGAAAGAGATCGATAGAGCCTTGAGGCCGAAGAGAACAACAAATAAACATAGACCATTCGAAATCATTTCCAGGAAAAAGGCATACTTACCTTTCATTCCATCGGTGGCGGACAAAATTGGCAAACTTCAAAAAAGACATAAATAGTAACTGACAAAGAAACTGCAATACCCAGAAGGAGTTGTTTAAATTTAAGTATTTTTTTGGTAAAAAAATTTATAGTAGGTATAGCAATATTTTTTAAATAAATTTGTTTATAATGTGTTTGTCTACCGCGATTATCTTTATTCCTATACACTCCCCAACACGTCTTGGCATTGATACAATATGATCGTCTATTTCTTCTTGAGGGATACTACCCCAAGCTACCTGTATTGTAATAGACGAAAATATTTTTGCCATGACTATTCCACTCATTCCATTTTTAGTGAGGAAGTTTCCTTAGCAACACTCGTTTCTCATCGATAAAACATTCACATCGGCAAAACCAACAAGTTGGTTTTTCAGCGACAAAATTTTTGACGTTTCTCAAATTCATAGATAGCTTCGAGAATGAATACCATAGAGAAAACAAACAACGTTTAGTGGATCTACTAGTATGGGCCAGCAGATCTACCTTTTAAGTTGTTATCCTCATCGGTAGAACTCGGGTGATTTTATAGGCGAAATGTCAAAGTTTGATCAAGTTTCCTGAAGAAATGGGGAAATTTTGGAAAAAATGAATACCAAGCTATTTTGCATTGACTTTTCCTATATTCACATCACGGTCAGGATACAATAATAATAATAAACGTGAGCCTATTCCGTCTTGGCTGGTGGAGGGTAGAACAGTGCTGATACCAAAATCAGGTGATTTAGGGCAACCCAAGAACTACCGCCCAATCACTTGCCTCAATACACTGTATAAGATCCTCACAAGTGTAATTCAAGATCAAATACTGAGGGTTATTGGACCAGTGTGGAACAGTATCTACGAACAGAGGGGAGCAAAGAAAGGAGTACAAGGATGCAAGGACAACCTGCTCATAGACGAGAGCGTATGTCTAGACGCCAGACACTACAAGCGCGACTTACACACATCATGGTTGGACTACGCGAAAGCATATGACACCACGCCGCACGAACTGATAGTACGGTTATTAAAAATGCTGAAAGTGTACCCTAACATCATCCACGCGATAGAAAACATCATAGCGCTGTGGAAAACGAGGTTTGCCATCCGAGCAGAGGGTCGAACCGTTTATACGGGATGGGTGAGATACAGAAGAGGAGTTTTCCAGGGAGATTCGCTGAGCCCGTTATTATTCTGCATAACTCTAATACCACTAACAATTGAGTTAAGGGAGAGCAAGATAGGATACAAGGCCGGACCACCAGGTAGAAGGAACCACCTGATCTCGCATCTCTTGTACATGGACGACTTGAAGCTCTACGCACCCTCCGAGTCCACACTACGGCAACTGCTGAATATCGTTTCAGACTACACCTCAGCAATGGGAATGTCGTTCGGTTTGGACAAGTGTGCTGTTTTTCATCTGCGCAGGGGAAAAGCTGAAGACGCAGGAGAAGATATTCGAATGGAAGATGGAATGACTTTTCGACACCTCGAAGACGGAGAAACTTACAAAATTCTTGGGATGAAACAGAGGGGTGTACTGGAGACAACCCAGATAAAGGATGCCTTAACAGCCAGCTACAAAAAAAAGCTGAGGGACATTTGGAAATCGCAGCTGTCGGGAAAGAACAAAGTATCTGCTACAAATATGCTAGCCATCCCGATTCTCACCTACTCTTTCGGGGTGGTGAACTGGACGGTGAACGAACTCCTGGATCTTGATAGGTCAACAAGAAAAACGATGAACATGAATCGTAGCCTTCATCCCAACAGTTCAATACAGAGGATATACCTTCCCAGAAGCCAGGGGGGTAGAGGATTGCAATGTTTGGAATATCAACACTATCAACAAACATTGAAAATGGCAGTAAGGATTCTAAGAAGTGAAGATCCGCTCCTGAAATTTGTTGCTCAGCATGAAATTGCGAACCATGGAGCCTTCCTTTTCCGAGCTGCACAAAGGGCCGTGGATAAGCTCAGCATAACCGGCGTATCGATCAATCCTGAGCTCGCTGGAACACCGATCACTCAGGCGGAACAAAGAAGCCTAGCGAGACTGATCCGAAAGTCTCAGGCGGATAAATTACTCGAACATCATATGAGTAAGAACTTGCACTCCATATATTTCAGGAGTTTAAAAGACCAGGACCTGTCTGAGGAATTGTCTTTCGCCTTTCTGAAGTCCGCTAGTCTCAAGTCAGAGACGGAGGGATTTGTGATGGCGTGTCAGGATGGAGTACTAAATACGAGATGGTATAAAAAGAACATCATGAAAATGGATACCCCAACAACTTGCAGAGCTTGCCATAGGCAACAGGAAACGATTATGCACATCCTTTCCGCCTGCAGAGTCCATGCTCCATCAGGATATGTAGAGAGACACAACGCGGCTCTCCGAATTCTATACTTCCATCTGAGAGCCGCGTATGAGATAGACAAGGAACCGGTGCTACCATATGTGCCTCTGGAGATTGAAGCGGTGGTCCAGAACGAAAGAGCTCGCATATGCTGGAACTATCCTGTCTCAACAACACGACAGATCAATGCTGTTAAACCAGACATACTTCTTCTGGACAAGGAGCTGAAGGAGTTATTTGTCGTGGAATTCTCCTCCCCTGCTGAAAATAATGTTGTGATGAAAGAAGAACAGAAGAGGCAAAAGTACAAAGATCTTATGTCCGAGCTTGGAACTTTATACCCAGGTCATAAAGTAAGGATGGTCGTACTAATCATAGGATGTCTCGGTGGAATGAGAGCCAACTACGTGGATGAATTGAAGATTATTCCGGCCTGTAGATCACTGGCCGAGGTACTGGCGCACAGAATGCAGAAAGCAGTGTTGCTCGGGTCACTTCATATCATCAGGTCCCATGAACTCTAGAAGCCACTTGCAGCCCATCTCTTTTGTTAAGGGACGCTACGAGGGCAGGATGAAGAACTCCTCCAGTTAAGTGTGAGGGGTTTTTAGTGAGTAACCAAACAAGATCTTGGATTCTCACACTACCGAGAGTGCGGACCCTCTCGGTGCCCATAAAGGGTTTTCCCCTCACACGGACGTAACAAAAAAGAAATAATAATAAACGTCTTTATTTGATAGATAGTATCTACTCAGGGGCGAAGTCTAGCAGAGCTATTCAACTTAATCCCCCGAGCAGAAGCAGAAAAGAACAAAAAAAATAACATATTCACGATGAAAACTTATAAAAATATTCAATATTCCAAATCTGAAAAAGAAAAAAAAATAATTCTTTGATTAGAAAACGAAAACAAATAGGAATATCTGGGGAAAAAGTTTTATCGAGTTTAAAATGACCCTTTTTGTCGGATTTTTTTGCGATTTTCGCGAATTTTTTTAAAATACTTCTACTTCGCCTAGAGAATCAAAATTTCACCCACGTATGAATCGATTATTCCTCTTTTCGACCGTATAAAAATTTCCTCACGGTATTGCAGCTTCGCTGCGATTTTAAGATTCTTCTGGACCCACTTTTGGACAGATTCCCACGGGCCGGTCCACCCAGTTACCATTTTAGTATAGTATAGAATGATGAATACTTATTTGTCAAATAGCGCAATACAATCCCAATGTGACCATCTTCAGACACATTTTCTCGTGAATCATGTCATGTCGAATACCACTCGAGATGAAATTTAAGCAGGTAAAATTTCATCTCTAGTGGTATAATATATGATAAAACGGATATGTCTTGAAAATTGGGACTTGAATGTTTTCTTTCCTGTAATGTTCTTTAATTTTACCCTGAATAGAAAGAAAATCGTAATATTTCGATTAATCTATGTAGACTTCTGAAATTTGATACCCCTGTGCCAGAAAATTATTGAATCGTTTATCAAGCCCACACAGGATGTCTGGCTAGACGTTAACGATTGAAATTATTGATCTTCGTTTCAAGTTTCTCCTGGCAACCCAGACGATAAGAGGAAATCGTTCCGCGAAATCAGTTGCACCAACAGCATACTAAAGCAGAAAAAAGTCGTGGCAAAAATCGTGGGATTTGTAACGCAGCATTTCCCAAACCGTTTCATGGGAAACTGCATTATCTCAATAAGGCCCTACCTACTAGTACGAGAGATGACGACCAAAACCATGTTTCATAGCGGCCCGGCTAAAACCGTGTAAAATCGATAGATTAGATGACCCTAGAGCCGACTGGTAAGTAGTAATACTCAGAAGTGTAGCATCTTCGCGGGGGGGCATTTCTGCTGTGTAAAAAAAAATGGTCGACGGTCGTATAACGGCCCGTCTGATATTGAAAATGTACATAGATTTTGTTATTTTATCACTAAAATTTGTGTTTTCAGACGCTACGCGCAAAATGTCTGAAAATCGCATTTCTGGGTACAGGGTCATATAATCTATCGATTCCGTGCGGTTTTAGCCGAGCCGCTATAAGTCAAAAATCTTGGTCGCCATCTCTCGTACTATACTAGAGGTAGGAAGCAGAATAGTCTTCAATTTGATGGGTTTGTAAAAACGAAGATGGAAGAAGTTTTGATTGGATTGGTTTTGAAGCATCGACGAGGGAAAACCTTCAATTTGATTGGTTTTTAGAGGAAACGAAGAAAGGAAATCTTAAATTAACTCTGGAGACGAAAAAGGCAGTAACTGGTGAAGCCTTGAACAGGAAGGTTACCAGGGTACTCGGGATACGGTTCGGAAACAAAGGGTAGTACGGTTTTAGGGTAGGTACTTCTGTGTTTAGAAGTACAGTCTCAAAATGGAGACGAAAACAGTTGGGGTTGAATCGGAATTTGAAGGGTAGCTGGAGAAATCTTAAACGGGAAGATTCTCAGTTGACTCGTTTGATAAGGAAGGTTTAAGAAGTAATTTAGTTTCGGAGTTACCTCGGGTCCGGTGATAGGGAAACTCAGAGGTTTTGGTTTTATTTTTGAAAGGATAGTCTCAAGCGGAGACAAAAGAGTGTTAAAGTCGAAAATTAAAAGGTCTTTGAAATTACTTGGAATTATTCAGATTGCGTCTCGTCGGTAGAACGGGAGTGAGATTAATCTGCGAAAGCGAGTGGGTGACGTGTTTTCGTGTTTCTTTTATTTTTCAGGAAA
The DNA here is from genome assembly GCA_910592335.1 of Adalia bipunctata. NCBI lineage: Eukaryota > Metazoa > Arthropoda > Insecta > Coleoptera > Coccinellidae > Adalia > Adalia bipunctata. The sequence continues at coordinate 27,167,282 of OU342951.1, forward strand.
TATTCATCATTCTCAGGAGCTTTGTCACGGGAAAAAGGTTAAGTTTTTTTGTTTATGCTTAGCTCATTTGAGTATTAGTAGGAAGCTGCATGTAAGGCCAGAGTCCCGAAATCTACCACAAGTCTTATTTTTTTAAGAGTATTATTTTTGCGATCTCCCTTGAGTATTTGAAAGTTTAAGTGGAATTATTTTTGATATCTCTCTTGAGTATCTAAAAGTTTAAGGGAATTATTTTTGAGATCTCTCTTGAGTATTTGAAAGTTCAAAGTGTAGTATTTTGCGATCTTTCTTGAGTATTTAAAAGTTTAAGTGGTATGGTCATGGCAAAAGATTCACATGGGTCGCTTCAAAAAAGTTCAAGTTCAAACTTAATCTGGCAACATGCGGTCGAGCATTATCTTGCTGATATATTGGATTCTCGAGCTGGTTGAGGTAAGGGAGAACATATGGCTCCGCTATTTCTTGAAGGTAACGCAGCGCTGCCATGTTACCTCAAATAAATACTAAAGGTGACCTACTTGCATGTTCAATAGCATCCCATACCACAACGCAGACTGTCCGGTGTACATGACGCCCAACATAAATCTGAGGTTCACGTCTTTCTCCTCGACGTCGTCTAACCCTTCTTCAGCCATCATGTGCATCCAAGGAGAATCGAGATTCATTAGAAAAGACGACCTGATGCCATTCCACATTCCAATGTTGACGTTCTCTGCACCACTGTAATCGTTGCCGGCGATGCTCAACCCTCAGAGGTAACACAAGATGGAGTCAATACAGTTACAGGATGGCCTTGTTATCTTAACAACTCATCAGCCATAGATCGAGTTCTCGTAAATCGGTCTCTAATGGCCATGAGTCTTAGCTGTCGAACTTCAACTTCATTTACGCCCCCTTGAGGTCCAGTGCCCACTCTTCTTCGATTTTGGGCAAAATCAAACCACGCTTGACAACATCTCATAAAAGTAGTTGGATTTATGTTCGTACGGTTAGCGATTTCTCAAAATGACAACCCCGCCTCCTGTAGACCAATAATTCTACCTCTTTCAAATTCACTAAGCTGGCGATAAATTCCGCGTACACGTGCTCAAGGCATTTTAACAACAACTAAACATTACCCCCCCCCTATGAGAAAGAGCTATATCCACCTTTGCCTACTATAGTATAGAAGCCGAAACGTAAGGTGAAATTCCTATTGGACCGCGGCTAGGAAACTATAGGAATTCTCTGAATTGAATAAGGAATGATCGAAATAGATTTCTGAACATTTTCTGCATAACTACAATTAACTCACATCAGTTAATGTAGTTAAGATTTCCAAGACTGTATGCTACCTACCTCGCCCTAAGACTAGATGGTGGTGACTTCGAAGGAGAACGCTCGTTCGGATCATTGGAATTTTGATTATCACCACTCCGAAACCATAACTCCAAATTGTATCGTGGAAAAGCCAATTTCGATCTGATTTCATAAACGCTGAGCTTGAACCGATATGTATCTGAAACACAATCTGAACAATTGCGACCAAATATTCAGTTTTACAAACTTTATTGCCCCCGAATGATCTTTGTTCAGTATCAATTTTCATTAACCGTTTCAGGCCACCCCGAGATACGAAGATTTCGGTGAAATCCCTTGGGGAGAGACAAGGAAAGTCAATTTCAAAATCTTCAATTTTGGAAAATCGGCCGTATGTTACATATTGAAAGCTATATCAGTTAGCGGCAATCACGATGAAATCAGAATTTCAAACACCATGGGAAAACTGAACCCGAACGAAAATGCCACGGTTTGTGTCACATTCACAACCAAGTCCACTGGAGACCATGTTGCACAGATAGTTTACTGTACAAGAATAAACGAATTTGGAGAGGCTCAAACTGCCAACCCACCAGTAGACTTGTTCTCGATGAGGTACAGCTCTATCCATCCTGCTCTACAGGTACGAATCCATATAGTTCTAGATATAAATGCATAGAAACCCTGGTGGCCTGGTGTAACGACTCTTGAGTAAAAACCGTGACCAAAAATTATAGATCAAAAACGGCACTCTAGAATGCGGGAAATAATCCGTAATATTTCGCTATTCTCGCGCTATTTTCCATTGCCGCAGTAGCGCGATGATCGCGAAATAGGGTTGAAGTGCGCATATCATACATCAGTGCAAAATTAAACGAAGAATTCAAATATGTATGAATATATACAGTGTGATACATTTGAAATAACGAAGTTCACACTCGTTACCGGTTGAACAAAAAGGAGATTCCGCTTGAAAATATTTTACAATTAATGTTCATTTACTCTAAAACAAAAATACAGAATCTTGAATTTGTATCAAAATTCCTTCCTCAAACACGTCTTATGATACACTCAAAAAAAATCACCCTGTATACATTTTTTCAAGTAGATTTCCACGTCACCTAAGAAGTACTTTTTGACGCCGTTACTTGATACTACCTCCCTTGAACTTGCCATCAAAATTTACAAAATGAACTGAATACTTGAAAAACATACAGGGGTGAGTCTTTGACTTGTACATATATTTTAACTGTAGATTCATGAGGCCAGAAGAAAACTCTTTTTCATTTTCTATTTTGCCGAATTCGGCTCTGTTAAAAAGATATAGCCATTTGGAAAAAAAAATTGGGCTGACTACGTCTCTGAAATGATCTTCTGGTATCGATGCAAAGTTCATATTTTTCGATGAAAATTGAGTTGATACATTTAGGAAATACTCAAGTACTAACCTTATTCGAATAAGAATGTTTATATATCATTTTATCATTATATTGACTCCCCATGTATGATTGATGGGTCAAATATTGTATGCTCCTTGTGTGCAGTACGAATATACAAATACATATACAAACACGATATTTCTCAACAAAAACAGTTAGTTTCATCGGATTATATCTGCAACTAAAAAGCCACAAGTTACAAGCTTCGAAGCTTGTAATTTCAGATGGGTTTCCACAGGAGACCTAGGAGTAATCAGGGTGAACAATATGTCATATCATATCATATCATATCATATCATATCATATCATATCATATCATATCATATCATATCATATCATATCATATCATATCATATCATATCATATCATATCATATCATATCATATCATATCATATCATATCATATCATATCATATCATATCATATCATATCATATCATATCATATCATATCATATCATATCATATCATATCATATCATATCATATCATATCATATCATATCATATCATATCATATCATATCATATCATATCATATCATATCATATCATATCATATCATATCATATCATATCATATCATATCATATCATATCATATCATATCATATCATATCATATCATATCATATCATATCATATCATATCATATCATATCATATCATATCATATCATATCATATCATATCATATCATATCATATCATATCATATCATATCATATCATATCATATCATATCATATCATATCATATCATATCATATCATATCATATCATATCATATCATATCATATCATATCATATCATATCATATCATATCATATCATATCATATCATATCATATCATATCATATCATATCATATCATATCATATCATATCATATCATATCATATCATATCATATCATATCATATCATATCATATCATATCATATCATATCATATCCGGCCAAAATGAGTTCCTTCTTCGATTTTTCTGCAGATTAGTTTGTAAACACTAATAACTTGTTCATATTTTCCTCTAAATTCCCAAACAATCTCATGAAGAAAGACTTTTCATTCAGGTTTATTATTAAACAACCTAAACTAATTTGTATCGATTATTCTGTGAATGTTTGCAAAAAACTTTCAAGAAGATGTTGTCAGCTTGCTGATTTTCATTGAGATTAAGGATTTTTTACGAAACATAGTATTAAATATCTGTGAATTCTGCCCTTCCATCATGAATCGACTTTGCCGCGAATTTCACCACGCATGCGTAGAGCGAAAACCGACGTATTGGTTATCTGGAGGCCAACTATAAACAATAACAAACCAGAGTCTCTAAACAAACTGTAAACATTATGTGAAGTTCTGAATACATTCAGTGACTTATTGTTGACTATTATGTGAAGTAAATTAATATAATTTTAACCGTGTCGAGTTTATAAAATTCCAAGAGGATATTGTTTAGATAGAGCATCGCCACAGATTATCAGGTATCGTATTATTTTTCATTCTTTCAATTTAATCAGTAGTTTGTATCGAGATTCATCATTCATATCCGAATTTTGTATTTCATCGACATTCAACTTCAATATGGACCGGTAACTATAAATTTTCAATTTCAATAGAAACTGTGCGTATTAAATCCTCCTTGGTGTTCAATTTCATCTCCCACATTTGTGAGATTTTGTTATTGAAATATCTGTACATCAACGTTTTCCATCGTTTGAATTCAAGTCACGACAAAGTTGATAAATATCGTGACAACATTATAAACTCGTTTAAAGACCAGAGAAGGAATAATATTCGATGATATTTAATTCAGAGACGCAGTCAGATTATTCTTGAAATTGATGATTTTTTCTTCAAATTTCTCCGGGTAAAATTGGAAATAATTCGGAAACGACACGTTTTATTGAAAAAACATAGGAATACTCTTAGTTTCTCAAATGTTTGATTCTTTCGAAAATATGAACCGTTTATCTTTTTTAGCGTTTATCTTTTTTAGCGTGTCTGCGTGTATTGATGAGTCGACTACCCTGTAACTTTTATACTAGTAGAGATATTGAATAGGTTTCGATTGAGGAGAATGCACCATGAATAGAGTAAAAACTCAACCAAAATTCAGTTCATTCGAAATAACGGTTCCGAAGATATCAACAGAAAAGTGTTTTTTCATGGATTTTCGACACCCTGTATCTCCAAAACCCAGTGAACTCTATATCACCTGGAACGGATCCGACCGTATACTTTGGAACGTAAAGTGAGGCAGGGGCAGCTGAAACAGAGATAGCCTTATTTAGGGCAACCTGTCTTTGTCTTACTCAGGCAAATGAATTACGGTTGTATGCATAAATTATCTTTTAAGTGAAAATTAATTAGTTTGGGGATTCTTTTTGTTAAAAACGTACAATATTAGTGAAGATATACATTTTTTGTGTTCTACTGTGCTATTAGTTTCGTTTCCTTCCTCGTGTGTGGTTTAAAAAGCAGCATACTGCGTTGGTGTAATTTGTTGATGGCTTCGGCAATAGTTTTGATTCGAACTATATTTTAAATTTGAACTAAAAAAAAACAATGGTGGTGTCTTGCAGTGGCGGCTCGTCAGGGACGGCAGGGTCGGCAATGCCGACCCTATATATTTTATGTCCAGCCAAAATTTAAATTACTCTTTCTTCTGTTGAATTACCAAATTTATTATAATTATTGTATTTCCAAGACCTGTGTAAATAAAATTCTATAAATCATATTTGTATACCACTGATATATTTCAACTTCTTGGAAATACGCTCTTCCAATCTCAACGCCGCGCCGTTTCCGTCTACTCAAATCAGTCCGAGACTCCGAGAATTGAAATATGTACGGGAAGACGAAAGCGCCAAGCATCGAACGCTTTCTAGCGACCAAGTACGGCATGCCGGTCCTGACTCGACGTTTCAATGAAATGCGAATACGAATGAGGCGAAATAATTTTAACTCGACTGTTTTCTGTTGGAATTTTATTCAGATAATGATAAATATTATATTCGCCTCCTAGTTAATGCTTTTTCAAAATCGAAAATGCGATGTTTTCGTTGTTCGTTCCACCTCACAAATTTTAAGAGATAAATGTTGCTTAAAACGAATTTTTGTCGTATTTCGTACTTTTATAGACGAGGATATCGAATATGATAGTACTTATATGAATTTCCTCCCATTTCCACTATTTCCCGAAATTTTTAGCCGAGAAACAAAATGCTGAACAGTAGCCGCTAAACTCTTATAGCAGGCTCAACACATCTCAGGGTCGGCAAATGGGATTATGCCGTACCTAGAATGCCTCGACTCGTAGGACACGAGGAACGATCGGATCGGGGATTGTTTTCGTTTGTATTGCGGGATGCGGCTACAGGAGCCTTCACTCCTTCAGTGTTCGTTTGTTTGGCTCTTAACGGGGTGAGTGGTTGGATCGTTTCTTCCAGGAAATTAATTATTTTACGCGAACTCAAAAAATTCCTATTCTGTTAGAGATGTGCATAAATCATGTATTTGACAAAAAATGGAGTAAAATGAATGGTGATTATAATGCAGAAAAAAAAATAATATGCAAGGCATTTGAAAAAATGAAGAAAAATCGATTTGAAATTCGTCATGTTGATAGTCTTTTTATGGACTCTATATGCTGGAGATGCTTTATTATAGCTGGGTAGGATACTTTGAAGTCTTGTCTTTCAATCCATATAAAACTGTTATTGGTATATGCAAGAGTTCGTGAAATATAATTGGATAACATAGCCTCTACAAGTATAATTTTTTGTCAAAATGGCCAATATTTCGAAAACTATCGAATAAAAATATGTGAAAAGTATACGAAAGCATGCAGGAAGTTTCAGAGAATTGAAAAACACTATTGAATATAGGGTGTCCCATTTGAAAAAACAAAGTCACCCGCTATTCCTCTTTTGTGGGCCACCCGATATATTCGAAAATATTTTTAGGATGTGCTCTTCTTGGAGTATATCAAGTCTGCATCAAAAAATTTTGACAAACTCAGTCCGTTACGCGTATATCGTCCATTGCGGCACTAGTGGGACACCCTGTATATCTGCCGACCCAAGATGAAAGTTTACGAGCCGCCACTGGTGTCTTGTGTAGCGTTTGGATGCAAAAACGAGTACGATTATCGGAAATAGTTATTTAATCAACTAGTTTATTAATGACAGCGATTAATGGTCGAAATATTTTAACGCGTGAGCGGAGCGAGCGCGTTAATGTTTGAGACCATTAATCGCTGAATTAATAAACGAGTTGATTACAAGATTTTTTCGTCGACCTCATCACGAATTGAATATGAATTCTCGATAGAAATGAATTTTTATTTTGCATTATAGACAAATTTGACATAATTTAAATTTCTATGTTCATTTCGATATATTAATATTTATGCTCCCTATGGAACAATTCGAAAAATTCATAGAGGGAATATTGGACATGTTGTGACATTCTGAATAGTTTACATCAAAGATTATAGAGTTCAAAGATAGGAAACGCCCTCATATCTCTCGTACTAAAAACCGACTACGTTTTATGCATATATATATCGGGACTTTTTACTCACGAGATGGCGTTTTCATTACAGATTACAGTGACTGTAGTTTTTTTCATTACAGATTACTGTTACTGGAAAGAGCGCGAAATTTGAATACCACCATAAGTATATAATAATTTTGATTTCCACCTATCGAGCCCAGACAATAATATACAGGGTGACACAACAAAAGCAGGGCTTCTGTTCTGCTCAGGATTATATTTTTGATTTACATATTAATTCAATTGATACTAATTAAACACACGAAATAGATTTGCTTACATATTTTTATTTCAAAATATACATACAATTTTAAATTGGAATACATGTCAAAAATATCTTTACATCTGAGTTACAGAATTATAAGAACATATTTTTTACAGAATATTCAAAATCACAATTTAAAAAACATCTTGTAGAGGTGTAAAACTTGTATAAGGACTAATCAGATCCCATTCAGACGCCATGCCCGCGTCGCTCAATGTTCTGGAGAGAAATGCTCACTGCACATAGTATAAGTTCTGCTGAGATCTGAATCCTCTCGCCCAGAAAACTCTATCCATTTCAGAGCACTGAAAATTAATGCAATGAATAACAGAGTTACCCCTTTCGAGTTTCAATACTTACATTTCCATTTTCTTCGGTAATTTAAAGAAGGATAATTTCGGATTATTCCTTTTATTATTAGTACACTGCTTTGCCATGCAGCATGCTCCGGATGGCATCTTGTCTTCAAATATTTAACAACCGAAACACAGGAACGAATACTAAGCACGAATCAAACTAAATTATAACGAAAACACAAATATTAAACGAAAACTCAAACAATACACGATATATGACTCAAATACAATATGAAAACTCAATTAAACTTAAACTTAACGAATACAACTATTAATTATTCTTTGTAGATCTAATCTAAACGAACTCAACTGGAGAATAATCTAAATTTGATTTGAATTTGTCTGTTTGAATTGTACCATATGTGGTAACCATGGTAACATCTCTTAGCCACCTATTATCTATCTCAGGACTTTCTTCTCACCAGACGGCGCTCACGTCAATGTTGTCGCTTCGTTTCCAATCTTCCTTCTCTATAATCTTTGGTTTACATTTAGTTTGCATTTATATCATTACCTATGATATCCCATAAGGAACTTTTGGAGAAAGTAGAGGTTGAAGTATATATCTACTTTGCAACTTGTTTCACCTGAAATTTCTTCTGCAGTCTATTTTATTTTGAATGGAGTTGTCAATATTCCCTTCTGTGACAGGAGTTGATTTCCAACCAAGCTCAATAGTGCTCTGAGCTCTGACTGAATATTTTATGTTCGGTTGCTATGACAATCATGCATTAATAAGAAATCATGTATTAAAATAGGTCATTAATGGATGATTTCGAGTGCGTTAAAATGAGCTTTTATTCTATGGTCGACGGAAAATATCTTTTCACGGGTGAATTGATTATACATATTAGATTTTGCTATTTAATGAATAATTAGCGACTTGGCTAGCAAGAGTGAATTCATTTGGTACAGTTTTCCATTCAAACGACCAGATATCCTGAAACTATGGATAAGGGCAGTTCGCTCGAAGAATTGGACTCCATTCAGAAGTAGCAAACTTTGTGGGGATCATTTTCTTCTTGTTTTACTTGTTTTATTTAATAATTGTTAGATTCATAGTATTAGCAATGAATTGTGAAATAAAATAAAAATTTCGTTTCTAATTTTCTATTCATCAATTTTATTTATCAATATCGTGGAAGAATAGTTAAAATTTTACATCAACGTTGTACTGTTTGCATTATTACTTTTTTCCTGAATAACAATTGGGAAAAAATAATCAAATTTGTTCAAGAATAAATTTGAAAAAATAAAATGCACGGTGGTTCCATTAACCAACATGAGTTAGAAAGAGATAAATTTCGTTTCTAATTTTCAATTCATTTTATTTATCAACATCGTGGAAGAACAGTAAAAATTTTACATGAACGTTGTACTGTTTGCATTATTACTTTTTTCTTGAAAAACAATTGAGAAAAAATAATCACATTTGTTCAAAAATAAATTTATAAAAATAAAATGCGCGGTGGTTCCAGGATCCATTAACCGACATGAGTTAGAAAGAGATAAATTTCGTTTCTAATTTTCAATTCATTTTATTTATCAACATCGTGGAAGAACAGTAAAAATTTTACATGAACGTTGTACTGTTTGCATTATTACTTTTTTCCTGAAAAACAATTGAGAAAAAATAATCACATTTGTTCAAAAATGAATTTTAAAAAATAAAATGCGCGGTGGTTCCATCAACCGACATGAGTTAGAAAGAGATAGGTATACCTAACAGTTGCGGGTTGCCTATGCAGTGGTTTGGCCTCACTTCTCGTCCGATTCGGGTCTGTTCAGACTAGTCAGTCTTACTTGGACTTTCTTTCCGTTGTTCAAAGTCGAAATAAACCGGAATTATGTCTTTATCGTCGTCTTTTTATTTCTTCTTGATTAAATACAATTAACGTCAAAATATGCTATCATGTCATTACCGAATAAACAAACTAGATCATTTTACAAATTGAGGTGATTAATAAAGTAACAAGAACATTCTCCCCCGCGTGATGTAATCACAAACATTATTTTCATTTGCAGGTTCCCTATTTTCTTTGTCTTTTTTGTCCTTATGACGATCTTTTTTATGCTTTTTCCTTTCTCGTTTGCGTTCCCTATCTTTTTCTTTGGGTGTTTTCTTCTCTTCATTCAGCATCTTACAATTTTCTATGGACCAGTCTTCTCTTCCAACCGATTCAATAGCTTTGCAACGAGCATCACCGTGTATTTTTCTTTTGACATCGCCCCAATACGAATGACGATCGATATCAGAATGTTCTCTGAGCAAAGCATAGAAGTCCTTTTCGATCTGCTCTCTTTTCGGATTCTTCTCTTCCTTTTCTTTTTTCCTCACTTCTATGAGGTATTCATTGAAGAGGCTTCCTCTCTCCTTCATCTTCCCAACAACTTTGAAACGTTCTTCTTTGGAGTATTTTTGAGCAAAGTCATTGAACGAGGATTTTCCATGAAGATAACTCTCTTGAAGAAGCTTTCGATAGGTTTCTTTCTTCTCAAGAAGTTTGTTCCTCGTCTCGCGTCTCTCCTTTTCAGCTCCCTCTTCGACAGCTTCAATTGCCGCTTCCTTACCTATGTCGATCTTCTTCCCAGGTGGCTGGGAAGTGCCATTTACTTCTTGTACATCCGGTGACTCACCTAGTTTCGGTTTCTTTGGAATATTCTCCTCTTCTTGGTCGATATGACTATCATCTGATTCCCTCTTGGTCTTTCCAGGGCTCTTTACATCTACTTTGTTGACAGCGCCATTGATACCAGTCAAAATGTCCGGAGGCTCCGACACCATTTTGTCGACATCTATCCTCCTGAGAAGTTCTTCTGGACTTTCCCACACATATGTCCTTGATGATGGGTTGTAGAAGAACACCTTACCATTTCCTTTCCAACCATCACACCATTTTGTGCCTGGTACAGGGGTGCTTGAAACGGGTCTGGAGTTGTCCTGAGCCTTTTCTTGTTGGGCTTTGTCCTCCTTCTTGGCATCTTTTTCTCCATCTTCATTACATTGAGCCTGCAGCTTTGGCTTGTCTGTATTTTCCATGATTTCAATTGTTTTGTCGTCTTCTTCTGAACTTACATTTTCTTCTGGACCTTTTATTCCAAAGCTTCCTATTTTGAAAGAATCCTTCACTAATTTGTCGATATCTCCATGAATTTCTTCTTGGGACTTACAACAAACGTGAAATATCAAAGGGTTCGTCATATGCCCGGTATTATTGAAAAGTTCCATGGTAGTCACTAAATTTTCAACCACATTAGAAAAAGGTAGATATGTCTCAAATTTTCCCTCTTTTGGAGGAGTAGCTCTTCGAACTTTGTCAATTAAGTTCGAAATTATGAATTCAGGCCTTCCAAATGTAATTTTTAGAGTTTCCAGGATTTTTTTGACGTTTTCAGGTGCAACAAGAAGCGGTTGTACTGTATCTCTGGCTCTTCCTTTCAAACACTTTTGGAGTCGTATTATATTCTCTTCATCACATATATTGAAAATTTTAGTGGAACGTTCAAACTGGCTTTGGAAAATGGGCCAATCTTCTGGATTTCCATCAAAAATCGGTAGTTTGTATTTGAAACCTTCCGTTCTATCAGTATGCTTCACTTTATCAGAGTTCACTCTCAAAGTATTACAAATCTCATTCAGATTTTCTGCGGTCATTGTGATGAAATTTGTTGTTGTTGGTACATTCTTATACTCAGTTTCATCGGTTTTCCAGTTATCTACTTTCTCCTGAATACTCATTTCTTTCAAGTCGAAGATACTCTCAGTGCCAGAGATTGTGGATTTTCTGGATGAACCTTCGTTAATCAATTCACGCTGTAATTGTGCTTCCTTTCTTATCATTTCAGCATCTATTTCAGCCTTCCTTTTTTCAATTTCTGCCTTCCTTTTTTCAATTTCTGCCAACTTTCTTGCTTCTTTCAGTTCTATTTCTAAAAGCTTCCTTCTCGAACTTGACGATTTTGTCAGTTTGGATTCAACTTTTGAATCGGTTTTTCCGTGGGTACTTGTTGATGGACGAGAGGATAATTGTGTATGTTTTATATTTTCACCAAAGTCTTCATATCTTTCAGGAGGAATTCCTTTTGTTTTTCGTTCACTCCTTCTTGGAATGGACATGCTTTCACCAACTTTTTTTCGCTCGAAGGACCACAATGTTCAGACTAGTCAGTCTTACTTGGACTTTCTTTCCGTTGTTCAAAGTCGAAATAAACCGGAATTATGTCTTTATCGTCGTCTTTTTATTTCTTCTTGATTAAATACAATTAACGTCAAAATATGCTATCATGTCATTACCGAATAAACAAACTAGATCATTTTACAAATTGAGGTGATTAATAAAGTAACAAGAACAGGGTCCTTTCCAGTTAGTATAGAGTTCACTGCCAAAACCAAACCTTATTTTGGAAAATGGTATAAAAAAAATGTTTCGTTTGATGAGAGGAATCTACAGTTAGAATATATGTACAGGGTGGCCAAATTTCGATGATTTAGTACTACAACTCTTTAACTATAAGAGATAGAGAAAAAGTAATATACATGTCATGTTCTCTTTTTTCGAGAAACCGAAATTGCTGAAAACCCGAAGTTGCTACGGCGTCTAGTTTCCGAGCTACAGGGCGATTCTGGAATTTGGCCAATTTTTATAATTGACTATAACTTCCGTATTACAGAATCTACGCTCTCGAAATTAACACATCTTTAGGGCACTTTTTTTACTGCTTTCCAGCGGTGCTATTGGATTTTTTGTATCTGCTCAAATTTCGGAGCTATAACAAAAAAAATTTTTTTTCAAATGGAAACCATAATGGGAAGTGATATTTCCGAATAGATTTTTCTTCAGCGATTTCAAAAATATATATCATGTTATACTTCCGAGTTCACTACATATCGAAAATTTCGAAAAAACACTTTTCGTTCAACAAAATCCAAGCAGGCTTTGATTCACTTCCTTCAAAACTGGGACGGTCATAGAATTTCATGTCTTATTTATTTTCACTTGTCAAATTTTATTCAGTTTCATCATTGTTGTATCGTCTGGCGCTTCTGAAATTCTTATAGGGTCATAGAATTCGATATCTCACATTTATTGTAAGCTGCCAAATTGATTCAGGAAATATTAGCTTTATTATTACTCAGACCAATAGAGGGGCTTCGCGAAACTTGTTGATCTAGTATCTATGATTTCTCTGCTAAATTGAAAAATGAAAAGCATTTGAATACTTATGTAACAATGTAACCCGTTGATAGCAATAATTAATGTTTCCATGAGGGGCAAAAAAAAGCTCCTTCAAGAAAAAATATAGATTTATTTGAAAAAAAGTATATTCACAACAAATGTTCAAATCGTTGTCCATTGGAGCGAGTCATTGGAGGAAATATATAAATTGCATGATGTGATATAAATAAGAACTTTAGAAGCGCCAGACGATACAATGATGAAACTGAAATGAATTTGACAGGTGAAAATATATAAGACATGAAATTCTAAGACCGTCCCAGTTTTGAAGGAAGTGAATCAAAGCCTGATTGGATTTTGTTGAACGAAAAGTGTTTTTTCGAAATTTTCGATATATAGTGAACTCGGAAGTATAACATGATATATATTTTTGAAATCGTTGAAGAAAGATCTATTCGGAAATATTACTTCCCATTATGGTTTCCATTTGAAAAACAATTTTTTTTGTTATAGCTCCGAAATTTGAGCAGATACAAAAAATCCAATAGCACCGCTGGAAAGCAGTAAAAAAAGTGCCCTAAAGATGTGTTAATTTCGATAGCGTAGATTCTGTAATACGGAAGTTATAGTCAATTATAATAATTGGCCAAATACCAGAATCGCCCTGTAGCTCAGAAAGTAGACGCCGTAGCAACTTCGGGTTTTCAGCAATTTCGGTTTCTCGAAAAAAGAGAACATGACATGTATATTACTTTTTCTCTATCTCTTATAGTTTAGGAGTTGTAGTACTAATTCATCGAAATCTGGCCACCCTGTACAAGTCAAAGACTCACCCTGTATACACCACTATCTCTTTATCAAGCTGACCTAACTCAATTCCTAATATGTGATTCAACTAGCGCGTATTGTATTATGTTAGAATTTTCTAGGAATTATGAAAATTTTAAATTTCTAGGGTCAGAAAATAGCCCTATCAAAAACCAATACGTTACATGCCACTATCTCCCTTAAATTGGTCATCAAAATTCGCGAATTGAACTGAAAACTAGAAAAATAGATACACTACTTTCAAGATTTTATGGAGCTGACCCAGTTCATTGTTCATTTCATTATATCCGATTCAACTATCTCCATCCTAGGGTCGGTCCAGCGCGTATTGTACGACGTTCAAATTTACATATATACTAGGAATTAGAAATATTTTATATTCTATGGTTTATTTAATATTTGGAATAAACAATAAGAAACTGTGACATTTATAACCACGGTAAGCCCTCGGTCGGCTGGAAGACCTTGCATGTATCAAGCAGCTACCGATGATCGAGGTATTGTACCGTTCTATCCTATCGGGGGGAACTGCGTGAGTAGTAGGTATTCCATAGCTCAGTATTCTGAAGCGCTCGGGAGGCTGGCCGACCCTGTGCTTGTATGTTTTAAAGCAGCAACTGAATATCGAGGTATTGTACCGTTCTATTTGTCGGAACTGCGAGAGTCGTAGGTGATATATTATACAGGGTCTTCCTAAATTGAACGTACAAACGAAAAGGGAAGATTTCTTAAGTGAGTTTAAGAAAAAAGCTCCATGAACATTGGGTCGCAAACGTTTCGTTTTCGAGGTACAGGGTGTACTAGGTTTATTAGGGAGTATTTGAAAGAAAATTATGAAAACAGCTGGACTGGACATCAATCATGACTCGCGAAATCCCCAGACTTGAAAAGTTCAGATTTTTTTCATACTAACTAGATCTTTATGACAATTTTGATTCTTCTGAGGATTTCGAGAGAATCGTTCAACATTTTTTTCTCGAAATCGGTAGCAGATACCTACGTCAAAACTACAAAGGACCGAAAAGTTTTTAACAATGCTTCTTATTACATTTTTTCAAATTAACATTTAATCACCAAAAAAAAAGGTCTGGAGGAAAACAGGTGTAGATCTGCTATCGAAATTGCTATGTCAAGTGGTGAGAACTCTCAAATGTAATATCTGATCCAAATTTCAGTTGTATATCTTGTAAAGTGTAGATAATATGAGAAAAAAATTTGAAAAAAATTAAAAGTTCTACACTCTGTATCTCGAAAATGAAAAGTTCGCATTCCCTGACGAGCCGTCACTGATCTACGGTTTAAAAAAAATGTACAAGTCAAAGTAGGGGCCTCAGACTTACCTTGTATTGATATTTCAGATTGAAGAATGCGTCGAGCATAGTTTGGGCAGAATATTCAGCAAATTGGATATGTGGAATTTTTTCGCAATAAATTCGTGAGTTTTATAATATCTATACAGTGTCTCACACTTAATTGACGACGTTTCATGAAGGGTCGACCGATTTTATTTTTTTTGCTCTAGTAACTACTCTGAAAGCTCTACAGTCTACATCCTGATATGCCGCATTCTCAGAATTGCTTTCTATAGCCTACTACGGTATCAAAGTCAGCCAAACCGACGAACAAATAATTATAGTATTTTTCAACAAATCACTACCGTTTGAGGTTTTCAATATCGAATCTCATATCCATTGATCCCGTTCGTAACTGCAAAAAATCGAGTTTGAGGGTTTCCTATGGAACACCTATACTCCATTCACAATTATAAAATCACAACTCTGGCCATGGTTTCGTTTTCAGGAATTGGTGCACCTGATGAAAAATCTGTGCGCGTACATAGAATATCGTTTATGACGAAACGACGATGCCAGTTTTTCTGTTCTCATCAAAGTAAAAGTATCAAACATTTACCACATTCTGTTAGTTCGAATCGATTGGCGATTTTGGGGCGAAATATCGATAGGAAATCGCCTATTTTTCCGTTCTTCGTCGTCCAGAAGAAGTTTCGTGCAAGTGTCATTTTTTCCTTTCACGAGTTTTGGCGTGAGTACGACCGGCAAATTTGAATTGGACCAAAAATCGATTTATATGCATAAATGAAGCGAAAGTAAGTACTAATCGACCTTTTAACACTTGATAACGAAGTTTTTTTTAGGTATCTGGCCGTTTTGAAAGATTTCAAACGAAATTCCGGTCCCCCAGAAGTATGGTTAGTTTCGGTATCGTTTTTGGTGCTCAAAATTTATTTGGAATGTGTAAATGGACAAAAAAGGCTTCCTTATACGATCTTCTAACAAAAGCGTTTGGAAAATATGGTTCAGGTAGGATTTTCGAGGAATTATGAGGAAAGAACTTGCAGAATGAAATTGCACGATTTTCGTAAGTAAACGGGTTCTGGATGGCCATCATCGGTCTCTAAATGATTATTCTTGATCGTTTTCACGTTTCAGAAAAAAACACGTCGAAAAAGCTAAAAAAGAAGAAGAAATATGACTATATAGCATTCCACAGTTGGTGAATTCAGATTCCGATGAATTGAAATGTGTCACTGGAGCTTTCATTCCTTTGCCGAAAGTAGAAATAGGCTATATTGAACCAGAATACATCGGTTTTTTCCATATTCCAGGAGTTTGTGTCTTATTTCAGAACAGGTGAATGATAAATGTGTAGCATATGTTCGACCCATTCCAATTTATTTGTACAAGTAATGTGGTAGTAATGTATGAATATTTTTTAATCTAATAAATTACTATACAATCAGAATATTTTACTCCTTGTTCATAAGATCAAATAAATAAAATGTCGTCAAGTCTTGAACTTTCAGTTCAAGAGGATAATAAACATTAAATCTTCACAAGCATGCATATAAAAATTATGTGAAAGCAATGCAATTTTTTTCCATGGCGAAAAATAATATATTTCAACAGTGATCTCTTGTACTTTTCATGCAAATAACTAGAAAAGGAATCCTTTCTATCAATTCATATGAACGTTAATTATTTTCGTCCATCACATCTTTTCCAATTCATTCACATTCTGAGAAATACGCTAAGAATGTAGAAAGGGCAACATAGTGTTGACTTGGAACATAAAAATATTTTGAAAAACGTCATAACTTCGATACAGAGTGGAATGTGTCAAATTTCCAAGGCCAGAGTTGTGATTTTATAATTGTGAATGGAGTATACTGAGCCATATTATGAAAAGATTCACATAAAAAAAATAGGTATCTTGAAACGATGATGTGACTTCAGAAACTTTTGAGCGATCGGTGATCCACCTCGTATGTAGATCAACTGATCCACACATTGTAGGTAGATTTGCATTCCAGAATCCAATGGAAAAAATGTTTTGACATTAGGGGAGCTTCAAAAAAATCATCTATGATCCCCAATCAGTTCTAACAGAAATATTGAATAATTTTTTTTGATAAATCACTAGAATTTCATGTTGTTTTGCTCACGAGATCAGGGCCAAATTCTGCACGTAGATTGAATACGTCATTCTTCATCTAAATGCAAAATTTCATCCCAATCGAATATGCAGTTTCGAAATCATCAGGAAAACAAAATTTCGAATGGCCATACAAGTTGAATTTGGGCCATCAACGAATCCTTTTTCCGGACTTGTGGGTTTCAGAAGTTCCTTAACAGATAGCAGTTTTGGTTTTTTTCGTAAAAAAGACCCACTATGTCATTTCCCAGGTTCTATTTGAATAAATAGACTATTTAGAGATCGTATCTCCAAATAATGAACACTACGATGTATAGCGTTTGAAAAAAAATGAAAATCGGTCGTCCTGTTATGAAATACATAATTGATACCTACCTAATCGTTCAGATATATAAAAGTATTTTTTGAGGCATTATGTCGCAAACAACAAATCTATCAAACTTTTCGACGTTCAGCAGAAAGCACAATCCATCGTCCTATTTTTGCAGAATAAACGAAGAACTAACAGATGTGAAAGAAGGCGAAACAAGGCTTATCAAACTATCTCTCCCCAACATTCCATGTCACGAGAAGGAGTACAATATAAGATTCGTTCTCAGAAACATCACAAAATTTGACTTAACAGCATCCTTATCAAGAGTCAAAATGTGTAACTGTCAAATTACGGAAATATCCAAGAGTTTATCTTTCAGGCAAAAAGTCTTCAAGTGCCCCCATAGGAATATGCTTACAATGAAACTGTCAGATGAGAAAATTCACGTAAGTAAAATCCCTTCTTAACCCTTTTCAAATTAATGAAGGCATATTCCCGTTCAAAACTGTGAGATCACATGGCTCTTGTTTAATGTTTCAGTTAACCAACATGTAGGTATTGTAGGTATAAATATTCAAATTTCGAACTAGAAAAAAAAAGTCTGAATGACAACTCGATCACTCGAGAAGAGTAAATGGACTATCTGAAATGACTGAATGGTAGGGCAACTGGAAATTACTGAAAATGAAATTTAATATTAGGTGTTCTGCGGCAATAAAGGTACGACTTACCTTTACTGCGTTGTTGACAGTTGAGCTGGCCAGCGTGAAAAAAAGCACATCCAAATTGTTTCACAAGTCCTAACGGCGATAAGGCCGCACATGTGCATTATTCCTCAGGAAAACTGTTAGTCCAGTCATTTGAGCTTAATTTAGGAAAAATTTCGTGATATCTGTGAATACTTGTATAATGACACCCTTAAAGTTGTCTCAAAACCTACATATGGTAGGATGTACGCAACTATTAAATTTCAAGGCCAAAGGTCACAAAAATCGTTTTTTTTGCGCTTTTTTTGTGAATATCTCATTTTACTATGGGTTTTTGCTATCTGTATTTGTTATCAATATTGTAGAATACAAGATTCTCTACAAATTTTGTTCGAAAAAATTTTTCATACGGTGAACTGTTTTCGAGATAGAGGGCGGAGAGCGTGGGGTCACAGCATCACTTCAGGTCAACCGGTGGCATATTTCCGTTCCCTATACAGTCAGCGCGACAGGTCGCTCTCACCGTATAGGAAACGGAATGCACAATGGAACACTCCGTTTCCTAGCAGATATGCGCGATGTGCTCACTGTCCTGTTAGTCTTCTGGGTGCCGATGGGACACATTGCAAATTATTAATAAAGTTTTCTTACTTTCTGAATAAGCTTTATTAGGTAGAGTCTACCACATTTTTCCTCTGTGAACATTTTTGTATAGTCGCGGATTTTTTTCAGCAAACCTCTCGTAAGTCGACCATATTTTCATTTTTTTTAATCAGGCGTACTCTTTCTTTGTACAATGCAATCATAAAAACAATCTGAGAAAAATGAGAAAACTTGATTGTCTACCAATATGAATGACTGAAAATCGCATTTTTTTGATTATCAATACACTCCTGATTTTTTCAGAATCGCTTTATATAACCATATATATATATATATATATTCTTTTGAAAGAGAGAATTACATACTGTTTTTTTTTTAAATCAAACAATACATGGCATATGGCACGTGTGAAGAAATGGCGACAAGGAACAGATTATATAAAAGAATAAAATCTGTTTCCCGCTCCAAATCTAAGTGTTAGCAGAGGGAATGTAAACGGGGTACCATACAATTCTGAGTATGATACACGAGAACAGATTTTACCTCTGAAAAAACTCTGTCTCCCCGTGTATGTGTGGTGATACTGAATTTGTTCGAAAAATATGCTGCTATCCATGTTACAGAGCTCCATATGAAATATAAAAATGCAATTGTCCGACAAAAAATGTGGCGTTTTTCTTGTCCGACAGATGAAAATCGAAGATTTTTTTGAGTTTTTAAATTCATTAATATTTATTGAACAAGAATGAATTTATATTTAAGAGAGATTCGTTGTATAGGAAAAACAACTGTCAATCATATAATTTTATATGAAAATCCTTAGTCTATATAGTTGAATATAATGGTTCTGTTTCAGAAACTTTTTTCGATTATTATTGGAATGAAACTATTGATTTTAATTGAAATTGTATAATTCAAATTGTTTACTGACATTTTTATTCAAATCTAATAAAAAAAACTATGAAAATACCTCTTCCTCACATTGAATTCATTGTAACAAGACGAATGGTATCCAGTAAAAGTATCACACCAATCGTCAGGTAGAATGACATCTTCATATTTGTGATTATGATGTCCTCTTGATGCCAAGAATATTTTGCACAGTTTGAGGATGTCACTTCCTCCTTTTTCGTTTTGAAGCCACGGATATTTTCTAAATGTTTGCACAAAGAATACTCAATCACTACTGAGAATATTATATCGGCAACAACTGAAATTGCCGATCTTTATTCGTCGGACAGCTGGATGATATTCAGCACATCCTTCTTAAATGGTCTTCAAAAAATCACATGTTTATTTGTAACATGAGCAAAGTTATATCCGATAAGGATAAATGCATATAGTCTATTCATAACCAAATTAGAGCAGTGAATTCTTTAATTTTTGAATGAACGCGACGTATTTTCAAGGTGGAGAGAGAATAAGAAAAAAAGACATTATTCATAATTTTTTTATCCCAAAAAATCTTCGTTTTCCATTTGTCGGACAAGGAAATCGCCACATTTTTTGTCGGACAATTGCATTTTCATACTTCATATGGTTGTATCAACCGATTCTGAAAAATTCGGGAGGGTATTATTAATAACTTTGAAAAAATGCGATTATCAGTCATGTTTATGTTGGTAGACAATCATGTTTGATTCAAGAAAATGAAAATATGGTCGAGTTACGTGAGGTTTGCTGAAAAAAATTCGCGACTATACAAAAATGTTCACAGAGAAAAAATGTGGTGGACTCTACCTAATAAAGCTATACAGAAAGTAGGAAAACTTTATTAATAATTTGCAATTTGTCCCATAGAAACCCAGAAGACCGAGCAGAAGACTAAAAGGACAGTGAACACATCGCGCATATCTGCTAGGAAACGGAGTGTTTCATTGTGCATTCCGTTTCCTATACGGTGAGAGCGACCTGTCGCGCTGACTGTATAGGGAACGGAAATATGCCAACCGGTGCCTACCTTTGACTATACCCTATGGCCTATATAGTCTAAGGTGCCTACGGTCGAAAACGCGCCATATATGTACATTATGTATATAGTTTATGTTGATGAACTATCGATAAATCAATGATTATAAATATTTTGTCAAATTTTCTTCAAAAAAGGAACAGTAAAAATGGAGATATACCTACTCGACTTAAAATTTTGATAATTATCCTTATTCCAAAACACATATTTTATTCTGCGCTTTTTGAAAAGGGGAAAAAATCATGTTTTTGAGGTTTTGATAAACTGACAAATTTGGATGAACTAGCTGCAGCGTTTGAGGTAGAAAATTTTTCGGCCCCGAGATTATTAGAGAGTGGAACTCAAACCTTATTGGCAGTCTATAATGCTCTGAAATCTGTGAAAATTATCGATCATCTTCGTTATATGCACTTCAAGTCTACAAAACTTAATAAAGCTGTGCAGCTTCCAAATATTCCACCAACAAGTGCAGCTGCTCATCAACATTTCAAACGTATTTATTATCAAGTTCAAACTTAGGGCATGATTTGGAACCCCAGGTATGGGATTGGGCAATGCGAAACGATTTTCTTGAGCCTATCATGACAATTTTACCACCTCTTCCAGAAAATTTGCTAAATACTATTTTCTGTAACTGCAAGAGTGGTTGTGGTTCGCGATATGCGGATGCAGGAAAGTGGGCTGCCAATGCTCTTTATAGCTCGTGGCCAATGTAATGGGCAAGCTTGTCTCAATGCTCCTACATATCAGAGCAACATTAACGAAGATGGAACCTTTGACCCCGAAATCATGAAAGAACTTGAGACAAATGTCGTTGAAGGCGATAATGAAGACCAGTTTTGAAATTTACCAGCAGCCGGTTTTTGTACCCTTCATTCCATTTTTTACTTTCAATAAAAATAAATGTATTGAATGATATTTTTTGATGAAAAGATTAATTCATAATTTATTTGTTTTTTTTTATCATGCCAGGAGTTATTAATATTAATAAGGTTGAAATTCAAATATAATTCCTTTCTTTTCAATAACAATTCTGCAATTACATGGGTAGGTAAGTGTTGTTAAATAAATTAATACCGAATAAAAAGTGGATAGGTTAGGAGAAAAATGATGAAATATAATATAATAGTTAATAAAATTTGACAAATATCTATAATCATTGATTTATCGATAGTTCATCAACTATATATGGCTCGTTTTCGACCGGAAGCACCGGTTGACCTGGACCTCTATTCTTGAAAACCATTCACCGCATGAAAATTTTTTTCAAACACAATTTGTAAGGAATTTTGTATTCTACAATATTGGTAATGAATACAAAAAGCAAAAAACCCATAAGAAATGAGATATTCACAACAAAAGCGAAAAAAACCGATTGTTGAGACCTTTGACCTTGAAATTTAATAGTTGCGTACACCATACCATATGTAGGTTTTGAGACAACTTTCAGGGTGTCAATATACAACTATTTACAGACTTAGAGCTGGGTATCTCGAATTCCGAGGTGAACTTACTATAATGACTGGACTATGTCGCATCTTAATCTTATGAGATGCGCGATTACAATCAAAAGACCCACACAAAAAAATAGTATATTCTGTATCAAGGGCAGAATGAAAATCCGATACGAGTGAATCATTCCGAGGGCGAGCCGGAGGAATCACGAGTATCGGATTTTCATTCTAACCGAGTAACAGACTTTACTTTCTCCACGACTGTTTCGAAGCTAGATAATTAATCTTTTAATACAAAGATGAATTATGACGTTTCGAAAACCGCAATAAATATGACAATCAGAGCGGCTGACACATAGATTTATTCTCTATGTTTTCAAAAGTGTTACGGAATGAATATTCTCACACACTGTGCGACACTATGTCGAAATGCTTAAAAAACATGGATTATACTCAAGCTCGAGTTGGTTATTGGTGGTAATCTATAAAGGGCGAAAACCAAGGACCAAACTAGTGTTGTAACGGAACTCCGCCTCCGCCTCCGTTACTGCGGAAGTTCCGCAAAAATCGTACCTCCGCCTCCGCTTCCGACTCCGTGAAATTTTTGCGGAGTTATAACGGAGGAAAAATTGGAGTCCAATATTATTTTCCAGAGTATCATCCAAAAATTACTCGATGATATCAACTCCAGATTTTATGATCTCAAAATAATACATTGTATACGCTTGCTACATATTTGGACCCAAGGTATAAATTGAAATTCTTCAATGAGATAAATAAGGAACAAGTTCAATCAGAACTTATTCGCCTACTCACCTTACATTACACAAAAATGAAGTTTGGGATGTGTTGAAGTTTGGGATGTGTGATAATACAGATTTTGTTGCTTCAAATTTTTTTTCTCCTATCGTTTGTTCATACTTTTCGGCGCCGGCAAGTTCAGTGCCGAGTGAACAATTATTTAGTGGTGCTGGCTTAATATACGAAGCACTTATAAATCGTTTAGACGGTGATAAAGCGGCAAAACTTTTATTTGTCAAATATAATTTGCCGCTGCTGAATTTCGAATACTGAGTTAATGTTTCTTTCATTTTTATTATTTCAATAAATCATATATTACCCATTCTTTTCACTTCATCTTTCACCTCCGCCTCCGTTAACCTCCGCATCCGCATCCGCGGAGGTGAATCTCTTCACCTCCGCATCCGCCTCCGCTACAGTAAAATGGCCTCTGTTACAACACTAGACCAAACTGAACAACAACCGCGGTCATAACTGGTTATTTACTTGAAATCGATAAAAGTGTTGTAGAATAATTATTACATATCAAGTGATGGAATACTGACATTCTATGTCCAAATTCGATGTTGGAAGAGCTGTATTCTGTGGCAGTCGTGGAGAAACAGAAGTATTCCAACTTCTTTTGTTCTTGAAATACAGGACGAAAACGAAAATGTTCACTTTTTGAGATGTTATTATTTCCCAGGCCCTGTATAGGATTAAAAAAAATTAAAACTGCTTATATTAGATATTTTTACAAAAAACTCAGTGGCGTATTCAAAATTTCTATTTTTTAGAGAATTAGAGTATTTTTCGAATAGAACACCCTGTATATTTTAACGTCAAAGTTTCGAATTAGCACAATACATGCATTTAATCATTACTTCTTCAAAACGTCAAATTGAATCGCAGCGCTTCTTCGACATTTTCGTTAGAAAGGTTTGAACATTTGATAATATCATACTTTTCAAAATTTTGAAATTCCATGTTTCCACCGTCAGCCATCATTATTGATTTGTATTGACTCTCATTTTTATACATGTTCAACTTTTATGCATTCAATAAACAAACATGAATATAGATTTTTCTGATTTTTGAACCTAAAATTTGATAACGATTAGGTTGTGATACATCAATGTATTCAGAAAAAAAATTGCAAAAATTTTACGTTAAAATATACGGGGTGTTCCATTTTAAAAATACCAAGTTTGTGCCCAATCTCAAAAACAGTGCTCTAAAAAAATTTCCAAATACGCCACTGAGTTTTATATGAAAATATCTAATATCAGCAGTTTTCATTTTTTTTTCTATCCTATATAATACAGGGTCTGAGAAATATTAACATCTCAAAAAGTGAACATTTTCGTTTTCGTCCTGTATTTCAGGAACAAAAAGTTGAAATATTTCTGTTTGTGGCTTTGAAAGTTTTACAAAAAAGTGATGCAGGGTCGCGAAAACCGCATCAGTTTACACATCAGTTTACAAGTGAATTGAACCGGAACACAAACGAAAGGATAAATAGACCCAAAATAACACTTGAAATATGAACTTTCTTATATCAGCAAAATGGAGAGAAATGGACCTTGACGTTCACTCCAATTTCCATGAACAGGGTGATCGAGCTCTACGAATATGGACTGGGGGATCCTTGTAGTTCCGTTGCTGATAATTTTAAAATGGTGCACACTTATCTTTGTGATTTCGTAAAAATCACAACACGTTCTTACAGTTTTCATTCGAAATAAAATGATTCTTCAAACTAACTCCGAATGTAATTGCGTATTGAATTTGATCAAATCGAAATCCTGGAGTTTTGAACTAGGAAACTAGTAGTAACAAAGCAATACCAATGAAATGAATATGAATTTCAAATGAAATAAGTATGTGACATATTTGCACTCCGCGGCTGAAGATTTCTTCACGTTTAGAAAATGCGATGAATATTCTCCATAACATACCTATTAAATTTTGAATAACCGAAATTTCCAAAATTGGAGAAAAATCAACCCGAAAACGTTCCGGGGTGAAGAAAGACATCAAGAAGCTTTGTTTTAAGTCTTAAAAAGATACTTTTGTCTCCTAGAGATGTTATTTGTGATTGATATTTTCCCAGTTTTCAAATTGAAGTTTCGCATTATTGAAAAAATTTTTCACTCCTTAGTCTAGGATCACAACGATAAAGACTGCTGGAGGAAGGGGTAGCCGACCCCCCCCTCCCGGCTGTGGTTGTTTGTCTGTTTACTCAGAGTAATAGGTTTACTCTCTTTCCTCTTGTGACTTCCAAATCTGCCCATACTTATGAGTTCCCTTTTTTCAGGGTCACTCTTTCCAGCTTTTAGATATACTTATGAACTTCAATTTGATTACTAATGAAGAAGTTGCATACGATCTGAAGCTTAGCAAGGATAGACACTTGCAGTTCTGCTTTCAAATGAATAGTATCCCTTTAGATGTACAAAAACTATCGGTATTCAATCGTCAAAAGCACAAGAGATTCCTGAATATGTTCATTGGAGCAAAGGAACCTCCCTACCAAACAGTGTGGCTGTATAATTATACATCTCAAGAAACATACTTTCAAGTGATCGATGAGGAACTGGATGCTCTAAATGCTAAGGAGGGTTTTCCTGTTTTGACCTGTTTCAACGACAGGGGGACGGTTGCTCCATTCTCATCTAAAGCTATATTATTCCGATTCCATCCAATAGAGGCGAAAAAATATCAGGTGATTCATCGAAATTATTTATTCGATTTTTCCTTGTGATTTTTTCAGTAATTGATATTTATATGTATATTCGAATTGAGTATTGAATTTAATAACCCCTAAATTGTATATCATCATTATTCTGCATATTATGTTCTGTGAGTTATAAAATCTAGCAATATGTTTTCATTTTAAAAGGTAAAATGAAAAAATTCAAACCGAATAAACATTCGCCATATGAGGTGCATTGAATACCTATATGAAGTATTGACTAATTGATTCTTTTTAATAGTAATAATTTATATTCATTTATCTTATATTTAGAGGAAAATGCTCGTTTTTGGCCCAGCTCATTGACTTTAGATAAAAACAAAATTGGTCTTCATAATAATGTGTCCCTTATATTTTAAAGGTGACACTGCCCTTACTTTTGGGCGGCGACAATACTTCGTTGAAATTCACGGGTAGAGGAACCTACAAATATGATCATGATTTGATCCACAAACTCAACCATACCATGCCAAGAATAGCTGTGCACGTTGGTGACTTTCCAGTGACCTTATCAGCTGATTATATGGTGGTTGAGGCTTTTTCGGTATGGAATACTATGGAGAAATTGATTTATATGAGAAATGTATCTAAAGACCGAGTGATAGAGTACACTTGGAAGAAGTAAGAAATATGTTTAATCTAATATTGCTCGTTTCACATGTACATATACCTACTTAGTTGTGTAATTTGTGATGAAATGTCAGAAAATGGAGGACAGTAAACAAACTAAATGACCAATTCATGACGCGTAATTTGAGACAAGAGTAGTGATAAAAAAATTCGACTAAACCTTCACACATATCGGTTCCAGCCATCGAGTGTCCCTATGGCTATCTATGCACAAGCGGACCGAGACAGTTTTTAAGGGGAGGCCATTAATTTTTTCAGGGAGGGGGCATGAATTGATAGAAATTTTCTACCAACATTTTAGGAGTTTCTTGAGAAGGCGTACGCCTGGTATCTCCGGCCTATGTCTCCTGTGAAGTGGATTGCCAGCTATCTCGCCATCGCTTTGGTGGACCGGTGGACGTCCGATGGATCTTCTTCCAAGGGGTTTGTTTTCCCTGGTGATCTTTGCCATTCTTTCTTGGCTCATTCTGTCCACATGCTGGTTCTACTCTCTCCGCTTCTTCCTTATCCATTTGGCACTTTTCTTTAATAGCAGAATTTCTCTGTCTGTTAGCCATTGTGTATCCCAGTTAGATATATGTATATCGATATATCGTTCCAAATTAAATGTTTGTAACCAGATCAGGTTATCCGAATTTAAGTCGTTGCGTAAGTTTTTTTCTTAATTCGGTTAACAAAAATGATAGGGGTAGTCTACTTCAATACCCTCCACTCATTCTAAAAATATGAAAAAATAACAAGAAAGTGTGTTTTCATAATAGTAATACTTCCATATAAAATATTATAATTCTATCGCTTTTCGTTTTTAAGAAAACATAAAAACATCATTTTTCCGCCATCTTAGAACCGCGATGATATCTCCCTTTTGATCAAGGAATCACCCCCTCATATTTTTCGGACTTGTTTTGAAACACCATTTCCTTGAAAATTATTCAAAAGTATAAATGGGTTTTTAACGTCTGTGAAATTATTAAAGAGAAAGCGTTTACGGCATGCATGATTTTTTGGAATTCAAGAAAAAGGTACATACCTACCGAGCAAGAAACGAACCTGCGTCTCCCACTTTCTGGGCGACTATTCTGACCTCTAAGCTACCAGGTGTATGATACTGTTTTCGGAATTCAATATGTTGAGCTTCACCTCATATGTAGTGAGAGGGGAGGTTCCTAGTTGGGGAGCACTCTGCTCCGTCATCATTATAGCCAGGGGACTCCCACTTATCCTTCACTTCACGTCATCAAATTTTTCGATTTCAGTTTGGGTCGGATTTTGGATTCCGACCAATGATGAAATACTAAGCCGAGAATTAATATACAGGGTGTCGCAGAAGTCGCGCACCCCATTGAGGGGATCGAAAATGAGAAATATTTTAGCCCAAAAATCCATGTTTGAAATTTTTTGATAACGTAGTTAATAAGTAATTAATTAATGAAAGTGACCAATCAGGAGCGCCCCCCAGAAGAATAAGTAGGCAGTGGGCACGCGAGAGTGAGGTGCCAGTCTCGATTTACTGCGTGAAAAGCCGTCAGCAGCTCTGATGGCGTCTCTCTCTGGCGTCCCCTCTGCCTACTTATTCTTCTGTTGGGCGCTCCTCATTGGTCACTTTCATTAATTAATTACTAATTAGTAATTAACTACGTTATCAAAAAATTTCAAACATGAATTTTTGAGCTCAGAAAAATTTTCACTTTCGAACCCCTCAATGGGGTGCGTGACTTCTGGGACACCCTGTATAAAATGAAATTGAAATTATCTGAGAGGAAGTGTTAACGGCAGGCAGACAATTTTTTGAAATTCCGGAAATGCTCGGTGTGTAACTTTTCCCGGAATTTCAATAAATCAGGCACGTTGCGAGGGGGGGGGGGGGCGTGCCCCCCCCGAAATATCAAAAAATGCCTGTATATTTGACAAAATTTGCAATGTTTACTTATTGTGCCCCCCCCCCCCCCCCGAAATTGTGGCCCCCCCCCCCGAAATTGTGCCCCCCCCCCCCGAAAGAAAATCCTGGCTACGTGCCTGCAATAAATTGTCTGCATGCCTTTAACACTTTCTCTTTATTCATTCAAAATATTTGAAAACTAAATAGGTACAGAATTACAGATTGAAAATCATTTAAGAGGTTGAAAAACTACATGAAGTTCTGTTTCTGTGTAATCTTTCTTTGGTTATTCAAAATTTTTTACATTCAATAAAATTTAATAACATTTCATATTATCATAATTACTCATTAAAATTTTTTCAGTGTGGCAGTTATACAAGACCATATATATATTCAGGCTCCAACCGTTTACCAATGTCCATATAATGTTTCCTTATGTTTCGCATTTCCCATCTATGTCTCGAATTATAAAATGAAACGTATATTTGTGGACTATACCAGAAAAGTTCAGTATTTAGATTTCAAACTTTTAAGCCCGCAACGGACGACGAGCGATAATATAATATATATTATAGCTTTGCATTGACATATGTCATTTTAGTATGGAAAATTATCGTAATATATCCTAGGAGCATAGAATGAATGGAGGGAAGGCTCGCTACAAAAATGAACTGCCAAAAACGTCCCGGGACTTGTCAGTTCGCCGCAAGGTCACGAGATGGCGCCAACGTCTGTCGTGGCTCCAACATGGCTAAACCGATATTTGAAATAAAATTCGTTTTGACAAATTTATTTCCGATCATAGACTTTCCATATAATTGCGCATAAATAGTTGATTAGAAAGCGGTGATATGTCAACAATATTGTTATGATTAATATTTGGTGTTATTTTGAATTAATGAATATGTTTCTAAATAAATTTCTGTATACAGTGAAACCTGATTAATTGGGACCTGGATAAATGGGAAACCTCTATTATTGATAATTCCAATGAGGTCCCGGCACTTTCTCATCGAATTACCTCTGTTAATGGGACTTTTCGAACCTGGTTAAATGAGATTTGATTTGTAGTATTTTTACGTCATTTACCTCTACAATTGGGACTTCGCAGCGCAATTCCCTGTATAAGTGAGACATTTTATCAGGTTTCCGCAAGATTCGAAACGTTTGCTCGCAAACATTTCAATTTCTTTCGCACGTGGTTTGTTCGCCAGTATCATCTCCGGTTTGGACTCCAAACAAGGGAGTTAAAGCGTACAAAATGTCCAAAAGGAAATATAGCACGTTATGGCATCTGAAGAGACTCCAGTAAAAATTTCAAAGAGTGAGGCGATGGAAGCTTCAGAAATTTTACACAAGTATTTTGAGATGTCAGATATTCATCATTCTATTTTTGATCAAATCTATTCCATCGAGAAACAGGTTTCAGCAACTACCAAAAAAATACAGACAAACATTACAGATTACTTTAAGTAATAAACTTTACTATGTATGTAGGTATGTACGTATATTGTATGTATTGAATAAATATCTACATATCCAAAACAATGATTTTTAAACACATTTCCACCCCAACCCCACTATAAATGGAATAACAGTACATTTCGACCTCTATAAGTGGAGCCTCTGTAAATGAGACCACTATGATTTTAAACCTTTCTAATTGGAAAACTGGATAAATGAGAACCTCTTTAAATGGTACGAAAACTTTGGTCCCTTGAGATCCCAATTAACCAGGTTTCACTGTATATAGATATATTTTATTGCTTAATGATATTTGCATTCGTACAAACAAGTTGGAGCTAAAATAATATCAAAATTGTTTAATATGTTTTGATACTTGTCAATAAAAATTCAAACTGTTTACCTTGTTTTTTCATTCAATAATTATATGGAACATATATAGAACAATAATCGAATTCAATACAATTTGTTTCGACCTCCTTGAGTCCTTTCAGTCAACAACAAAAACTACAAAAAGTTTTATTATTTAATCACTTTGGTGTTGGTCATGAAAATGTATCAATAAAAATGACAACCACATAATATTCTTTGCAACTGTAGCGCCACAGAACAAGACATATGTGACATATAGCCCTATGAGCGATCACAGCGTTATCTATCGGGCGTCACACGAAACTCTAACCTCCGCCGAAATTGGAAGTTCAAAATGATCTGTCGAGCGTATGAAGCCTTCCCTCCATTCATTCTATGCTTCTAGATATATCGCTTGAATGAAAATATATTTATATTTTTCTATACTAAAATGACATATGTCAATGCAAAGCTATAATATATATTATATTATCGCTCGCCGTCCGTTGCGGGCTTTACGGTAGGTTTTACAAAGCGTGATCACTGGTGATTCGAGATCAACGGCTTGATTCTCTGATTTTTGAACTGACAAATCGAGTTGATTCTAGATCAAACTCGGATCACCGGTGATTACGCTTTGTGAAACCCACCGTAAGGATTCCGAAAAAAATCAGACGATTTTGATCATTTACGAACCGCCGCAATTATAAGCCTCAAACCAAAAGCATTCTTCTCAGGGTATAATGATAGAATATTCTTCGTTACTCGGGGGTATTCTTCAATCTATTCACCGAAATGAAAGTTGAAAGAATGGTCGAAAACTCACCCTGTATATTGTGTTGTTTTTTCGTCCATTTTTTGTATATTACCAATGAACTAATTATTTTATTCTTGTGTGTCAGTTTTATGGTTTTGAAGAATATCAAAATTAAAAATGGATATCCCATAATTCATACAACTACAAAAAGTCACTGGGAACATGTTTCGGGCGCACAAGGTCCTAGATCCGCCTCTGACCATTCTTATGATAAATCGTTATGCTTCAAGATGAATATTAAAATAAAAGATTTTTGGTAATATCCATTGGATATACCAATTAGATATTCCTCAAGGATATACATGTTCAGTGAATATTGGGAGCTCCATCGGAAATCCTAACCATAAAAGTCATTCTCATCTGAATTTAAGATTTCTTAAGGCGAAATAACCCAAATGAATTATTTCCAAAAATTCTACAGGAATACCCTACATTCAATCAAAAGAATAACGGCAGCTACCATATGGATAAGATAAAACTAGTGTAGGTTAGGTAACACTACCTAGAGACCCCGAGTTGACTAGAGGCCCCACTCAACGAAAAAAAGGAACTGTTCTTATGAGTGGAAATTGAGTTTGATATGAAAATATACTTCCGTTTTTGTCTATATAGCTTTTAAATTAGTAACTCATATCTGCTTTCTTATGAGCACTCGTTCTACTTAAACGAGGGCCCTTACAAGATAATAGAGGTCCGGGCCCCTAGATCGCGGTATTTGAGTAGTGCACCTCAGGGCTGGATCAGCCAACCTTCAACTCTATACGATGAAACGATATGATATAAAGTACTCGTCAGACTAGTCTACTGAATATTTCGATTTTCCTACACAATGAATATGACCCACCATGATCTTTTGAGTGAATAAACATCAGTGAGAAAGTATGAATAACATTTTCGAATTGATTCGTTAGAAATATTTTTGCTGATAATTATCAGCAAAGATACCCTTTTTTAAAACTGGATCATGAACAAAAAAAAAATATACATGTAAAAAGCCATAAAAAATGCCTATTAAAGTCATGATTTGGTTTTGAACTTTGATACGCGCTTTATCTCCGATTAATCTTTTTGTTTTCAACATAAAAAGTGGATTTCTGTGTCAGAAGATATAAAACTTCAGTTTTCTGAAGTTTTATATCAACTTTCGTTGACTTAGGTCTTATATGTGCCGGACTCCTATTCATTTTCGTTTGATTCTTTATTTGTATGAATTTTGAGCCGAGAATGGTCCCGTATGAGTGTTGGAATTGCAACGAGTATTATATGCAGGGTGTCTCAGAAGTCGCGCACCCCATTGAGGGGATCGAAAGTGAGAAATATTCTAAGCCCAAAAATCCATGTTTGAAATTTTTCGATAACGTAGTTAATTAGTAATTCATTAATATATATATATTCTTTTGAACGAGAGAATTACATACTGTTTTCATAAATCAAACAATACATGGCATATTATGGCACGTGTAAAGAAATGGCGACAAGGAACAGATTATATAAAAGAATGAAATCTGTTTCCCGCTCCAAATCTATGTTAATTAATGAAAGTGATCAATGAGGAGCGCCCAACAGAAGAATAAGTAAGTAGTGGGCACGCGAGAGTGAGACGCCAGTCTCGGTTTACTGCGTGAAAAGCCGGCAGCAGCTCTGGCGTCTCTCTCTCGCGTCCCCACTGCCTACTTATTCTTCTGTTGGGCGTTCCTCATTGGTCACTTTTAATAATTAATTACTAATCAACTACGTTATCAAAAAATTTCAAACATGTATTTTTGGGCTTAGAATATTTCTCACTTTCGATCCCCTCAATGGGGTGCGCGACTTCTGAGACACCCTGTATATTTTCTCTATTTCAGTCAAATTTGGTGAAATACAGTTGAAATTCAATGAAAAATTCAGATTATACATCCTAGTGACTTTTGTGTTGTATCTTCGCAGTTGGTGACTGTTACGAAATAGACATTTCCAAATTGACGTGTGTTGAAAATCGATAGGATCGGAAGTCATTGTTGACTACCACGAAACGAAAAATATAACTGAAAACAATGCTGTAATGAGTTCATTACAGCACTGTTTTTAGTACTGTAAAGAACTCATTACGATACCGAAATAGAGAAAAATAATTAATTTTGAAAATCTCTTCAGCATTCAATTCATTAGCTTTTTTCACGACGTCTTCTAACTTCTTTAAACTTTCTTTCAATATCATTCTCCTCAGCTTTTTCAGTCGCTGTTACAAGGGATGACTGAAAGCCATTTTCTCGATAGTTATTGAGCTAATTTGTGAATTCGTCTAGGTGTTGTACAGCCAGATCTAAGTGCATTTTTTTGCTTTGTCATATTTCACTTCTGACATTTATCTTTGTAGGAATGTCATATCATGACAAGTGAAACTACAAATTCATAGATATACTCCGTAGTTATTTCCTACGTATACTACTTACAGTGTCCAGATACAGTGGTTATCTAGTCAAAGCATGTAGTACGACAGTTTGCAGCGGTTCGCCAGTCGATAGTTGGCCCGAACTAATCGCGAAATCATACTTCTTGAACAATTCGAACGGAAATTTTCAATGTAAAGAAAATTTTCACTGTAAAGAAAATTTGCTTGGGATGTTCCGCGAGGCCCCTCCAAGAGCGAGGCCCTGGGCGATTGCCCCGTTCGCCACTCCCTAAGGCCGCCTCTGACTAGGATCGACTCATTGATTCAGAATCCATTGTCAAGATTCTGTCCGCCTGTCTGTAAACACTATAGCTCTCGAACGGATAAACCTACAAACTTGAGCTTTTCATGATGATTCAGGATCTAGACTGCCGCGGATAAGTTCGTTAATGGGCAAAATTCGACAAGAAGTTTCGTAAATATGAGTGGTCTCAAACGAAAAAAAAAATCAAATATTTCTCTAACAAAAGATCCGCGATTATGGATCAAACTCACAGATGCGAATCTACCTATAAGGGGAAAAAACGAGCGCCCAAGAACTCCAGACTTCACATAAGGGTTTCTAGTATAAAGAAAATATAATTTCTCTATGGCTTCTAGTAACGCATTTTAATTATGTGGAATTTTTAAAAGGGTGAAGGTGACATGGTTAATCCGGCCCTGGCCATGAAGAATACCTTGCTTGTAGCGTTTTTTGAAGAAAATAATTATTAAGGGTACCTATACATCTATCATCATGAGAAATCTAATATTTAGAAAAGAATTACTTTGAGTAGAATTAAAAGAAAAACATTTTGAGTTTTTTCTAAAATTACATAGTTTTTCCCATTTCTTTTCAGGAGTTTACTCGAAGGAATAATCGAAATTGATGCTGACAAACCTAATGGCATTATGGAGCCAGATGAGGTTGTTGCAATAGTATTTAAATTTCAGTCTTTCGAGATTCCAGCCATTGCTACTATAAATATAACTTGCAAAATCGTTGATGTCACACAAAATGAAATTCATCAAAAATCAGTCGAGAAGTACCAGGAAAGGCAAGAAAAAATTGATGAATATTTTATGATAGATGAGAAAGGAATTCACACTGTGGTCAGTAGATCATAAATAGTCATAAGATAAAAACAGCATTATCAACTACATTCATATTAAAATAAAATAGGTAGTAGGTATACAAACTTAATTTGACAAAAATGAAAAATAGCTAAAATATTCAATACCTATCTATTTGCAGATATACCTACTTATTTTTTTGAGACACCCCTTGTCTGCCAATTCTTCAGCAAAAACCTCAATAACCCAAAAATTGAGATTGACTTCCATTTCAGAAAAATGAACTTAAAATCGAGCCTCCTTCTGAAGAAAAATATATTACATTGGCTATAACATTCCACACTATAAGTACTCTGGAACTATCACATTATTTGAATGTTGAACAATTTTTTGGTCAGAATCCTCTTGAAAGTTTTGAAGCGGAAATTCAAAGCTTTGAGATCTCTGCAAATACAGCGGAGAAAGGTGAAAAACTTGAAATGAATGATTCAGATACAACTTGTAACCCATTTGTATCTCAGATGTTGGAGTGCTTCATAATGTAAGAAAGAATTGTGAACTTATCTTGAGTTTTCGAATGACTGATCAGCGATCACTGATTCATTTTATGTTTAGGGATACCTTGAGAAGTCCTATTTTCCAAGAATTAGTCAGCTGTCAACAGAAGGCAACACCTCCATATTACATACAATTCAAACAAGATGAAGAAAAGAATAAGTCGAAGGCTAGGGAAGCTAGAATTAGAGAAATGAAGAAGTATTTTGTGAAGTCTCCAATGAGAAATTTATCAGACACATTCAAACTAATGATAAAGGACAGTGTTCAACAAATATTCTTTTGAAATATCTCATCAAAATATATTATATTTTATTATCATAGACATCTGCTATTCTCTTAAAAACAGCTAAAAATTTATCTCCATTATTTCTAGTTACTTTTTGACCTTCTTCCGAAGAGGCATACAATTTTTCAATAATAGGATCAGACGCCTAGAAAAAAGAATAATATTATTAGAATGTGAAATGAACAAGTAACAATAACATCATACCAATTCTTCATCTGAAACTCTCTCGAATAAGGGGTGTTTCGAAAAATGTGTAACCATCCATTCATTCAATTCTTTGACATCTGTAATTGTATACACTATACCATTTACAGCTAATAAATAAGCATACTCTGCAAGTAAACATTGATTTATTATCCTCCATTTATGTTTAGCTTTCTTGAAATGAGGATCAGGATAAAGGAAGAATATTTTTTTCAGCTGTAAAATAAAGATTGAATTTGTGCAATTGCAATATTTTATTTACTTTCTACCTGTCCTTTTCTGAAGAAATTGGGTAAATATTTCATTGCATTGGTTCTTAAGCATGCTATATTTTGATATTGTCCTGGATTTTGTGATCTCAATGCTTTTATACGATCAATAACATAATCAGAAACTTTCACACGTATTTCCATACCAATCATCAAACTTTCTGGAAACATTGGTGATAGAGTAACTAATAGTCCACCATATCCACATCCTATGTCAGCAAATTCAACTTGCTTGTCACAAGTTTTATCTTTGAGAATTTCTGGGTAATGAATAGACCAATCGAAAAGATCTGGATGTTTTGGGCTGAAATGGCATATTATTGTATTTAAAAAAAAAAATTGATTCAACTTACTATTCGAAACAGTGATCTGCTATAGGATTTGAATGTGCTCTTTGACGATAATACCTCTTTTGGGGTAAAGGTAATACATTCATTGATTCACTCATTATTTATTTCACATAGAGGCCAGGGAAAAAGCTTACTTTTACCAAAAATGTAACGAAAAACTTTAACCTCATCAATGTCAACAAACCACCCTAAACGAGGTTATGGTTTGGTAAGATTGGTTATGTTTATCTTCTCAACCATAGATAAATTTATAACTCCTCTTTGCTATAAGTGGGATGACTCTCTGGTTGAGTAAGAAACAGATTTTTTTTTCCACCGAACCTGAGGTGCTTAAAATCATTTCAGTTTTGAGTGACAATAATATTGTATCTGGATTCTGGATTATTGGATTCAGATAAAAATCTTTGATTTAAGAAAACATTTATTGTAGACATTGATGGATGTTGATCGGATATGGAGTAGTTCATATGCCCCAGTTTAATATTTACTTTTCCTTTATTCTAAGCGAATGTCGAATCAAAAAATCGCAAATCCAAAGATTCAATCTTTGCGCAAAACCTTTTGTGTTGTTTTATTCCATGAATATTATTATTGAATATTTGCTTTAACTCCGAGAAGATCATAAAAATGTCAGCAAAAATATTTACTGTGTCTTAGAAGTGAATATCTGACAATCTCTGGGAAAATGTTTCACAAGGCTCAAGATGAAAAGGAATGCTTTTTGGAACAAACTAAAGCAGCCAGGAAAGAAAGAGCTTTAGAAAAACAAAAAGAAACAGCATCTATAACAATCCAAGCATATATAAGAGGCTGGTTGACTAGAATTAAAGTCACTAGAAATATCTTGTAAGAATTAAATTTTGAAGGGAGTATATCATATTCTGTTGTTATTTTACAGGATTGAATTTGATGATGCCTTCCGAAATATTTCTATGGATCCTTCAAATCCAGTACATATTTCTATTCCACCTTCTCTTCAGATGTATCGACAAATCACTAGATTTCTCTTCATTTGGAGAAAAGAAAGGGATAAAGACAGATTTGTTCAGCTGTGCCGTTACCTAGTTCGCAGTTTAGATTCGGAAAATCCGAAAATAAGTTATGTTGGTGTAGCACTCAACAAAGATGAAGTCATCAAGTGGATTGCACATATGAATGATATTTTATGGAAGTGTTGTATTTACTTGAAAGATCTTAAATTGGAATTAACAGAAGATAATCAGCAAGCAGTTTTGTTTATTCATGTATTAGTTTCTTTTACAAGCACTCAAACCTGGCGTTTGTTATATCATAAAAATATGAGTATGTTTATGAATGGAATGAATCAACTTTGTGCAAATTTAATGGGTCAATTGGTTCAAAAAGGTTTCTTTGGTATAATAAGGGTGAGTAGCACTAGACTTCAGAATGAAATCACTTTTATACAATTATAATTTTAGGAGGTATTAATTTCTGGCCTAGGTGAAGTGAAAGTAAGACTGAGAAATGTGTCTGTTATGGCTATTATAACAATAACTTTGAGACCCTTGAAAGCAGCAGACTTCTCAGAAAATATGTTGGTCATATTCTTATCATACATACTATCAGTGCCAGCATTGATTTCACATTTAAATAAATGGGTTCCGGAATGTATAAATAGCTTTTTGACTAATGCTATATTTGATAAGAGCATAAAACTTCTTGCTGATACGACATCTATGAGAAGTACACTCAATTCATTAGAAGGAAATAATGCTCTATATCTTTTGGCTAATTTATTGGAATTATCTCATATTGTGAACCAAATTGATCTCCCCCATTTTGTGGTAAGTAGAAGCTTCTGTTGAATTCTTGACTTATCTCTAATGATTTTTATCATTATACTTAAAAAAACATGATTTTCTGTGAAGACCATGTAACTGTGATGTATCAGTAAGAATTCATTTAACGTTTGATAAAACAAATAGTTGAATTGAGCCAATAGTGGCTCCATTGCCCTAACTGATTTTCAAGGATATAAAGTCAATTTAATCATATTCGAAGGATTAGTGGTTCTTTAAGTCAACTAGGTCTTAGCTTCATATTATTTAATGTACATAAAGTTAGCAAAACTCGGAATAGCTCAAAATATTGCCGTTTTTTATCTGTACTTTATCCGTGAGAAAATGAATTTTGCCGCTCCCATATTAAAAAAAATATGAGATATGACACTAAGTTGATATTAACTTGGCGAAACAATTTTTCAAAAAATCAGAGAAAGATTTAACGGCATGCAGACAATTTTTTGAAATTTTTTTTTTATTTTCACAGACGTTAAAATTTATATATTTTCGAAAACTTTTTTCAGCAAAAAAAAACTAGCTCGTCCTTTTGAATCATTTATCCGTAAATTATCCGTGAAGAAAAAACATCGCCCCTCTTGTATTTTAAAAATTATTGGATGTTTCGCTAACTTAGTAACTTGATATTAACTTGGCAGAACAACTTTTCCAAAAATGAATTCAGCAAGAAGAAAAGTAGATCATCTTTCTCAGTGATTTATCCGTGAAGAAAGAAAATTTGTATCATTCAAGGTTGTGCAGAAAAATGACAAAATCTGATTGATCGATCAGCGGCTGATGGAACGTTTGTCATGCATTTTTCTCAAAAACTATGAAAGCAATATTGTTGAAATTTGAAAGGAAGATGTAGCTTTCCATCTTTGATAAATCCGTAGAGAAAAATTTTTCCGCGTCTGTTTTTGAAAAAAACTCGCACTGGTGAGTGTACATTCTGTCAAGAAAGTACCGGGAATTATCGATTTAAATCTGGCGGGGCAATGAGGCAGGTAAAATTTTGTTTCCTAGGTTGGTACCACTGTCCTTAATTACTATGCCAAGCTTGAGCGGGATCTGTCAACTAGAGTGTTTGCAACAGCTGGTTAAGTCAGTCGATGTCAAGGTGCGTGCCGATTTTTACTATGGGTGATTACGTTGAGCAAAGAATTTGTTTTAAGTTTTGTGTTGCAAATGAATTTTCGTGTGCCGATGCATTGAAAATGTTGCAAAAGGCCTTTGGTGATAATGCTCTATCGAAAACTCGTGCATATCAGTGGTACAGAGCCTTCAAGGACGGTCGTGAAGTGGTCGAAGACTTGCCTCATTCCGGACGCCCATCGACGGCTTCGACCGAAGATAACGTCGATAAAATTAAGGAAAGGGTGCTTGAAAACCGTCGTACCAGCTTGAGAGAGATAGCACATGATCTTCAGATATCCCACGAGTCCGCACGTACGATTTTGATTGATATTTTGGGCATGAGAAAGGTGGCCGCACGACTCGTACCGAAAGACCTGAATTTTCTTCAAAAACGTCATCGCGAACAGGTTGCTTCAGTCATGCTGGATCGCTGTAATTCCGATTCTACATTCATGGAACGCATTATAACTGGTGATGAGACCTGGGTCTACGAGTACGATATGTAAACAAGCCAGCAATCATCGGAATGGGTGGCAAAAAAGAGCCGAAACCGAAAAAACCACGCCAAAGCCGCTCGAAAATGAAGGTGATGCTCATTGTTTTCTTCGATATCCGTGGCGTGGTGCACTACGAATTCGTTCCAGAGGGTCAGACGGTAAACAAGGAGTATTACCTAGGCCTTATGAAACGTTTGCGTGAGCGTATCCGTAAGAAGCGGCCAAATTTGTGGGCGAACAACTCATGGATTTTGCATGACGATAAAGGTGGAAACACATTGTTATCACGTCACGTGAGCTCACGCAACATCACGTCATCTTCCCAAAATGTGCAACCACGATAATGCATGGAACTTAGACCATAGGAAAAGGAGACACACCTTTCAATAATGAATAGTGAAGCCAAATCATCAGAACTAAACTGGGTGATTGTGCTACTACGGAATCGAAATGTAGTGAAAATTTTCGCAACGTTGTATCTGCTGTCACGTTATAGCACTGATATCACGCGAGATCTATATTCCGCAAATTTACATTTTCTGACCGCGCGTGATATCACGTCTGATATTTTGTGAAGTGATTGAAGTGAACCTTTCTTCGGTACAAATCACCTTTCTAAGCTGAGTGTTTTGCTTCTAAATATCATTTTCAATAAGCCCATGTGAAAAATTGAATTCGTCTTTGGTCATTCTGAAATACATTTGAAACCGATCTGGGTGCTCATTCAATAATTCTTGAATTCATTGATGGAATTCCCCCACTTCCTCTGTTCGTTGATTCATTTGGTAATCGAATACCTTCTATGAGAATCACCAAGCAACTCTAAAAGCAGCTATGTCTCCATATCTTCTTTCCATTTCCTCGCGTGAGCTCACGTGACGTGACAACAATGTGTTTCCACCTTACAGTGGCGGCGCGTGGATTTTTATTTTGGGAGTGCACATGTGGGAGTTCGGGGAAGGAACAAAATTTGAAAACTAACCTTCAAAACTTGCATTTCAGAGCACTTTGTGACGTTCTTTCGCCTTATCTCGGGATAATATTCAGAAAAGGGTTTAGCGCAAAAATCTGAAATTGGTAGTACAAGGAGTACGGTCTGTTAAAGTATAACGGAAAACTATAACAATTTGGAAAATGTTTGAAATGTCACTTGTTTCATCATCTTTATATTTGAATACCGTTGATTCATTCAAATGATCCCTGAGTGCTAAATCTAATTCGGCCGAAAAATTGATATGACCTAAATATACAGGATTTATCCAATCATTTTCTTCAAAATGGCCACGTAATGCTTACTCGAAAGCACCACAAAATTTAATACAATTTATGATTTTCGATAAAATGTATCTGTTCTTTTTTACTTGCTCATAATGTTTCTCGATATTCAGTCGGTAAGCACTATTTAATTGTTGTCGAATATCTTGTTTACCCAATAAATTAAAAAATAATTTGCATGGCAGAGAGGTGTCTTGGAACTTTGTTATTTTTTATTTTTTTCTTTTAATGGATTAAATCCTTGACACCGGATCTGGTCCATTCTGTTTGATCATCACCAGCAAATAACAAACAAGGAAAACAATAAAGACTGTGACTTATTCCACAACCACATAACGATTCGGCTTTTTCATAAGTGTCTATCTTAAAGGTTCTTTTATAATCGCGTGTTTTACATTTTGTTACATGCGTGATCGAAAAATTCAGATTTGGACGACCGGCACTTTTGATTTTTTATTTTTCTTCTGATGTCAGCAAAGAAAAACGAATTGTTTTTAAATATTGTACGCTAATGCAAGTCAGATTCTCCAAATTTTCGGTCATAATTGCGCGAATACAACAAACAGGGTAGACAGCATCTCACCCATAAATAAAGAATTATCTCACCTACACACGACGTACATCGGTACATCGTAGCACCATAGTTCTTTATCCATGACGTAGCCTACGCGTACACATTCTGCATGTGTACCTGTGTCTGCTGAATCTTGTGGACTGTAGCGGGACGTTTGGGGCGCGCGGGGTCGCTGGTGCTCCAATCAAGGCTAACTTCGGATGTGCAGTGTACCGACTGCCGTCTAGCGTCTACGACTATACGCGTATTATTTGCATTGGCTTTCGAAGTTCGCTTGCCGTCTGGAGTCAGAAATACAGAACCGGAACATCGGAAATGAAAAATTAAATTGAATACATACCCAAATATAAAACGTTACGTTTACGTCTAACACAAAAGTGAATTCCTTTAGATGAAGATATTAATTGGGGGTACACGTGCACATGTGCACCTATTGAGCAGCCGCCACTGCCACCTTAACGCGCCTACTCACCGAGCTACGATTGTGACTGACTTTCTCGCCAAAAACTCAACGAACGTGCTTCAGCAACCACCGTATTCGCCGGATTTGGCTCCCTGCGACTTTTTCCTCTTCCCAAAACTAAAATTGCCCCTTCGTGGCACCCGTTTTGAGTCGATTGAAACCATAAAACAAAATTCGGCGCGAGAGCTAAAGTCCATCCCGGAAAGCGCCTATAAAAAATGTTTCGATAATTGGAAGTGCCGTTGGCATAGATGTATTGAAGCAAATGGAGCCTATTTTGAAGGCGACTCAATAAATTTTGACGATTAAATGTAAAAATGTTGTTTTAATTGAAAATTCCCGGTACTTTCTTGACAGAGTAGTATATCAAATTATCAGGTATCATATTGAAAAATGATTTCAGCAATCAACAGATAAATTTTTCTTTTTTCAGTGATTTATCTGTTAATTATTCTTGAAGAAAAAAACATCGCCTCTTACAGTCTGTAATAAAATGGTGAACAAGTAATTGCCGTCATAACCAGGCCACCGGTAGCAAGAAATGTTAAGTACCTGGAGTTTTTTTTTAACAGAAGCGGCAAAATTTGTCTATTCACGGATAAATCAAATATGTAAATCTACATCATTCTTCCAAATTTCAACAATATTGCATTCATAATTTTCGAGAAAAATGCACGATTTATGTTCCGTCGGCCGCTGATCGATCTATCAGATTTTGTCATTTTTCTGCAAAATCTTGAATACTCCAAAAAATTTTACCTGATGAAAAGAATGACTGTATGTTCAAAAATTCATTGTGATTCATTTTTTCTAATGGTTATCATATTTTCAGACTATTGTTACTGGATTATTGGAAGGTTGTCAAAACCAGGATTCTAATAACCAATGTAAGACTAGTGTCACCAAATGGCATCCTGTATTGGGTTGGTCTGCACAGCCAATGGATCCTTCCCTATATTCAAGTATTCCTCTTGTAAAATCTCAGTTGCATATTTTATGGGGTTCAGAAATCACTCAACTAGTATTTGGAAATTATCTATCTGATTTAGTAAAAGATACACAACCATCTCCGCCTCCAAGTCCAACTAAGAGTAGTCATTTCAGTGGTAATTTCTTGAAGAAAGTTTTTGAAAACAAAAACAATAGAGGAAGTGTTCAAAGAAATTATCGTCAGCCCTGGGGTCCAGAGGTTAAGAGGGTAGAATTGATTTGTTCTATGTATCACACAGCTTTACAAACCCTAACCGAATTACATTTAGATATATTAACTGGACTGTGTTATCAAAATTCCTTGTTGTATAATCTGTGGTTGTTCTTATGCTCATTAGGGCCTAATTGTGGAATGAAGACTTTTCTAAGTAATCTGGCTGTAAATACTAAATGTTCAGATCCTGAATTTCAGATGCTCCAACTATTTTGTGATTGTATGACTCATTATGTGACGTAAGTATGTTTATTTTTCTCAACGCAATGATATTGAATCGTTCTTGAATCAACCCTCTATTGATTTTTTTAAATTTATAGAGTGGTTTATGTACATTTGTACATTAATCGAATGTTGATAAGATTCCTGAACACAATTTCAATGAATGTTGCATTTTTAATGTAATGGTTTCCACTTTCCAAAGGTGAACTTGCAGGAGATAAAGAAAAGGTTTCCCAAAAATTCAGAGATATAATTGTTGCCGAAAACGGGGATTCTTCCGTTTTCACACCAATTTTGTTGATTCAATTGATTGTTTTCATTCCAGTCAACTCATTCAAATCTTCTCATTTCAAATTGAAGAATTTCTTTCTTGATCGATTCTGTGAATATAGAATTAACTTTCTTCATCATTTTCACTTCCTCGAAAGCAACACTAATCCCGTTCACTAGAAGAAGGA
The DNA here is from genome assembly GCA_910592335.1 of Adalia bipunctata. NCBI lineage: Eukaryota > Metazoa > Arthropoda > Insecta > Coleoptera > Coccinellidae > Adalia > Adalia bipunctata. The sequence continues at coordinate 27,211,149 of OU342951.1, forward strand.
ATCTCGACCTCAGAGTGCTGGTCCTAAATGGCCATACTCTGAACTTCTCTAGTGAGTGCAGGTGTCATCCTGGACAGTAAACTCAATTTGAGGAAAAACATAGAAAAGTCTCTTTCCAGAGCCACGGCGGCCATGTGGGCCTGCAAGAGACTCTTTGAAAAGATATGGGGCGTGAAACCAAAAATGGTTCTGTGGTAATACACGGCGGTGGTACGCCCTCTTGTCACCTATGCTTCCTTAGCATGGTGGACAAAAACCGAAGAGGTCACCATACGCAGCCGGTTGCAGAAACTACAAAGGCTTGCCTGTATTCGTGTCACGGGAGCTGTGCGCACAGCTCCTACAGCAGCGCTTGAGGTCATACTCGATCTGCCTCCCTTACATCTACATGTGAGGAAATGCAGCCTGCTGGATGCAATAAGAATATCCCTTAACGGGAAACTCCTACCTGAAAACTGGGTTGGACACATGAGGATATTGAATCAACTGGATTCAAACCTCTTGTCAAAACCGTCGGATGTTATGCCAACAATCTTTGATTTCGAAAATCCCTTTGAAACGGTCATAGCTGTCCGTCACAGTGCAATAAGTTTCGTAAATCGCTTGAACAGTATGTCATCCATTTGGTTTACCGATGGATCACAATCTGAAAGAGGCACTGGTATTGGGATATATGAACCCACTATTAAACAGACCGAGATACTGGCTGTGTACATATGCAGGAGTGTCTCAAAATGAACCTCAAAGGGGCGCATATCTTCATCACCACGGACAGCCAGGCCGCGCTGAGGTCCCTGGAATCACACTTCCATGGATCACTGCTGACCTGAGAGTGCCGTAACACCATAAAGCAACTGGCTAGAGGCAACAAAGTGACTCTACTATGGGTGTCAGGGCATTGTGGAGTTGAAGGAAATGAAAAAGACGATGAGCTTGCGAAAAGTGCACCAAGGTTAACACTTGCTGGACCTGAGCCTTTCTGTGGGCTTGGAAAGGACCTCCTGGACTTACTCAGTCCAAGAAATTTGTGATAATTTCACCGACCTATACCAGTAGGCTCTTAAAGCTATCACGAGCTGAGCTTAGGGTGATGGTAGGTCTGCTGACAAGACACTGTCGGTACAAACATCATTTTTACCGTATGGGGAAGTCAACAGATGAGATATGTAGACTCTGTGGATCAGAGGCAGAAAAAGCTGAACACATGGTATGCAAGTGTCCAGAACTGGCTGGTCTAAGAACCATTCATATGGGGAAACCAGTTCTGGATACCCACGAGGTAACGGCCAAGGTTCCTAGGGATGTTGTCGGTTTTATTAACACCATAGACGACCTCCTTGGATTTCAATGAATGAGTAGGGTAGTGAACAAAAGATCCATGTTGTCGCAGTTCCCGGAAGGCTAACTGAGCCAGTTCAAATAATAATAATAATAACTTCCTTTCATCGCTTGTTCTACTCACATGGGTGCTATATCATTTCGTGGCGATGTTTGTATTTTTCGAATTTTGATTCAGGAATGATGTCAAACGATATGATGCATCGCACTGATGACGAATCCGTGGTCAAATTCAATTCTAACAGTCCGGCCGTACATATGAAAAACAGAAAGGAAAAACCTAAAATTGTCAGGCTAGGTTCTTCCGTGAATATGGGCGTTCGAAATTTTGTTTTGCTGATAATTTCGAAACTATGGATGTAATTCTGCAGTTAGATCAAGAATGATGTATTCAAGCTACATGCTGAAATATTTGAAAAAAAAATTCCAATATTTCTGTAACAATAGAATCGTAACGATGTAAATTCAGTTTATGTATTGTATTGTCAAATGCGAAACTACCTACAAGCGATCAAAAGCCCCCAACTTCACGTCAGTTCTTTTAGAAAAATCCCATTTTTTCTTTCCTGTTTCATACAATTTTCCCACATGCATGTACCATTAGAATAAGAGTAACAGAACTACAAAGATTATGAAAATCAAACCAACTAGTATATGAGTACGTTATCAAATGAGTCAAAACAAAATCACTTTTGTGAAAGTGGAAATGGAATGCAATGGAGGGTTAAGCAAAACTAAAATTGCCTTGACTAGCTTAAACTTCACCCTGTCAAATTAATGGTTGTTTCATATTTCAGACTCTTAGATGATATGGAGATGTATGAAAAACAATATCCATTCAAACTGAGTGATTTCATCGTTTTATCAAATGTTTTGAATATATTTTTATACAAAATTATTGTAGGAAACCTGATAGGTAACAAAAATATTTTTCAGTTACTACAAAACTGAATTTGAATGTTTTCAGACATAAAAACAATACAGAGCAACAAACTATTTCAGTCCTTGCACAATCTATTGATGTTATTATATCGAAGGGACTCCAGAAGGAGTTATACACCACCTGGACATTGGTTGATCAAAGAAATCAAAGTGCCTTCTTTCTTATCTGATTTAGACAAAGGTAGAAGAGTACCACAACTTCTTCTACAGACCATGCCACATATCATTCCTCATGAAGATAGGGTTAGATTATTTAGAAAATATATCTCAAATGAGAAGACTGTATTAGGACTCACAGAGTCAGCTTGTGCTTGTCCCCAGCCAACTATTATTACAGTGCACAGGTAATAATACATAATAACAGTAATATCATGAACTACTGAAACTTGAATGTTTACATTGGAAACAGGACTCGAATAGTGGAAGATGGCCATAGACAGTTAGCACCACTACCACCACAAGCACTTAAGGGAGTAATTAGAGTAAGGTTCATTAATGAACAAGGACTAGATGAAGCTGGAGTGGATCAGGATGGAGTGTTCAAAGAATTCCTTGAAGAAACAGTAAAGAAAGTTATTGATCCATCTCTCAACTTATTCAAAACCACCAGTGAAGAACGACTTTATCCTTGCCCAACATCCTACTTACAAGATAACCACTTGGGTCTCTTTGAATTTGTGGGACGAATGCTTGGGAAAGCTGTTTATGAAGGTAGTTTTCTCCATCAAATATATCCTTGGATTGTAAATCTGGTTTGTTTGCAGGAATTGTTATAGATGTACCATTTGCTTCTTTCTTTTTATCCCATGTTTTGGGACAAACTTCACAAGCCAACTACAGTTATATAGATGAACTACCATCTTTGGATGAGGAACTTTATCGTTCACTGAGTTATATAAAACATTATGAGGGGGATGTATCTGATTTAGACCTTACATTCAGTTTAGATGAAGACAATATGGGAAAAATAGAAACTCATGAATTGATACCAGGAGGGAGAGCGATTTCAGTAACAAATGAAAATAAGTAAGATATAACTGATAAATATCTGAATATGTCAATATATTGATGATCATCATTAATCCTTAAATGAAGACAGTTTTTTAGTGAAATAAGGAAATCCCCAAATTTTTCATTTCGAAATTGAAATGGAACCTTTAATGTTACAGAATCACTTATATACATTTGATGGCCCATTTTCGAATGCGTGTTCAGATCAAACACCAGACTGCTGCTTTCATAAAAGGATTCAAATCAATAATAAATCCTGATTGGCTAGCTCATTTCTCTACACCTGAGGTGAATATTTCCAATATTTCTTATGAACACTATTTCAATTGTTTTTTTTATTTCAGTTGCAAAGACTGATATCGGGTGATAATGTTCCTTTAGATCTGAAAGACTTACGGAAGCATACCCAGTATTACGGAGGCTTCCATGATTCTCATAGAGTTGTTGGATGGTTGTGGGATATTTTAGATAAGGATTTCACAGAAGATGAAAAGGCTATGTTTCTCAAAGTGAGTTAGCTTATTTCTGTCATGTTCACAGGAAATTACAGAGTTATCATTTTTCAGTTTGTTACAAGTTGTTCAAAACCACCTCTATTGGGTTTTGCTTATTTAGAACCTCCTTTCTCTATACGATGTGTCGAAGTGGGAGACGATGAAGATACTGGAGATACAATTGGTAATTTGATATTTCATACATTTTTAAATTTTTTTGGGAATAGCTTTAACCTGAGTTGGAAAAGTGGAAAAAATCTAACAAAAATAGAAAAATAGATATGATAATTTTATGGTTACGAAATTTTATAATCAAACTTATCTTTCTTATGTGATATAAAGGGTAAGTTAAGAGTATGTGAACGGACTCAAAGGAAAACTCAAACTTATAATGAGGTACAAAATTAGAAAATTCCGTGATTTCTATCTGTGTCTGATAGAAATTTCATCTGAGCTTATAGCTATGGTAGTCATCTTCAGAGGCATCTCAGTCGGACGTTGTAAGTTGTAACCCGACGATTCACGGTGTTACTGGTTCGAGCAGTGTATTTAGTAGCTAAACCACCGGCGTGGTCAGGACAGGTTTAGTTCTAGTATTGCAGATGGTAGGAAACCGTGCGTTATGAGTAACGGGAGTCTCTTCTTACCTGTAGATATTGTTTTTGTGCTTATAGATTTCGAAAGACTCATTGAATATCAATTTTACATTGAAAATAACTTCCGATTTAGAGAACAAAATTTTGTGTTCCTTCATCAAAGCATGTTCTGGGAGTGCAGACTTCTCTTTTTGATACAGTTGACAACACCGTTCATATTCTTTGATCTGTGTATGGATGCCCCTTTATTTTCTGGTCCCAATGTAAACTTAGCTTGATCTTTGGCACTCTGTAGGACTTGTCCTAGTTTTTGTGTTGGTTCATTAACTATTTCGATGTTATATCTTTTCAGAAATCGGCAAATTTTATCCGTCACTGATGGCATGATGTAAAAATGTTCTTCCCTTGGAAATAATTTCTGTTGATCAAATTTCTCTTTTTGCTCTCTTCGATCTCGAGGCTAGATCGATCTCTTTCGAGTTGTACTCATTGCAAAGTAAATGCTTATTGCCAATGTTCCAACTTGTCTAACCGTTATTCAGGCTCACATATATGTTGAGTTTCTCCTCGAGTGTTTTGATCACATCTTGCTTCTAGTGGGGATGCTGATTGTGGATATCTGTCTGTTGGTCCGTTTTCTATAAACCTTGTGTCCTAGTTTGCCATGAGACTTCCTAGTAACCAAAACATCCAGGGAACTTAGTACAACTGCCGACTTGAGATACCTCTGAAGATGCTTAATGTAGTTGTAGGCAAAACATTAAGTGAAATTCCTATTAGATCACAGCTAGAAGGCACATAATTCTCGTAGTCATATAATCACAAATTTAAGTATGTATTGGGTGCTCACAGAGATTGTAGAGGAAGTATTGGTATTTCGGTATCTACATAGTATTGTTCCCTTCATTTTTTCATTCTCGATTTTGTCAAGTCTTGATGAGTGCTGACCAAATTTTTCTTTGTCTCCTAGTAGGACAGATCATATGAGGTTAAAACACCAAGTTACTCTCAGTGGGTGTTTCATAATATTGAGAAAGTCCTCGACATTTGCGACGTTTTGTTTTAATAAAAATGCACCTAATTTTAATACCTACTTTTCTCTGGTTCGATATTGCTGAAAGTGAGATTAACTAAAAATATAAAAAAAACGCTTTAAAATAATTTGTCAAACAAATAAACGTTTTTAATTCCCACATGAACAGACCTAAATTTCCATTGTTTGACCTCCAGCACTAACCTCACAAAATATTTGACAAGTCGATGGATTGCATAATTCAGAGGTAGGTTATTTAATTATAATATTATGAATGGTTTATAACTGATTGTATATGGAATCATCACTTTTCTAGTCCATTTGATTCAGTATAAGGTACGGGTTATGTATACAAGTGCCACTCATATTCTGAATTAGGTTACATATTTAAGTATGTGTTCAAGTTCACTGTTCAGGTACAAGTTACATCTTCAGGTACAACTATATGTATACAGGGTGTTCGGTAGAGGAACCGACAAAAATTTTCTGTGTATTGGTAGGATTAATTGTAACATTTTATTCCAATAAACTTTTGTCCTAAGTGTTATAGTTTTTGAGATAGAATTTTTTTCGGTTTCATTTCGATTTTTTCGAAATTTCTACAAAATCCTCTACGACTATTTTGTTTGCAGCTGTATGTGCGTCAAAATTTTTATATTCTATTCTGTAATGTATTGCCTTACAGGATAAATCATTGCTTCAGTCATAGTGTACCGAAAAATTTAGTTATAAGACTTCAAATTCCAAAAATAATTTCAAACAGTAAAACTCAAAACTTTTTTATTTTTTAGAAAAAAAACCTAAAGCGGCATTTACTACCTCTTTTGAACAGTTGATGCATTCTGACTAGAAATAATTTTGTGTCCTTATGGGCATATCATTAGAAGGAGGATGAACCATAGAACTTTTCAAATGAAAACGAAGCCCTCTGCCGCTTTTGGTTTTTTTTCTGAAAAATAAAAAAAGTGTCGAGTTCTACTGTTTGAAATTATTTTTGGGAATTTGAAGTCTTATAACTAAATTTTTCGGTAGACTATGACTGAAGGAATGATTTATCCTGTAAGGCAATACATTACACTCATTACAGAATAGAATTCAAAAAGTTTGACGCACCTACAGCTGCAAACAAAATAGTCGTAGAGGTTTTTGTAGAAATTTCGAAAAAATCGAAATGAAACCGAAAAAAAATCTCAAAAACTATAACACTTAGGACAAAAGTTTATTGGAATAAAATGTTACAATTAATCCTACCAATACACAGAAAATGTTTGTCGGTTCCTCTACCGAACACCCTGTATCTTACGTGTAAGTGAGCGCGAGTGTTCTTGTTTAGACTACGCATGGGTGCGTATTTTGCGTTGTCTGAACTAGCACCCGCTCGCTTGTACGTGAGACAATTCTGTTTGGCGTACGTTTAACATAGGCAGGTGGTGGATCAACCAGAGTTCTCTTTAGATGGAGATGCAGAAAAGAGATATTGCAATATTGCCTTGTCTGTCCTAGAGAATAGTTTATTGAGTGCCTTTATCGAACCTTGAGCAGAGGAAGATCACCAGTTCACAGTTGAATGGCTGAAAACCATTCTACCATCCAATGTCCTGTAGTTTGTGATGATTACTTTTCCCCAAAATGGGACTAAAATAAAATTTATGTTCTCATTTGCCTTTGATTGTAGGGAGTGTTATCAGAGGCTTTTTTACAATTCGCAAGAAAGATCCCCAGAACAGACTGCCAACATCCTCAACGTGTTTCAATCTCCTTAAACTACCCAACTATCAAAAGAAAAGTACATTACGCGAGAAACTACGGTATGCTGTAACATGCAGGACCGGATTTGAGTTATCTTGAATGCACAATTTCTTCGAATATTTTGGGTAAACCTAAATGTTGTATCGGAAACACTTTTCCATATCATCAGATTGATTTTTTCTATATGAAAATATGTTTATGACAATATAATATGAATATTATATGCAATCGTTGTTGTTGCAAATGATCTTATGATTTTCGTTTAACTACATCATCAAAACTGCTGTTTGAAATATTCTGATGATTCAATCAATTATCGAATATTCACCAGATAAATAAGGCACAGCTTTAATTATTGTGAAATCTTGTAAATGTGATTTTTCCGAAAAAATTGAATCATTTCCAAATATTGTAGTGGATATGAATAGGTTGATATTTGATTTCCTGACAATTTGTTTTTTTTTATATTCTACAACATAAATCAATTGTCCATTATTTGTATATGTATTCCTCAAAAGTACTGAAATAACACTTCTTGATATTGAAGGAAGCAGTTATTTCCATTAATTGAATAATGTATATTCGAACTTGAATGTAAATCTCATCTTCGATATGAACCTTCCTATTAACAGGAGCCTTGGAGGGCTCTTCTGTAGTGCTATTTTGCGTTCGCAATCATGCGAATGGTGAATTGGTAATACATAGTTATTTCGTGTTCGCTATTTGGGAGTGCGTTTTACCACGTGGAGTTCGCGATAACAGTTGAATCGTACCTTACGTGAAAGCGTTCGCGCGATATATCAAACATCGCAACATTCGCAAAAGTAGGAGAGTCTGTCTCTGCCATTACTTTTGAGTAAAGTGGCGCGCGCGCTCGCTTGCACATAAGCCTTTCCGCCCTCGCGTGTAAGCGTAATTCTGGCTCGAATGCTCAACAATGCTAGAACGTGCAAAATATAACTAAGATTTGAAAATTGATAACAGAATAATGGCGTGTTGCAGTGACACGATGCCAGTGATGTATTTCTTTGTTATTTAATTTTCGGCTTCTCGATTTAAGCTGAATTTCCATGCATCCGTCATCCGATGATACGAGATACGACCGTCCGATCTCCGATCGTCGTTGTGATCGGACGATCGTATCATCGGATGACGAATGCATGGGAATCCAGCATTATTCGGTATTTTTCTTATGTGGAAAGCTCAGAATGTGGAACCAATTGTTCTAATGATGAAGCAAAAGATGGAAGTTTTTCCAGCAACCGAATGGCAATTTGATGAATAAGGTTTCTTTTTTAATAAATAATGAATGCTCGTGAGAATACGAGATCAGTGTTCCCACTGTAAACTGAAAAATGTTAACATTTTTCAATTAGGCGCCGATTTGGTAGGAACCCCTCTACCAGACTGCGAGAAAGGGAAAAAAGATCTGACTTCATTAGAGCTGATTTTTTCCTGTTGGTTATAATAGTTGTGTACACACATACTGCGGTCAGTGGTCAGTCAAGCGTATTATATACAGTATGGAATAAATTTATTATTATATTTGAACTTTGAAGTAAATCACACGAATTTCGTTATTCAGATGATTTCATTTTGTTGAGTTCATTTTCGCAATAATCTCGAAAACAGTAAAATTTTTTCAGTAGAAAAAGAGACCTTTCGAACGATTTGTCACATGCCCATATTTCCCATTAGAAAATTGGGAATTGAAACTGTAACTCGAAGGGACTTTGAAGAATATCAATTTATAATTTAAATTTTAAGTGGGTTTTCATTGTCTAAAAATATGTAACAGAAATGAATTTATTCCATTCGACTTTTCCACATTATATATCAGAGTCCTGTTTTTAGTACGCTTGACTAAAACCAGTATATGTTTTTACACCACTACTATGACCAACTGGCAAAAAATCAGCTCGTGTGAATCTGGCTCTTAGTCTTGCCTCAATTACACTCAGCCACTTTCACTGCTCCTCGCGCTGCCTTAAATATTTCCCGGAATACTTCTGCGGCAGTATGGAAAGGCAGTGAATATTTACACTCAGCTCAAACATTTCTCTCGCGATCAAGTTTTGGCAATGGCGGATGACGAAATTGCAGCCTCAGCCCTCTGTCTGTTTCATTGAAATAAATATGTGATTGTCTTGAAAACACATAAACTCCAAAAGAAAGTTCGTCGTCGTAGAAGATGGTGTATGATATCAAAACATCGTGCACTTTGTGCTCAAGTTCATGGTTTTTATCAGAAGAATCCCATATCACTCTTTCGATCTCAAGGAGTTCTAGAAATGATATTATTTTTTCGTTGCTCCACTCCGTCGACATTTTTCGCAACAATTAACAACGTACGCAACGTTCGCACGACAGTAACTGGGCAGAATGTGATCACTCCCTGCCACTCGCGCTGCCGGTCCTTTGATTGCCGCACGAAAAATCGCTAATTTAGGGAGTGACCGGCAGCGCGAGTGGCAGCAGAAGTGAGGCGATTACATTCTCACCCTGCTCATTTTCTTGCTCACTTCCCTGCTCCCTGCCGTAGAAGTGGGCTGAGTGTAATTGATGGGTTAGTCTATTCTATACAGTCTAAAACACGTTATTTGGCGTTTATCGAAAAGATTTGTTTGAATAATTTACACCACACGATTTCGCCAGATACAATCCGACATCTAGCGTCTTCGCTATTTACCAATTCACCCACGAAGTAACAGAATAGCCGTCCTCTGGAAAGTTGGTGAAGTGCTGCAATTTTATGCCATTGGTGCAATTTTGTGCCGCTGCTGGAATTCAGATTTGAATTTGCTTCAGCGAAACGAGTTGATTTGGTGAAACTTGAAGAAAAGTCAACAGAATTGCATTGATATGAAGAAATTTACTCTTTTTTCCGGTTTTCAACTTTCACTGGGCCATATCTCGGGATCATTTGTTTGATTTCATACTTTTGTATAGTTTTTCGATGTCGGAAAATTTTACCATATTAATTTTCTTATGGTGCCAAAAGATTTTCCAAACTTGAGTCAAACGTTATAGGTTCCAAAAATGAATGATTCGCTTTTCTAGATTTGATTGCATTGAAAATTACGAGAATTGATGTATACAGAGTGGCTACTTTTTTAATGGGATTGTATTGGTAACTTTCAAACCATAAGAGTTAAAAAGTCGGTCAAATGGAGAAAACGTTGCATTTATAACAGCATTGTCAAGCAGTTCAAATTAATTGAGATTATCAGGGCCGTTATTGAGATATCATAAGAAAAGTAAATTCTGTCATTTTGATTTTTCTTTTTTTCCCATTTTATTTCAAATATCATCAAAAAATGTTACAGGAATTTTTCATTCGGCCAAAGTAAATTATCCTCAAATTGACATAATCATATTTCGTATCCAACGTTTTGTAACCTCTGGGCCACCCTCAAACTAATTTTTTTCAATACGGAACTGCATATTTTATGACACGTTTCGAAAAAACTTTAAACGCTGAATTCAACGATATATCATACAATGTCATTTCTTTTTTGTTTTTTTTTATCCACGGCCTACTGCTTGAAAATAATACATTCAATAAACCTAGAGTTGTGTGTATGTAAGAAAAAACAAGTCTATCAATGTTCTTTTGGAAATGTATTGCACGACTTTAATTAAACTAAAGGTAAATGTAATACAGATCCAACCCAAAGAAATTTGGATAAGGGTCGAAATCACCTGAAAATCAACTTTGAATGACATTGTATGATAGATATATCGTTGAATTCAGCGATAAAAGTTGTTTTCAAAAGTGTCATAAAATATGCAGATTTGTATTGAAAAACGAAAAATGACAGAATTTACTCTTCTTATGATATCTCAATATCCGGCCCTGATAATCTCGATCTGTTCGAACTGCTTGACAATGCTTCTATTATAAATGCAACTTTTTCTCCATTTGACCGACCTTCTATACATAACTCTTATGGTTTAAAAGTTGCCAATACAATCCCATTAAAAAAGTGGCCACTCTGTATATACTTGTATATCATGTTCATCCTGTGGGCTTCATTATTATGAAGATTCGGGGCGTGGGCCATCCTATGCATTTTCAACTTTTGGCCCCACAAAGAGAATCTTCCCTGTTTTTATTCATATTTATTTTTTATTATATTCTCAGGATGTTATTCTGCGAGAACTTTCATTTCATATTTCAAAATATGGATGATATGCTTCATGAAAATCAAAATGGCACAAAATTGGCGCATTTCACTATAGTGATATATGGTCTTTCTGATTGATTTCTTTGAAGCCAATTAATAAGCCCTTTAAATGTATGTTGTTCATTGAAATAATAGTTTTATTTCCTCAAATAGTATTATTATTACTACTAGTCTCCTATTTCTTTTTGTTGTTCTGAAAGAATGATGATCGGAACTGAATGTGTATTTTATATTTATAACATTGTTATAATAAAGAAAGAAAAATCCATGTAATTTTATTTTTCCTACGAGAGTCGTCGCCACACAATAATTTCAGTTTACAGATGAATTCAAATCAACGTAAAACAATAAAAAGAATAAAAGTAAAATCACAAGTAAGTGCTCGTTCTGTCGATAACTTGGAAATTCGGTCTGGGAGAATAATTCAAATTTTGGCACAAGCTAAGATAATTTTCAACTCAATAGGCTGGTCCGAAAGTGGTGAAACACGATACCACCTGTTATGTTAAATGAGAATTCATCAGTATTCCGAATTTCCATGAAATTCTGATTTAGAAATTCCCCACCCGCCATAATTTGTCCGAATTATTTTTTAATGTTGTATGACCCTTTTTGAGCGCTCGTTCTACTCGTACGAGGTCTATGTCAATTCGTCACGTATGTATTTATTGAATTTTGAGCCGGAAATGGTCTCAGGGCCGGTATTATAAAGGCCAACCGAGGATTCAACCGTTGCGTCAACAACCAAATTCCTCACTATCTGGTAGTTGGCGCACGGTTGAATCCTCGGTTCGCCTTTTATAAAACCGGCCCTAAATGGACTTACATCAGTTCACGAATCCGTGGATTCTGTGTGTGCGTAAATACGAGAACTGTCGAACGCATAAACCTAGAGACATGGAAGGTTTGGATCTTGAATGTCGCGGTTATGTTCTTTGGTGGGCATAATTCTATCAGGGATTTCGTAAATATGACCGTTCGAAATTTTGTTTTCCTGATAAATTTAAAATTAGATCGAGATGATATTTCGCATTTTGATGGAGAATGATGTATTAAAGCTACGTGCATTTTGCCCAAGAGAACTATTCAAAATAATAGGGAATTATTAACGAAAAAATTTACAATATTTCTGTGATATCATATCCAGGATCGTGGACAATAGCTTTGACAGTTGACAAAAATTTCTTTCATTGGATTCTTAAATGCTAGTCTACCTATATAAGATGGATGAATGAGCGCTCAAAAGCTCCCGCCTTGACGTCTGTGCTTCATCTGACATATTTCATGGTTATTTTATGATGATACGAACTAGTGATTATATCCCGAAAACCGTTTGAGATAAATTCATGATTTTTTTCTGCCGATTTTGCCAATATTTTATTCATTTTCCCTGTTCAAAATTTTCAACAGTAATCGATCGATCCAGGACTGTTGACCTTATCCTCAGGGGCGCAATTTGATCTTCCTGTCAATTTGAAAAATTTGGAGGAAATCATTGAAATCGAAATGCTGCGATATTATGCAAAAGATATACGTTTGATTTAAAAAATGCTTCCTTCGAAGAATGCATTTCAAGTACATCGGGTGTTTCTGAATTGATCCGAAAGATTTCAAAGGGTGATTCCTTGTTCAAAATAAAGGGTAGTTCGGTAGTTTATTATACAGGGTGTATTTTAAGGTGAGGCTTTTCTTTTGACAGTTGGTAGAACTCAAAATAAGTATGTAATTTTACCAAACATTTTTATATGAATAATGCCCCTGTTTCGAGAAAATAAAACTAGAATATTTTATAGTTTCTAGGTGAATCTGAAAATTCCTCAGTCCGAACCTGCTCCCTTGCCTGCTCCTCTGTAGATACCAACATCTCTTGTTTTTTGTCTTCTTATCTAACAAATTTGCAAAAAATTCTAGTGCGTAGAACAGATCATTTTGCCATATGCCGCTTTTCTATAAATTTTCGGTAAAATGACTTATTTTGATGAGTTTTCACCTGCGTCAAAAGAGAAGTCTCACCTTAAAATACACCCTGTAAATGTAGGGTCAAAAGTCACACGTTAGGGAGATATCGCAATTTGAAGATGGCGGAAAAATAAAATTTAATGGAAAACCTACGCAACGACTTGGATAGAATTGAATTAGGATAGACCGATTTGGTTATAAACTTTTTCATCTCTTGTCTTTTTCTCGTGAAATGTACCGTTATGAAATGAAAAGTTCGTGTCGTTCTAAAATAAATAGCCTCTTCCCGACACGTAATGATTCACATTTTATTGTTTTATTTCAAAACGGTAAATTTTACGAGAAAAATGCAGGAAATGAAAAAGTTTCTCACCAAATCTGGCTATCCGAATTAAATTCTCTCCAAGTCGTTGCGTAAGTTTTTCTTTTAATTGAGATGACAAAAATGATAGGGGAAGTCTACTCCAACCCCCTCCACTCATTCTGAAAATATGAAAAAATATCAAGAGATTGTCTCTTTATAATACTAATACTTCCATAAAATATTATCACACTATCACTCTTCGTTTTTAAGATAAAAAAGGAAAACTTCATTTTCCGCCATCTTTGAACCGCGATATCTCCCTAAGTCGCTAACGTTTGACTTTTGACCCAACATTTATACAGGGTGTATTTTAAGGTGAGGCTTTTCTTTTGACAGGTGATAGAACTCATCAAAATAAGTCATTTGACCGAAAATTTCTTATATGAAATGTTCAATTTAAAATATCTATAAAAAAGCGGCATATTGCAAAATGATCTGTTCAACGCACTAGAATTTTTTGCAAATTTGTTAGATAAGAAGACAAAGACAATATCCACGGAGGAGCAGGTTCGGACTGAGGAATTTTCAGATTCACCTAGAAACTATAAAATATTCTAGTTTCATTTTGTCGAAACAGGGGCATAATTGATATAAAAAATTTTTGGTAAAATGACTTATTTTGATGAGTTCTAACATCTGTCAAAAGAAAAGCCTCATCTTAAAATACACCCTGTATAACAAACTACCCTTAAACCCTTTATTTTGAACAATCACCCTTTGAAATCTTTCGTATCAATTCAGAAACACCCAGTATATCAATTTGCTGAAAAACACATTCACATAATCACATAATATTGTGAATCTGATATTGACTATTGAGAACTACAGGGTGTAACAGCCAAATGGAATAAATTCGATAACTAATAAATGAGGGCGTGTTGGGAAAAACGCTCGGACACGTCGATTTGTAATTTTAAATGCGCATATTTTTCAAGAAAATAATATTATATAGGGTGTTCCATGTGACCGTGGCCAATACCAACTTTCTTATTTCAAATGCAATCCCCTGTATAATATTTATTTTTTGGATTCCTCAGAGAATTCTAGACACAATTAATGCACAATGTCCTATACCTATCTTTAACTATTCCGGAAGTATTAAGTGTTTTCAGATTTATCGCAAAAATCAACGTTTTAAATAAAAATTATTTTATTTCACAAATTCGGTTCATTACACTCAAAACCTAATGATTATTACTGATCTATAAGTCGTAGGATAGGAATATTCCGATTCCACGACTTATAGATCAGTATATTATAAAGGAATACGATAAGGAACTCAACTGATTATTACTTAATTATTAAAAAAAACAAAAAACTACATCAATGTCAATGTAGGAAATGTTCAAAATGCTCGCCGCGAACGTCTTGGCAACATGCTAATCTGGTGTAGAAATGTCTTCTTAGGTACGTTACTCAACATTTCTTTTCAGTAATGGTTTTTGCTTACTTTCTTCATATCAAGAGGTAAATGGGAAATAAGTAAGTATTGAGTGTAATGTATCGAATTTGTGAAATAAAATAATTTTCAATTAAAAAAAATGTTAATTTTCGTAAAAAATCTGAAAACACTTGATATTTCTGAAAAAGTTGAAGATAGGTATAGGACATTGTACATGAATTATGTCTAGAATTTTCTGAAGAATCCAAAAAATAAATAATATACACGGGGTTGCATTTGAAATAAGAAAGTTGGTATTGGCTACGGTCGCATGGAACACCCTATATAATTTTATTTTCTTGAAAAATATGCGCATTTAAAATTACAAATCGACGTGTTCGAGCGTTTTTCCTTACACCCTCTCATTTATTCGTTATAGAATTTATTTCATTTGGCTGTTACACTCTGTATAGGTAACTGAGTTGTGATTCAAGACAACATTGGTCCACATTTCCTTATAACCGAAAAATGACGAAAAATAGTATGGATTTTTTTGAGAAAAGCGAATAGCGACTAAGGCAAATCAGAACTCCACAAATCCCAAATTTCATTTTATATCTACCGAGTACCGAGTGATCATAAGCGAGTGCAAAAAATGGAACAATCGAATTATGAGGGAGTCCTATGTTAACGCTTCTGAGCCTGTTATCAATATTAGATTCGCGATGGATCGAATATCAAGTAGTGTATCAATAAATGAAAAAAATGATCCCAAATCTGACTAATGAAATACAGAATTATTAGAATTTTTTTCATGATTCGCTGTAATTTTATATGGTTTAGGTAACGCAATATCTGGACAAAATTTTGAGACTTTGTATGAAGCTCAAAATTTTCCATCTATGCGCAAAATTTCAACTGGATCAAATCAGTATAGTTATGAACTCATTGGGATAAATATCGAATGGCCATATATTTACCGACCCCCTGCGGGCCCCTGGTCGAATTTTGACCATTAACGAACTAAAATGTATTCGAGATCCGACCCTTCGGACCCTACCCTGGAAATTTGAAATTTTTACCAAAGAGTTTCTACACTTTGTTTTTACGTTCGCGAGTTATCTTGTTTACGAATGGCCGGATGGACAGAATTGTGTTTGACCACGGATTCATGATCAATGAGTCGAACTCAATCGTTTGAGACCATTCCAGACCCAAAGTTCGAAAAATATAGTGATCCTGAAGTAAGTAGAAGGAGCGCAGGCTGTATCGCCTCAAAATTAAAATCAAAAACTGACTCAATCGATTTTGATTATATGATTCTAATAATTCAAATCAACAAAAAATATATGTTGAACAACTTCAACACAAAATCGGAGTCACCCTACATATTGATATTGTCGAGACAATCTTCTCAATCAATCAAGTTACTAACAAAAATCGGAAAGAATTAAAGAGATTCGACTGACATTCTTTCGAGAACGATTCATTCATAAGATTTCAAATACCTACACTACAAAAGGTTTGTATTTGTACCCATTTGGCAGCAAATGATATTTGTACCTGCATCACTTTGACGTGTCCTTGATTTTAGACAAGGTATGTAGGTAGAAATATTAGGTACAAGAAGATGTTATTCAGAAGAAAGAAGAAGTATTCGGTTCCAAAAGCCCTTTATTTCTTGAATATCCAGTTGACAGTTGTGAAGTAAACTAGATTTGTGATCAGCTGTTTATTGCACGGGCTTGCGCAGTTCTAATCCACTCCTTTTAAAATCCGTCGGCCATGTTGTAAAACGTCAGTTTACTCGACTCCGTGGGATAGGTTGTACGTGGTCCGCTTCTGCAACTTTAATTTTTATTTGCAAGATTTCCTCCTTCCTCCTCGACTTTGTTTTCATTCGTCTATGATTAAAAAATCTTTGAGGACCAATAAGTTCGAAAAGATAGTGGTACGCCTTCTGGAGAAGTTAAAATATTCAGAGTGTGATAAACTGGATTGGCATATTTTCATTGAGTTCGAAGGAATGAAAACATAGGCAAATTGTGGAAAATCCATGGTTTTAAGTGACTAATCTTTGTGTTTTGTATTTGTGTGCAACTGTGTCGTTATTGTGAAAATAAAACGTTTGGAAGCTGATTAAGCTTAATTTCAACAAAAAATATCGAAGAAAAACTGAGAATTTTGTTAGCGGACATTTACTAAGTACATACTCAGTGGCGTCGGGGGAATACGCTCTTTTCTCATTTTTGGATAGCTGTAACCTTGTTTCAAACGTGGTCTATTTCTCTTGTGATGGAATAAGAAAACCAGCGAGGTGGTTCAATATTTGATGGCTGTGGTCGGTCCTAACCGCCACACAGGGGTGTCAATGTCCGTGTCTATGAGCTATATGCAGGGCGCGACGGGCCCTACCGCCGGGGGCCAACATGCTGCACAACCTTACTACCATCCCCGACATGCCGCAGCCCCTGCCCATACTCAGGAACAGGTACAACCGGATCGTCCCATCGGCTACGGAGCATTCGGAGTTGTATGGTAAGAATTTTTAACAATCTCTGGACTAGTATGGAATAATACTTATATTGCCTTCGGTCCGGCTGTGGTCATTGTTCGTGAAATTGCTTATGCATTTACATATATAGTTGTTACTTGCTCTTATTGATCAAAACCATTTCAATGGGCGCACGCAAAAAAAATCCCAAGGGTATCATGAAAACTTTCTTGATAAGCATTTTGCTTGAAGAATTCACTCTCCATCTTCATCTCGATCGAATTCGTAGTTTTCAAATTTGATTAGGAAACAAATACGGTAATAGGTATATACTGAACCCTTGTAGAACACCCCGTAGAAAAAACTAAGAGCGCAACAAATCATCTACCTGTTGAGATCAGGGGTGTTCTTGAAAGGCACAGTTTCAGAGCGAAGCTGAGATGATTTCTCTTGAATCATCCCAGGTCAGCGTTCAGAAATCACAAAATCCCAGGAAAAAAGGCGAATGATATGCTGTAAGGAATGGATTTTTTGCTAGTTTTTTACCTCATATGATTTATTCCCAAATATTGTCATTATATTCCATCCTTATTCAGAAAGCGGCTCTTCTTACATTATAAATTAAGTAAGCAAAGCCACCCTCTAGAAAAAAAGCCAAGGGCGCTACAATTTTTTTCTTTCATAACAAATTGTCGACAATTGATGCAAAAGGTTTGACTTATTTTTTCGCGAGTGCCTCTGCTAACTTGATGTAGGTCGAGGTAAACAGAAATAACCGAGCAAATCACATTCAGCAGAAATACAGAAAAATATCGAATTCTATATATGAATATTTTTCAGAGATATAGCTACCGCTGAATTGAAGCACAAACATATTTTAACATCGATCTATGTTTTCCGTTCTTCAACAGCTCCTGTTGCAATATCCCTCGCAAAATCCGTTGTGGACACAATTGATTTTTGTCTTGGGTGAATTCTTATCTCGATTTTTATACTTTGATTTTGAAAACTTTGCATTTCGTATCTTCATAATTTCTGTCGGTTTTCAATGCATTGTTTATACAAAATGTCTCGATACTCAACGTCAAGCGAGAAACGTGGAATAGGCCTCGGAATAGGCCAAGAAATGATGTTAATAATCGGAAACCACCTAATAAACAAAAATTAGCTCGTGAAAGTCATCCCATTCGCCATAAACTTGGTTTATATTTTACCTGCAAATATAGGAATAACGTACCGATCAACCGAAAAACGTAGTCTTGTAAATAAGGGGACGGGCCAAGGGGAAAGAACTCCGCAAAACGTAGACCAGTGGTAGAGAGGAAACGACATAGACGACAGAACTGGGAACAAAGCTTTCGGTGAGCAGAAGGTAATCCTGCAACCGTAGGTTGACGACCTAGACCCGTCCTGTCGTTATTTTTGGTACTTCTTTGTTGAAGTTGATGCGGACTCGCCGTGTAAGGAACGGGGAGGAACGGTCTTGATTCTTCTGTTTGAAATGTTGATTTCGGTGGTTTTATGTCGGCGTATTATCGTGCGGCTTTTGTTGGAATCCAGAGGTACTCTAATGTCTCTAATGCTGTCTACTGACGAGGCGACCGATCCGGGATTTTTATTACATTTTATGAGACCACGTGCGAAAAGAGTCTCTGTGATTGGTCGGGGGCTCATTAAATGTCATAAAAGGCCATAAAACGCTCGGATCGGTGTCCTCGTGAGTGGACACCTTTAGGTTTGGGGTTTCTTTTGGAACTCCCTAAAGTTAGCAGTACTACTTGCGAGAAATTCAATGCAGCCTATTGCATGAATTATCGACAATTTGTCGTGAAAGAATAAAAAATAAAGTTTTCCTCCACGAGGTGGTTTATCCGTGAAGAAAAAACATCGCCAACTTCGTATTTTGAAAATTTTTATGTTTCGCTTGCTTGATATCAACTTAGCAAAACACATATCAAAAAAATGTTTTCAGCAAAAAACAAAGTGGCTCATATTTTTAGTAATTCATCTATAAATTATCTGTGGTGAATGAAAATGTACATATATTTTTTGAATATGAGAGCGGCAAAATTTACTTTTTCACGGATAAATTACGGATAAAGAACGGCAAAATTTTGAGCTATCCCGATTCCCGAATTTGATTCGCGAGAGTTGTATTCGAGGTTGTATTGCTATTTTTATGTACAGTGCATTCCAAATTCGCTGTCCCCTAACTAAGGTATTTCCGAGGGTATTTCTGAAACCGTTGGAGATACAAAATTTAAAGTATGAAATTTATGGTCTAGTTTTTCATGACTAATTCAAAGATGCTTGGAAGTTACAGGATGATTTTGGATTAATGGCGTTTTCGGGCATATTTTGTATCTCGATATCCTCTCATAATATTTTCAAGATGAAAACTGTCATCGACAGATATTTTTACGTAGAATTCATTGGCGTACACAAACAATTCTTTTGGGCTATTGTTTTCGAGTTATAACCCAAACTTAGATATAGTTTTTTTATGTACATAAAGTTAGAGAGAGAGAGAGAGAGAGAGAGAGAGAGAGTTTATTGGTGCTAATGCAATACAAATTGCTTACACAAGTCAAGTCTTAAAGCATCGTGAATTATTACAAAATAAACACATAATGTATAAATAAAATAATAAATATAGAAAAAACATTAATAAAACGACAAATATGTCACATTTAATACAATATAGACTATAGAGCAAAAATAGAACAAAAGGATTCAATTCAGATCAATTTTACATGTATTGTATTCTTCCAGTGAGTAAAAAGCATTATCTACCAAAATTGCTTTCAATCTTGTTTTGAACTCGGTCCTAGATAGTTCCCTCAACCAACCAGGTAACCTATTGTAAAGTGAAGCAGCGCAATAGTCCGGACTCTGCTGTGATCTCCACAACCTACGATATTCCTTTCTTATACACGATTTATTTCGTGTGTTGTACCCATGTATATCCGATTGCAGGCTATATTTCTCAAAAGTATCATGTACATGCATTAAATTTTCGAGAATGAAGATAGAAGGAAAGGTCAGTATACCTAGACTCTTGAAAGATTCCTTACAACATTCTCTATATCCAAGCCCAGCCACCAATCTGATCGCACGTCTCTGCATCCTGAAAATGTCTTCACGTCGAGATGTCCATAAAGTTAGCAGTGCCACTTTCGAGAGATTCAATGAAACCTATTGCATTAATTGTCGAATAATTGTCGAGAATTTGTCGTGAAAGAAAAAAAATTGTCGCGTCCTTATTTTTTTTTCTACGGGGTGGCTTTGCTAACTTAACGTTAAGTTAGCAGAACCACTTTTTCAATATCGACCGAATCTCATGAAATTGGTTACAAATAATTGTCGAGTAATTGTCGTAGTCGATATGAAGTGAAAAAAACCCAAAAAATCCATTCCTTTTTGTTTATTTTACGTCTTTTTCCCGCGAGTTCGAGATATTCCTAGAATTATCGCATTTTTGGCAACAGCGCATTTGTAATTGACTCTTTTTCTATTGCATTAATTGTCGAATACCTGCCTAGAATTTGTCGTGAAAGAAAAAAATTTGTCGCGTCCTTAGTTTTTTTTCTACGGGGTGGCTTTGCTCACTTTATATTGATTTAGCAAAAAGTGGTCGAATATCGTCACGATGATCATGAAAGATTGTCGAGTAATGGTCGATGTTGAAATAAAGTAAAAGACACACAAAAAATTTAATCTTTCTAGCAATTTCCACTCCATTTTCTCGCGATTTCCCCATATTTTTTGAAATATCGCATTTTTGGCAACAGCGCATTCGTAATTGACTCTTTTTCTATTGCATTAATTGTCGAATACCTGTCCCGAATTTGTCGTGAAAGAAAAAAAATTGTCGCGTCCTTAGTTTTTTTTTCTATGGGGTGGCTTTGCTAACTTAACGTTAAGTTAGCAGAACCACTTTTTCAATATCGACCGAATCTCATGAAATTGGTTACAAATAATTGTCGAGTAATTGTCGTAGTCGATATGAAGTAATAAAAACCCAAAACATCCATTCCTTTTTGTTTATTTTACGTCTTTTTCCCGCGAGTTCGAGATATTCCTAGAATTATAGCATTTTTGGCAACAGCGCATTCGTAATTGACTCTTTTTCTATTGCATTTTTTGTCGAATACCTGCCTCGAATTTGTCGTGAAAGAAAAAAATTTGTCGCGTCCTTTGTTTTTTTTTCTATGGGGAGGCTTTGCTAACTTAACGTTAAGTTAGCAGAACCACTTTCTCAATATCGACCGAATCTCATGAAAATGGTTACAAATAATTGTCGAGTAATTGTCGTAGGCGATATGAAGTAAAAAAAACCCAAAAAATCCATTCGTTTTTGTTTATTTTACGTCTTTTTCCCGCGAGTTCGAGATATTCCTAGAATTATCGCATTTTTGGCAACAGCGCATTCGTAATTGACTCTTTTTCTATTGCATTAATTGTCGAATACCTGCCTCGAATTTGTCGTGAAAGAAAAAAATTGGTCGCGTCCTTAGTTTTTTTATTCTATGGGGTGGCTTTGCTAACTTAACGTTAAGTTAGCAGAACCACTTTCTCAATATCGACCGAATCTCATGAAATAGGTTACAAATAATTGTCGAGTAATTGTCGACGTCGATATGAAGCAAAAAAAACCCAAAAATCCATTTATTTTGTTTATTTTACGTCTTTTTCCCGCGAGTTCGAGATGTTTCTAGAATTATCGCATTTTTGGCAACAGCGCATTCGTAATTGACTCTTTTTCTATTGCATTAATTGTCGAATACCTGCCTCGAATTTGTCGTGACAGAAAAAAATTTGTCGCGTCCTTAGTTTTTTTTCTACGGGGTGGCTTTGCTAACTAAACGTTAAGTTAGCAGAACCACTTTTTCAATATCGCCCGAATCTCATGAAAATGGTTACAAATAATTGTCGAGTAATTGTCGTAGTCGATATGAAGTAAAAAAAACCCAAAAAATCCATTCCTTTTTGTTTATTTTACGTCTTTTTCCCGCGAGTTCGAGATATTCCTAGAATTATCGCATTTTTGGCAACAGCGCGTTCGTAATTGATTCTTTTTCTATTGCATTAATTGTCGAATACCTGCCTCGAATTTGTCGTGAAAGAAAAAAATTTGTCGCATCCTTAGTTTTTTTTTCTACGGGGTGGCTTTGCTCACTTTATATTAATTTAGCAAAAAGTGGTCGAATATCGTCACGATGATCATGAAAGATTGTCGAGTAATTGTCGATGTTGAAATAAAGTAAAAGACACGCAAAAAATTTAATCTTTCTAGCCATTTCCACTCCATTTTCTCGCGATTTTCCCCATATTTCTTGAAATATCGCCTTGTTGGCAACAGCGCATTCGTAATTGACTCTTTTTCTGTTGCATTAATTGTCGAATACCTGCCTCGAATTTGTCGTGAAAGAAAAAAATTTGTCGCGTCCTTAGTTTTTTTCTACGGGGTGGCTTTGCTAACTTAACGTTAAGTTAGCAGAACCACCCCATAGAAAAAAAAACTAAGGACGCGACAAATTTTTTTCTTTCACGACAAATTCGAGGCAGGTATTCGACAATTAATGCAATAGAAAAAGAGTCAATTACGAATGCGCTGTTGCCAAAAATGCGATAATTCTAGGAATATCTCGAACTCGCGGGAAAAAGACGTAAAATAAACAAAAACGAATGGATTTTTTGGTTTTTTTTTACTTCATATCGACTACGACAATTACTCGACAATTATTTGTAACCATTTTCATGAGATTCGGTCGATATTGAGAAAGTGGTTCTGCTAACTTAACGTTAAGTTAGCAAAGCCACCCCATAGAAAAAAAACTAAGGACGCGATAAATTTTTTTCTTTCACGACAAATTCGGGACAGGTATTCGATAATTAATGCAATAGAAAAAGAGTCAATTACGAATGCGCTGTTGCCAAAAATGCGATATTTCAAGAAATATGGGAAAATCGCGAGAAAATGGAGTGGAAATTGCTAGAAAGATTAATTTTTTTGTGTGTCTTTTACTTTATTTCAACATCGACAATTACTCGACAATCTTTCATGATCATCGTGACGATATTCGACCACTTTTTGCTAAATCAATATAAAGTGAGCAAAGCCACCCCGTAGAAAAAAAACTAAGGACGCGACAAATTTTTTTCTTTCACGACAAATTCTAGGCAGGTATTCGACAATTAATGCAATAGAAAAAGAGTCAATTACGAATGCGCTGTTGCCAAAAATGCGATAATTCTTGGAATATCTCGAACTCGCGGGAAAAAGGCGTAAAATAAACAAAAAGGAATGGATTTTTTGGGTTTTTTTTACTTTATATCGACTACGACAATTACTCGACAATTATTTGTAACCATTTTCATGAGATTCGGTCGATATTGAAAAAGTGGTTCTGCTAACTTAACGTTAAGTTAGCAAAGCCACCCCGTAGAAAAAAAACTAAGGACGCGACAAATTTTTTTCTTTCACGACAAATTCTCGACAATTATTCGACAATTAATGCAAAAGGTTTCATTGAATTTGTCGAAAGTGGCACTGCTAACTTTATGGACATCACGTCGAGAACAATTTCCCCACATTAGGACACAATATTTAAGCCTAGACTCAACCAGTGCATGGTAAACTGTTTTCAAAACTTCCCCAGAGAGTGAGTGCGATAAAACCCTCAGAGCATAAACATTCCTGCTGAGAGTGGACACCAGCTCATCCGCATGAGATACCCAGGTAAGCTTAGGGTCAAGGCGTACACCAAGAAATCGTATCGTTAGCAAAACAACTCTCACGAATCGAACTCGGAATAGCTCAAAATTTTGCCGTTATTTATCCGTAATTTATCCGTGAAAAAATTAATTTTGCCGCTCTTATATTTAAAAAGATATGGGGTGTGTCGCTAAGTTGATATCAAGTTGGCGAAACAACTTTTCAAAAAATGGTTTCAGCGAGAAAAAAAGTAGCTCATCTTTTTCAGTGATTTATCCGTAAATTATCCGTGAAGAAAAAAACATCGACACTCTTGTATTTAAAAAAATATTGGGTGTTTCGCTAACTTGATATCAAGTTGGCGAAACAACTTTTCGAAAAATGGTTTTAGCACAAAACAAAATAGCTCATCTTTTTAAGTGATTTATCCGTAAATTATCCGTGAAAGAAGAAAATTTGTATCTCTCAAGGTTTCGCAGAAAAATGACAAAATCGGATTGATCGATCAGGAGCCGACGGAAAATAATTTATGCATTTTCTCGAAAACTAAGAAAGCAATATTGTTCAAAATTGTAGGGATGATGTAGCTTTTCATCTTCGATTTATCCGTGAAGAGAAAAATTTTGCCGCTCATGTTTTTAACAAAATACTGCTCCCTTAGTTCTCGAGAAAAATGCATTAATTATTTTTCGTCGGCTCCCGATCGATCAATCCGATTATGACATTTTTCTGCGAAACCTTGAGAGATACAAAATTTCTTTTTTCACGGATAATTTACGGATAAATCACTTGAAAAGATGAGCTATTTTGTTTCGTGCTGAAACCATTTTTCGAAAAGTTGTTTCGCCAACTTTATATCAAGTTAGCGAAACATCCAATATTTTTTAAAATACAAGAGTGGCGATGTTTTTTTCTTCACGGATAATTTACGGATAAATCACTGAAAAAAATTAAATTATCTGTTGATTGCTGAAATAATTTTTTCGATATGTCACCTGGTAATTTGATGTACATGTACCGGTGCACGTGATATTTTGTTGAAAAGAGGAGCGGCTAAATTTTTCTCTTCACGGATAAATCAAAGATGTAAAGCTACATCATCTCTCCAAATTTCAACAATATTGCTTCCTTAGTTTTCGAGAAAAATGCATAAATTATTTTCCGTCGGCTCCTGATAGATCAATCCGATTTTGTCATTTTTCTTCGAAACCTTGAATGATACAAAATTTCTTTTTTCACGGATAATTTACGGATAAATCACTTAAAAAGATGAGCTATTTTGTTTCGTGCTGAAGCCATTTTTCGAAAAGTTGTTTCGCCAACTTGATATCAAGTTAGCGAAACACCCAATATTTTTTAAAATACAAGAGTGGCGATGTTTTTTTCTTCACGGATAATTTACGGATAAATCACTGAAAAAGATGAGCTACTTTTTTTCTCGCTGAAACCATTTTTTGAAAAGTTGTTTCGCCAACTTGATATCAACTTAGCGACACACCCCATATCTTTTTAAATATAAGAGCGGCAAAATTAATTTTTTCACGGATAAATTACGGATAAATAACGGCAAAATTTTGAGCTATTCCGAGTTCGATTCGTGAGAGTTGTTTTGCTAACTTTATGTAAGGTAATTCCGGGAGAGATGCCCCACTTATCAAGAAAATATGATTAAAAATTCAATTATTATTTACAATTAATAACAATTTGTTTAAAAAATAATATATTTATTCAGAAACGACATAGTATATCTAACAAACTTAAAATTCTCATTTTTCAACTAAAATAAAATTAAAACAAAAACAACTTTTTTTGGCCATCTCTCCCAAGAGTAAGGGGGAGTTGCCCCTGTAGTTTGGGTGAGGTGCCCCACTCTGGGAGAGTCGCCCTATAAAGGAAAAGTAGTATCATATTAACCCAAATCAGATGTAGGTATTGAACATAGCAGGAAATTTTTAACTTCAACTTTTTTTTTTAAAAATACGGGAAAAAAAATGTATGTTCATAATATTACTTTTTTCTTACTTCGGTCAAGATTTGCAGCCCTCAGTTTTTCACGACCACATTTAATGCAGTAGTCACCGTATAGTGTACAAGTCTCATGGAACCACTTGCCACAACCCAAACATTTTAACCAATCTGCCTTCTTCGTTGTGTTATAATAATTTTCCCAGCACTCTATGCAAGATTCTGATTTTCTGGCACAACTCGTAGATGGTGACTTTTTATCTTTTTTTGAATGGACGACAAGTGGTTCATCATCCGAGGAGGAAAAATTGTCTTCAATATTTCTTTTCGATTTTGGGTTTCGCTTTGTCAATATTTCGGCGGATTGCTTCTTTCGTTTTTTAATCGATTTTGAAAGAATTGGTACTGGACTGATACCTTCCAGGAATTTTGAGGGAGTTCCGTTTGACTGAATAATATCTGGAACTGCCATTGAGCTTGTACCTGGAACCGGTTCGGCGCTGACTTCTTCTGAAATATATTCGTTGGACTGAGCACCACTTCCAAAGGATGGAGCTAAAACTGGATTTGGGACTTTTTGGAGTTCCATTGAAGGGGAGTTTTTTTCACCTGTAGAATTAGTCATTGTGAGTTGAGACATATTATCCGAAATGTGATAAAAATGGTCTGGAATGGCGGCTGGATCAAGTGGGAAAATTCCTGACGCCCTAAACCCAGAAACACCAGTTTCTACATTAGCTGCTTTGCCCCATGCTGCTCCTATGATTTTACCAACCTGCAGGCGAGTGAGACGTCTTCCAGGGTGATTTATCATCCATTGCCTGGCTTCTTTTCTTAAAAAATGTTTTAAAGGACGGAAAAATGATCTGTCAAGTGGTTGTATCGCTTGGGTTGTGTGGCTTGGTAGGCAGACTAAAATAATTTCATTTTGTTCAGCGAAGTTAAGCATTTCCATAGAATTCCTATGCGAGGAATGTCCGTCGAGTATTAAAATAGTTGGACCAGGAGGCTTTTTAGGAACAAAATGTTCTTGAAGCCATTTCAGGAAGAGGTCTGACGAGATATAGGACGACTTTTTGTTCATAAACACTTTTGATCCTGGTGGAAGGCCATCTTGAAATTCCTGTTTTTCTCTTACACCTTTAAATATAACCACTGGTGGCATAAAATTGCCTTCTGCATTGCAGCAAGCTATTATCGTTACGTTCTCACCTCTTTCACATGAACTGAGTACATGAACATCTTTGGCTCCCTTGCTTGCAATAACGTTTCCAGCCTCGTTATTGATTTGAAATCCAGTCTCATCCATGTTGAAAATATTACTCGGTTTAACAAACATGTTGTATTCCATGTAAACCTCATTAAGCAGAGTGAAAAAATTATTTACTTCCGTACGATCCATGCCTTCTGCCCTAGCGATGGACAATCCTTGGGCCGCTCTAACGCTAACTTCTTTATTACGCAGCAAAAACGAATTGAGCCAATCATAGCCCGCCAGTTGCGTTTCACGATTAAACCTGTGTTTTATTTTTAATTTTTCAGCGAACTGGTAAGCAAGGGATCTAAGTGACTCCCTATCGAGCGCAAAACCACATTTTTCCAATTTCTGTACGTGTTTCACAAGTCTCTTTTCATTTTCAGTACCTAAGCATCCTTCAGGGCCTAAAGGAAGATCTCTGGTAACTCCAGATTTCCTTCGGCGGCGTAATGTCCTAGATGGTACGCCAAAGGTAGCTGAAGCTTCATTGGTGCCCATCTCACCAGAATTTATAGCCCGAATAGCAGCTACTAAATGCTCTTCACGCCACTGTTTTCTTGGCATAGCAGATTGCTTCCGTTTGTACCGAGTAGGCATATCTACAACAAAATTCAGTCATAAATATACTACTAACATTTGCAAAATACACAAATGAATCTGGGGCGTCTATCCCGTATTATTTTAGGCCATCTCTCCTTTTTGTACGGGAGAGATGCCCCAATTCATCAAAATGCCCCTGTGAAGAATTCGTCAACCATTTTCTAACCTAAAATAAGCCAACAGACCTTTTCATACGAGGATACAATAATATTGCATCAATTGTTAAAAGAAATCATTTTCCGCTGTAATATCTTCACACCTAAATTAGATCATAGGAGTAAATTATCATCACTTACCTGTTTTCCTGAAATATTCTAGGATTGAAAAGATTTTATGGGATTATTACTTGTGCCTTCCGCAAAACACACAACAAGTGAACAACCACCATGCACAAGGCGCGAACTAACGACCACGTCCGAAGATATGTCGATCGGGGCATCTGTACCGGTGGGGCATCTCACCCGGAATTACCTTACATGTTTTTTTTAATGGGACACCCTTTTTTCATTTCACCATTGAATTGCATATTTTTTTCTGATTGAAAGAACACCGAGTACATATATAACACTTGGTATCTTAAAATAATAATTTAGTACTACGTCAAAATCGGGGTCAAAATATTTATTGAAATAAAAGTCTAATTTCAGTTATATTTATTCACCCTTAATTTATATTTTTCTGGCTAACATGTTTCGGCTTGCGCCATCTTCAGAGCCTAGAAACTGATGGAAAAGGGGGGTAAGTATAAAAGCTTAGTAGGCTGCTTGTTTGCTGAGTCTTAGATAAGACTCAGCAAACAAGCAGCCTACTAAGCTTTTGTACTTACCCCCCTTTTCCATCAGTTTCTAGGCTCTGAAGATGGCGCAAGCCGAAACATGTTAGCCAGAAAAATATAAATTAAGGGTGAATAAATATAACTGAAATTAGACTTTTATTTCAATATTTACCATTCAGTTATGGGTTTCAAGGATGTAAGTCAAAATATTTGTCAAAGCCATTTTTCATCTTGAAAAAATCATAAGAGGTTATCGTGATAGACAGTATGCCCGAAAACGCCATAATTTCATAATCACCCTGTAACTTCCAAAGTTTTATATATACCAAAGAACTGAAAGCATCTTTCAATAAGTCATGAATTTCATACTTAAAATTTTATATCTCAAACGGTTTCAGAAATACCCTTATAGCCCGGGAGCCAGTGATAGTTTTTAGTCAGTCATTTTAACCCTCGTTTTAACCCTGGCCATAATTTGTATATACATAGCTTGATTTGGTTGTTTTCTTAGCCGAAGTGACCCTCAGCTGGCTCAACAGTGGTGGGTTCGCCAACGGGAGCAACGAAAACATGTAAAAAAAATTAGCTTCAGTCATTTTAACCCTGCTGAAATTTACAGAGATGGTAGTTTATATAATTATTCGAATAAAAATAAATCGTCCGCACGCTGTACGTTGGTGGAAAACCCGTCCGCTGGACATGAAAACTTGTAAAAAAATTGAGCTTCAGTCATTTTAACCCTGCTGAAATTTACAGAGATGGTAGTTTATATTATTATTCGTATAAAAAAAATCGTCTGCTGGCTGTACGTTGGTGGAAAATCCTTCCGCTGGACATGAAAACTTGTAAAAGAAAATAGAGCTTCAGTCATTTTATTTTAACCCTGCCGAAATTTACAGAGATGGTTGTTTATATAATTATTTGAATAAAACAAATCGTCCGCTGGCTGTACGTTGGTGGAAAACAAGTTTTCATGTCCAGCGGACGGGTTTTCCACCAACGTACAGCGATTTTTTTTATTCAAATAATTATATAAACTACAATCTCTGTAAATTTCAGCAGGGTTAAAATTTCTGAAACTCAATATTTTTTTTACGTGTTTTCGTTGCTCCCGTTGGCAAACCCACCACTGGTGCGCCAGCTGACGGTCACTATGCTAGAAGACAAATGCAAATTAAGCTATATACAAATTATGGCCAGGGTTAAAATTGGTCACCAAAAACCTCGCCAAAAACTATCACTGGCTCCCGGTCTATTAGGGGACAGCGAATTTGGGATGTACTGTACAATCAATGTACATGTGTTCTACTTGTTTCAAGCAAGCAGTCGCACGCTCGCTTTTACGTAAGGCACCATAGAGCCATCTTTGTGAACAATAGATATTCTCGATGAGAGTCGTGGTGAAGAATCCACAAAAATTTAGGACGTGGAACGGGCCTACTGTTATGAGAGCTCAAATTTCATTATGCTCCAAAATTGTTATCCACGGCACGGAAGTACGACTTGCTTGGCCGGTTTTTCTCCACGGTTATTGTTTGGAGCAGCATTTCTCAACAATAATTCCCCTTGTGATGTTGATAATGCACGCGTTTTACGCACATACATAAACGTATCACTCACTCATTACTGGCCGCATTTTTAGTCGACCGACCGAGGAAAACGATAACACCGCAACCGTTCTCAGCGTTTCACGATCCGGAAAAAAATTTATTGCTAGAATGATTACCTTCTATACAAAAGCTGGCCAGAGCATAGAGATAATTTTGAGAAATGCAGAATTCGTAGAACTTACGAACATTTTATAAAAAAGAACTCTAATTTCAGGATACCCCCTCGGATACCCCTTCAAAGTTAGCAGTGCCACTTGCGAGAAAATCAATGAAACGTTTGGCATTGATTGTCGAGAATTTATCGTGAAAGAAAAAAATTTGTCGCGTCCATAGTTTTTTTCTTTGCTAACTTAACATAAAGTTAGAAGAACCACTTTCTCAGTTTCGATCGAATATCAAAAAAATTAATAAAATGATTGTAAATAATTGTCGAGTAATTGTCGAAGTCCATATGAAGTAAAAAAAAACACAAAAAATCCATTCCTTCTAGTTTATTTCACGCCGAGTTTCACGCCTTTTTCTCGCGATTTCGTCATATTTCTGGAATTATCGCATTTTTGGCAATAGCGCATTCGTTATTGACTTTTTTCTATCGCATTAATTGTCGAATAACACTCCCGAAATTGTCGTGAAAGAAGAAAATTTGTCGCGTTCTTAGTTTTTTCTATGGGGTGGCTTTGCTAACTTAACACTCGCTTAACATACCTAGAGTTAGCAAAGTCCTCGGCAAAGTCACTTTCTGATAATAGATCGAGTAATAGATCGAATGATTAAAAATAATTGTCTAAGTCCATATGAAGTAAAACACACAAAAAATCGATTATTTATAGCACATTTTACGTCTTTTCTTGGATTTCGTGATATTTTTGGAAATCTCGCGTTTTTGACAACGGCGCATTCGTTAATTACTTTTTGTCTATTGCATTAATTGTCGACTACTTGTCTCCAGTTTGTGGCAAAAGAAAAAAAATTTTCGCGTCCTCAGTTTTTTCTACTGGGTGGCTTTGCTAACTTGACATAAGTTAGCAGAGCCAATTTTCAATCACAATGGTTATGAATGATTGTCGAGCATTGGTCGAAGTCCATGTGAAGTGAAAAACACAAAAATTCATTCTATAAAGCACATTTCAGGCCTTCTCTCGAGATTTCGTGATATTATAGGAATAGGAAATTTCGCAATTTTGGCAACAGCGCATTCGGGAATGACTTTTTATCTATTTAATATTTGTTGAATACATGTCACGAGTTTGTTGTGAAAGAAAAAAAATTGTTGCGTCGCACGAAATCGCGGGAAAAAATGTAAAGGTGTATTAATAGATTTTTGTGTGTTTTTAACTTCACATGGACTTCGACAAATATTTATAATCATTGTGATGATTAACGATCTACAGGGTCTTTCACGAGGAACCTCACCCATATTTATACGGGAAACTACTGAACGTATTTTCATGAAATTCAGCACTTATAAGTATTTCACGATGCTGATGAAATCTAAAATATTTTCAAGGCATGAGCACCTCCGGTTTTTCCGGAAATGACGTCAACTTCCGTTTTTCAAATTAGAACACCATTTTTTTATTGCAGAAATAGATTCCTTAGAAAATTTCAAGTTATTTTGATGTAACATTTTTCAGTTTTGGTTGGAAAATTCTCTCTGAGCGGGAAAATTCGGAAAAAAAATCGAAAATAGAGCTCCGCTGAAACAAGAATAACTTCGAGGTTTTTGGATGGAAAATTTTCATTTTTGGGATTTTTCAAGATGTAAGATTGATGTATCCACTTTAAAAATCGAAATCGCGATTCATGATACAGGGGGTGAAAAAATCGCTTTCAAAGTTAGGGATGACAAAATCGTGAAAAATCAATTTTTTCAAATTAGAACCCCATTTTTTTATGGCAGATATTGAATCTACGTTAAAAAATAATGTGAGTGTATGCATCACACCCTTGCCCTAAAGTGGATATTAACTCAGAAAATATCCATTGCCCTAAAGTGGATATTAACTCAGAAAATATCCATTTTAGAGCAAGGGTGTGATGCATACACTCACATTATTTTTTAACGTAGATTCAATATCTGCCATAAAAAAATGGGGTTCTAATTTGAAAAAATTGATTTTTCACGATTTTGTCATCCCTAACTTTGAAAGCGATTTTTTCACCCCCTGTATCATGAATCGCGATTTCGATTTTTAAAGTGGATACATCAATCTTACATCTTGAAAAATCCCAAAAATGAAAATTTTCCATCCAAAAACCTCGAAGTTATTCTTGTTTCAGCGGAGCTCTATTTTCGATTTTTTTTCGAATTTTCCCGCTCAGAGAGAATTTTCCAACCAGAACTGAAAAATGTTACATCAAAATAACTTGAAATTTTCGAAGGAATCTATTTCTGCAATAAAAAAATGGTGTTCTAATTTGAAAAACGGAAGTTGACGTCATTTCCGGAAAAACCGGAGGTGCTCATGCCTTGAAAATATTTTAGATTTCATCAGCATCGTGAAATACTTATAAGTGCTGAATTTCATGAAAATACGTTCAGTAGTTTTCCGTATAAATATGGGTGAGGTTCCTCGTGAAAGACCCTGTATATTGGGAAAGTGGTTCTGCTAACTTCATGTTAAGTTAGCAAAGCCACCTCGTATAGAAAAACTAAGGACTCGAGAATTTTTTTTTCATTCACGACAAAATCTACAGTTATTGCAATAGATAAGAAGTCATTAACGAATGCGCTGTTGCCAAAAATGCGAAATTCCCAGATATATGAAAAAAATCAACGCCACCCCGTAGGAAAAAATAAGGTCACGACATCGCTCTTGAGAATAGGATGAAAATAAATTTTTATAAAATATGGTAAATGACTGAAGCATTCAAAAATTATATTAATCAGTAGCGTTCATTGATATTCAACCATACAAAATGAAAAAAACTTATTTCATTTATGATACATTTTCCCACAAAGGGAAAATAAAGCCAACATAAAATCTTCTCTCGATATTACAGATGGTTTGAAGTTTTTATCTCATAGGAAACATTGATCCGATTTCTGGGACTGTCTTTAGAGACGCTCTGAGAAGAGCAATTTCTTAGAAGAACTTTCATGGCCCCTAGTTCATTCGAAACGATTGGAGTATCCCAAATCGTACTTCTGCAACTTTGGGAAATTGTTGAACATGCGATTTAATATCACATGACTGATTTGCAACCAATTCAAAGTTGCGGAATATTTGAATTTATTCAGGGATTATATTCACAAATCACAATATAACTGATTGTTAATATTTCGCAATTACAGAATGCGAGAAAAATTTCCAAAAGTTCTAAAAACTTGATTTATGTATCGAAAAATGTTCCGAAGAAATTTGCAACTTTTTGCATTGATCAGAAGTTGCAGAACATAACAATTCACTACTTAGTGAACCGTTGGCCATTTTCTCGAGAAAGTAGATGTTGGAATAATTACAAAAGTTCTCAATTTTAGTTGCAAATGTCCGAGTCGTCTATTTTGATTGTGGATGCTAATTCAGTACTTCATTTGAACTTGAAAATCTCCCTGTATTCAACGAACAAAGTGTTGCTTTCATACCAGTTTTTTCAAAAAGGTATTCTAATAAAGAACAGGAATTTAATTGATAACAATGAGCCTTGGTGCAATATTTTGCGACTTCACTGACACGCGAGGGTTGTCACCTTGATTTCTAAATATGAGAGCGATTCCTGAGCTCGATCATTCTTAAAAGTGCGTATTACAAGGGCCAAATATACATATCTATTCAAAACAGGATAACAACCTCTCAAGGTCCTTATAAAGTGTGCATTTACTCGCGAACAATGAATGTACATATTTCCTTAGGCGACATGAACGCCCAAGGTTATCATTCCCTCTAATTTGGGAATGGCTATTTTCGATGTTTCGACGAACCCCCTTCTGCAGTCGATAGAAACACCATGGGCGACGTCGGTCTTTGACGTGCATCAGGTCAGTTCCGCGGAACGTGTTTATGGGTTTTTTTACCTGGCGCATTTCTTTGAACTTGGCGATTTTATTCGGGGGAATCGACCTTCATTGGCCGACCATAGTTCATCATACTAGGCGTAGTTGATGTGAGAATAATAAAATATGTTTTGGATTCTGAGAAAACTGCTCAAAAACTATTCCATGAAATCTATTCGAGTTGGTTTTCATTCCATTTAACCTTCAATTTTTTCTAACGGTAGATTTCTGTCATCAAACGATACACATTTTTCCCATATCATTTTTCAAAATTCGGCATCGTTGGAACGAAACAAGGTGTCAAAAATAACATTCTGTTCATATCTCCGGAACAGTTATTGCAAACGAACTGAATTTTGATGAGGTGTTAACTTTATTCATGGTGCATATTCCTCAATGGACGTTTATTAATTTTTTTTGTATCAGTACCTAGCCTCCTTATGAATCTACGAAAAATACTAAAATACTTGAAAAAGATTAACGATTAAAATTCGACAAGATTTCCCAAAAATATCTAAATTCAAAGATAATTAATTCTGTATGCAGCCCTGGGGAATTTGAATTGTTTAAAATATTATCGCAACCCTTGCACCTACGTTGTCTGTCTGATTTTTGGATTATAATCAATACTTGATGTTGATACAGTCTAAATGCGAACATTTCAAAACTGACACCTACATGAACTTAAACTGAAATTACGAGCATTTTAACCTTGTAATACTAGTTAGTTTAAACCGAGGTTTAAACTTCTCTGAAGAGGCTCTAGAACCATGCAAAATAATGGGGGTTTCCAATAAGATGTGCTATTTTGAATAGCCCGCTATTTCGGTAGATGTTACTTTTGAAGCTGTAATTTTTTAACTTTTGACCAGTAGAAACTACGCCATTAATAAAAATGGAATGATACACGCTTCAACGACGCATTGAAATTATTAAAATTCACTATAACAAGCTATAACAAAAAAATCATTTTTTTAAACAAGCTTTTATAATAACAACACTCATCCGCCATCTTGAATTCCTCAATTTAGAAAAATTTTGATTTCCTACCCAGAAAACCCCCAGATACCAATTTTGAATAGAATCGGATCATAATTACAATACTCGTCCGCCATATTGTAGCCGCCATCTTGAATTTTTCAATTTTGACGGAAGAATCATCATTGTCGAACCCAAAAACCCCCAGATACTAATTTTGAATGGAATCGGATGATAATTACAAAACTCATCCGCCATTTTGG
Organism: Adalia bipunctata; assembly: GCA_910592335.1. Taxonomy (NCBI): domain Eukaryota; kingdom Metazoa; phylum Arthropoda; class Insecta; order Coleoptera; family Coccinellidae; genus Adalia; species Adalia bipunctata. Next base: position 27,246,858 of record OU342951.1, read on the forward strand.
AGCCGCCATTTTGTTTTTTTCTATAAAAAATTATTCATGATGCATTGTCACTAGAATTATGTACAGGGTGGGCAAAATTGGTGCTACATGAACTAAAACTTTTTAACCCGAGGAGATAGAGAAAAATGAATGGCACCTTATAGTCCTCTTTTTTCGAGAAACTGATAATGCCATCAACTGCATTCCTCTATCTTCTTTCGTTTCTGAGTAAGAGGCCAAAATTGAAATTTGGGCGATTTCAACTTTGGTCATTATCCCCGTTTCTGTTTATGCTAGGATGTTGAAATAAAAACATTATACAGGCACTTTTCTGATAGCAATCCAGTGGCGTACTCTGATTTTTTATAAAAGGTTCATTTGCTGAGTTATAACATAAAGTTGTGTTTTTTCTTATGGAAGCAGTAGTTTGAAATGACTTAGAAAGAATCGCCATTTTTTTCCCGTTTCAGAAATGTATCATTTGTTATACATCGCCCTCAGATTTGTTAAGATATTATGAAAAATATGGTTTGTATATGGAATTCGAATTATTGAGTAGGCTGAATCATAGAATTATGTGTCTCCACACATGGTGTAATTATTATTTCACAGTTGAATCACTTGCTGCCCCACTATTCTCATTCGCTAAAATGAAACATTTCAACATATCATATTTTTCGTAATTTTGAAATATCTCCATAATGCCGCCAACGATGACTTCAAATTTTAATAACTGACAGTTGTTTCAAACAGAGACCGCACTATAAAAGTATTCAAACGTGAATTAATAATAACACCATGCGTAGAGACACATAATTCTATGGTTCAGCCTACTCAATAATTCGAATTCCATATACAAACTATATTTTTCATTATATCTTAACGAATCTGAGGGCTATGTATAACATATGATACATTTCTGAAACGGGAAAAAAATGGCGATTCTTTCTAAGTCATTTCAAACTACTGTTTCCATAAGAAAAAACACAACTTAATGTTATAACTCAGCAAATGAACCTTTTATAAAAAATCAGGGTACGCCACTGGATTGCTATCAAAAAAGTGCCTGTATAATGTTTTTATTTCAACATCCTAGCCTAAACAGAAACAGAGATAATGACCAAAGTTGAAATGGCCCAAATTTCAATTTTGGCCTATAACTCGGAAACAAAAGAAGATGGAGGAATGCAGTTGATGGCATTATTAGTTTCTCGAAAAAAGAGGACTATAAGGTGCCATTCATTTTTCTCTATCTCCTCGGGTTAAAAAGTTTCAGTTCATGTAGCACCAATTTTGCCCACCCTGTACACCTGCCAAATTTCAAATCAATCGGACGATTAGAAGTGTGTCAAATTCAACTTGCAAGATTTGATTACAGACAGACAGACAGACACCGGGACAGGTGAAACTAAATAAAAGCTTGTAAAAATGGTGAAAATTTGAAATATCTTCTAAATGTAGATATTATTAGTAAAAACATGAAAAGAATTCAGACTTTATCTCCTTGTATCTAGAAAACGAAACGTTTGCGATCCCATGTTCATGGGACTTTTTTCTTGAAATAATACAAAAGAAGAGAGAGACCTCCATTCATTTGTACCTCCAATTCAGGGACACCCTGCATAGCAGGTTGTTAGTTCGCCACGAAAAATTTATAGAAGGTGAATTCCCATGGAGAAATTTAAAAAAATAACAGAAATGCAGTAGCCCCAAATATACAGAGTGTAACAGCCAAATGGAATAAATTCTATAACGAATAAATGAGGGGGTGTTAGAAAAAACGCTCGGACACGTCGATTTGTAATTGTAAATGCGCATATTTTTCAAGAAAATAATATTATATAGGGTGTTCCATGTGACCGTGGCCAATACCAACTTTCTTATTCCAAATGCAACCCCCTGTATATTATCTATTTTTTGGATTCTTCAGAAAATTCTAGACATAATTCATGTACAATGTCCTAAACCTATCTTCAACTTTTTCGGAAATATTAAGTGTTTTCAGATTTTTTACAAAAATTAACATTTCAAATGAAAATTATTTTATTTCACAAATTCGATACATTACACTCAATACTTATTTCCCATTTACCTCTTGATATGAAGAAAGTAAGCAAAAACCATTACTGAGAGGAAATTCAATTCTATACCAGATTAGCATGTTGCCAAGACGTTCGCGGCGAGCATTTTGAACATTTCCTACATTGATATTAATCTTTTTTTGTTTTTTTTTTTAATAATTAAGTAATAATCAGTATTACTTATTAGGTTTTAAGTGTAATGAACCGAATTTGTGAAATAAAATAATTTTTATTTAAAACGTTGATTTTTGCAATAAATCTGAAAACACTCAATACCTACTTCCGAAATAGTTAAAGATGACATTGGACATTGTGCATGAATTGTGTCTAGAATTCTCTGAAGAATCCAAAAAACACATAATATACAGGGGGTTGCATTTGAAATAAGAAAGTTGGTATTGGCTACGGTCACATGGAACACCCTATATAATATTATTTTCTTGAAAAATATGCGCATTTAAAATTACAAATCGACGTGTCCGAGCGTTTTTCCCAACACGCTCTCATTTATTCGTTATCGAATTTATTCCATTTGGCTGTTACACTCTGTATGTACCTACTCATTATCAGTACCGCATCTTCATGGTATACATACCTGATGAAGATTTTCAAAGCATAACTAAGGTGTGTACCTACTCCAAAAAACTGAGCGAATGTTGATGTTCATTTATACTTTCATTGCGCTCTTGTTCCCATAGGAACGAGATCGTTATGTATTTTTGTAACTGTCGAAAACAATGTAATAGATAAAATGAGTAACTTCAAAAATCGTCAGCTTGGTGCGGATTCAAGACCCGAATGTGTCCTCACTTCAGGTTATCGCTTTTATGATAATCTTAACATTCTGAATAATTCCCTCCCAATAACCAGCACAGTTGTAACTATCAGAAACTCAACTGCTAGTACTAACTGGTCTATTCTTGTTGACGATTGCGGCATTTGGAGCAGGAAATGGTGCTGCTATAGATTTGTCCCAAATTCATTAAAAGCCCTTCAGGATATGAGGTATGAATTCGTGTAGCGCATTAGCGATCCAAGCTTTAAGCCGGACCCCTTTGATAATAATTGAATTTAATCTTTGATAGTGTATCGAATAGTTCTGGAATTGAACTACGGATTGACTCGTGTGCAATAATGGATGTTGAATATTGATCAACCGATTTAGTACGAGTGAACGTTGATGATGTTATTGCGAACAAATGAACTGTGGAATATATCTCGATATATTGAGTGAGGAAGGATTCAAAGTATTTAAAATAATGTCAATATTTTATGTCTCCCCAGGATTATCGCAACCCCTACAACGATTCCGCGACTTGTAAGCGATAGCCGAGAAGTAATACTTAGTAATAGAACCTTCATCACTAATGAAACAACGACGCTTTGTGCTAGTCTCGTGCTTGTACAAGAGAGGCTTAGGTATGTTGTTCTCATACTCGTATTCGTGCCTATTCGGCGAGTATCTATCTGTTGTTTTTTAGACTGATAGATTTTTCGATAGGGATAACTGTGATTTGACCGAGAGTTGACAGTAGATAGAAGCCATGCTATTTTGACAATTCTGTTCAGTAAGCATTGACAATGTCATGGAAAGACTCAAGCCTCAACAACGTTTAAATATTGTTGAAATTTATTTCCAAAATCAGTGTTCTATTCGCCAAACTTGTAGAGCGCTTCGTGAAATTTAACGATACAAGATCCAACTGGTTCAAGAACTAAAGCCACTTGACCATAATAAGCGTCGTTTGTTTGCTGATTGGGCCCTAGAACAGCTTGATTCACTTTTTTACCGAAAAATTGTGTTTAGTGATGAAGCTCATTTCTGGTTGAACGGCTGCATAAACAAGCAAAAGTGCCATGTCTATGAAGTAAGCAGTGCCACTTGCGAGAAAATCAATAAAACCTATTGCATTAACTGTCGAATAATTGTCGAGAGTTTGTCGTGTCCTTAGTTTTTTTTCTACGGGGTGGCTTTGCTAATTTAACGTTAAGTTAGCAGAACCACAATATCGACCAAATATCATGAAAATAGTTATAAATAATTGTCGAAGTCCATATGAAGTAAAAAAAACACAAAAAATCCATTCCTTTCAGTTTATTTCACGCCTTTTTCACACGATTTCGTGATATTTCTGGAATTATCGCATTTTTGGAAACAGCGCATTCGTTATCGACTTTCTTTCTATTGCATTAATTGTCCAATACCTGTCCCGAATTTGTCGTGAATGAAAAAAAATTTGTCGCGTCCTTTGCTAACTTAACTTTAAGTTAGCAAAGCCACCCCGTAGAAAAAAAATTAAGGACGCGACACTTTCTTTTCTTTCACGACAAATTCGGGACAGGTATTCGACAATTAATGCAATCGAAAAAAAGTCAATAACGATTGCGTTGTTGCCAAAAATGCGATAATTCTAGGAATATCTCGAACTCGCGGGAAAAAGACGTGAAATAAACAAGAAGGAATGGATTTTTTGAGTTTTTTCACTTCATATGGACCGACAATTACTCGACTATTATTTATAACCATTTTCATGATATTTGGTCGATATTGAGGAAGTGGTTCTGCTAACCTAACGTTAAGTTAGCAAAGCCACCCCGTAGAAAAAAAACTAAGGACCGACAAACTAAAGATGTTTGAACGGCTTTATTTACGAAAGGATTTTCTCCAACAATGAACTTCGCTACAATCGAGATCTGAAACTAACCTGAAATTTTCAAGTTTCAATGTTTTTTCACTCCAAAGTAATCGTGTCTACATCCGACCGGACATAATTGAATTGACCACGGATTCGTCATCAGTGAGTCGAACCTTTCCGTTTGCGACCATTCTCGGTTCAAAATTTGACAGGTATACAGCTAATCTGGCGAAATGATATAGCCCCTCGTTTGAATAGGACGAAGGCTCAATAACATTATTACTTTGGGTACCAGTATCGCTAGTCAACTCATTCAATAATGACATAGGTTACTAATTCCATTTATACGACTAATTGAGTTAGACGGGAAGTTAACAAAAGTACATGTGATATTTCACGTAAAGAACACTTTAGTTTTTAAGTTCAGAACGTTTTCGTTTTTGGAATCTTCTATGACGAAGTGGAATTTCAACTGGATATTTTGAATGGCGTTATATACAACTAGGTTTATTGTTTTGCTTGGTAATTAAAACCAATGGTGCAGTTGAAACATCATTTTTTTAATTTTTTATTCAGTCTTTTCTATGGGGAGTATATACGTGACCTTATCAGACTCATCAGAGGATGGATTTAAATTATTTTCATCAGAAGTTTTTCCGTTGTGATCTTTCATATTCAATCATATCCAATAATTTTCAACTTCAAATGAGGAATATACTCGGGAATACATAATATAAAAATTTTGTGTTTGTTTCAGGTGAGTTCAGTTTCCTGATTATACCGACCTAAAATTTTCGTAAGTATGAAGTTTACCATAACATTGAATTCTTACTGATAACATCACAAACTATTCGATCTATAACATATCTGACAATACTATGCGAAAAAAGTATAGGCATGGAATGTTCTATTCATTACTTTCCACATGTATCAAAGAATTAGTATTGAAGAACATTTTCCTATAGGATGCCTTGGCCCAAATTTTCCAATTGGATATACCACTTCGACTATCAAAAGTTTTCAAATAAAATTTGTTTATAGCAATTTGTGTTGTCGTGAAAAGATTTAGTCGTATAGTATAGAAATTGTATCATTTATTAGCATTTTTTTTATAATCAGAGATTTAAGACTCTCTTGAACTCCGATATTTTGTTTTGAATATTTATTCTGATGCTTCTGATTGAAATTAAAAAGGCTACTAAAATTTTTTGAGTAATGAGTAAGGAGCTTTTGTGTCCTTGTTCAAATTAGCAGCTAGCAGGTCACTAGCAGTTATGTAGTGAATTTTTTCAAATCATTCTCGGCCAAAATTCGTCAATTATAGTTATAGACATTTACATTCGAAACTTTTGTTAATTCACCTTGAAGTAGGTGGTTCAGGACTAACATTTGATTTTAGGCATATGATTCCTGAGCGTTCGTTCCACTGTTACCATGTATGTTGTAGTTTGAGCCAGGAATGTTCTCAATCTGACAGCTGGTGCTAACGTAATTAAGCTACACGCAATATTTAGTCCATAGTCCATAAATTATAATATTTCTGATTTGAAATCATGTAAGCATTATTTGTCAGCTGTCAAAAAAATTTGTTTCTCGTGTTCTTGCATGCGAATCTGCCTACGAGGTGAATCTATTAACAAGGTGCATAAATGAGCGCTCAAAATCCTCTGACTTCATGAAAAATTTTCAATTTCTTCAGGAATGATAGCTCATTCAATGAGAGGAATAAATGTAAAACCACTAGGAATTTATAGTAACTGCTATTGGGTAGTATGATATATAGTGACTCTCGTGGAAACACTACGTTGATTTAATCCTATTCGATCAAGACGTGACATTTCTCGCTCAAATCGGTTGAAAGAAAGGATTCCCTACATTCTCGCCGTCACTTATGACATACAAGTGAAATTAACCGACTAACCTACATTTTTGCCGTAATTATTATAGCATTATCAGCACTTCGTACAGTGGAAGATTGTCTTGTTTATGCGCGAACCAGAGGTGTAGGGGAGATTGGGGCTACAGTTCCATTCTTTTTATTTTTTGAAGGGCTTCATATATTTTTTTAGTAAGCATTACTTGAGTGAGTTCATTCACTTTCAACCAGTAATGAGGTCTTTATTCAGGATTTTCCTCAACTTTTTGCAGCTAATACTACAGGAATTATTTCCCCACATGCTCCCGCTATTCCTTGGCGAAGATCTTCTGAAAGCTCAGGATTTGTTGTTGTAAAAAACCCTTTTTTCTTCAAGAAAAAGTACAATGATGTTGACGCTGGAGACCTTGTAGGTCATTCATAGTCGAGATAAAAGTGAAGGTGCTTTCTCGTGATCCTATGAATGTTTTCACGTGAAATTCTAGTTGTTTCTTCTAAACAGGGTGTTCCTAAATTGAACGTACAAACGAAAAGGGGAGATTCCTCAAGTAAGTTTGAGAAAAAGAAGTCCCATAAACATGGGGTCGCAAACGTTTTCGAGATACAGGGTGTAGTATTAGGGAGTATTTGAAAAAGTTATGAAAACAGGTGGATTGGACATCAGTCATGGCCTGCCAGATCCCCAGACTTGAATAGTTCAGATTTCTTTTCATACTAACTAGATTTTTATGACAATTTTGATTCTTCTGAGAATTTCGAGAGAATAGTTCAACATTTTTTTCTCGAAATCGGTAGCAGATATATGACAATACTACAAGGGACCGAAAAACTTAGTTAAACAACTAGTATGGGCCAGTAGATCTACCTTTTAAGCAGTTATCCTTATCGGTAGGCCTCCGATCGCGGAATATGAGCGCAGTTGTCAGATTGTGTTCCGTGCTTTCTCTATAGAAGGCTGTGGCCAAACTCTGACAGCTTACAGCTACAATGTCAAATAGTTCTCTGTGATCTCTGCAGATCGGGCGATTTTATAGGAGAAATGTCAAACTTTGATCAATTTTCCTGAAGAAATGGGGAAATTATGGAGAATATGAAAACCAAGCTATTTTGCGTTTTCCTCTTTCGATCCGTATATTTACATCACCGCCAGGATATCTGCGAAAAAAATTTTATCGAGTTTAAAATTGCCCTTTTTGCCGATTTTTTTCGCGATTTTCGCGAATTTTTTTAAAATACTTCTACATCGCCTAGAGGATCGAAATTTCGCCCACGTACGAATCGATCATTCCTCTTTCCGACCGTGTGAAAATTTCTCTCCTGTATCGCAGCTTCGCTGCGATTTCAAGATTCTTCTGGACCCACTTCTTCGACAGATTCCCCGGGCCGGTCCACCGAGTTACCATTTTAGTATAGTATAGAACAAAGCTTCTCTTTACATTTTTTTCATATTAACAGTTGCTCATCAAAAAAAAGTTCTGGAGGAAAACAGGTGACAGTGTTCCGGAAAAATATCACCCTGTAAATCTGCTATGTCACGTGGTGAGAACTCTCAAATATAATATCTATGCCAAATTTCAGCTGAATATCTTGTAAAGTGTAGATACTATGAGAAAAAAAATTGAAAAAAATTAAAAGTTAAACACATTTTGAACTATTCTCTCGAAATCCTCAGAAAAATCAAAATTGACATAAAGATCTAGTTGGTATGAAAAGAAATCTATATCAAGTCTGGGGATCTGGCGGGCCATGACTGATGTCCAATGTACCTGTTTGCATAACTTTCCTTCAAATACTCCCTAATAAACCTTCTACACCCTGTATTTCGAAAACGAAACGTTTGCGACCCCAAGTTTATGGGACCTTTTTTTTTCTTAAATTTACTGATGGAATCAGCTCCCCTTGTTGTTCGTACGTTCAATTTAGAAACACCCTGTATATCTGGTACCTACTTTAAACATTACCAGAATTGTAATCAGTGCAACCTTGTTTTGTTGGCAGAGGTTTTAGATCTCCATGAAATTGATCACGTATACTCCATTCACTTTTATAAAGTATACCGGTTGGCCATGGAATTTTGACATATTTCACTCTGTATTTTTTGAAAATGTTAGGTTATAGTCATTTTTCTGTCAGATGATTGAGCAATGTTGCCCTTTCTTCATAAGGGTCGTAGTAATTACGTATCGAAATGTTTATTTACTTTGGGAAAATAATGAATTTGAGAAAATATTATGTGAATTCAATAATTCCAGAGACCTGGCGAATGTTGAAGAAACTTTTTTCTCTGTTAATACTGGGAATATTTTACATATATTAACATGGTTGGAAGATTCAGTTATGCTATTTTCTCGAACGGAAGACAAGAATCGAGTGTTGAAATTTCACTGAAAAATAATGGCCAGAATAGTCCGTTACTTTGTGATAGTTTATTCGAAAAAAGAATCAAAGTACAATGGGATGAAATAACATATATACAGTATAATTCATAATGTAATTTCCTTACATAATTTCAATGGCATTACAGCTTAAGACAAAATTTTTTAACAATATTCAATTAGTAATTTTTCAAGAGAATTGCACACATGGAAGAGTTCAGGTGAAAACTTCTGATGTGAGCAGTACCTAATATTAAATTCAAAAAAGTCTACCCATGGAGGCTATGAATACAATCATTAATAAAGATTCTTTTTCAAACTGGCATATAATGATTGGATACAAAAACTTGAGAAAACGGTAACTCAATAAAGAAATTGGATTATAATTTATAAAACGTCCATAATTTTCAATCACAAAACATTATTTTCTAACATTGTTACATGTATATGTTTCTTTGAGAAAAATCATTAGGTCATTTGATGTATCAAGCAATATAGCATCTCCAAAGCAATTAGTATTAGCAAAACAGATTTGAACAGGATACCATACATTTTTAACTATGATATAAGAGCACAAAGATAAAAACCTCTCTGAGTAAGTATAGAGGTTTTGGAATTTTTTCAAAGAATAGGCTGGCATATTTATAATGGATGGAATCTTCTTTAGGAACAACATTTTATCTTTCTTTTGTATTAAGACTGACAAAATCTCTTGAAATCATATCTGCAACAGAAAAAAAAATAGAAAATCATCAGGAATAATAAATAATATAACCTACATTTGGTCCTTGACAACGAAGGTCTTCCGACCAGATCTGGCCCTCTAAGCAGGCCTACTTATATTGAGAAATTCTTTTCCAGATTCCTGATTGGTTATTTTTCTATCTAGGTGGTTTGCAGCAACTTCCTTTTCCATAGTATAGGCTTTTTGTCATTTTGTTCGATTCAGTTGAACCTCCTTGATCGTAGAAAATCTTCGATACAGTACTAGTTGAATAAGGAGGGTATTCGACATTTTTGCAATACTAGAATATCCAAACGTTAGGTCTTTCACACTGCCGGATAAAGGGTTCTGTTGAACTTACACTAGAAATGTTACTTTTGGAGATTTTGAACCTCCATCCATTTTGAATTTCCCCATTTTAAGTGGAAGAGACGAGTTCTCAGAATTTCCTCTACATATTATTCCATATCCATTAGATCATTGTTTGAGTCAGAGTCACCCTCAGAAAATTCTGAATCTGAATCAGATTCTCCCAATGAAATAATGAATGGAGGAATATCTGCTATTGGAAGATTACCCATGTGTTTCGTCCAGTCCTCTGTGATAAGTCTTTCACAATGGTGCACCAATAGAAGGAAATTCTTTGTCGTCTCTTTCACTTAAAATCCTCTTGATTGTGTTTATGTGCAGCTAAAAAATGGATATTCTTATAAAATATAATACCTTGGTTTTCACTCACATACGTTAAAAATGTTGGATAGCTGGTATGATAAAGTGTTGATTCCAAATTGATACTTTTTGAATGAGCCGATTTCAATTCTTCCTTATAGTTTGTCTCTGCTTTTTCGTCACTACCTTCGGCATTTTCAGTATCCTGGCGTGATGATTATATTCATATTTGTTAAAGTAAATGTGATCAACCCTTACCAAACAGTTTTTATAGTTTTTTATTTCAGAAAGCGAAATATCTTTCAAATGAATCAGACTTTTATTTTTTATTAATCAAACTTGACATTTCTCTTATCAGCACACTTATATAATTTAAAGACTTCAAGAAAATTGAGGGTAAATTAACATTGGCAACGTTATATAATTTTCACGAGTGCCAACCTGTGACTTTTCTTAGTGAAAAAACTTGATAAACCTAAAACTTGGCCAACCGGGATACTTTATAAATGTGAATGGAGTATATGGATAAGTGGTATTTTTACCGAATTATCGATTAACTTCCAGAAGTTTCATTGTTTTTGAAATAAATACACCATGATGGTTTGGATCGTTTTAAAATACCAGTTCGGAAATAAAAGTTGTGAACATACTCACTACAGCATTGAACGAGTGGATGAATATTGTCTAGTGGACCAATAAAATAATCAAAACCTTTGGCGCGATACGACAACGAATGAAGACTGACCACTCAATGGCATAGGAAATCTCCCCCTGTCCAGGCTCCTATGCCATTGAGTGAGATCAGTCATTTATTCGTTATCGTATCGCTCCGAGGGTTTTGATTATTTTATTGGTCAACTAGACAATATTCATCCACTCGTTCAACGCTGCAGTGGGTATGTTCACAACTTTTATTTTCGAACCGGTATGTACCTACCTAGTTGAAATATGGGTAGATATTCATCTCATTTCCAGAATATGAATTGTTTATTTCTTGGGAAATCTAGGGAGGCCAAGGCTTTTTTGACAATGTGTGTAAATATCCACCTCGTACATATCAGCTAGGGTTGCCTAGGTAAGGTGGATGTCACAGTTGCTTACCAGAATTGCTATTTTCCACCAACTGGCAACTGCCATTACATACGCTGAGTGTAATCCGTTAAAACACACGGAACGTTGTGAATCGAATGGTCAAGTTAATAGGGTACTTAACGCCATTTTATTTCCTTTATCTTCAACAACCTCAGGAAATAATCATGGGCGGAACATCCGGGATAATCCCCTGTATGAAATTTTGTTGTATACAGGGTGTTTCACCATAAACTGGACAAACATATATAGCCGTGTAGTTGACATCGGGAAAGTCATTTTTGCCTTATGACATATACCCCGTTTTCGACGCATTAGCGAGATACAGGGTGTTTAATGTCAACTTTGAGCAATATTCTGATGACTGTGGTGAGTTATGCGTGACATTTCAAATAAGGGTTTCTGGTCACATCTCAGTATTTTTTAGGGCTCAATTCAATTGTGTTGTAGAATTTGGAAAAAAAAATTCAAAATGGCGGAAAACCTGCAAAGTTGGAATTTTTTTTTCTTGGTTGCCAATTCGGAAAGCATAATCTCAATGTACTCGATTTTCTAAGATATTCCGTGAAAAAATTTTTTCAAAATTCGAACTCAACTTTTTTTTTACATGTCCTCAGTGAAAAAAAAATTTCGCCCAAAATGTTTGGAATTTTTTATGGTTGAACTATCTTTAATTTTGAATACTTGGGTGAAAACAGAATGAAAAAATATCCATTAGTTTTCTTTTTGTAGGCTTCCAAAGATTACGCTCGGTGTACTTTCTTAATTTTTATTTGAGAAACTGGAGGCCGTACGAAGGTCAAAATTGTGCTGATGGGCTGCCAGAACGACTCGGATAAAAATATGAAATTATAAACAAAAATTTTTTTTTTCCAAAAACTTTGGTAGGAATCGAACTCTACGAGTATGAATTGGATTAATTCTAATCCTATAAATCTCCCTTGCCAAAGCAACCCAAGTAAATCGAGAGTGTAGAGTTCGAATCTTACCAAAGTTTCTTGGGAAAATAAAAAAAAACAAAAATTTTGTTTTAAATTTTGTTTTTATTTTTTCGAAAAAAAATTTTTTTGGTTCATAAATTCATATTTCTATCTGGGTCATTCTGGCAGCCCAGCGGCACAATTTTGGCCTTCGTACGGCCTCCGGTTTTTCAAATAAAAATTATGAAAGTACTCCGAGCGTAATCTTTGGAAGGCTACAAAAAGAAAACCACTCGATATTTTTTTATTCTGTTTGCACCCAAGTATTCAGAATTAAAGATAGTTCAACCATAAAAAATTCCAAAACTTTTAGGCGAAGTTTTTTTTTCACTGAAGACATGTAAAAAAAAAGTTGAGTTCGAATTTTGAAAAAATTTTTTCACGGAAAATCTTAGAAAATCGAGTACGTTCAAATAGTGCTTTCCAAATTGGCAACCGAGAAAAAAAAATTCAAACTTTGCAGGCTTTCCGCCATTTTGAACTTTTTTTGCAAAATTTTACACCACAATTCAATTGAGCCCTCAGAAATACTAAGATATGACCAGAAACCGTTATTTCAGATGTCACGCATAAGTCACCACAGTTATCGGAATATTGCTCAAAGTTGACATTAAACACCCTGTATCTCGCTTATGCGTCGAAAACGGGGAATATGTCATGAGGCAAAAATGACTTTCTCGATGTCATCTACACGGCTATATATGTTTGTCCAGTTTATGGTGAAACACCCTGTATACTTAGCTGGAATTATCAAAGTAGCGTAAAAATTTTTACGAGTTTAGGAATTTTCGGCTTCACGAATATGTTGCTGCCAGCGCCAGCTCTTTGAATGTCAAAGGCAATAGTAATGTAGCCTCTGCTCATGAACTCGCATGGTGCACAAGGCGGATGGAGCTAAATGAACCATCCTGCTTGTCCCATACCGTCAATATTAAGATTCATTTTATGCTCAATTTACCAACTCGTTATCTGAAATAAATCATTCCGCGCCGTGTGGTATCCGAACCAATTTCACGGAAGCTAACAACATTCTTGTGCAAGTTAACAGTCTTTACATGCACACTCTGATGGACCGTGAACTGTGAAATATATCGTTTTTTCTCGTTCTCACCACGAAGAAACAGGAGATTCTCGACTCTTCTGAAATAAGGTAACATATTATACAGGGTGAGCCAGGGGTGCGTAAATGATCCATAACTTCGTTTCTATTCGAACTATCGACTTGATTGTTACCCAAACGGTAAGTGGCACAGATACTGAAAATATTTTATCCACATACAGGATGTCCGAAAATGAAATACATACCTATACTCCATTCACTTTCATGAAATATCCTCGGAAATATCCCGATTGGCCAAGATTTAGGTTTATCAAGTTTTTTACTTATAACTGAAGCAGGTTGGTACTAGTGAAATGTCAAATAATTCTCAGAGACGTTGCCAATGTGACACAGGTTTCGATCTCTGAGGTCGATCGGTGGGTTTCACAAAGCGTGATCACCGGTGATTCGAGATCAACGGCTTGATTCTCTGATTTTTGAACTGTCAAATCGAGTTGATTCTAGATCAAGCTCAGATCAGCGGTGATTACGCTTTTTGAAACCCACCTGATGAGTATCAAATATATATAGGAGTATAGAATTTTTTAAGTACATCCCACTAATTTTCATAAATCTTTGTATTTCCACTTAATTGTCGATAAAACGCTCCTAGGTTTTTTTGACTTATCTTCATTAGTTTTTAACCTATGTCAATTTATGTGTCGAGCGTAGACCCACAGAAACAGAACACGAAATCGTTCAACATAATTCCCTCCTGCGTAGTATTTTTCTTTATAACACAGCGCTAATATATTATTTCACCAATCTTCACCGATAAATTGCAATCAGCTTTTGCATCCTATTATGAAATGAAAGGACCCCGCACTTTTTCTATGGGAAATGGCGTTCCGTCAAATTTTCTAAAATTTTCGTATGATGTAGTACTCGACCTACTGATCAAAAATGTCCATGGCCCCAACTCAATCCTATGACTAGTTTTTGAGATACAGGGCGTTGAAGTTGAGAATTACCCACTTTTACTACGCCCGTATCTCGGAACAGAAACGAATGAACTTCAATTTTTCTCAAGAAACATTTCATTACATCCCCAAGTAGCAAGCATATAGAGGAATATGACCGAAAATCGTTACGAATACAGGGTAATCCTTAATTGAACTGCTACTGCTACTGGGTGATCCATTATTTTAGAAACTATTCTCAAGGAAGGTTAAATGGATACCCTGTATTTATGGGTAGATTCAAGGTGTTTGTTTGATTTTTTTAGAACATATCATCATGGACTTCAAAGAATATAGGGTGATTCAGTCATGAAATGAACTTTGAACCTCACGAAAATACCCTAAAACCACCTCTTTTTTTCATCACCCTCTATTATAAGATCAAATCCGAGGAGGTGGGAGTTTTCTTTTACCATTGTACTTGATATAAAAACATCCATACGGCTGAGAGTTTTTATCCACTTCCTATGACCAGATTTTTTTTTATGTAATATGAAAATTATTTATTTATGTTATTCTATTCTTATACCAGCTAAAAATCTGGTCATAGGAAGTGGATAAAAACTCTCAGCCGTATGCATGTTTTTATATCAAGTACAATGGTAAAAGAAAACTCCCACCTCCTCGGATTTGATCTTATAATAGAGAGTGATGAAAAAAAGAGGTGGTTTTAGGGTATTTTCGTGAGGTTCAAAGGTCATTTCATGACTGAATCACCCTGTATTCTTTGAAGTCCATGATGATATGTTCTAAAAAAATCAAACAAACACCTTGAATCTACCCATAAATACAGGGTATCCATTTAACCTTCCTTGAGAATAGTTTCTAAAATAATGGATCACCCAGTATGAATTCTGGGTATTTCAGACTTTTTCGATGTAACAACAACATATCTAGTGTAATAGTTCATTTTGCGGACGTTCTCACTCTGGAACTGACATATTTTATACTTTCCATATCGGGCATGCATTCAATTATGGATTACCCTGTATCCGTAACGATTTTCGGTCATATTTCTCTATATGCTTGCTCCTTGGGGATGTAATGAAATGTTTCTTGAGAAAAATTGAAGTTCATTCGATTCTGTTCCGAGATACGGGCGTAGTAAAAGTTGGTTATTCTCAACTTCAACGCCCTGTATCTCAAAAACTAGTCATAGGATTGAGTTGGGGTCATGGAGACTTTTGATCAGTAGGTCGAGTACTACATTATACCGAAATTTTAGAAAATTTGACGGAACGCCATTTCCCATAGAAAAAGTGCGGGGTCCTTTCTCTTTGAGTTTGATGAATCTTGAAACTATTCATAGTTCAAATGCCGAGGTGCCAAAAATGTTCAAATAAATGATGCCACACAAAATTACGACCGCTGTCTCAAAATACCACCTCTTATCTCTATTCCATTCATCCAAGTACGTTCTCTTCGTGATATGGGTACCTACGTAGACAATATACATGCATTACCGGACGCTTATGGAATACATTTTACAGCGGAAGTCCTAACAAGCGTGGAAAAGAACTATACACGATCCTCGTCTTTTGTGATACTTATGCTTTCAGTATCAGTTTAATTGTTAATTAGTTTCTATGAACCCGTAATTATCTTACAATTTGATACCATTAATATTTTGTTTCGTCCGAGAATTGTGATTCATATTATTTTTTTTATGTATTTCTGTTACCGTAATCTCACTAAATACACATAAATTGTATGTGATTAAAAAGTAAGATAAAATTTCGAATAAATATGAAAAAGCTCTTGGGGTCAGGGGCAGGCATTTGAGCCCCCGTTCATCTACTTTGTAGGAAGATTATCCAGTTGAAGAAACTGATTGCAAAAATGGAATTTTTTTCCTCGATAACTCCTCCGAATTTTTTATGAATTTGATCTCGATCTGATCCTTAGTTTTGAAATGATCGAGAAAATGAAATTTGGAACGGCCAAGTATTATTGTGTCTACGGGAGGAAGGACAGAATTGAATTTGGGTGTGTAGGCATTGGGAAAACAGCTTTGGCTCATGTAGATGTTTTATTCATTTTGTTGAATACCTTCAAAAAAGAGGTGATAAGAACTTTAGCATTTTCTCTCAGGAAATAACGAGAGCTTTCCGAAATTTAAAAAACTGAACCGTTTTCGAGATACAGTCTTCTCAACAGAAATACATTGACAAAAAATGCTGTAATTTGTAAACGAACAACGTAAATGTCAAGAGTATTTCTGTCAAATTTATGAAATTTGGTTAGTGCACGTATTTATCAAAATAATGTCTGTTGGAAATGAAAAGTTTGGTTGATTTGTTCGCCATAAATACTCCATTCACAATTATAAAATCACAACTCTGGCCTTGGAAATTGTACACATTCCACTCTGTATCGAAGTTATGACGTTTTTCAAAATATTTTTATGTGCCTAGTAAACACTATGTTGCCCTTTCTACATTCTTAGCGTATTTCTCAGAATGTATATTTAATTTTGGAGAACACAACAGAAAATTGTGAACAATATTCTACATGTAAAGGAGTTTTTGAATTTATGATTGTAAAGATTTATCGATGTGCTTTGTTTTCATCATGATATTGTATGTGATATGATTGGGAGGGTGCATAACATTTCTATTTCTAATATTTCTTTATTTCAACTAAATAACAGTTTTATTCATTCATCACAAAGGAAATAAACATAACTAAATTAACGAATTTGTTTGCAGAGAAACTAATAATTTCAATTCAATAGTAATTGAGTTTTGGTTATTTTTGGTTATAAATCAATAAGCAAGAATGTCAATTCCTGAAAGCTTTATAGATATACATTTCATTTATTTGATCTTATGAGCAAGGAGTAAAATATTCTGACTGTATAGTAATTTATCAGTTTAAAAAATATTCATACATTACTACCACAGTAGGTTTGTACAAATAAAATGGAATAGGTCAAACATATGCTTCACATTCATCATTCACCTGTTCTAAAATAAGACACAAACTCCTGGTATGTATATGGAAAAAACCGATGTATTCTGGTTCAATATAGCCTATTTCTACTTTCGGCAAAGGATTGATAGGAATGAAAGCTCCAGTGACACATTTCAATTCATCGGAATCTGAATTCAACTAACGTTGAATGCAATATAGTCATATTTCTTATTTTTTTCAGCTTTTTCGACGTGTTTTTTTCTGAAACGTGAAAACGATCAACAATAATCATTTAGAGACCGATGATGGCCATCCAGAACCCGTTTAGGTACCAACTTACGAAAATCGTGCAATTTCATTCTGCAAGTTCTTTCCTCATAATTCCTCGAAAATCCTACCTGAACCATATTTTCCGAACGCTTTCGTTAGAAGATCGTATAAGGAAGCCTCTTTTGTCCATTTACACATTCCAAATAAATTTTGAGCACCAAAAACGATACCGAAACTAACCAAACTTCTAGAATCTAGGGGAACGGAATTTCGTTTGAAATCTTTCTAAACGGCCAGATACCTAAAAAAAACTTCGTTATCAAGTGTAAAAAGGTCGATAAGTACTTACTTTCGCTTTATTTATGCTTATAAATCGATTTTTGGTCCAATTCAAATTTGCCGTTCGTACTCACGCCAAAAGTCGTGAAAGGAAAAAATGACACTTGCACGAAACTTCTTCTGGACGACGAAGAACGGAAAAATAGGCGATTTCCTATCTCCTATTTCGCCCCAAAATCGCCGATCGATTCGAACTAACAAAATGTGGAATATCTTTGATACTTTTACTTTGATGTAAACAAAGGAACTGGCAACGTCGTCTTGTCATTAACGATATTTTCTGTACGCGCACAGACTTTTCATCAGGTGCACCAACTCCTGAAAACGAAACCATGACCTCCTATGCTCGCTCCTATGTGATTAAATAAAAGTGAATGGAGTATTTGTATAAATGATTTGTAATTAGTTAGGAGTTGTCAAGTATGACAGTTGAGATAAAATAGAAGAGTTTATCAGTAGTAATATCCCTAGGACATGGAAATTATTTATTTATTAAAAGTACTAGTGAAAGCACAATAATTAAAATTTAAATTAACATGAGATTCGGTGCTGTTCTCTTCTAGAGGAGATCTATTACAACGCATAATATTTATGATCTTGTTGTGGTGTTCTTGATGGAGATTTGAGTATGGTTCTATAGAATCCTGATTGCTACGACAAGTAATTTTCAGCAGTTGTTGTTCTCAAGGGCGTCGCCAGGGTGGGAAGGGGGGGGGGGGGGGCAGCTGCCCCCCCTTCCCTAGAGTTCCAGAAATTTCTTGAAAACTCATGAAATAATAGCATAATAAACGAAAATCAGTTCATTTTTTCTATTCTGATTGTTTATTGACATATTCGATTCTTCAAGGAATGTAATTTAAGATCAACAATAAGCAGCTTATTCAGATACTGCACGAAGACAAGAAAATAATTCTTTTCTATTGAATGCATCTGGAATAATATTCCATCTTTGTCTCAATGTTTCTCTCTCAGGTGGATTTGGAAACGAATTCAATACTCGCACATTTTACGGTAACGAAATGTCGAATACTGGGCAAATGTGTCCAAACTCCCCAGCAGGTTGAAATTCTCAGTGTTGAGGAACAAAACAAAGATTTCGCTGCAGGTATGGAAACATCCCAAACTTCTGTATTGTGAGCGAATACCTCGTGAAACATCGAACCCAAAAAAGTGCAGATAATGAAAGTAGTTCTGATGGCGTTTAGAAGTTAGGACGAGTCTGAGCAACACCTGCCATACCTGTTTTCAGGTAAAAGAAATAGACAAAAACGCGAACTGAAGGTTCTATCTTATTTACGAAACTATATGGATTTCGGTTTTCATTAAAGTAGAGCAGAGAATGAACAAGGTACTACAAAATATTTACGAAGGTGGACCGAATGAGTTTGGTTGAACGAGTACCTGTTGGTTTTCTTCTTTAATGTGAAGGTTTACGACATAATGGAGCTGGTGAAGATATTTTTCCTTGACGAATATTGAAAAAAATATGAAAGAAACTACCTGAGGTAAGAAGTAACCCATTCAGAAACTGAGACCGCCAACGCTGCTTTGCTGCAAGATAAAAAATAAATACCGATCTTCTAATTGCACGATGATAGCAATTTTTTGGGTAATTATTTGAGCGTTTGTCTCAGGACCAGAACTGAGCAATATTCAGTCGTTAGAGTTAATGGAAATCGTTCAATTGTTCATATCTGAACAAATTCTCTGATGATGAGACGAATCGATATTACTTATTCTTGAACTGTGGGATTTTTATACACTTTTGAAGGGAAAAACTGCTTAGTCGCATTGAACATTCTTTGTCGCAGACTATTGGCTTCCTGACCTATTTCCTCTTTTGGTGGCAAAACGCTCTACGGCTGAGTGCTTCGTTCATCAGGATCTTTCCGACAGTCTAACACAAATATGATAAATTCCAGCTTTCCATTCATTCCAGATATGTATTAATTCATTTTACCAAAATGATACCTAGATGCTAAACATCTGTATATGTATCACATTCAGATATAAGTTTTTTATAAAGGGAAAAATGATTCTATATAATATACAGGGTGTTTCTTGATAAGTGTATCAATGGTCAACTGTAGATTTCTCATGAAAAAAATAACATTTTTTTCTCTTCCATTCTTTCCTCCGAGTTTTCGTTTCCGAGATAAAGTATGTATACCATTCATTTGGTCAAGTGAAAATAAAGTGAATTTATTTATTTATTTCATTTATTTATATATATTTCGAAGCATGAGCGAGGTGCATGGTATTTAATGTCAACTTTGAGCAATATTCTAATAACCGTGGCAAGTTATGGTAAAAATAAATTTCTCGATGCTATCTACACGGCTATATATATATGTTTGTCCAGTTCATGGTGGAACACGCTATATGCACTGCGCAAAAAAATTAACGCACATTATGGAAATCTCAAATTTATTCTACAAATGAAGGTGTTCTCAATGATAATTATTTTTATCAGAATTATGCATGCATATATTATCCACTTTCAACGTTTTTCTTCAATACAGATGTTTTCTCCCAGCAGGAATAAAAAAAGATGATATTATCAGATTTTGAATGTATTGGCTCCATTCTAAAATCAGTTGTTCTCGATCAATTCTAGTGATCAATAGTTTTTCTTTCGTTTGATTTTCTACACTCGATCGCTATGCAACGCGAAACACGCAATTTGACCCAAGAGGAATGTGCCCAAGCGGTAGTTTTGCGAGAAGAAGGGTGGACATACACAAGAATTGCAGAAAGGTTTGGAGTTTCCCATACAAGTGTGTCCAGAATGTTGCAGCGATTCAGGGAGACAGGTATGAATGTCTGAAGACCAGGACAGGGTAGACCACGGGTAAAAACTGCCATTCAAGAACGTTACTTGAAAGTTTCTTCGTTGAGACAACGGTTTGCAACCGCTCGCCTGCTTCAAAATCAGCTTGAGCAAACTCATGAGGTGCAAATTAGCACTTAGACAATAAGAAATTGCCTCAGAGAATATGATTTAAGGCCTCGTGTCGCGGCAAGAGGCCCAGCTCTTACCCCAGCCCATCGAAGGGCGCGTTTGGATTTTGCGAGAGAGCATATCCATTGGGAAGAGGCCGATTGGGAAAGAGTTCTCTTCACAGATGAGTCTAGATTCTGCCTCTACCATTGTGATCGACGTTCCCTTGTATACAGACGTCCACATGAAAGATATGCTCAGTGCAATTTCCTGAATACTACTGGTTTCGGGGGAGGATCGATTATGGTATGGGGTGGAATATCTTTGACTGCTCGCACAGACCTAGTGGTCGTTGATAATGGAGCTATGAATTCCGATAAGTATACAAGGAACATTCATGAAGAGCATGTAGTGCCATTTGCCCCATAACTGGTGAAAATTTCATTTTTATGGACGATAATGCCAGACCCCATCGTGCGCGCATCGTCCATGAGTACCTTGAAGAGGTTGAAGTCTCTCGATTGGAATGGCCAGCAAGAAGTCCAGATCTCAATCCGATTGAGCAGGTTTGGGACAACCTCAATAGAAGGCTGAGAGGTTCAGAAAATCATCCAGCTACTCTTAATGACTTAGGAATCCAACTCGGAGAAATCTGGGAAGGATTAGATCAGAACATTTTAAGATCACTCATTTTGAGTATGAACCGTCGTTGCCGAGTAATTAACGCAAGGGGTGGAAAAACCAAGTACTAAATCACTTATCAGCATTTCAATATTTTGAAAATTGTTCATTTCTCTTCTTTCACACAAGATTCGGTGAAATCCTGAATTTTTCTTCCATTTAATGTGTCTTGTTTCGTTCAAAACCTTCCCGAGAGAACATAAAAATAAGTTATAAAGCTCGTTATAAAGTCAATGTAGAGTTAACTTTCATTAAAATTGAGATTTTCAGAATGTGCGTTAATTTTTTTGCGCAGTGTAGATGAAAAGTTGTCCGTGAAGCCGTTGTGAAGGAAATTTTTTTTATATTAAGGGTGAGTTTATATTCGTGAAGCCATATTTTGTTTTTTTCCATGGCTCTACTCGAGTTGTCTTTGAACGTATACGTAGGCCAACTGTTACCTTTTATAATCAAAGCTGTATCATCAGCATATGTTACAATTATTGTCCACTCCACTTGAATTTGTAGGAGTGAATTTCGATATGAAGTTAATAGAATTAGACCAAGTACGGAATTCCCATCTTAATTTCTCGTTTATTATCACTAAATATGTTCGATATTTTTGTCATTCATTGTCTTTTGTGCAATCTCTCCTAACTGATTCGAGATTAACTTAACGGATTCCTTATTTAGAAAGACTATTCAACGATATGTCATGTCCATGAAAATAGCTGCAAATTTTCCTTTGGAAATGGGCGATATTTTCAGCACTCTTGAATTTTTCTTTTCATTACATCCAATCTCTCATTCTGTAAAGTTTCTGTAGTGACCATTGAAAATTCTCAAATTCAAAGATTGAACAGGTTTATCTCCAGTTGTAATGTAAAACTTTTTTCAGTGTCACCACTTACACATTACCTCTACAAGCACATACAATCTTCATGTTACAACCAGCGGCAACTTTACATAATACTCAAAAATTACCGCAATTACCCCAATCATTTTCCATTTACTCACTTCCATTACACCCGAGTCATTACATCAATATTCGAACCGATCCCCAGGTTCTAACGAGATCTGGGTGCTTCGTGCAGAAAAAAAAGAGGCCGTGGAATTGGACGCTGAGGGGCGTACGTCCCCTCACAGCTGTTCGGCGTGCAGAGGATAAGGCATGTGGTTCCACATCTGCTCGTTTTCAAACCAGCCAGACCAGACTACCGTCGAACGAAGGCGAAAAAGTCCCGCTGCAGCTTCCGAACTCGAACTTTCACAGCATCACGAGGACCATCATCCATACGAAAATAATACCTAGTCCTGATTTGAATAGTCGCTCGGAGCGATGGATTCAAGTCCAACCTACACTGATCCGCTGACTTAAAATTTACGAGTCTATCAACAATTGATTGGTGCAGTTCTAGAGCACATGGTGTGGCACGTTCTTCAGCAAGGACGACCGCAGACGACAGACAGTCGATGGTCGATTGTTTCGAAGGTTTGCCTCTCGTTTTACGAAAGACGAAAACCTAATTGGATTCAGTGGCCCTTCGAGATTTACTACTGATGTTGACCTATAAAATGTTGGATGAACATCTGCTATTCTCAAGCTTTTGACTTTACGTATAGATTATAGATATCGAAGATCATGATTAGTTTGTGAAAATCCTTTAAAGCAAGACGGTGGTTTCAAAATTGAGGACGGTTATTGTGATTATACAGGGTGTTTCAAAGCAAGACCGAAAAATTGAGGGGGTGATTCCTTGTTCAAAATGAAGGGTAGTTTGTTTTATAAATGTTGGGGAGATATCGCGGTTCAAAGATGGCAGAGAAACAAAATTTAAAGAAAAACTTACGCAACGACTTGGATAAAATTAAATTGGGATAGTCTTATTCGGTTGGAACATTTTTCATCTCCTGTATTTTTCTCGTGAAATGTACTGTTTCGAAATGTGAATCATTTACATAATATGTCGTTCTTAACCCTTTTCCGACACGTAACGTAATGATTTACATTTCGAATCTTTATTTCAAAATGATACATTTTACGAGAAAAATGCAGGAGATGGAAAAGTTGATAACCAAAAGAGGCTATCCGAATTTAATTCTATCCAAGTCGTTGCGTAAGTTTTTCTTAAAATTGAGTTAACAAAAATGATAGGGGTTGTCTACGTCAACACCCATCACTCATTCTAAAAATATGAAAAAATATCCAAAAAGTGTGTTTTCATAATAGTTATAATACTTCCATATAATTCTATGGCTCTTCGTTTTCAACATACAAAATAAAAACATCATTTTCCGCCATCTTCGAACCGCGATATCTATACTCCATTCACTTTTATAAAGTATCGCGGTTTGCCATGAAATTTTGATACATTTCACCGCGTATATTTTGAAAATGTTAGGTTATGGTCATTGCACTGTCAGATACGCCCACAACGTTGTCGTTTCTGCTAAAAAATCGTAGTAATTACGTATTTATCAAAATGTTCATTTACTTTGGGAAATTAATGAATTTGAGAAAATATTATGTCGATTCAGGAGATATTTAAATACATTTTTGCACAACCTGAAATACTCCAGCATGAAAATGTAGTAGTTCATTTACAAAGTTGAAAAAGAGTAAATAGAAAGTAGACCTGGCAATGTCGTTTGATTTTCACGAGTGCCAACCTGCTTCTGTTTTAACTGAAAAACCTTGATAAACCTAATTCATGGCCAACCGCAATACTTCATAAAAGTGAATGGAGTATACCTAACGTACGACTTTTGACCCAACATATATACAGGGTCTTTCACGAGGAACCTCACCCATATTTATACGGGAAACTACTGAACGTATTTTCATGAAATTCAGCACTTATAAGTATTTCACGATGCTGATGAAATCTAAAATATTTTCAAGGCATGAGCACCTCCGGTTTTTCCGGAAATGACGTCAACTTCCGTTTTTCAAATTAGAACACCATTTTTTTATTGCAGAAATAGATTCCTTGAAAAATTTCAAGTTATTTTGATGTAACATTTTTCAGTTTTGGTTGGAAAATTCTCTCTGAGCGGGAAAATTCGAAAAAAAAAATCGAAATTAGAGCTCCGCTGAAACAAGAATAACTTCGAGGTTTTTGGATGGAAAATTTTCATTTTTGGGATTTTTCAAGATGTAAGATTGATGTATCCACTTTAAAAATCGAAATCGCGATTCATGATACAGGGGGTGAAAAAATCGCTTTCAAAGTTAGGGATGACAAAATCGTGAAAAATCAATTTTTTCAAATTAGAACCCCATTTTTTTATGACAGATATTGAATCTACCTTAAAAAATAATGTGAGTGTATGCATCACACCCTTGCCCTAAAATGGATATTTTCTGAGTTAATATCCACTTTAGGGCAAGGGTGTGATGCATACACTCACATTATTTTTCAACGTAGATTACATATCTGCCATAAAAAAATGGGGTTCTAATTTGAAAAAATTGATTTTTCACGATTTTGTCATCCCTAACTTTGAAAGCGATTTTTTCACCCCCTGTATCATGAATCGCGATTTCGATTTTTAAAGTGGATACATCAATATTACATCTTGAAAAATCCCTTCATTCTGAACAAGGAATCACCCCTTTCATTCTTTCGGTGTTATTCAGGTGTTATTCTTTCTGTAGTTCGATTTTAAACAAGATTTTTGAGTAGTAGGTGATGGTTTGTTCGTTAAAATCGAAATGGTAATGAGGTCCTAGATTATGATTTTGATCATCATACTTTTGCCATAATCTTTACTTTCAAAATAGTGGCTTGGAAATGACAAACCGTCACACGTTAAGGATAGAGTCGCTTTTCATCAATAACTCTTAGGTTTTTCGAGCCCCAGATGTGGCAGTTTTGCTTGTTGACGAAGCCACCGAGGTGGTAATGGGCCTCATCACTCAAGATGATTTTTCGATGGAATTCCGGATCATTTTCATGCATTTAAAAACCCCATCAGCAAATATGATCGGCCGGCGTGAGTTCTTGTGTTAACTGAACTTTATATTCTTCACATCACTAACTTGAACCAGAAGCTCAAATTTTTTCACCAATTTCGATCCAAAAATGTTCGAGTTTTACGAACCGACTCTACCAAATTTTTTCCATTTTTTTATACATATTGAATTTTAATTATTTCAATGTGTTCTTGAAGCGTGTATCGTTCCATTTTCATTGATGGCGTAGTTTCTACTTGTCAAATGTCAAAAAATCACAGCATACAAAAGTGACATCTACCGAAATAGCGGGCTATTCAAAATAACGCCTCTTATTGGAAAACCCTTTAGTATTGTCTGAAACTTTGAAAGCTTATTTTACTCCCTGTTTAATGCTCATTTTTCGGTGCTGGATGTAGAATGTTCTCATCAAAATAAACTATGTAATTTGATTGAGCCAATAGTGTGTCCCAGACTGAAAACCAGGTATGTCCCCTGTGAATAAATTGAACATCCCAAGAATACTTTTCGGGGTTTGAGACTTGATTTACAATACAATCATTCAAACGCTCGGACGACAATAACTGCATTCTTCATTTCTGGTGACGGGTCGATGTTGTCATGTTGAGAAACCATCAATTCCATTTCATCTTGGGCATTGTTTGGTGCTTCCATTTAATGCCACAGACGACCCCCGGTATAAAACGTAGACTGTCTGACCTGAGAGTGAGAACTCTCGATAAAGTTCAAATTTCTGAAACGTTGACTGTTGACCTTGCCGCGGTGGTCGGGAATTCTCTACCCATATCTCCAGGTGATTACTATGTAATTGTAGGGGACCGATCAAACGTATATCTGGATGAGTCAACTATTTCGTGCGGTTACAGACGACACTGGAACGATATTTTCGCGAAGTAATTTGAAGGGATACAAGCACAGAAATGCTGAAGTTGCGTGATGACTGTACTGCTAAATATGGATTGATATTTTGGAAGTATGCACGCCTCCAAAGCGAAATTTATTCTATTTTTTCTGTTACACACACGCAGTAATTCTTTCTGTATATAAATTCACTTTTAATTCTGATGAAAGAAACATTAGAATCGAACAATGAGCTATCAACAGCATTTGTCAATAAATTCTGTTTTTCTGTTGGTCCTAGGGCTGTCATACCTCCCGATTTAGGCGGGAGTCTCCCGATTTCTCACACGCCCTCCCGCTTTTCAAACTGAGCTTGAAACCTCCCGATTTTTCGGGAATCCTATAGGAAATCCCGAATTTACATAGATTTAATCAATAAATATGAATATTCTGAAGATACATCGAAGTACACATAGGTTACAGATTGACGACTCTTGGTTTAGTCCTCTGCAAATTTGTTGTTTGTCGTAATACCTGCCTAGGGGCGGGGTGTGTAGGAATTGAAAATTTTTTTCTCCCGCTTTTCGTTTCCGGAAATCTGGCAGCCCTAGCTTGGTCCTAGCTCTCAGAGGGATGCTGGGCTGAATTCATTCAATACAGGGTGTTCCTAAATTGGAAGTACAAACGATGAGAGGAGATTTCTCGACTAATCATCATGAGTTTTCGAGTATTGAAGTTTGAAGTTTTCAAGTTTTCTTTTCAAAGTTTCTGCATTATAATTCACAGTTTACATTATGTGATATGTCTATTTCGATTGCAAATTTACAGGATGATTCTTTTCCTGGAACTCTTTTTTTTTGGAGAGACACTGTTAGTTAAAAAAATTGTAGAAAGAAGCTTTGGTGTTACACTAAATTTTATGATCTTTTGTAGTTTTGTCATATCTGCTACCCATTGCGGGAGAAAAATTTGAACGATTCTCTCGAAATTCACAGATAAATCAAAATTGCCATAAAAATCTAGTTAGTAAGCTGTGCTGAAAAAAATTACCGTTAATTTTGACACATCCATTGATTGAATTTTAATCTAAGCCAAATTTTAGTTGGATATCTTGTTAAGTACCGGGTTTTTAAAAGCTTTTATTTAGTTTCACCTGTCCCGGTGTCTGTCTGTCTGTCTGTCTGTCTCTCTGTCTGTAATCAAATCTTGCAAGTTGAATATGACACACTTCTAATCGTCCGATTGATTTGAAATTTGGCAGGTGTACATAATTCTGGTGACAATGCATCATGAAATATTTTTTATAGAAAAAAACAGAATGGCGGCTCCAAAATGGCGGATGAGTTTTGTAATTATCATCCGATTTCATTCAAAATTAGTATCTGGGGGTTTTTGGGTTCGACAAAGATGATTCTTTCGTCAAAATTGAAAAATTCAAGATGGCGGCTACAATATGGCGGACGAGTTTTGTAATTATGATCCGATTCTATTCAAAATTGGTATCTGGGGGTTTTCTGGGTCGGAAATTACGATTTTTCCAAATTGAGGAATTCAAGATGGCGGCTTCAAAATGGCGGATGAGTGTTTTTATTATAAAAGCTTGTCTTAAAAAATGATTTTTTTATTATAGCTTGTTCACTATAAATTGACCCCCCTCTAACTCTGTTACAGGGCAAAATAGACCTTAACGTCGCAGTGAACGGTAACCCCTTTTCACTATAACTGGTGTTACTAAAACAGATACATACATAAAATTACTTCATAAAAAAATTGTATGAAATCAAATAAATTTTTTGAAAATGATAACGTTACAATATACAATTGGAATATGTATATACAGGGTGAACAACATATTGAATGCAACTACATTTTTACAAATGGATCACCCTGTATATTCTTCCATACAATTTACTTAAAAGCAATATTTTTTCGATGAATACCTAACAGTATCCAATAAAAATGAAAAAAATAATAAACTATGGTAGTATAGAATAAATAATATCAACTAAAGAAATTGATTCTTAAAATTTGAAACTCTGTAGTACTCAGAATAAGAGAGAAAGACCAAACATATGTTATATATTCGAAATAAGGGGAAAAAGAGCTTGCTGAATATAGAAAAGTATACAGGGTGTTCCATTTGAGAAAATGAAGTTGCAAATCAATATGTTGCCCACTTTGTATATATTTATTTCATTTTGTGAAAATTAGTCGATTTCGTGTAACTTTGGTGAAAAACATTTTTTTGTACCTCTTTCAGAAACAAAGTTAAAGGGGTGGTTAAATTATGGTGAGAAACCCGGTACAATTACTATGGAAATGAAACTCGGAACAAAACATCCTGTATCTCGAAATCGAAGCGTTTGCGGCCCCATGTCTATGGGACTTTTATTTCTTCCTCAAATTTTTTGAGGAATCTCTCCCCTTTTCGTTTCTACCGCCAATTCAGGAACATCTGTAGAGGCTGTTCCTAAATAAGTGTATAAACTGTAGATTTCTCATTAAAAAATGACATTTTATTCTCTTCCATTTTCTGCACCGGGTCTTCGTTTCCGAGATACAGGGTGTCAAAAATTTATATTTTCTTCAGTTTTTTGCTTATATCTTATAGGAACCGTTCGAATTACAGAATTGAGTTTCTGTACACACATTGTCACTAATAACAGCTACTTTCTTGCACTTTACACGGTTTTATTAGACGTGCCAGTGGCGGAGATATTGAATTTGCACGAAGGTTTTACCCGCCAACTTTCACACCACTGGACCACTTTTACATAAAAAAGGTAATCTTGGTTCATTGCTCTAAAGTGAAGTGTTTTCGAGAAAACTGGCATTTTATGATCAGAAACAATTTCCTAACGCATTGCAAATTTCTTGTAATCGGAAAATTGAGTAGTGATAATTAACTATGGTCTCTAAAAATAATGAAAAATAACTTTGCAATTTGAACTTAAAAACCTAGTTGTTAAATTTTTTTTAGAATTAATAAACTTGTTAATTATCACTACTCATTTTTCCAATTACAAGAAATTCACAATGCGTTGGCAAATTGTTTTTGATCATAAAAATCCAGTTTTCTCGAAAACGGTTCACTTTAGAGCAATGAACCAAGAGTGCCCTCTTTATCTAAAACACATTGGCGCATCAGAATTTGCTGTGCAAAAAAAAATTTGTCCAGTGGTGTAAAAGTTGGGGAAGAAGCCTTTGTGCAAATTCAATATCTCCGCCACTGTAACGTCTAAAAAAATCGAGTGAAGTGCAAGAAAGTAGCTATTATTAGTGCAATGTGTGTACAGGAACTCAATTCTATAGTTCAAATGGTTCCTGAGATTAGCAAAAAACTGAAAAAAATATAAATTTTTGACACCCAGTACCTCGGAAACGAAGACCCGGAAGAAAAAAAAAATGGTATTTTTTCATGACTAATTTACACCCTGTGTATTCAGCCCGACATGCTCTAGAAGGCAGTGAATTATGTCCATGGATTATAATAATCTTTCAGAAATCACTGAGGCAAATTGATAAGTCAATCCATCTCGTTTATTTAAGAAAATTCCAATGAAAAATCCCAGCGAATCGACATCTGAACGTTTGCAACTCTGAATCTCCCCAGACTCAGACAGTGCGGTCCACATCCGCGATCCTACAGCATCGTCTGCAACAACCACCCCGAATCCATGCTCAGCCACCTCGAACGGCCACCACGGGGATCTTGGTGGAGCTCACCCTTCGTGTCGCAGATTCGGCAACGTCGAAGGCTGCATCGATCCAGCGCACCCTCAGTATACGTGACGTCATGGAGACGCTGCAAAGCCATAAATACGTCCCGAAATCCCCCCCTGTTGGGACGTAATGTTCGGAATGTTCTCAATTCCTATCCCCGCTTCCAGACGCCCATAGACGGATAAAATCGGTACCGGTGGATTCTAGTTGCTCCGCGTTGAAAGATGCATCTTCTGGGGTTGTTTGTAAGGCTTTGAGACCCCGGCGAAAAATTACATTTCGGTATTCCGTGGCGGCCGGAGAGAAGTCGAAAGGGTATCTGATTTTTCAGACAGCTTCAGATGCTGAAATTAAATTATGAATCAATTTAAAAACTTCATTAACCGGAAATAGGACCAGGAAAAGGAGCACAGGCGGATACATGGGGGAAGGGGCATTGCCCCCCTTGGACCTCGAAATAGACAATAATCCCTTTATAGCAGTTCAATCGATCTCTAAAGTTGTCATTAGTAATACCACTAGAGGTCAAATTATTTCCGGATATTAATTTGACTTCGCGTGGTATTCGGCATCAAAATTCCACACCGAGTTGTGGTGGAATATCAAATATTTTTAAAATTTATTTCAACAATGCGAATTACTACTGATTGTAGTAACTCAAAAATGCCATTTAGTGACAACAAATATAATAATATAATATTCTTTTCTCTATCTATCTCAGTATCGTAATGAGTTCATTACAGTACTAAAAACAGTGCTGTAATGAAATCATTACAGCACTGTTTTTAGTAATATTTTCCGTTTCGTGGTTGGTAGCACTGGCTTCCGATCCGATCCTATCAATTTTCGACACACGTCAATTTGGAAATGTCAATTTCGTAACAGTCACCAAATGCCAAGATTCAATACAACAGTCACTAGAATGTATAATCTGAATTTTTCATTGAATTTCAACTAAATTTGACTGAAATAGAGAAAATATCGTCTAATACTCGTTACAGAATGCAATTCCAACACTCATGCGTTCGAAAACTCGCTCCTTCGTCGCTCGTTTTCGAATTTCGCATTCGTATTGGAATAGGAGCCCATTCTGCAACTAGTTTTAGAATATAATGTAATGAACTCATTACAGCATTGTTTTCAGTTATACTTTTTTTTTGTGTTTGTCAACACTGGCTTCCGATCCAATTTCATGGTATTTATTCAGAACTGAAAGAATAGTGAAAAAATTTTTACTCTCTAAGTTTGGGTCCCAGATTACGAAATTGATAACGAGAAGTCGGCCATCCTCTTATAGCCCGGGAGCCAGTGACATTTTTTAGTCAGTCATTTTAACCCTGGCCATAATTTGTATATAGCTTGATTTGGTTGTTTTCTTAGCCAAAGTGACCGTCAGCTGGCTCAACAGTGGTGGATTCACCAACGAGAGCAATGAAAACATGTAAAAAAAATATCGAGTTTCAGTCATTTTAACCCTGCTGAAATTTACAGAGATGGTAGTTTGTATAATTATTCGAATAAAAAAAATCGTCCGCTGGCTGTACGCTGGTGGAAAACCCGTCCGCTGAACATGGAAACTTGTAAAAAAAATTTGGAGTTTCAGTCATTTTAACCCTGCTGAAATTTACAGTGATGGTAGTTTGTATAATTATTCGAATAAAAAAAATCGTCCGCTGGCTGTACGTTGGTGGAAACCCCGTCCGCTGGACATGAAAACGTCTGCTGGACATGGGAACTTCTGAAAAAAATTTGAGTTTCAGTCATTTTAACCCTGCTGAAATTTAATGAGATGGTAGTTTGTATAATTATTTCAATAAAAAAAATCGTCCGCTGGCAGTACGTTGGTGGAAAACCCGTCCGCTGGACATGAAAACTTGTAAAAAAAATTTTGAGTTTCAGTCATTTTAACCCTGCTGAAATTTACAGAGATGATAGTTTATATAATTATTCGAATAAAAAAAATCGTCCGCTGGTTGTACGTTGGTGGAAAACCCTTCCGCTGGACATGAAAACTTGTAAAAAAAATTTTGAGTTTCAGTCATTTTAACCCTGCTGAAATTTACAGAGATGGTAGTTTATATAATTATTCGAATAAAAAAATCGTCCGCTGGTTGTACGTTGGTGGAAAACCCCTCCCGCTGGACATGAAAACTTGTAAAAAAAAATTTGAGTTTCTGTCATTTTAACCCTTCTAAAATTCACAAAGATGGTACTTTATATAATTATTCGAACAAAAAAATGGTCCGCTGGCTGTACGTTGGTGGAAAACAAGTTTTCATGTCCAGCGGACGGGTTTTCCACCAACGTACAGCCAGCGGACGATTCTTTTTATTCGAATAATTATGTAAACTACCATTTCTGTAAATTTGAGCAGGGTTAAAATGACTGAAACTCAATATTTTTTCTACGTGTTTTCGTTGCTCCCGTTGGCAAACCCACCACTGGTGCGCCAGCTGACGGTTACTATGCTATAAAACAAATACAAATTAAGCTATATACAAATTATGGCCAGGGTTAGAATTGGTCACCAAAAACTATCACTGGCTCCCGGGCTATTAGTTTTTGCAAAAAAATACCAAAGTTTCCGTTTCGAAGTTGAGGTCATACGTAGTTATTTAGCTAGTTCTATACTATACAAAAATAGTAACTCGGTGGACCGGCCCGAGGGAATCTTTCGAAAAGTGGGTCCAGAAGAATTTTAAAATCGCAGCGTAGCTGCGATACGGTGAGGAAATTTATGCAGGGTCTTTCACGAGGAACCTCACCCATATTTATACGGGAAACTACTGAACGTATTTTCATGAAATTCAGCACTTATAAGTATTTCACGATGCTGATGAAATCTAAAATATTTTCAAGGCATGAGACCCTCCGGTTTTTCCGGAAATGACGTCAACTTCCGTTTTTCAAATTAGAACACCATTTTTTTATTGCAGAAATAGATTCCTTAGAAAATTTCAAGTTATTTTGATGTAACATTTTTCAGTTTTGGTTGGAAAATACTCTCTGAGCGGGAAAATTCGAAAAAAAAAATCGAAAATAGAGCTCCGCTGAAACAGGAATAACTTCGAGGTTTTTGGATGGAAAATTTTCATTTTTGGGATTTTTCAAGATGTAAAATTGATGTATCCACTTTGAAAAACGAAATCGCGATTCATAATACAGGGGGTGAAAAAATTGCTTTCAAAGTTAGGGATGACAAAATCGTGAAAAATCAATTTTTTCAAATTAGAACCCCATTTTTTTATGGCAGATATTGAATCTACGTTAAAAAATAATGTGAGTGTATGCATCACACCCTTGCCCTAAAATGGATATTTTCTGAGTTAATATCCACTCGATAAAACTTTGTTCACAGGTATCCTGGCCGTTATGTGAATATACGGATCGAAAGAGGAAAAGTCAATGCAAAATAGCTTGGTATTGGTATTATCCATAATTTCCCCATTTCTTCAGGAAAATGGATCAAACTTTGACATTTCGCCTATAAAATCATCCAAGTTCTACCGATGAGGATATCTACTTTAAAGGTAGATCTGCTGGCCCATACTAGTTTTTTACTATTTTATCAATCAATACTCGTTGGAAATGTTTTATTTTTCAATTTCTGAGCCATACTGCGTTACATTGAATAAGTTTACCGTAATGTAGAACATTTATATGTCCTAATTCATAAATAAGTTATTCTAAATACGCTTACAAAACATTATCTGAAATTAAAATAACCGAGTTCTCTACAGACCTCTCAACAAGTTTTTCGTATTCTTTGTCATACCTACATGGATTAGGATTTTTGAGGTATCTATTAATTTATTCGCAACATTATATTATTCGCAATTTATATTAATTCTGGAGGTCTTCAATCGATTTCTTTGAAGATAATTATCGAATTCGATGCGTAATTATAAATTATTTCAAAATTCGAAACGTGAGATTCAAATGTCAATTAACAGTCACACCAACTGCCAAGATACAATTCAAAAGTCACTAGGAAGTACAATCTGAATTTTTCATTTAATTTCGACAGTTTTCCACAACACTTGACTGAAATAATAGTATGTATATTGCTCAATGAGCGGTAATGTAAGTCATAACACACGAAGATGAATTTTGCAGCCCGAGCCGTCAGGCGAGGGTTATAATTCATCAATTCATCATTACCGCGAACTGAACACTTTACTTTATCTTCGACTTCTTCAGTAAAATTCGAATTAATCTGATGCATTTTCAAAATTGACAACAGTTGTCAAAAGCGATTTTCTGTGAACGTCAAAAAATTTTTGAGTGGTTCAAAATTACAGGTGTGGAATCGTCAAATGAAAAAGAAATAGAAATGAAATAAAATAGAATGAAATAGAAAAAGGTGTTTCAATCTCGGTTTCAATAAGAGCGCAAAATTTCAGTGTTCAATAAAACGGAGTTTTCTGTAGTAAAGTATTGCAATATTTATTGAATTGTCGTCAAGATCAATAGCTTTCAAGTGAAGCACAAGAAACTGTGTTATTTATTATAGCACGATAACGTTCGCCATTCATCGTAACTGCATTTTTGACAATCAGAACGCGTTAGTCTACAGTGTACCTAATGCTCCATGTTTACAACTCTCATCTGTCAACTGTCGATCTGTCACGTCATAATCATGTGACATTATGACAGTCAAACATGATAATATATCGAAATGAAAATTTAGAATCCAAACGAAATGCCCTGTTTTAAATCTTGACAAGTTGAACTTAAATTTGAATACCTGACGCAGTACTGAGGATTCATGACAGGTAGGATCAAGGGTGAAAAAATCCTTCAAAGGATGTCTAGAACTATCTATTTTTGGGGAATTTCGATAATCATAAAAACTGCAAGATGTAACATCAGAGAATACCGAAAAATATCCGAGCGAAATGCTAGGTGATCGAGTGATTCTGTAGCGAATATAACTTGAACAATTCTTACTGCAGATTACATGGTTTTGATCATTTTTTGAATCATTTCAGTTCTCTGTTCATATTTAAAACAAATTGTCTGATCCGAAGCCGTATTTCTAATTGGCAAACGCAGAGTGGAAATAATTTTTCAGTAACCAAGAATTTGTATCACATTCGTGATGTTACGTCTTGTTTTTGAAACCGTTTTAGGTCTTTTATTGGAGAGCCATGCGCTCAACTTTTCCAGTTTTCTCTGAATAAGATCTGTACCGTTTAAAGAATATTTCTAATTTCAATATTTTGCGTCCCAATAGTCATTGAAAATACATGAAAATATACAGGGCAATCTATGTAAACAATCAACAGTTGTTGAAAATATTTTAATATTCAGATGCAGAAATTGTAAGACAAAAATCATGTTTTCGAACGAAATATCTGAGATGTCTGACTTGGCATCTATGGAAGAAGAACGCACTATTGCAGAAAACTGTATTAGGTGAAATTAATGCTACTGCTTTGAACAGATTGTAATGTAAATAATATCGCAATATCATTGTCACCTTTTGCATTCAGAACAACTGTTCGATACTGCGATAAGTGTGATATTGACGTAAAAAGTAGGTGAATAAGGAGGGAGAACATAATGTGGGGTTGGAAAAAGTTAATCGGCCTCTGTTAATGACTGAAGCAAGTTGTAAATACGTAAGCAGTGGCATTTCGCGAAATGAGAAATATTTTCGCATTTAGTCAACACAACCAATTCTCTCTGTGATACGTATGCCAATAACATTTTGTTGAAATTAATTCTATTTCTGAGCCAATACTTCCACGTAAAGTATTGATTTCTACAGAATGATTATTGATGATTTGTAGTAGATTCACGTCATTCAACTCGCACCCTTTTTTCTTTCGTCCAACGAATCCAGTTGCAGTATACAATTTCTTCTATTGAAAAATCAACCAGTCAATAAGTGTATACAGATACAGGGTACTGTTATGATTCTTTTTATATAACTTTATATTCCGAATAAATTGAATTTTGAATCTAACAAATCAATAAAAAATTTAAATTTTGCTTTTTCCCGGTAATTCTCTATCCCAATTGAGGGTCCAAATCAAAATTGAAAAATTTAGATATAAATTAACATAAATATCTATTTCAAAACAACTTATGTAATACAAAAATATAAACACTTATTCTATCCCTTAATTAAAATTTAACTCACTTATTTCTATGATAATTGTCCTTTCACTATATTTTTTGTTTATATTATTTCTTTCCAATTTCCTTCTTGACTTCCTTTATTTTCCCCAACTTCTCTTCTGAGTTTTCCTTCCCATTTTTCCATTCATCTTCCTGGCTCCTCTTTCTGATTTCTCAAATTTACTTCTTGGCTTTTCTTTCTGATTTCTCAATTTTACTTCTTGGCTTTTCTTTCTGATTTCTCAATTTTAACTTCTTGGCTTTTTTTTTTTGATTTCTCAATTTAACTTCTTGACTTTTCTTCTTTGATGTTTCCTCTCTAATTCAAATTTTTCGTCTCCTCGGTTTCGAGACTTCAAAAAAAAAAAACTTCCACCTCCTTGATTCCCTAATCTAATCTAAACTATTTATATAAAGTATTCTCTATGTACAAACTTCAAAACTTCAAAATAATTATATTTCTAGAGATCTTTCATTTTCAACTTCAATTTGGCCTCATTAAATCGAGATTAACTTTGAATTTTGAACATATATTTTGAACCATAACAAATCCCCTAAATTTTGTTTAAATTTGAATAATTTGGAAAATTAGGCTAATTTAAACTAATTTTATCAAATTTCTTGAGTCATTATTCTTTATATTCAAAAATACTTTCTATATTATAAATTCCTTTGATTGCACCAGTATCTAAATCTTTTAATAAATAGCTATTTACTGGATCTTCGTTCTCAACTTGATATGGTCCATCAAAAGGAAATAAAAATTTCGCACATTTATCTTCTCTTCTATTCGATTTCCTCTTTGTTTTAATTATTACTAAATCTCCTTTTTTGAACTTTGTTTTCTTTTTCTTCTCTTTCTTCATTTTCTTCAAATATTTTGTTGCTTTTATTTCCACCTTCTTGTTGACTTCATTCAAAATATCTTGGTATTGTCTTATGTTTTCAAATTTCCAATTCCTTTCTGGAAACTCATTCTTCATCAATAATATTGGGCATTCTTCAGTATTTGTATTTGGCACACAATTTATGAATTTCTCTATTTTATGTAAATTAGTTTCCCATTCTCTGTGGTTATCATGATTTATAATTCTCAAAAATTTTATGATTTCTCTTATATATCTCTCTGCTGGGTTAGCAGCTGGATGTCTAATGCTTGTAAATCTTAATTCTATATTCTTCTCACTACAAAACCTTGCAAATTTTTCATTTTTGAAATATGTGGCATTATCAAGTATACAAGATTTAACTGTTCCAAACTCGTCTATATATTTTCTAAATTTTCTTTTTATTTCTTCACAATTTGTTCTTCTACATGGATACAATTTAACGTACTTCGAAAAAATATCCAAAATCACTAAAATATGTCTATTTCCATTGTTATTTGGTATCAAATCACTTAGAAAATCTATCGCTATGATATCTAATGGATGATTTGCTGTAATTGTTTTTGTTTGATTAATATTTGTTCTATTTTTATTTTTACTCAATTGACATATTTTACATTTTGAAGTTATTTCTTTTGTCAATTTTCGATCATGTTTCGTTATATAATTTTCTCTAAAGATCAACCATAACTTCCTTGATCCTATATGCCCATATTCTTCATGTAGATATTTTAAAACTCTTCTGCATAGATCTTCTGTAATTACATATAATTCTTTATTTCTTTCTGTCTTCAAATATATGTCATTTTTCAATTGACATCTTTGCTTCTCTTTATCTTCTAACTGTTGTTGTGATTCAATTATTGTATCCAAAGAAAAAATCCCATTTATATCTTTCATGATATTTATTCCTATATATTTTCGATTAGTATTTTTCTGATTTCCTTCCCTTGATAATATATCTGGCACCACGTTCGATTTTCCAGATATATGTCTAATTTCAAAGTCATATTCCTGAAGTATTAAAGCCCATCTATGTATTCTACTATTTCCAAATCTATTCGTTAATATGTTCGTGAGTGCTGAATGATCTGTTTCAATAAAAAATTTATCTCCCAATAAGTAAAATCTTAACTTTTTTATGCAGAATATGATACTTGCTAATTCTAGTTCAGATACACTATAATTTTTTTCAAATGGTTTTGTTATTCTTGAAACGAAACATATTGGCACCTCCTTATCCTGATATTTTTGGAATAATACGCCAGCAAATTTATTTTTCGATGCATCTGTCTTTAATATGAAAGGATGATCATAATTTGGATGAAATACTTTCAAATTTTTTGTCAATATTCTTTTCAATTCTTCAAATGCCATATTTCGTTCATCTGTCCATTTCCACTTTACTCCTTTCTTTAAAAGTTCTATTAGTTGTATTTCTTTTTCACTCAAGTCTGGAATTAATCTTTTAAAATAATTAATCATTCCCAAGAATCCCCGTAATGTTTTCAAATTTTTAGGAGTTCTGTATTCTTGTATTGCTCTTATCTTTTCTTCATCCATTTCCAATCCCTCTTCATTTACTTTATATCCTAAATATTTTATTTCTTTTTTATAAAATTCACATTTTTCTAAATTAATTTTCAATCCTGCCCCTTCTAATTCCTTCAATACAACTTCTATGTGTTTCAAATGTTCTATTTCATTATCTGAGAAAATGAGTATATCGTCTACATAATGTAAAATAAAATCTTCGTATTTATCAAAAATCTGATGTAGTGCTCTAACTAACGCAGAACATGCACTTTGTAAACCAAATGGCACTACTTTGAATCTATAAATAACGCCATCTATGGAAAATCCAGTATAATCTCTGCAATTTTCTGCTAATGGAATTAACCAAAAACTATGTTTTAAATCTATTTTAGAGAAAATTTTGGGTTTTGTAATTCTTCCAAATATAGCATCTATATTCATTGGAGCTTCATATTGTGATATCGTATATTTGTTGATATTCCTCGCATCTAAACATAAACGTAAATCTCCATTACTTTTTTTCACCACAACAATTGGATTGATGTACCTTGTTCTACTTTTTTCTATAATTCCATTTTCCAACATGCTATTTATTTCTTCAGCTACTTCTTTTCTGTATCGATATGGTATAGGATAATTTTTTGATTTAAAATTCTCAATTCCTTTTACTTCGAATTTGTGAATATACGTTTTTGCTTTTCCATTCCCATTCAACATGATACCCTTATATTTTTTCAATAATTCTATTATTTCATTTTTTTTTTCTTCCGGACATGATGGATCCTT
The DNA here is from genome assembly GCA_910592335.1 of Adalia bipunctata. NCBI lineage: Eukaryota > Metazoa > Arthropoda > Insecta > Coleoptera > Coccinellidae > Adalia > Adalia bipunctata. Next base: position 27,286,322 of record OU342951.1, read on the forward strand.
CATTACTTCTTCTGATATTCCATTTAATTGTTTATTCTCTTCCCCTGTTATCACTATATGTTCATTATCGAAAGGAATTATGGATGCTTTCAATTGAATTATTTTGTTTTTATAATCAATAATTATCTTATGTTTTTCTAACTCATCATTTCCCATTACCATATCGTACTCAATTCCTTTCACCACAAGAAATTGTACCACAATATCTTCCTCCAAATATACTTCTGCTATAATTGAACTGCTCACTTCAACTAATTTTTTTCCATTAGCACTTATTAAATTTACTTTTGGAATTTTGATTATTTCATTTTCTAATTTCAAATTCTCCACCAAATTCTTACTGATTAATGATACTTCTGAACCAGTGTCTACCAAAATTGAAACATTCTGGTCTTTGAATTTTCCTTGTAATATTATTAATTTTGAATCTTCTTTTCTAATTTTATTTTCTTCTTCTAAATCAATAAATTCTGATGGATGTTCATATTGTATTGTATTTATAGATTCATTTGGTTCGTGCATTATTGAAAATTTTGATTCGTTTCTTCAAATTCTTGTTCGTCCATTCTTTGACAGTTCATATTTTGAAATCTTCTTCCTGTTCCTTGTCTTGTTGAATTTTCTTCTTCCAAATTCCTATTTCTATTTCCTTCTGATCGTTCTCCCCCATTCCTTTCAAAATTCCCTCTTCTGAACTTATTTCTATCATTATATTGTCTATTACTGTAATTTCTATTATCCCTATTATCTCTCTCTCTGCCATTTTCGAAATTCCTATTATTCCTATGATTTCTATCCCTTCCATTTTCATCATTCATCTTATAATTTCCATATTGTCTGTTTCTTTGCTTCAGGTCATTTTCTATTGCATTTAAATATGTAGAAAATTTATCTAATGTATTTATTTGGTTGAATAGAACATATCTCTCTATTTCTGGTCCAAAATGTCGGCTAATACATTTTATTATTTCTTCATGTTGCATTTTCGGATCTAAATGCTTTGCCAAATTGAATAATTTCAAAGAGTAATCATTCAAATTGCTATTGATTTTGTAATTGAAATTTCCCCATATCAGTTCTTGTCTAATGTTATTTTGTTGTACAAATCCCCAGAAATAATCTAAAAATTTAATTTCAAATTGCTGCAAATTTTGTATTTCTTCTTCTCGACTTATGAACCATATTGATGCACTGGATATCAAATGTGTTTTTATAATATTCTTCTGAATTTCCCAATCAGGTATTACAATTTTTAATTTACTTTTTATATCATTCATGAAAATTTTTGGATGCAAATGTTTTATATTTCCGTCAAATTTTTGTATGTTTTCAGCATTCATCAAAATATTTGGAAAATGATCAACTCTATTTTTATAAATTTCTTCCAGTAAAATTTTATTTTTCTCCTCTTGTGTTGATTGTATATATTGAATTTTTTCTTCTTGTTTTTCTTGATAAATTTTGAGTTTTTCTGCTATTTCTTCTGCGAAATCTTCTTCATATTTGTTTATTTTATCTATAGCAATATCCATTTTTATGTCTACTTTATGATTTAACTCATTTATTTTATCTTCATTTTCTTTTATCTTTGTGAACATTTGGTCTTTTTCATTTTTCATTTTGTCCTTTAAATCTGCGATTATATTATCATATTTTGTGTTCATTTTCTCTAGTAATTTTAAAATTTGATCCATTTTGCTTCCCTCTAAATCTTGCTCTCTGGTTGTTTCTTCCTTTTCAGTTATATTTTCTTCATTTCTTTTATTTCTCAATTCCATATTATGGTTAGCCATTTCTTTTATCTTACTATTTGATATCAATGCTTTGGAATTTATAATAGATATATTTTTAATAAAATGATCGTTGAATCAAGAAACTCGGTAAAATTCAATTAATACTATTTGATTTTGAATAATAAAAAAATTTTCAGCCCCACGTTGGGCGCCAATTGTTATGATTCTTTTTATATAACTTTATATTCCGAATAAATTGAATTTTGAATCTAACAAATCAATAAAAAATTTAAATTTTGCTTTTTCCCGGTAATTCTCTATCCCAATTGAGGGTCCAAATCAAAATTGAAAAATTTAGATATAAATTAACATAAATATCTATTTCAAAACAACTTATGTAATACAAAAATATAAACACTTATTCTATCCCTTAATTAAAATTTAACTCACTTATTTCTATGATAATTGTCCTTTCACTATATTTTTTGTTTATATTATTTCTTTCCAATTTCCTTCTTGACTTCCTTTATTTTCCCCAACTTCTCTTCTGAGTTTTCCTTCCCATTTTTCCATTCATCTTCCTGGCTCCTCTTTCTGATTTCTCAAATTTACTTCTTGGCTTTTCTTTCTGATTTCTCAATTTTACTTCTTGGCTTTTCTTTCTGATTTCTCAATTTTAACTTCTTGGCTTTTTTTTTCTGATTTCTCAATTTAACTTCTTGACTTTTCTTCTTTGATGTTTCCTCTCTAATTCAAATTTTTCGTCTCCTCGGTTTCGAGACTTCAAAAAAAAAAACTTCCACCTCCTTGATTCCCTAATCTAATCTAAACTATTTATATAAACTATTCTCTATGTACAAACTTCAAAACTTCAAAATAATTATATTTCTAGAGATCTTTCATTTTCAACTTCAATTTGGCCTCATTAAATCGAGATTAACTTTGAATTTTGAACATATATTTTGAACCATAACAGTACCTACCTATATATGTAGTTTAAACCCTGAGCAAATATTTTTTTAAATGAATCGCATGATTCTTTGAACGTATGGCTTAACTTCAAATCTAAACGATCGGAATAAAGAAAAATTTAAGGGCAATGACCGGAAAAGATTGAATGATAATGACACTTAATACCTTCTAGGCCTAGGCGAAATTAATTTGAAAATAATTGAAAGAAGAATTGATATTCAGAAAAACAGTAGATAATCATTTATAGAGGAATAATAAATCTTGCGTGACCACAACACCATTATTGAGATCTCCATATGAGTTTTTCAGATTTCGAATAATATTGTGAGCATTTCCCCACAAATGTTCCCAAGTATTTCTATGAATATCGCTAATCATAATAGTAGGTTAACTAGTTGAATTAAAAATCGAAAATTACTTGAAAACTATTAGGTTTAGGTATAGGGAAACCCAATGCAGATAGTTTCGATATTAATTTTTACGTTCAACAAGGTACAGAAATACTGGGTGTGCCATTTGAAATAAGAAAGTTTTTGACCATTATTTGTAGTTAATGTATGAACATTAATTATGATCACTCAGTATATTCCAGAGTTAATTTTTTTTCTTTCGCATAAGGGTAGCCAATATGTCTACACGAAAAAACATTGTCTGTCTCGTTGGCTTGAAGGGTTTATTCATTAATTGCAAATTAAAAATACTCCTTTTTTTCGATTTTTCGCCATTTTCTCTACAATGGTTCTTCTAAGGCATGAAATGGTCTCTATAAACTCATCATTATTTGAGCTTGCCATTCAATTTTTGAATTCATATATAGGGTATTCCATTTAAAAAAGTGTAACTATGGTCTATATCTTCGTTATCGAACACCCTGATGTACATGTGAAAACAATTTCAAATTGTGCATCTGATTGTCCTTTAATTACATTTCACGAAAAAAAAATTTCGAAATGACTTCATTCACTGCCTCAAAACGAGAACCGCGTCTGGGGTGGGCCACCCTGTACAGTATATAGGTAGACTTCTCGAAAACGATAAATGGTTCACATTTCTTGAAAAACCGATTATTTTCGAAAATAAATGTCTTTTAAGGTTTTTTCATGATTTATGCTGTTTTCCAGTTATTTTTGATTTCATCAAATGAGATTCGTCAAAAACGAATGGTTCATCAAGAGACATTGGTTATGTAATTGTTTATTATCAACTAGCGATCCGCCCCGGCTTCGCACGGACGACGGATGCAATGCAATCCTTATCATTTCTTCAACATACTCGCATTCCCAGCAAATATTCGTAAAATTACTTCTCTGATGAATGGACAATTTCATTTCATTCTTTTGTGATCTACAAGGTACACTGGTCGGTTGTACATGAACAAAAGACCTTGCCAAAAAAGTACCACATGACCCACTATCCCTATTAAAAAAAAATTAGAGGGTAGAGTGGGATGGCACAGGGTGCAACAACAATCTTTCAAAAATGCATAGGTACAAATTTGATAAAAGTGAAATACGAATTGACCTGTTCCAGGATTTTGTTGCCAAATATTTTTCTTCTGAAAAATATATAAATAATGAGTTTGTTCCATCATTTTGGCGCGCACTGTATAGTCTAAGATTTCAAGCTTGACTTGAAGTTTGAAAGGAAAATTTGTAAGTTCCTTTGATACAACATCTATTAAAATACTACTTTTTATTGATAGTCCTATATTGATTCTATGGAGATCTTATTCTATGAACAGTGAAAAGCCTCTCTCCTCTTTATCTGATTCGATCACGAATAGGGTTACGTATCAAGAAATATTGTTTCATTTTGAGATCACCGTTCGTTGAACCATGAGCTCGTGTACTGATACAGCTCAAACCGCAATTGCCGAAAATTATCTTACATGTCCGATTTCCGTTAATACTGTTATACTCCATATCCTGCTGGAACAATGGCATTAATTTATCTCAATAATACTACCGTTTTTATCATCATTCAAACTGATTTTCTGTTTTTGTTTCAGGTAAGTCCACATGACCGCTTTTTATGTCGGATTATGAACGTAAGTGAAAAAAGCTCCGATTTTACGAATACAATGAGAGGTCAAGTCGGATCCAAGAAGCACGTCCAAAGTTGAAGGTGGATCTGCTCCACGTTGGAGCGTGTAAAGTCTGGTCATAATGGTGAAATCCGAGGTAATCAGAATTACAAATTTATCAGTCATTAGTTCATACGACGGAATGCATTATGATTCATGTTGAATCCAATCTTCTACCTCCGGGAAATTTCTCTAGTGAGAACGATCCATGTGTATCTTATCTGCTTATGAAAGGCAATTAAAAATCCATTTAAAAAAATGGAGAATAGAGAATAAGTGTTCAGTTTATGTTTTCGATTACGCACGTTTTTAAAAAATGGGTCTTTGTCTCATAGGGAAAAGGAACTGTTGGAGTGTAGTGAAACTTCCAAGCCGCGAACTAACGTCTGGCAACGTAGTATTGAAATGTCATCAGGTCAATCGCATCAATCGAAGTTGATACCATTCCCCATTTTCTTGTCAGTTAACTAAGCAACGTTGTCCTTTCCACAAAGTTGTCGTAGTAATTGCGTATTTATCAAAATGTTTATTTTCTTCGGGAAAATAATGAATTTCAGAAAATATTATGTAAATTCGATAATTCCAAAGACCTGGCGAATTTGAAGAAACTTTATTCTCTTTTAATACTGATAATATTTCACGTATACTATAAACATGCTTGGAAGATTCAGAAAATTAGCATTGGCAACGTCTCTGGGAATTATTTGTCATTTAATGAGTACCAACTTGAGTCCGTTTTGAGTAAAAAAATTTTGATAAACAGAAATCTTAGCCAACCGGTATACTTTATAGAAGTGAATGGAGTATGTATACTTTCTTCGAGTCAGGTTGTACCTACACTGTACATGCACTTCATTAATAATATCAATAACTTCATAGGTACATTTCAATTTACCCTAACCTTCGAAATGTTCAAATAAGGGGTTTTCCAATAAGGACTTGACAACTTTTTTTCGAAATAAAAAGCCAACCATTTGAGATATATCAAAAACTTTATTATCGGGTTGAAGCACAATGAGAACATTTATGAATGGACCTCGACTTCCTTCATATGGCCACCGCGGGCACGTTTGCAGCGGTCGATTCGTTGGACCCAATTTTCGATGACTCTGCCACACATTTCGGCCGAAACGGCAGCTATTTCGCGTTCAATGTTGGCTCTGAGCTCTACCAACGTCGTCGGCTTGTTGGCATAGACCAATGACTTCACGTGGCCCCATATTTTGCTTATTGACGAACCCATTGAGCCAAAAATGAGCTTCGTCACTGAAGATGATTTTGCGATGAAATTGATCATCTTGGCGCATCTTTTCCAGAGCCCAATCGGAGAACGTACGTCGCTTCAAATGGTCCATCGGCTTCAGTTCTTGAGTCAGCTTAATCTTGTATGGGTGTAAACCAAGATCCTTACGCAAAATTCGCCATAAAGTGGTCTGGGCGATGCCCAACTCTTGAGAACGCCGTGGAATTGACTGATTTGGATCATTTGCTACGGACGTAACAACGGCAGCGATATTTTCGACACTTCGACCAACCCGTTGTCTCACTGGCACGGCAACATCACACAACGAATATGTAGACTCAAATTTTTGCACTAAACTTGTTAGTGCCTGTCTACTAGGGCGAGAATTACGACCGAAAATCGGAGTTAACGCTCTTAAAGTAGCGGTCACCGACTCCGAATTTCTGTAGTAAATTTTTATGATTTGCAGACGTTGTTCGTTCGTGTACTTTACCATGATGAAAATGTTGAGTTTACTGTGCAAACTGACAATGACAGTTCGATGATTAGTGAAAGGGTGCGTTCACAAATTGAATTCAAAGTTGTCAAGTCCCTATTGGAAAACCCTTTACAACGCAAACGTCACTTGAAAAAGGTACTATACAGGGAAGTATTCGAGGAAGGAATTTCGATACGAATTCAAGATTCTGTATTTTCGTTTTAGCGTACATGAACTTGAATTGTGAAATATTTTCAAGTGGAATCTACTTCCGGTTCTACCGGAAACGAATGTGAAATTCGTTATTTCAAATGCAATACCCTGTATATTTGTACACATTTGAATTCTTCGTTCAAACTGATTTGATGTATGATATGCACAACCACTTCAAGCGATTGTTGAGTTATAGCCTGATTGTCAATTTTTTTGAAAGAAAGAGTGTCACAAATTAATGTTGATATCATTCTCCAACATATGAGTGCCCTTGGCTCAGTGGTAGAGCATTGGATTAGGACCCGGCAAGTCCAAGTTCAATCCCGAGCTAGGAAAGAAATTTTCTCGGTAGGGGCCACCATTTCACTGTTGGGTCAAAAATTAACAGTGCTGTGCCTAAGGTGGCGTGAGGACACAGTAACAAAGCCTACACAGAACACAACTGCTTACTCCGAACTCGTTACAAGCTTGAAAGCTTGTAGTTACAGAGGGGTCTCCTCAGGAGACCTATAGGAGTAATCAAGAATTAGATGAGAATATGTACTAGATAGAGGTAGAGTGGAAAATCAGAAAGTTCTAGCTTCCTGAACCCATCACAATTTATTGTTTCGGTATCTTCGTTTGATTTTGGAAACAATAATGAAGACTCAAGGTTATGCAAAACACCTTGTTCATCCTCCGCTTATCCTAAAACACCTAATCTGCTTTTAAGTGCACATTCGATGTCTCACGACCGTTAATTAAGATGTAGCTCATTTCAGACTGTTAGCACTTCTAAGTGTCGTTTCACAAATAATCGTCTATTCACATAAAATCATATCATATGTATACATCATCGGATATCGCTGCTAGTGGGTCTGCTAGTAACAATGCTATGTTTCGTACTCGGCGAGGATCGTTTATACCTATACATAACCTCAAAATAATAATAGATACTTGATGGACGTCTCATAGCCGTGGAATTATGCATGAAGCCGTCGAATGGGCCCGGGTATGCTCCAAAATTTACATAACTATATCGTTGTCCTTACGGGTATCGCATGGGAAGAGTGATGGATGAAGAGCAGGTCCCCAATCTTCGTTGTTTAATTTGTAATTTATGACTGGTTGATGTCTGAATGCAACCTACTTAATTTCTAGAGGTGCCTGGGTTCGTTCAATTGTCGCCAATAATAACATCTTTGTTATCGAGAATCAAGGCTTCATTTTTGTAACATTTTGACCGTTTGTTCGCAAATTAAATAGAGCATTATTATTTTGCTCATTTTGTATAAATGTCGAATTTTGAACGATTTCGTGTTGGACTCTGGTCCATGTGATGAAGGAAACCTTGAATATTTCCTAATCGCACAATTCGAAATTAACTTTAAAATTTTTTTGATATTTCATGAGAGGCAGATAGACATTTTGGTATAGACGTTGTCTTCAGCAACGGCCATATCCTTGAGATTAAGGAAGTTGATTTTTCTATGGATTACATTGTATATAGATGCATAGAATACCTGGTGTTGGAACTGATTAGATTTTGTTTAAGACTTTCTTGTCGATGGATCATGTGATACTTTGTGCGGCTTTTCATTTCTCCCGAAAGAGGTCGCGCTATTATTCCATAACCACAATCTTTATGACATTCGAAATTAATACATGTTTTGAAGTTTTGATCAGAGACAACTGTCATTGTGTCATTTCTCTAAAAACATAACATAACCTATATCATACTGATCATCGCGCCACGACCGATGAATATTGCGGATTATTCCGGAAGTAGCACAAAATTTCAATTGTTTTGATCTACAAATTTTGTTCACGATTTTTACTTAGGAGTCGTTTCACCAGGTATTTCTATGCATCTATATTGTATGAATATCTATGAATTCCACCAAAACTTCAGGTATCGAATTTGAAATTCAGGAATCGAAACTCTAATCTCATACGTCCGCCTTGACTGCAATTTCCGTAGTTTAAATACGTCCCCTGATCTGGTAGTCAAAAATTTCAGTTTCATTGGTCGCTTGACAACTCTATGACATTTGTTTTCATTGAATTAATCCAAATTTCTGCGAATAAAACGATAAATTCAAGAGTTGATTCGCTGTTTTCGATTCCTCAATAAATTATCATGTCTTTATACATTATTGTAGTCGAATACAGAAAAAGACGAAGAATTGCAGATTTTCAGATAAGTTGTAGTGTTGATTTCAAGAACGTTTTTGCGCATGCGAGTTTCATCAAAATTCCGTCTGCTTTAAAACAAATCAGAAAAGCTTGTGAATTCTCGAAGAAAAGTCGAAAAGCCTGGATGAAAACTTCAAAGAAAAAGACCCTGACGAATTATGGGAGTCTCTTCTGAAGGTGGATATAGATGTCGCTTACTCTATTCATTTTGATATAGTTCGCGACATGTATCCATATCTTAACGAGAAGATTTCCCATCCAGCGTCAACTTCGGGATATTCCACCCTGATGAGTTCTAGAAGGATGAAACTGCAGTCGGTGCGATTCTCAGTTTACGTTGACCCATTCGATCTAATTGGGTGAACCGTATTGGAGACCGTTCGTATTCACATTTCATTTATTGTTATTTATAGTGGCAAATCATTTGTGTCTTATTTCTTTCGAATTATGGTTAAATTTGCCCTGGAGAAGGAAATGTTTTTGTTCTCTTTGGAATAGTTACATATCAATGAATTTGTAATTCGTTTACAATAAAAAGTGTTGTACCTAATACTTGGAAATTTGGAAAAATAGATGACACAGATCATTCTAGTTCTATTTTCATCAAGAATGTTGAAGAATGATTTCGGTATTGGAAGTTGATCCTTACATTCCAGGTAGGAAATGAATACGTATGTGATTTGTATTGATCTTGTGTGATCTAAATGTTTAATTTATTATGAGGAATAAACAATTATAGGATACCTACGTTATTTATTTGTATTCTGATGGAAAAAAATTAGTTTTAATTGAACATGTTTCGACCGATGTTGATTTTCAGAAATTGTTTACCCGAAATAGTTGAATATTTTTGAAAATACATATCTCTAAATCATAATTATTTGCATAGTTATTATAATACTAATTGGATCTGTGGATTCCAAATGAGAATTGATAAAAAGTCTGGCAGATTCATCAGAGTGTCAGAATAACTGACAACATTGTTGACATTTCGATGAAATTATTAATTGGAAAGATATTAAGATTTCTGATAACACATGGAACACTATACGAGTGTCGCAGATGAAAATTGACCGTATTGAATTCATTCTCATCATCGGATTTTACCTCATAAAATTAAACAAATCATCCTGAATGCATTATGCAGATCGTTTTCATTTCTACGTCACGGTGTTCGAAATTGCCAGAGTCGAAATACAGTATTGATTGCCGCCTCCTAGGGCAGCATCCTTGACGAATCTGTCGACGTCGATATTGTATATTTTTTCATTTATCGGTACTTTCATCTAATTGAAGGTTCATATTATCGTACGGATGCTTAAACGTTGCGTTGTATACAATTCAGAAAGTCAGACTCGGCCAAGCAATTTTTTAACGAATGTTCACGAAATATAGGCTCACATATCCGAATTTCAAAGTATCAGGTGTTGAATTGGTAAGGAAGAACAACCTAGAGTCTCGGTTACAGACCTACGATTCATCTCGTGTATTCGTGAGAATTACATGAAATGAATACTTTCTGCTTGGAAGTTGATCAATTTTTAATTAATAGGTACCTGTGTAAGAAAAAAAATCACCATATCTGCCTTTCCATAAAATCGGTTCCGCACTTGCTGAATGAAATGATTCATGCTTCAAGAGGTAATTCTGCATGAAAAACTGAAAAACGAGGAAAGATTTGTATTTTTGTGTGTTTTATACGAATAGGCTCAAAAACTACTGGACCGATTTGAGAAATTCTTTCACCCTTAGAGAGCCACATTATGTCTGAGTGACATAGGCTATACTTTTCACCCGAAAAAATTAAGGATACCTACTATAACTTCAATGATTACAAAAAAATCAGCCATAATCAGCTATTTTCACGTGCTCTGCAAAAACCGTAAGACTTACGTGGATACAATGTAAGACGGAAATGTACCTCTCGAATAGTTCTACAAAAAAGTCCGCGATAGCATTTATCTATCTCCCAAGATTGACTGGCTATTCCCTGTTTATGGTAATCAGATGTTTTCCTAAATTATGCACTATTTGGGAGTGCGTTTTTTGAATAGGGTATTGATCCTCATCCAACTTGATGCGTTATGTATTCCCAGTATTTAATTTAGAACGAAATTGCCCTTCACATCATACAATTACAACGAGTACATCAAAAGATATGGCAGGTTGAAGTGTTGAAGATGAAACCGCCGCGTGAAACAAATTTCTACCCGGGCGAAGCTTGGACTATCTGCTTGATGTGCTTCATAACTTTTGTCCGCAAAGCTTCGTTTTCCGAGATAGGTGGTGTTAAAGTTTTACTTGAAAACTGATAATTTCGTGAAGAAATGAAAGTACGCGATAAGATGCTTTATTTTTTGCATAAAAACGGCGCCCCATACGAAGAAAAGGCAACAGACATTTTTCGTCACGAATTAAACGAAGAATCAAAAAATGATTGTAAGTTCGAAATATCTCAGTGGCGAATCATTTGCGGACAAAAGTTATATAGCATAATGTCATTATTTTTTCATGCCGAAACACCTCCTGAAGTTTCTCGCTCTTATTCACTAACACCCTGTATAATAAACGGATAAATACTTAATTACATTTTGCACGTTTTTGCAACATCGTTGACATTCAAGCCAGAACTACGACTACGTTATGGCGGAAAGGCTTAGGTAATCAAGAACTCCAAGAGTTTGAACTCTGCCTGCACATTCAAAAGTGACCATACCAAACCTGGTGTTGCCTAGTATAGTATGAAATATTTCAGTTTGCTCTGTCAGGAAGTGGGACAATGAGATATCGCAATTGCTTCGATGTAACCTTCGCCTCGCCATTTTCGCCACAAAGGTCAACAACGAAATTTTCAATTCGAAAATTCGTAACCTTTCGAGGATTCACTCGCATTACACAATTTTCTCGCGAACAAGTTGGAATGACAATTCGGGGCAATTACATTGGATCGTGTAATAGAGGACACCTTCAACTGCTGCCGAATTCCATTTCTGAGGAAATGTTATAGTAATTTGGGCAAAACAAAAAGTGGAAATCGTAATAGTCGAACTGTGATGCGCGTGTCGTAATGCGAAAGTGTGTCAGTGGGACGGCGTCGTGCAGCCATGGCTTGAAATGTTCGTTTTGAAGAGGACCGAGGCGGATTTCCACCGACCTTACGGATTTCGAGCATATTCCGTTATGCGGTTCCTTTATTATGCAGAAACCGGAATATCGACTTCTGTTGAGATGATGCAGTATCAGGAAAAACAGCAAAGATGGTCCCTTCAAATTTGGCGCCTTTTTATGGTTCCGTACATCTGACTTAAGCTTTTTGGAGCTTCAGCTCTTCAGGCTATGCCGGAAATAAAAATAAATTTGCATTTTGTCTAATTGAGACTCTTTAATCCAGACCAAAAAGAACCCTCTTATTACCAATACGCATTAATACAAAGGTCATTAAAATATCAAAATAAAAATAAATTTCCTCAAATCTCTATTTGATTGTTTCTTTGCTGACATGATTAAGATTTCAATTTACAATTATTTTTTGCGAATAATGTTGCGAATAAATTAATACCTCGAAAATCCGAATACAACTTCCTTTTTGAAAGAATACGAAAAACTTGTGAAGTGGTCTGAAGAAAATGTTTTGTTAGCGTATTTTTTTTTAACATTTAAGTGGGACATATATATGTTCTGCATTATGGATAACTTATTCAATGTTACGCAGTATGATTTATATGAGACAACATTGATATTTCAGAATTTGTATAATTGCAATTTTCATCGAAAACTTCTTCTAATGAATACAAACCAAAAAAATCATAAGTTCTCGATTTCGACCAAATTGATTGATGATACTTATTTGGATATGAAGATAACAATATAATCCAGTTCTATGTATGCTTAATATAACCACTTTCAGTTAGTATTAAGTATGGGATATGGTGAGGTATGCAGACTGGTAGAGCTCTGCAATATGAAGGTTCAAGACATAGAATTCAAGAATGATCGTATTTTGGTCACCATACCAAATACAAAAACTCAAAGTCCCAGGCAATTTATCATTTCGGAGCCATTCTGGTTGAGTCTCCTTAGAGAATATTATGAAATGAAACCAGATCATAATCGTTTCTCCATTAATTTTAGATCTGGAAAATGCAGTAATAAACTAGGTGGAATGCAAAAAAAATCGCCAATTTTTCAAACTTGCCTCATCAACTATCATTTCCAAATTAAATAATATTGACAATTAACGTGTGTTGAAAATGGATAGGATCGGAAGTCAGTACTGACAACAACCACAAAACGAAAAATATAACTGAAAACAATGATGTTATGAGTTCATTACAGTACTGTTTTTAGAAATGTAATGAACTCATTACGATACTGAAATAGAGAAAATTGATTTCCGGCATATGTCCACCACAAGTGGCCTTAGTTCTTGAAAAAGTTGGATCTTGTATAGATGTAGACCAAAATCTTCACGCGAAATTTTCCATGTAGTTGTGAACGTCGACGAATAGACATACTTATCTGCATCTTCATTACACTATCACTTACAGCAGCGATATTTTCCTCTGTATGTTCAGTTCTTGTTGCATCGAGTAGAGAAAATGTTGTTCGAAATTTATCGATAATTCAACGAAACTCTGATTGATGATTATACAGGGTGTCCAGCGGTCGAGTGCCTATTAGACGTTTCTGGAGAACTGGACATATTTGAAATCCGAAAATTGGGATTATGATATTGTTGGAAATTCTCTACAGACCTAAAATATTTTTGGAGCCTGAGCACTTCCGTTTATACCAGGAGTGAAAATAAATTTGTTCAGGAATGAATTTGACTCTGCGTACAACATGAATCCAGAAAAGCTCAAATATCTCGAGAAATACTGAATTTAGGAGCAAGAACATCTGGGAGTGCTATCCCTATTTTTTTGCAGAATCCAACGCAATCATAAAAAAATATGGTTCTAATTTGAAAAACAGAAGTTATGGCCAATTTTCGATCACAGTTTTCGACACAAAATTCGAAACACCCTCTGATGATATTCATGAAATTCAAAAGATGTATGACCTTTCCACATTCTTCTACTTTGACGTTGTGAGAACGGTTTACACTCGGGATGTTCAGAATAAGAATGATGAACATAACACTGACTATGAATATTGGACATTTTTTCAGTTCAATTTTCGATATTTTGGAAACTATTCGAATGAATACAATGGTTTCAACAGAAATGTATTAAGCGTTGAATACTCAATAATATCAGAAACGAAAAAATTTAAAAAAATATTTTTGAACAAATTTATTTCCACTCCTGGTATAAGTGCTCAAGCTCCAAAAATATTTTAGGTCTGTAGACTAATAGACACTCGACCCTGGGACACCCTGTATAAACTATAAATTACACGAAGTGCTCTATAAGTTTGGCGAATAGAACACTGATTTTGAAAATAAATTTCAACCATTTGTGAACGTTGTTGCGGCGTGAGTCTCTCCATGGTAATTTGTCAATGATTACTGAACAGAAATGCCGAAACGACATGGCATTCACCACACACAGTTATCCCTATCGAAAATTCTATCACTCTAAAAAAACACCCGATTCATATAATTCTCATATACTTCTTATTGATATATTCTTCATGTAGCCCCAAAGTAAATAGTCCAACGATATCTTATCGCATGATCTTGGTGGCCAATTAATATGAACGTTTCTTCAAGAAAATTTTGGTACGCACTAAAGTAATGATTTCATGTGCAAAATGAGGTGTAGCGCCAACATGCTGATGCTATCATTTATTGTTCCTGTCAATAGTATTAAGTAACTGATCTTTATTGACTCAACAAGCAAACGGCTATCGATCGAGGATCCTTCAGCCAGCTAGTCAATATTATTTAATTCAGTTAACATCTCACGATATTGCAGATATACACGATCTAGTGAGTCGTTTAGGCTCACGTATTTCCCATAAGTAATTCTTAGATATTAGGTACTCGTCCCAGATATGATTTATTATTTTCTTCATCATTAACTCAGCCTCCAAGTTCGTAATGAGTTTCACTGCAGAACACGGAGAAGATGGTTGTTCATCAATGAACGCCTTCAAGTTCCGTAACAACGCTATGTTGTGGATTACCGAGTCCAACTTGTTCAGAACGTCTACTAATGGACATTTCAGGTTCTTCAACAACACTTTCCCGGACCAAATCGATATGCGTCTGAGATCCACCACTGCACAATTCTGAAACGTCTTATTGGATACGATTCTTCCGTTTATTGATGCCAAACAGGACACTTCGCAAAAAATTCAGATCAGAGACATAATGATATGCATGCATTCAGTGATTCCATGGCATTCACTTCAAAATTGTTCATTTGTGGAAATTTCCATTAGTTCGTACCGGTCTGACATATACTTCTTCATTTTGGGCTATCAATCAGAGGAATCGTCAAGACGCAAAGTATTAGTCAAGGTTGAGTGCCTAGTAGGTATTTCTGGAGAACTGGACCTATTTGAAATCGGAAATTTTGGATTATAAGATTGTTCGAAATTCTCTGTTCACCTAAAACATTTTTGGCGCTTCGCCTCATCGTATTATACCTGAATTGGAAATAAATTTCCCTAATTTTTTTTTGTCATTTTCACTCTTGATACAAATTAGTACCTACCTACTCATTAAATTTTCAATGACCCTCTGTTTGAACAGCACTTGGAACATCTTGCATAGAACGTAGTTAACGAACTCAAGGCTTCTTCTGTATAAAAAAGTTGAAAAGATGGGTATCCATAGGTTAAGATGATTTCACCATTTAAAAAAATAACAATACCAAATTTTGCACATCAGTAAATATGAATTTGCTGAAGTTTTTCCAATTTTTGAGCAAGTTCATTGAAAATCTTGATGTTATTGGAATTAAACATTCAATAATGAGATAAATAGCAAGCTGGTGCTTCAATGTTTTGCCCCATTGAAATATGGTGAAAATGCAATCAGGTATGCTTGACTTTTTTCTCTGATTGCAGGGGGATCTAGGTTTTCTCAGAACATACATGGTTTGAACAAGATTGGTAGCTAGTTCGAATTTCATCTGTTTGATATTTCTCTCGTTCGAGTGATTTTTAACTTGGAATATGAATCATTTTACAAAAGAAAAGCACACCGTCTCATAACTATTATAAATAATAATTCAGATATCAATATTCTTCTATATCTGATGTTTGTTCTGCCTAGAGAGCAACTGCATAAGAAAAGAGCAATGAAATTGGAGGGTATTATGGTAGCTGGCCTATGTCCTATTTCTCATTTAGTGTGTTACTGATGGTTTCATATTCTTCGCAGTCGAGTTCGCAGTGTTGAATGGACAAAATGTCGAATATTTAGTTTACGTTAGTAGGCTTTTCATTTGTCCTATACTTCCTGTAAAAATCATGTATATTCAAGGATGGTAACTAACTTCAGTCTCCACTATATTTTCATATCATCATTTCATTTGTGAATTCCAATACCACTAAATAATAATCTCTCAAGTCAGTAAAAACATAATTTTTGCGATTAATTTTCACACAATTGAAAACGTTGGTATCATTCCAACAACGCCATTATATCCCATTGTTAATAACAATTATTTGGATATTATGCAACATGATCAACCACTGATTTTAAGCAGGAAGCAGTAGTATGAAAGTCCATGTTCATCTGACGTGGAGACTTCTCACAATGAATGAAGCAAAAATTCAATAACCAGATTTTCCAGTTAGTAGTTCTCATTATTTTTGTTCGTTTTATCGTTGATATCACACCAGGATTTTTGTGGATTTTGACATATTTCACCTTTCTCTGTTTGTTTATAACGGTGAAGATGCAATTATCTGGCTTTTCAATGTATTTCCTTTTGTTTGAACTCAATTTTGTAATGGCAGGTTGCTGTTGTTCATTTTATTTTCAAAATTTCATGATCACTTGAATATGGAGAAAACCCATCTCAGAAACTGTCGTCCGAATTGCTTCAATATTGAAGATTTCATATGAGAAGTTTTTGCTGATTTTAAGCCTTCAATTTTTTGTGAAATTGCAAAGGGCATTACGTCCGAATTGGAAACTCAAACTTTAAATCTGAAGACCTTGAAACTTGGATGTTGAAAATTTAAATGAGAATGATTCAGAAATATATTCGACTCGAAGATATTCCGAAGTGAATCTGAAGGAAAAGGAATTTAACAGTTTACTTCAACATAAACATTTCTTTTTGATCAATTTGATAAAAATCAATATTCTCTGATTATATTTACAAGTGAGAACTATTTATAAACCTCGTGGGAAAGTGTTACGTAAAATTAGGTTAAACTATTGCCAGCTTTTGATTTCGCGGTAGTAGTGACCTACTTTTTGCGTTCTACAACTCCATTCATGTCGTCACACACAAATTTGTTTCGAGACAATCCCCTCATTTCGAATTGGAATTTGGTATTTCCGAAAAAGACGCACATTGGAATCCAGACAGTTAATATGATAATTACTAGTTACCTTTTGAACAATGAGGATGAATTGTGATACTGAAAACAAGCAGATCAATTATTTTATACTTCGCGTAGAAATATTCATTTTCGGATATCGGTTTCGAGTTGATACGTAAAGGATGATCATCTTTAATGTCAAATTTTTATGTTATTCGCATTGAGAAAAAATTGTGCAGAGTGTTGCAAGGTATCTTCAGAATACTTTCGCATATACAGGGTGTCCCACGGTCGAGTGCCTATTATCCAAAATAATGGATAACCTTCGAGTATGTATTTCTCCAATGAACTATTTTCAGAGTTTTGCCATAGGCTCTAATGCTGTAGCAAATATCCAACATATCTTTGATTCAATAAGAATCAGGAGACTCATTTCCATATAGAAATCCTCACATATTTTAATTAGGTCGATGACTACCACCCAACATATGTTAAGGTTGGCATTCTCACACATAATCTTCCTCTTTTTATGACAACAGGTGCTGTCTGCAGGTGGGGTGGTTGACTTTCGCGAAACACCACACGTTATTATGCCAACTCGAACTACCACACGTAATGGTAGAAACCATATTCAATTTTCACGAGAGCAGATGTTGATCTGACTTTTTGCAGAAAAAAAATCAGGGTTGACGTTCGTCGCGCGTGCTGGTACAAGGTGATCATCAACTTTTGGGCAGGTGTCCGACAGCACCTGCTGGATATTCCGAGATCGACCACAAGACACTCGAGTACCTACGTCCGATATTTGTGGGAGCATGCGGGTTACCGACATTTATTTATTACTTGTTTTACATAACGCTCATTTCGCATGATCGCAGTTTCACAGGAGACAATTCGTTTATGACACTGACAAAAATTCATGATATGTTTCAACTACAAATTAATCTGACTGTGCAGGTGGTACACCAAAGCTTGACTTAGTAGCCGAATATGATACCGGTGTGAACTTAGCGACCAATTCTTCACGATTCAACAGCCAATTTACCAGTGGCATTGGTACAAAATAAGCTACCGAATTTCACATTTGAAGGAGCTGTCAAAATTTTTTTTGTTTTCAAAGCCTACATATGCAAGTTTTTTTTTAACTTATGTCTTGAAAATAATATCATCCAAATGATGGCCTCGGCGTGCGGCGCACATGTGGAGTCTTTCGCGGAAGTTTTCCATTTTTCTCTTCAGCTTAGCGTTTTCAATTTGGATTGTTTCCTCCTTGATTGCCACTTTCAATTCAAGTCAAGAATGAAGACGTGAAGGATGAGGTCTTCCAGTATTGCCCTTGGGCTCTTGATGACCTGAAAAAAATATACAGAGTGGCCAAGAGATTGACGTCAAAAAGAAATGGTCCCTCGTGTCATGGGCTATTAGAATCACCCCCATGTATGTTATGCGATTTTTCACGGTTTTCGTTTTTTTTATGAACTTTGTGAATTTTCGACTCTACCATCTTATAAAAGATATTAAAAAAAGTACAAAACTTCTCTGTGAAATTCTTCTGTTACTTAATCTCCATGAATTGTACTTTCACACATAAAATAACCAGATTCGTAACTTTGATAAAAATTATGGAAATGTTCGTCTCAAGTGAAAAAGTTACGTGAATTGGATTATGATCTGAATTTTCGAATCGAAATTAAAAATGTAAAAAGGCTAATTCACGGTTTCTTAGTATGCTTGAAAACTGCGCTCAACAGTCAGCTTTTAGAATCATTGATAAATAAATGTTACTTGACACTCTACTTTTGCTAGAATTAGCCTTCAAAGTCATCGAGATGAAAAAAATCAAAGAACTAGACATTAACTACAAAATTATTTTTTGCCATTTCAAGATTTTTCTGATCAAGTTATGATAGAAAATGCTGAAAATTAATGAAAATTAGCTTCAGATGTTGGTCGAGAAGAGTTCTAGATAAAAAAGAATAGGTATGGCAATGAATCACACATAATAATGTAAATAAAAAGAAATTTATTTATAAAATTCACAGTAGATTTTCAAAGTGGCCACCTCCAGCCTCAATACACATTCTTCACCTTCTCAAAAAATTTTCTTTTAATCGCATAATACCTGCCCTGTTCTCTCTAAGTCTAAGGACACGTTCGGCTTCTCTTAACTTCAGTCGCAGCTCGTCTTCACTCGAACATTCTCGGGCGTAAACAATTTCTTGAAATAACCCCAAACGAAAAAGTCGATGGGATTAAGGTCAGGTGAACGTGGGGGCCACTTGATTGATCCGCTGCGTCCGATCCATCTGTTCGGGTATCGTACATTCAAGTGATTACGCACTTGCGTTGCGTAGTGACACGGGGTGCCGTCGTTTTGGAATATCATAGTTCGTCGAAGCTGAAGACTCACATCTTCCAGGAGCAAAGGAAGTTCATGCTCGAGGAAATTTTTGTACGTTTCTCCATCAAGTCTGGACGGCAATTCATATGGACCAATTAGTTCACCATTGAGGACACCAGACCACAAGTTAACGCAGCGGACCAATCAAGTGGTCCCCACGTTCACCTGACCTTAATCCCATCGATTTTTTCGTTTGAGGTTATTTTTCAAAGAAGCTGTTTACACCCGAGAATGTTCGAGTGAAGACGAGCTGCGACTGAAGATAAGAGAAGCCGAACGTGTCCTAAGAGAGAACAGGGCAGGTTTTATGCGATTTAAAGAAAATTTCCTAAGAAGGTGAAGAATGTGTATTGAGGCTGGGGTGGCCACTTTGAAAACCTATTGTGAATTTTTTAAATAAATTTCTTTTTATTTACATTATTATGTGTGATTTATTGCCATACCTATTCTTTTTTATCTAGAACAGACCAACATCTGAAGCTAATTTTCATTAATATTCAGCATTTTCTATCATTACTTGATCAAAAAAATCTTGAAATGGCAAAAAATAATTTTGTAGTTAATGTCTAGTTCTTTGATTTTTTTCATCTCGATGACTTTGAAGGCTAATTCTAGCAAAAGTAGAGTGTCAAGTAACATTTATTTATCAATGATTCTAAAAGCTGACTGTTGAGCGCAGTTTTCAAGCATACTAAGAAACCGTGAATTAGCCTTTTTACATTTTTAATTTCGATTCGAAAATTCAGATCATAATCCAATTCACGTAACTTTTTCACTTGAGACGAACATTTCCATAATTTTTATCAAAGTTACGAATCTGGTTATTTTATGTGTAAAAGTAAAATTCATGGAGATTAAGTAAGAGAAGAATTTCACAGAGTACTTTTTTTTTAATATCTTTTTTAAGATGGTCAAGTCGAAAATTCTCAAAGTTCATAAAAAATTCATAACTCGAAAACCGTGAAAAATCGCATAACATACATGGGGGTGATTCGAATAGCCCATGACACGAGGGACCTGTTTTTTTCTTTTTGACGTCAATCTCTTGGCCACCCTGTATAATCTGATAAACGGAATACGTTAGTCATAAATTATGAACAATTAAGTATTATAGCGAATTAGATGATTTGTTGTTTTTGTACAAAGGCATCCAAGGGTGGATGGAGCCGTAAACCTCAATGGTCCCAATATTTGTGTAGAAAATTTTTCTTTTCCTAAAAGGGAACGTGGGATCTCCCATGACCACTTCTTCAATAAACATCTAGCAAGCCTAATCGAGGAAGAGCCTCCGGAGATCGATCTTAGCTCGCGTCTCCGCGACATTCCGACAACAGTAATTGAGACACATCGACGAGACGACTCTACCAGGAGAACCACTTCATATCTTATCAACTTCGAAGGATTGATAACCGATTTATTCAACGGCTGTCGTTTTAACAGTATTGTGGAGACGCTGGCGATAAAATGAACGCCAGGAAAAACGTTCGAAACGTTCCGTATCCGTTTCTGCATAATATGGAAACTTGACAGGAACATCGTCTCCGACTTGGACTTTTTCCGGGCGCAGTCTCGTCGAAAGTCCCGTTTTGCAGAGAGGAAATTGCCGTCGGTCTGGACGCGTCCTGTTGGCGTCTTCTGCATCGGCAAAAGCCGAGAAAAATGAATTTTCCGTTATACGTTGTACGAGAATGGACTTAATCGACTAGTTTGGATTCGCTGATCACGATGCCGTGAATTTACAGCCGGCCATCCGGTCCTAAACACGATTACTCTCGAACGGATGAACCTAGAGATTTGAAAGCAGTGAGCACAGTGTTCCAGAAAAAATATCACTCTGTAGATTTGCTATCGAAATTGGTATGTCACATCTTTGCCCAATTTCAGTTGAATATTTTGTGAAATGCAGATACCATGACGAAAAAAACTTAAACACTTCAAAACGAAACGTTCCATGTTTACAGACTTTTTTGTCTTGCAAAATTATGCAAGAAACCTCCTCCCTCCATTGGTTCCTTCTATTTAGGATCAACCTGTATAATCTGTTTTATACAGGTTGTTCCTAGATAGGAGAGATTGCAAAAAGCATTTGATTTGAAAAAATAAAAAAGCGCCTCTGCACAAATCTCATCAAATGAAATAAGATTTTTGAGTGTCCTGTGTAAACGCTGTTGTGTCTGTAACGATTAGATTATCAATGGTTGAAGACTCAATCGATGTGTCAATTCGGACAATATCGTCTCCAATCTACTACAGGGTGTCCACAAAAATAAGGAAATATACCTTTTCTTCAATGCTTGAATTTATTGATTTTTCCCTCCTTATTGTGGACATTTGATAGCAGATATGCGAATGATATTGTGTAGATTAATACACCAGGTGCCTTTTTATCTATTGACATCGTAATGTTGTCCCAGAAGTCGCGCACCCATTTAGGGGATCGAAAGTGAAAAATATTCTAAGCCCAAAAATCCATGATTGAAATTTTTTGATAACGTAGTTAATTGGTAATTAATTTATGGAAGTGACTGACCAATCAGGAGCGCCCTACAGAAGAATAAGTAGGCAGTGGGGACGCGAGAGTGAGACGCCAGAGCTGCTGCCGGCTTTTCACGCAGTAATCCGAGACTGGCGTCTCACTCTCGCGTCCCCACTGCCTACTTATTCTTCTGTAGGGCGCTCCTGATTGGTCACTGCCATTAATTAATAACTACGTTATCAAAAAATTTCCAACATGCATTTTTGGGCTTGGAATATTTTTCACTTCCGATCCCCCCAATGGGGTGCGCGACTTCTGGGATACCCTGTATAATTTCTTATAGATAGATATTTCCGAAACGTCTAGAAAGAAAAGACCTATGTGAAGTTAGCCACACCCACACATTCACTCGAAGAGAAAAAATTGCTAATGGAAAAAAATCATAACTCCCTGGAATGGGTTGCAATCAGATTTTGATGTGAGCTTGATGGGTTTATAAGAAATTAAGTTCTCATTGATTTGGAGACTTTGAAGCTTCAGGGAGGGAGTTGTGAGGGTTGTTGGGGGTAATTTCTGACAAAAATCATAACTCCACTAAATGTAAGTGTTTCACGATGAGCTTCGAACATGCGTTTTTTCAATACCGAAAAAATGAAATGCAATACCCCTCATAGTTTTTTAACCCCCAGGTTGGGAAGTTGTTCATGGAAAATGATTCGAAGTCGATTGGATATGAAGATTTCGAAATACATATTAGGCAAACAAAATTTCAAAAATCCGAATTCATTGAGCGGATTTTATTCATTCACATAATGTACTCAGCCTAGGCATTCGAACGGCAAACGTATCCGTATTTAAAGATTCTAGGACTCTTCTTTCGGAAGCCATCGTGATTACGGATGGACGGACAGAATTCTTCATCATTGAGTCTAACCTAAAATTACATCATTTGGACGGAATGATAACGCTTTCATTCCTGGAACAAGCGCGCATAAAGTGAACACCTGTGACATATAGATAAGTACAGATTTACGGAGAAATGCGAAAACTGATTCCAATGAATTTCTTGGATCGAAATTTTAATGCACAAGCAGAGTCTCGTCCTGCTGGCGTCTTCGTTCTGTGCCAGAGCCGAGAAAAATGGATTTTCCGTTATAATTTGCGCGGCGTTCTTGCGAACGCTTTAGGGGGCAAATAATGAATTACTAAGCGACAATATTATATCTCAAAGAGCAATTAGTTTCGCGAATGCTAATTATGACAGTTGGATTGGATAAGGCAACATAATACGCCAACCAACTTGATGAAACGTTCGTCTGGCTACGCGTTTTTTGACTTTCTCGGAGTCCTCGGCATCTTGGGAGGCAGATTCGTAAATTGGGTTGAGGCGAAACGAGGACAGTGTGTACTTTTTTCTCACCATTTCCTCTTTCGCGATTTATAGTTTTGTTATTGGTTCTGCCCCCTGGAGTCTAATGTGAATGTAAACAAAGCTGGAGGATTGTTTGCATATGGAACTTCAACTCACATTCCCAGTTTCGTGAAAGGTTTAGTTTTTCACATCCGTGAGTCTGAGAAGAGTTAGTTATCGGAAAATTCGTGTTAGAAATCAAATAGTAACTTTCATCTTGTGAAAACTGTCCCACCTCATGGTTGCCCAGAATATCATGACAATGTTCTGAAAACAAAGAAGATAGTCGTACTGAACAAAAATATCGCAAGAATTTGAAATCCATCAACCTTTATCAAATTGTTGTTCGGGTATAACCAAAGGATCACGATAGTATCAATGGGAAATTGGCTTCAGGTGAATTTTTCTTGGTCAAACGTTATTGCACCACCGCTCTTAATTCGATAACTCTCGAATGAAAAAACATTGCAGAGAGGAAGATCTGCAAAAAGAAAAAGTAGCATGCACAACGTAATCAGAAACATCGTGTTAATTGATATAAATGTCAACAAATGCCATGTCTGAAAATAATTAGCGATACCATTGTTAAGGGAAAGTAACATCTATATACAGGGTCTTTCACGAGGAACCTCACCCATATTTATACGGGAAACTACTGAACTTATTTTCATGAAATTCAGCACTTATAAGTATTTCACGATGCTGATGAAATCTAAAATATTTTCAAGGCATGAGCACCTCCGGTTTTTCCGGAAATGACGTCAACTTCCGTTTTTCAAATTAGAACACCATTTTTTTATTGCAGAAATAGATTCCTTAGAAAATTTCAAGTTATTTTGATGTAACATTTTTCAGTTTTGGTTGGAAAATTCTCTCTGAGCGGGAAAATTCGAAAAAAAAATCGAAAATAGAGTTCCGCTGAAACAAGAATAACTTCGAGGTTTTTGGATGGAAAATTTTCATTTTTGGGATTTTTCAAGATATAAGATTGATGTATCCACTTTGAAAATCGAAATCGCGATTCATGATACAGGGGGTGAAAAAATCGCTTTCAAAGTTAGGGATGACAAAATCGTGAAAAATCAATTTTTTCAAATTAGAACCCCATTTTTGTATGGCAGATATTGAATCTACGTTGAAAAATAATGTGAGTGTATGCATCACACCCTTGCCCTAAAATGGATATTTTCTGAGTTAATATCCACTTTAGGGCAAGGGTGTGATGCATACACTCATATTATTTTTTAACGTAGATTCCATATCTGCCATAAAAAAATGGGGTTCTAATTCGAAAAAATTGATTTTTCACGATTTTGTCATCCCTAACTTTGAAAGCGATTTTTTCACCCCCTGTATCATGAATCGCGATTTTTAAAGTGGATACATCAATCTTACATCTTGAAAAATCCCAAAAATGAAATTTTTCCATCCAAAAACCTTGAAGTTATTCTTGTTTCAGCGGAACTCTATTTTCGATTTTTTTTTCGAATTTTCCCGCTCAGAGAGAATTTTCCAACCAAACTGAAAAATGTTACATCAAAATAACTTGAAATTTTCTAAGGAATCTATTTCTGCAATAAAAAAATGGTGTTCTAATTTGAAAAACGGAAGTTGACGTCATTTCCGGAAAAACCGGAGGTGCTCATGCCTTGAAAATATTTTAGATTTCATCAGCATCGTGAAATACTTATAAGTGCTGAATTTCATGAAAATACGTTCAGTAGTTTCCCGTATAAATATGGGTGAGGTTCCTCTTGAAAGACCCTGTATATGTTCAAGTTGACAACGCAGTCTTCATCTTTTCATTTTCAGATGTCGCAAAGAGTGAAATACATATATCTCAAAAATTACTTCTGGAAATGCTCAATTAGGTTCACTGCCCCATCTTCTTGTCGGAGGTGAGTTATGTTGCTTTGACGAAGGTCATTAAAAGTCTGAAATCACGGTAAGGATCTCTTCTTCGGCAAGAAGGGAAGTTCACCTGAACGATGGTATAGCTTGAATTGGTTTGTGGAATATCATAGAAATTTTCATGGTGGGTTACATGCCAAATTCGGTCCAGATCGCCTAAATAGGACTATATGAAGAAAATCCCAAAATTTCTGTAACGAATGGTCTGGTATTATCTTCAGTTCGCTCATTTTCGGAAATGACTTCGCTTTTTTGCATTACCCTTCATTGATTGATATATACGCAGTTAACACTCTTTTAATGGGTTTTAAAAACAAAACAACTTGCATGTCGCTTATAGCGGGTAATTTCGATGACATAATTCACCGGTTTCGCAGTTTACTGAAATGTCCAATTTTTATGTTGAGATGTCGCGACCGACTGTTCTGAATATATGGTTTTATCGAAATTTCCAAAGGAAATTATCATTCAAACAATTGATATGTCTGAATGCTGTTATACCAAAATTTGATCATAATTCTTGTTTCTTTCTGTTTCAGGTGAGTTCACTCTCTGGTTCATACGGAGTAAAAATTAGTAAGTAAAAACCATAGATGCAAATGTGACCGAATCCACTTCGGAAGTGCTTGAGCAATTTTCAGATTCAATAATTCTGGATTTTCAATTTTGAAATATTCATAAAAAAAGCATTTGATCAAAAACTAAAAGATTTGCTTCCAAAAATAGGAATCTTGGTTCACAACAACTTTTCTCTCTTCTTCTGGATATTGTACCGGGTTTTTCACTAATTTGACCCCCCTTCAACTTTGTTACTGAAGGATATATATAAAGTTAGCAAAACAACTCTCACGAATCGAACTCGGAATAGCTCAAAATTTTGCCGTTATTTATCCGTAATTTATCCGTGAAAAAATTAATTTTGCCGCTCTTATATTTAAAAAGATATGGGGTGTGTCGCTAAGTTGATATCAACTTGGCGAAACAACTTTACAAAAAATGGTTTCAGCGAGAAAAAAAAGTAGCTCATCTTTTTCAGTGATTTATCCGTAAATTATCCGTGAAGGAAAAAACATCGCCACTCTTGTATTTAAAAAAATATTGGGTGTTTCGCTAACTTGATATCAAGTTGGCGAAACAACTTTCCGAAAAATGGCTTCAGCACGAAACAAAATAGGTCATCTTTTCAAGTGATTTATCCGTAAATTATCCGTGAAAAAAGAAATTTTGTATCATTCAAGTTTTCGAAGAAAAATGACAAAATCGGATTGATCTATCAGGAGCCGACGGAAAATAATTTATGCATTTTTCTCGAAAACTAAGCAAGCAATATTGTTCAAATTTGGAGGGATGATGTAGCTTTTCATCTTCGATTTATCCGTGAAGAGAAAAATTTTGCCGCTCATGTTTTTAACAAAATAACACGTGCACCGGTAAGTGTACATCAAATTACCACTTGACATATCGAAAAAATTATTTCAGCATTCAACAGATAATTTACTTTTTTTTAGTGATTTATCCGTAAATTATCCGTGAAGAAAAAAACATCGCCACTCTTGTATTTTAAAAAATATTGGATGTTTCGCTAACTTGATATAAAGTTGGCGAAACAACTTTTTTAAAAATGGTTTCAACACGAAAAAAATAGCTCATCTTTTTAAGTGATTTATCCGTAAATTATCCGTGAAAAAAGAAAATTTGTATCTCTCAAGGTTTCGCGGAAAAATGTCAAAATCGGATTGATCGATCGGTAGCCGACGGAAAATAATTAATGCAGTTTTCTCGAAAACTCAGAAAGGAATATTGTTCAAATTTGGAGAGATGATGAAGCTTCTCATCTTTGATTTATCCGTGAAGAGAAAAATTTTGCCGCTTCTGTTTCAAAAAAAATATCACGTGCACTGCTGAGTGTCTATCAAATTACCAGGTGAAATATCGAAAAAATTAAAGCGGCAAAATTTTTCTCTTCACGGATAAATCAAAGATGAAAAGCTACATCACCTCTCCAAATTTGAACAATATTGCTTGCTTAGTTTTCGAGAAAAATGCATAAATTATTTTCCGTCGGCTCCTGATAGATCAATCCGATTTTGTCATTTTTCTTCGAAACCTTGAATGATACAAAATTTCTTTTATCACGGATAATTTACGGATAAATCACTAAAAAAGATGAGCTATTTTGTTTCGTGCTGGAACCATTTTTCGAAAAGTTGTTTCGCCAACTTGATATCAAGTCAGCGAAACATCCAACATTTTTTTAAATACAAGAGTGGCGATGTTTTTTTTTTCACGTATTATTTACGGATGAATCATTGAAACAAATTAAATTATCTGTTGATTGCTGAAATGATGTTTTCAATATTTCACCTGGTAATTTGATGTACACTGACCGGTGAACGTGATATTTTGTTAAAAACAGGAGCGGCAAAATTTTTCTCTTCGCGGATAAATCAAAAATGAAAAGCTACATCATCTCTTCAAATTTCAACAATATTGCTTCCTTAGTTCTCGAGAAAAATGCATTAATTATTTTTCGTCGGCTCCCGATCGATCAATCCGATTTTGACATTTTTCTGCGAATCCTTGAGATATACAAATTTTCTTTTTTCACGGATAATTTACGGATAAATCACTTAAAAAGATGAGCTATTTTGTTTTGTGCTAAAACCATTTTTCGAAAAGTTGTTTCGCCAACTTGATATCAAGTCAGCGAAACATCCAATATTTTTTAAAATACAAGAGTGGCGATGTTTTTTTCTTCACGTATTATTTACGGATAAATAATTGAAATAAATTAAATTATCTGTTGATTGCTGAAATGATGTTTTCAATATTTCACCTGGTAATTTGATGTACACTTACCGGTGCACGTGGTATTTTGTTAAAAACAGGAGCGGCAAAATTTTTCTCTTCACGGATAAATCAAAAATGAAAAGCTACATCATCTCTTCAAATTTCAACAATATTGCTTCCTTAGTTCTCGAGAAAAATGCATTAATTATTTTCCGTCGGCTCCCGATCGATCAATCCGCTTTTGACATTTTTCTGCGAAACCTTGAGAGATACAAATTTTATTTTTTCACGGATAATTTACGGATAAATCACTTGGAAAGATGAGTTTTTTTTTCGTGTTGAAACCATTTTTCGAAAAGTTGTTTCGCCAACTTTATATCAAGTTAGAGAAACATCCAATATTTTTTAAAATACAAGAGTGGCGATGTTTTTTTCTTCACGGATAATTTACGGATAAATCACTGAAAAAAAGTAAATTATCTGTTGAATGCTGAAATAATTTTTTCGATATGTCACGTGGTAATTTGATGTTCAGTTACCGATGCACGTGATATTTCATTAAAAACATGAGCGGCAAAATTTTTCTCTTCACGGATAAATTGAAGATGAAAAGCTACATCATCCCTCCAAATTTGAACAATATTGCTTGCTTAGTTTTCGAGAAAAATGCATAAATTATTTTCCGTCAGCTCCTGATAGATCAATCCGATTTTGTCATTTTTCTGCGAAACCTTGAATGGTACAAAATTTCTTTTTTCACGGATAATTTACGGATAAATCACTTAAAAAGATGAGCTATTTTGTTTCGTGCTGTAAACATTTTTCGAAAAGTTGTTTCGCCAACTTTAAATCAAGTTAGCGAAACATCCGATATTTTTTAAAATACAAGAGTGGCGATGTTTTTTTCTTCACGTATTATGTACGGATAAATAATTGAAATAAATTAAATTATCTGTTGATTGCTGAAATGATGTTTTCAATATTTCACCTGGTAATTTGTTGTACACTTACCGGTGCACGTGATATTTTGTTGAAAACAGGAGCGGCAGAATTTTTCTGTTCACGGATAAATCACAGATGTGAAGCTACATCATCTCTCCAAATTTCAACAATATTGCTTCCTTAGTTTTGGAGAAAAATGCATAAATTATTTTCCGTCGGCTCCTGATAGATCAATCCGATTATGTCATTTTTCTTCGAAACGTTGAATGATACAAAATTTCTTTTTTCACGGATAATTTACGGATAAATCACTTGAAAAGATGAGCTATTTTGTTTCGTGCTGAAGCCATTTTTTGAAAAGTTGTTTCGCCAACTTGATATCAAGTTAGCGAAACACCCAATATTTTTTTAAATACAAGAGTGGCGATGTTTTTTTCTTCACGGATAATTTACGGATGAATCACTGAAAAAGATGAGCTACTTTTTTTCTCGCTGAAACCATTTTTTGAAAAGTTGTTTCGCCAACTTGATATCAACTTAGCGACACACCCCATATCTTTTTAAATATAAGAGCGGCAAAATTAATTTTTTCACGGATAAATTACGGATAAATAACGGCAAAATTTTGAGCTATTCCGAGTACGATTCGTGAGAGTTGTTTTGCTAACTTTATGTACATTACTGAAGGAGGTACAAAGGGAACACCCTGTATACTTTTCTATATTTGGCAAGTTCTTTTTCTCCTTATTTCGAATATATATCATACGTTTGGTCCTTCCCTCTTATTCTGAGTACCACAAAGTTTTAAATTTTAAAAACCAATTTCTTCAGTTGTTATTATTCATTCTATACTACCATAGTTATTATTCTTTTTTAGTTTTTATTCGATACTGTATTCCTTCCAAAAATATTGCTTTCGAGTAAATTGAATATGAAGAATTTCGGAATGATTTTTCATATGTATTTTTTCATTCCGTAGTTTCATTTCAAAACTTTGAAACTCTGGAAATAAAAGAGACAGACCCACAAACGCATATATTCGATATCAGGAGAAGATGAACAATTAAAATATGGAAGAAAATACAGGGTGTCCCATTTGAAAAAATGTATTTGCATTCAATATGTTGTTCACCCTGTATATATCCCAATTGACGCAATCATTTTCAAAAAATTTATTTGATTTGAGCCCAATTTGGAGACGAATACGTAAATCGTTGTACCTTTTACTTCACTTATCCGAAGCATTTCCTTGCAAGGAAAAGGTGGAGATTATGAATACGAATCGAAGCAAAACCTTTAACATCTACCTTTTGCTTCTACCTTTTACTTGTGAGTAAATGCTTCATTTTTATAAATACGGACCAATGTTTCACATACACACCTCTTGCAGTTGATGAGTCTGTTGTTATTGTCGTTACTTCAATCACACTTGAAGTGCTACAAAATGTTGAATTAACCATTCAATGAAAATTTAATTAATGCCTAGAAGCGAAAATAAACAATTTGAACATTTCAATATGTATACCTTGACCACTTAATAATACAGTGAAGTGTAACATTTCTCACACGAAACGAATGCCAAATAGACATAGACAAAAACCTTTGAAATGATGTGTCACTTGTGCTTTTCGAGGGGTTGCCACCCCGCTTAGTGGGAGGATCCTGTACCCAAGAATCAAGAGATGCCCCTTCCAAATAAAATTGTTCCGAAAAACCCATAGTCATAGGAATATTCGGCTGGACTGTTTCGTGTGGGTATTCCTGTATAATTTTGCAACTCTTTCTTTACGAAAATTTTTGGATTCAACCCTGAATCCCTAAAAACTTGAATAATGTATGGGAGCTGTCATATTATGAAATCAACTTTAATGTA
This sequence comes from Adalia bipunctata, assembly GCA_910592335.1. Classification (NCBI taxonomy): domain Eukaryota; kingdom Metazoa; phylum Arthropoda; class Insecta; order Coleoptera; family Coccinellidae; genus Adalia; species Adalia bipunctata. Next base: position 27,317,471 of record OU342951.1, read on the forward strand.
GGTATATGTAGAGGCTGTTCAATTTGAATCAAAAAAGTGGGTGTGTATTTTCAGTATATCCGGAAGGCTGTTTCCCTTAGACACTTGACGTTGCCGGTTCTTCAAATTGAAAGATGCAATGAATGCAGTTGAAGTTCATCATTGGAATATTTGCATCTAGTATCACTACTGAGTACAGACTGTGCTGAAGTAAATAACATGAATAGAACATATTTTATTATCATTTATCCAGAAAAATATTCTATCAACGAAGAATTACCCCATTTTGAATATTTAAAAAAAATAATTCTCTAAACTTGTTTCATGACTTGAGTATACTTCATTCACATTTAAATACATTTTCGCACAACCTGAAATACTCCAGCATGAAAATGTAGTAGTTCTACGAAACCTACGCCACAGTTAAATCTTCGAGAAACTAACTCCATTTACAAAGTTAAAAAAGAGTAAATAGAAAATAGACTTGGCAATGTCGCTTGATTTTCACGAGTGCCAACCTGCGTTTGTTTTAAGTAAAAAAACTTGATAAACCTAAATCATTGCCAACCGCGATACTTTATAAAGGTGAATGGAGTATAATTATATTATTTGAGTATTCTTATACAGGGTCTTTCACGAGGAACCTTACCCATATTTATACGGGAAACTACTGAACGTATTTTCATGAAATTCAGCACTTATAAGTATTTCACGATGCTGATGAAATCTAAAATATTTTCAAGGCATGAGCACCTTTGGTTTTTCCGGAAATGACGTCAACTTCCGTTTTTCAAATTAGAACACCATTTTTTTATTGCAGAAATAGATTCCTTAGAAAATTTCAAGTGATTTTGATGTAACATTTTTCAGTTTTGGTTGGAAAATTCTCTCTGAGCGGGAAAATTCGAAAAAAAAATCGAAAATAGAGCTCCGCTGAAACAAGAATAACTTCGAGGTTTTTGGATGGAAAATTTTCATTTTTGGGATTTTTCAAGATGTAAGATTGATGTATCCACTTTGAAAATCGAAATCGCGATTCATGATACAGGGGGTGAGAAAACCGTTATTCTTGTTTCAGCGGAGCTCTATTTTCGATTTTTTTTTTTCGAATTTTCCCGCTCAGAGAGAATTTTCCAACGAAAACTGAAAAATGTTACATCAAAATAACTTGAAGTTTTCTAAGGAATCTATTTCTGCAATAAAAAAATGGTGTTCTAATTTGAAAAACAGAAGTTGACGTCATTTCCGGAAAAACCGGAGGTGCTCATGCCTTGAAAATATTTTAGATTTCATCAGCATCGTGAAATACTTATAAGTGCTGAATTTCATGAAAATACGTTCTGTAGTTTCCCGTATAAATATGGGTGAGGTTCCTCGTGAAAGACCCTGTATATGTTGAGAGCTTGAGTTTGATTCGAACTATCCTGCTTGTTTTTATATTCCTTCGAAACGTTGACATGCGATGCTATTAAAAACAGTATAGCTTTGACCGATTACAACTCACGATAACAAATGGGTACCAACTCGAAGCTTATCGAGGTATCCGGATAACTCGTAAAAGCAACAATGCAATCTTTCTATTTATTTTCTTTCATAAGTTCATGTTTGTTTATATCATCACCAATGAAATGGAGATTCCGATTCCTTACACAGCTTTTTTTTTGATCGGATTTGATATTTGACGTTAGGTGGTTGCTACACCGTCTCAATAATAAACATAAATTGCGCTCTGCTCACAGTTGCGTTGGCTCTGGACACTGTCTTTAAAGTTAGCAGTTCCACTTCCGAGAAAATCAATTGTCGTGAAGGAAAAAAATTTGTCGCGCCCTTATTTTTTTTCTACGGGGTGGCTTTGCTTACTTAACATAAAGTAAGCAGAACCACTTTTTCAATATGGATCGAATATCATGGAAATCATTGTCGTGTAATGGTCGAAGTCCATATTAAATAAAAAAAACCCAAAAAATCCTTTCCTTCTAATTTATTTCACGCGTTTTTCCTGCGATTTCGTGATATTTCTGGAATTATCGCGACAAATTTTTTCTTTCACGACAAATTCAGGAGAGGTATTCGACAATTAATGCAATAGAAAAAAAGTCAATAACGGATGCGCTGTTGCCAAAAATGCGATAATTCCAGAAATATCAAGAAATCGCGGGAAAAAGGCGTAAAATAAACTAGAAGGAATAGATGTTTTGTGTTTTTTTTTTACTTTATATGGACTACGACAATTATTTATAATAATTTTTTTGATATTCTATCAATATTGAGAAAGTGGTTCTGCTAACTATATGTTGAGTAAGCCACCCCGTAGAAAAAAACTATGGGCGCGACAATTTTTTTTCTTTCACTTCATAACAGGTTTCTTTGATTTTCTCGCAATTGGCACTGCTAACTTTATAGACATTATGCTTCCGGTACTATCTAATCTCGCAAAATTTGCAACTCTCTTACATGAGACAGTTTTGTATATTAAGTAATTGGAAAATAATATTTAAAACTTCAACAGCGTTAATCATACTAATGTTTACTATCAAAAACGGAGTTTGGAGGCAACTTTAGACGATTACGTAGAGGTTATGTCCTCCATAATCGGACAAGTGAACAAACAATTCGCAATGTTGTGAAGAAAAATAAAAGTCAGTTTACAAATTGGATAAATCGTGTCAAAATCATTTCAATTGTCATTGAAAACCAACCAGGGTATTTCGGTTCGTACAGGATGGAGTTATGTTCCATACCGACATCGAGGCCATGGCATTATCCAAATATGGTGAAACCCCCGCCAATGAAAATTCTTCACTATAAAATTTTTTTCTGAGGTTTCAATTTTGTATTGTTGATTAAAGTCCAATTCTAATAATCCATGCTGATTTAACCACTTTCCTGTGTATATCCACATATTTTTGCGAGATAATCTCCACATTAGATGGACTTGAAGAATATAAGCACAAAGAGTAAGTTGAGAACAAAGCAACACGTGTAGCATCCTTTATCTATCTACCTCGAGTTAATGACATTTCCTAATGAGTGTTGCATTAAAATTGTTGAATACATGCAGTGGTATACATTTCTACGAGTTCTTTTGCCACTAAATGGTTTCGGACGCATATTCAGCTTATCTAAGACCTTGTCCGGTTTAATTGGACACGTTTAGAGGATTTCAGTTTTGTATTTTAATAGCAAGAAGCGGGTTTTCTCGCGTCCTGTCAGTTATCGGCTTCTTTCTCCTACCATCGTGGGATGTCGAAATATGTGTCGGTTCTCTTCAAGACTTGAAGGCCTGCATGTTCACTTGGGTGCATTATTTATATTATTTAATTATTTCCATTCATTCTATTTTTGTCAACTGGTTCAACTTATTTTATGGCGTTCTATGTAATTACTGGGAACCTTTCTTCGTCAAATACTTTTTTGGTTGGTCATATTATGTCCAGAAATTAGTGCCAGTAATTGGAGTTTCTCAATAATTTCTTCTTTCGCTTTAAACTTTTAATCAATTGCTTGTATTGCTAAGGGGGACCCAAACCCAAAACATGAATTCTAATCTTTCCATATTAATTATTCTCATTTCTTGACATCTGATTTTGAGTTTTTGAATAATGAGATTATCAGGACAATCTCAATTCTGATTTTTACTCGCATTGCTTCCTGAACATGATTTCGAAGTGTGTAATAATTTGAGTTTGTCTTTTTATCTCCTAGTTTGAGCAGTTTTTTTCAAATTTGCTGAAATTTTCAATTTTTTTTATGGGCACTATCATGCAGCGTTATACTAGCCTGTGTAGTTGCGTATAAATAACTTGCTGGCATCTCGATCTATAATTTAAAAGGAATGTGGTTTCTCTGGCAAAAATGATTACTGTTCATGAAATAAGGTAATAAGATCATGAAGCTGAATTATAGTGAATTAAGATGGAACAATACGAAATCCTTCGTGAAGTATCTCTTGATTTGCCCTGTTCTTATATACATAATAAGAAAATAGTATTGGAGTTTATGAATTCGGTAGAGGTGCGACATTTATCGGTTCGATTTCAGAGGTTCCACGATAGACACACTTTCAATAGGAATGAGGGCGTTATGAATTCGCCCAAATATCGGTACCAGGTAATTGCCGAATTTTGATCCTAAAATGGTGAGAGTTCAATTGTGGTATATTGGAATTATTCCGCTTGTTCCAACTTTCAATGAAGGCGTGTTTTGTTTTCAATTGGAAAATTTTATTTCTCTATTCCAGTATCGTAATGAATTCATTACAGCATTGTTTTCAGTTATATTATTCGTTTCGAGTTTGTCAGCACTGACTTTCGATCCTATCAATTTTCAACACACGTCAATTTGGAAATGTCCATTTCGTAACAGTCACCAACTGCCAAAATACAATACAAAAGTCACTAGGATGTATAATCTGAATTTTTCATTGAATTTCAACGAAATTTAACTGAAATAGAGAAAATATCGTCCAATACTCGTTGCAGAATGCAATTCCAACACTCATGCATTCGAAAACACTCCTTCGTCGCTCGTTTTCGAATTTCGCATTCGTATTGGAATAGGAGCCCATTCTGCAACCAGTTTTAGAATAAAGTTGAGAAGTTCTGGTGAAAAATGGACAATGGATTGCATGTTTCAAAACTTCGGGAGATCACAACAATATTGAAAGAGTCATAGGTAGCCTTCATATTGGTGGAATATGCTAACAGAATGCCATTTATTCAACTCTTCAGCACTTTCGAGGAAAAAATATTTTGTCAATTTCAAAGCATGTAACTCTTCAAGGGAACGTTTCAGCTTACATGGGAGATCCCTTTAATTTCCGACGAGGATTCACTCCCTGAAAACTTTGTTGATGCTCTGTAAAATGAAGGGCTTTTCAATAAGAGCTGTTACTTTGAATAGCCCGCTATTTTGGTAGATGTCACTCTTGAAGCTGTCATTTTTTGACATTTTTGACAAGTAGGAACTACGCCACTGAAAAAATGGAACGATACACGCTTCAACAACTCATTGAAATTTTCAAAATTCATTATAAAAATAGGGAAAATTTGGCAGAAACGGTTCGTTGAACTCGTTAAACTTGAAGATGTTGGGACAAGTTAGTGATGTGGAGAATAAATCCCGTGCACGTCGCAATATTGCTACTGTAGCCGAAATCGTTGAAGAAACCCCAGCTTTGTCCATTCCTCGTCGTTCTTTGGAATTAGGCCTTTCACAAACTTCATTACACCGTATTTTGCATAAAGATTTGGGTCTTGGAGGCTTATAAATTTCAGTTAACACAAGAACTCAAGCCGGCCGATCATCAACAACTTCGTGTCTATGCTGATGGGGTTCTTGAAATGCATGAACATGATCCGGAATTCCATCGAAAAATCAGCTCGAGTGATGAAGCCCATTTTCACCTCGGTGGCTTTGTCAACAGGCTAAATTGTCGCATCTGGAGCTCACCCAAGAGTAATTGTAGAAAAGCTTCTCCATCCTCAACGTGTCACTGTTTGGTGCGGTTTATGGTCCGGCGGGGTCATTCGACCTTACTTTATCAAGAATGAGGATGGAGCAACGGTTACGGTGAATGGATTGCTCTATCGAGAGATGATTGATGATTTATTATGGCCGGAATTCGATGGTATTGATCTGGACAACGTAAACTTTCAACAAGACGGCGCTACGTGCCATACATGCATCGAAACCATTGATCTTCTACAGGAAAAGTTTCTGGACCGTGTTATCTGCTGAAGAGGTCATCCCAATTGGCCACTGTGATTTAACACCTTGCGACTTCTTCCTTTAGGGCCATGTGGAAGAGAAGGTATACGCCAGGAGCCTTATGTCGATTCAAGACCTCAAAGATGGAATTTTTGAGACCATCGAGGACATAGGGCAGCCACTTTGCAACTCGGTTTTGGAAAATTTCATGAAAAGTACCTATATGGTCCTGTAGTCGTGGTCGTGGTGGTCATTTGGATGATGTTATTTTCCACTACTAACAAAAATTGCATTTTTCTTGGAATGTCAAAATAACACCTCTTATTGTTAAACCCGTTATATGCCAGAAAATCTTGAGCTTATTCATAAATAGAATTGCAAAACCTTGAAATGATGTGTCACCCGACCCCTTATGCCATTTAAGCTTTTTGAGGGGTTGCCAACCAGTTTAGGGGATAAAGTTATAGTTATAGTGAAAAGGGGTTACAGTCCACTACGACCTCAAGGTCTATTGTGCCCTCTAACAGAGCTGTTATCATCGCGCCTCCTACAGCTCGCCCTCCAGTTCCAGAGATTTGATGAAATCCAGTATCTGGGACGGCTTCAAGGAGGATAACTCCCCACTTCTACAAGTTTCCTGTCCAAAGCACTCTTTCCTTTGGCCTGCAATGGCATAGCATTCCGTAACCAGGTGAATAGGAGTTTCTTCCTCCCCCCCACAGAATCCACACTCATCAATGTCCGATAAACCCATTCTCAACAGATGCTTCTTCAGGCGACTATGTCCTGCGAGAAAGCCAGTGAGTAAGTGAAGTTGGTTTTTACTGAGATCCAGATATTTTTTGGATCTAGCAGTTTCAAAGTTCCGGAGGAACTTTTTTGAGTGATACATCCCTGGGAGATTCCGCCAGAGTTTTTCTCTTTCGGTTTTCCCCCTCAGCATAAACTCCTTTTCAGAGGTGCATTTTTCTATACCACAGAAGGGTTCTGGGCCAGTGAGTGACGTTTGTGCGCTCTTTCTGGCCAGTGTATTGGCCTCTTCGTTTCCTACGATTCCCGAATGACCGGGAATCCAGATTAAAAAGACCTTATTCTTCTTGCCAACCTCATTGAGTTTGTTTCGGCACTCCCAAATCAGCTTTGAGTCAATGACGTAGGAGCTCAGTGCTTCAATGGCAGCTTGACTATCTGTATGAATAGCTATATCGCACTTGTGATAGTTTCTTTCTAGATTTATATCTAGACATCTTTCGATTGCAGGTACATATTTCCGTTTGAAGGACGCTTGTGCAGGAGCCTAACGATAGTGCACACTTGGTACTTGTCCCGTAAATCCCAGCACCAGCTCCTGTAGCGGTTTCAGAACCATCTGTATACCATTTTATGTTTAAGGGATGATCCTACATCTAAGAATCGAGAGATACTCTCTTCCAAATAAAATAAAACTGTCCCGAAGCTTTCCGAAAGAACTCATACTCATACAGGAATATTCGTCTGGACTGTTTTATGTGGGTCATCCTTTATAGACCAGGGCCGAAACCTTCAAAAATGGTAAAAAATGAAAAAAAATCACAGTAGGATGAAACCCATTAGAAAAGGAGGGAAATATGATCAAAATGAAAGGAAAAATAAATTACGGTCGATCCGAGTTCGGGAAGTGGGAGGGGTGAGTTTTTAAGGGTGAAAAATGGTTTTCCTTGATTTCCGGCAAAACTACAAGAACTATGGAAAAAAGTTAAATGGCAAAGTTGTAGGTAATGAAAAGATCTAAAACTTTTGTATTCGCAATTTTTTCACATAACCCCAAAATTTAGGTGAAAAATTCAAAAAACCAAGTTTTTGGTTTTTTATTTATATCTTTTTCAAAAAAAAATTTTTTTCTACGAAATTTTGTGACAACTTACCTTATTATGTCCCGAATACACTGTAATTTATGAGATTCAAAATATTTATGTTTTCGCCTTATTTAAACTTAATATCAAAAAAGCCCCCCAATTTTCAATCGAAAATTCTGACGTCAAAATATCAGCTTTTTTCAGAAAGTTTAGGGGCTTTTTCTTCATTGAAATATCTACTTTCTGATGGTGTAAAAAAAAATATACATTAATATAGGAAATGTTCTCAGAAAATGCAAAAAATTGAAAAAACTCAAATTCGAAATTTTTTTTAATCATTATGTACAATTTTGATGTATTTATTAAAATTTACTCTTTAATTACTCAGAAAACGTAAGATTTCCTGTTTCATTTATAAACGAAAAAATTGCAAATTGAAATATACTTCTATAATTGACAAAAAAATAAGTTAATAAAGTTAATATTTAATAAGACATCTACAATATTTTGAAAAAGTGGTAGAATCTTGTTTAAATAATATTTTTAGATGACTATTTATTGCTGTTTTAAGATAATTCATATACCTGAGTGACCTTTGGTTAATTTTTAACCCATTGTAAGTTATTTCATAGAGAAGTGGGGACTGGAGTTACTCTAATGGTGGGTTTCATAAATCGTTGATTGAACAAATCACAGAATTATTCGACGAAATTGTCAAATCAACCAATAGGATTTCTAGTTTTCGAAATTTTTAGCATACAATTGCTTGATTGAGTGAGTTGTGAGAAATTTACTTTATTCAAAGAATTGTTTGGAATCTACATAGCAAGGTAAATACTATCTGTATTTTAATCTATATTAATCAACTTTAAATAAAAATAGAAATATTTTCTTTCATAAATAGTATGTTTAACGTAACTTAACCTAAAAAATTAAAATTGAATGATATTTTAGTACAAGAATAAAAACTAGTAATTTCGTTTATTTTGTATAAACAAATTTAGTTATACTCATGATAAAACTTTGAAGGCATAATTAATTTGATTTTGTCTTTTCAGATTGTCAGTATGGATGAATCTGTTTGTATAATCTGCAATAAGATAGGTGACAAGCAATTGTATGAAATAAAAAAAAACAGCTTTGAATCGTTTAGTGGCGTCTAGCAAGAAGCGAATCGACAATAAATACAAAAAATATGAAGTTTTAAAATCGGCTTTTATTCATCGAACTTGTCAAAGTCACTATAATGATGAGACTGCAATAGCTACATTCTGTAGCTCAAGACGTAAGAAATCACAGGAAGGAAAAGAAATAAATAAGGTCGCTCTTACATTTAATTTTCAATCTCATTGCTTTCTCTGCGGTGGGTTCTTCGGTTTTTCGAATCTGAAGAAATGCCTTCGAAGAGACAAAAACTAATGAATACCTGATTAGAATTTCAGATAAGGTATTTATGAATAACAAGATTAACGTTTTTGAAAAAAAAATGCGTAATCAGAACTAAGTATCTAAATTCAATAGTACGATTTACCTGTATATTTATATTGTATAAGATTTTCTATGACATGAATGTAATTCGAATTAAATAAATAAACTCTTTATCCTAAAAAAAATGCAACAATCACATTTTTTTGATGAAATTGTACATAGTGATTAAAAAAAATTTTCGAATTTGAGTTTTTTCAATTTTTTGCATTTTCTGATAACTCTCCTTATAGTAAGGTATATTTTTTTCACACCATCAGAGAGTAGATATTTCAACGAACAAAAAGCCCCCAAATTTTTTGAAAAAAGCTGATATTTTGACGTCAGAATTTTCGATTGAAAATTAGGGTGCTTTTTTGATATTTAGTTAAAATAAGACGAAAACATGAATATTTTGAATCAAATGAATTACAGTGTATTCGGGATATAATAAGGTAAGTTTTCAACCAAATTTCGTAGAAAAAAAAATTTTTTTGAAAAAGATATAAATAAAAAACCTAAAACTTGGTTTTTTGGAATTTTCATATAAATTTTGAGGTTATGTGAAAAAATTGCGAACACAAAAGTTGTAGATCTTTTTATTACCTACAACTTTGCCATTTAACTTTTTTCCATAGGACTTGTAGTTTTGCCGGAAATCAAGGAAAACCATTTTTTACCCTTAAAAACTCACCCCCTCCCACTTCCCGGACTCGGATCGACCGTAATTTATTTTTCCTTTCATTTCGATCATATTCCCCTCCTTTTTTAATGGGTTTCATCCTACTGTAATTTTTTTTTGTTTAAAAAATTATCGACCCTGGTCTATTATGATATTGTGAGACTTTACCTTTTTTCGAATCGAAACGAATTCGAAAAATAAAATTTTCAGCACCTTCAAAATGATGTATTTCTCGACCCCAAATGCCATTTAATTTTCTTGAGGGGGACGATCGTACCCCAAGAATTAAATATGTAATCTAAAGACGCCCTCTTCGAATAAAAATCGACCATATTGAGTGTTTTCCGTAAAGTTACTCGCTGGACTGTTGTATGTGGGTCATCCTGTGTAGAAATTGAAATTTGCTCTTCTCATACCAGAATTATTGATATTTATCAAACACGAATACTTCTGAAGGAAGTGGAAGCAATCATACTTCGTACTTGAGGACAACAAACCCTACATCGAAACAAAGTGTCTGCGTGATAATCGTTGTGCGAAAGATCATGGCCAGCTCGATCCGCCTAAGCTGATGAATCCCGGCAACCTTCGATTTTATTGCATCGAACACCTACGAAAATCGGACGAAAATGCAGCGGATTCCCAGTTTCATCTTCTCGATCTGGAATACTGGCACCGGTTCTTCCACTTGCTCCTTCCTACACATGCGATATTTTTCGTTCCGAATTTTTACGGCTAATATTTAGCCAACGTTATCGATTGAATCTCAGACGAATTATACGAAATGAAAAATATAAATCTGTGCTTTTGCGCACCCGTTCATATTCGTAGCCAGAGAGGTCACGCATTCGGGCACTGAATAGTCGAGTCAAACATAGAATACCATTTGAAACCATTGTTCTTTCATGAAGTGAAATTCGAATTTTCGTATTGATTTCGTTCGATTTTTTTCAGCGTGCATGAAAAGTTTGAGCATCATACGATTGCAACTATTGTTCGTCTTCCAGAAGAATGAAGCACCAATCCAATTACTAGCAAATCACGTTGCGTTGACAACTGTTGAGAGAATTAATTGAACCTTAGCTATGAGTTCGCTCATTTACCAGTCGTTAAATCCACTTCAACGCACTTATCAAAATCTATACGTCAACTTCGAGTGTTAGTTGGATTAGTCAATCGAACATATCGTGTGCAAACACCTCTAAACATTAGGCATTTTCACATCCATTCGTTAACGATGCAATTAGCCACCTACATGAACGGTGAATTACGCATAACCCCTAATTACGCCAACATTTAGGTGGATTAACGCCAGGGCGAATACTATTCAGATTTCACTGTTCGAGAGGTGTTGAGGTGGAAGATCATATGAATACTGAAAATTTTTCCATTTGGGTAGGAATTTTTTATTAATTTAAATTACTACATTGATTCTATAAACGGATCATCTGTATATATGACTATGACACATGGTCTGAAATGTGTTCTGATGATCTGGAGAATTTTCATTATTCAGACTGAGCAACAGTTTTCGGCTGAATGTTAAGGGTCTACATCCCTGAAAAAAAAGGGACTCAGAAACTATTTATTTTTTCTGATTGATGAAGGGATGTATGAGTGTATAAAGATAAAATAAATAAAAAAATATTTCATAAGTATTAAATGAATGAAAAGGATATTCTCCATCATTTTTGGTTATTTTGTAACATTTCCACCATCAAAACGAACAAATATTTTTGTGTTTTTTCATTTAAGTATTGAAGTCTATCATTTAGTTAATCAAACGTCTATCTCTTTTATCTTTCAGAATTCACCGTTTTTTGTAGATCATATCACAACAATGTGTTGTTTTCGCGAAATTTATTTCCTGGAATTTTTAATTCGAAATGATGAATATCCACTTTTATCAACGACAATTTATTAAGGATTGTTTTAGCCATCGATTAGTGAAAATTAATTGTTTCTCACAATTGTGGATTCTAACATGGAATTGAATTTCTTTTAAATGACACGCCGCCCGCGGAGGTATATCTCCTCCCAGATGACTGGTGAAGGAAAGAGAGGGTATTATACAGCCAGTGTGAGTTCTAGTTCAGGTTAGGATTTCTCGTTATATTCCCTGCGCCCCAACATTTGTTTTATTAAGCTGAATAATCCAATAAATAAAAATTAATGCACTGCACTGCCATCTGAAGGTATACGTTTCTTACTTTGAAGGCTAAAGACTCTTAAGAATCTAGCGGAAAAGTCTCCATTCACTATTATGAAGTATCCCGGTTGGGCATGATTCAAATTTCACCGTGTATATTTTGAAAATGTTAGATTATAGTAATTTTCCTTTCAGATAACTAAACAACGTTGTCGTCTCTACATAGAGGTCGTAGTAATTACGTATTTATCGAAATGTTCATTCACTTTGGGAAAATAATGAAATTGAGAACATACCTGTTATGTGAATACAATTATTCCAAAGACCTGGCGATTGTTGAGAAACTTGTTTCTCCGTTGATACTGAAAATATTTCACGTATATGTACATGGTTGGAAAATTCAGTTATGCTATTTTCTTGTACGGAAATCATAAGTGTAGAAATTTTACTGAAAAATAATGGACAGAATAGTCCGTTACTTTGCGGTAGTTAATTCGAAAAAAGAATAAAAGTACTCGAATTTCCCGACAGAAAAACTTCTTAACGAACAGACGGACCTTTGGAATTCCCCACTTTTTAAAATTTTCAAGAAATAAGCCTACAGAAGACATTTGAATACTTTTTTGCACAACTTGAAATTCTCCAGTATGAAAATGTCGTATAGTACTACGAAACCTGTGTCACACCAAGAACTAACTTCATTTGCAAAGTTAAAAAAGAGTGATTGGAAATCAGCATTGGCAACGTCTCTGAGAATTATTTTGACATTGCCTATACAGGGTCTTTCACGAGGAACCTCACCCATATTTATACGGAAAACTACTGAACGTATTTTCATGAAATTCAGCACTTATAAGTATTTCACGATGCTGATGAAATCTAAAATATTTTCAAGGCATGAGCACCTCCGGTTTTTCCGGAAATGACGTCAACTTCCGTTTTTCAAATTAGAACACCATTTTTTTATTGCAGAAATAGATTCCTTAGAAAATTTCAAGTTATTTTGATGTAACATTTTTCAGTTTTGGTTGGAAAATTCTCTCTGAGCGGGAAAATTCGAAAAAAAAATCGAAAATAGAGCGTTAAAAAATAATGTGAGTGTATGCATCACACCCTTGCCCAAAATGGATATTTTCTGAGTTATTATCCACTTTAGGGCAAGGGTGTGATGCATACACTCACATTATTTTTTAACGTAGATTCAATATCTGCCATAAAAAAATGGGGTTCTAATTTGAAAAAATTGATTTTTCACGATTTTGTCAAATACACGAGTAGTGGGAGTCCGGCTTAAGCAACGTATGGTTGACTGATTTTCTCACCTACATTCCCTTCAGTGAACACTTATAGCTAATCGAGCATATAATTAATGCTTGAGTCATTTGCCACCGTCAAGAGGTTGAAGTTTCGTCCTGATTTTTTTTAAAAAATTTAGTTCTTCGAAGATTTAACTGTTGCGCAGGTTTCGTTGAACTGCTACATTTTAATGCTGGAGTATTTCCGGTTGTGCAAAAATGTATTTCAATGTCTTCTGAATAAACAAATTTTCTCAAATTCATTAATTTCCCAAAGTAAAGGAAATTTTTGATAAATACGGAATTACTACGATTTTTTAGCAGAAACGACAACGTTGTGGGCGTATCTGACAGTGCAATAACCATAACCTAACATTTTCAGAATATACGCGGTGGAATGTGTCAAAATTTCATGGCAAACCGCGATGCTTTATAAAAGTGAATGGAGTATATGCTCAGATATGTTGGACAGACTTCCACGTGGATTAACACTCGATTGAGCTCACACAAGAGTGAATGCAGAAGAGGAATCACAAATACTGCCTTATCAGCTCATACCATGGAGACAGGGCACATTATGGACTACAACAACTACAGCATACTGTATAAGGAGATACACTACAGGAAGAGGTTGTTTTTGGAAATGGTGGGGATTTCAATTACTGAGGACAATATCAACAAGAAACAAGATACGAGCAAATTAAATAATATATATTCGTTTTTACTACAGTACATCAAGAACAAATCTGATGTAAATAGAAGAAATGATATTACAAACATGCCAGTTGATGTCACTTGAGCCTCTATGCGGGAGTTCTCTGTGCTCCCAATGTCTTTGTCTTTGTCCGTGGTTGTATGTGTTTTAACCTGTAAGTTGAATTAGGCATTCTAATGACCTGTCAAAACAAATTCTCAATATGGCGGCTGAGGGCAAACCATAGAACTCATAGTACATGTACCTTAGAATATAGAATCATTATTTTATATTCTATGACATGTACAGGGTGGGCAAAATTGGTGCTACATGAACTAAAACTTTTTAACCCGAGGAGATAGAGAAAAATGAATGGCACCTTATAGTCCTCTTTTTTCGAGAAACTGATAATGCCATCAACTGCATTCCTCTATCTTCTTTTGTTTCCGAGTTATAGGCCAAAATTTAAATTTGGGCGATTTCAACTTTGGTCATTATCTCCGTTTCTGTTTATGCTAGGATGTTGAAATAAAAACATTATACAGGCACTTTATTGATAGCAATCCAGTGGCGTACTCTGTTTTTTTCTAAGAGGTTCATTTGCTGAGTTATAACATAAAGTTGTGTTTTTTCTTATGGAAACAGTAGTTTGAAATGAAGAAAGAATCGCCACTTTTTTCCCGTTTCAGAAATGTATCATATGTCATACATCGCCCTCAGATTCGTTAAGATATTATGAAAAATATGGTTTGTATAATATGGAATTCAAATTATTGAGTATTAAGTAGGCTGAATCATAGAATTATGTGTCTCTACGCATGGTGTAATTATTATTTCACAGTTGAATCACTTGCTGCCCCACTATTTTCATTCGCTAAAATGAAACATTTTAACATATCATATTTTTCGTAATTTTGGATTATCTACAGAATCCCGCCAACGATTATTTCAAATTTCAATAACTGAGAGTTGTTTCAAACAGAGATCACACCATCAAGTATTCAACCGTGAAATAATAATTACACCATGAGTAGAGACACATAATTCTATGATTCAGCCTACTTAATACTCAAAATAATTTGAATTCCATATACAAACCATATTTTTCATAATATCTTAACGAATCTGAGGGCGATGTATGACATATGATACATTTCTGAAACGGGAAAAAAATGGCGATTCTTTCTAAGTCATTTCAAACTACTGTTTCCATAAGAAAAAACACAACTTTATGTTATAACTCAGCAAATGAACCTCTTAGAAAAAAACAGAGTACGCCACTGGATTGCTATCAAAAAAGTGCCTGTATAATGTTTTTATTTCAACATGCTAGCATAAACAGAAACGGAGATAATGACCAAAGTTGAAATCGCCCAAATTTCAATTTTGGCCTATAACTCGGAAACAAAAGAAGATAGAGGAATGCAGTTGATGGCATTATCAGTTTCTCGAAAAAAGAGGACTATAAGGTGCCATTCATTTTTCTCTATCTCCTCGGGTTAAAAAGTTTTAGTTCATGTAGCACCAATTTTGCCCACCCTGTACTATAAGTTCTATGGGGCAAACAACGACTTATGCTTATGACACTTCAGAAAGTTGTTTGTCTATGGTTTGCCCTCAGCAGACGCCATTTTAGGTCACGTGATTTAGAATGCCTAATTGTTCGACGATGTACGAGAAACATAATTTTGCAATTTTAAAATTTTATTTTATTGATGTATGAGATAAGACGAGACTTTTATGACCTGAAGAAACTATTGATGAGAACTTGCAACTTGAATTTTATATAAACTGACGTTGATGATAGGGATTTCTTCTGGGGTGAATTTTAGATGGCTGGGTTCTTATAACCTCGAATTAAACGTGAGTTCTTGAGTTTGTTTGTTAATGTGGATTTCACCGTGTTATTTTTGTAGATTCCTGAAGAAGCTAATAAAAAGTAGCGAAAGCTTGAATGTATTAAAAGGAGTTTTCTTAATACCCACAGACTGTGTTCCCGATAATATTTTTAGACGTCTATACCTACAGTCGATAACTATCACTTTACGGTATATGCTCAGATAATAACTGACGCATTCGCCATTTTGTGACGATTAACATCGAAATGCATACTTTGAATATTCTCGAAGCTTCACATAATAAACTGCATTGGCGTACGATCTTCTACCAACTAATTCACTGAATTCACTCATTTCATGATTTCTCTCAACCATGTGAATTCTCAGCCCATTTCATCTACAAAGGAACGTTTCATCTCAATTGCAGATCCTGAATCCCTCCTAACAGATGGAGAGCCTCCGGTTCCGGCCTGAAGTGGGTTAAATATACCTACGGAATATTACATCACAATTCCTGAGCTTGAGATTCGATTTCGAAAGACAATGATCGTGGAATTCCAGTTTCTCGTAATTTGCCGCGGACCTAATCGATCGAACAATCAATTGGGTGCAAAAATGCACCTCCTACACGGATACCTACACGGTTAGAATGTGTCAAGGGGGGAAGGACCGCACTTAATCATTTTCAATAAGCGATTTAGCGCATTCACTTTCGTGGGAACCGCGGAGAAAGAGGAAGTGTTTTCCAGGTCGTATAAAGGGTCCCATACACTACGACGGAGGAACACGACGTTTTTAATCCAGATATTCCTGATGATGACAACCGTCAAACTTTATTACACGCACATCACGTATTGATCAACATAGGACGACAAAGAAAACGCGTTTTGCGACTGTCATGAAAATAGCCTAACGTAACACACAAAGGTTTGTTCGAATATGTTTGGAATTAAAATGCAATAGTTCTTCCTCCCAAATACATTCCTTCTTCGATTTTTTCCACGCATAGTTTGTCAGCTTCAATATTGTGTTCATATTCCCCAAGAATATTGAACTTACACAATTTTTACATTAACATTAAGATTATAAACTGCTCCACATGAGTTAGGGATATTGACTTGAATTCCAAAAAATATAGTCAAAATAAGAGTTTTGTGAAGAAAATTCATATTGATATGATTCGAAGTTGCAAGTTAATTTTAGCCTGTCGGTCAGCAGCGTATGCAGGGTGTTTAAGAAAAATCGAGTAAAATAACGAAATTACATTCCCAGAGAATTCAAGCATTTTAAGACTATCAATACAATGTATGGCCTCCACGGGCACCAATAACAGCTTGAAATCTTCTTTGCATACTACACACGAGGTTGTTGAACATTTCTTGAGGAATTTGGTTCCATAAACGGGGCAGAAGCTCTCTCAGATCATTTAAGAATTCTGGGATAGGTTGATGATTATCTAATCTTCTTTGGAGCATATCCCATGCATGTTCTATGCAATTCAAACCTGGTGAGTGCGGAGGTATTGGTAAATGTGGAATACCAAGCTCCTCGCGCGCCTTCTATGGCTGCGGTCTAACGTTATCGACTAGAAATTGAAAAGTTACACCAATAGCAGCGTGAAAATTTGGCACAACATTGTCAATGACATGCTCCCTTTAGTGTAAGGCGGTCATATTCCCAGGACAAATGTGTAGATCTGTGCGCCCGTTGAAACATATCCCGGCCCATACCATAACACTACCCCCTCGGAATGGATGGATTTCTTGGACATAGCGACGATTACGGGGTATGCGTGGGATTGCCCATATCCTTATTCTTCGAGAATCTGAAAATTATTCATATCTGGATTCACCAGTGAAAAGGACACTACGCGACGCCATTGATCGTTCCAATTGATATGTTGCCTTTTGCCCATTCCAGTCTTTGGCGCTTATGGTCACGTGTTAATGGAACTCCTCTCAATGGACGTCTAGAACCTAGATTCACCTCCTTCAATGCGTCTGATGGTTTTGATGGAAACTTGGACCCCATCTGAATTTTGAAGAGGATTCCGCAGCATTCTACACGTAGATGTAGGGTTTCTTCTCGCCGAAACGGTGATGAAACGATCCTGAGCAGGTGTTGTTTTTCGTCGCCTACCAAGCCTTGGTTTTTCCAACACGGAACCTGTCTCCCTGAACCTATTCCAAAGTCGAGATATCACACTTTGGCTGACTTGAAGCCTTTCCGCTACAAAAACCTGAGTTAGGCCACCCTGTAGCATTTCGGTAGCCCTATTAGCCTCAGCGTTTCTTAATTTACGTCTTCGCATTTTCAGAAAACTCGTATCAAATGGAAGCCGTTGATAAACTGACTTCATTTCAAAATAAGAACATTCATGAAGCATATGCCAAGAACCAAACTTCAAAAAAAAGGTGACCAGATTGACGAAATGTCTCATACTGATTTTATTGGATCGATTGAAGTTGTTATTGAGTTTTAAATGATTTTACAGCGATTTTCTCGAAGATTACATACTTTTAAAAACGATTGAATACGATATCCCTAATTCTTGTGGAGCAGTATATTTCATGCTATATCGCCAGCCGAAGACATAGGATATTTTCTCGCCTGCGGCACAGTTGCTAATAATCCAAGTTCATCCGAAAGTCACTACTTCAGTCAGGGGAGTAGATATTCTGAATCATTATAATTGATTATAGCAACAAAGAGTTGATGTCAGTTTATGATGTCCTTCCGAAATATGTTGAACAATGTGAAATATGTAATAATCGAGTCTATCTAGAATTATATCAACACATTTCGAAGAACGAGTTGAAATGAGCAATTAAATATGCATGAATCAATTCAAAGAAAAGTATCTGTATCAATATCGAAGGAAATGTGGGGATTATTTACTGATAAATATCAATATTTCTTCTTAATTAAATAATAACAACAGTGTAAAATCGATTTCGATATCATTCAAAATATAGGTACGAACTCAAAGTACCTAATTATAAAATTTAGGAATTCTTCAAATGATTTTGTCGGATGAAATGGGAATTACAAAGCCAAATTGTTCCTCACAAAAATATCAAATGTTAATGTTGTTCAAGAAGTCTTATTGCATTTTTTGTGGATTTTAGAGTTCGTCAGGCTGCTACTCGAATACTAGAGAATATATTGAATTAGTGTTGATAAAGGAAAATGCACCATTTTTTGAGTAATATCTTCACAAAAATTCAGTTCATTCGAAACATCGGTTCCGAAGATATGTTACGAAAAGTGTTTTTTTTTTCAACGATTTACAACATCGTATTGCATGGGACACCTTATGCATCGGTTGCGGTGTTTCAACAGTTGATATGGTATTTTATTAATGGGCTATACCCTTATCCTCAACGGCGTCGATTAACAATAAGATTTTATAACTTTTCGCTATTGTTGGTACGGTCGTTAGGAGTGAATAATGGTTATTGTAAAATTTTGCTTGATTGTTATGGCGTAATGGTTCTTTGTCTGGATTCCTGATCAGTCAAATACATAAGTCGATAATGAAAATTATTTCATAATCTGTCTCATTTTTGTGAATTTGGTTCGAATTATTTGAAAGTTTGAAAAATACATTGGTCCTACTAGGCGACAAGACAATCGTTTTACCTACATGTAGGTACAGGATGATGTTTGTTCACAATATAGCAAGATCATTCGATTGAATGTCAAATTCGGATTTCAAGATAAATATGTATTGGTATCACCGATAGAACACATTGTCGAACAATGAAAAATCGAAACGGGGAAGACTCAGTTTGGATACATTTTAGTTATCATTTTTTCTACTTCATCTTTCAAGAATTGAAATGCCTTGAGTTCTGAAATCACTAGCAGATCTAGGGAGTTTTTCAGGGCATCATAATTTTCAACCATGTGTACAGAACCAAATTGGACACATTTGAATGTGAAGTCCAATTTATAAACTAAATAAAGAAAAACTGATTTCGGTGTCTCATCGATTTAGTGTTAGAGGGTGTTTTTTGTAAATCTGCATTTTTCAAAAGTGACTGAAACATTTTTTTCTCGTGGAAAATTCTGCGTTTCTGTGAAAACATTTCTGTGACACCTTTTTGTGTACCAATATTTTTTTTAATGCTTTTCAGTATGGCATATTCTTGAAATTGGAATTTCACGCTCTATAATGTAATATTATTAAGGTTGTCCTCTTTGAAATGGGAAAAAAATATATCTGTGTCCAGTATAAATTTTACTTTCACTCCAAATATTTCACACCCAATTCGACACTTGCCCGTCAGAAAAATATATTTTTGAATATATCTAATTATATGTAAAGTTTTTGGAAAAACTAAACTACTCACACCATTGAAGTTTACGTAAAAAAAGTGCCTTAGGAAAATTCGGTGATATGCAGAGAATATAAAAAATAATGATTTGAAAGATTTGTCTGAATTTCGAATTTTAAAAATCATCAAGTTTTTTTTGTGCTCCTCGAAGAGGGGCCATGGCCCCCCCTCAAATCCGCCAGTGTCTGAAATTGGGATTATGCTGCATTTTCTAATCTGAAATTGTGAAATTGTTGGTTGCTGCGATACAATTCTTATATTGAATAGATAATTCGTTTCTTGATTGGAGAAAAACTATACGTACCGGAAGTACGGTATAAGAAGACCGTTGACCAGTCAGTAGTGCCATTATGCGTGTTCGGCACGCACTCATTCGTTATTATTCAAATAATCTATTTGCATGAACGCTCTTTCAATTATATGATTATAATTTTTGTTTCAGGTGAGTTCATTCTCCTGACCATCCTGAGTAAATAGTTGTAAGTACAAAAACCATAATTCCATGCGTAAAGTGAATTCGATTCCCTTGGAGCATAGAATCAAGCCACCAGGTACGTGAATTTTCGAGTTTCCACAGTTCTTCCGCCGATATTATTGCCGGGATTCTCACGTCCCTACTCGGAAATAATGTGAAAGAAGAGGAACCAGCATAATATGATTTCATTGTCCGTCGCGCGGTTATTGAGCTTTCGGAGAAAGATCACCTTTCGTCGAGGTCATGCTTTTTAAGATGGCTTTCACACCGAATTCATAATTGGTCATCGTGATCTAAATTCCCGAACTATTTAGATCTTTTTTTTTGTGTGTTTTAGAAATCAATTCTAGTAAGCTCTACAGCGGCGTGAATGATTCTTGTCTTCGATACGAAGTTTTCATTTTTCATAGATGTATTGAGCGCTCGTTCCACCTAAACTATATCATTTCGTCACGATGTCTGTATTTCTCAAAGTCACAGAATGTTCTCAAACTCCATAGATATATTTTCTCTTCCGTGACACAGTTGCCTATAATCCAAGCTAATCCAATTTCGAATGTCAAGCCGTTACCGTTGGTATTCAGAAAAAAATATGGGCAATGAGCCAATAGAAATTGAACCTTGCAGCAATATTGAAAAAAAAATTTACGGATTCTGTCTCTCTCTGACACATCGTAATATGTCGTGAATCGTAGGTCATTCATAACTTCATGTCAATACTTTCGATCATAACCTCACAATTTCATGTCAAATACCATCTGTCAAATGCCATCTGTCGACTGTCATCTTTTCCATGGATATGAGCTGTCGCACAGAACAGAAACATAAAAATAATATGTCAATTACTAATTACGGGCAATTTTGGATTCAGTTATTTCCGCAAATATATTTATTACCCAAACATGAATTCAAAAACATTTCAGAAAGCTAGAGAAAAGATGAAAATGGACAACTCACGATTGATGCTGATCGTCAAAATCCGATTTACTTGACATTTCGGTAAAAATTCACTGTTCCACCAGCTTGAAATGTTTACCCGCTTTTTGATATGATAATAGCCTTCCATGTTATTATAAGTTTTATGCGAATTACACAGTGATTGTATTCATCACCATCTAGTGGCGCTAATATCAAATATAGTACCGTTACAACTACGCTACAGTGTCTAGATAAGAGCCATTAACAATAGCGACACCTAGTGGCCTTATTCATAAGGAGCAGAAGCATTTCCTATATAAACAGATTTTTCATCGAAATTTTCAGAGTTTTAATGTATATTAAAATAACCAGGCCGTAGACAAATCCATAAATGAAGTTTCATAACGAACAGTCCATCCTATCTTGAGTTATAAATGGTGTAACCAACAACTTTGTTTTATATATGTATATGAATATGAAATTATCGGGTCACAACTTGTCTCTGGTCTATCGTTTGAATAAATAGCAACACATTTCAAAGAACAAGTGGAAATTGTCTATTCATTGAAGATGCACGAATAAATTCAATTAGAAGTATTTATTTGTATCGATATCGAAATGAATGAGGAAATTAATATACTATGAATTTACTGATAATTCGATATATCAGCATAAGTATTTCTATTCGATTGAAAGATAAAAGGGACAATATTGTGAAATTGACATTCAAAATCTAGTTACGACCTCGTCACATTTTATGCAAAAAACTTGAGAGCACTTTTATTTTCCAAAGGACCCCGCACTTTTTGTATGAAAAGTGGCGACCGGTCAAATTTTCTGAAAGTTTGTTATGTTGTTGTACCCGACTCAGTGACCAAAAAAGTCAATGGGTCCAACCCAATCCTATGGCTAGTTTTCTAAATACGGGGTGTTAAAGTTGAAAATTGTTCGAATTTTCGGATTTATTTTTTAAATATTAAGAGTTAGATTGGATTTCTGTTGCATACACACGTTTACTACATGTTCTAGTTATGAAATTAGTGGATACGTATAATCAAAAATATTTATATTTACAGGGTGATTCACGAATATATGACGGTAGTTTTTTTGCAGAAATTCACTTTTTCTACTGTGACGTAAGGAAGGCATATTTCTGAAATGTTCTTATCGATTTAGTATTATGACGACAAAATATTGCACAGTGCATATTTTCTATACAGGGTGTTTCACAGAGAATCACTAGACTTAATAATTTTTTTTAGGATTAATTCGAAACCCTGCCTTTTCGAATTGATTTTTGGGAAAAGTAATACCACGAACATATGTGTGTCTCTAATCTCCGAAATATTCATGGTGGTTTATTCATAGGAAGGTATTCTATTTTGAGAAAAGTCCAAAAAACATGAACACCCTGTATTCGAAAATTTCCTCGGTCAAATGCAACTATTTTTTCACTAGATATTGATTCCCACAAGATCTCCAAAGGTATGAATTCTAAATCCGATACTATGACCAGTTTTCGAGATACAGGGCGGCGTTGAAGTGGAAAATAACTTATTTCATCAGTTTTTTTTCAAATTAAAAAGCTGGATTGATTTTATGTTGCGCCCATGAATTCAGTTTGAATACAGATCAGATGCGCAAAGAAAGGTTCAGTTAAAATATTTACTGTTACAGGGTGATTCAAGAATAAATGACGATAGCTTTTGCAAACACTCGATAATTCTACAGTTTCTTCACAGGGAAATTATTCCCTGAAGTCAATACCTAGTCGTCCACAATTTTCAGTCTGAAATACTTCATCATGATAAGGTATATAGGTTGAACCATAAATATTATGCTTCGAAATAATTGAAAAGAGAACTTTTCTGGTGAATTTTGAATAACTGTCTAACATTATAGCAAGTAAGCATAACCGTAAGAATTTTTAAATAAATAAATATACAAGGTGATTTAGAAATAATCTTATACCAGAATTATACATTTCTTGCATGCGTAGATCATCCTAAATATTTTTTTGGTGAAAAAAATATATTTATAAAATAAGAACCGAGGTTATGATCATAATTATAATATTGAAACTTTTCAATAGACATACCTACTTATAATTCGCTCTACACGAATATTGTGGACTGTGCTGTGGAGTACCTACCTATAAAAATAGGTTCGTATTCTACCTACACAAGAAGATGGTTTATTGTCTTTTTTTTGGGTGATAGCGCAGTTAGTGAGCGCGCTCATAAATTCCCAAAATTCACTAAAAAGTTTTCAATTCAAAGCATAAATATTTTTGGTATGGTTGACTGTATGGCTCACCCTGTATGAAAAGTCATAATGAAGTATTTCAGACTGAAAATTGTGGGCGACTAGGTATTAACTTCATGGAATAATTTCTCTGTGAAGAAACTGTAGAATTACGGGTCGTTTATACTGGCCCGTAACTTAAACTTTTCCCTTACCCTAAGAGTTGAAACATAGAAATTTCATGCTATGGTTTATACTCGAACTTTAACTTATTCCCTTAAAGAGAACAAATTTTAAGGGCATAAGTTAAGGGAATAAGTTACGGGCCAGTATAAACGACCCTTTATCGAGTGTTTGCAAAAGCTATTTTAACTGAACCTTTCTTTGCGCATCTGATCTGTATTCATACTGAATTCATGGGCGCAACATAAAATCAATCCAGCTTTTTGATTTGAAAAAAAACTGATGAAATAAGTTATTCTCCACTTCAACGCCCTGTATCTCTAAAACTGGTCATAGTATCGGATTTAGAATTCATACCTCTGGAGATCTTGTGGGAATCAATATATAGTGAAAAAATAGTTGCATTTGACCGAGAAAATTTTCGAATACAGGGTGTTCATGTTTTTTGGACTTTTCTCGAAATAGAATACCTTCCTATGAATAAACCACCATGAATATTTCGGAGATTAGTGACACACATATGTTTGTGGTAGTACTTTTCCCAAAAATCAATTCAAAAAGGCAGGGTTTCGAATTAATCCTAAAAAAAAATGATTAGGTCTAGTGGTTCTCTCTATGAAACACCCTGTATAGAAAATATACACTGTGCAATATTTTGTCGTCATAATACTAAATCGATAAGAACATTTCAGAAATATGCCTTCCTGACGTCACAGTAAAAAAAGTGAATTTCTGCAAAAAACTACCGTCATATATTCGTGAATCACCCTGTAAATATAAATATTTTTGATTATACGTATCCACTAATTTCATTACTAGAACATATAGTAAACGTGTGTATGCAACAGAAATCCAATCTAACACTTAATAATTAAAAAATAAATCCGAAAATTCGAGCAATTTTCAACTTTAACACCCCGTATTTAGAAAACTAGCCATAGGATTGGGTTGGACCCATTGACTTTTTTGGTCACTGAGTCGGGTACAACAACATAACAAACTTTCAGAAAATTTGACCGGTCGCCACTTTTCATACAAAAAGTGCGGGGTCCTTTATCGTTTCAGGCTCTAGTTCATATTGGAAAAAATTTAATAATTATTGATTATTTATTATTTCACTCGGAAAAATGGTTCCGATGATGTGAGAAAGAAGAGTTTTTTTTTTCAAGTCTCTGTCGAAATCTTTAACGATTTTAAACCATACCCGATAGCGTTGCACAAACTCTAAAAAAAGCAACTGACATTTTCCCACCACCTCCTCCTCTTTCTTTTCGATTACTGGCGAGCATTAACGAGAAAAACTTCAATACACCTTGAAATCCGATGAGATTTCTATAGTTAACACTCAATCAGGCTATCACGTCAGCGCTGAGAAATAAGCAATTTGAATTTTCCTCATGAAGAATGTGGTTCTGGATGCTAATGCAAGTTTCCGGGAATGGATCGATTTTATGAAAATGTCGTTACCTACTTGTCGGAAGCTTCAAGGTGGATTGGTATTGATTGCTGCTGGGTTGCCTCATCATCCATTAGATTTCACCTTATAGGGTTTCTTTTAGAGGAGTGATAGGTTGAGCAACAATGTTTGAAATAGAATGTTTGATTCGGGCATTTCCGCATCTTGACGAAAAAATTGGTTTTATTATGTTCTAACTGTACATTGTAAACACAAGTTTCTTCAGCGAGCGATAAAGATCAAGTAAAAATGCATAATTCGTGAGAATGAAATTTGATTTGAGTTAAAATTACCTTACCCACATATATTCATATCACACAATCTGCAGCAATGTCGAATAGGTATAAATTTATGGTGTATTTTGAGTAGCAAAAAAATCTCAATCCACAGAAATTCAGTATTGCTTTTGGGAGGATTTTTTTATTTTTCCCTATAGATAATTGATATTCGCCTCCATTCAATTACTACGGAAACATTTTATGCCCGATGCAACTCTAAAAGGCCAAACAATTTGGTGGAAGTTTTTGTCATCATTAATTAATGAAAATAATCAATGATCGGGTAATATTCCATCTAACCCGCACTAAATCGCACACTCGTGTTTGGTTTATCTTTCCTATATTCCTCCAATTAATCCAGTTCTGGGTATTGAATGGTAAACCTGTGGACCGACCCGAGGGAATCTGTCGAAAAGTCGGTCCAGAAGAATCTCAAAAATGCAGCTAAGCTGCGATACAGTGAGGAAATTTTTATAGGATCGAAAAGAGGAAGAACCGATTCAAACGTGGGTGAAATTTCGATTCTCTATAGGCGATGTAGAAGTATTTTCAAAAATTTGGCGAAAATCGCAAAAAGAAATCTGGCAAAAGGGGCAATTTTGAACTCGATATAGTTATTTTCCTAACAAGTGAGGAAAGAGATATTTTCCCGCACGAATATGCCGTTGCCCGAACGAAGTCAATATCTTTAAAACGAATTGGAAGACATTAATAAATCTTTGCAAGCACATTTTTTTGATCTTATTGTACTTCTGGGTTCACTGGACATAGATCAGTCTGAAATTATCAATCGGCTTCCATTGTATTGTCAAGAGGTGAATGGCATCACTTGGAGTGATTTCGTTTAAATGATCATGCTCAAATGAATGAAATAAACTCTTATTATTTCCAACCGTATGATAATTACGTCATTTTTCGACTGGCAGGATCATCGAAAAGTTCTATTTCTCCGCCTAGGAGGAGAAATAGTTGTTATGGCTTACTTTTGGTCCGGCGGCAGGAAAAGTGTTGCTATCCAAAAGATCAATTTTGCCGTAACTAGGCAAATGTTCCATTGTTCGTTCAATTATAATGATCTTAAATGTCAATCCAAAAGTGGATTTTCAGAAGTGACTTTTCATGGCTCGCTTTCGATTACCCGCCTCACTGCGTTCGGCGGGTAAACTCAAGCACGCCATGAAAAGTGACACTTTATGTCCACTAAACCTAGTGTGTACGAATTCTCAATAACAAAGTGGAAATCTGCAAAAAGATACAGTGTGTTCTATTCAAATGAAAGGAGTTTCGGATATTATTTGTACAGGGTGTCCCAAATTCCAGATTTTTCATGTGAAAATGAAACTTTTGATGATTTTCATAGTTTGATAAGAAATTTATATATCATGTTATATATTTTTTTAAATGGAAGAAAAGCAAAGTTTGTATTATAATTTCGAAAATAATTGTAATAAAAAAAATAATCGATTACGCCAATAAATTCTACTGGAAAACGGGTCTAAATAAGATTTTTGTTTCAAGTCGATAGCTTCAGTATTAAAGAAGTTATGAGAACATTTTCCAATTCTCTCTAATAGCTCGGAAACGGTTTGACTTGAAAGATTACGATTTTCACCAAAATAATTCTCCCAAAAATCCAGCCCAAAAATGTGCCACTCATTTTGTTCGAGCTCATCGGGTTTCCGAGATCCCCTCACTTGACAACGAATTCGGGACACCCGGTACAGTAGTAACAAAAAATATGGCTTCATATCCTCATATATTATGCAACCTGCAAAGTTTCATAACAATCGTTTTTGTTTCATTCTGTAGATATTTACTTGGTTACATATTTCATTCCAACCCTGTATATGAAATGGGGTTTAAATACTCGCAACGTATATCATTGATCGCGTACTATATGACCTAAAATTATAATATTATATTGCTATGTAAACATACGTCTCAAAAATGATTCATCGAGAAAATATAGTAGGTTGAATTTCAATCGAAAAAATTTACATTAATAAAATTATAAGCACCTGTTAGTATTGATATCAACCTGTATTTTTCACAATCGATTGTCTTGAGTTGATGGTGGCGAAATCAGAGCAGAACCAGGGTAAGATGCAATACTCTAAACTCCTTCAGAAAATTTGGGTTTTCGCCAAGTTTCACAACAAGTTTCCGTCAATTAATCGAATGGTTAACTCAGTCTACCGACGAAGGTTCAATCTAGCGAAACGTGCGAAATCTTTCTAGGAAAAGGATACAAGGTTTTGTGTTAAATAGAGCACAGTTGTTTCGGAAAATTCTTTACGAATGAAACATTGTATTCTGACGTCGTCCAAAATTGTTGTATTTTTGCCTTGTTAGAATGCCGTTATAATTGAATGCAAGAACTATTTTTGGAACATTTGTGGTTGAGATTTATTGGGAAGGCATTATTTCTGTTAGTAAACAATTCCGTAAATAGATCAATTATAATATGTACTTGTTATTGCAATGCAAACCTGAATTATTGATTTTGTAAAGTATGTTCTGGAATTCACGTTGAACTACATCGAGTCCAATGAGAGTTTCATCAATTTCTGTGTTGTCAAGAAATTTCAGTTTAATTTATATTTCTTTCAATGTTTTCATCTCTGAAGCCCGTTGAAAATTCTTTTCATTCATTGGCGCAGAATGCATTGAAGAAGAATTAAAATTAAGTGCTCATTCATTCACCTCGTAGGTAGATTCATCTTGTATAAGGGTAACTTCACATTGTTGGTAGATTCGCATTTGCCAGTGATAGAAAGCAAATGTTCAAGTTCAAAGTTATCCGGTCCAATTTTTAACCATTAGTGCTCCATGTTTACTCCCATCTGTCAACTTTCGATCTGTCACGTCATAATCATGTGACAATTCAAATCTTCCGCTTTACATAATATTGTTCACATAACACAATACCCCTTTACTGCATTCAGTAAATTGAAAATTTGTTATAAATTGTGTCTCTTCCCCCTTCTCAGGCCTGCTGCAATAAAATCCTCCCGATAGATTGGGGGAAGAGCTTCAATTATCGGTTCTATTGACCGAAGTTGACCTTTGAGCTTTCAAGCTCGAAAGACGAGAACGATGACTCACAAATGTATTCACGTATAATGGTCAGCTGTGGGAATTTCTTTTGAATCGACAATCGGTGTTACTCAGTCCTTTATACGAGGTAGTCATTCGAATTATGGATAGTACGAAAAGGAATTCGTCAAATAATTCCGGTGGACCTTTTTCTCGTGGATGCGCTTTATTCGGTTTGGAAAAAAGAAATAATGTGTAGGTTTGTTCCTTTCCACATGAAGATGATTTTAGGACTCAATGAGACCCACGAATCAGTTATATTTCTACCTGGACTATTTTTAAACAGAACTTGGGCAATTTGAAGCGAGAAACTGACCTATGTTATACTCTGCAGTAATTATTAAACATTTCGTGACATCTCTTTGTTATTCCGAGATCAGAACGTAACTAATTGGACTGTCTGTTAGGAGTATAAGTAGGTATCAGAATATTCTTTTGGGGTAATAGCTCACAAGTTAATAAAATTTCCTTTCCCAGAAGCTTGCTTTGAGAACAATGCTCAGGAAAAAATTCAGGGAATCATGCAGAGGATGTTTCAGGGAAAACAACATTCCAACGATCAGTGGTCTATTTGTGTTCAAATGTTTATTATTCACAATTAAACATAAGGAGTATTTCATACAGAATAAAAATTGTAATTATACAAGACGCATGCATACATACGAGTATGTATCCATGAGATTGTTTAATGCTCTTGCTATAAGACTCCAGAGAATTTGTGAGAGGAGGTCTTTCAAACAAGAGATTCTAAATTTTTTGATAAAATATTATGATTTCTGTAAAACACAGGATACTTTATAGTTTCATATTGTTTTTTTGACTTGTTAGCGATATTTGTTACTGGCAATAATTTTTGAAATAAATCTGTCTATCTATCTATCTATTTTATGAACTGAGCGTTACCATAAACGCTTCCTTCAATTCCTGGATTGCTTGGCAAGCTAGCACAATTTTCAGAAAAAAAATTATTCGAACATAATTCTTACAAAGTAACAGATACTTTTTCGATCGAACATGTTGTTTTGTATCTAAATGTGGGTTGTCAATTCGAAAAATGAATCATTTGTCTGATTCCATGAGTGGGATACTAAGGACCATGATGCTCTTAGTTAATTCCACTGTGGCATTTCAGTATTTTTTTAATCACCTGTTTCTCCACAGTAAAGGAGGTTTGGTAGAAACCAGAGGGGGTCCTGTTCTTTTTCGCACCTGATTATGCTCGATACTTTGATCTAATTTTCGCATTTTCGCTAATATTCCACAAAAACGGCTCGACAAACTATCCAACAAAGCTATGGAAACAAATAACACTTATCACAATAACTGGAACTGATAATATTTTCACGTATGCGTTTCCAGAATCTCTTGGGAAATTAACGGATTGCTTTGTTCCCACCGCACTCATTGTTTATATCAAGAACAGAATCACTGGAAACATTGTTTCAGTGATAAAGGTGTTTTCAAAACAGAGCAACATGCAAAATCGGTGTTACAGGTGCGCTTGAAAGCAAATTGATTACATATTTACAATGGAGACACTCGCCTTTGGTACTCTCCTCTCAATTCATGAATTCATTTACCTACTACCTAGTTTACATTATTTTTTCATGATGGAATCTTATGTGCGTAGCTACATTGTTTAAAACTGGCGAAGAATTCATCGATGGATTTATGATTCTTATGTTCAAAATAGCCATTTTATCTTCCATTCTTTTCGGATATGTCTGAAATGGAACTTATAACATGAGGCCACAAAAGATCTTTATTTTTACCTCAAAAAAATATTTCTGTAATATCAGATTCGGTATCAAGGATAATTCATTCGACAGCATAAAAATTTTTTCGTTGGATTCTTGAATGCGAATCTACCTATAAGATGAATCTACCTACAAGACGGATGAACGAGTGTCCAAAAGCTCCTGACTCGGTGTTTAGGTTTTTTTCGATTATTTATTAGCTGAATACTGATTACTACCTGTGCCATTTCAAATTTTTCATTTGGATTCCAATTTCTGTGGAAGGTTGATCTTTTCTGCGTTCTGTTTTGAACATGAATATTCGTTGCTGAATGTTTTTAATATATTATTCGAATTCCATGGTGTACTACCTTCAATCAAGGTTTCATGATGAAAATTGCTGGCTTGCAGCTACAATCGGGTTCTTTTTTAGTTTTCAGCGATTGTAACTCGCTCAACGTGATATTATTCCAATTAGTTCCCATTTCAAATTGCCCTCCACACGACGTGTAACGAATTTCCGTTCCCTTTTTAGATTTCCTAGTCATTCATATCATGCACTTTTATCTGCATTGGCCGTGACTTGATATTGTAATATTTGTCTGTTACGATTTTCCTTGCAGTCTGCGGTATTCTTGAAGGTTTCGAGTTGGAAAATGAACAATGATTCACGCAATTTGTAGTCTGAGGATTTTTGTGAGATACCTAAACGACATTTCTGATCAATATTAGATTTAGATATGATATGCCCTCAGTATCCCAATAGCTGATCTAGGGGGGGCTAGACTGAGCCACTGAGTATGATATGAAGACAAAAAACAAAAGATGTCGATATCTACGAGGCGAAGGAGCAGGTTCGGACTGAAGAATTTTCAGATTCACCTAGAAACTAGAAAATATTCTAGTTTCATTTTCTCGAAACAGGGGCATAATTCATAAAAAAAATGTTGTTAGAATGACTTATTTTGATGAGTTCTACCATCTGTCAAAAAAAAGTCTCACCTTTGAATACACCCTGTATGATACATTGTCAGTAGTTATTTTTTCGTGGAAATCTGGCAACATCGTATATACAACCCTAAATGCGTCTTTCCCAAAAAACTGCTGTACGGCTTCGTCCTCCCAACTGAAAAATACGACCGTTACCCTCAAATCATAGAGATATAAAGTTCAAGCCCTCATAATGCCGTCTAGTTTGACGATGCATATTTAGGGGATCCAGAACAATAACGTTGGTCCTGCCAGGGAGGGTGGCCTTGCCGCTGGTCGTCGATCCCGTTCTCTGCGCCCCGGGTTCGATTCCCTCCCTCCGGAATCGCATCTTGTGTCTGCTCTAGGGGTGCGCAACCGGCCGTTGGTCGGGTTCGATACACTGGGAAGAGTAAGACCGTCGCGGCCAGCTGGCGCTCCCCCTTTCGGTCGCTTCCGAAACGACTCCAGCCTCCTGTCGAGTCTGGGCAAGCAGCGGCAGCAGTGGATCCTAAAATTAGGACCTGGAGATAAGTTTGGAGATGATTAGTGCTATTGATTTTGAAGAACTCCGTAAAGATCAGAGCATTTCTTTGTCTGATGAGTATCTATGAAGATAAAGGACCCCGCACTTTTTATAGGTAAAGTGGCGACCGGTCAAATTTTTTGAAAGTTTGGTATGTTGTTGTACCCGACTCAGTGACCAAAAGTGTCAATGAGCCCAACCCAATCCTATAGCTAGTTTTCTGAATACGGGTTGAAGTTGAAAATTGCCCAGATTTTCGGATTTATTTTTTAATTATTAAGAGTTAGATTGAATTTCTGTTGCATACACACGTTTACTACATTTTCTAGTCATGAAATTAGTGGATAAGTATGATAAAAAATATTTATATTTACAGGGTGATTCACGAATATATGAAGATTTTAGGAAAATGGCCTGAGCTACTAGGAATTTTATTTTATCGATATCATTGGTACTAATAATCATTATTACATTATTACATATTGCCAATTCAAATTTTAATGTTACAGTATCTGAGCTTTCGAAAAAATGTCTCGAGGTAATAGGAATTTATTTTCATAAGTAATATCATAAGTGCATCCAATTTTTCCGAAAAAAATCGAAAAAACACGTTGCTAAGTAATATTTTGACAAGAAGCATGAGTGCAGGTGGCAACAAAAATCCGAGTCGAAGACGAGGATTTTTGCACCTGCACGAATGCTTTTTGTTAAAAAAATATTACTTTGCACTGTGTTTTTTCGATTTTTTTCACAGGAAAAATTAGATGCACGAATGTTATTTGACAAGACTATTTCATGAGTAACAGATTATTCTGGATGCATTATGTATGTATTATTAATTTTCGTTGACAACAACTGTCAAGTTTTGCTGCGGGTAAACCCGAAAAAACTGCTGACAGCAGCTGTCATACAGTTTTTCCATCTAGAAACCATTTGTGATTCAGAATTGCGCGTTTCTGATTGGTGGAAATTAAGACGAGGGAAATAGTCATTGATACCAATAGTATTAGATTGATTATTAAATAAAGTCCTCCCTGTTCAATGTTTTCATGTTCGAATGTGAATATTGCAATATCAGAGTTTTTGTAAGAACGTCGTAGGGGGATCGGAATTTGTTTTTTCCTATATCAATGGTACTCTTAATAAGATTGATAATTCATCATTGAATATGTTCCTATGTCCTTCCTGTTCACTTTTTTCCAGCTTGAATATTAAAATATCGTGTTTGTGGGAAAACTTCTCGAGATAATCGAAATTTGCTTTCACCAATACCAATGGTACTCTTGACTAGATTGAAAATTCTTCATTTATTGAAGCAATGTGCAATGATATTAATGCAGATAGTATTTCATTGGTTACCCTGAACCGATAGCTTAGGATGGGCACTGAAAGTTGACACAAGAACCCAAATCTCCAGATCTGGCCTCTTGAATGTGGATGTTAAACTACTTCGTTGAGAGTGATGAACCTTATTGCAGATAAAATTCCGTGTACAAGAAACAAGTGTTCAGCAATATTAAATTTCGTGGAAATTGACCATGAAATCTTCTTCAGTGAAACCAAACTAGTCGACTTACTTTACTTTTCGACAGTAGTTACAAGTTTCTATCAAGTGTGGTCGAAAAATTCCCATATTTTTCATATCTCTGAGTAGGTATACGTGCAATAGTACAAGTAATGAAATGGGTGTTGAATTCTGATAAAGAATTCATTCCAGCAAACAATGGCAAAATGCATGATTGTTGAGACGTTTGGCGATAAATGAACTGGTTGTTTTCGAAGAAGATAAGACTGGAAATTGGAACCTTATGCCGTCTTTCAGGAGTCAGTTGACAAAATGATTAATCATGTTGGCCAGTTATCATTGCCTTATCTGTTGAAGGAAAAATTTCGACTTGAAATATTTGAATGTCAGATTTTTTCAAGTCTAAATCAGAAAGATGTTAACTTTTGAAATACTAATTTCAATTAATAAACATGTTCCCGTAATTATAATTTTTTTTGGAAGTTGAGAACATGTATACAGGATGTTCCAATGAAGAATGGCCCCCCCAAAGATTTCGTATATTATAATGATTTTCGTAATTTACTCAGATGAGTCAGATGCGTTCATCAATATTTGTAGGACACATTTTACAGTACTTTTATAAACTCGACACTACACAGTTAATATTACATTAATATACTGAAAGTCAAACAATCTGGCATCGTTCTCAAAAAATCTGTGGAATATTCATGGAATATTATTATTTTGATTGTATTGAATACAAAATAGGTTGATATAGCTTGATTTATCGCAAATTGAATGAAAAACCTTTTTTCACAATATATTTTGGTATATCCATGAGAATGTCAATAAGTTATTAGTGTTAAAGAATTAATCTTTAGGAAAATCGAAGAAGGAACTTATTTCGATGGGAGAAAGATGACTTTTTGATTGCAGATATACCTAACCGTTCGAAACTTAGTATTTTTAAGGAATATCGTGTTTGGAACATTTTCATTCAAATAAAGTTAGTATGTACAGGGTGGCCAGATTTCGATGATTTAGTACTACAACTCCTCAACTATAAGAGATAGAGAAAAAGTAATATACATGTCATGTTCTCTTTTTTCGAGAAACCGAAATTGCTGAAAACCCGAAGTTGCTACGCCGCTACGGCGTCTAGTTTCCGAGCTACAGGGCGATTTTGGTATTTGGCCAATTATTATAATTGACTATAAAAATAGGAAAATTTGCGTCCGTTAGGACCGTCCACTAGGGACATATAATAATGAGAGAAATGGACTCACAAAGATCTAATTCAAGAAGTAAATCGCCGGAACGTGCTGCTACCGCAGAAGGAAAATGACAGACCGGTTTCTGGCTTCTTAGCCGTCATCAGTGTCACATATCCCCTCTTACGGTAGCAACCAAATGAAACGGCAGACCTTATATTACTCTCCAGCAGGAACTACTGAGTATTATGTAATACTACAGTGTCCCACCTGGCGGGTAAATGTCCACGTTTCATCCCAGACGTTCCTTCGAAAATTAGATCTCTACGTACATTCATTTCACCCTACGGTATTTCGCAAGTACTTACTTCTAAGTCTCATGCAGTCTACCGTGGGTGGTTGAATACGCCCGTTCGTACGGTTGGGATCCCGCAAGCATAACAATAAAAATAGGAAAATTTGCGTCCGTTAGGACCGTCCACTAGGGACATATAATAATGAGAGAAATGGACTCACAAAGATCTAATTCAAGAAGTAAATCGCCGGAACGTGCTGCTACCGCAGAAGGAAAATGACAGACCGGTTTCTGGCTTCTTAGCCGTCATCAGTGTCACATATCCCCTCTTACGGTAGCAACCAAATGAAACGGCAGTGAGTAATATAAGGTCTGCCGTTAGTTATAGTCAATTATGAGAGAAATGGATTCACAAAGATCTAATTCAAGAAGTAAATCGCCGGAACGTGCTGCTACCGCAGAAGGAAAATGACAGACCGGTTTCTGGCTTCTTAGCCGTCATCAGTGTCACATATCCCCTCTTACGGTAGCAACCAAATGAAACGGCAGTGAGTAATATAAGGTCTGCCGTTTCATTTGGTTGCTACCGTAAGAGGGGATATGTGACACTGATGACGGCTAAGAAGCCAGAAACCGGTCTGTCATTTTCCTTCTGCGGTAGCAGCACGTTCCGGCGATTTACTTCTTGAATTAGATCTTTGTGAGTCCATTTCTCTCATAATTGACTATAACTTCCGTATTGCAGGATCTACGCTCTCGAAATTAACACATCTTTAGGGCACTTTTTTTGCTGCTTTCCAGCGGTGCTATTATATTTTTTGTATCTGCTCAAATTTCGGAGCTATAACACAAAATTTTTTTTTTCAAATGGAAACCATAATGGGTAGTGATATTTCCGAATAGATCTTTCTTCAACGATTTCAAAAATATATATCATGTCATACTTCCGAGTTCACTATATATCGAAAATTTCGAAAAAACACTTCTCGTTCAACAAAATCCAAGCAAGCTTAGATTCACTCCTTCAAAACTGGGACGGTCATAGAATTTCATGTCTTATTTATTTTCACTTGTCAAATTCAATTCAGTCTCATCATTGTATCGTCTGGCGCTTCTCATTTATATCACATCATGCAATTTATGTATTTCCTCCAATGGCCAATGGACAACGATTTGAACATTTGTTGTGAATATACTTTTTTCAAATAAATCTATATTTTTTCTTGAAGGAGCTTTTTTTTGCCCCTCATAGAAACATTAATTATTATAAAATAATTGCCTTTTCAGGGAACCCTGATGATGACCTAAGGTCGAAAGCGCTCGGTTCTTACATAAATATAGAACACACTGAAGTACCAGTCGTTTTATTTTATATTATATTCATGCTTAGTGTGCCCCCAACCATCATTTTAATTTAATTTCACATTAATTATTGCTATCAACGGGTTACATAAGTATTCAAATGCTTTTCATTTTTCAATTCAGCAGAGAAATCATACTAGATTACTAGAATCAACAAGTTTCGCGAAGCCCCTCTATTGGTCTGAGTAATAATAAAGCTAATATTTCCTGAATCAATTTGGCAGCTTACAATAAATGTGTGATATCGAATTCTATGACCTTATAGGAATTTTAGAAGCGCCAGACGATACAACAATGATGAAACTGAATTTTATTTGACAAGTGAAAATAAATAAGACATGAAATTCTATGACCGCCCCAGGAAGTGAATCAAAGCCTGCTTGGATTTTGTTGAACGAAAAGTGTTTTTTTGAAATTTTCGATATATAGTGAACTCGGAAGTATAACATGATATATATTTTTGAAATTGTTGGAGAAAGATCTATTCGGAAATATTACTTCCCATTATGGTTTTCATTTGAAAAAAAATTTTTTTTGTTATAGCTCCGAAATTTGAGCAGATACAAAAAATCCAATAGCACCGCTGGAAAGCAGTAAAAAAAGTGCCCTAAAGATGTGTTAATTTCGAGAGCGTAGATTCTGTAATACGGAAGTTATAGTCAATTATAAAAATTGGCCAAATTCCAGAATCGCCCTGTAGCTCGGAAACTAGACGCCGTAGCAACTTCGGGTTTTCAGCAATTTCGGTTTCTCGAAAAAAGAGAACATGACATGTATATTACTTTTTCTCTATCTCTTATAGTTTAGGAGTTGTAATACTAATTCATCGAAATCTGGCCACCCTGTACATACTTGTGTATTCCATAATTGTATTGACTCAATTTCAATCGAGACATATGAACTTTGAGGTGTTTGCAGAGAATTGTATCAGGCATGTTTTTGGCCCAATTTTTTTCAAATGGCTATATCTTTCTAATTTTAATGATAGCTAAGCCATGCATGTTGTTCAAAACTGCCCAGAAATAATAAGTGGAAGTTGTGAAAACTGTAAAATTTTAAACCCTATCTATGGACGTGTAGTTCACCCCCGAATTCAGAATTGACTCCTGCAAGCCAAGTTCCCGTAGATATTCGAGATACGTTAGTATCCTCGAGGATATGCGTAGTCACTCTGAGCATGTTGATAATGCAATTATGAATTATTATCGACCATCCGTAATAGGCTCGCATGGGCACAATTTCAGGAGCATAATGCATATGCTGTCTGCATAATATGCGATATGATGTAGAAATCATGCATCAGGGACTGTACGAACAATAGTGCACCTGGCATAGAAACAATAACCTTCGGTCGAAATACGTTGCAATTGACTCCATATTGGCAAATAAAGGCGAGAAGCGCGAATTCAAGCAGATATGAAAAATTCTAGTGAAAATTGACTGCAAAAATCATATTAAACAAACGAGCTTGGTGAAACATACCTATTTCTAATAGTTTCAATTAAAATTGCTCTACTGTTTATTGTGAATTGATTTTGATAAAAGTTTTGTGATTGTGATAATTTGGTCTATACTATACTAAAATGGTAACTGAGTGGACCGGCCCGAGAGAATCTGTCCAAAAGTGGGTCCAGAAGAAACTTGAAATCGCAGCGAAGCTGCGATATGTTGAGGAAATTTTTATACGGTCAGAAAGAGGAATAATCGATTTTTACGTGGGGAGAATTTCAATATTCTAGGCGGAGTAGAAGTATTTAAAAAAAAAATCGCGAAAAAATCCGACAAAAAGGGCCATTTTAAACTCGATAAAACTTTTTCCACAGATATCCTGATGGACCGTGAATAAACATACGGATCGAAAGAGGAAAAGTCAGTGCAAAATAGCTTGGTATTCATATTTTCCATAATTTTCCCATTTCTTTAGGAAACTTGATCAAACTCTGACATTTCGCCTATAAAATCACCCAAGTTCTACCGATGAGGATAACTACTTAAAAGGTAGATCTGCTGGCCCATACTAGTTACAGTGACTGTATAACCACAGTGACGACAACTGGCTATAAAACTGTCAAAAGTCCGCCATGTTTTGTCGAGATGTTTTGGCGGTTTTTTTGAATTTTACATCGGTAACTTACGGCAATATTTCATATTATAGGTCTCAATTTCATTAGGAAGTAACATTATGTTCCATGAATTCGAT
Source organism: Adalia bipunctata (assembly GCA_910592335.1). Lineage (NCBI taxonomy): Eukaryota > Metazoa > Arthropoda > Insecta > Coleoptera > Coccinellidae > Adalia > Adalia bipunctata. Next base: position 27,355,912 of record OU342951.1, read on the forward strand.
CTAAGATATGACGTTGCAAATGAACTGAATCGTGCTATCTATTTTCCCGAAGATACAGATCGAAAATAGTGGTTATCTTTAATTTCTAACTTAAATTATTATTCAGAAAAAACTGAAGAGCTACATACACAAGTGAAGATTATTATTTGCCAATAGTAAATTCATCTTGATTGATCAGTCATTGGCTTGATGGCCATAACTCTCGAAAGAAAATAAACAATAACAATCATAGATGGGTTAGAAAATCTGCGCACTGTCATTTCGACAAAACATGGCGGCCGACCAATAGAAAATGAGACACGAGTTGTCGTCACTGTGGTAATATAGCCACTGTAATACTAGTATGCTTAAATAAATCCTTGTCATAGCAACTTCTGCCTCTTATATCTATAACTTTAGAGTAGGTGCCACAACAAACTTTTTTCAAAAATCAGCAGCGGTAATCCCTTTTCACTGAATATAGATCTGACGAAACACGTTTTCTCATATCTTTTTTTCAAAATTCGTCTTCGTTTGAAAGATACAGGTTGTCAAAAATCCATGGAAAAAAAAAACAATTTGTGCCCATATCTTCAGGACCGATATTTTAAATGAACTGAATTAAGGTGAAGTGTTTACTCTATTCAGGTGTATATTCATCAATTAACACTCATTCAACATTTCTTCTGGTATTAACGTTACAGCGTAGCCGATTCATAAATCCACTGAAATATACCTAAAAACTATTTGGAAACTAGTTCATATTATTGAAATAACCGATCATTTTAGAAAATAAAAGTATTCCTAATTTCGTGCGTCTACGGTCTAACGTAAAATCTGTTCAATTTTCCCACGCCCATAAGAAGTAAAACTGAAAGAATGAATTCACTGATAATTCCGTATCGGTTTAAAATACTTTTTTGGCACGTTATTTGATCGCTCACAAGTAGCGGGCAAAAACTAGTTGACAGATGAATAACTGGAAAAGATGAGCTATTCCGATCATCGTTGGATATGTTTCGCTGAGTTAGCAAAACATCTGATATTTTTTCAATACAAGAGCAGCCATTTTTCAGGAGTAAAATACTTTTCAAAAACGGCTGCATTTTGAACTATTCCGAGTTTTGGCAACTAAATGTGCCAGTTTCGAAACGTTTATATGAATACGATACGATAGTCGGCATATCAGAGCCAAACCTCAAACATTCGACTGTTGCAGAGGGACATTAGAGAAATGAAACCAACATTTCAAATCGTTCCTGAATAACGTCGGCTAGCCACATCCGTTCGCTTTGTTTCCCACAGTCTGGCTTCTGGTCCGCCGTTCCTTCGGACGTTCCACGAGTTCCATCTCATCGTGAAGGTGTCTGATGTACCATATGTACAGGACTACTTTTTGTGACCGCCGGGTAATCTTACCTGCTTGAAAAATTCGTACCATGCCCAACTAGTCATCAGCAACCATTAGATATCGCAGTCTGTGAATCTAAATAATAAACCATTGTACGCCCTCTATTAATAATTATGGGTTCGTGAGAAGCCCGCGTTCCTAGCACGCAATTAAAGTAGGTATTTGTTCAGGGCTTTCGATTGGTTTATTTCAATGTTCCAGGGTTGCAATCATTCTTACCTGAAACTGCATAAGGTGAAGTTTTTTCTAATATTATTAGTAATATTGCTAAGGCTGCTCTATCTAAAGGTATACCACCAGAAGGGTCAGCGGCAGGTTTAAATCAAGTAAATGGTACTGATGATTCGTCCATTCCTCCTCCATGGGCGCCCGCAGGGGGGGCCAGGGGGGTCCATGGCCCCCCCTGAGATTTTGATGGCCTTATTGTTTTTCAGCACAACACCCTCAATATTACAATAATTTTTATTTTGCCCCCCTGAGAAAAGTTTTGGCCCCCCCTGAGAAAAATTTCTGCGGACGCCCATGTCCTCCTCATATACCCTCATATTTCAGATATTCACACAAGCTGTTGTGTCTCATTTATTGTTTTTTTCACTGTGTAATCGAATTTTAACCATAATGGTAAAAAATCTCGTGTAAATCTACCTACATCCTACAGAGTGCGTAAATAGTAACCTAGAGACTTGAAATTTTCAGGGTAGGTTCGGATCACACAGTTCTGTAAATATGGCCGTTCGAAATTTTGTTTTCCTTATCATGTCAAAGTCACATGTTTTTGACAGTTGTCAAAATATTTTTTCCATGTTTTTTTTCTTTTTTGAGCCGAAAATGGACTCAATCGACTAGGTCCCAAACACTGATCAAGAATCTTCGATCAAATTCAATTCTGTCCACCCGTCTGCCATTGCAGTTCCAAAACTAAGAACAAATTAAATTGGGAAATTTCCATGAGCCGTCACTGGAAACGGCACTGAATTATGAAACTGCAGTATAATGTGTGACACTTACTCTCGCTCCTTTTGATGATGTCAATAAGAAAAATGTTATTTAATGCTGTTCCGATTACTGAAATTCATTATTTAAATAGAACTCCGTCAATAGTGACGGGTAAAATCTCTTCGGTAGTTTTCCCCCGTAACTACTTAGGTTTCCTCACAAACATTGAAATAAACCATAAATAGATTGAAATTTTCACGAAGGACAAAAACAACCAAAATTTAAGAGCACGACCTGGATTTTCGAAATTATGAACAAGTTGGGTCGTGAAGGTACTTCAATACAATATTCCCTGAGTTAAACATAACGGTTGAAAAGTTATGACAGATCGAAAAAAACACCCTGTATGAATAGGAGAAGGTTCTGTTGAGTGATCATTTGATATTCAACTGAGTAGTCTCTATAAGTGGTAGGAATATCTTGCAGTTCCAAGCCACTCACCCTGTATGTTAAAAAAATGTAAGACTTACCCCTGTATATTCTAATGATATAAGATTAGTGAAATTTGTTTTGGGTTCATTTCAATTTCGAAATGAGGCAGTCGTAGAGTAGAAATTAAAATTTATGAGCTTTAATCTTAATAAAACTTCGTCACTCGGTCCACAAATAATAAATATTTAAGAATAATCATTTTTATTAAAGCAGGACATTTTTGGTTTCAATGCACAACTAAATAATTTCCATTAATGATATATGAATCGCATGGAATTCACAAATTATTCTGCCACTGATACGATACCGAAATATACAGGGTGTTTCACCATGAACTGATAGACAAACATATACATATAGCCGTGTAGATGACACCGAGAAAGTCATTTTTGCCTTATGACATATACCCCGTTTTCGACGCATAAGCGAGATACAGGGTGTTTAATGTCAATTTTGAGCAATATTTTGTGAACTGTGATGAGTTATGCGTGATATTTGAAATAACGGTTTCTGGTCACATTTTACTATTTTTGAGGGCTCAATTGAACTGTGCTGTAGAATGTCACAAAAAAAAATTCAAAATGGCGGAAAACCTGCAAAGTTGGAATTTTTTTTCTCGGGTGCCAATTTGGAAAGCATAATATCATAATATCAGAATTTCAGTGAAAAATTTGTTTCAAAATTCGAACTCAACTTTTTTTACATGTCATCAGTGAAAAAAAAATCGCCCAAAATTTTTGGAATTTGTTATGGTTGAACTATCTTTAATTCTGAATACTTGGGTGAAAACAGAATAAAAATATATTGATTAGTTTTCTTTTTGTAGCCTTCCAAAGATTACGGAGATAACGCTCGGTGTACTTTCTCAATTTTCATTTCAGAAACTGGAGGCCGGCCGAAGGCCAAAATTGTGCTGCTGGGCTGCCAGAATGACCCAGATAAAAATATGAATTTAAAAAAAAAATTTCGAAAAATCAAAAAAAAAATCGAAAGGAAAATTCGATTCGAACTCTACATTCCCTATTACCTTGTGTTGCTTTGGTTGATAGGATTGATAGGATTAGAATTAACCCAATTCATACTCGACTCTTAGAGTTCGATTCCTACCAAAGTTTTTTGAAAAAAATTTTTTGATTTCTAATTTCATACTTTTATCCGAGTCATTCTGGCAGCTCATAAGCACAATTTTGACCTTCGTATGGCCTCCAGTTTCTCAAATAAAAATTAAGCAAGTACACCGATCGTAAACTCCGGAAGGCTACAAAAAAAAAACCAATTGATATTTTTTCATTCTATTTTCACCCAAGTATTCAGAATTGGAGATAGTCCAATCATGAAGAATTCCAAAAATTTCGGGCGAATTTTTTTCACTGAAGTCATGTAAAAAAAAAGTTGATAAAATTTTTTCACGGAAAATCTCAGAAAATCGAGTACGTTGATATTATGCTCTCCAAACTGGCAATCAAGAAAAAAAATTCCAACTTTGCAGGTTTTCCGCCATTTTGATTTTTTTCCAAATTCTACAAAACAATTGAATTGAGCCCTAAAAAATACTAAGATGTGACCAGAAAACGTTATTTGAAATATCACGCATAACTCACCACAGTTATCAGAATATTGCTCAAAGTTGACATTAAACACCCTGTATCTCGCTTATGCGTCGAAAACGGGGTATATATCATAAGGCAAAAATGACTTTCTCGGTGTCAACTACAAGGCTATATATGTTTGTCCAGTTAATGGTGAAACACCCAGTAGAATATTGAACAACATCAGGCTCTGTAAATTTTTTGGAACACCGAAAACTATGTATTTCGGTACAGGAAATCATGAAATATGCAAACTATTCATTTTGTCACAATGAATTGATCAAGAATGAGAAGAATAATAGTTGCCATTTGAAAATGTCATTCAAACGACTGTTGGATTAATACAATCACAAGGATTTATCGTGATGAACCCCGGTTTTCAAAATCAATAAATAATTCACAGCGTGGGAAGTGAATTTCTAACTACGCAAAAATCCGCCCAGTCCTTGACAAGAATAGCTATCCGTCTCTTTCATTCTTTGTAGTTTAACACCCTAACTCTTATCAGAGACGATATCCTGAGGGTAGACCAAGGACTTTTCGAACATGTATCTCATAATTGCAGTTGGGAAAAACCTCGAGATAACGAAACAAGGGGCATGCTGCCTCCAAGGTGAAGTATATCGTAAAAGAAACCCGTCCAAGATTATCTGCGGGTGAAGGACGAGGTCTATGAAAATGGTGAAAATATCTCGGAAACTCGTCGTTCGCTGAAAACGTAATTCTTCGAGCTTGTCTGTAATGAGGGCAACAAAGTATATTTAATATAATCTTTAGTTCGCTAATCCTTGATTGCTCCTATACATAGAAATGAAAAATATGATTTTATGCAGTAGGTTTATCGAAGGTTACAATTTGTCATTGCAGAACTTCCTTATGTATTTGGCAGAGGGAGCGCAATAAATTGATCAAGCATTTTTCGTTGTTGGACGGGGAAAATTTGAAATAGAAGGTTCCACGGAAATTCTTACATGAAGGATAATTTATCGGATATGAAATTCCAGTCACAGGCCGTACCAGATTGAGAAACCTGGCTCAATCGGATCTTAGATGTGAAGTTATCAAGTCCCAATTTCTGTCCGAGCAAATAAATGCTCACAGCTGCGTAGGTTGGGATTGCTGTACAAGTGTACAAGTTTACACATGTACAAAAATTATGCAGGATCTTCAAGGTCGCGAGATTATTCGATTTATTGCTACCGGACCTATCTTCACACGGAAAAATTTGGTGTACAACGGACCTAGATCTTGAGTAAAATTTAACTGTCTGGTACGGCCTTAAGGGGACTTTATACTTTGGCCGTGGGCATTGATTCTCCATTCAAAAAGTGCCTTTCATTTTTCCAAGTTCACGCCCTCAATTTTCCACCTGAAAGCTTGATTTTTTTTTAAATTCTCCTGAAATTTCAAACAGTTCTCTGCGATTTCACACTTTCTGGAAGTCTTTTCAGTTTTTCCATCATTTTTTGCATTATTTAAGCGCCTATCCAAATGGATTTTTTTTTAAATATAGTAAATTGATTTGTCGAGGGCACTCCATTCTAAAAAAAATTGATGAACAAACGCCGAAAAACGATTAGGAAGTCAATTTTCATGGACTCTCAAATTCAACCCGATTTTTTCATGCGAAAAAATAATTTTTTTGAAGAGAAGAAATCGGAGTACCCTCAAGACATCCTTCAACTTCAATTTAAAGAACAAATCAAGCTTTTAGATTGAAAATTGTGGGCGTAAACTTGAAAAAACGAAAGGCACTTTTTGAATGGAGAATCGTTGCCGTGGCCGATTTTTTTATGCGAAAAAATAATGTTATCAAAGAGAAGAAATTGGAGTGACCTCAAGACATTCAACTTCAATTTAAAAAAAATCAAGCTTTCAGGTGCAGGAAAATGAGGGCGTGAAAAATGAAAGGCACTTTTTGAATGGAGAATCGGTGCCGTAGCCGTCGGCCCAAGTATAACGTCCCCAATATGCCTGTGAATTAATCTGGAGCATATGGGTAGTCGGCTCCAATACATAAATGAGATCTGGTGTAATTCTCACGAAAAAATTCAGAAATCGATGAAACTTTCTACATTTTTTTCAATGAACACCATTTCTGTTATACTGGATAAGTGTTTATCTGCCTACAATGTAACAAATACAATTTTCAATCAAGCTCGATCCACATAATTTACGATCTCTGCTTACACGTGTCGCCTTGTCCATAATTAATCTTTCGTATAATTCGTTTACAAAGTAGTAATTTTCCCTGAATTATGTGCTACTTTGAAGATGAGGAATCGAAGCCTTAGCAGCGTCTTAAATTCCCTAGAAATGTCAAATAGGTATGTTGAAAATGAGAGAAAAATTATCGTTCATGACCACGTAAACATGAAACAATCCGAGCGGCAAACAGATGTGCAAGCACAAGGAAAATGCGAATCTGTTATTATTTTTAGTATTTTGGCGGAAGGATGTTGAACTTGGTTTTGAAAACCCGTGACGATAGAGTTCAAGGTGGTTTATAGCGATGTCTTTGTTCGTTTATACGAGTAATAGTAATTGAAGCAGCGATATTGACGTACATTCAGTAAAAAGAGTAACTCAACAAATTATTTTCTTTTCGGGATAGAATCATAGATCTGACATTATTCAAAGATCATGAAACATAAGTTCTATGGGCAGAATATACAGAGTGAGTAAAAAGTAATCCACATAATTCTTATCTGGGATATTTACTATTTCATGAAAAAATGTCCGACAGATTTTCCTTTTTTTGAACTACTTTTCTTATTCATATTTAATTGAGGATTTTATCATGCAACCTCCACGAGGAGGGTGCCTAGTGAAATTCTTTTTGAATGACAAGCATAACTTTCTGTGTCAGAAATGGATCTCTTATTGCTGAGGATGATTTGTCATTGATGGGTTTTTTGTCAACTCTTTCTTTATTATAGAAATAAAATTTTGTGTTTCACATTTTTCCATAATTATTACGGGTGGATATCACAGAGTTAGGAAGCAAATAACAAACAACATTTTAAAACCGTCGATATATTTCGACTTTCTCAAGGCTGAAAAGACAGAAGTAACAAATTAGATACATTGAAATTTATCAAAAAATTAGGTCCTACTCAGTTTTATTCGTTGTTTTATTCTTGAGAAAGTCGGAATATATCGACGAAACGTCGACTTCGTTCAAAAAAATTGTCATTAACCCTGTGATATCCACCCCTAGTAGAAATAAAATGTTTGTAACCAAATCAATGACTCAATCTTCCTCAGCAACAAAAGATCTACTTTTTTTCAGGCGCAAAAAGTTACATTTACAAAACTCAACCACCATCCACCTCTCCTACAGGGTGCAACATGAACTTTTTCTGTTATTTTTGCTCAGTCTGTACAAAGGTGTTCTATTTGTGCGATGATGTAGACTGTAGAGTATCTAATGAGATAAGTAATGACAAAAATTGTTTATCTTGCACTGATACACCAGCCTTAAATAATTTCAATCATACAGGGTGTTCGTCTGAAGCGGTACGAGAATTGGAGTCGTTTTTTTCTAATATCGCTTTGATCTAAATGAGAAATCCTTCCTATACAATTTTTTTTTTATTCGTAGGCATTGCCGGGTTAATAGGAGAAATTTATTGAATAACTAAATAATTTTCAATTCATGTGAAGATAAAAGGTGGTTCAAATCTGTTGATATACTGGAAAGCGATTTCCTTAGGGGATGTTTTAGACAACGTTTCGAAATTGATGAATATGAAATAGTTACATCAAACCAAAGAAATTAGTTTTTACACAGACCCTTCTAAATTCATAGTATTCCAGAGAAATCACTCTTTATTGCTAGAAACTAAAATTATTCGAAACTTCTTGGGAAATATTTTTCAGGAAGAATCGATAATATTTATGAGGAAGGAGTTCGAAGTTTTGTTCTATTTCGGAATCACGCATACTCATTTTATTGAAGGTTTTTAGAATTCACTGACTGATTTTTTGTTACAGGGCTGTCACAGATCCTAGGGATGGAAGGCGAGTAGCCCTGAAGAAGCTGCCAAATGTGTTCCAGTCCTTGGTGTCATCGAAACGTGTATTTAGAGAATTGAAAATGCTATGTTACTTCAAACATCAAAACGTATGTACTCATGATCAATCGAACTGTATAATTTTGAAATGCAGACGCATCAATTTCGAATGTGATTTTTTTCAGGTTCTTTCAGCTTTGGATATTCTACAACCACCCCACATAGACTTTTTTCAAGAAATGTATCCTTTTAAACGATTGTTATAATAATCAAGGTTTTCACATTTATAATCTGGAAGTTGAGTTCACTAGAACCCAATATTGAATGAAATCCATTATTTATATTCATAGAGTTATATGGCTTTGTAATTTTGTCTAAATATCTGCAAATTTAGAATATTGAACCTTCAATGATCTCAGTTGTGGTCCATTTTGGTCCGATAATTCTTAACTTTCGAAAGAGATGACCTCAAATGTTACCCACTACACTCTACATAATATTCATCAATATAGATCTTATATCACTTATACCCCTTCGAAAAAAGGGTATACCTACAGTGGCTTTATACAGGACAGTGGCGACAATAGACGTTCACGTTTTGATTGGTCGCACTGTTTTCGACCACTAATGGCGGACTTTCATTGATTTGTTGTCATGTCATAGTGGATAAAGCTCAAAATCGAGTCAAATGTCAGACAGCACGACACTCAAATTTAAACAAATATCCGCCATGTTTGTGCAAAAACGTGTTCTATGACCCTATGAGAGAGTGTTCAAACTGCAGAAGAAAGCAGTCGAATCTATTTGCGGTGTATCTGTCAGAACCTCCTGTAGACCACTTAAGAAACTTAAAATCCTAACTTTGGCTTCTACCTATATATTTGAAATATTAAAATATGTCAAAGAACACATTAATGAATTTTTACCTTTGAATTTCAATCATGAATACTATACAAGACAATCACATGACCTGTTAGTTCCATACCACAGACTAACCCGATATGAAAAATCTCATAAATATATGGGAATTAGATTATATAATGCACTTCCAATCGAATTAAGACGCATAGATTGTAAAGTATTGTTTAATAAATCTGTAAAACATTTTTTGATTACAAATTGCTACTATTCTGTTGATGAATATCTTATGCGTAAATGCTAGTGAATATATCATTTTGTATTACTGACATATCCTATACCAAATGTATTTGCTTTGTGAATATGTGGTTTTTGTGGATAAATATATATTATTATTGGCCTATTGTCGCCACTGTCTTGTATAAAGCCACTGTAGGTATACCTACCTATATCTATGGACCGGACGAAAATGTTTTTTCCAATCTCGGGTAGACCACTACAGGGTGTTCCGAATTCGAGTGTCTATTAGGCCCCTATTTGAAATCTGAAAATTCGGATTTTTTGGGTGTTCTCAGTTCAGCTTGAATATTATACCGAAAATGAAAATTATTGTCCCATTTGTTTTTTTCAATTTTCACTATAATATGATTAAGTATTCAATTTTTCATTACTCTTTGTTCGAGCTGTTGCGTTAGTCCTAATAGTTCTAAAAATATCCAGAGAATCTGAGAAAAAGGAGAAATATGCGTTGTCACTATTATGTGTGTCAATTGAATTCTCAATATCCTCATCATAATCTATCTTCATATTTTCGAAGTAGAAGAATGTGGGAATGCCGTGCAACTTTTGAATCTGGTGAAGTTTGGGTTTCTTATGTTGCGTCAAAAATTGTGAATGAAATTCAACCAAATGTTGGTTCCAATTTTATTTACAATGTTTGACGCAATATTAGAAACATTATTAGGGGTGGATATCACTTTGACTTTGAGAGGGGTGGGTCTATACCGTTCGACGTTCAGTTCAAACGCGATTCGGGATTCCTCACGATAGAGACCACCGATTTATATGGGGTTTTCACTATTATTCAATTTGAAGAGTTCTCCAAGTGGGAAAGTTCATTACTTTTTTTTTCGTCGAAAAAAACACATTAATTTTTTATTTTAACTCGACAAAAAAAGTAATGAACTTTCCCACTTGGAGAGCTCTTCAAATTGAATAATAGTGAAAACCCCATATAAATCGGTGGTCTCTATCGATTCGTGAGGAATTCCGAATCGCGTTTCGAACTGAACGTCGAACGGTATAAACCCCTCTTATTAACAACCCTGTGATATCCACCCCTAATAATTATGGAAGGATGTGAAACACAAGCTGAATTAGAAGCATTCTGTGATGAAATTCCTCAAACTCATAAGATGCACATCAGCAGCTCCACAATCGGCCCCAAAATCTTCTGCTTCAAGAATGTGAAAATAGATTGCACTGAAGATATTGAGGATGCAAGTGACATAAATAATATGATAACAAATACGAAACTTTTTCCAGTTGTTTCTCAATATTCCTTGACAATTGAAAATTCCATTATATCAGAGAAGACAACATTTTGTTTCGAGAAATTTATTTTCATTTCCGGTATAACTGGTGAGCTGAAACTCCAAAAATATTTCAATCTAACTTGGAAGCTTGATGTATGTTGGCCCAGTTTATCGTGGAACACTCTCTGTATGTCTAGATACAGTGATTCAACCATATCCACGACACCTTCGGGCATGAATGGATCAATTTTTATTTATGAATAGAAGTAATAGAACAGTCGGTATTGTCCATCGTCTACATCGAACTTCGAATAACATGAGAGGTCCGATTATTATTTCATACGAGCAAAAACCCCCTGCTCCTATCTTGATTATGGATCTCGAGTGTCACAAAGTGAATGAACCACCACTGGAAGCGCTCGCTTAATAGCCAATTAATCGGTAACGGAAGTTGTAAATTAAAAACTCCGGGTTAGGCTTTTTACGAGGCGCAAGGTTAATTTTTCGGGTTGGGGTTAAATAACTTTGAAAAAATTACGTTGATGGGACTGAAGCGATGTGACCGATGCGCACACTAAACGTGCTTATTGACGGATTTAATTTGATAGAGTGGATTAATCTTGAATGTTGATATTTTACAAGTGTTCAAAAAAAAAGGGATCCCGTTTCTAGGATGAGTAGAAAACTGAAAAATATTTGGGGTTTGCTCAGTAAAAAATTTTTGTAATGGTATTCGAGAAAAAATTATTAACATTTTTTTGATTTTGCCGAAACTACTGGCAACATTGTGACGATTTTATTCGTATATGCTTTGGATGCTGATGCATACAATAAATTTGTTTTTATGTCCGCATCTCATAGAGGGCGCTAGTTACACGGTTCGTACCAAGTAGTATTGAACATAACTTGTTTAATATTAGATTCATTAAGTAAAATTTCAAGTGAACATCATTTAATTTTTCACCAGAAAGGTGTGTACCGTTTTCGGAGTATTTTGATTTGAAAATTATGGAGTAATAGCCGATGGCTGCACAACGAACAGACAAGTCTGTCCTTTTTTCTAAAGGATCCAAAACCTACTGAATGGCTGGGAGTCAGATATGAGGTCATTAAAGTGACGTTAAATTCTGTCTTTCAATTCACATAAGGCTTTATGATTAATAACTTTATCGATAACTTATACCAGCATCGTTTATTACTTCAAAATTCTCAAATCAAAATATTCCGAAAACGGTATCGAGTATCGGGTTTTATCATTTCATCTTTTTGGTGTAAAATTAAATGATGTTTCCGTTCACTCGGAATTTTGTTTATTGAATCTAATATTCAAAAAGTGATGCTCAATACTACTTGGTACAGTGACTGTATAACCACAGTGACGACAACTGGCTATAAAACTGTCAAAAGTCCGCCATGTTTTGTCGAGATGTTTTGGCGGTAACTTACGGTAATATTTCATATTATAGGTCTCAATTTCATTAGGAAGTAACATTATGTTCCATGAATTCGATCTAAGATATGACGTTGCAAGTGAACTGAATCGTGCTATCTATTTTCCCGAAGATACAGATCGAAAATACTGGTTATCTTTAACTTCTAACTTAAATTATTATTCAGAAAAAACTGAAGAGCTACATACACAAGTGAAGATTATTGTTTGCCAATAGTAAATTCATCTTGATTGATCAGTCATTGGCTTAATGGCCATAACTCTCGAAAGAAAATAAACAATAACAATCATAGATGGGTTAGAAAATCTGCGCACTGTCATTTCGACAAAACATGGCGGCCGACCAATAGAAAATGAGACACGAGTTGTCGTCACTGTGGTAATATAGCCACTGTACTACTTGGTACGAACCGTGTAACTAGCGCCCTCTATGAGCGTCAGACATAAAAACAAATTCATTGGATGTATCAGCTTCAAAAGCATATTCGTAAAAAAAATTTATTTCAATTTTACTAGTAGTTTCGACAAAATCGTAAATGATGTAAATATTTTTTTTTCTTCAATACGGATGGCGTTACGAGAATTTTTTACTGCAAACCCCAATTATTTTTCAGTTTTCTATCTATCCTAGAGACAGGATCGACTTTTTTTGAAGCACCCAGTTTATTTAGACGAATATGGAATGAAATTTCGCATCATGAGACAACGAATAAATTTTTTAGCTGCATATTTCGAAAGTATTCAAATATGCAAAAATTGGGCAAGTGTTGAAGTCCATTTGTAGATTACAGGATAACTGTAGAAAACTTCCTAAGACTTCCAATTTCTACGAAAAAAATAATAGTAGGAAACCCTCCATCATGAAACTGGTAATATGAAGAAACCGAGCAATCCATCAAAGATTATAGCACAATTAATCAGGTCTATGCTTGACGTATCATCACGGAACGAATTTCATCAGGATTCACTCCCCATGTACGTGATAGTGTTTATCAATAGTGGTCGCAACTGCCTATTGGATTTCTTGTGTGCCCATCAGAAAGATGGCTGATTGCTGTAATATTTCAACGACACCATGCAACAGCCGTTTTTCGAATGTATCCCTCACACGTGTTCAGTGACGTCACACCCCACTCGCGTTTCAGCGATTACTCTCCATTCTCCAGCCCCTAAGCGGCGGTAGATTTACGTCAATAGGACGAAGCGAGCACTGCAGAAGAATCATATGTTATAATCGAGAATCCAAGATTCGAATACCGCAGGTTTCAGAATATATTAATATGGAAAATCTCCAGCAGCAAGTGCTGGTCGAGTTTGACATATGCAAAACGTCATGAACCAAGCCTAGACAAACGGTTTCAACACCTTAGTGATTTTGTTTAGGCGTCATATACTTTTGATTGTGTGAATATGTCTGATTTTGTACCCAATAATCAGCATTTACGGGAAGTGTTGATTTACTTCTTGCCAAGCGCAAGAAGAGCTTTCTTTATCATTAGAGGAGTTGACCGCTAAGACATTTCCAAGCGTTCTATACGTTAGGAATGGTTCCAAAACAGCCGAGGGTCTTCAGTAGCTTTCATCGCATCATGAAGGCTGCTGAAAAATGAATCTACTACAGCAATCCAAAGAAAAGAAAGTGATGGGGAATGCATAGGTATGCTTCTACGTCGTCGCCTCGACCGAATATTCACGCTACGTAGGTTATGCCGTGTATTTGGTGGGACCAGGACGGTTGTATTCATTATGAGCTGAGGGAGCTGAGTGAAACCATTACTGGAAAACTATATCGACTGCAATTGATGCGATTGAGCCGAGCATTGCCACAATGCGAGCACAGGCACGATGAAATGATTCTACAGCATGACAACGCTTGGTCTCGCGTTGCTAAAACCGTTCAGACCTATCTGGAATAGCTCAAATGGGACTGGCTCATCAGCAGTTCCACTCATATGAGGACATGAAAAAATGGCTCGATCCGTACAAAGCCTAGAATCAGAATACTTTCACCGCAACGGTATTCAAGCTCTACCAGAAAGACGGAAAGAAGTTGTAGCAATACTTTGAATGATTAATTTGTAACCATTTTTCACATTTGCATTTTCGTCAAAAAAACTGCGGTACTTAGTTGCGCACCTACGAAAAAATCAAGACTTTGAAAAATCGCTGAGAGTCGACAATTTTGTTCATGAGGTGCCATTTCTTTTCATATTGTAACGTTTTCTTCGTTATAAAAACGTCCGGGTTCAATAAACTATTTATTTACACCACTTATAACACTAATAATTAATAACTAATGAACTTATTCTAACAAAAGTCTGTACAATTTATTTCTACTGATTTATATGCACTACAAATTTATTTTCACTCGGCGCTCGTCTCTAACTGAATGAATCTCTCATCGTCGATGGGCCCCTTATATGCATAACGCCGATTGTTTCTCGCTAAGTCCGGACCCGTCTAGAAACTTCGCGAAACATTCGTGGCCGCTATGACGCCACGCGTTTCCAGAAACTTCTCGATCGAGCCGTAGCGCACAGGGCCGTACTTGTCACACTGTCCCCTCCTTAAGCCTGTTCTGTCCCAGAACAGATCGCATGGATTCTTCAGAGGGCCGTGGCGAAATCTGCAGTCGGCTCCTTCTCTACAGTAGCCCCTTTGATGGAAATAGCATTCTATAGTTTTGCCGGGGAGCTCGACACGATTTGGGTAGAAACTGCATACTAGGATCTGTATACCTGCCGTCTGGAAAATTACTTCAATCATGCTTCGTACTACCCTCCAATTCAGTAGATCCAGTCCACAACCAAGCTTGGGAACTGCTAGTTTCCTAACGCCGGAACGCTGAAGGTCTTCTTTCAAGCCATGCAGCGAGGTCCATAGGTTCTGGTAGGTGGGCTTCTGGAAAGAGTTCTGCCTGGTAACCAAATAGTAAATGAACCGACCCTCGGACTTCAATCTTAAACATTTCCCGACTCTGGGCTGCTGTCCCATTAGTTCCTCTTGCTGACCAAATTTGTTTTTGAATACTCTTGCTATTCCCCTACTCATACGTAGATCAGCTGCTACACAATGAGCAAGCGAGTATTCCTCGGGGACTGTAAACAGGTCCTGATGAACTTCCTGTGTGACGCCAAACCGTGCGATGCGTGTTCCCCCATAGGTGTTCATGAATTTTTGGAATTCGCAATTTTTCTTAGCCGGAACCTCGACGAGGCGTACTTCTTCTTCATCTTGCGTGGATGCGTACGGAGCCAATCTGTTGAAATGGACGACTTTCGGTTTTCCTCTGGGAGGCTTCCGTATTCGGTAAACTACGTCATTTATTCTTTTCATTACTTCGTACGGTCCTTCCCAATGTCTCTGCAGCTTCGGTGAAAAACCTTTCCTTCTTTGTGGGTTATACAACCATACCAGATCTCCTGCGATAAACCCACCTTCAATGGCCTTGATGTCATAGCGCATTTTCATCCGGTCACTTGCTTGCTGCATTTGATTACGCACCTTATCATGGATGTAGTCTAGCTTGCTTCTGAGATTACTAACGTAGTCCTCCCCAGCTACATCCTCTCCAGGCTTACACCCAAACTCGAGGTCGCAAGGTAATCTTATTTCTCGGCCGAACATTATATTGGATGGAGTCTCCTTGGTAGATTCTTGAACCGAAGATCTATAGGCCATCGTGAATAAGTGCAAGTATTCATCCCAGTCCCTTTGATGGTCAGAGACAACTTTGGCCAAGTGTTTTCCCATAGTCCGGTTCATTCGTTCTACCATGCCGTCTGACTGAGGATGCAGAGGTGTAGTTCTAGTCTTACGTATCCCCAATGTTTTGCAAACTTCCTGGAATAGCTTCGACTCGAAGTTTCGGCCTTGATCACAATGCAGCTCAAGGGGGATTCCAAATCTGCAGAAGAACTCTTTCACCAACTTGTCAGCTACTGTGCTTGCCTCTTGGTTAGGAATACCGTACGCTTCCACCCATTTGGTAAAGTAGTCCATCGCTACCAAAATATACTTGTTTCCATTGCCTGTTTCTGGAAAAGGGCCTGCGATGTCGATAGCTACTCGTTCCATGGGGGATCCGACGTTATATTGTTTCATTGGTGCCTTTCCTTTACCGTAGGGTCCGTTTGCCGCAGCACAAACTTTACATTTTCTACACCAATCCTTAACGTCCTTCTTACAATTGATCCAATGAAATCGCTGCCTGACCTTCTCCAGAGTCTTAGTAATCCCAAAATGGCCACCCGAAGTTCCATTATGTAGTCTGGTCAAAATGTCCGGTACCCTACTCTTGGGCACAATTAACTGAAGCCTCTGCTGAGATCCATCTTCATTTTCCCAACAACGTTTCAGAAGACCTTCATCAATCTTCAACGTTTCCCATTGGGCCCAATACGACTTGACATTTTGGCTCAGTCTGGATACTTCTTCCCAAGAAGGTCGTCTGCCACTCTTCTTCCAACTTAGGATTACTCTCAGATCTGGATCCTCCTCCTGTGCTCGTCGAATTTCTGATGGTAGCCAGTCATCTTCGATCACAGTGGTCCGCCTCAAATTGGCCTTATCTTCCACACGAGAGCAGTGGCTGCCATTATCTGGGCAAGGACTTCTTGTCAAATCTTCAGACGTGATTCTACGGATTATCACGTCAGAGGCATTTTTAACCTGGGTCGATTTATGCCCCTTATCACCAACCCTTTTTAGTTTATCTGCTGTGTCTCTTTTCCCAATCCTTGGGCCATTTCGCTTCAAATGCCCACTCTTGTTGCAATACCAGCACACAGCATCTTTTTCCTTAGCATTCAATAATTTGCTAACCTCTTCTCGGATGATTTCCTCCACAGGTCGGTCTATTTCTTGGACTCGTCCCACACGAAATTGTCCTCTATGCGACGCCTGTTTCGCTGCCTCAAATTCTAGAGCTTGAGCTAAGGCATCATCAATGGTCTTAGGGCGTGCAAGTCTCAAGGCTTGTTGAGTTTCGCTGTCCTTGATCCCGTCGACAAACGTCTGGATCGATAGCAGTTCGAGGAAGCTCTCTGGAGCTAATGGATAAGCCAGCCTCACTAATCTGGCGACATCGGCCTCGAACTCCTGGAGGCTTTCTCCTGTTTTCTGCACCCGGTTCTTTATTTGGGCATGGTAGACTTGTTGTAGGTGAGCATCGCCATATCTCATCTGAAGTTTAGATGTTAAAACTTCATAACAGGCTTGTTGACTCTCCGGTATTGTCTGCAGGATATTAAGTGCATCTCCTCGTAGAGCTATTATTAATGCTGTGGCTTTTTCGTTGTCGCTCCAACTGTTTGCCAACGCAGCAGCTTCAAATTGTTTTTGATATGTCGACCAAGGAACTTTTCCGTCAAATGTTGGTGGCTTGATCTTCATTTTACCACTTTCTGTGTTGTTTTCCGATTTCACGAAGCTATAGGATGGTGAAGCTTGGGTTTCTTTTCTATTCGACGTTCTTTTCAGGGACTCTATGAACTTGGCATGCTGTTCAATTATTCCTGATAATACTTCGAATTTTCCATTAACCTCATCAACTACTTCTTCAATTTTTCCGTCAACCTTATCAATTTTCCCATTGACTTCTTCAAGTTTTTCATCAACTTCATCTATTATTACTTCCTTGATAGCTTCCATTCTCTCGTCCAATGTACTCGCAATTTGACTCACCACCTTGTTTTCCATTTTATCCATTTTTTCCTCCACCTTATTTTCCATTTTATCCATTTTTTCCTCCAATTTCGAGCTCATTTCTCGGGAATTTTCTTCCATTTTCAAGCTCATTTCTCGGGAATTTTCTTCCATTTTCAAGCTCATTTCTCGAGAATTCTCTTCCGCCTTATTCTCCATTTTATCCATTTTCAAGCTCATTTGTTCAAAGGCTTGCTTGAAAAATTCCATACTCGCCTGGTCCATTTTCTGTTTTTGCGATCTGGTTATCGGCATTCAAATCCACCCCACACCTGACACCAATGTAACGTTTTCTTCGTTATAAAAACGTCCGGGTTCAATAAACTATTTATTTACACCACTTATAACACTAATAATTAATAACTAATGAACTTATTCTAACAAAAGTCTGTACAATTTATTTCTACTGATTTATATGCACTACAAATTTATTTTCACTCGGCGCTCGTCTCTAACTGAATGAATCTCTCATCGTCGATGGGCCCCTTATATGCATAACGCCGATTGTTTCTCGCTAAGTCCGGACCCGTCTAGAAACTTCGCGAAACATTCGTGGCCGCTATGACGCCACGCGTTTCCAGAAACTTCTCGATCGAGCCGTAGCGCACAGGGCCGTACTTGTCACAATATGAACCATCAGCATATCCTTTCATCTCTATGCGCGGCAACAAAAACCTCTTAAATTTGAACATGGGTATTTTCCTCCTGAATATGAAAGTGAATAGTTCTTCAAGATCTGATTATTCTCCCACGTAAGATAATATGTGTTCAATATGTGAAAAAAGTGAAAAGTCGAATTTAAGAAGTTTAACGACGGACCCCGCACTTTCTTTATGGCAAATGGCGTTCCGTCAAATGTTCTAATTTTTTGGTATAATGTAGTACTCAACCTACTGATCAAAAGTGTCCATGACCCCAAATCAATCCTATGATAGTTTTTGAGATACAAATACACGATACAATAATGTATCATGGTGCTAAACTCTTGACAATCTGGTGAGACCAATTTGGCTCAATCGGCATCATTCGTATCATGCTCTCATCTTGGAAATCCTCTCGATAACCAGATATTCCTGAAAACATATTTTTAATTATTCAAAATGGCGAGCTCTATTAAATAATCCTACTGCCCACACACCGTCTTGACTCCCAACAGACAAAGTATGCTCTAGGGTAATTTCCGGGAATGTTTAAATTAGGAAGGTTTTCCAGCAAAATGCAGACACCATCCCTTTCTCTCTCTCCTTTTCGCTTAGAGACCGAATATATGGGCACGGAAGTCGAAAGCTCGGAGTTGCAGTCAAGGGTGGAGTCCCTTTTCTAACCTCCCCGGCTGTAATCGTTTGAACGGATTATCCATCCTGTTCCCCATCCCTGAGCGTTTCCTTCTAGTAGAGGATTTTGCATCCTCTTCCAGGCGCTCGAGTTCATTTACAGATCGGGGGGCGCTTTGATCGTATAATTGGGTGCAGGTGGTTGAATTTCGGATGTCGAATACAAATTTGAGATTCCTAACCAGTCTGAAATAATAGGATGCAACAATTGGACTATCTTTCACAATAATAACGAAATTCCTCGAGTCGGAACTGAAACGCCGGAAATTATGAACGAAGAAAGTGATGCATTGTTTCAAAGAGCCTCATACACAAAGATGAAACACGAATCTTTTTTTTACAGCCTTCATCAATCCATAGCTGGACGTGGGCCTGTACCGAATTTTTCCATATTTTATCACTGTGAAGGTCGTCCGAAAGACAGTCCAATTCGCGTTACCAGAACTATTCTAGCGATGTGTGGAAAAAATAGGAGAATGATGAAAACAATTCTTAAAATCCTCATTTGTTTCAATTTCGACCCAATGGAAAATATTCCACTCAGGCTAGTTGGGAGATTTTGGAAAATACAAAATTGTTCCTCTATTCACGAAATATACGTTTTTTTGGCCGAACTCAACACGTCATCAGCAGTCTACATAAATATGAATGAACAAGCTGAACCTATATTTGTCAAATACACATAAACCTTTTCGCATTTTTCATTGAACTTTCATGTTACAGATAAATCGATCATTCCAGGTATGGCTTTATCGTGTTTTCACAACTTATCTTTGCGAATTATTCTTTGTCCTTGGCAAACTGTTCGTCACATAACTCGAAGATTTCATTCAACCCAAATAAAAAGAAATATAACTGTTCAGTAGGTTTGCTTTCGCTAAGAATGATAAGGTTCACCTAATGTTACCATTTCCGAGTACATATACACTTCCAAAAACGCATAAGTCAAGGAAGTGAGTATACAATGAAAAAGTTACTGGTAAATAAACACCGACTTGATAAATCGATAAATCGAACTTGAATGGAATCAGCGAGTAACTAATGAAAGGTATTCATGATGAAAATGTCTTAGTTCACATATTCACTTCAAGAATTTACAAAATGGGAAAGATTCCTGGTATATCAGACGGGAAGATGTCTTTATTTCAAATCATCAAATTAGAAACATGCGAAAATTCATTATTTCACTCGTTATTTCATAACCAGTAGAACGATTTTCAAAATCATATTTATCCAAAAGCTCCACTTTCTGGTATGCATTACTTCAAGATTCTCTTTTCATTTGGCCTAATACGGTATCGAAATGAGCCCTCAATACAACAAAAGCATTTTTTCATGAAAAAAATACCTTTACAAAGACACATCTGAAACCCACAAATCGCAAGTGCTGAGAGTTGAAAAAATGGTATTTTCTGTTCATCAAAAGTTGAAACAAGCGGAAAATTTTCAAAATACCACGATCGATCTCATGGTTTTTGCAAACAAAACGTAACAGCCATCAATTAGATTTTTCCGATTCCATTCACAAAAGATAGTTCATGGACAATGTTGTATTCTGTTTTTTAGTAGGGAACTAATTTTCAAGAACACAACACAAGGATTAGAAAAGATTTGCAATGAATCGTAATTTTCAACACATATTTTTGAAGTGATAATTTTTTTAATTCAGAAAGTTCCGGTGAAAAATATAATAGGGGTTGCGGGTTTCACCCCTTTTTAAGATCACACCAAACTTCAAAACAAATATTTATAGGTATCTTCCGTTTTTGTAAAACATGCCCAAAAATGCCATTCCTCCAACGCTTCGACACTTTCAAGAAAAAAAGGTCAGAGTGCTTTTGTTTACGAGAAAGACCCCGTTTAATTTTCAACAAGGACCCTATTCTTCAAGAACTGATGATTGATTGAATCACTTCTTCTGTATTTCCTGTATAAATTTGATAAGCTCTCACTCTTGTTTACCATATCCCACATGTTCAATGGCATTCAGGTAGGAGGAACAAACAAGCCAGTCTAATACTATCACACTATCCGATGCGGTAAAGTATTATCCTTAATGAATTGACAAGTCCTCAAATACAAAATCTACAGATTGACCCATACGTGAAGGTGAATAAAGTATATTCAATCAATACTTACTCGGTCTCAAACCAGACTACCGCCTCTTAAAAAAACAAACATAATGAAGTTGAAAGGTAACGTTTATCGAAAAATAATGAAGCTGGCTCTCTGAGTAGGAACCCAGTGGAATTTAAATTCCTGAAACGGTACTTGCATGCTGCAGGGATCCCCTTTGGAACGCTGCTCGCCAATTGGCAGCGCATGGCGGTACTACCTACCGATGCGACACAGCTGGCGAGCAGTACTACCTTGTATGTGGTGGTACCGTGGGAAAACAGAGATCCGATTCTAGTCAAGGTATTCATTTCGTGGTGTTTTTTCTATCGGAAACTCGATATTCAACTGCAAAAATTGGATATTGACAGCAGGTTTTGCGAAAATCTTTGAAAAACCATTTATAATATTTCTAATCCCGTTCTTTTTTGAGTCTAGTGTTGTGCTTTGGAAAAATGATGTATCCCCCTGCATTTTATATAGTTTCTCTTGGTCGGGAAAGTCCTGGTTAAAATATAGAAAACCTGGCGTTGGCACGAATCAAATTGTGTTTTGTCTTCTTTCGTTGAACGGAGAGTCGAATTATGGTTCTACTTTTTATTTCTCTCAAAAGAGATAGCGCTGTTTTTGCATAACCTATCTAACTGGAAGCGAAAAACAGTGACATCCAAGATCCTTCAGAAAAAACATTACCTACCTATTCTATAAAATCAATAGCTCCGTTGAGGTCGCCAATTTCGTCTGAATATTGTCAAGTAATTTTATACACTTTGGTTTCCACCTCTTTGTGGAACTAGGAACCACTGGTAAAAACTAGCGTTTTGAATAGAACGCTAAAAAGAAGAAACTATTTTTTCCAATTCTAATTCATTTCGTATGTATAGCACTAGTTCAGACTAAAAAACGGAATCCTCATATTTTAGACTTTTTGATTTCTATTAGTTTTATAATTTGTTATGCAAGAAAAACTTTTAGTTCATGAAAATGCCGTTCTGTATTACGATCATTATTGATATTGACACATAATTCTACCTATATTTTGGTTCTTGAAATTAAATCTGAAACATCTAGTAGGCTCTGTCTGGCTCCCGCAAGAACAAGTGCGCACGAGCGTTGAAAGGGAAGTGGCTTGGAGTAGGATATCAAAGAAATATGGTGATTGGGTAATCGGCACCACAAAGTAAAGTTCCATATGAGTATGATAATATGTCACATAATTCTACAGGGTCTTTCACGAGGAACCTCACCCATATTTATACGGGAAACTACTGAACGTATTTTCATGAAATTCAGCACTCATAAGTATTTCACGATGCTGATGAAATCTAAAATATTTTCAAGGCATGAGCACCTCCGGTTTTTCCGGAAATGACGTCAACTTCCGTTTTTCAAATTAGAACACCATTTTTTTTATTGCAGAAATAGATTCCTTAGAAAATTTCAAGTTATTTTGATGTAACATTTTTCAGTTTTGGTTGGAAAATTCTCTCTGAGCGGGAAAATTCGAAAAAAAAATCGAAAATAGAGCTCCGCTGAAACAAGAATAACTTCGAGGTTTTTGAATGGAAAATGTTCATTTTTGGGATTTTTCAAGATGTAAGATTGATGTATCCACTTTAAAAATCGAAATCGCGATTCATGATACAGGGGGTGAAAAAATCGCTTTCAAAGTTTGGGATGACAAAATCGTGAAAAATCAATTTTTTCAAATCAGAACCCAATTTTTTTATGGCAGATATTGAATCTACGATAAAAAATACTGTGAGTGTATGCATCACACCCTTGCCCTAAAATGGATATTTTCTGAGTTAATATCCACTTTAGGGCAAGGGTGTGATGCATACACTCACATTATTTTTTAACGTAGATTAAATATCTGCCATAAAAAATGGGGTTCTAACTTGAAAAAATTGATTTTTCACGATTTTGTCATCCCTAACTTTGAAAGCGAATTTTTCACC
This sequence comes from Adalia bipunctata, assembly GCA_910592335.1. Taxonomy (NCBI): domain Eukaryota; kingdom Metazoa; phylum Arthropoda; class Insecta; order Coleoptera; family Coccinellidae; genus Adalia; species Adalia bipunctata. Next base: position 27,379,294 of record OU342951.1, read on the forward strand.
CCCTGTATCATGAATCGCGATTTCGATTTTTAAAGTGGATACATCAATCTTACATCTTGAAAAATCCCAAAAATGAAAATTTTCCATCCAAAAACCTCGAAGTTATTCTTGTTTCAGCGGAGCTCAATTTTCGATTTTTTTTTCGAATTTTCCCGCTCAGAGAGAATTTTCCGACCAAAACTGAAAAATGAACTTGAAATTTTCTAAGGAATCTATTTCTGCAATAAAAAATGGTGTTCTAATTTGAAAAACGGAAGTTGACGTCATTTCCGGAAAAACCGGAGGTGCTCATGCCTTGAAAATATTTTAGATTTCATCAGCATCGTGAAATACTTATAAGTGCTGAATTTCATGAAAATACGTTCAGTAGTGTCCCGTATAAATATGGGTGAGGTTCCTCGTGAAAGACCCTGTATACCTTTAATTTGCTCCTTGAAATTAAAAGGAAAACATTTTATTTGCCACTACGTTAAGATTTTATACCTATTTATAATTCTATGGATCCCATCTCTCTGCCACAACAGCTCATGGCGCATGCGTATAGGCCAGCACTTTTCGGCCACAACGCCTACATTCTAAATATTTATTTATATAGATGCATAGAATACCTGGTGTTGGCACTGATTCGATTTTGTTTGAGACTATTGTGTCGATCGAAAATCAGTGAAGGGGTTCTACTTTCCATTTCTCCTCAAAGGGGTCGCGCTATTTTCCATTGCCGCAATAGCGCCACATCAGTGAAATATAGCGGATTTTTCGGGAAATAGAACCCTATTGGTAATCGAGAGTGCCTTTCTGAACTACAATTTTTTGTCACGATTTTTAGTTACACCAGGGTTTCTATGCATCTATGGTCGAATGTCAATGCATTAGAAAATGACAGCTGCATAATAGACGCCATGTTATTAGACGTCAATTAGCTTGTCGCTTGTCTTTTCATGATATTCTATGACCAAATGTTTGATTATAAGGATCGAAGGTTCTTCTTTATTCCTCAAGAGAGTAACAGTCTGTCGATTCGTTCCTACATATCACGGTCAAAATCTTTGTGGAAAAAGACTACATCCACGATTTTCTTACTATTTTCTATTTTTACTATTTCCCCAAATTAAAAAAAAATCCAATCGCCTAAGTAGACGAAATTAACACCAATACAAATGTACATATACTCCATTCACAATTATAAAATCACAGCTCTGGCCTTGGAAATTTGATACATTCCACTCTGTATCGAAGTTATGACGTTTTTCGAAATATTTTTATGTTCCAAGTCAACACTATGTTGCCCTTTCTACATTCTTAGCGTATTTCTCAGAATGTGAATGAATTGGAAAATATGTGATGGACGAAAATAATTAACGTTTATATGAATTGATAGAAAGGATTCCTTTTCTAGTTATTTGCATGAAAAGTACAAGAGATCACTGTTGAAATATATTATTTTTCGCCATGGAAAAAAATTGCATTGCTTTCACATAATTTTCATATGCATGCTTGTGAAGATTTAATGTTTATTATCCTCTTGAACTGAAAGTTCAAGACTTGACGACATTTTATTTATTTGATCTTATGAACAAGGAGTAAAATATTCTGATTGTATAGTAATTTATTAGATTGAAAAATATTCATACATTACTACCACATTACTTGTACAAATAAATTGGAATAGGTCGAACATTATGCTACACATTATTATCATTCACCTGTTCTAAAATAAGACACAAACTCCTGGAATATGGAAAAAACCGATGTATTCTGGTTCAATATAGCCTATTTCTACTTTCGGCAAAGGAATGAAAGCTCCAGTGACACATTTCAATTCATCGGAATCTGAATTCACCAACTGTGGAATGCAATATAGTCATATTTCTTCTTTTTTTTTAGCTTTTTCGACGAGTTTTTTTCTGAAACGTGAAAACGATCAACAATAATCATTTACAGAGCGATGATGGCCATCCAGAACTCGTTTAGGTACTTTCATTCTGCAAGTTCTTTCCTCATAATTCCTCGAAAATCCTACCTGAACCATATTTTCCAATCGCTTTCGTTAGAAGATCGTATAAGGAATCCTTTTTTGTCCATTTACACATTCCAAATAAATTTTGAGCACCAAAAACGATACCGAAACTAACCAAACTTCTGGGGGACCGGAATTTCGTTTGAAATCTTTCAAAACGGCCAGATACCTAAAAAAAACTTCGTTATCAAGTGTAAAAAGGTCGATTAGTACTTACTTTCGCTTTATTTATGCATATAAATCGATTTTTGGTCCAATTCAAATTTGCCGTTCGTACTCACGCCAAAACTCGTGAAAGGAAAAAATGACACTTGCATGAAACTTCTTCTGGACGACGAAGAACGGAAAAATAGGCGATTTCCTATCGATATTTCGCCCCAAAATCGCCAATCGATTCGAACTAACAGAATGTGGTAAATCTTTGATACTTTTACTTTGATGTAAACAGAAAAACTGGCATCGTCGTTTCGTCATAAACGATATTCTATGTACGCGCACAGATTTTTCATCAGGTGCACCAATTCCTGAAAACGAAACCATGGCCAGAGTTGTGATTTTATAATTGTGAATGGAGTATAGGAACTCCAATTTTTCCTCTTTTCAATGGAAACAATTATTTCTTCTCTGAGTCAGATTTTATGCTATTTTAATACTTCTTCATAACCTATTTCGACATTCATTTTATAGTTATCAATTTTGTAAAGTCGACTGTGACAGTTGAGTATATCATAATAATTATGATTCAAACTGGAGATAACGCCTGAAGAATGCTATGAAACCTTCCAGAAAACGAATAGTATTTCATTTCAGGAATACAACTGGGAGGTTGTCGACCTTCTCTCGTACAATCTAAACTATCAAGCAATTTCTACATGCCCTTAAAGTCATTATCAGGACCACTTGTGCGTGCAACATGCTCCACACAGAAACTCGAGCTGTACGTGCAGTGCGATCAGAGAAGCGCATCGGCAGAAGCAGTAGGAAGGAGGTAAAACTAGTAGAGTTGGTCAACGTCTTCTGGAGCCCTCCTCGCTATGTTCTTTGTCCAAGGCCGTCGGGCCTTTGTACGAAACCCCATCAGGGTCCCGACACTTGAACTACTCTCTCAGGTAGAGAAACAAATCACGCTATCAAGTTTGCCACAACAAAAATCGGGAGCAATTGCGGCTGAACATGTGGAGCTTCGCTATAGTGGATGAGCTTTCGCAGTGGCGTGTCGATTCCTCTCTGATTTAAATAATTATTCAAGTTGAACAGAAGTAGTTGAATGCTTTCATGTTTGAAATGAAATTTTATTCTTAAAATGAGTGTCAAAATCGACTTTTAAATTTCAGGGTTAAGTTTGTACAGGGTAGGACCAATTGGACACTTTTGAAAGAACTACACTGCGCAAAAAATTAACGCACATTCTGAAAATCTCAATTTTAATGAAAGTTAACTCTACATTGGACTTTATAACTTATTTTTTATGTTCTCTCGGGAAGGTTTTGAAACAAGACACATTAAATGGAAGAAAAATTCAGGATTTCACCGAATCTTATGTGAAAGAAGAGAAATGAACAATTTTCAAAATACTGAAATGCTGATAAGTGATTTAATAATTGGTATTTCCACCCCTTGCGTTAATTACAGCTCGGCAACGACGGTTCATACTCAAAATGAGTGATCTTAAAATGTTCTGATCTAATCCTTCCCAGAACTTCTCAGCCTTCTATTGAGGTTGTCCCAAACCTGCTCAATCGGATTGAGATCTGGACTTCTTGCTGGCCATTCCATTCGAGAGACTTCAACCTCTTCAAGGTACTCCTGTACGATGCGCGCACGATGGGGTCTGGCATTATCGTCCATAAAATGAAATTTTCACCAATTTAAGGGGCAAATGGCACTACATGCTCTTCAAGAATGTTCCTTATATACTTATCAGCATTCATAGCTCCATTATCAACGACCACTGGATTTGTGCGAGCAGTCAAAAGATATTCCACCCCATACCATAATCGATCCTCCCTCCTCAGGAAATTGCAATGAGCATATCTTTCATGTGCACGTCTGTATACAAGGGAACGTCGATCACAATCGTAGAGGCAGAATCTAAACTTATCTGTGAAGAGAACTCTTTCCCAATCGGCCTCTTCCCAATGGATACGCTCTCTCGCAAAATCCAAACGCGCCCTTCGATGGTCTGGGGTAAGAGCTGGGCCTCTTGCCGCGACACGAGGCCTTAATCATATTCTCTGAGGCGATTTCTTATTGTTTGAGTGCTAATTTGCACCTCATGAGTTTGCTCAAGCTGATTTCGAAGGAGGCGAGCGGTTGCAAACCGTTGTCTCAACGAAGAAACTCTCAAGTAACGTTCTTGAATGGCAGTTGTTACCCGTGGTCTACCCTGTCCTGGTCTTCGGACATTCATACCTGTCTCCCTGAATCGCTGCAACATTCTGGACACACTTGTATGGGAAACTCCAAACCTTTCTGCAATTCTTGTGTATGTCCACCCTTCTTCTCGCAAAACTACCTCTTGGGCACATTCCTTTTGAGTCAGATTGCGTGTTTCGCGTTGCATAGCGATCGAGTGTAGAAAATCAAACGAAAGAAAAACTATTGATCACTAGAATTGATCGAGAACAACTGATTTTAGAATGGAGCCAATACATTCAAAATCTGATAATATCATCTTTTTTTATTCCTGCTGGGAGAAAACATCTGTATTGAAGAAAAACTTTGAAAGTGGATAATATATGCATGCATAATTCCGATAAAAATAATAATCATTGAGAACACCTTCAGTTGTAGAATAAATTTGAGATTTCCATAATGTGCGTTAATTTTTTTGCGCAGTTCTAACAAGGCAAGATGAACAGTAGCCAGTGGAATTTATTAATGAAAAATCTGAAGTTTAAATATATTCCAATGCCCAAAAATCTACTTTTTATGTTAAACAAATAAAAAATCAAGAGAAAATCCCATATCAGTGTGCAAAAAAGAAGGATGACTAGGGCGATAAAGCGGGTTCTAAAAAATGACTGTATGGTACGCAATAAAAATGTTTTCACCAAATAGATAGCCTGAAGACTAGCACCAATATCATTTCAACTCAAGGGTGGGTGAGGGACACTACTCAATTACCGAAAAATAATCGAAAAATGCAGACATTGTAACGAAATGATATTCATAACCCTCGTTCGAGTAAAACGTGCGCTCAGAAAAGTGTTCTCACTAAAACAGAAGAAATTTGCACATTTGCAAAAAATACCCTGTAACGTTGAAGCGATGACAAATATCGGTTTTCGCCTGTCTTGTTTATAAATAGGATTGTCCCTTAAAATTTTTTCGATTTGGCGCACCTGAAAATTACCACCCAAGATAGCACTGCTTTTATTTTTTATTGGATAACCCTTCATTAATTACCTTGTCACCTTTAAAAAACCTGCAAGAGAAAACTTTAGGGACCTGGTGTTGGTAAACGGCAGATGTTCCCAATGCTATATTTATACAAGCCGCCTGTGAGATTCATCACCCACTTACGGCACTTACCGAATCATTCTTGCGATCCTCCTCGTACATTTCCTGCAACATCCTGATTCATCATGCAGTGTAACACAGTATGATGGACAGCAACTGGACAAAACCGCATAAACGAAAGCCTTCATTATGGTACAATATAAATTGAACACGTCACCTCATTCTTTATTGAGCAATAGCCTCCTCATATCGGGGGTATTTCTTTGTTCCGTACTTTAACCTGCAATTTTAATGGACTCGGAGTGAGCCGCAAGGCTAACATAATATGCCACCAAGATAAAAATATACCACATTCTGCTATATCTACCGATTAAAGGCGGGAATGTTGTTTGAATGAGGTGAGCTTAATAAGGTCTCTCTTTAGCAGGAACGAGTAATTCAGATATATTGCTGAGATGGGTCAAATTGTTGGGATTATTTGAAATTTTGATTCAATAATTTCCACAAAAGAGCGCTCAAGTTATTGCAATCGTTTATTTGCAGCTGGATTCAAATCCCATGTATGGGATATGATGTGAAGAAGGTGTTCGACGTTGCACGGTCCCCCACAGATTTGGGCACAGTTGATCGACTTTCTCATTTTGTCGATGCCTATAAATTCACAAGAATATTATTCGTATTTGGTCCTAGTGTACTCATACTTCCAATATTAATCAGAAATGATGACATTGTTGGATAAATATTTTCTCTGAACATCTCCTTAATGCTATTTCTCTCAGATATGTGATAACAGAACTACTGCAAAGTGACTTACATAAAATCATAGTGTCTCATCAGCCTTTATCCCCAGATCATATAAAAGTATTTCTTTACCAGATTCTCAGAGGTGAGTACACTCATCCATATTTAAATAATTTCTTGGTTATACAGGAAATTATAGCTATAAACAATGTTCATGAAAAACTTATACATAGAGATGGTTTATTCTATCCTCAATTGCTAAAACATTCTTGTATATGAGCTTGTTGCCATTGATTACTGTAATTATCTAGGCCACCGTTGATATTCATTTCTCGTTTTAGGTTTAAAGTATTTGCATTCGGCAAAGATATTACACAGGGATATTAAACCTGGAAACCTGCTAGTTAATAGTAATTGTGTTCTGAAGGTGAGTAACCTATGATATTCCTTTTTCAGTGTTTCTGGAAATACTTCTTCAGTATTACTTAATTCATACACCATAACATGTCTGTCGAAACACCTTTGTATTGACTATCATCAGTAAAAACTCGTTTTTAGTTATTTCCTAGATGCATAGAAACCCTGTTGTTGGCACTGATTAGATTTGGTTAACGTGTTTCTTGACCTAAGAAAATCTAAGTATTTGATCTACTTTTCACTTCTCTCGAAATTTTTCTATTACCGCAAAATCGGAAACTCCAGATCTAAACGAATACTACAATCAAGAATGCTGCTTTGATCTGCAGTTTTTGTTCATGATTTTTAGTTAGTAGTAGTTCCAACAGGTTTTCTATACATCTATTTGTCTACATATATTTTGACATCGATGAAATAGCGACAGGTTGTTTCTCAGGTTTGTGGTGGTAAAATTTCTTTGCTGTTTGCTTGAATTCAAATCGAACATCAAAACATTTTCTGCATGATTTTGCTTTTTGGCAAATAGTCTCGAGCTCTTATAAAATTATTCCCCATTCAGAGTAACGTGGTGGTCATCTCATCAACGAAAAAATACTGCCCAATGATACCACCGATATTAAAACCTTCACCATGATGAAAATATTGTCTATAGTTGAGTTCGAGCCAGCATTGCAAATTCTAATTTGAAAAGTACTTTTTGGAAAATCCTTTATAATTCTAATTTGTTCCCCTTATAAATACAATACATATATCATACTGATTCTCCATGTCTGGATTTTTTTCTATTTGGATGAATTCATCAATTGAATTTCCTCAAATTTTCAGATCTGTGATTTTGGTTTGGCGAGAGTAGAGGAGCCAGATAGGTCGAAGAACATGACACAAGAGGTAGTAACACAGTATTACAGAGCTCCTGAAATTTTAATGGGTGCGAAACATTACACTGCTGCTGTGGACGTTTGGAGCGTTGGCTGTATCTTCGGGGAACTGCTAGGAAGGAGAATACTGTTCCAGGTTTGTTGATATTTTTGTTGATCCAAAATAACTCATCTTTCTTTCTGAATTTGTTCGTTCCATTGGTATGTTTGAATTGGTACACATAAATAAACAAAAATAAGACAAATCCATGAAAAAAAGATTCATTTTTTTGAATAATTTCGTAATATATTTTTTTCACGAAATGATATTGATCAGAACGTGGCTAAAATTCTCTTTATGCGAGAAAACTGGTACGTAAATAGAATATTTTATTAAAGGTTGATTCGGACTTTTTGTTATGCAATTGGAGCACCTATTCTAAATATTATCCTGAAGCACTAAGGTAATGATCATCATTTTTTTACAGGCTCAGAATCCTGTTCAACAGTTAGAACTCATCACAGAACTTCTGGGTACCCCAAGTTTAGAAGACATGAAATCGGCGTGTGAAGGTGCCAAAACCCACATGTTGAGTAAAGCTCCAAAACCACCGGCACTCTCTGCCTTGTATTCACTATCTACACAGGCCACTCATGAAGTAGTCCACTTGTTATGCCAAATGCTTGTTTTTGATCCTGTAAGTACTTCCATATCCTCATTGCACTTTAATATTTGATATTTCAATTCTCACATCATTCCTATCATTGTGGAGCTATGGAGACGGCGAGTCGGAATATCAACAATGGAATCAGTTGAACATGTAGTTCAAATTGGCCTGATCTCTTCAGTTCCATCAATATTAGTCAAATGTGATCACCTTAAATCTCACAGTACTCAGCCACTGGAAAGTATTAGAAAACTTCTGTGTTCAAGAAGTACTTTTCGATAAGGCACAGTTATACAGGGTTGGGATAAAGTTTGGCACCAAATTAATATCTTTGAAACGAAACGGGCGATATTTTTGAAATTTGGCAGCTGAGTGTAATGGACCACAATGCATCTGATGAGCATATTTTCATTAATAAGATACTTCCGGTTTAACCGGAAATGACAAAAAAAAAATTTATTCAAATGGGACACCCTGTATATTTCTGCAGATTCTGAAAGTGCACCTTGTTTCAGATCTGTCCATATCGGGTCCCATGTAAAAATTCTCTGTAAAAGAAAAAATTCAGTCATTTTGTACATTTGAGAAAAAATCCATTCAAATAAATAAATCGTTGTTATTTGTATCAATAGTGAGAAATAAAACGAAATACTTCGTAGTAGATAACTCTTTCTGCTTTTCATGACGTATTTTTCATGAAAATCTATAAAGAGAAGAAATACAGGGCTTTTACTAGTAGAAAAAATTTATCGAAAATAATTAAAAAAAAATCATTTTAAATGTTCGAAGTGCTTGCCATTCACCTCCTGGCAATATGCCAGTCTATTAACAAATTCTTGAGTAACTTTTCTCAAGACTTCTCCATGTATTAATGCACATTCATCAAGAATCCGTTGTCTCAATTCCTGCAATTTTTACATGGAACCTGGTATGGACAGATCCGAAACAAAGTGCTCTTTCAGAATCTGCAGAAATATACAGGGTGTCCCATTTAAATAATTTTTTTTGTCATTTCCGGTTAAACCGGAAGTATCTCATTAATGAAAATATGCTCATCAGATGCATTGTGGTCCATTACACTCAGCTGCCAAATTTCAAAAATATCGCCCGTTTCGTTATAAAGATATTAATTTGGTGCCAAACTTTATCCCAACCCTGTATTTTGGGATAGAGTTTGTTTCTATGGCAGAACAGACTTATCAGTACTTCCAAGAACCATGACATGTCCCGGACATGTTGATGATGTTGTCAACGGAGTAGTTCCACAACTTTGCGAAGCTCTTCGCGAAAATTTTTTTTAATGATGATAATTCACTGCCTCAAAGATCTCACCTGGTGATTGCCTTTAGAGAAAACCAGGGTATTAAACATCTTGCATTACCACCAAGAACTCTGACATGAATCCAATCAAGAACGTTTCGGTCCAATTATAAAGAACGCTTGCTGCTCATAGATTCGGTAACTCTTCAACGGCTCTTTGATGTTTTAACACAACTTTAGCAATAAATTGGCCATCCTATTCTCAATTACTTGGTGGAAAGCATAAGGATGAAATGCCAAGTAATTTATTGATGATAGTTGGTTTGAGGCTGAATACAAGTATGAAATTTTCGAAATTTCGGTTCGAATTGAATTTTTGATTGTGAATACATAATTTCTTTAAAATCTTATTATTCAAACCTGAAAATATCTACATATACATTCGGAAGGAAATAAGGTTCCTCTGAAGAAAGAACTTATGACTTCGAACAAATTTCAAATATTCATCATTATTGTTTATTAACGATGTGTCAACGTTGAAAGTGAAAATGTTAGTCATTTGAAAGTGATCTGGTAACGTTCAAATGGCTAATAGAACATGTCAAGTAAAGCATCCTATTTTTGTTTCCAGGAAAAACGTATATCGGTTGTGGACGCTTTAGCTCATCCCTATCTTGACGAAGGGCGGTTAAGGTACCATTCATGTATGTGTAAATGTTGCTACACCACAGCAAGCGGAATGAGACAATATACGAACGAGTTTGAGACTACAGCACCCCAACCTTTCGATGACACTTGGGAAAAGAAACTTACCTCCGTGCAGCAAGTAAAAGGTAAGCTATGAAAGTTTTTATTCCATTAATCATTGTATATCAGAACTCCTTAGAATCTCGAAGTTCGAAATTCTACTCCATGAAATCCATCTTTGCTTTATAACAATTTCCATGATTTTTCAGTAGTTTGGTTTGTTTTTTGCACAAAAAATACAATGGTCTAACTCAATATAGCAATTTTCGATCTATCAGTCTGCTGAATTATATCACCCTTCTCTACGAATGAATTTTAAGTTCATCTAGCCGAAACCCTGCCTTCAGAAAAAAACAAGAGAAGAGATTTATCAGTTTGTTTTTCTGAAAATGATTGAATATTGATTAATAATCATGAGCTGCTTAGATGAAATTAATAATGAATTAAATGAAAGCTACCTGGTAAGCTCAAAAACTTACAAGTTCAATTTTTCCTTGTTTCAGAGGAAATGCACAAGTTTATTGCAGAGCAATTGAACCATACCAGTCGAGTGCCTCTGTGTATAAACCCACAATCTGCGGCCTTCAAGAGTTTCGCAAGGTAAGACGGCCGCCAACGTCTCAGACCAGCGCAGCGCCATTGCATAGGTGACCACCGATCACTTTACTCTTTTGGTGTACGTTGTTTTGTCCATATATTATTTTATGTTATACTCACCACCATTTTTATTTTTCTCAATCAACGTCATATTTCATTGTAGATTCTCATTGTGAAGGTGTCCAGATTAATCGCTTTCAACAAAAATAACAAGGTGCTTTGAGGGAAAAATAACACAATGAGATTCAAATTTTTCTTCAGTTTGGGTACAGTTTCGTCATAACTTATATGTTCTATACTAAATATGTGAGCGTTCAAATTTTGTATAGTATGTCAAGTTGTCCCTTTTCCATTTGAATTTTCAGAAAAGTCATTGAGTGTTTTTGCTTTTGATTCCACTTTTCAGATGCATCATCGTTTTCATTGAGATTGGTTAACGAAGCTCCTAGAGGCGCAGTTTTTTGCGTATGTCAATCGAAAAAATGTGACCGGTTGATACCTGTTTATAAATGTTCAACAGAGACAAACCAAAATTGCGATTATCTATCCTTCATTATCATTTTCTTGTCCATTATCTCATGAAACATTTTTATAATTCTTTGTTATGATTTAATCGAGTTGAGGGGAAAATATATAATATTTAAGGCAACAGCTCTGATGAGGGGCTCAATAGACCTCAAGGTTGCAGGTTCTAAACTATTAGGCGCATTCTGAAAATATTAATACTGATTATACAGGTTTCAAAAAAGATACACTCAAATCCGGTTTTCAAATACCGACCCCACATTTTCGTATCAATCACTAAATTGCCAATATATTGCACTCAGGATTTCGATTTATGTCAATTTATGTGTTAAAATTGCGATGTACTTTGTGCCACAGAAAAATTCATAACTTCATTGCATAATCGCAACTTTTTTTATTTTCTGTCGTTTTCATATGCTTCAGCGCTATTTTGGGATAGAGCCTTATATGACTTCTTTAGATGGGACACCATGTTTTAACACGTTATTCACTTTTTTATTTTGCAAAAAATATCACAAACTTTGGAATTAGACCCCAAAAACTCTGGAACTAAATAACCTAGATATCGAATGGCGCGGTTAAGATCGTTAATGGGCTAAATAAGACCGAGGGTTTCGCCTCGCCTTCGAAATTTGTTTTTCCGATAATTTCATAAGTACGGGTTCAGTATGAGAATGACGTATTGAGTTACGTGTAAAATTTCGCTCAGAACCGTATAAAATTCTAGCGAATTATCGAAAAAATACCCAATATTTCAGAGAAAAAATCCGGGATTCATGGACGATTTTTTGACGATTTATAGAATCAGGAATTAGTTGTGTAGGTATCTTAATTTGGCACACCTCTATATGAATAGAAATATTCTCAGAATGTGCCTCATTGTTTGTCCTATTATTGGAAAGAAATAAAAGTTGATAGCTTCAACATAACGAAAGATTTTGAGCAAGTGTAGTAACCCACTTAATGAAATAATTAGGAGACTAATGGTGGGTTTCACAAAGCGCGATTAATTGCCATCAAATGGTACACAGAAGGTTCACTAACGGCAACAGGAACTGATGGAAGATTATCATTAGTGACCAAATACTCACCTTCGTTGAGCAATTGTTTGTAGTAATAGTTTTTTTTATAAAAAAGTTATATATATTCTTATGAAAAAGAGCAGTTGGTAGATATTTGTTTTGGACATCATGACAACAAATTCATTCAACAAAAGTTCGATTTATTCCCCGCTTCTAATCTCAGTATTAGCAGAGGGAATATAAAACGAGGCACCAGTTCTACGTATGATGCAAGAGCACAGATAAAAACAATGAAGGATAGAAGGATAAATAATCGCAGTTGTTGCTGTTCTGATCTGTTGTGTCTTTACTTAGGGTATCTGTTATATTTTTTCCAGTATCAATTCACAAAAATAAACTTAAAAACTAATTTGTGAAATGTTAGAGGTTACTCAACATTTTGAAAATAAACCGATTCAACTCTTATAAAAATGTCATACCTTATTTTTTAGTAAAATTGTCATGAAATGACATTTTTATTATAAAATAACGTACACCAAAGTGCAAAGAGCGATTTTCGATTTTGTTCAGTAGATTAACTCGAAAAACAACCGAGTGCGATTTCCATGCTGGCGCGTGCGCGAAAAATACTTATTTGTAGTTTGTTTGGATCTTTATTCGTTTGTGCATTAGAAATAAATTTTTTAAACATCCTAGGTCGTAACATTATTTATTGCCTCATATGTGTTCATATTGAGCCATTCAATACCATTAGATTTTGATGTACAATGCATGGAAGTCATTGATTTTATTTTATGTATATAATTTAAATTTTCTTTTTTCATCTACCTCTCATATTACATTTTTTTGATTCTCGTATATTTTATGGGTATGCGAGTTCCAAATTTGTATTATAAAAGCCCAAGTAAGATGATGGTTGTTATACAGGAAGAAAAAAGGCTGTGCACCTTTCAAGAAGACGCTAGAAATTTTGTTATCACCCGTCATCTTTCTCTATGCCGCTTGAGCGTATTTATATTTAGGTTAGTGTTTTTAAGCATCAAATTCACCAATCAGTATTAGCCTTGATGAAACACACGAAGGTTTTTCCATAAAAGGTGAAATTTTAATTGATCATGCAAGTCAACTGCATATTCAATACAATATCTCCAGTGGCATCATCGACACTGATAAATTTAATCTTCCCCAATTCATAAATTCCATACCACATTGTGTTCATACCATCAGAAACGATTTAGGATTTCCCTACTGCCTTGGAAAATCTTTGAAGAACAATGGAAAGTTACTTGCTCATCTTGTTTGTAAATTTTTTTCAACGAATCAAAAAATTAGTAACAAGAAATTGCTGATGAAACAGATTTTCGAAAATTTTCATCAGAATTGTCACTATTTGTTTCCGTGGAGTTAAATTTCCACACTTTATTGAAAAGGTGCGTTCGAGTTGACGGTCGAAATGCTCCGAGCGCACTCCACGTCTACTTTAAAGTTTTATTTCTCAAAAATAAATTCGAATTTCTGTCACAATACAATTCTGCCGTTAGGTTAGGTTAGCAAGCTTTGACTCCACCGTGTTCGATTTGACAAAAATGCTCGGGATCTCCTCTTTCTACTGTGTTCACTTTTCTACTCGCTCCGCCGATCGTCAACTCAAACGCACCTTTAGTGTAGTTTATTAATGTTTCTGTATAATTAATTGAACCGAAAAATTGGAGAAAAGAAGCTTTTAATTCATGTCAAGATAATACTGATTGATTAAGCATTCCTTTTAGAATATCTATAGAATATCTACGAATAGTTATGTTTCTCGAAAACGTAATATTACATTACTCGAAATATGTTGAAGAGAATAGAGTTGATGAAACTTTTTATTGGAAAACCTTGTGGAAATGTAGAAAATTTTGCATGTAATTGCTTTATATCGGAGATCCCATCATACCTACTAATACTCAATACATCCTCAGATATCTGACCATCTTTTTTGAGTCAATGGACTTGTCCTGCACTATCAAATTGAAATAAATCAAAATAATATTCCATTTTTCTTCCATATTCATTGTGAATTGATATTGGAAGATGAAGGATGAATTCCAATAAACTACTGACCTAGCAAAACAAAGATCGAAATAGTCCATGACAAATCGGGTAGGGTTCACCAAATTCATATATTTGCAGTAATATCACCATTTATAAATAAATACCTTCTGAGTCGGCTTGAGAAAACAATATTTAGGGATATTTTTCAAATAGTTTCGAATTCAAATCAAAATTTGAGAACGATAAGGTTCCATCTGAAATATGTGGAACCATTGTTTATAGATATAGAAGAATTAGTTTCAAGAAAACTACAATCTGAGAACATTTTCAACAATTGGAAAATATTAGTAGATGGGTTGAAAATTGGACTATGAATGAAAATTACCAAACATTCTATGCTATATTTACCCTAGTCGGGTATTCCGAATGACTGTCACTGTAATGCCGATGGTCATCTGTCTATCGATGACAGCATGTTGAAAAAGTTCCATTTCCGATACATTCGAGCGGCTGCATATATTTCAATTAATAATTTCACGGCTTCAACGTTAAGCTGTGAAAGTGGGACAGGTCCATTGAGAATGGAAATCGCAAATTAATTTTCAAAACCAATTATTATAACCCATTAGCTTTCTTCTTCTTTTTATTTTTGGCATCATCAAATACAACAGCTAAATCAACTTTTTCGACTGTGTTACTCCTATCTTCTGATGATTCTCGACACAAGGAGCAAAGATTTCTCATTATGCAATGATTTTCAGTTCTACAGTTGCCCATCCGTCAGAACTTCCGCCTTCACCTCATCAGTGGGATTCAAAAAATTGACGTCGGAAGTCCAATAGATAACAGAATTTCTTGTACATAAATCCATTTTCATCTATTCCTTTAGTTGAACATCATTGACTCATATGGTGGGACTTGCTCATCGAACTAGATAGAACAGAACGTTGAAACATTACACCAAATATTTTATCAGGGATTCCATGCAATGCAAACTTAGTGGACAATCGCGCTGCAACTATTAAATGTATGTGTATTTGTCGTGTAAATTTAAGTAGCTCAGAGTGTGATTCTATATTAGTACCCATCTGACAATTTATACTGTAGATCTGTTGGTTGAAAAACAGTGTACAGATTTAATCACTGCCTTTGATTTAGTTAGATCCTTAGTACATTTTTGTTAATTCAGACTGGCAGTTAACGAAGGTCGAGTTGATCAAAAAATTTGTTCGAATTTAAATTATATGGATATGCCTTGATGTTAGCAAATCTATGAAAGTATATAAAATAATTTGCATATTGATAATATGGGAATTGAACAAAAAAAAAATGAAAAATTTGACAAAACCAATTGAATTGTATATATATTTGACTTGGAGTTTGGAAAACAAATTAATCTCTATAAATTGGTTTCATGGGTAAAATTATTTTGCTAGTATTATGAATGTACCCTTGAAGCTAGAACTGCACCGCATCCAGGTTCATTTTTGATTTCAGACAATGTCAAGCAATTCAGATAAGTTAGTTCTTGAAAGAATATTAATTGAACTTAGTACAAGTCGGTATGAATTTCGACTGATATATTCTCAAACTGAATTAACTTCTCCGAATTTCATTCAATTTTTTCTATTATTTGAATTGATAATCATCAATTTTCTGATATTTATATCAACAACAGTTTATGAAATAATATTTTCAATTTCAATTCACAAAATAAAGAGACTTTGTGATGTATCAAATTGAATTAGGAAGCGGTGTAGAAAATAGTTTTAGGGTATCAACAATTTCTTAGATATAAGAATTTTCTTTCGGAATGGATTAAAAAATCACATTTTTGATCATGACCCATTCTTGTTATTGAGGTTTATAATTTATAATCAATATTAAGGATGTTCAAATGTCAATATAAAGCCAGACACAAGAGATGACGCAGTTCATATGTGTTGAATAAAGCCAAAAACATATTTTTTGACTTTCGAAATTCGGCCATACCAATTGGAATTTAAAGTTTCTTCACCGTTTAAAATATTGAAAGAGAACATTTCTGGTACAATTCAGTTTCATCTCAATGTTGGAGATGGCGCAAAGACATAACTCCAAATAATTGGTTAATCCTAAGGAATTTCAATACGAAATCAATATTTGTTATTATTTCGATATTGAATTTCAGTAAAAACAAATAACTCTCATATGCATGAAGTATCCGAGTCTTCATTTTAGACTTTATTCTATTTTTGCATTCAATTTTTTTTCAAAACTTCTGTTTAGAAGAGATGCATAGAAACCCTGGTGTAGCAACTCCTAACTGAAAAATTTTATGAAAAAACTATCGATCGTAGGGTACTCTTGATTTTAGTTAATACTTTAGTTCCGCATTCTCACGGTCGAGAGTCGAGACACTATCGATATTGTGAAATTGTTTAATTGTTTCCGCATAGATCTGGGATATCGTGGAGTCAGGCAACAGAAACTCTAATTCTGAGTTCTCAACCATGTTTTTCGTTTGTGGGCGTTATTCAGAGAATACTTTGATCGACTTTTCTAAGTGGTGCTCTAAGAAGAGCATTCGAAAACAATTATCTGAGACTCAAATAAGAAACCATTGACTTCAGGGGCCTACAAACGACCAACATGATTGGCAACGAAAAATAGCACGACATATTTCGAGAGAAAAGAGTCGAATATCCATAAGATGAGAAACAAAATATAATCCAATGTTTTTATAGCTCTCATGCAAAGTGTTGACCTCGACTGTTTTATAAAGATTGGCCTAATTTCGAAAATCATCTGATCATTTATAAAAGTTGAAATATTCCTTGTGCTCCGCCTTTCTTTGACTTGTGAAACGCCTTTTTATTATTTCTGTAGGAAATCTTTTGATCAGCTTGGCTGAGCTGTAAATCTGATATTTATCTTTTAATTTAAGACATTCTAATAAGACTGGAAACATTGAACTACATACACTGCATAAAAGTGCAGCTCTACTATTGTGAACTTTTTTTTGTGAATTTCGTATGATAGGGTTGCCAAATTGTATGTAGTCAATCATAGTGTATTTTGTGTGTATTAATTAAGTGTGCAATGAGTCTTATATAGACTTAATTTCTATCCAAAGTGTTCACTTTAATCTAAAGTTTACTTATTTCTTTCTTGTGGTGTTTTGATGATTTGTTGTATATATTGTTTTAAGAATTCACCTGTAACATCGTAATAACCACATTTTATTCTCTGTATGAAGGGCTTGTGAATTAAATATTGATATAAATTTCTATTTGGCTTTTGCGTTGTTACAGTAGATCAAATGATCGATGTAATTCAAAATATGTCGTTGAAAACAGAAAAAAAAATGTAAATTGTTCTGTATATATATAATGAGCATTTCGTAGACAATGGTATGCCTTTGAAAATGAATGATTCATAATTAACCTCAATTGAGTGTCATTTCTTTGCAAATAATGTGAGACCAATAATTTAGTGATGTTTGCAAATTAGTGAATTCAAATTTACCTTAAAATTTAGAATGTACATATTTGAATTGAAAATGAACTTTTATGTTCCTATTCTTATTATATCTTGCATTTTATCACTAATTCTATAAAAATCAGAATTTTTCGTCTTGTGTTCAGTTTATTCGGACTAATCATAATTCAGCATGATAGTACATTATAGGTGATTTGGTATTTTGTTATTATGATACCCCACATACAACCTTTTGTAGTGAATTCAATTTAAATTCAAAATATAACTGTAAGTCTGTATACAGTATACAATAATTCCAAATGGCCTATTTTTACTATTCTTTGATGAAACAAATTTGATAGATACACCAACCATTAGATATCTTAAGTTTTTTATAATTTAGAAAGAATTTTACAAATAGGCCTACAAAAAAAAACGATCTCATTTTGTAAATATTGTGACATTAACTTCTTCCTTTTCAAGTATGGTCAGTCTCTATGTTATTTTAGTATACTCAGACATTAAATAATAAAAACACTTAACAAAGAAATAGTTTCATTTGGTGTCAATTCAATAGTACATTAATCAAGAAGCATATAATAACTGCTTTCGGTAAACACATATCCGTCTTCTCCATTCACTCCGTCCTATGTGTTTAGCATAGATAGATATGTCTTTGCCGAACGAAGGCTATGAAGAGAGAAGTTTGGTGAATCATCCCAGTGAAAAATAGCTATATGCAGGTAGAATATTCAACTTGTCGACGACTTGTGAATTATTCTCTTTAAAACAATCACAATTTATATTTCTACGAACAAATTGTCGATTGTAATGATTCATCCTCTGCTTAGAAAAAAATGAGTTTTCTATTGATATTCTGTGGTTGTCAGATTGAAGGTTTGATGAACCATAAATCACAAGTATATTAATGGTTAATGAAGCAGATAGATTATGACTACGTTAATCCAATAGTCATAGATAAAGACAATATTGGTGAACAACTTAGTTTCCACTAAAAATTGCAAACCTACTTGTGACATGGAAATCGCAACGTGATATACCTACAGAGTGAGTATTTAGTGACGAAAAATTAAGATCTTTTTGTTACCTATTTACTATTTTGTGTAAAAATATTCAACAGGTCAATTTTTAGTTTTAATTAGGCTACTTTTCATGTATCACTCAGGAATTTGTCATGCGTCCTCTAAAGGGATGGAAGCTGATTGAGTTTTTTCAAATTGCAACTCTGATTTTTATTCCAGAAATGGATAAATCTTATGTTGTTGAAGATGATTTGGTCATTTTGTGGTTTGTTTGAGCGCTCGCTCTACTCAAACGAGTTCTATATCATATCGACTTAGTTCGTCTCACTGATCACGAATATCTGTTGACATTTTTGACAAAAATAGTCAAGTTCAGTTTTCATCGTGAAATGTGGTACCGAGTTTTTCACTATAAATTGACCCCCCCCCTCTAACTCTGTTACAAAAACAGTTACATAATTGATGATTTTCTTCTGATCTCGCATATACAGGGTGTATTTTAAGGTGAGGCTTTTCTTTTGATAGGTGATAGAAATGATCAAAATGAGTCATTTTACCGAAAATTTCTTACATGAAACGTTCAATTTGAAAAATTTATAAAAAAGCGGCATATTATGTCAAAATGATCTGTTCTACGCCCTAGAATTTTCTGCAAATCTGTTAGATAAGAAGACAAAAACAAGTGATATTGATAGATCCGTAGATACGGAGGAGCATGTTCGGACTGAGGAATTTTCAGATTCACCTAGAAACTAGAAAATATTCTAGTTTCATTCTCTCGAAACAGGGGCATAATTCATATAAAAAAATTTCGGTAGAATGACTTATTTTGATGAGTTCTACCATCTGTCAAAAGAAGAGCCTCACCTTAAAATACACCCTGTGCCTATATGTAATGTGGGTCTGTCTCTTTTATTTTCAGAATTTCATAGTTATGGAGTAAAAAATATGTGAAATTATTCTGAAATTCTTTATATTTAAACAATTCACTTAAAAGCAATATTTTTTCGAAGAATACCTAACAATAAACAATGAAAAAAAATAATAATAAACTATGGTAGTATGTAATAAATAAAATCAACTAAATAAATTGCTCGTAATGGCCACCTTCATTCAATATACAGGGTTTTCATTTCAAAACTTGCCACTCCTATTATTTCCATATATATATATATATTTTTTTAAATCGCCGAGACCCGTCAATTTTGTTTTTGAGGGGGAACAATTTTGACGTATAAATTAGCTCTCCCCCTTTACCCCCCTACCCTCCAGAGCCACCCCTACAAAAATCTTAAATGAGAAAGGGGGTCGAGTGATACTTCATTTCAAAGGGCTTTTTATTCTCTATATTTTGGCATATTATTTTTCAAATTTCGGTGTTGCGTTAGGCGCAAGATCGCGTTGATGCATCGAGTGAGCTCGTACGTAGAGTGTAAGTAAGTATGCGTGCGCTTATCAGACGCATAAAAAAACAACTTTTTTATGTCGAAAATATTTATTTACATGTATCGTCGAGTTACAAGAAAAACATATTCTCATTTTTTTGCTGTTTTATAAAAATAGTGTAATAATAGGTGGTGGGAACTTTTCAAATTGACACACGCCTAACTCGGCAACGCAACACCCAAATTTGAAATATAATATGCCAAAATATAGAGAATAAAAAGCCCTTCAAAATGATATATCACTCGACCCCCTTTCTCATTTGAGATTTTTGTAGGGGTGGCTCTGGAGGGTAGGGGGTTAAAGGGGGAGAGCTAATTTATACGTCAAAATTGTTCCCCCTCAAAAACAAAATTGACGGGTCTCGGCGATTTAAAAAAAAATATATATATATGGAAATAATAGGGGTGGCAAGTTTTGAAATGAAAACCCTGTACATAGTTGTGGTTCTTGAAATTTGAAACTCTGTGGTACTCAGAATTAGAGGGATAGACCAAACATATGTTATATATTCGAAATAAGGGGAAAAAGAGAAATATAGAAAAATATACAGGGAGTTCCATCTGAAAAAATAAAGTTGCAATGAATATGTTGCCAACTCTGTAAATATTTCATTTTGCGAAATCAGTGCCCTTGGCTCAATGGTAAGAGCATTGGATTAGGACCCGGCAAGTCCGAAGTTTAATCCCGAGCTAGGAAAGAAATTTTCTAGTCTCGGTAGGGGCCACAATTTCACTGTTGGGTCAAAAAATAACAGTGCTGTGCCTAAGGTGGCGTAAGAACACAGAAACAAAGCCTACACAGAACACAACTGCTTCTCCGAACTCGTACAAGTTACAAGCTTCGAAGCTTGTAGTTTCAGAGGGGTCTTCTCAGGAGACAAAGGAGTAATCAGGATGAACAATAATTCCATAAAACATCAGTCGATTTCGTGAAACTTTTGTAGAAAACTTTTTTTGTACCTCCTTTATACTCTGTTCAAATGTAAGAATGTGTATTAATAACATGTTTGGCGCAGCGGTAGGAGGGTCTTCGTGAAGTTTCTTTCCGTCCAGAGTCGAATTGAGGAGATTTCACACAATCGTTCAGTTTTAACCAGTGAACTCTATATCACCTGGAACGGATCCGACCGTATACTTTGGAACGTAAAGTGAGGCAGGGGCAGCTGAAACAGAGATAGCCTTATTTAGGGCAACCTGTCTTTGTCTTACTCAGGCAAATGAATTACGGTTGTATGCATAAATTATCTTTTAAGTGAAATTAATTAGTTTGGGGATTCTTTTTGTTAAAAACGTACAATATTAGTGAAGATATACATTTTTTGTGTTCTACTGTGCTATTAGTTTCGTTTCCTTCCTCATGTGTGGTTTAAAAAGCAGCATATTGCGTTGGTGTGATTTGTTGATTGCTTCGGCAATAGTTTTGATTTGAACTATATTTGAAATTTGAACTAAAAAAAACAATGGTGGTGTCTTGTGTAGCGTTTGGATGCAAAAACGAGTACGATTATCGGAAAATATCTTTTCACGGGTGAATTGATTGTATTAGATTTTGCTATTTAATGAATAATTAGCGACTTGGCTAGCAAGAGTGAATTCATTTGGTACAGTTTTCCATTCAAACGACCAGATATCCTGAAGCTATGGATAAGGGCAGTTCGCTCGAAAAATTGGACTCCATTCAGAAGTAGCAAACTTTGTGGGGATCATTTTCTTCTTGTTTTACTTGTTTTATATGATAATTGTTAGATTCATAGTATTAGCAATGAATTGTGAAATAAAATAAAAATTTCGTTTCTAATTTTCCATTCATTTTATTTATCAACATCGTGGAAGAACAGTAAAAATTTTACATCAACGTTGTACTGTTTGCATTATTACTTTTTTCCTGAATAACAATTTGGAAAAAAATAATCAAATTTGTTCAAGAATAAATTTGTAAAAATAAAATGCACGGTGGTTCCATTAACCAACATGAGTAAGAAAGAGATAAATTTCGTTTCTAATTTTCAATTCATTTTATTTATCAACATCGTGGAAGAACAGTAAAAATTTTACATGAACGTTGTACTGTTTGCATTATTACTTTTTTCTTGAAAAACAATTGAGAAAAAATAATCGCATTTGTTCAAAAATAAATTTATAAAAATAAAATGCGCGGTGGTTCCAGGATCCATTAACCGACATGAGTTAGAAAGAGATAAATTTCGTTTCTAATTTTCAATTCATTTTATTTATCAACATCGTGGAAGAACAGTAAAAATTTTACATGAACGTTGTACTGTTTGCATTATTACTTTTTTCCTGAAAAACAATTGAGAAAAAATAATCACATTTTTTCACAAATGAATTTAAAAAAATAAAATGCGCGGTGGTTCCATTAACGGACATGAGTTAGAAAGAGATAGGTATACCTAACAGTTGCGGGTTGCCTATGCAGTGGTTTGGCCTCACTTCTCGCCCGATTCGGGTCCTTTCCAGTTAGTATAGAGTTCACTGGTTTTAACTGAACTTGAATTCCAATTTTTGCATTAATTTATAGAACGTTGTTCTTTTGAAATTTGGCAAACTGTTGTCATCATTCACGAGTTCTAGTACTTTAGAAATCGTTGGGATTTCATTCAGGAAAAAAAACCGTGGACAATTCTTCTGATAAGGTTCATATCGAAATCGTCAACCGAATCGATTATTTTTATCGATTGGGCACTCCTCTCAGGTGGCGTCAATGTTTTATTCTCTTAATATTCTCTGAGAATTCTGAATACAGCTGAATCACTCACCCCTAGAGGAAACAATTCCTACTAAGTCTCTCTTCGATTAATCAGGATGTTCATCCAATTCTTTTCGAAAAATGTTCAAAATTATCTCTTTCTCTTCAGCAGAGAAATGCGACCTTTCGGACCTTTTTCGTGGTGGTCCCCACATATCCCTCTCAGATGCAGTATCCGTTTCCGAATTCGACATTGTTCTATAAACACTATACAGGGTCTTTCACGAGGAACCTCACCCATATTTATACGGGAAACTACTGAACGTATTTTCATGAAATTCAGCACTTATAAGTATTTCACGATGCTGATGAAATCTAAAATATTTTCAAGGCATGAGCACCTCCGGTTTTTCCGGAAATGACGTCAACTTCCGTTTTTCAAATTAGAACACCATTTTTTTATTGCAGAAATAGATTCCTTAGAAAATTTCAAGTTATTTCGATGTAACATTTTTCAGTTTTGGTTGGAAAATTCTCTCTGAGCGGGAAAATTCGAAAAAAAAATCGAAAATAGAGCTCCGCTGAAACAAGAATAACTTCGAGGTTTTTGGATGGAAAATTTTCATTTTTGGAATTTTTCAAGATGTAAGATTGATGTATCCACTTTAAAAATCGAAATCGCGATTCATGATACAGGGGGTGAAAAAATCGCGATTTTTTCACCCTCTGTATCATGAATCGCGATTTCGATTTTCAAAGTGGATACATCAATCTTACATCTTGAAAAATCCCAAAAATGAAAATTTTCCATCCAAAAACCTTATTCTTGTTTCAGCGGAGCTCTATTTTCGATTTTTTTTCGAATTTTCCCGCTCAGGGAGAATTTTCCAACCAAAACTGAAAAATGTTACATCGAAATAACTTGAAATTTTCTAAGGAATCTATTTCTGC
The DNA here is from genome assembly GCA_910592335.1 of Adalia bipunctata. Lineage (NCBI taxonomy): Eukaryota > Metazoa > Arthropoda > Insecta > Coleoptera > Coccinellidae > Adalia > Adalia bipunctata. The sequence continues at coordinate 27,403,246 of OU342951.1, forward strand.
AATAAAAAAATGGTGTTCTAATTTGAAAAACGGAAGTTGACGTCATTTCCGGAAAAACCGGAGGTGCTCATGCCTTGAAAATATTTTAGATTTCATCAGCATCTTGAAATACTTATAAGTGCTGAATTTCATGAAAATACGTTGAGTAGTTTCCCGTATAAATATGGGTGAGGTTCCTCGTGAAAGACCCTGTATACACTTTGTCAAAAGATTTTCCAACAAAATACACTTTTCACAACAAAATCTATAAACACTTCTAGACCTTCACAGTAGCTCTAGGTATTTCAACTAGTCTTGTCAATTGAAAACTTCGATATTTATGCAAATCAAGATGGCTTTAACTCATCAGCAAGGAAAAAAAGAAAGGGTAATCTGTACGATCTGATCCGCAGTCCAGATCTGTAACAGATCTGGACTGCGGATCGGATCGCTCCAGCCGATCTGGTCCGTCGCGGATCATATATCTCATTGATCCGCAACAGACCAGATCGGCGGGAGCGATCCGATCTCAGTCCAGATCTGTTACAGATCTGGACTGCGGATCAGATCTTACAGATTTCCCTTTCGTGTGTGCCTAGCTAATAAGGGGAAGGACCCAAATCTGATGTTTCCCGGAATTATCTTGTCGGAATCTTGAGCAGCCGACAAAGAGTTTCGTTCAAAATAATATGAAATTTTCGACCGAAACTAAATATATTTCGGATATTACGAGTAAATGACCATTATAAATTTGAACAGAGATCTTTTACGAGTCTTGTCAATTGAAAACTTCGATATTTATGCACATCAATGAGATGGCTTTCACCCATTATAGGGAAAAGGACCCAAATCTTGTGTTTCCCAGAATTACTTTGTCGGAATCTTGCAAAAGGGGTCAAATCATGGTGAAAAACCCCGTACATATTTTTCTTTATAAGTTAAATCGTCCATGGTTAAAATGAAAGTACATAAAAACTTGAGCGAGCAACTATTTCAAAATGCGTACTTCATGCAGATTTCAAAAGGTTACAATTTACCTTCTTTCACATATGAAAAGGGAAGTTATTATCGTCGATATGCAACGGGATTGAATTCGTCCAAGAAATAAAATATTAAAATTCATCAATTTATTTTCTGCACCTTATGGTGAAGCATACGGTGGAATAAGTGTTAAACGATTAGCGGTCCTATGGGACTTTTTTTAAATTTAGCAAGGAATCTCCCCTCTCCGTTTGTAATTTAGGAAGACCTGTTCAGTCGAATACAAGAATTTTTTAAATTATATTCTAAATATTCAAGAAGATTCGATGATTTTTACGAAATACTCGTCAATTTACTATTTAGTATGAAATAAACAAGCAGGTGGTGACATATTTTCTAATAGAAATCATAATAAAAATGTAATATTCAAGCATCTTGTATTTCGTGTATTTTTTCAATGGGAATTCACGTAAAGCTGTACTATATTCGCCATCGTCTGTCATAAACACGTGAATACAAGCAAAAACAAATTAAATTATGAAATACCATTTTATTAATACAAATTCATTTCGTCCTTAAAAATACGCAGCTTTCTTAAAAAAACATGCGACAAAGTTCGATCATGTAAGGTAAGTATGAATGTGAACCTGTTGCAAAAGAAGAAAGTATTTCCTCCAGAAACGAAGAAAGAAGAGAGAACGGCCCTCCGGCTAACTTTGAACCACTTGGATGGTGAGAAATTACCGATAAGTAGACCAGCTTGATGCTGCAGTGTCTACTCTCTCGAAAATCTGTCTGAATTAATTCATTTTTATAATGAATTCTCTAAGAGTCTAAGGATTTATTTATTGATCATTCTTTTTGTTTACTGAGATATGAATTGAGCTACGACATAATTAAACAGAAGGTCTCAATACTCTCAGCGCATTCCGCTGGGTGCTAACTTCACGGGGTTCCCAATTTTTCGCGAAAAAAAAATACGATCGGTAGTCCTTCGTTAGTAACTATTCGTTACATAAAGATTTTCGTTTGTAACCTAATCCTTACTGAAAAAATGACACCCCTAGAATCCGAAGTTAGCACCAACATTTTCGAAAATTCACAATTTTTCTATTTCATTCGTTAGTAACTATTTGTAACATAAAAATTTCCGTTTGTAACCTAACCCTTACTGAAAAAATGACACACCTTACATGCGAAGTTAGCACCCGCATTTTCGAAAATGAAGGAAATTTTTTTTGCATTTGTTAGTAACTTGTTAGTAACTATTTGTAACCTCACCTGGGTGCTCACTTCACGGGCATCCACTTCTCATTTTTCGCGAAAAAAAAAAATACGATCCTGAAAAAATGACACCCCTAGAATGCAAAGTTAGCACCCACATTGTCGAAAATTTACAAATTTTCTATGTAATTCGTAGTATCTCGTTAGTTACTATGTATAACAAAACAGTTTTTGTTTGTACCTCAAGGGTACTTGGAGAAAAACACCGCATTCCGATGGGTGCTCTTTTCACGGGCATCCACATTTTCGAAAATGAAAAAATTTTCCTTTCATTCGTTAGTAACTCGTTAGTTACTATGCAACATAAAAATCTCGATAAAAATTCGAATTTGTTCTATTTTTTAATAAAAAAGCGACACTTCTAGCATGCGAAGTAAGCACCCTCATTTTCGAAAATGAAGAAATGTTTTTCGCATTCGTTAGCAACCCATTAGTTACTGTTTGTAACATATAAATTTTCGTTTGTAACCTAATCTTCAGTGAGAAAAAGACAAGTCTGATATCTGAACATTCTCACATATACTATAGTTTTTTGCTCTCGATAGCTTTCATTTATGAACTATTTTTGGCACTCAATTTGAATTTTTAACCCAATCGACAATGGAAAAACAATTCGGAAATTTCTTCAGAATTCACAAATACTATACTATTGCTCTTGATGATCCTTCATCTGTAATTTTTTGTGATGCATGAACTTTTTCGATGTTTTTTGTTGAAAATGAAAGAATGACCTGATGGAATTGAAATTTGAGTGAACGTGTATCATCATTTTACTTATAATTTTACAATAAGTTTTCAACCTTTTTCCACAAATTCCAATGTAAAAATAGTTACAAATGAGTTACTAACGAATGGAAGAATTTTTTTCACATTCTCGAAAATGTGGATGCCGTGAAGTTAGCACCCTGCGGAATGCGGTGTTTTTCTCTCATTATCCTTGAGGTTCAAACGAAAATTTTGAAGTAACAAATGGTAACTAACGAGTTACCAAAGAATGAAATAGAAAATTTGTAAATTTTTGAAAATGTGGGTGCTAACTTCGCATTCTGGGGGTGTGATTCTGTCATCGAAGGTTAGGTTACAAACGAAAATTTTTATGTAACGAATAGTTACTAACGAAGGACTTTCCGATCGTATTGTTTTTTCGCGAAAAATTGAGAAGTGGATGCCCTTGAAGTTAGCACCCAGTGGAATGCGGCGTTTTTTATGAGTATCCTTGAGGTACAAACGTAAATATCGAGATTACAAATAGTTACTAACGAGTTACTAACGAATGCAAAAAAAGTTTCTTCATTTTCGAAAATGCGGGTGCTAACATCGCATGTAAGGTTTTTCATTTTTTCAGTAAGGGTGAGGTTACGAACGAAAATTTTTATGTTACAAATAGTTACTAACGAAGGACTTTCCGATCGTATTTTTTTTCGCAAAAAATTGAGAAGTGGATGCCCGTGAAGTTAGCACCCAGCGGAATGCGGCGTTTTTCTATGAGTTCCCTTGAGGTGCAAATGAAAATTTTGAGGTAACAAATAGTAACTAACGAGTTACTAACGAATGCAAAAAAAAATTTTAAATTTTCGAAAATGTGGGTGCTAACTTCACGGACACGGTCTGATAGGGATCAAAACTCGGTTTTCCAACGATTTTAATCTCGTTGTTTAAGGCAGTAAACGATAGTTTTCTGTGGTTTTCAAGTCAAAATCAATCTCCTTAAACCAGATTAAAATTTTTGGGGAAACCCGGCCTTAGACCAGGCCGGCAAAATATGGGCAAAATTATTAATTGACAAAAATGTCAGGGGAGCACATTTTTTTATATTAAATATTTAAGTATTGCATCAAATTGAAATGAAGATCTTTTTGAACAATACTTACTATCATTGCGAAATAGAGATGAAGTGGGATAGTTGATTGATGAGTATAACAACATTAACAACCAGCTTCAGAAAATGTTTAAAAAACAAAACACCTACATCGGCTACATCCTCAAGACCAAAATATCACAAAAATTAATGGATAAATGAAAAACGGAAATTCTTTGGCAATTGGAGAGGAAACAGGGGCGCAGCCAGGGGGGGCCGAGGGGCCATTTGACTCTACGTACAACATAAATCCAGAAAAGCTCAAATATCTCGGCAATTACTGAATTTAGGAGCAAGAACAACTGAGAGTGCTATCACTATTTTTCTCCGCATCAGAATACAACGCAATCATAAAAAAATAGGGTTCTAATTTGAAAAACAGAAGTTATGGCCAATTTTCGATCACAGTTTTCGACACAAAATTTGGAACACCCTGTGATGATATTTATGAAATTCAAAAGATGTATGACCATTCCCCATTCTTCTACTTTGACGTTGTGATAACGGCTTACTCTGGGGATGTTCAGAATAAGAATAATGGACATAACACTGACTATGAATATTTGACATTTTTTCAGGTTTTTTTTCGATATTTTGAAAACTATTCGAATGATTACTTTAGTCGCGTTCGGCATTGCGATCGGATTCGTCTGACATAATTTTATCGTTCGATAATTGCGTCTGGATGTAGGGGAGGTAAATCTGTTTCGTTCGGCAATTGACGTCTGAAGTATCCGGATGAAATCTTTTTGCTCGGCCTCGAAAGACGGATCGAACAGATTAATCGGTTAATGTCAGCAGATGACAGTTTTGGTTCAGGTTTTTATTTTTTTGCTGGGTATTCTAATTTCTAACTATTGATATCGAGATGTCTTTTCAATTATAAATATATACTTTTGAAAGAGAATAATACAAATCGAACAATATATGGCATAAGGCATGTGTGAAGAAATGGCGACAAGGAACAGATGGTTTTAAAAACATCTTTTTCCCGCTCTGAATCTATGTGTTAGCAGAGGGAATGTGAACGGGGTCCCATACAATTCTGCGTATGATACACGAGAACAGATAAAAACCTCTGAAAAAACTCCGTCTCCCCGTGTATGTACTGCGGGATGAAGAGCAGCTTTTGAGGGTCGACTGAAACAAAAAAATCGTCGACCTCGATAATTGCCACAAGCATTTTATTCCCAATTCAATAAATTAAAAAAAAGTAAAATATGCTTTTGGCTATCAGCCAACAACAGAGTAGCCCTTTTTTTCAATTTATTTTTAGTTAGTAGATTTATCATCTCTCACTCACAATCTGAAATTTTCATAAGTTCAACTTTGTCACTTTTTGTTTTTCTGAAGCATTTTTAAAGATTGCTAAGAAGAGATTGTTATTTTTGGGCATTCAAGTACTCAACTTTTTATCCACTTAACCAACCTTATGATGCCAATAGCTTCATAAAACATTAATTTAATTCTAGATGTGTTTGAAACACCATATATTGGCAGTGTAGAACTGTCTCTGATAGAATGCCCAAGCCCTGCCAGCGTACCGGGGCACGATCAGTTCAACAAAATTATTGACTTTCTCTTTAATATTTACATCAGCTTCATCCTCATCAAACAAAAAATTGCCATTTGCCACTGTTAGAATGTCAAGTTTAAGATCCCTCTTAATTCCACTTCCAGTCATAATACAATAAACACCTCATATAACAAAACCGTCCCGGGAAATCTTTCAAAATGACGTTTGTAGTTATAAACAATGAGCGGCTACAAACAGCGTCTGACCCAGAATGGGCGGCTGAAAACTAAACACTCGCCAACCCGCTCGGCAAGCGTGGCGTTTGAATGCCAAACCCCTTCCAAAAATGAAAATGTCGAAATACAAAACAGAAATACCCCAGGCGAGTAGAGCTAAGCGCTCAGAATCTCGCACTGATTTATCAGTCAGCCTCAAGGATTCTGGGGGAGGCAGAACTTCGGCAGTACCAGATAAAAAACGGAAAACCAACAGGAACATCTTGGTTTCAACATACAACATTCGCACAATGAGACTAGAAGAGCACTTATTAAGTCTAGAAAAAGAACTTCAAACCATCAAATGGGATATACTTGGAATTAGTGAGACCAGAATGAAAGGCGAGGCCAATATGATTCTGAAATCTGGCCATGTACTTTTTCAAAGAAATTCAGAAACAGGTCACCACATAGGAGGAGTGGCGATCATGGTCAATAGCAGAATAAAACATCTTGTCACTAAGAGCAAAGCCATATCAGATCGTGTTATCTATATCATGCTGCATCTGAACAGAGTACAAAGCATACAGATCATACAGGCATACGCCCCCACATCCGCATCAACAGACGAAGACGCCGAACAATTTTATGAAGACCTAACGACAGCTAAGAACCAAGAGAACACCAAATTCAAGATCATAATGGGTGACTTTAATGCCAAGGTAGGACAGAGAACAGCGACAGACGGTCTGAACATCGGAAACTTTGGACTGGGGACACGAAACAGTAGAGGCGAAATGTTGCTTGACTTCCTGAACAAAGAACAAATGTACTGCATGAACACATTCTTTAAGAAGCAGCCTCAAAGGAAATGGACTTGGAGAAGTCCAGACGGCGCAATAAAAAATGAGATAGATTATATCCTCACTACAGATAAACAACTCTGTACCGATGTATCGGTCCTCAATCGTTTCAACACAGGAAGTGATCATAGAATAGTTAGAGCCATCATAAGTATAAACACTCACTTGGAAAGGAAAAAACAAATGGAGAAAATCATTCGACCAACCTCGAACCAACTAAAAGAGAAAATAGAAGACTACAACGCACAAATCAACAAGAAGTTGGAACCAACAGAAAACCTCAGAAATTTGACACTCAACGAGATAGCCGTAAAAATCGTTGGCAGTATTAAGGTGGCTACCAGGAGTGTATGCTCTATGAAGGCAAAAGCTGATACGAAACTTAGCAAGAACACCAATGAACTATTGGCAGAGCGCAGAAAAACGGATAGGGATTCAGCAGGGTATCCAACACTGGATAGAAAGGTGAAAAAGGCAATTAGAAAGGACCTGAGATCGTATAACACACAAACAATAAACGAAGCTATCGAGAACAACATGAATATGAAAGTACTTCGGTCGAAAAGAACAAAAGGAAAGTCGCTCATATACAAAATTAAGAACCAACAAGGAGAAGTTGTTACTGAGAGGCAGCAAATAACTTCCACCATCCAGCAATTTTACAGTGGACTTTACAGACAATCGGTACCTAAACCAAACCGATCGAGAATTCAAATGGTCCAAAATGTGGGCTCCGAAGATATACCGGAGGTTGACACTGCAGAGTTAAGAATGGCATTAAAGCAGATGAAGAACGGGAAGGCTCCAGGAGAAGATCTCATTACAGTGGAGATGCTGAAGAACGGAGGTAAAACTCTTGAGAAAGCACTGATTATTCTTTTTAACAGATGCCTGGAGGAGGGAAAAATTCCCGATACATGGAGAAATGCCGAGGTGATAATCCTCTTCAAAAAAGGGGACCGAACCAACATCGAGAACTACAGACCGATTAGCCTTCTATCCGTTTTGTATAAGCTCCTCAGCAAAATCATTACCAACCGCCTCAATAATAAGTTTGACTTTTATCAACCTGTGGAACAGGCTGGTTTCCGGAGCAGCTTCAGTACATTGGACCACATACAAACGATACGCACGCTTATTGAGAAATGTACAGAGTACAATGTCCCGTTACACCTCGCTTTCGTTGATTACAAGAAAGCATTTGACTCATTGGAAACATGGGCGGTGATGGAGGCAATGAGCAACGCAAGGATTGACTCAAGATATACAAACCTCATTGAGGACATCTACAAAGATGCTACGCTCCACGTCAAAATAGATGAAAACACAACAACGGATAAGATCCCAATACAGAGAGGAGTTAGACAGGGCGACTCGATCTCTCCGAAATTGTTCACCTTGGCGCTGGAAGATGTCTTCAGGAAATTATCATGGCAACAGAAGGGAGTCAATATAGACGGAAGATACCTAAATCATCTCCGTTTCGCCGACGACATTGTACTCATGAGCACTAATGCAGGGGAGCTTAGCAGTATGTTACTTGACCTGAAGGAAGCGTCACAAATAGTAGGCCTAGAAATGAACCTGCAAAAAACTAAGATCATGAGCCCAGACAATATCTGTGTCACTGTCGATAATAAGGTGCTTGAAGTTGTAGAGGAATATATTTATCTTGGTCACAACATAATGCTGGGCAAGAACAACCAGACGGCCGAAATAGGGAGAAGGATCAGGCTGGCTTGGGCGGCTTTTGGGAATCTGGCACATATCCTCAAAGAACCTAAAATGCCAATTAATTTAAAACGAAAGGTATTTGATGCTTGCGTGTTACCAGTCATGTTGTACGGACTCGAGACAGTTACCCTAACAAAGAAAAGCGCACAACGACTGCGAGTCTGCCAACGTGCGATGGAGCGAGCAATGCTCGGGATCAGCTTGAGAGACAGGCAGACAAATGAAAGTATCAGGGCGAAAACCAGAGTAAGTGACGCAGTAGAACAAGCTGCTAGAAGTAAATGGCGGTGGGCTGGTCATGTCGCGCGGAATGATGTGAAGTGGACGAAAATTATCATGCAGTGGAGACCACGACTGACAAAAAGAAGTGTTGGCAGACCCCTGTTAAGATGGCGAGATGACATTCAAAGGCGAGCAGGAAAGAACTGGATTCTCACAGCACAGTGTAGGACGACATGGAAGCGATTGGAAGAGGCCTATGTCCAGGAGTGGACTCAAACGGGCTGAAGAAGAAGAAGAGTTATAAACAAATACTTGTCAATTTTTCATCTAGATCGTTCGATTATTACAAATTTGTCAGACATATCTGCAGTCACGTGCCAAAAAATCTCTCTGATCTGTGATGTCAATGCCGAACGCGGCTAATGGTTTCAACAGAAATGTTTTCAGTATTGAATACTCAATCATATCAGGAATGAAAATATTGAAAAAAATATTTTTTGAACAAATTAATTTCCACTCCTGGTATAACCGGAAGTGCTCAGGCTCCGAAAATATTTTAGGTCTGTAGAGAATTGCCAACAATATCATAATCCCAATTTTCGGATTTCAAATATGTCCAGTTCTCCAGAAACGTCTAATATGCACTCGACCGTGGGACACCCTGTATATGTATAGGTACATACTGGAACTGGTAAAGCAAAATGTAATAAATTCATTTTCCCGGTTACTGTAAATATTCATGAAATATCCTGGCATACGTCGAACTTTGAGTTTGAAGTGTCATTGTTCTAATGTTCTAGGTAAAAATGCGAACCCCTTCCTACAACCCCTTTCGAAAGACAGGTACCTACAACACCCAGTTTTCAAATAGAAAGTATGGGCTTGTGATACATAATTTGCAAGGTCGCGTCATTCTCTATTCAGAAATGTTTTCATTTTCATGTTTATTGCAAAAATCAAAATAGAAAAAAATTAAATCATGTGATTACTGAAATTCTCTTACATATAGATAGATAGATAGATAACATTCTTTATTCCATAGTATGTACAAAAAACTCACACCTACCTACCTACCTACCTACCTACCCTCGAATATTCCCAAATCTTATCACAATAATACAAAACTTCAAGATGTGATTCGAAGAAAAGGTTGTATTGGAAAAAGGAAATGCACAAAATAACAATTTTCAAATGATTGGTTACGAAGATATCACCCGAACACTTAAAGAAGTGAGTCGCTGGATGAGAGAGGAAAACTCCCAAATTCCCGCAAAAGGTTTATGTTTGTGCAGTAAATGTTCGAAAGCATAGGTCCATTTTTCATTAAGAGTAATTCGAATGACGATAATTATTCAGCAGTTCAAAATGATATCGCTTTGGCAAATGTATATCCTGATCAAGGATATCCTCATTATACTCAAGTTCCACATTACCAACAGAATGTCCGGCAGTACCTACCTTCCTCGACGCAATATTTCCAATCGGAGGCGAGGACCGATCGAATGGCCAGCGCGATACACTGATCTTAACCCATTAGATTTCTTCATATGGGGATATACAGGGTGTCCCACGGTCGAGTGCCTATTAGACGTTTCTGGAGAACTGGACATATTTGAAATCCGAAAATTTGGATTATGATATTGTTCGAAATTCTCTATAGACCTAAAATATTTTTGGAGCTTGAGCGCTTCCGGTTATACCGGAAGTGGAAATAAATTTGTTCAAAAAATATTTTTTTCAATATTTTCGTTTCTGATATAATTGAGTATTCAATGCTGAATACATTTCTGTTAAAACCATTGTATTCATCCGAACAGTTTTCAAAATATCGAGAAAAAATGTGAAATATTCATCGTCAGTGTTATGATCATTATTCTTATTCTGAAAATCCCGAGTGTAAACCGTTCTCACAACGTCAAAGTAGAAGAATGTGAAAAGGTCATGCATCTTTTGAATTTCATAAATATCATCACAGGGTGTTTCAAATTGTGTGTCGAAAACAGTGATCGAAAATTGGCCATAACTTCTGTTTTTCAAATTAGAACCCTATTTTTTTATGATTGCGTTAGATTCTGCGAAGAAAAATAATGATAGCATTCTCAGATGCTCTTGCTCCTACATTCAGTAATTCCCGAGATATTTAAGCTTTTCTGAATTCATGTTATACGTAGAGTCAAATTCATCTTATCTTTCGCATGAGAATATTCTGTGGCCAGAGAATATAAATTATCCCATTAATAATTCACAAGTGACAGCTCTCATTTTAGGCCTTAACCTTACTTCTCGATTTTACTATGGTTTCATAAGAATAGTCATCGAATCTGTTGGCATGAGAATATTCTGTGACCATAGAAAATTAATGATCCTATTAATAATTCACAGGTGACATAATTGTTACTATGGTTTTACAAGAATATTCATCGAATCTCTTCAGGTTCGATGAATTTGACTCTACGTACAACATAAATCCAGAAAAGCTCAAATATCTCGGCAATTACTGAATTTAGGATCAAGAACATCTGAGGGTGCTATCAATATTTTTCTCCGCAGAATCCAACGCAATCATAAAAAAATAGGGTTCTAATTTGAAAAACAGAAGTTATGGCCAATTTTCGATCACAGTTTTCGACACAAAATTTGAAACACCCTGTGATGATATTTATGAAATTCAAAAGATGCATGACCTTTTCACATTCTTCTACTTTGACGTTGTGATAACGGTTTAAACTCGGAATGTTCAGAATAGGAATAATGGACATAACACTGACTATGAATATTTGACATTTTTTCAGGTTTTTTTTCGATATTTTGAAAACTATTCGAATGAATACAATGATTTCAACAGAAATGTATTCAGCATTGAATACTCAATCATATCAGAAATGAAAATATTGAAAAAAAAATTTTTGAACAAATTTATTTCCACTCCTGGTATAACCGGAAGTGCTCAGGCTCCGAAAATATTTTAGGTCTGTAGAGAATTTCCAACAATATCATAATCCCAATTTTCGGATTTCAAATATGTCCAGTTCTCCAGAAACGTCTAATAGGCACTCGACCGTGGGACACCCTGTATTGAAGAGCATTTTGTACAAAACTGAACCCCTTGATTTCGATGACCTAAAAGATCGAATAACGCTTGCGATTAGGTCGATCATTCCTCAGATTTCTTATAAGAGATTCTGATGATGTCAAGGCGTTCGCTGTGAACACTTTGAACATCTAATTCATCAATATTCATATTTTTTTGCTACATTTTGTATTACATTCTATTTTTTGATATTGTACCAAATTTCGCTAATTACTTGATATTTTTTTCTACATATTTTGATTTCTGCAATAAACATGAAAATTATAACATTTCTGAATGACGCGACCTTTCAAACGATGTATGAAGCTCAAATATGTCGTTCTCCATACAGCCGTAGTCGAATTTATGGGCGAAACAAAATTATTAACAGCCATTTTTACCGAACCCTTGGTCGAATTTTGTCCGTTAACAAACTTAAACGCGGCATTCGCGATCTGAACCTAACCAGAAAATTCCAAGTCTCTAGTGTTTGACCACGAATTCGTGATCAGTAAGCACTACCTAGTCGATTGAACGAATCAACATGTGGCGTTTGCCTAAGAAAGAATGAAAGAAAATATGTATGTTATGTATTTGTTATTTAGGTATTTATAGTGTTCTGAAGATCGACCTATTTTTTATTTCAAGGTGACTTTATCATTTCACTATTAGCAGAAATCTGAACTTTTATAAACATACCTATATGTAAAAACATACAGGGTATTCCATCTCAGTCGAGCCACCTCGTATATTCCTTATCTCTTAGTGATCGGAAAAATTTCGCGAAACACGTCGAATGATTTTATTTGGGGGACATCTTTTGACGCATATTTGGGGCTTGAAAATTGAGGGGAGAGGGGATGAGTGATGCATAATTTGAAATGTCTTGGAAGTCTCTTCACAATGGTGTATAAAAACATATTTTTGATGAACCGTTTTCCCCAAAAACCTTCGGGACTTCTTCTTGTGAGGACATCTTAAGACCAAGATTTTTGTGACTCACCCTGAAAATTTGGACGAACTACGTCAACGAATTGTGAATGAGTGTCGTCAAATAACTCCTAGCTATTATGCTGAACCATGTTAGAGACGGTTTTCAGTCAATATTGTATTATCGTATGGAAGTCAATAGCGGCCTTTACACATACACGCTTTCCCACACTCCTGGGACTTCGAGGAAAGCGTGCGAGTAATACCATCGCGCAAATCCATAGGGAAAGCGCAATCCTGCCCTTTACACATAAGCGGCCTTTACACATACACGCTTTCCCACACTCCTGGGACTTCGAGGAAAGCGTGCGAGTAATACCATCGCGCAAATCCATAGGTAAAGCGCAATCCTGCCCTTTACACATACGCGCTTTACTTCGCTCTTTCCTATTTCAGGCCTTTCCGTACGGAAAGCGTGTATGTGTAAAGGCCGCTATACGCGCTTTACTTCGCTCTTTCCTATTTCAGGCCTTTCCGTACGGAAAGCGTGTATGTGTAAAGGCCGCTAATGGTGGACAATTTGAACATTTGATTTAAAAACGCAGATTTAATTTCTTCGATTGTAAGCACGATGAAAAAATTCAATTTTTTAGAATGTGAGTTCTGCAAGATTTTTCAATTTTGTGAAAAATTACCAAAATTTCCAAGGTGGCTCATTTAAGCTGAAAAATTGATTTTTGGTGAAAAAGGTTCATCAAAATTACGTTTTTCATACACCGTGGTAAATATGCTTTTAAGACCTTTCAAAGTATCACTCAACTCCTTACCCCTATTGAATTTTGAAGGGTTGAAGCGCCCCCTCTTAGGGGTTGCTCGTTCAAGTCTCAAATGTACGTCAAAAGATGTCCCCCAAATAAAATCATTCGACGTGTTTCGGTTAATTTTTCCAATCACTATGGGATAAAAAATATACGGGGCGCGGCTCGTTTGAGATGGATCACCCTGTTTATTAGATTTCCACCTGGGAGGTGGAAAATTTGTTGAAGATATCATTGCAAGTGGCTTCAAACTCTTGATAGTGCGCTCAATGCTGTGTTTCCTGCTGGTTCGTTCCTTCCATACCGCTACTCGACTCAGCCTCTAGTGCACTTTCATGGGTTTGGGGCAACGACATTTTCAGATTTCTCACCTCACAGGTGAAAATCCGAGCATGACGTGACACAATTTTAAGGATGCTGATGGCTGAAAGCCATCTTCCTATTGAATTCTTGATCTCCATTAATCGCCTGTTACGTTGGCACCTTGTTCAGTGCCTCCAACAGCTGGGGCCGAGGCCAGAACATCCTCTGGGACAATTCGACGGTCTCTCATCAAGTACTTCTATTCGTGAGTAATGGAGCGGCATTTCATCTTCTTTTCACTCCTCTCGGCTCATCTTGCTGAAGCAAAACTTCAGTGCGGGCGGCATGTTGAGTCGTGAATTAAACGCGCGGCCCCGTATCTACATTTTGAAGACTGAAATAAGATAAGGGATTCAATTGCCTGCACGATATCGTCATCTGTCAACTGGATGAATCATTATTCAATAATCAATATTTTATACAGGGTCTTTCACGAGGAACCTCACCCATATTTATACGGGAAACTACTGAACGTATTTTCATGAAATTCAGCACTTATAAGTATTTCACGATGCTGATGAATTCTAAAATATTTTCAGGGCATGAGCACCTCCGGTTTTTCCGGAAATGACGTCAACTTCCGTTTTTCAAATTAGAACACCATTTTTTTTATTGCAGAAATAGATTCCTTAGAAAATTTCAAGTTATTTTGATGTGACATTTTTCAGTTTTGGTTGGAAAATTCTCTCTGAGCGGTAAAATTCCAAAAAAAAATTCGAAAATAGAGCTCCGCTGAAACAAGAATAACTTCGAGGTTTTTGGATGGAAAATTTTCATCTTTGAGATTTTTCAAGATGTAAGATTGATGTATCCACTTTAGAAATCGAAATCGCGATTCATGATACAGGGGGTGAAAAAATCGCTTTCAAAGTTAGGGATCACAAAACCGTGAAAAATCAATTTTTCAAATTAGAACCCCATTTTTTATGGCAGATATTGAATCTACGTTAAAAAATAAAATCGAAATGGATATTTTCTGAGTTAATATCCACTTTAGGGCAAGGGTGTGATGCATACACTCACATTATTTTTAACGTAGATTTAATATCTGCCATAAAAAAATGGGGTTCTAATTTGAAAAAATTTATTTTTCACGATTTTGTCATCCCTAACTTTGAAAGCGATTTTTTCACCCCCTGTATCATGAATCGCGATTTCGATTTTCAAAGTGGATACATCAATCTTACATCTTGAAAAATCCCAAAAATGAAAATTTTCCATCCAAAAACCTCGAAGTTACATCAAAATAACTTGAAATTTTCTGAGGAATCTATTTCTGCAATAAAAAAATGGTGTTCTAATTTGAAAAACGGAAGTTGACGTCATTTCCGGAAAAACCGGAGGTGCTCATGCCTTGAAAATATTTAAGATTTCATCAGCATCGTGAAATACTCATAAGTGCTGAATTTCATGAAAATACGTTCAGTAGTTTCCCGTATAAAAATGGGTGAGGTTCCTCGTGAAAGACCCTGTATAGTACTATTGAGTTTGAATATACATACATAGATAATCAAAATCTCTAGGGTCGCAGAAAGCTGCAACTAGGTTGAAAGGCTAGAATTAGCTCACAGACAATGGGAAAATATATAACTTTCAACCTCCAACCCTTACAATGGGTTGTGTGAATCTATATACAGGAAAAGAAAACAGATTTCTTTACTAGAAGAAAAATTAACGAAACCTACATTTTGGCCATTTCGTGTTGAACATATTGATTGAATTCCTGAAAGCTTATCCAAAATACATTAAATGCCAAATACTTAATATCTTCCGATGGGAATGTCTGCGCAAGATCGTCGAACTAGCCAATACATTTCAACCAAAATGAAGGTTTTTGTTGGGCTTGGTTCTAAATCAGATCTTTTTGAAATTAAGAGTGCTAAGCTCATTACTTTTGGCAACCTTCTTGACATGGAATTGGTTGGATCGTTTTATCCAATAATCTATACCAGTGGCGTGTATAGGGGGGGGCCCAGGGGGCCCAGGGGGCCCGGGCCCCTCCCGAAATCATTGATTAATTTTCTATATACGCTACTGATCTATACCTATATTCATTCTTCATAATATTATAACATCTGATTTTTAATCGGCTTCAACCAGGGCCGTATCTAGGGTGTGGCCAAGTGGCCCCCGCCACAGGCGCAAGGTCCGCAGGGGCGCCAAAAAATATCAAATGAAAAAAAAAATTTGAGCGCCAAAAAAATTCAAAGAATAGAAAATAGAAGCGCCAACAAAATATTCGAGATAACATGTCACGGTTTTCATGTATACGCCAAAAATATTTTTTTGCGTAAGGAGCGATGTCGCGACTCCGCCAGGTAGGATGTGAAAATAAAAATAGGTAAATATCCATAGGTTAGGTTAGGTTAGCACGGTGGTTCGTAAATATCCATATTATTGTGTATTATTTCGAATTTGTGACGAAAATATCTGAATAATATTATTATTCATTATTATTTCATTAGAAGTTTTCGAGGAAGGAATTGCGATACAAATTCAAAATTTTGTATTTTTGTTTTAGAGTACATGAAGTCAATTTGTAAAATATTTTCAAGCGGAATCTACTTCCGGTTCTACCGGAAACGGATGTGATTATTTCAAATGGAACACCCTGTATACTAATACATATTTCAATTCTTCGTTTAATTCTGCAATGATTTGATGTATTATATGCGCAACCACATCAAGCGATTGTTGGGTTATTGCCTGATTCTCGAATTTTTTGACAGAAAGATTGTCACAAATTAGTGTTTATATCTTCAAAATCCCTCATTGTAAGAATTTTTTTTTGAAACAGTGAGACATAAGAAAGTACGCTGATTCTTCTTCTTGTATAAATTATGAGGAAATATTATACAGGGTGCCTGAAACAGGGCTTCAAAGTGAGCCTCATTAAAATTACGAAATCTAATTTTTTTCAAATGGGAACCATATAATTTTATTCCGATCGATTGCTCGTCCAAAACTATTTAGAGTGTGCCAAACATTTCATGTCTTTAAAATGAGTAGTTTCGCCGCTATCGAATAAAATTCGAATTTCACGACTAAAGCCAGGTTTTTTCGTCTGAACATCAGGTTTATCAAGGTAATTTTCAAGTAAGCTATGTCAATAGTAATAATTTGTCAGTTTTAAACTAAAATTTCTTTATTTAGTCATCATTCATTATCTGCTCTGTTTGTTCGTCACATTTGCCGCAAATAAAGAACAGACTTTTGATCATTCTGGTGTACCTTTACATGGTCGCCCGCAGGGGGGGGGGGCAGAAGAGGCCATGCCCCCCCCTGAGATTTGTATGGCCTTATCGTTTTTCAGCTCAACACCCTCAATATATCAATAATTTTCATTTTGCTCCCCCTGAGAAAAATTTTGACCCCCCCTGAGAAAAATTTCTGTGGGCGCCCATTGTGCCTACTTTGAAATAGACGAGCATACCACTCAATTCGACAGAATTTCATGAATAAAGCCAGGTTTGTCCCATCAGTCAAATTCAGTGGTATGCTCGTCTATATCAAAGTAGGCTGTGTTAGGAATTGTTATTCTTACTTATTTTTATTGATCAAGCACTATGCAGAACAAGCATTAATAAAAAGGTACACTAGAATGATATGGCAAAAGTCTGTTCTTTATTTGCGGCGAATGTAACAAATAAACATAGCAGATAATGAATGATGACTAAATAAAGAAATTTTAGTTTAAAACTGACATATTATTACTATTGACATAGCTTACTTGAAAATTACCTTGATAAACCTGATGTTCAGACGAAGAAACCTGGCTTTAGTCGTGAAATTCGAATTTTATTCGATAACGGCGAAACTACTCATTTTAAAGACATGAAATGTTCGGCACACTCTAACTAGTTTTGGACGAGCAATCGATCAGAATTATAAAATTATATGGTTCCCATTTGAAAAAAATGAGATTTCGCAGTTTTAATGAGGCTCACTTTGAAGCCCTGTTTCAGGAACCCTGTATAATATTTCCTCATAATTTATACAAGAAGCAGTATCAGCGTACTTTCTTTTGTCTCACTGTTTCAAAAAAATTTCTTACAATGAGGGATTTTGAAGATATAAACACTAATTTGTGACAATCTTTCTGTCAAAAAATTTGACAATCAGGCTATAACTCAACAATCGCTTGATGTGGTTGCGCATATCATACATCAAATCATTGCAGAATTAAACGAAGAATTGAAATATGTATTAATATACAGGGTGTTCCATTTGAAATAACGAAGTTCACATCCGTTTCCGGTAGAACCGGAAGTAGAATCCGCTTGAAAATATTTTACAAATTGACTTCATGTGCTCTAAAACAAAAATACAAAATTTTGAATTTGTATCGCAATTCCTTCCTCGAAAACTTCTAATGAAACACTTAAAATCATCACCCTGTATATGTATATATATATTTAGTTTATTCAAAACTAAAAAAAAAATTTGAAACATGATGAAAAAAATCTACGCCAATTTGGGGGCGCTGAAGAAAATCTTGCCACAGGCGCAGTAGTACCTAGATACGGCCCTGGCTTCAACCACTGAATGTTAGGGGAATTTGGAGATATTTGAGAAAATAATGAAAAGCCGCTTCGATGTTCACAATTGTACCAGTTGACAACGCTTTCATACTCGTATTAATTCATCAGGGTTCGAAAAAACTCGAGGTCTAGAAGGCTTATGGAATTTGACTGCGCACAAGTTTCGTACACAAAAATTCAACCCAGATAAGTTTACAACGTACTAGACGTCGAATTTTTAAGAAAGTTGCTTAGTATGGGAAGTCATGCCTTTGATTCACAAAGTCCAATTCTGTGAGTACAGATTCCGTGAAAATACAAACGTTTCATCTCTCACGGTCGTTTCTCTCAATGTGCCCATCTTTCTTTGAATGGAGCGAAGAACAAAAGCCGTGATTATGGTGTTAAGATGTCAGGTCATAGAAATTGAATCGATCGTGAAGACTGGGCGAACCGTAAAGAGATAGAAGTCGAGCCAAGTTTCCAACTTTTACTATTATGGCCCGACTCATCCTCGCTAGAATGTGTGCAAACAGGTTATTCATAATTTGATTAGGAGTTCGTTGTTGTTTTATCCTTTCTTTTCATCCAATAATAAAAGGCTGATTACGACCGAAAGTTTTGATCCATTTTTGCTTTCTCGATCACCTTGAAGATGAGCTCGGAAGTTCGGCTGCAAGATGTGTCACTTTCGATTACCTACAGTCCTGATCAGATTACAGAAGGAAAAAAATATTGCTCGAATTAGGTATGATTTTTGTAAGGCTTCTATGAGTTTGAAGAGAAGTCCAAGGTAGCTTTCCGCCTATAAAAAGTATCCACGGATTGATGCCCATAAATTGGGAAAAACCAAGCCGAAAAAAATCGTTGGAAGTGATGGCTGGAGTTCGTCAAGTGCTTGCTGAATGAATCCTTACTATTGCGATGTTGACAATTCTCATCATTTGCTTCTAAGCAGTAATTAAACTTATGAACTGCCAAAAGTGATACACAAAATGCTGATATAAAAATTGATTCAGAATAACAGTCCAGAAGCAAAATATGATAAGCAATTTCGACATCTTAATAATTCTGATTCGTTAAGAAAACCGAGCACTTAATGCACTTCCTCCACCACTTCAAACGAATTGTGAAACCCTCAAAATATGTGTCACTAGAGTACCTTCTCAATACCTATTGCCTTTCGAAGATTTTTCAGAGGGTTGTCTGCCATCTAAAGGGGTTTTTCACCATAATTTGAACCCCCCTTCAACTTTGTTACTAGAAGAGGTACAAAAATATGTTGTTCACAAAAGTTTCACAAAGTACTAATGTTTTTCAAAATAATTTCACAATATGAAATATATACAGAGTGGGCAACTTATTGATTGCAACTTCGTTTTTTCGAATAGAAATCCCTGTATATTTTTCTATATTTGGCAAGCTCTTCTTCTCCTAATTTCCAATATATGACATATGTTCGATGACTGAACACATGGTGATTGTACTGATTAGATTTTGTTTCGATCAAATTGAGAATATCGGCAAGATTTAGTTTTTTCCACTTCAGGTGGCGCTTTTCACTAATTATGACTGATTTTTATTAGTTATTCCAAATATTCGAATTTATTCTGATGAACATGTTGTGTCAATAGCCGATAATTTTGTCAAGCAATAATTTGGGAATATATTCTTGATATTTTAATTCATATCAGTATGGAGGTAAAGTATAAGACTTTCACCACATAAAAATGTCATTCTATGGTCAAGTCATAACTGACTTTGGCAGATCAGCTGTTGATTAATCAATCAAATCGATCAAGGGAAAAAGGACCGTAATGACGTTGTATGACATAATTAGTGAAGAGCGCCACCTGAAGTGGAAAAAACGAAATCTTGCCGATATTCTCAATTTGATCTAACGTCATTCCATTCAAAATTTGACGAGTGCTTACACCAGTATTCTAGGCATCTTAGACATATGTATGTTTTGTCTATGTCTTTTATTCTGAGGTCCACGTACAGAGCATAAATAAAGTATCTTTGTCTATGGTACAGAGTTTCTAATTTTGAGAACCACCTGACAAGCTCAATTTTCAAGTGGTAGGCTACGATAACTCAAAATGTCATTTTTGAGTTATCTCGATGGATAGATGCATAGAATACCTGGTGTTGGAACTGATTAGATTTTGTTTAAGACTTTCTTGTCGATTGATCATGTGATACTTTGTGCGGCTTTTCATTTCTCCCGAAAGAGGTCGCGCTATTATTCCATAAAGATTTATGACATTCGAAATTGGTTTGAAGTTTTGATCAGAGACAACTGTCATTGTGTCATTTCTCTAAAAACATAACATAACCAATATCATACTGATCATCGCGCCACGACCGATGAATATTGCGGATTATTCCGGAAGTAGCACAAAATTTCAATTGTTTTGATCTACAAATTTTGTTCACGATTTTTACTTAGGAGTCATTTTTTGACATGAAGTGATAGTTATCGACTGAAGGTAGACGTCAAAAAATATATTATCGGGTACACAATCAGGTTGCGGGTATTGAGAAATTTCCTTTCAATTCATTCAAGCTTGCGCTAAATTTTTATTAGCTTCTTCAGGAATCTACAAAAAACAATACGGTGCAATCCACAATAAGAAACAATCAACAAGAACTCACGTTTAATTTGAGGTTATGAGAACCAAGCCATCTAAAATTCACTCCAGAAGAAATCCCTATCATCAATGTCTGCTTATGTAAAATTCGTGCACATGAAAATTTAATCAATTTTCTGTCAAAAATATACTTCCGGTTTGAGCGGAAGTGCCATCAAATTCTTTAATTTCAATGGGACAACCTATATATTTTTACAGATTTTGAAAGAGCTTGTTATTTTGAATTCATACATACTGAGTTAAGTGTGAAAAAATCATAGTGGGAAGGTGCTCCATCTTGTTGAAACCAAACGTTTTGTGGTAATTGTCCATTCTGTTTTAGTGCAGGAATAATTTCGTAATTTTCGTATTTAAGTAGATCCAGATACTTGTCACCATTCAAGTTTCCGTCGATAAAAAATGGGCCTATAAGCCTATTTTCGACAATTCTGTGGATGCAGGGTATGTGCTTCATGAATCCAATGAGGATTCTCATTTGAGCAATACCTCGTTTTTACAATTTTTTCTACACTAAACTCAGTATGTATGAATTCGAAATAACAAGCTCTTTCAAATTCTGTAGAAATATATAGAGTGTCCCATTTAAATTGAAGAAGTTGATGGCATTTCCGGTTGAACCAGAAGCATATTATTAACAAAAATGTAGGTACATCAGATGCATTTTGTTCCATTCCACTTACCTGCAAATTTTCATAAAAATCGTTCTTTTCGTT
The DNA here is from genome assembly GCA_910592335.1 of Adalia bipunctata. Classification (NCBI taxonomy): domain Eukaryota; kingdom Metazoa; phylum Arthropoda; class Insecta; order Coleoptera; family Coccinellidae; genus Adalia; species Adalia bipunctata. The sequence continues at coordinate 27,424,966 of OU342951.1, forward strand.
CAGAAGATACATATAAATTGACGAAATCATTTTCAAATAATTCATTCGATTTCGTACAATTTTTGTATGATATATTTTTATGTATCTGTTTTCGTTACAGAGTCAGAGGGGGGTCAATCTATAGTGAAAAACCCGGTACACCCATGAATTTTCAATTAGACTCGAAGGAAAACCCATACTAAAGAAAATTTTAGGCGGTACCTACTGCTTTTTGTGGGACACTGTAGAGAAAAATTATGAACTTTGTTAAGAAAAAGTAGATATTTGTGAGAAATCAAGAATTTTCAAATCAGCTTCTTACATATTGAACGAGAATAATTGTGCTTGGGAACACCAACAGTATTCTGTATATAGGTAGTGAAAAAGGAAGCACTTCCAATATCCTCTTTCACCATATAAAAAAATGATAGTCTTATAGAAATCTGATCTCTGTTTAAACATCGATCCGAGATGCCAAACACATCAGTCATTTGCCGAGAGATTCTAGAAAACGTGTATAAGTACAGAAATGATCTTCCTTTTAAGAAAAATCTTTGCTACTTTCGCAACACCATATATAAATTGCCGGTAGGAAATAAGAACCGAATCATTCAATCATTCCTCGGATCGTGTTTATGGAGGATAACTTTCTACTGAAAAAAGTTTCGCATGAGAGCAACAGAGATGTGAATGCCGATTTGGCTTGCACTTCAAAAGGTGCGGTCATTATGATCTGATATGAACAAAATTAATAGAAATAATGATCATTCATCAATTTGAAATCTTAATGATTTTATTCAGCAGATACAGAATTGATTTTATTATTGAACCAGTATGGGCCATCAGATCTACCTTTTAAGTAGTTATCCTCATCGGTAGAACTCTGGTGATTTTATAGGCGAAATGTCAAAGTTTGATCAAGTTTCCTGAAGAACTGGGGAAATTATGGAGAATATGAATACCAAGCTATTTTGCATTGACTTTTCCTCTTTCGATCCGTATATTTACATCACGGTCAGGATATCTGTGAAAAAAGTTTTATCGAGTTTAAAATGGCCCTTTTTGTCGGATTTTTTCGCGATTTTCGCGAATTTTTTTGAAATACCTCTACTCCGCCTAGAAAATCGAAATTTCACCCAGGTAAGAATCGATTATTCCTCTTTCCGACCGTATAAAAATTTCCCCACCGTATCGCAGCTTCGCTGCGATTTTAAGATTCTTCTGGACCCACTTTTGGACAGATTCTCTCGGGCCGATCGTCCCAGTTACCGTTTTAGTATAAAAAAAAAATAGAACAAGATACTTTCGAGATCCAAACAATTTAAGTCCATCAAGAATTGATGATGCCATAAATTATATGGTGATTTACATAAAAATGGTCGTATCAAATTAAATTTCACATTGAATGTAAGTCAGGAAAAAATTTTTTTAAGAAATAGTGCATTGTTTACCGGGTAGGAAAAGCCTTACATTCCTGGACGATTGTGAAGATTGCTAATACCGGCCATACACGCTACGGTCTACCGGAGAGGTATACCTGCACAGCCTTGCCTGCGTAGGTCAACCGGACCGTGTGTGGGATTACACCTGTGCGTGTGTGCGTGGGATTAAACCTGCACAGTGCACAGGCATGCCTGCGCAGGTATACCTCTCCGGTCGACCGTAACGTGTATGGCCAGCGTTAGTCGAGGCGTAAGGCGAGACTTAGCAACACAGAGTCCAGGAATATGGCTTTTCCTACGAGGTAAACATACTATTTTTCCGCAAATCGTTTGAAATTCGACAGATTTTAATGAATTTTGGAAAAAATCGTGAATTATTCCATTCATAAATAAATGGAGCTTTGAAATTCGGAATGGAATTGGTTGCGATTCTATGGACACTTATCAATGTTGAATTGTCAAACTTGACGAATATTAATTATGTAATTGCTCGTCTTCTCGAAGACACAACAGTGTAAAATGATAAGTGATGATGAATTTTCCATTTCTGGAACTCCTCCAGAGCTGGTTGAGGCATTGATAACTGCTTGATTAGAATTATTGCCAAAGAAATCTAGAGAAAAGTACGAATAGGCTTAAGTAGAACACTGACAACAGTTAGGAAATCTTGACCTTTTCTATGACCAATTTTGACTGGAATGTCAAAATTTGTCATAGAAAAAGTCAAGATTTCCCAACTGTTAGGAAATATTCATTTCCTTACTGTAAGGAATTGATATTTCCTTACAGTTGGTTCGACATACGAGTATGCATATACGAAATTTTCTCATGATTCCTTCGGCACTTATTCTAAAGAAGCAGTATTTTCACTGCATCAACCAGCTCTGGAGGAGTCCCAAAAATAGCAAATTCATCATCACTCACACTCATCATTTTACACTGTTGTAAATTCGAAAACACTAGCAATTAAATTAATTATGTGCGTCAACTTTGACAATTCAACATGAGTACGTTTCCATAGTAACGTAACCAATTTCAATACGAATTTCGAAGCATCATTTATTCATGAATTAAATAATTCGCGATTTCATCAAAATTAATTGAAATCTGTCGAATTTTAAACGATTTGCGGAAAAATAGTATGTTCACCTCGTAGGAAAAGACACATTCCTGGACTCTGTGTTGCTAGCAATTTTCACAATCGTCCAGGAATGTTACGCTTTTCCTACCCGGTAAACAATGTCCTATTAATAATGGCATGAATTTTAAGTTTTGTTCGTCTTGTTTACAGTCCCCGAAGAAGTTCCAAAGATAGGAACGAAAGCTAGGAATGAATCAATAAAGAATTATACTTATGCAGTCCTTATTGAATTAATTAACTTCTTTCCCGATAACGATATATTAATTGATGTTATTTTCCATTATTAACGGCATACCTTCTTCTTTATAATGAAATAAACATCTGATCATTCATCTAAAAAATGCCATTTTTTTTGCATGTCAAAAAAAAAGCTCTCATTGGCAAATCCTTTATAAACAATGGTGTAGAAATGGAATTAGGTACGTCTTACGTCTCAACTTTTCGAAAATGTATATAAAATGCACATGAAGTTCTTTCAATAGCTTTTGCGCATTTTCGTATCGCTGCATCTTCGGAAATGAGGGTAAATTTCTTCACTATGAAAAAGTATTTTTTGAAAGTTTGGTATAGTTTTTTCCTGATGGTTATCAAATATATTTTGCTAGAGGGAGCAAGAATAGATACGTACACTCGGCATATTTGCAGGTATATTGAGCTCAGATAGAGCCTTCTCAACGATTTGTTTCAAAGATAGGTACTTAATGATATTCATCAATGGATTAGTCATAACTTCTTACCGATTTCTCCTCATAATCTCATTAATTGTCCACTATAAATCTGTTGACGGACAGATGATGTCCAATGTTAATTCAGTATGTTATACTTTTTGATGAAGAAACGACATAGCTCCTTACATGTTAAAAGGGAGTGCCTATCTAATGAACTGACCTCGTACATAAAATAAAATGAAGAAGTGCCGCATCAGCCTTGTCTGCGTGTCTTGCCTACCTGTGGTTTTGTCTTAGGAGAGTGGTCCTCTAAGTATGTCAGTATGCCGAACAACAAGACATTTTGTGAAGGTAGAGCTGAAGATGAGGTACATGAGAGCTTTGCTAGGGCTTGTGAACATTTCCATCGAAAATTAATTCATAAATTATACCAATTCCAAACATCAAGTGTCTTTTTGCGTAAGATATATTGTACAGGGAATTCTCTTCAATGAAAAGGAACCGATCGGAACGATTACCCTTAAACTTGTCTGAAACCGGGCCTTATGATTTCCGCTTTATTTATTCTGTGAAGTATTGTTATTTAATTTGAAAAGTTGTCCATATTGATATTTATTTAGATAGGGAAACCGAAAGATCAGTTTTCTATCATTTATACACATACTGCATTCAAAGAACAAAAATAATTAAACAATTGATATTTTAATCGACCGTAAAAATTATTCCTACTAACTGGTACTGCAACACCCAGAAGGAGCTGTTTAAATTACAATTTTTTTTGTAAAACATAGATAGTACCTACCTAAAGCGAGGAGTAAATAATTAAAATTTGAAAAAAAAATCCTGAAGGCTTTTTCATGTGAGCATTTTTTGTTGCTCAAATATTGAAGTCTTTTTTTGCAAATTTTTTAAATTTTGCAACAAACCAGCTGTTCGGGGAGATCCAAAGTCGATATTTAGTCGTTGTTAAAATGCCTAGAGCACGTATATGGGAGCACGCTGATGTGGGTTTTGGGAATGGAACTTGTGATATCGCCCTGATATATCTTGACTTGTAGGAGGCTTCCGTGGTGATGGGGGTTAATATTGAACCTTTCATCAGGGAGTTAACCGAACATGAACGTGAGGGTCGTGCCCTTAACGTCTCAAATATAACCTAAGCAATGCACAGGGGCACATCACTTAGTTGTGAATGTTATGACAAAAAACACTCGCGCCAACGTAATAACTTGATTCCACGATTCAGAGTCTTGACCTGGAAACCCTTTGGACAGGTAGTTTATGTTTTTACTGAGATCTTCTACCTCGTATTCGCACTGTGTTGGTTTTGGGTTCAAGATTCTAGAAGAGAATCAAAATTACAGAGCTTGATAGAGCTATCAATTTATTCTTTTTTATTTGGGAACGGTGACATTAATTGGACCCAATTCATATACAGGGTTGGATAAAATACGGAACCAAGTATGTAAATATCTTTTGAAGGAAAGAAACCATACCTATTTATGAAAATTTGCGGGTAAGTGCAATGGAACAAAATGCATCTGATGTACATTTTTCGTAAATAATATATTTCAGGTTTAACCAAAAATGCCATCAACTAACATTGCACAAAAAATTATGGAAATCTCAAATTTATTCTACAACTGAAGGTGTTCTCAATGATAATTATTTTTATCAGAATTATGCATGCATATATGTTATCCACTTTCAACGTTTTTCTTCAATACAGATGTTTTCTCCCAGCAGGAATAAAAAAAAAATGATATTATCAGATTTTGAATGTATTGGCTCCATTCTAAAATCAGTGGTTCTCGATCTATTCTAGTGATCAATAGTTTTGCTTCCGTTTGATTTTCAACACTCGATCGCTATGCAACGCGAAAGACGCAATTTGACCCAATAGGAATGTGCCCAAGCGGTAGTTTTGCGAGAAGAAGGGTGGACATACACAAGAATTACAGAAAGGTTTGGAGTTTCCCATACAAGTGTGTCCAGAATGTTGCAGCGATTCAGGGAGGCAGGTATGAATGTCTGAAGACCAGGACAGGGTAGACCACGGGTAACAACTGCCATTCAAGAAAGTTACTTGAGAGTTTCTTCGTTGAGACAACGGTTTGCAACCGCTCGCCTCCTTCAAAATCAGCTTGAGGAAACTCATGAGGTGCAAATTAGCACTCAGACAATAAGAAATCGCCCCAGAGAATATGATTTAAGGCCTCGTGTCGCGGCAAGAGGCCCAGCTCTCACCCCAGCCCATCGAAGGGCGCGTTTGGATTTTGCGAGAGAGCATATCCATTGGGAAGAAGCCGATTGGGAAGGAGTTCTCTTCACAGATGAGTCTAGATTCTGCCTTTACCATTGCGATCGACGTTCCCTTGTATGCAGACGTCCACATGAAAGATATGCTCAGTGCAATTTCCTGAATACTACTGGTTTCGGGGGAGGATCGATTATGGTATGGGGTGGAATATCTTTGACTGCTCGCACAGACCTAGTGGTCCTTGATAATGGAGCTATGAATGCTGATAAGTATATAAGGAACATTCTTAAAGAGCATGTAGTGCCATTTGCCCCATACATTGGTGAAAATTTCATTTTTATGGACGATAATGCCAGACCCCATCGTGCGCGCATCGTTCAGGAGTACCTTGAAGAGGTTGGAGTCTCTCGAATGAAATGGCCAGCAGGAAGTCCAGATCTCAATCCGATTGAGCAGGTTTGGGACAACCTCGATAGAAGGCTGAGAACTTCAGAAAATCATCCAGCTACTCTTAATGACTTAGGAATCCAACTCGGAGAAATCTGGGAAGGATTAGATCAGAACATTCAAAGATCACTCATTTTGAGTATGAACCGTCGTTGCTGAGCTGTAATTAACGCAAGTGGTGGAAATACCAAGTATTAAATCACTTATCAGCATTTCAGTATTTTGAAAATTGTTATTTCTCTTCTTTCACATAAGATTCGGTGAAATCCTGAATTTTTCTTCCATTTAATGTGTCTTGTTTCGTTCAAAACCTTCCCGAGAGAACATAAAAAATAAGTTGTAAAGTCAATGTAGAGTTAACTCATTAAAATTGAGATTTTCAGAATGTGCGTTAATTTTTTTGCGCAGTGTATTTAATTTAAATGGGACACCTATATATTTTTACAGATCTTGAAAGAGCTTGTTATTTTGAATTTATACATACTGAGTTTAGTGTAAAAAATTTGTAAAATCGAGTTATTGGTCAAATGAGAATCCTCATTGGATTCATGAAGCCCATACCCAGCATTCACAGAAGTTAACTGTTTCGATGGGAATTGTCGAAAATAGGCTTATGGGCCCTTTTTTTATCGACGGAATTTTGAATGGTGACAAGTAAGTATGTATTTGGATCTACTAAATAACGAAATTATTCCTGCACTTAAACATAACAGACAATTAGCACAAAATGTTTGGTTTCAACAAGATGGAGCACCTCCCCACTATGATTTTTTACACTAAACTCAGTATGTATGAATTCAAAATGTGTAAAAATATAAAGGGTGTCCCATTTGAATTAAAGAAGTTGATGGCATTTCCGGTTAAACCGGAAGTATATTATTAACAAAAAATGTACGTCAGATGCATTTTGCTCCATTGCACTTACCTGAAAATTTTCATGAATATCGTTGTTTTTTGTTTGAAAGATATTTACTTGGTTCCATACTTTCTCTCAACCCTGTATGTAAACCAACCTTTTCGAAATATGAATCGACTCAATCACCGAAAATCATTTCGAATCGTTTTAAAACATAAAAAAATATTCACATTAAGCACATGTGCAGATATGCGGGTATTTTCGTGAGGCATTGAATATTCAAGAATATTCGTCCGTTGTTAATACAAAGCCCTGATCATTCAATTCAGACCAAAATTCTCTTTTACAAGTTACAATTTGGAGATATGGTTTGTGTGATTCAAAACTAGTAGAGCCCCTAGATCTACCAATTAAATGGTTATCCTTGTCGGTAGATTTCTGCAAAACGGGTGATTTTACAGGCGAAATGTCAAAGTTTGATCAATTTTCCAGAATGAATACCAAGCTATTCTGCTTTGACCTTTCCTCTCTCGATCTGTATATTTTCACGGCCAGGATATCTGTGAAAAAAAATTCATCGAGTTTAAAATTGCCCTTTTTGCCGGATTTTTTGGCGATTTTCGCGAATTTTTTCAAAATATTTCTACAACGCTTGGAGAAAAGAAATTTCACACACGTATGAATCAATTATTCCTCTTTTTGACCGTCTAAAAATGTCTTCACTGTATCGCAGCTTCTCTGCGATTTTAAGATTCTCCTGGACCCACTTTCCGACATATTCCCTCGGTCCGGTCCATCGAGTTACCATTTCACTAAAGTATGAAAAAATCGATTCCAACGATCCGAACGAGCGTTCCGCTCTGAAGTTTCTACCACCAAGTCGTAGGGCGACGTAGCCCATGGAGTCTACTGGACCTGAACTCCAAAAATGAGGTGAATAAGTTTGATACAAATTTTCAGAAAAATGGCTCTGAATCCATTTCAATTATTCCATATTCATTATTTATTACACATTAGCATCATCAATAAAGTACAACAAAAACACAGCATGAGCATATTCAGCATAAAAGAAAAAATTTCAAAAAATTGATTAACATTCATTCATTGTATAGAACAAGAACACAAAAAATAGAAATTGAAAATAGAAAAACAGATATGACGTTTCAAAACATTCAAGAAGCGAAATTAAATAAGAGAATATTCTAAAAATTCCTTCTGTCAGGAACAGAATTATATGATCTATATTTTGATATAGAGGCACATGAACTTACTTTCCAACAAAATGTTTGAAGAGTAAGTAATTTTCCATGTAATATACAGGGTCCTGCAATAGTGCGTTCTTCTTCCATAGCTGCCGAACCAGACATCTCAGAGATTTCGTTGGAAAGTAGACCCTCTTGTACCTTCATTTCTGCATCTCAGGAAATTATTTTCTGATATACAGGGTGTCCCCGATAAATGTTATTCAACAAATGGATGATTTTTTTAAAGATCACTCCATATATTTTTACATAATTTCAATGACATTCATTATCTCTCATGACGCAAAATCTTAGGGACATTTTTCCTACAGTTCAGATCTTATTCGAAGAAAACTGCAAAACGGTGAGGGAAAAGCAGTTCAGTAAAAGTCTTCTGACGATTTCCAGAAGCGATAGTAACATGAATTTTAACTAAAAGTTTTTTAATTGAAGGATTTGCCTTGACATGGTTCCTAAACGATCAACCTGTCATATACAGGGTGTCCGTTATTAAGGTCCAAACAGGGAGAACTTAAAATTATTATTTCTCGATTTTTTTAAACAGAACACCCTGTATTTTTTTCCACAATAATGTAGACAATTGAATACCTTACATTTTCTCAGAAGTAACCTTGGGATTATTTTAACCCCCGCATCCAGCAGACACGAAAAATGATATCGCATATGAAAATTGTATTCGAGTAATAACATGATAACACAACGGACATTCAAAAGAGGTCAAACAATAAAATAAAACTAAATGAACGATTATTGACAAACTTCAAAACCTTTCCAGAATCATATTTCCTGAGCATCATCATAAAAATGATATTTCTTTTTCGTACAAGCAATTCATATTGATCACGTATTCAACCAATTATATCAGTTTTTCTTGGCTTTCCAAAAAAAAATATTGATCAAGTTATTGCTACTAGAGCTCAAAGATACTTTCGAATACAGTAAATCAGTATACATTTTTGTTTCCTATCGGGATATTGGGCAGCATAAGTTCGACTTCCTTAAAAAAAGGTTCTGTGGCACTGCACTAACATGAAAATCATATCAACCATCCTATTTTTTCCAAAAATTCATACTGATTCACTGTATTCGAAAGTATCTTTGAGCTCTAAGTAGCAATATTTCGATCGATATTTTTTTTGGAAAGCCGATGAAAACTGATATACATAATAGGTTGAATACGTGATCAATATGTGTATTGCTTGTACGGAAAAGAAATATCATTTTTATGATGATGCTCAGGAAGTATGATTCTGGGAAGGTTTTGAAGTTTGTCAATAATTATTCATTTAGGGCGGGTTGTAACTCAGTTGGTTAACCAGTTGGTCTTGAAACCAATGGTTAACCTGCCAAGTGAGGTGAAGTCAATTCAAGATTTCTGTCATACAACAACCTAATCAAACGTTAACCAATGGTCAACGGAAACCAGAAGTTAACCTACTGAGTTACAACCCGCCCTTAGTTTTATTTCATCGTTTAACCTCTTTTGAATGTCCGTTAGTTTTTATCATGTTAGGATTTGAATGAAATTTTCAGTTGCGATATCATTTTTCGTGTCTGCTGGATGCGGGAGTTAACATAATCCTGAGGTTACTTCTGAGAAAATGTAAGGTATTCAATTTTCTAAAGCATTGTGGAAAAAAATACAGGATGTTCTATTTGAAAAAAATCGAGAAATAATAATTTAAAGTTCTCCATACTTGGACCTTAATAACAGACACCCTGTATATGACAGGTTGAGCGTTTAGGAACCATGTCTAGGCAAATCCTTCAATTTAAAAACTTTTAGTTCAAATTCTTGTTACTATCGCTTCTGGAAATCGTCAGAAGACTTTTACTGAACTGCTTTTCCCTCACCTTTTTGCAGTTTTCTTCGAATAAGATCTGAACTGTTGGGGAAAGGTCCTTAAGATTTTGAGTCATGAAAGAGGTAATGAAGGTCATTGAAAATATGTGAAAATATATGGGGTGGTCCATTAAAAAAATCATTCATTTGTTGAATAACATTTATCGGAGACACCCTGTATATCAGAAAATAATTTCCTGAGATGCAGAAATGAAGGTACAAGGGGTCTACTTTCCAACGAAATCTCTGAGATGTCTGGTTCGGCAGCTATGGAAGAAGAACGCACTATTGCAGGACCCTGTAGATTGGTACTATCAATACTGATCACTTTTCACCTTTTATTAGGCTTTTCAAGTGGAATTCGGTTGAGAGTCCTAATTGTGAATGTGGTGAAGCAGAGGAAACTATTGATCACCTAATTAATAGTTGTTCGATTTATAAATTTCAAGATGGCATTAGAGCCATACACAATGTAACAATTTCATTTTTGCAATGGATTGAAAATTTTAGATCAATTTGATGAAATTCATTATGTTATAAATTGCATTCTTTTGTCTGCTTCTGCCTTTTTTTATTTCAGATTGGAGTTTTTTTCGGGTGTTTGGAAATCCTACCTCCGAAGAGCCGTTTGGATAAACGAGATGTCCTTCAATATGTTATATTCAGATATTTTCGCACTACACAATTTTATTTTATTTTTTATACGGGGAGACAGGGTTTTTTCGGCTGAGGTTTTTCCCTGAGCTCTAGTATCATACGCAGAATGTTATGGTACCCCGTTTTTTTTTAACCTCAGCTAGGACCTTTTTGTTTCACTATATATTGTATTATTTTAGCTCTCTAATTCAAAAGAATATATATATATATTAGGCTTATACAAAATATTCGCAAAAAATTAACTTCTGGTGGTCATTGGGTAGTGGTCGCTTTTCTTGGTGTTCATAAGTCATTGTCGTCGAGAGAATTTGCAGATTTCCATTGCTGTTTCGAGTACAAAAATGTTGATTACATATTTAGTTATCTCTTCCCTGGATCTAATTATACAACCAATCGTTCGAGAAAGAGTAAATCAATCATCTTGAAGTAGCGGAGATCACTGAATGTATTTGTTCTCTAGACATTCTCATGGGAGATTCCCATCCATACTCTACCAGACAGTGCGGCAACAAGAAAGAATACCAAGCATCCTCACCCATCGATGGTAGTAAAACTCTCGTTCTCACAATCGTAGCCGGTCAATCAGTCAAAACGCACGTGCTGATCGCTGAATACGCTCGCAAGCATTTCCTTCGATTAACGGAGTGTTTCAGGTGCACAGACGGCATGAAAAATTGATTAACTTTCAGTGAAGGTTACACGGGATTTTTTTGTAACATTTTCGAGATTCGACAATGCGTGAGTGTGCTGATAGGATACGAAGGGAGAGAGCATCCCCTTCGAGTCCGCGCTTGGTGCTGAGACGTGTTCTGGTGCTTTCTGAGGGTCGGCAGTTCAGGGAAGCTGCGCAGGCTTTGCAGAAATTGGGAGCGAGTAGTATTGCTGCAGTGGCCCCGGACTTGCCTTTGGATTTGCTGGTTGAGGGCCTGCCACATTCTGCCCAGCTTTTGGAAACACTTTTCAACAAGTGAGTACTACGAAGCAGCAGACTGCACAGAGTTTTTTTTTGATTTTATAGGAAAATTGGGTATCCTTCAGTATGTAATTCATCGAATTTTCAGGAAAATTTCATCAGGTTTTTTTATGAGATTTGTTCAAGTATGTTTGAATATTGATATTGAATGTTAAGGTGGGCGTTCAATGTAGTGTGTTTTTATTTCAAGTTGCATTTGAGAATGGTTTCACTTTGAGAACTGAAATTTTGTGGGTGAACTCAGAAAGGATTGGAGTTCTTAATGAGATGATTGAGATTTATTTCATTTCAACATTTCTTTTTTTTTCTCTCAAAAATAGAAGAAAATAAGTCAACTCATGCTTCTGTTTTATTTCAAACGAAAGACCCATGAAAATAGTTCAAATTCCGATTAAAAGTGAATCTACAGATAATTTCGTTCAGAAAAACAACTTGAAATGCGGAATTGGCAGAGAATGCCCAAATTCAAAATATGGCGGGAAAAAGTTCCTGTTTTACCCACATATTTACTATTTTCATAATTCAGCTATTGTCGGATAGAGAGCGCCATAGTACATTTCATTCATAATTAGAGAGATATTCATAGAACTTATAGAGATTATGTAAGTTCTATGGAGATATTCCATAAAATGCACGGTGGCGCCTCTATCGGTCGACTTGTCCTACGCGCATCAAACGGCGACCTTAAGCTTAAATGAACCTGACCGCGGCATTCTAGATCCTAACCCACCCTGAAAATCACAAATCTCTAAGTTCATCCGAGGCTATGGTAAAGCAAGACAAAAGTATCAATTTTTTTTTCATGTAATATTCATGTGAATAGAGACAAATGATACATTTTTGAAATCAGCAAACAATTCGTAGCAAGATAAGAGACCATAGTTCAAATTTGAGAAATCATAAATCCCTCTCTTTTCTCGAAAATAGCTGGATTGAAAAATTCAATAAAAAAAATGTAACAACAATTTTCGAGGAATTCGAACAATTTTCGTACATAACTCAAAATCAGATCAATACGGATAATGTGTTCTTGATCTATGTTGATTTTATCTCTTGTCCTGAAGGATTATGCGTTTTGTATGAAATTTTTGTTATTTTAAATATTTACCTATTTCTCCACATTATTCACCTTATTACGTGTAACGTGATGAAGAAATCAAATTCTTTGGATCCTGGATTTATTGGTTGTTTATCAAATTCAATTTCATTCAGTGGATTGGTAAATACCTTCGTTTTTTCATCTTTGTATTTATTTCGAATTATGTTTATACTGTTATTTTTTTAGTCAGACCAAATTCATTACGCCTATTCGAGCTGATATCAATTGACCATATTCATAAGCTATCGGTGGCAGCTTTTTAAGCGTTTTTGGGTTGGCAGCAAAATAATAATATGTCATCACTGTCATTACTGATTTGAAATAAGCCCGCCAATTCATTTACATTAAGGTTTCATTATATTCTTTATAAGATTTAGGTGTACAGGGTGGGCAAAATTGGTGCTACATGAACTAAAACTTTTTAACCCGAGGAGATAGAGAAAAATGGGTGGCACCTTATAGTCCTCTTTTTCTGAGAAACTGGTAATGCCATCGACTGCATTCCTCTATCTTCTTTCGTTTCCGAGTTATAGGCCAAAATTGAAATTTGGGCGATTTCAACTTTGGTCATTATCTCCGTTTCTGTTTATGCTAGGATGATGAAATAAAAACATTATACAGGCACTTTTCTGATAGCAATCCAATGGCGTACTATGATTTTTTCTAAGAGGTTTATTTGCTGAGTTATAACATGAAGTTTTGTTTTTTCTTATGGAAACAGTAGTTTGAAAGGATTCAGAAAAAATCGCCATTTCTTTCCCGTTTCAGAAATGTATCATATGTCATACATCACCCTCAGATTCGTTAAGATATTATGCCAAATATGGTTTGTATATGGAATTCAAATTATTGAGTATTAAGTAGGCTGAATCATAGAATTATGTGTCTCTACGCATGGTGTTATTATTATTTCAAGGTTGAATACTTGATGGTGTGATCTCTATTTGAAACAATTGTCAGTTATTAGAGTTCGAAGTCATCGTTGGCGTTAAAAATATTCGAAAAACATGATGTTAAATGTTTTATTTCAGCTCATACTTTTGAAAATATGAATCACTTGCTGCCCCACATTTCAACATATCATATTTTTCGTAATTTCGGAATATCTCCATAATGCCGCCAATGATGACTTCAAATTTTAATAACTGACAGTTGTTTCAAACAGAGATCACACCATCAAGTATTCAACCGTGAAATAATAACATCATGCGTAGAGACACATAATTCTATGATTCAGCCTACTTAATACTCAATAATTGGAATTCCATATATACAAACCATATTTTTCATAATATCTTAACGAATCTGAGGGCGATGTATATAACATATGATACATTTCTGAAAGGGAAAAAAAATGGCGATTCTTTCTAAGTAATTTCTACTGTTTACATAAGAAAAAACAAAACTTTATGTTATAACTCAGCAAATAACATCTCAGAAAAAATCAGAGTACGCCACTGGATTTCTATCAGAGAAAAGTGCCGGTATAATGTTTTTATTTCAACATCCTAGCATAAACAGAAACGGAGATAATAACCGAAGTTGAAATCGCCCAAATTTCAATTTTGGCCTATAACTCGGAAACGAAAGAAGATAGAGGAATGCAGTCGATGTTTCTCGAAAAGAGAGGACTATAAGGTGCCATTCATTTTTCTCTATCTCCTCGGGTTAAAAAGTTTTAGTTCATGTAGCACCAATTTTGCCCACCCTGTACACAAGATGTACTCACACCTTTTTAGCATCCCTTTTTACCCAAAAATTGTTTCTGCTCTATCAAAATTCAAAATAAATAGCACGTTCAAAAATTTTAAACAATCAAAGACAATTGACATTAATGAGGTTTGACATTGAACATTGACATTGATGACAGATTGGTACCAACCCAAAGATGCTCAAAAAGCTGCCACCGATAGCTTATGAATATGGTCAATTACGCAACTGCAAAACTCATTTTTATATGGTCTTGTAAGTGACGGTATGAAAAAATTCTTCAAGGAGAGAAGGAACATCATTTTATCAGATGTCTCCGGCTTCTGTTTTTACCGGTAAACGGGTTCATTGTTGCATTGTTGGGTGAGTTTTTGTCCACATGCACACTGATCCGTTAATTTGAACGAAGTTTCGCGTGGGGTATTTTTGAGTCTAATTAGCATACCTACTTGCTTACTTGAATGTTAACACTGAAAATATGAAACGTTTTTCATGCCACGTTTTACATAATGAACGATGAAAAGCCATTCCGACAAAATAACTGTATAATTTTATTATCTCCAAAACACCCCAGTCGCTGTTTAGAAATGAATTTGCATGGTTCAAAAGTTCAAATATTAAACAAACCTCGTCGTCTACGGTGAGACTGGAACTACAAGTATCATCGACAAAATAGCTCGATGAGTTTCGCTACAATATGAAGCCTCAAAGGATGGCTGCATTGTTAATGTCGTTATTCAAATCCATAATTGAATATGAGAACCCAACACAATCTCATACCAACAGATAGATACTCCATGGAATTTTCACATGATTTTCTCCTCCAACACATGATGGGAATTGATTATGATCCGAGTTAACACTGCATCATGCAGTTTTGTATACGGATAATACCGTTCTAATAGGTTCATTGTTGTGAATCTCGATTAGGCTTGTGTAAATTTAAATTTCATGAAATATCTCCAGCTACATATTGTTCGGAACTGGAAAGTACTCGAGAACTCTGATTCAATGATCTGAATTTGTTTCATAGTTCCCAACAATGGAAACGAATGCTCTCCATGCATGTAATTGCCTAATACCTTTATTTTAAAGAGTCGTAAATTGCAGTATTATTCCGAGTACCTACATATCTGTATTTTGAATTCCACCAAACTCAAATCGCAATGTTGTCACTCTCATTTTTCTATTGTGAAGGAACACTGATGTTGACTGATAACGGATAATCAGTAAACTCGTATTATAATCATATTGATACAAATTCTCTTCAGTGAAATGGTTCCTTAATATTCAATGAATTGATAATTTCAATACGTTCATTGAAATATGTGTTGATTCTTATTCCAGGAGTATACAGGGTGGCCAAGAGATTGACGTCAAAAAGAAAAAAACAGGTCCCTCGTGTCACGGACTATTCGAATCACCCCCATGTATGTTATGCGATTCTTCACGGTTTTGGAGTTATGAATTTTTTCATGAACTTTGGGAATTTTCGACCTGACCGTCTTGAAAAAGATATTGAAAAAAAGTGCAATACTTCTCTGTGAAATTCTTTTGTAACTTAGTCTCCATTAATTGTACTTTTATACATAAAATAACCAGATTCGTAACTTTGATAAAAATTATGGAAATGTTGGTCTCAAGTGAAAAGTTACGTGAATTGGATTATGATCTATATTTTCGAATCAAAATTAAAAATGGAAAAAGGCTTAAGCCCGCAACGGACGGCGAGCGATAATATAATATATATTATAGCTTTGCATTGACATATGTCATTTTAGTATGGAAAAATATCGTAATATATCGCTTGGATGAAAATATAAATATATTTTTCCATACTAAAATGACATATGTCAATGCAAAGCTATAATATATATTATATTATCGCTCGTCGTCCGTTGCGGGCTTAATTCACGGTTTCTTAGTATGCTTAAAAACTGCGTTCAACAATCAGGTTTTAGAATCATTGATAAAAAATGGTACTTAACACTCTACTTTTGCTAGAATTAGCCTTCAAAGTCATCGAGGTGGAAAAAATCAAAGAACTAAACTTTCACTACAAAATTATTTTTTGCCATTTTAGGATTTTTCTGATCAAGTTATGATAGAAAAATCTGAAAATTAATGAAAATAAGCTTTAGATGTTGGTCAAAAAAAGTTCTAGATAAAAAAAGAAAAAGGTATGGCAATAAACACACATCATAATGTAAATAAAAAAAAATTATTTATGAAATTTACAGTAGGTTTTCAAAGTGGCCACCTCTAGCCTCAATACACATTCTACACCTTCTAAGAAAATTTTCTTTTAATCGCATAAAACCTGCCCTGATTTTTTCCACCTCGATGACTTTGAAGGCTAATTCTAGCAAAAGTAGAGTATTGTACCATTTTTTATCAATGATTCTAAAAGCTGACTGTTGAGCGCAGTTTTTAAGCATACTAAGAATTAAACCGTGAATTAGCCTTTTTACATTCTTAATTTTGATTCGAAAATTCAGATCATAATCCAATCCACGTTACTTTTTCATAATTTTTATCAAAGTTACGAATCTGGTTATTTTATGTATAAAAGTACAATTTATGGAGATTAAATTACAAAAGAATTCCACAAAGAAGTCTTGTACTTTTTTAAGATGGTCAAGTCGAAAATTCTCAAAGTTCATAAAAAAAAATTCATAACTCGAAAACCGTGAAAAATCGCATAACATACCTACATAGAGGTGATTCGAAATTCGAATAGCCCATGACACGAGGGACCTGTTGTTTTCTTTTTGACGTCATTCTCTTGGCCACCCTGTATAAGTACAGGTTCGGATAAAGTATGGAACCAAGTAAATATCTTTTAAACAAAAAGAACGATATTTATGAAAATTTGCAGATAAGTGCAATGGAACAGAATGCATCGATGTACATTTTTTTGTTAATAATATACTTCCGGTTTAACCGGAAGTGCCATCAACTTCTTCAATTTAAATGAGACACCCTATATATTTTTACAGATTTTGAAAGAGCTTGTTATTTTGAGTTCATGCATATTGAGTTTAGTGTAAAAAACTTTGTAAAAACGAGGAATTGAGACAAAGAATTATTTATAAATGTGAACTAATACGTGGAGAAGTCTTGGAAAGAGTGAATCAAGAATTTGTTAATAGGATGGCATATTGTCAGCAAATAAACGGCGAGCATTTTGAACATTTGATGTAATTTTGTTTCTCATTGTTCTAAACTGAAATGTAGGTACACCTATTGTACAACTAACAGTTTAAACAATTTTTTTACACTAAACTCAGTGTGTATGTTTTCCAAATAACAAGCTCTTTCTAAATCGGTGAAAATATATAGGGGGTCCTATTTAAATTAAATAGGTTGATGACATTTTCAGTTAAACCAGAAGTAGATATATTACTAACAAAAAAATGTTCATCATTTTGTTCCATTGCACTTACCTGCAAATTTCCATAAATATCGTTGTTTCCGTTCAAAAGATATTTCTTTGGTCAAATACTTTATCCCATCCCTGTATTCCTAGTTTTTACAATTTTTTTTACACTAAACACAGTATTTATAAATCCAAACTAACAAGCTCTTTCAAAATCTGTAAAAACATATAGGGTGTCCCATTTAAATTAAAGAAGTGGATGGCATTTCCGGTTGAACCGGAAGAATATTATTAACAAAAAAATGAACATCAGATGCATTTCGTTCCCTTGCACTTACCTGCAAATTTTCATAAATATCGTTTTCCGCAAATCGCTAGGAAATTTTGGCATTCCAGTCAAAATTGGTCATAGAAAATGTCAAGATTTCCTAACTGTTAGGAAATATTCATTTCCTTACTGTAAGGAAATGATATTTCCTTACAGTTGGTTCGACATATGCATATACGAACTTTTCTCATGATTCCTTCGGCACTTATTCTAAAGAAGTAGTATTTTCACTGCATCAACCAGCTCTGGAGGAGTCCCAGAAATAGCAAATTAATCATCACTTATCATTTTACACTGTTTTAAATTCGAAAACACTAGCAATTGAATTAATTATATGCGTCAACTTTGACAATTCAACAGGGGTACGTTTACATAGTAACGTAACCAAATTCAATACAAATTTCGAAGCATCATTTATTTATGATTTAAATAATTAGCGATCTCATCAAAATTAATTGGAATCTGTCGAATTTTAAACGATTTGTGGAAAAATAGTATGTTCACCTCGTAGGAAAAGACACATTCCTGGACTCTGTGTTGCCAAGTCTCGGCTTGCGCCTCGACTTAGCAATTTTCACAATCGTCCAGGAATGTAACGCTTTTCCTACTCGGTAAACAATGTACTATTTTTTCGTTCAGAAGATATTTACTTGGTTCCATACTTCATCCCAATCCTGTATACTGACTTGATCATTACACACATATGATTTTGAAATACATATTTCAGAAATAACTACTATCTTGTCAAGAGTAGTTTTATGATAAATCCCGAACAAGGGCGGATATAGTTCTTTTTCATGGGAGGGGTAATAACGATCATGGGGGGGGTAATAACGATTGAAAACCATTAAATCAGGTACAAAAACCACCTTTTTCTCAGGTTTTGGATACTCATGGGGGGGTAGTTACCACCAGTACCCCCCCCCGTAAATCCGCCCTTGATCCCGAAACGCACGTTATACATATTTAAATTTGAAATTGTCATTCTTCTTCGTAAAAATCCAAAACCCACCTTCAACCCACTTCGAAAACAGGTACCAAATATTTATTTCACTTTTCAAATTCCCTTCTGATATTGAGAGGAGGAACATTTGGTTATCAATTCTGAATTAGGAAGTATGGGCTTGTGAAGGAAATTCTATTTTTTGTTGATTGCAAATATCCAAAGTGGAAAAAATGAAATCAAGTGATTAGCGTACTTTGGTACAATACCAAAAACTAAAATGAAATACAAAATAAAGCAAAAAAAATATGCCATTTATTGCACAGAAAGTGTATAACGTAGTTTTCATGGTACCATCTGGAAAATACAATGTTAGGTTTTCATTTTCTTTCTATCACATATTGATATTGAATTTGGAAATATTCGACGGAATATTATAATGAATTTCGCTAATCTCATGATTTTATTTTTTTTTATTTCGATTTTTGCAATAAACATGAGAATGATAACATTTCTGAATGGAGAATGCCGTGACCTTTCAAACGATGTATCACAATACTTCCCATCTGCAAAGTTAATAAAGATAAAGATGATGAATTTATTCCATTTGGCCTTTCCACAATGTGAATTTTAAAAAAACAAATTTGCTTGCTATTCAGAATCACAAAGAGAAGCCGAATGAATCTTTGGTAAGGATTGAGTTGTACGCATGCATCAATTCGATACTATAAACGTAGATGTTATGTATATTCCGAGAAACAACAAAAAGATAGATATCGCTACTGTGTGCCACTGAAATATTTTCAGTTCGTTTCCAAAATATGATTAATGTTTAATAACGATGAGCAAGACTTTGAAGAAAATGTGATGAAAAAACATCACATGAAATTGTAAGGTATGATCAAGATTATTCAAATGAAGTGATAAAAGACAAGGGTCATATTTGGAGGTTTTACGGTGTAGGGTTTAAGCTGATGCCTCTCAGTCAAGGCTAGAACTCAAAAAGTAGGATAAGATGATTTAATCATTTTCATAACATGAAGCTCAATATCATCAAAAATACGTGATTTTCTATACCGACCAGCGGATGAAATTTGCCAAAATCTTATCCGAATTCCGAATCTTTTAATCGAACTCGCATGAGAGAAAGCTCCACTCCTTTCCATTTTACCGAAAAAAGACTGTTCGAATTCTTCCGTGATTTATGTGATCCACATTTGAGATTAAAGCTATAAAACAATAAGCAATGTGTTCCACTTATCTCGCGTCATATTCAAGCGTTTAGTCAGAACCAAAATCAAATAGTCGATTAGCGGAACGAATTTATGTTTGGGTTTCGCAACTTGTTAACTTGATTTATGGGTTTGATGGTTTAATATCCGAAGCATCTTCCGCTCGCTTGGCGTGCATAGAATATTCATGGGGAGAATAGAATTTGGGAATTATCCTTCCGCATGTTTCATAATATTTTACACAACGATTTTTTCGGTTTCGTTCAGCTTCCTTTTAAAATTTATACGTGGAGGAAATCTTGTGTAATAACAACAATTCATTTTAATTGTTGACCATCAAGAAATTATAGGAAGGAAGATTGTGCTTAACAGTTGGATGAGCACATGAACAAAACTAATTCTTAACAGCGCTTATGACCTCACTAACCAGACAATGAAATATATTTTGATTGTAGAGGAAATATTTAGCAATTTTTAATTTTTCGATAATGCATCTCGAAGATCAGCCTACTGATAACTGCGTAGTAGGTATTGTCCAGTGTTCCGAAATAACTATAAACGAGTACTTGCCCATAATTGTCTTAATCTATTCACGAAAGACCAAAAGATTTCTGTGGGGATTGAGATTATCAATCGTGCTATGGTTGTTTTATCTGTGACAACCGTGGCGATCGAAAATCTTGAATTCATACAATTTTCAGGCCATCCCCTATTTTCACCCTATTTCATTTCAACAGGGTGGGTTTACAATTGCAAATTTAAAAAGTAATAATCATCCTGATATCTTAAATTCCACCGCAATCCAGATGGAAAATTCGAGGTCGTGTATTGCAAACTTCAATAACGAGTTTTTCATTCAGTTACGAATAATATTGTATTTATATTCAGAACAGGAATTTGGATTTCTCTGATTCTTTTTCATGAAAAAACATCGGTATTATCATCTGCTATTATCCCAGGCAAATGAAGCATGAGATGTCACAAAGTCGGAATTGTGGTTTCGAAAGCGCGTGAAAACGAAATTATGAACTAAAGGTTCCCACAGATCAGAATACTTGAATAAAAATCGAAGATGTAGGTTCAAATGAAGTGATTCATAAGAGTTATTTGGCTTCAAATACACTGGGTGAGTCTTTGATTTGTATAATTTCGACTTTGACAAAAAGATATGGCGATATTTGCTCGATATTCGGAGAGATTCTTGATAGGTTAGAAATCTCCTATTAAATAGGTACCTACATTTGGCGACTGTGACAGGACACGATGGAGAATTCAACCCAATTGAAAAAGGAAAGATCTCAATTATAAGGTTATTCTCAAAAAGGTTATCTATATAACCTTTTGAAGAATGAATGACATGGTTGGCAGGTTGAAGGTCAGGATATTGGAAAAGAAAAAAAATCTATTCTATTGAAATGTTTCGATTTTTAACAAAAATATTCTTCAGGGCTCTAAAATGAATTACAGAATTCTTATAACTAATATACAGTATGGTGCAAATAAAAGGAATAAATTCATTATTTCGTTAACTGGCGACTAAATCCTGAAACCCGTCGATTTTTATTTTGAAACGGGCTATTCGTAAGGATCCTTTTTTATTTTTGATGTCATCTATGCGAGCGTGATGACGTCATCGCTAAAATTTTTAAATGGAAATGTGGGTGTTGTAATACATTATTTGAAAGGTCTTTTAAATACCTATTCAGCCATATCAATATGTACAGTAGGTAATTGATTTGCGTATTGTCACAAATATTATTGATGAAATTTCAACAGATTTCTTAATAAAATGTATAAAGTATTGGTATGTTGTATTTATTGACACACCAAAATAAATTTCTCATTGTATTTCAGCTGAAGGTGAATAATTTGAGCACTTAATTTATGTTTCGTTGTATTTAATGAATAATACATAGGTACTGAATATTTATTGTAATAATAAAATTTTATTATTTTTTCAAACAAATACAAAAATCACTGTACAAAAATTACTGTATACTCCATTCACAATTATAAAATCACAACTCTGGCATTGGAAATTTGACACATTCCACTCTGTATCGAAGTCATGACTTTTTTCAAAATATTTTTATGTTCCAAGTTAACACTATGTTGCCCTTTCTACATTCTTAGCGTATTTCTCAGAATGTGAATGAATTGGAAAAGATGTGATGGACTAAAATAATTAACGTTTATATGAATTGATAGAAAGGATTCCTTTTCTAGTTATTTGCATGAAAAGTACAAGAGATCACTGTTGAAATATATTATTTTTCGCCATGGAAAAAAATTGCATTGCTTTCACATAATTTTCACATGCATGCTTGTGAAGATTATGTTTATTATCCTCTTGAACTGAAAGTTCAAGACTTGACGACATTTTATTTATTTGATCTTATGAACAAGGAGTAAAATATTCTGACTGTATAGTAATTTATTAGTTTACAAAATATTCATTCATTACTACCACAGTAGGTTTGTACAAATAAAATGGAATAGGTCAAACATATGCTTCACATTTATCATTCACCTGTTCTAAAATAAGACACAAACTCCTGGAATATAGAAAAAACCGATGTATTCTGGTTCAATATAGCCTTTTTCTACTTTCGGCAAAGGAATGAAAGCTCCAGTGACACATTTCAATTCTACCTGAACCATATTTTCCGGTCGCTTCCGTTAGAAGATCGTATAAGGAAGCCTTTCTTGTCCATTTACACATTTCAAATAAATTTTGAGCACCAAAATCGATACCAAAACTAACCAAACTTCTGGGGGACCGGAATTTCGTTTGAAATCTTTCAAAACGGCCAGATACCTAAAAAAAACTTCGTTATAAAGTATAAAAAGGTCGATTAGTACTTACTTTCGCTTTATTTATGCTTATAAATCGATTTCTGGTCCAATTCAAATTTGTCGTTCGTACTCACGCCAAAACTCGTGAAAGGAAAAAATGACACTTGCACTAAACTTCTTCTGGACGCCGAAGAACGGAAAAATAAGCGATTTCCTATCGATATTTCTCCCCAAAATCGCCGATCGATACGAACTAACAAAATGGGGAACATCTTTGATACTTTTACCACAGAATACCTATCTACACAGAAGCGTCAGTAAGCGTCGGCACTTTGATATTCATGGGGCAAATTTTCGTGACCTTGATTCTCTGTTAGGTAGTACATATGTCATTTTTGAGTGGTCCAGCGAGAAGTTTAAATTTCAACTTGACATATGTACTACCTAGCATGGCACAAGCGTCATCAAATTAAGTTTTGGCGGGAAGGCGGAGTGACGCTTCTGTGTAGTTAGGTATTCTGTGCTTTTACTTTGATGTAAACAGAAAAACTGGCATCGTCGTTTTGTCATCAAACATATTCTATGCACGCGCACAGATTTTTCATCAGGTGCACCAATTCCTGAAAACGAAACCATGGCCAGAGTTGTGATTTTATAATTGTGAATGGAGTATACATATTGATATGGCTGAATAGGTATTTGAAAGACCTTCCAAATAACACCCACATTTCCATTTCAAAATTTTAGCGATGACGTTATCACGCTCGCATAGATGACATCAAAAATGAAAAGGTATCCTTACGAATAACCCGTTTTAAAATAAGAATCGACGGGTTTCAGGATTTTTTCTTTAAGTTCTTCATTTTACAAAATAACGAATTTATTCCTTTCATTTGCACCATACTGTATACGTTAGTAATAAATAAGGGGACATCCCGATCATATAATAAATTATCACAAAAATAGCTGTTCATTTAAATTCACAAAAATGATTAAAAACAAGCAATGAGAGAAAGAGAAAAACGTGGACAAAATTAAGCGAAGCATGTATAGTTACTTGGCTAAATATTATATGAGGGAAATAGGTACTTACAGTTTTCTCTCAGTTTTTTTGTGAGAAATATGAAACAGATACACCTTGGACACCATCGAATGTGACAAAATGACAATTGAAATTGAACAGCTTTTATCATAAATATATTATTACAATAATGAATTCTATTTTGTCGACATATAAGGACATTAACGTTCTATCTGGAAGTTTATTTGAGTGTTTCCTATTATTTTGTTTATGAGAAAATAATAGGCTGTATTCAAACCTTCAATATCTAATTTTTTATTAATGGATTTTTCATCTTGTTTAATCGATACCATTTCAACCACCAAGCGCTTTTTCAAAATTTTTCCATGTCCTAATATGTTTATTGAGTCTATGTTAAAATCAAAAGAATGAAATGTTATCGATAAATGTTCTGCTAGGGCGGTGTTATTTTCCATTTTTCTTTTCAGAGGGTTGATTATATTGAGGGTGTCTCATTCGTGTTCGGAGATTCTGTCTTCAAGACCGGATTGTCCTATATATGAAGACAACCATCCTTGCAGCTCAATTTGTAGATTACATCACTCAAAAATTCTTTTGAAGTTGTATTTTTTATTTTCGTGAATAGTTCTCTATATTGGTGTTGTTAGAACGAAAAGCGATGTTGACATTTAATGGTTAAAACTTCTTCGTTATTTGCTCCGATAAACTTCCCGAGTATGTCATTGCCTAAATTTTTGTTCTCATCTATATCTTGAGCTTGCTGTCGATTTGTTCGGCGAATAATTTTTCTATGATTTTTGTAGGATAATCATTTTTCTGTGAAATAGATCTCATTTTGTTCAAATTACTTTTAGGGGAGGACAATTTCAGAGCTCTATTTTTAAATTGCTGATAATATTAAGTTTTTGTGTTATCGTGTGTTTTGAATTGAAACTTAAAACTCTGCCTGATAAGGTCGGTTTTCGATACCAAATATATATCTTATGTCAAATGGAGATATCGTGAAACGGCTTTCAGTTATGGAGTTTTCACGAAAATCGAGCCCAGGACTCCTTTCAACCTATCTAGCCTAGTACCAGAAACAGCCAAAATCAAGCAATTTGGGTGACCCTGTACGGAGTACTAATTGCATGCCAACGCAAAAAAATACTTCGGACAAGAAATGTATAGAAGTGAGGATGTAGCTCTCTTAAAGCTTGTACAATCTGCAAGTGAAATCCACTGGTTGACTGGTGCCGAAAGAAGAACCCATTCATCGAAAATCAGTCTATGTAATCTTTAAATCAGTTTTTTACTAGATTCGGAAAAAACAGGCATCCGTAAGATTGTTAGTTAATGACTCCAACTTTCAATTTTTCTCTCGTTCGCGTTTCGAACTCAATTCCTATCTCGATAAAAGTCGTGACGTATGATATTTAATTTCTGGATACTGTTCCACATCATAGACAGATGCTAGATCCGATCAGTAGAAAGTGATTTCTCCCAGCTTCAAATTGACGAATGTGTAGTAGACTCGATCGTTTCACCTTCGAGGTACGGATGAATCTAAAACCGTTATTCGGAGATTAAATACCTACGTCAAAATGAATATCGAACCCAAACATATGTAGTCCCCTGTACTCATTAAAATTCTAATATGCAGATTTATGTGCATACCGAGTATGATGCAGATTTTCTGTTCAGAATCTTCTTTCAGTTCCACTCATGATTATGGAGGAATTTTGTACCCAATGATTAGAATAATAGATTATTATTGGGGATTTGATAGATGATCTCTAGATGAATATGAATGAGTTAGCAATGGTTCTGATGGAGAAAACAATTTTTGAAGAAATTGACGATACTTTTTGTCATCATTTCCTATATACTTACGCATATCTTCTTGAACATCTTCTGAACTCTGCGTGTTTTCCAGTTTCCCAAATTTCTCCCAAACACTTCCTTTCAAATTCAATATCCATTCATATACAAAATTATCCATCATTGGATTACCAATATGCAAATATTTTTCAAATATCAATAATTTCAGTCTATATAGTACTGTGACAGACTGTCATTCAATAGTAAATTGTTTACCGGGTAGGGAAAGCGTTAAATAACATTCCTGGACGATTGTGAAGATTGCTAAGTGGAGGCGTAAGCCGAGACTCAGCAACACAGAGTCCAGGAATGTGGCTTTTTCCACGAGGTAATAGTATATTGTTCTATGAGCGGTAATGTAAGTCATAACACACGCAGATGAAAGTTGCAGCCCGAGCCGTCAGGCGAGGGGTGTAATTCATCAAGTGTGTTATGACCATTACCGCTAATTGAACACTATACTTTATCTTCGACTTCTTCAGTAAAATTCGAATTAATCTGCATTTTAAAAATTGACAACAGTTGTCAAAAGCGACTTCTGTGGTCGAAAATCGAATCGATATCGAATCCCGTAGAAAACGTCAAAAATTCACGTGTTCCAAATGCAATTTTCGGATATTCAGACCTAAGAAAATGTAGAAATGGATGGCGAAAACGTTACCTTGATGTCTGAAATAGAGTTCCCCATTGATCCTACTTTTTTATTCATTTCGTAAGCTACATTTTTCCTATTAGAGTAGGTAGTAGAGTGAGTTATAGGCGTGAGTTATTATTACCTCACACTATTGGTAGAGACTATTACAGATCAATTCAGTTGAATAATGGATATATTATTCTATGGGAGTAGATAAACATACTATTTTTCCGCAAATCGTTCGAAATTCGACACATTTTGATCAATTTTGAAAAAAAAACGCAAATTATTCCATTCATAAATAAATGGAGCTTTGAAATTCGGAATGGAATTGTTTGCGTTACTATGGACATCGTATTAATGCTGAATTGTCAAACTTGACGAATATTGATTTAATTGCTGGTCTCTTCGAAGATAAAAGAGTGTAAAATTATGAGTGATGATGAATTTTCCATTTCTGGAACTCCTCCAGGGCTGGTTGAGGCAGTGAATACTGCTTCATTAGAATTATTGTCAAAGAAATCTGGAGAAAAGTACGAATATGCTTATGTAGAACATTGAAAACTATCATTTCCTTACAGTAAGGAAATGAATATTTCCTAACAGTTGGGAAATATTGACTTTTTCTATGACAAATTTTGTTAGGAATTTCAAAATTTTCTAGCGATTTGCGGAAAAAACATTTCGGATGTACCGGGTTTTTCACTATAATTTGACCCCCCCCTTTAACTTTGTTACTGAAGGAGATACAAAAAAATGTTTCATACAAAAATTTCACGAAATCAACTGAGGTTTTTTAATATGACTTCACGAACTGAAATATATACAAGGTGGCCAACATATTGATGGCAACTTCATTTTTTCAAATGGAACACCCTGTATATTTTCCTATATTTGGCTAGCTCTTTTTCCCCTAATTTCGAATATGTAACATATGTTGGTCTATCTCTCTTATTCTGAGCACCATAGAGTTTCAAATTTAAAGAACAACCTGGCAAGCTCAGCAATAACTTTTCAAGTGGCAGGCTGCGATTACTCAAAATGTATTTTGTAAATACGTATGTCATATCGTTACTAAGGAGATAACTCCAAAAACGGGCATTTTGAGTAATCGCAGCCTGCCACTTGAAAAGTTATTGCTGAGCTTGCCAGGTTGTTCTTTAAATTTGAAACTCTGTGGTGCTCAGAATAAGAGAGATAGACCAACATATGTAGATGTACATATTCAAAATTAGGGGAAAAAGAGCAAGCCAAATATAGGAAAATATACAGGGTGTTCCATTTGAAAAAATGAAGTTGCCATCAATATGTTGACCACCTTGTATATATTTCAGTTCGTGAAGTCATATTAAAAAACCTCAGTTGATTTCGTGAAATTTTTGAAAGAAAAATTTTTTTGTATCTCCTTTAGTAACAAAGTTAAAGGGGGGGTCAAATTATAGTGAAAAACCCGGTACCTACTCGTTTATTCGACCAGAGCCGAAAATGATTTTAGCGGCTAATTTTCAAATGCGCCCTTAAGGATATTCATTTTTCAATAAATTTCATTATCGACATTCATCGATTATAAAGGGTGTTTCCAATTTTTTCAAGTTTTTTTTAGTATAAATAAAACACATAATTTGTATTCATTTTCAAAATCGTTTAATTGGTATCAGTTAGCACATTTATGTACGAAAAATAATATCTGCCAAATGGCCCCCTCTTGCAGCTTTACAGACGTCCACTCTTTTGTTGAAATTTTCAATGACATTTTGACATAATTGACCCTCTCTCTCACTAATGATACGAATAATTTCATCCTTTAGTTAAGAAATCCATTGTGGATTATTCTTATAGACCTGGCTTTTCATATAACTCCAAATAAAATTGTCCAACGGTGTCGAATCACATGATCTTGGTGGCCAATTGACATCACCGTTTCTGAGGATTAGTCGTCCAGGAAATTTTTGTCTAAATAAATCAATTGTGTCATTTTGCAAAGTGAGGTGTAGCGCCATCCTGCTGAAACCAAATGTCCTCTAGATCAATATTCATTAATTCAGGCCACAAAAATTCGATTATCATCAGACGGTATCGATCACCATTGACAGTTACAGCTTCCCCAGCAGTCTTTTCGAAGAAGTAAGGTCCAATTACACCACCTGATCATAATGCACACCAAAACCAAACAGAGACTCGTTTAGGATGCTTAGGTTTCTCATAAATAATTCGTGGATTCTCAACCAATCAGCAGTGGGTCCCTGTGTCACATAGAATTCGACCCGTATTTTTCTACTGTCGATTTCTTGCGAGAGGTGGAGTCGCTTTTAAGCGGCAATTTTTGAACACGTAGTGCCAGTCATATAGAATTGATTCGATTAGGTGACACGCAGTCCCACTGCAGATACGACAATTTTATTCATCAACACAGCCACCAACTTCAAAATGTGTCTCATCGGAAAACTTTTTTTAGAAAATCGGCTGGTTGTTCATTGATGAAATTGACAAATGAACGACGTTTTAAATGATCTAATGTCTTTAGTTCCTGTGTTATTTGAACCTTACATGCCTCCAGAGCTAAATCCTTGTGTGGAATATCTCTGAGAGAAATCAGTTTATTCACAATAGTCTCGATAGAAACGCACTGAATTGAAACACAAATCTGAAACCAGATAAATATGAAAGTTTTCATTGGGGGATTCCTAAAATTGAAGGGTGTCTTTTATGTGAACAGAAGCTCTTAGGTCTTTCTTTTAAGAGTTACCCAGTTTCAAAGTGTTTTTCTTAATTCTGAAGAATCTCATTTTATGGGCATGTTCTACCAATAAAAATGAATATTTTCTTGATTCTAAATGATTTTCTATTTCTATTATATTTCAGAGATGTTAAACCCAAATCAATGTTTTCAAATAATAGGTATAACTTTATCGATGGTGTATCCTTGATATGTTATAGAAATTACTAATTGTATAATTGCTATTGCTACTGTTCTGCATTGAAAGTGTTTCCCGATAAATCAAAGAGGAAACGTTTGCTAACAAGATACTTTTTAGTTAGCATGTAAATATGAATATGCATTCTGAGTAAGTTGCGTGGCTTTCTTATTTGATAATGAAGGGAATGATATAAAATCATTACTGAGAAGGCAGTAAAATCCATCCAATTAACAAGAAATAAGACACAAATCATTTGCCATTATGAACAATAATAAAATAATGAAATGTGAATACGAACTAGGTCTTCCACATCATTCACCCCACCAAACCGGATGTCCAACGACAACTGAGAATCGCACCGACTGCATTTTCGTCCTTTTAGGACTCATCAGGATCAGGGTGGAATATCCCGGTCTGGTGGGGTGAATGTAAATATAAAAGAAATATAAAGAGGGGTATACCCCAGGGGAGCATCCTTGGCCCCCTCCTTTTTGTCTTATTTATAAATGATTTTCCAGATGTTTTTACGGAGGCTGGATATGGTACTGTACAGGGTGCAGATGACTCGAACGTCCTGATGTCTGGGAGGAGTGTCAGCGCTCTTTCGGAGCATTTTGTGGACGTGATGAGTCGTGCAGACTGCAGAGGGATGGTGTAAGGCAGGGGTGTCAAACTCAAGGCGCGACTTGTGCCTGAATGAAAAAAACGGAGTTCAAAAGGGCCGTAAATTATATCCTACCCAAAATTAATGAGCGGGGGGGGGGGGGGGTAGAAGAATTAATTTTTTCTCATACAATGAAAAAATGTCATGATATAAACAATAACAAAATTAAAAAATTAAAAACTATAGAGAAAAGAAACAATGAATACTATCACATTTCACTTCAATCTTTCTTGCTCTTGCCTGATACTGATGAATTGAGAAATTGATAAATGTGGGTTACTTAATTTATATTTCGTCAATGAAAGTCCGTTCCCCCACAGTCCTTTCTACAAAGATTACAAGCTACAAATTTGAAATAGGAGATTCAGTTCATCCATAAAACTGCTTAAAAATCCATATAAATGTCAAATACAAGAAAAATCTAAAATCTCTTGTCAAGAAAAAATCTTTTTTTTTTACAAGTTTTACATGTTGGTTGATTACCGTAAAACAAATATCTGATTCCTGAACAGAAAAAATTCAATATATTTTTCTGAAGTGGGGCCGCAATAATTTACGATGCGGGCCGCATGCGTCCCGCGGGCCGCGAGTTTGACATGCTTGGTGTAAGGAGAATCGGATTCTCCTCAACGAGTCAAAGACTGAAACCATCCTATTTTATACGGATCGCTCTCACCTGGTTGCTCCTGAGAATTTCCGGTACCGGGAGGCGAGTTTTTCTGTTTTGGATGATGTGAGGTTCCTGGGGATATATTTG
This sequence comes from Adalia bipunctata, assembly GCA_910592335.1. Lineage (NCBI taxonomy): Eukaryota > Metazoa > Arthropoda > Insecta > Coleoptera > Coccinellidae > Adalia > Adalia bipunctata. The sequence goes on from OU342951.1 coordinate 27,455,856, forward strand.
GATAAACATCTAAAATGGGGAGCCCATGTGGATGCCCTGTCACGTAAATTGGCGTCGGTAACATATTGCTTGAAAATCCTGCGAGCCCAGGTTGATGCTCATACATTACGTTGTGTTTACTTTTCTTTGTTTCAGTCATTAGCAGCATATGGAATAATTTTTTGGGGTAACAGTTCTCTTGCACCTCGAATATTTTTAATTCAGAAAATGGCCATCAGATCCATGTTTAGGTTGGGATATAGGGAGTCTTGTCGAGGTTTATTTCGGAAGCATGGGATAATGACAACACCTGGCTTGTACGTGTTCAGATGCCTCATGTTCCTCCATAATCATAAAGAATTATTCTTAAAATATCGAAACTTCAATGCAACGAGAAGGGTTTTCCAGTATTCATACCCTCTGTTCTCCCTTACGTTAACACAGAAAAATGTAGAATACATGTGCATTAAGCTCCTTAACTCGCTACCTCAACACCTTCGCGAGATGATCGATAGAGAGTCTTTCAGGGGTGCGATCCACAAATTTATTACTGAACTGGAACCCTACAGTGTCAATGAGTTCTTGTGTTCTGTAGGTGTCTAGAATCGGGGCTGTTGTCCTTTGAGTTGACGTGTTGACTATTCGTTATGTATTGAAATTATTTTCATTATGTAATAATTGAGCCAATAAATTTATTATTATTATTATTATGATGTGGGAGACCTAGTTCGTATTCACATTTCATTTGTTATTGTTCATAATGGCAAATAATTTGTGTCTTATTTCTTGTTAATTGTTCTAACCGAACAAAACAATTCGTTTTACTCACGATATATCGTTTTTCCAAAAGTTTGACTTCAATAAGCTTGTAATGAATGTAAGATATATCAAATTCTAGGTGTTTACATCCATGCCAAAAAATTTTGCTTTTGGGCAAATGACGATATATTCTCAACAAAGGCGAACTTGGATTAATGGAAAATGACCTCAAAAACTAAAGTTAAAAAAGTTGTACAAGTCAAAGACTCATCCTTTATATTAGCGATATTCAGCTTATGAGGTACCTAACAATATTTTTTTTAGATCTAAATTCAGTTTTATATCTTCTTCGTCAATTTTTGTGCCCCTGGCTCAGCGTTGGAATTAGGACCCAAAGGTCCGAAGTTCAATCTCGAGCTAGAAAAGAAATTTTTTAGTCTCGGTAGGGGCCACCATTCTCACTGTTGGGTCAAAAATTAACAGTGCTGTGCCTGAGGTGGCGTAAGGACAGAGTAACAAAGCCTACACAGAACACAACTGCTTACTCCGAACTTGGCACAAGTTACAAGCTTCGAAGCTTGTAATTTCAGAGGGGTCTCCACAGGAGACCTAGGAGTAATCAGGATAAACAATATATCATATCATATCATATCATATCAATTGATTCTGATACACAGATTGTGCTTAACCTCCGACTGATTTGTTCCAAGAGAATTTCAGGTCTATTTTGTTCTTGATTGAAATGAGTTTCTGGCAAGCATATAACTTTTGGATTTAAGTATTTCATTTTAAAGTACTTTGCTACTCCATTTGTTGGCAAGAATCCAAATTGAGTTATTTTCTCAATCTGTTTTTTAGAAAGTACCTAATCTTGAATAGATGCTTTATCGAATGTACACAATGATTGTTGTAGCTAGCGCATGCATAGATTTTTTTAAACAAAGATCTAGCTCATTTTGAATGTTTCGCTCTATTTTCCTATGTTAAACCTAACGTGGTCTAAAAAGAAGTTTGGTCTCCTGAGTGCCAAATTAAGAAGAAACATGCCTGTTTCATTGAGATTCCGAAATGGTTTTGTATTTCAAAGCGGTCAATACAAAATAAATTCCTCAGAATGAGTTAATAGTATCTTATTTCATAAGGAGGAGAAGTGTCACTTTTCATGGCGAGCTTGAGTTTGCCCGCCGAATGTAGTGAGGCGGGTAATTGAAAGCGAGCCATGAAAAGTCACTTCTCCTTCGAATGAAATACATATGTTATTTTATTTTCAAACATTTTGCAATTCCTTGAAATCTGAATATCCTGTTTTGGATTGACATTTACGAACGCTATAGTTGAGGGAAAAATGGAACATTTGTCTAATTACGGTTGTCTTGCAAAATTCATCCTTTGCATAACGACACTTTTCCTGCCGCCGGCGCCGGAAGGAAAAGTAAGCCATAGGCAGCAACTATTTCTCCGCCTAGGCGGAGAAATAGAACTTTTCGATGATCCTGTCAGTCGAAAAATGACGTCGTTATCGTACGTTTGAAAATAAAAGCTTTTTCCGCAAATCGCTAGGAAATTTCGACATTCCAGTCAAAATTGGTCATAGAAAATGTCAAGATTTCCTAACTGTTAGGAAATATTCATTTCCTTACTGCATATACGACCTTTTCTCATGATTCCTCCGGCACTTATTCCAAAGAAGCAGTATTTTCACTGCATCAACCAGCTCTGGAGGAGTCCCAGAAATAGCAAATTCATCATCACTTATCATTTTACACTGTTTTAAATCCGAAAACACTAGCAATTAAATTAATTATACGCGTCAACTTTGACAATTCAACATGAATACGTTTCCATAGTAACGTAACCAATTTCAATACGAATTTCGAAGCATCATTCATTTATGAATTAAATAATTCGCGATTTCATCAAAATTAATTGGAATCTTTCGAATTTTAAACGATTTGCGGAAAAATAGTATGTTCACCTCGTAGGCTTGCGCCTCGACTTAGCAATTTTCACAATCATCCAGGAATGTTACGCTTTTCCTACCCGGTAAACAATGTACTATTTCCTTGATTAGAAAATACACGGATACATGTGATTGACGCAACCGAGAAAATATTCCTCTGAAAATATTACCGAAGGTTAGTATTCAGCTGAATTATTTTTTACTGATAGGTATTTCGAAAAAAATGGAGATTTAGGTCCAGGATACTGCGATAATATTCGAAGAAAATTGTTCACTTATCACAACATCATCAATAAGGAAAATATCAATATAAAGGATGAGAGTGCGGTCAGCTTATTCAATAACCGATCCATCTTCTGCAAGTGTTGAATTTCATACTTCCCTGTCTAGAGAAAGCAACAAGGATAAGCGCTCACTTCATCTCATCACTCATCAGAAACATATTTGATGCTTCGCCACCTTGTTAGACAGTTCAGATTTCAATTAATACACGCCTCGCAAGGGTGAAGAAACCTTTGCAACTCATGTAGTAAAAGACGAAACGAAGTAGGTATGCCGCCCTTTCCTCCGAACTACCGCACCAATGTAAGGGAGATAGCACATCTCGTAGCATGTTTGGTCCTCCATAAGCTATATACAGGGAGATTTTTTTAAGTGTTTCATTAGAAGTTTTCGAGGAAGGTATTGCGATACAAATTCAAAATTCTGTATTTTTGTTTTATAATACATGAACTCAATTTGTAGAATATTTTCAAGCGGAATCTATTTCCGGTTCTACCGGAAACGGATGTGAACTTCGTTATTTCAAATGTAACACCCAGTATATTTATATATATGCAATGATTTGATGTATGATATGCGCAACCACATCAAGCGATTGTTGAGATTGCCTGATTTTCAAATTTTGTGACAGAAAGATTGTCACAAATTAGTGTTTATATCTTCAAAATCCCTCATTGTAAGAAATTTTTTTGCAACAGTGAAACAGAAGAAAGTACGCTGATACTGCTTCTTGTATAAATTATGAGAAAATATTATACAGGGTGCCTGAAACAGGGCTTCAAAGTGAGCCTCAATAAAACTATGAAATCTCATTTTTTTTAAATGGGAACCATTTTATAATTCCGATCGATTTCTCGTCAAAAACTAGTTAGAGCAGTGTGCCAAACATTATATGTCGTCAAAATGAGTAGTTTTGCCGTTATCGAATAAAATTCGAATTTCACGGCCAAAGCCAGATTGCTGTGTCTAAACATCAGGTTTATCAAGATAATGTCAATAGTAAGAATATGTCAGTTTTAAACTGAAATTTCTTTATTAAGTCATCATTACATCATTCATTATCTCTTCTGTTTATTTGTCACATTTGCCGCAAATAAAGAACAGACTTTTTATTATTGCTTGTTTTGCATAGTGCTTGATCAATAAAAATAAGTAAGAATGACAATTCCTAACCTTCTTACCCGTCAATTACACTCAGCCCACTTCCACGGCAGGAAGCAGGGAAGTGAACAGGGAAATGGGCAGGGTGAGAATGTAATCACCTCACTTCTGCTGCCACTCGCACTGCCGGTCGGCGGTCACTCCCTAAATTAGCGGTTTTTCGTGCGACAGTCAAAGGACCGGCAGCGCAAGTGGCAGGGAGTGATCACATTCAGCCCAGTGATCACATTCAGTCATGCGAGCGTTGCGTACGTTGTCGTATCAATTGATTAAAAGTCGTTTATTGTTGCGAAAAATGTCGACGGAGTGGAGCAACGAAAAAATAATACAATTTCTAGAACACCTTGAGAGTGATAAGGAATTCTTCTGATAGAAACCATAAATTTAAGCACAAAGTGCACGATGGTTGGAGGGATTCAGCCAGAATATGGGGGAAGTTCCAATTGAGGAATTAAAGTAAAAAAAAAGTAACTTATGGCTACATTTAGACCTTGTCTGAAGAGGAAAATGAAGTCGATGAAGTCTGGATCAGGTGCAATTTCGTCGTCCGCCATTGCCAAAACTTGATCGCGAGAGAAATGTTTGAGCTGAGTGTAAATACTGACTGCCTTTCCATACTGCCGCAGAAGTATTCCGGTAAATATTTCTGGTAGCGCGAGTAGCAGTGGAAGTGGCTGAGTGTAATTAAGGCATTTGAAATAGACGAGAGAAAGCTCCTTATTTCAATTCATTGCTTCAAGTTACCAATTTTTCATTGATCCAAATGAGGAACTTAGCTGAATTTGGAGATTATTTACGATGATGTTGAATTATTCGTATGCTTATAATCATAAGCTCTTCACGGAATTTCGAGGGATTTTTGGATTTTAAAATATTGGGAAAATAAGATTTCAAATACATATCAATATCTCCGAAACCATTTTATCCATTTACGATCTCAATCGAGGCATTTGGACCTCAAACCCGCCTGAAAATTTGAAGATACCTACTATCTGATTTCTCTCGAAAGTTATCTTGTTCACTGCCGGATGAATAGATCAAGAATTGCTCATCGGCGAGTCCAACCTAATCAACCCAATTATTTTCGGCTCCAAATGGATAATTACAAACATTTGGACACAATGATAACGATCTTGTCCATAGAAACGAACGCACAATGAGTTCTTAAAAAATCGTTATCATCGTGTATTTTTTTAGTCGAGTATCTGATATGGTGAATGTTTCGGGTGTTTTTTCTAGAGTCATAGAAATTTAAATTGAAATAAAACACATTTGAATTCAGTTGAAGCCAATTTTTTTTTGAACATAATGTTTTGACATCAGTGGCGTATCCAGGATATCAGTTTGGGGGGGCCCAGATTTCCCATATGAGGAAAATTGAATTTTAATACTATCCTAAGCCTTCAGACTTTCAGAATTTCTTTCCTGTGATTTGGGGGGCCCGGCCCCCCTGCCCCCCCTGAATACGCCACTGTTTGAAAGGTATGCTTTCAAATTCCCGGTATATGTATGTCCACCACGACTAGCTCTGAGAATTTGCATTCGACCAGACCAATTTTAGACCAGTTTTTCGAGTAATTTCGGCCTTATTTCAGCAATAACCAATAACCCCAAAAAGAATAATCCATTAGGCGATCCAAACCACGTGATTATTTCACCATTGTCAAGACAGATCGCTGATTTGCAGGAAATATGCGGATTTTCATTATCTTATGCATTTCATCAGTGAACGAGTGAGTTTTTATGAAATGTGATATCAAAAAATATCCTGAAGCAATACTGACCGAGAAAATTTCACTCAATCATATGATCACAACTTTTAGTATTGGGAGCCCGAAGAAATTGAAGAGAATGTATTGGAAAAGGAATATTTATCATAGCACTGCATCGTGTAACTTCTTAATCCTTTTGTATGATATAAAATTAAAATATTCATCAGTTTCACATTTTACATGAACTGAATTCTGCTTATTTCAGTGTCTACGAAGAAATATTCACTTTAGTTTCTTATCTTCGATTTTATCAAGTCTTGATGACTGCTGACCAAGTTTTCCTTTGTTTCCTGGTAAATCACTTAATATGTGTATAATACCAAGTTACACACACTGGGTGTAACAAAATATTTAAGAAAATCCTCTTAATTTGAACGACTTGCACATCCAACTTTGGCACACATTGAGGCCATTTTGTTTGACCACCAGCACTAACCTCGAAAAATATTTGACAGGTCGTTGGATTTCCTAATTGCAGTTATGTCGCAGGCCAACTAATAGGACAATTCGACAATTTCTCGATATAATGTTATCGTCAAATCTTTCTTTCAATAAATATTAGTTCTTGAACCAGTTGGATCTTATAAGGGTGTTGATCAAGATTTTTACGCAAAATTTTCCATGTAATGGATGCATAGAGTCCATCTTGTTGTGAACGTCGACGAATATATAAATCTGGATCTTCATTAATACTATCACTTACAGCACCGATATTTCTTCTCTACTTACAGTTCTTTGTCTTGTTGTTGTTGTTGCATCGAGTAGAGAAAATATTGTCCGAAATTTATAGATAGTTCGACGAATAAGCTGCGGTGATGGACGATTAAGTAAACCAGTGGTTCCCAAACTTTTTTTTCATTTCATGGACAACTTCCTTATTTTCAAAATTTCCAAATTTCCGAAACTCGACAAAAATGTGAAGATTGAATGTATTTATGCATTGTGAAGTACCTATTAATTGATTGACTGTGCTGCGAGTGTATGTCAAAAACGTAAGGTTTTAATTTTTCCTTTTTGATATCACTTTCTTTATTAATCGAATATGTAATTATTACAAATTACAAATTAAAATCAAACATTAATAACGTAACGTGACTCATACAATGACAATATACAAATAATTTCGATGGGAGGTTTTTTTCAACAAGATATGACAAGGAGAATGCTATCAAGAGCTTTCTCGCAATCACCCAGAGTCCAGTATATTTTTCGGGTATTTCTGCCTGCAGCCAAAATGTTTGATATCTTCTCTTAACCCTCTATTCTGCATGAATTATTAAATTGAAAAGAAAAAAAAATATTTTTCTGTTTTAATATGCTTTATTAACGCTTATAAGACAATATATAAGAAAGAAAAAACATTGGTTCATTATTTTAGAAAAAAAAACAGAAGCCGAACTTGGCTTCCCATGCATTAACGTTTATGTACGAGACTGCCATTTTTGGCTTCCTATGCACTACAAGCTACAAGTATTGAAAATTCATAAAATGTTAAATTCTCAGAAACAATTTCTCTTCTCATTCAAGCAGAGAAAAATTTCACATTTTATATGAGAACGCAAAGAGCAATGGTTCTGAAATAATTGACGATTCCTTTTGTGAATGGTCAATTTTGAAGATGATAATACCTATACATAAATTGTTCAATCTCAGCCTTTGAGACATTAACTGGCTTATTAACGTTGACCTGAGTAGACTTTAGATTCGTCTGTTCCGTAATGAACGTAAGCAAATCTTCCGTGAAAAAAAAAATGGAAAAATTCGGCGGGTGATTCTAATTCTTGAATAAACTCTGGTAATTCCAGGCTACCACTAAACTTGAAATTGTTTTCATCATACGCTGACATTTTTCCTTGTGTCCACAGAATTTTTTTCTTTAATGCTCGCTTCAGTTTCAGAATTGTAGGTCTTTGATCAGGAGTATCGTCATCGGAAGAATCTGTATCGGATGGTGGAATAATCATTGTTTATTCACGTTTTTAGTTGCGCAAGCGTGAAAGCGGAATATCGTCATCGGAATCAGATAGTGAATCATCGTTACTAAGATAGCCAGCACCAGGAATAGGTTTATTGCAGTTAGCAGTACCATGAAAGCGTGAAGGAAGCCTTCTTAAAAGAAAGGAAAAAGAACTCGGAATGCATGCGGAGCCATTTTAGGCGCAACCATACTTTACCGTTATTGCATACGAAGCCAAAAATGGATCCCGTAGAAAAAAGTGAAAATGAAGTATGAGGAACAAATATTTTGAATAAACTAGGATAGGGGTCAAAAACGAAGGCTTCGTAGAACATTATTTATATTTTTGTGAAAAAATTTTTCCACCTTTTCTATTTAATTTTCACCAACAAAGCTGCACTATATTCCACTATGGACGACCTCGTGTGCACACTGGAGAAAAGTGAGGTGATAATGGAATTAAACGTTAGCCAAAGACATTAAAGACTGCGTTCCGTTTCAATATGAACTACTAATGATTTCTCTAAAAATATTTTATAATTTTTGTTTCAAAATAGGGTAGAAAAAAATTACTTAAGTTTACCAGCCAAAAATGGCTTTGCATGCAGTAGAGGGTTAAATTTTACCCTCAGCCCCTCATCAGTGCTAAGCTCAAGTAGCTCTTCTTTGTAGGTTATATCACATTCTCCACTGAAAAAAATGAGGAAATTCCGGCGGACTTATATTTTGCTTCATAAATTTCAATTTTCCAAGAAGAGCAGAGATAACACTCTTCGTTTTAATTAAATTCAATATATACCCTCATAATTGCGAGTTGAATACTGACAAGTGTTATGTGTTGACCTTCACTAGAAAAGTTAACTACATTAACACCTCCTATAATTAAGCCCATGAAGAACTTGTCCGAAAATCTAATTGTAAGGATCTAGGTGTTTATTTTCAGAGTGATCTTAAATTTAACGTTCACTATGAACATACAGAGTGGGCCATTGAAAACGAAACAGCGGCTCTGTAGGTCGGCAGAACCAGGCGCGGATCCAGGCCCGAATTTTGGGGGGGGAACTTTTAGATATTCAAATGCCAAAAGGTACTGGTATTTTAGGCAATGGTAAATCATTAGGTGGTCAGGGGCCATTTGGGGGGGGAACGTTCCCCCAGTTCCCCCCCCCTGGATCCGCGCCTGGGCAGAACCGAGTTATATAAAAACGCTCGGACACGTCAACAACATTTTCGAGGGGGACATCGTTCGCGATAAACTTCACCCGAAATACATTCCATCCCTCGGAGCTGTGACCGCCACCCCTAAATTTTTAAATGGCACCATATGGCAAGTGATACCTCATTTGAAAGGTAGTTTCCTTCTTAATATCAAACAACAAAAATAAATCAATCCTATCGATTCGTTTTCGAGATATAGGTACTTGAAGTTGGGAAATTACATTTTATTCACTCAATCAATAAAAAAAAGATCTAACAATGCAACTGTTCAAAGATTATCATTGTCAATGAATCAAATGTTCAAACTGTCTACCACCCATTTCCATAAAATAGTTCTGTTCAAAATGAGACCTCACATTTCGTAGCATTTCCAGCGTAATTCGACGGCATTCTTCAATAATTCTACGTCGTAAATCTTCTAGAGATTCTGGTTCGGTTGTATAGATTTTGTTTTTCAAGTGACCCCACAGGAAAATGTCGAGTGGGTTAAATCTGGAGATCTTTAAACATTTGCAATGTTAGATCTTATTTTTATTGATTAAGTGAATAAAAAGTTATTTCCCAACTTCAAGTTCCTACATCTCGAAAACGAATCGATAGAATTAATTTATTTTTGTTGATTGATATTAGGAAGGAAACTACCTTTCAAATGAGGTATCATTTGCCATATCGTGCCATTTAAAAATTTAGGGGAGGTGGTCACAGCTCCGAGGGATGAAATGTATTTCGGGTGAATTTCATCGCGAACGATGTCCCCCTCGAAACTGTTGTTGACGTGTTCGAGCGTTTTTATATAACTCGGATCTGCCGAGCTACAGAGCTGCTGTTTCGTTTTCAATGGCCCTCTCTGTATTGTAAATAAAGCATATCGGTTACTCGGCTTTGTTATAAGAAATACAAGGTTCTTTAGGGATATTGATAGTGTTATAAAATTGTTTAATGCTCTTGTAAGACCCCATCTTGAGTATGCTTCTGAAAGTATAAAGTGTATCCATTTATGATTTCATACAGAAGCATGCTCAAAGATTTCAATATTGTATCCTTGCAAAGCCGCAGATCATTACAAAGTGTACTCTTTGTATACTTTATTGTCAATGACTTGAAATATAGGGGTCTACACTTAATAAATTTTATTAAGATATCAGTTCCTAAAATAAACTTGCGGATGCTAACCCAAAAAATATTTTACATTGATAATGCTGATTGCTCTCCATTCAGAAAAATGATGGAGCAGAGCAACTTGTTCTTGCAAGTATGTAGCATCGACCTGTTTGATGTAATCAATACCAAAGAAATTAAAAAAACTTACTTCCTCTCACAGCAGTGATTAGTGAACTATTTTTTTAAGTTTGTGTTCAGATTGTTAACTTTATATAGGTATATATATTTTTTCTTTTTCTTTGTCTCTCTCCTTTAACTACAATTTATATTTGTGTTGGTTTGAGAATAAATAAATAAATCAATAAATTAAATTTTCAGAACAAATCTGTCAAATACGCGATATCTGCTTCAAAATTGATTATAGGTCTTCTTTTAAATCAGGTTCTTCTCTTTCCAAATACTCTATAACAGTTTCAAAAAGTGGGTAAAATCTTCTTAAACATGCTCCTTTCGATAACCAGCGTACCTCTGTATGTAAGAGCAATCCTTGGAAATCTTCATCATTTTCATCGCACAACTGTGCAAATAAACGCGGTTTCAATGCATTGCTTCTCATTTTGTGAACTGCATTAATCACAAATTGAAGCGATAAGTGCAATCCATCACTCAAATTTTTCGCATATAAATTTTTCGTGGACCCCCGCTTACGAACTGTGAACCTCTATTTCTGTGTCACGCCAATGTAGACCCTCGTCAAGTCTCCCATGGACCCCTTGGGGTCCACCTGGACCACTTTGGGAGGCTCTGAAGTAAACCATAAATTTCACGAAGTGCTCAATAAGTTCGGCGAATAGAACACGGACTTTACAAACAAATTTCAACAATTTGTAAACGTTGTTGCGGCGTGAGTCGTTCCATGATAATTATTTGTCAATTCTTACTGAACAAAAATGTCAAAACAACATGGCTTTTACCTTCTGTCAAATCACGAAAATTCCCGATACTAATAACAGAAAAATAATTCAATGAAATTCGCAAAGTTTCAATTTTTCTTTACAGTAAAATATGAATGAAGCATGCATGACCAGATGCGGATCTAGAGCAGTGGCGGCGCGTGGATTTTTATTTTGGGAGTGCACATGTGGGAGTTCAGTGGAGGAAAAAAATTGGAAAACTAACCTTCAAAACTCGCATTTTAGAGCAGTTTGTAACGTTCTTTCGCCTTATCTTGGGATAATACATATTCAGAAAAGGGGTTAGCGCAAAAATTCGAAATTGTAAGTACAAGGGGTTACGGTCTGCTAAAGTATAACGGAAAACTAACCATTTGGAAAATGTTTGAAATGTCACTTGTTTCATCATCTTCATATTTAAATACTGTGGATTCATCCAAATGATCCCTGAGTGCTAAATCTAATTCAGCCGAAAAATTGATATGACCTTTAAATATACCAGGATTTATCGAATCATTTCCTTCATAATGGCCACGTAATGCTAATTCGAAAGCACCACAAAATTTAATATAGTTTATGATTTTCGATGAAATGTATTTTTTTTATTTGCTCATAACGTTTCTCGATATTCAGTCGGTAAGCACTGTTCAATTGTCGAATATCTTCTTTACCTAATAAATTAAAACCTAATTTGCATGGCAGAGAGGTGTCCTGGAATTTGATGTTTTTTAATTTTTTCTTTTAAATGGATTAAATCCGTCACACCGGATCTGGTCCATTCTGTTTGATCATCACCAGCAAATAATAAACAAGGAAAACAATAAATACTGTTACTAATTTCACTACCACATAACGATTCGGCTTTTTCATAAGTTTCTATCTTAAAGGTTCTTTTATAATCGCGTGTTTTACATTTTGTTACATGCATGATCGATAAATTCAGTTTTGGACGACCGGCACTTTTGATTTTTCATTTTTTTCTGATGTCAGCTAGGAAAAACGAATTGTTTTTAAATATTGCACGCTAATGCAAATCAGATTCTCCTAATTTTCGGCAATAATTGCGCGAATACAACAAACACGGTAGACAGCATCTCACCCATAAATAAAGAATTATCTCACCTACACACGACGTACATCGGTACATCGTAGCACCGTAATTCTTTATCTATGACGTAGCCTACGCGTACACATTCTGGATGTGTACCTGTGTCTGCTAAATATTGTGGACTGTTACGGGAGGCGGGGTGCGCGGGGCGCGAGGGGTCGCTGCTGCTCCAATCAAGGACCACTTCGGACGTGCAGTGTACTTACCGTGATGATGCATTGGCGTGCCGTTCAAAGTTCGCCCGCCGTCTGGAGTCTGAAATACAGAACCGTGAACAGGAACATCGGAATTGAAAAATAAAATCAAATACCCAAAAAGAAAACGTTACGTTTACGTCAAACACAAAAGTAAATTCCTTTAGATGAAGTTATTAGTTGGGGGTACACGTGCACATGTGCACTTATTCAGCATCCTCCACTGATCTAGAGATGTATCTTGGGGAATATTGAAATGATCAATCGTCTCATAGGTTTTTTTATCTTTGCCGATGGGATGAAAATGGGATAGAGGAAACCTGAGGTTAATTTTTCTCCTCAAATACGCAGTGGTAGATGAAATCACTTCCTCAAATGGAATGTTACCTCCCGTACAAGTATCAAGTCGCGTATCAGAACGCACAGCCCAATTCATTCTAATCATCAAAGGGAATGAAGCAATAACACTCTGGATTATTTGAATGAGGTCGAGTCTTCCTTGGGGCCCTTTCTGCCAGCCCACGCTCTTCAGTGGAATCGATTTTTGGATAGAGGATGAATAGGGGACCGCACCATTCGACGCACCGCATAACTAGAACCGAAATCGTTGACAGACATTCGACTGATTTAAATTTCCATCTTGTAGATATTCTTCGGGAATCGGAGCCAATTGAACGAGAATCCCGTGGAATCGGCTCCAGGAATTCGACAAGAATGAGGTATGCTTTAATTTCTCGCATACAGAACAGAAAAAGTCTTGTGGAATAATGGCTGCTATATTCGGTGGGAGTTCTCTATTAATCCCATAAGGGAATATTTTCTGATTTTCCCAAATTTGTATTAGAAATGTTACCAGTGGTAAAACCCTAGGTGATTGATTTAAAAAAAATAATTTCATGACAATGTTCCTTGGTAACTGTTACCAAGCAACCAGCTCAAGAAATTCTCACAAAATTATGAGGCATTTGTCAATGTCCGAGGAACATTCGGCGAAAATTTTTCCGTAAAAAAAATTATAACTGAACACAATGAAATTTTATTTATTCATTAAAAGTACAATTAGTGACAGAACAATTATTAAAAGTTAACCTTAGATTTTTTGCTTTGCTCTACTATAGAAGATCTATATTACCACGCATAAAATTATGATGTTGTGGTGTGCGGGATGTTTTTATAGAATCTTGATTGTTATGACCAGTAATTTTCAGCAATTTTTGTTCTCCTACACGTCCACTTTTTATCCATTCGCTAACATCAGTGAATCTATTCGACCGATTTATCATATTTTTTTTGTCCTTCACATTCAAGCCAATAGGGATGTTGACTATTTTTTGGAAAAGATTTTAATTTGTAGATAAGCCCTATACAAACACGAAAAAAATATTTTCATGGAAAAAATATAGCAAATACCAATAAAAATGCGTAAATAAAGATAGTTTTCAAAATTCCCGCTGAAACGAAGTGATTATGATGAAGTCACTATACAGTAAACAGACTTCGCCGTCTGTCAAAGCGAACTGATCTTGTGTGATTTCTTGCGAACAAATCGTTTGCGTAATAACAAATAATCGTGAAATGGTTCGCTGGTGATAACTGATACGATTTACTCTCTTCTGCTCTTCGTAAGTTCGTACTCTTAATGACAGTAAGGTTATAGGTTAGCTTGTTTACCGAAAAGTGACGTCACGTATTCTCATTCGTGTTTGCAGTCACGTGATAAATGGTATTGGATTACACATTTTGAATCGATTTTATTCAATTTAATGAGAGTAATTAGATCACCAAAATAATGTTTTAGTATTTCAAAAACTACCTTCAATGTGGAAAACCTCAATTTATATTCAATAGCATAGATATTCGCATCGCATGTTGGTCGTATGTGGGGGCGCTCCTTATATTTCATCGATTACACCCGGGAAAGTATAATTTTATACGAGAATTTTGTAACTGTGTGAACGGCAAATTACGCTGGTCAAAGTGAATGTACTTTTGTCGGGAAATATCGGGGAATATTTGGTGAAGTTGATCTAACATTTCCATGAAAAGAATTTCGTATGAACATGTGTTCGCTTGCTGTTTTGTGAGATATCGAATAAAGAAAAGTAATTAAAAATAAAATCTGTTGGTGAGGCGAATGACCTGGGTGAGGCGAAGAACTCTGGTGTTTCATTTTCTGGTGGGTCATCTCCAAATAGAATGAAGGGTGCTACTGTCTGTATTGTGTGTCAGAAGTCCATTGGGAAAAGTGGATACAAGGTACAATGTGCTGGAAAATGTAGTGGATGGGCACATTTGGCTTGTACCGGAAATAGAAAAGATGATATACTCCAAAAGAAAAAGTTTAAATGGATATGTCCTGCATGATTGCGACGGTCGGGCATCTAGTTCTGATGAGAGCTCGGAAGAAGAGAGTACTCTCCAGGAAGCATGTAAGAGATCCAAGAAAAAAGGGAGTCAAGAAAATGTACTCACCACTGAAGAAATGCTGAAGAAGTTGCTTGGGAAGTTTGAATCCTTGGAGACAGCAGTAACATTCAATGGTAATATTATGGAGGAAATGAAGGATACCCTAGAGGAAATCAAGAGGGAAAATAAGAGCTTAAGAAAAGAGCAGGAAAAATTGAAAGTGGAAATACAGCACTTGAAAAACGAAGTAGATATCTTAAAAAATCAGGCGGCTGCCTCTGCCACTGCTGCGGATGTGCAGGCGAGGGGAAAGAATGTTGTTGTGGTTGGAATTGCAGAGAAATCTGACATTGTTAAGGTTTTGAATAATTTAGAGGTTAATTTGAAAGAGGAAGATATTAAAACAAAGGTGATTCCCTCGGGAAACCTGATGAAACCAATCATAGTTACATTTCAAACTGAAAGTGTTCGAAATGAAGTGTTGATTAAAAGAAAGTCTAGGGGAATGCTGAACTCGGAAAACATGGGACTGGATGGTGAAAAACGCAACATTTTCATTAATGAGGATCTGCCAAAGGCGATACGGGATCTATTCAAGAAAGCAAAAGAATTGAAGAATGTTGGATACAAGTATATATGGATTAAGGAGGGGAAGGTTCTCTGTAGAAGAGGTGAAAATTCTAAAATAGTGCAGGTGTTCAGCGACCGGCAGGTCGACTCACTTAGGGAAATGTGATTTGATTGTGATCGTTAGGGGGGGAGTAGCAAATTTGGTTGCTTTTTTTTTGCGTGGATTCTAGTATTAATTTCGGGATTTATGGACCAATTCGTGAGAGACTTTAAAAGTGAGCAGATAAGTACAATACAAATCGAAAATTTCAGTGAACTCAGACCACTCCTAAATAACGGTAAATTCCAGAACTTCAGAGTACTTCATAACAATATAAGAAGTATATCTAAAAACTTTGATGAGTTTCAGATTCTCTTAACTCAATCTGAGTGCGATGTTGACTGTATAGTCCTTTCAGAGACCTGGAAAATAAAAGACATTGAGTTGTATAATATCGAGGGATTTAAGACTATATATAATTACAGTGTCAATAATCAAAATGATGGTCTTGTGGTATTTGTTAAAAACAATCAAGAGTATGATTATAGCATTGTCGAACTTGGTGCGATAAGGGTGGTTGTGTTGGATGTGAAATTTCGTGGGAAAAGGATTCAGGTTAATTGCGTATACAGGGTTCCAAGCTTGCCATCCAGAGACTTCATTGTGGACCTGGGGGACTACCTGGAGGCCTGCAACAAAAATGGTGAGTTTGACGTTGTGATTTTCTTGGGAGATATAAATATCGATATATCGAAGAAAACAATTGAGTCGGAGTTGTACCTTTCAACTATGATGGAAAATCGTTTCTCATCAATGATTAACGGAGTAACTAGGATAACTTCCGGTTCCACATCCTGCATAGACCACATTTTCTTGCAGAGTAGGCTCAGAAAAGAATGTTTTGTACCTGTTATAGTCCGCTCAACTATTACCGATCATTATTCCATTTTCATTGAGGTTAGAGTGGCGACGGCCACCAAGCCTGTGGTTCAAGTAAGAAACTATATCAAAGAAGTTACAAATTATAATGACTTAACTGGGAAGTTAAGAAAGGAAAAATGGGAAACACTATATAAGATTGAGGATAGTAATCTAGCGTGGAATTCATTCATTGAACATTTACAAGTCAAGCTTAAAGAATGTACAAAAACAATCAAACTAAGGAAACTAGAAAGAAAAAGAAATCCTTGGATTACAAAAGGACTAATCAAATCGGTAATTGAAAAGAATAGATTGTATAAGGAGATGTCTAAAAACCCAGGTAATGTGGATATCCTGAATAAATTTAAAAAGTTCAAAAATAAACTCGAGTTATTGATAAGACACGCGAAAAAATGCTATTACAGACAAGAAATAGAAAAAAAACAAAAATTACTCAAAAGGACTTTGGAATTTTGTAAATCGTTCTAAGACTGGGATCCAACCCATCACTAAGATAAGGAATGATAATGAAGCCATCTTGACAGAAAAAGCGTTGATAGTCGAAGAATTCAGTAAACATTTCACGAACATAGGCGAAAAGTTGACGGGACTAATCGAATACAGGAAAAATGGGAGAATGAAGGTTAACCAACAGAGAAATAATGGTTCCATCGTGATTCTGGAAACAGATGAAGATGAAGTCATGAAAGTGATTAAGGAACTCAAGAATAATAAGTCCCCAGGCCATGATGGACTTAAGGCAGAAATTTTCAAGGATAATTCGAGTTACCTCTCGGCACCCATTAGTCATTTGATAAACCTTAGTATTAAGAACGGAACTTTTCCAGATACCTTGAAAAAAGGGGTTATAACTCCAATCTACAAAGGAGGTGATAGACTAAATGTGACAAACTACAGACCAATTACTTTAACATCATCATTAGCAAAAATATTCGAAAAAATCCTGAAAGTACGAATAATTGGTTTCCTAGATAAATACAGGCTGCTATCCGAAAAACAGTTTGGTTTCCAAAAAAACAGATCGACCCAAGATGCCATTGCAAACCTGATCTCAAGAATATCTGATTCGATGGATAAAAATATACCGACTCTAGGAATTTTTATAGACCTAGCTAAAGCTTTCGATACTGTCAACCATGAAGAACTGCTTAAGACATTGGAATGCATGGGATGGAGAGGAGTTGCTTATAAACTGTTCGAAAGCTACTTAAATGGAAGAAGACAATCAGTCAAAATTGGAGACTCAACTAGCCAAGAAACAACTGTTGCCCATGGTGTACCGCAGGGGACAGTGCTTGGACCGATTTTGTTCCTCTTGTATATGAATGAACTTTTTTCTATAGACCTGGACGCCGACATTATTAGCTTCGCAGACGATACAGCAGTCCTTATCAAAGCTAATACATGGGATGAATTGAAGATAAAATCACAGGATATTTTTCTGAAAGTCATGGAATTTTTTGCACTGAAAAAAGTTAAAATAAATATGGATAAAACAAAATTAATGAATTTTACCAGCTATAGAAATGGTCTTCCAGGGTACAGGGAGCTCAAGGTGCAGTTTAATGACAGAATTCTTTCAATTACTTCAACTGATAAAATAAAATATTTGGGGGTCATATTGGACAATCATTTGAGATGGGCAGCACACTCTGAATATGTTATATGTAAAATCAGGAGTTTGATTGGAAAGTTCAAGTACTTGAGGAATATATGTGAAGAAAATGAACTTAAAAAAATATACTACGGGTTGGTAGAGCCTCATTTGTCGTATGGGGTACTTGTATGGGGGGGCTTGGCTGACTGTTACTATAAACATGTAGAGATAATACAGAAATGGATCCTTAAAATAATGTATAGAAAAAAACTTACCTTTCCCACGGAAGAACTGCTCGACATGGCGGGAATGTTCACCTTACGTCAACTCTATGCTCGGGCTTTGCTGATGTATCAATTTGACCAAAATAAAAAGATACCTGAAAATAGGAGATATATAGATTACAACTTGCGAGAGAAAACTCATTTGAAAGTGCCTCATATGAAGAAGACCTTGGGACAGAGAACATTTACTTACCTTGGTCCACTACTATATAACGAACTACCTCACAATATGAAGAGTCTCAGATCATCACAAACATTTAAAAAATCAATAAAGCATTGGATATGGCAACGAGGAAGAGTAGAATTTAATGAATTTTTGAATAGGAGGAATTTTTGTTGATTGATGGACGAACTGGAATGAATCACTCAATCACTGAAACACTGATTTCTTTTTGTCGAATTATGGAATGGTAGCGGGAAAGGAATGATAAGCAAATCTCACATACAAGTAATCACTTTTGTGAGACTGCTTACATAAATATTGTTATTATCATTTATTTGTTCACTTGAGACATTTTTTGTTGTTCAATTTGTAACTAAATATTTTTGGAATAAATAAAATATTATTATTATTATTTCTTCATCGGTCTCCCGTTCTCAGCGTGAGCTGGTATTTCTTCTATGAACCAGTGAAAAAACATTTCAGTTCCTCCCACTAGTTCAGGAATTTCCGCACGATGTGACAGGTTTGCAATGCTACAGCCTGTTGTGCATATCCCGCGATCCTCTGGGATAATTCGATCTTTTGAAGATTCCTCTTGAATGATTTTGACATGACTCCCTCAGCCGAAATCACCAATGGTATAATAGTGACTTTCGACAATTGCCACATATTCTTCAGTTCTATTGCCAAGTTCTCGTATTTCGTTATTTTTTCGGACTCCGTTTTTCCGATGTTATGGGTCAATGGTACTGCCACATCAATTATCACCCCATACTTCTGATCCTTCTCAATGAACACTAGGTCCGGTCTATTGTAGTCCACTGTTCTATCCGTTGTTATGGGTCTGTCCCAATAGAGAACCGCTGCGTCCGTTTCCAACACTGCTGCTGGTTGATACTTATAATATGGTGGACAAGTATCCAAAAAACCATGCCGAAGAGCCAACTGCTGGTGAACAATTTTTGCCACTTGGTTGTGTCGGCCCAGATATGCGTTGTCGGCAAGAACTCGGCAGCCGGCGATGACATGTTCTATAGATTCGCCAACTGCGCCGCACTTCCTGCATTTGTCCTCCACGTTAAGCTTCAAACAGTGTTTCTCGTAGTTGCGAGTTCTTATAACTCGATCTTGGATAGCCGTCAGAAATCCCTCAGTTTCAGGATACAAGTGTCCCGCATTCAACCATGACAAAGAAGCTAATTTATCGACATTTTCCCCCTCAAGGTGTTTGGGAAATCTGCCGTGCAGAGCTTGCTCACGCCATATACTTATATCTTCGCTTCTCGTGGTGATATCGAATGTCAATTCTCTGTGTTGTAGGTTCAGAGGTGTGTATCCCTTATCCTCTGTTGTCACCAATTTCATCAGGCTATCTTCAGACTCGAGCAGTCGCTGCCTCAAGTTTTTCTCCTGGGTTCTGCAGAGCTTATAGATGTTCAACAGACCTCGTCCGCCATCTCTTCTGGGTAGATAAAGCCTCTTCACCGATGCGTTGGTGTGCAGACATCGGAACTTTGTCATTAGGCGACGGGTGAGTCGGTCCAACTCATTCAGATCAGCGTCTGACCACCTCAAGACTCCGAAAGTGTAGGTCAGAGCAGGCGTAGCCCATGAGTTCAAGGCATCGATCTGGTTTCTAGCAGACAGCTTGGTGTTGAGCACTTTGGTTACCCTGCACTTATATTTCGCAGTGAACTCAGCTTTCAAACGGGTGTGGTCAATCCGTTGATTTTGAGGAATGCCAAGATACTTGTAGGTCTCTTCTGGCAACATACTGTGGATATCCTGAAATTGTTCCCGAGTATCCTCCATTTTACCCTTCCTGATGTTGACTATGGCGCATTTGTCGACCCCGAAAGACATGTCAATGTCTTTGCTGAAGGAGCGCACTATATCTATCAGCGAGTGAAGTTGTTTTTGGTTCTCGGCGAATAGCTTCAGATCATCCATATACAGTAGATGGGTAAGTTTTCGCGGATTCCTCATTGCTGGTCTGTACCCTATGTTGGTGTTTTTCAAAAGAGTAGAAAGAGGATTAAGTGCCATACAAAACCACATCGGCGACAGGGCATCTCCCTGAAATATCCCCCTCGATATTTTTACGGTTCCAGCATTGATGTTGTTTATAAGAATATTTGTTTTCCATGTACTCATTAGATGTTGGAGCACGGCTTTCATTTTCGGGCAGATCTTATAAATCTCCAGTACTTTCAGAAGCCAGTCGTGGGGCACCGTATCGAAGGCCTTCTGATAGTCGATATAACAAAGACTTAAATTCCTCCTTCTCGCTTGGGCTTGCTTTAGCACTATAGCGTCTATAGTGAGTTGATGTTTACATCCTGCAGATCCTCGAGAGCAGCCTTTCTGTTCTTCTTCCAATATATTATTGGCTTCACAATGACGATATATCGCGTTATTTACAAGTGACGTGAACAGCTTGTACACCACTGACAAACACGTTATTGGTCTGTAGTTTTCTGGATTGTTGCGGTCTCCTTTTTTATGGAGCATGTAGGTATTGCCCTGAGTGAGGAAAGCTGGAATTTTGAAGGGGTCTTCTAGCGCTTCCGAAAAACATCTAGCCAGACTTGGGAAACATGCTGGGAATTGTTTAACCCAGAAGTTGTGAAGTCGGTCGGGTCCTGGCGCCTTCCAGTTACTAGTGTTTTTGACAATATTTGAAATTTCTTCGACTGTAAAAAGATCAGTCTTCATCTCAACGATTTCTGAGGCCTGTTGTTCAATGTCCGTAAGCCAGCTAGTATTCCTCTGAAGTTGACCACTCTTCGATCATAGGGAACTCCAATATTGCCGAAATTCGTCATTGTTGATGTCAGCTTGCTGATTGGAGGAGACTTCGGAGGGCTTTTCAAGACTTCTGAAGAACTTCTTTCTGTCTCTCGCATATTCAGCGTTTTGTTGTTTTCGCTTCGTTAACTCATTGTATCTTCGCAGGCGAGCACCTTTGGCTTTAGATTGTTGTCTCAAGCGATCTTTCAGATCAACTATCAACTCCCTACGTCGTGGAGATTCCAGGTTCAGCCCTGCGGATGTGGCTATTTTTCGCACTTTGTTCAATACTTTACGCGATTTATTATCCTTCAGGAACTCATCCAAGACATCAACTTTTCCTCGAAGTTTATCGACGTCCTGCATTAATCTTCTTTTCCAGGCAGGAGTTTGATTTTTAACTTTCTGTTCACTAGTGCTGGGGATGTAGATCTTTTGCCCGTTTTGTCCGATTACTGTGATGGCAGCACAGTACAGAGATAAGTGGACTTGTTCCAACGTCCATTGAGTGCCCAGATGTTCCGCCAATATTTCGTTGAGCCTCTCGATGTTATTTTTGGCCGTAGAGTTGAAGTTCAATTTTGGAAGGATGGGGCGGTTGAGCGGATCAGTAGATTCGTATTGCGCCAGGTTACTATGGAAGGTGTCATATAGTTGGCGATATTGTGGGGAGTCTTGGTGAGCAGTTCGTGTGACAGACAGGTCCCTCGGCGTATCTGCTGGTCCCTCCAGCGGCTCGGTGGGTTCTTCATTCTGACTTCCGACAATCTGTTCTTGATTGATTGTGTAGCCCATTTCTCTCTTGATCTCATCTAGTTCCTGTCTTGTCAAGTAGCCTTTTCGAACAATAACATTTTTACGATCCGCAATGTTCCCTTCCGTTAGCTGAAGTTCTGGATGTCTCTTGGTGAATTCAGTATAGAGGGAGTATCTCCATCCAGGAAGTGGTTTGTCATCGCAATTGTTCACGTAGTAAAAAGCTCGCATCACTTCAACATTCATTTCGCGGCTCCACTTGATACGTGCGTTGCGAGCTCCCCTGCGGGCAGTCCTCCTCACGGTGGTCGAGCCAGCAGGTGGAGTGGCATTTTGATCTTCTGCCACGTTTTGGGATTCCACTTCCCGATGTTCTGGTGGAGCTGTATTTTGTTGTATGACAGGAGCCCGCTTCCTCAGCACCCTGCCACCGACGGATCGCATGCTGTCATGCCCAGCGTCGGCTCCGGACATGCCCTGGCGCTCCCCAGGCAGCGACTCTTTTCCGAGGCTTAATGATTTCACCATTTTCATGGGTTTGCCACCATTTACCCTTGGTGGCCCAGGTAACTCGGGCCGTGGGGACGTCACCCCCCATGTGGCATGGCAGAAACCAGACCACACCCGTGCGGGTTATTATTATTTTTTTTTTTTTTTTTTTTTTTTTTTAACGTCCGTGTGAGGGGAAAACCCTTTATGGGCACCGAGAGGGTCCGCACTCTCGGTAGTGTGAGAATCCAAGATCTTGTTTGGTTACTCACTAAAAACCCCTCACACTTAAATGGAGGAGTTCTTCATCCTGCCCTCGTAGCGTCCCTTAACAAAAGAGATGAGCTGCAAGTGGCTTCTAGAGTTCATGGGACCTGATGATATGAAGTGACCCGAGCAACACTGCTTTCTGCATTCTGTGCGCCAATACCTCGGCCAGTGATCTACAGGCCGGAATAATCTTCAATTCATCCACGTAGTTGGCTCTCATTCCACCGAGACATCCTATGATTAGTACGACCATCCTAACTTTATGACCTGGGTATAAAGTTCCAAGCTCGAACATAAGATCTTTGTACTTTTGCCTCTTCTGTTCTTCTTTCATCACAACATTATTTTCAGCAGGGGAGGAGAATTCCACGACAAATAACTCCTTCAGCTCCTTGTCCAGAAGAAGTATGTCTGGTTTAACAGCATTGATCTGTCGTGTTGTTGAGACAGGATAGTTCCATTATTTCCATTATTATTATTATTATTATTATTATTATTATATGAATTTGTAACATGTGTCAACATCCCTATTGCCTCAGCAGCTGATTTAGTCCATCCATTCATAGTATTTTTTCTAACAGTTACATCATCGTACCATTTGTCAGTTTAATTTTCCATTGTCGATTAGCTTTGAAGAACAGTCGTAGTGAGGTTATTTATTTTTCGCCTCGTTTTGATATCCGTTAATGAAAAAGGCGTACAGGGCTCTAACTTGCACTATTGGAAACTAACTGTTAATCATAAAAGAGCTCTCTTGGAGAGAAGAATGGACTGCTGAACCAATTCCTATCACAACGAGAATTATAGAAAACATGTTTGTATGAGATAGAAACAAGACCACAAAGTAAACACTGAAGGAATGGTACTTACTTGGTCTGGCTTGAAACGATGTATCTGCTGGTTTCCTGGTCTTGTGTAGTTGTATTTTGAGTTCTTATCGCACGGAACGAATTCACGATACGAAACTAACAGGTTCCGGCATAGGAAAGAATATGAGGTGAACTCTGATAGGGTGACGAACTGATGGCGCTGTATGTGGTCGATGCTAGATAAGTGGCAGAAGTGTGATGAACAATAACAGGTAGAATCTTTTGTGGGGTTCTAGGTGAGTCCTCTTAGAACTTCAGATCACAGAGAATGAGAGAAAGTGGGTAAATCAGAGAGCTTTAGGTCTTCATTGTAACCGACAAAGTCCATACGCTGTATGAACTTTGTGGTATTAAAAATGAAAATATGAATGTTGAACACCAACCATTTACTATACTTGTACAGCTTTAAGAACCACCTTGGCAAGTTTTATCGAACACCATCTTGTATATCATGCGATTTGTTGGAGAGTCATCGTTATTTTTCTCGATTGGAAAAAAATCCACCAGACAAGCATCATGGCAATCCCAAAAAACTGAAGCAAGAACTTTTCCAGCAGATTTTTGGACACGAAACTTCTTAGGTCTTGGAGAACCAGAGTGTCGCCATTCCATCGATTGTTGCTTTGTTTCTGGATCGTAGAAATGCACTTAAGTCTCATCCATAGTAACAATTCGGTTTAAGAAGTCTACATCGTTTTCAAATGGAGCACAGATCGAACGCGATGCTCCTATCCTTGAACGCTTTTGGTCAACATTCAAACATTTGGGGATGCATTTTGCAGACATTTTTCTCCTGTCCAAATTGACGTGAACTATATGATCAACGTGTTCGTATGAAATCTTCAGTGCTTCAGGTATCCGTTTTAGTCCAATTCGACGGTCTGATAAAATCATGTCATGAACTGACTGCATCGATATTTTCGGAGACATCTTAAATGGAAAATTTACCTCTTTTGAAGCTTGCAGTCCAATTTTTTACGGTCGCATACAGGGGCATTGATCACCAAGGGTATTAAGCATATGTTCGTAAATCTGCTTACCTCTTAACCCTTTTGAATACAGGTACTTGATGATGGCTCGATACTCCAATTTTTCGATTTTTATAATTTCGGTGGACATCTTTTTTTTTAATTTATTTACTTAGAAATATGTGTGAAAAACCAACTTGTTAGTTTTGTCAGTTTCCATGTTTTACCGATGAGAAACGAGTGTTGCTAAGGAAACTTCCTCACTAAAAATGGAATCAGTGAAATGGTCAGGTAATTTTGACATGATTGGGTAAAATTGTTTCATTATGCACAAATTGACAACATTTGAATGGTTGATAGAACGGTCAAAAAGTTTTCCCATAAATGGATGGAATAGATACCTCGTTCTATTGGAACAAATAAATCTTTCACAATTAATTTTATTTATTTCCTTTGGTTTAGACTGTAGAGTAGGTAAAGAGGAATTATTCATAAATCTCCGTAAGATATAAATGTGTTACATGGTGTCTATCAATAGTACATTAATATTCAAAGGAAGAATCCCACAGTTTTATTTATAAGCTGTTCACTAATTCTCTCACTAAACATCCATTCCAATCAGCAATATTCGACTCTTCACACTATAAATCTTGGAAAGTTCCCAAACATCCCAAAATCGTATAATGAGTAGTAAATTTACAATTCCGATGAATCCATTCATAACTGGAGATATAATTGGATTAAGGCTGAAGCTATGCCTTTGACCCCCATGGGACCTGCCGTTAACCCAGAATTCAATTTGAATAAACGCATACGGTATTATGTATTTTGATATTGCCACAAGATCTCTCCGAAGAATTTCTCTACTCTAGGAAAACACTGGGTGCAGCAACATTCTTCTTGATCAAATAATGTCATTATTTACATTTGAGAACGCATTTTGCGGGAATATCTTTATACAATATGTATTATATCGTTCAGCTTTCAAGTTCATTGACAATAATTGTGAACTCTCATTTGAATCTCGCTGAATGGATTACAAGATAAGTGGAACTTTCATTATAACAGTCAATTGTATCTCGATTGATCGAGTGATGTGATAAATAAATTTGTCTAAGACTGGAGGCATAAGGTGATATTGATTAATAGAGGTAATATCAGAAGGAAATCAGTCTAATGAAAGTAACATAAGTATATAATTTAATAGATAAAGGACTATTTAGAAAGTTCATCAAGATTCTTTAATAAAAACATAATATATGAATGCAATAGATAAACGATTAACTTGGCTGATTTGAGTATCAATCAAGCTGAAGAGGAATTGCTTGGCTGATGGAAGTGTATACTGATTTGAATAAAATGAAAATGAAAGGAAAATTCTACAAGAATAGAAATGTTAGAGCCTGATTCATAGGTCTAAATGGTGGGTTCGCATCTGAATTGGGTCCAATTAACTGTCACCGTCCCTAAATAAAGAAGAACAGAATAACTCTATCGCGATCTGTATTTTTTCTATGACTCCAAACCCCAAACCCGTGCGGGGTACCTAGATAGGGAGAGACAACCCCGAGCTTAATGGGTACCGTAGGTACAATCCTGAGTGTAGTATTCCAGTATTGATTTTGGTTCTTCATTATTGGGAGAATGTAACAAAATACTTACTGTCAAATAGTAATCATGGCCTGCCTACCTAATGGAAATATATATATATATATATTCTTTTGAAAGAGAGTAATACATGAAAATGAATTCTTCCATCAGTGTGTCGACTAATCATATAAACATAAGAAATGAGAAACACACTATGTTTTATATTTTATTCTGTCGGCGATCGATTTCGGTCAGTAGACCATCATCAGGCCAGCTGAAATAATAGTTAATAGTCAAAAAATAACATATATCATTCTCCTTATATTTTCCGTAAGAGCATTGAACGGAACTGTATTTAGGTTATGAAATCGACTAAAGCCGAATTTTCGCGTGACAATATTTTAAAACTATTTCGTCCGTTTTGAAATATTCGTGTTTTCGCGTCGAACTGGTGACGTCACGCACCAAATGGTTCAAAATAATTTGAAGCGGTTTGAAAGCAGCTAGTGGAATAGTTCGAACTGCAGTTTGAAGTTTGGAATCAGCTGATTGAAGAATATGGGTTATGTTTGTTGGATTTATTTTGTAGTATCCGTGGTTTTCACCGTTTTTATTTTGAATATTATTTAAATATGACAGCTTTGTTTTTAGAATGCATTGTAATGTAACCTGTGAAATAATAAATCACTTCGAGTAGGGCACACCTTTATTATAGAATTCTGAAATACATATATTGTAATTATTTAGTTTTGAAAATGTATGTTCAAATTTTTGAAATTGATTTCAAGGCTTCTCCTCTTGATTCAACCAATATGAATATTGAATATATTTTTTTCAACAAGTCGTTAATCAGGACGAGAACATTCGATCATTCAAAAACTGATTGGCGTCAAATTTGAAAATACAAGATTCAATAATAATATGCAAATAAACACACCTAAAATTATAAATATTTTTATTATTATGCATGTGCGTGTATCGTGTTTCTAACTTTTAAATTCATAAATTCAATTGACATTTCTATGATGACGTCACCGTTTTGAAATTGTGGCATTTTAGCGATGCATGAACTAGTGACGTTTACTTCGAAATGTTTTTGAAATAGTTTTGAACCGTGATTCACGCGAAAAAATGGCTTAAAAAAGGCAGAAATGTGCAACGTACCGTCAATCGAAGTAGCTATAGAAGACGGTGATTCTTTCATCAAAGGATAGGTATCAACAGTATTGAAATTTATCTCTATCCTCAAATATCTTTATAATAATATTCAATTTTCTCAATCAAAAACTATCTGAAGCGGCGTGAATTCATCTGACGATGGTGAAAGGAAAAGGGGGGGGGGAAGGGAAGTGGGAATTGCATGAAAGACAGGATGTGATGTGTCAAAATTTCACCGGGAATATTTAAACATTAAGTCGATAAGTGAAAGGGGGTTATGAGCTTGAAAATGTTTTTCGAAGTATTAAAATCTAATGTGTTATTTAAAAGATGGATGTCATTTTTTCTCTTCAATATCTCAAGTTGTTCGAGAAGTGTTGTTTTAAAATAATTACCTTCAGCATGTAAAATTTCAAGGTTTTCAAAACTCGTTTTATGTTCATGTTCTATTAAGTGTTCTCCTAGGGCTGAGTGAGGTCTGTTTTTCTGGTGTTCATCAAATCTTTTTTTCATGTTGCGGGTTGTCATACCTATATAAAAGGATTCGCAATCTGTACATGATATTTTATATACTCCGCTGATTTGTTCTTTACTGGTTTTAACTCTGCAGTTAACTAGCATATTTTCCAGGGTTTTATGTCGTTTATTTGACAAGTCGAAATTATATTTTTTAAGTGATATTGATAATTTATGGTTTAAGTTTATAAAAAAGGGTGTCGAAACGAAATGTCTTTCAGTCAGAATATGTGGGTAAATCGTGTTAATAATTAATTTCCTCTTTATAGATCTTAAAATGTTGTCTAAAAATTCTTTCTTATATTGATTGTTGTTTCCAATTTGATAAATGGTTTTTAGTTCCTTGTTATAATTCTCTTCAGATAAAGGAACATTAAGTAGTCTTCTGAATAAAAATGTGAAGGCTGCTTTCTTTGCAGGGGGTGCATGGTATGAACTATATGGAATGATGGAATCAGTTTGTGTGGGTTTCCTGTAAATGTCGAACGAAAAAACATTATCATTGTTCAAGGTGATAGTTAGATCGAGGAAATTGATAGAATTTGAATTTGATTTCTCCAAAGAGAATTTAACCTTAAATTTGGAATTTATGAGGTCGAAAAAGTTGGTAAGTTCCAAATTAGTGCCTGACCATACACAAAAGATGTCATCCACATATCTCTTCCATAAAATGATATTGTTACTACCCGTTAACTTCATAATTTGTTTTTCTACTTTGTCTATATATATGTCTGCTATAAGTCCACTGGATGGTAGACCCATTGGCAAGCCGTCTTTCATTGAATAGACTGAATCATTAAAAGTGAAAAAGTTCTGCTCTGTAACCAATTGACAAAGTTTCATAATATTATTTATGTCTGTAGAGTCTAGATTATTGTCAGATCCACTGTATTCAACCAAACATTCTTTTATCAAACTAAGTGATTCCGCTATTGGAACATTGGTATATAAATTAACGATGTCAAATGAAACAAGAGTGTAAACTCTACTGGAATCCAGTTTAGTCGTCTCAATACTTTTAATCAACTCTAAAGAATTCTTAATCGAAAAAGTTGATCTATATTTAAGTTTATTAATAAAAAAGCGGTTGATAAATTTAGAAATTTTATGACATGGCGAGGAAACTGTGGAGGTTATAGGTCTTATGCTTTTATCAGGCTTATGCATTTTTATCAGACTATATAATCTCGGAAGAAGAGGATTTTTTTCTTTCATGGAATGAATTGTTTCACCGTACTTTTGGAGGGTTGGAAGAGTTTTCTTTATAGTTTCGTTAACATTACTACAATATTTCAAAAAAGGGTTTTTTCTGCATTCTGTTATTTCATTGTCTTCAAAAAATTTGAGTGACTTATCAATATATAATTTCCTATCTAACAAAACCAAACCTGCGTTTTTATCTGCTTTGGTCATTATGAGATTGTTTTCATCAATTTTCTTCTGCAATTTCTTAGTAGTTTTTTGTAAAAAGATGTTCAGTTTGAGCTGTTCGCGGTTGCACACCTCTACCTTTTTGTCTTTGAAAGATTTTAGGGTTTCTGCTATGTCCTCCGCAATTGAACCATAATATGGGCTGCTCCTAGTCTGCACTTCAATGTCAATAGCAGTCTTGAAAACATCTAATGAACGGGGTATTGGAGAAAATTTATGTCCTATATTAAGAATCTTTATTTCATCCTCGTCTAGATTCACGTTGGTGAGGTTGGTAAATCTGCTATGGAATATATGATAATTCTGTCCTGATGTATTAGTGCTGTCTGGGATTATTGTTGTTTGTGTTCGTAGAAGATTTCTCTTATTATCTATCAGTCTTTTGAGTTTTAAACGTCTCTTTTGATCTGATTCGTAATTGTTGTAGTAAATTTCTTCTTCCAGATTTATTTTATATATATATATTTACATACAATTGAATATGAAATACTCGTCAACAATCTGGAAGAAGAAATTTACTACAACAATTACGAATCAGATCAAAAGAGACGTTTAAAACTCAAAAGACTGATAGATAATAAGAGAAATCTTCTACGAACACAAACAACAATAATCCCAGACAGCACTAATACATCAGGACAGAATTATCATATATTCCATAGCAGATTTACCAACCTCACCAACGTGAATCTAGACGAGGATGAAATAAAGATTCTTAATATAGGACATAAATTTTCTCCAATACCCCGTTCATTAGATGTTTTCAAGACTGCTATTGACATTGAAGTGCAGACTAGGAGCAGCCCATATTATGGTTCAATTGCGGAGGACATAGCAGAAACCCTAAAATCTTTCAAAGACAAAAAGGTAGAGGTGTGCAACCGCGAACAGCTCAAACTGAACATCTTTTTACAAAAAACTACTAAGAAATTGCAGAAGAAAATTGATGAAAACAATCTCATAATGACCAAAGCAGATAAAAACGCAGGTTTGGTTTTGTTAGATAGGAAATTATATATTGATAAGTCACTCAAATTTTTTGAAGACAATGAAATAACAGAATGCAGAAAAAACCCTTTTTTGAAATATTGTAGTAATGTTAACGAAACTATAAAGAAAACTCTTCCAACCCTCCAAAAGTACGGTGAAACAATTCATTCCATGAAAGAAAAAAATCCTCTTCTTCCGAGATTATATAGTCTGATAAAAATGCATAAGCCTGATAAAAGCATAAGACCTATAACCTCCACAGTTTCCTCGCCATGTCATAAAATTTCTAAATTTATCAACCGCTTTTTTATTAATAAACTTAAATATAGATCAACTTTTTCGATTAAGAATTCTTTAGAGTTGATTAAAAGTATTGAGACGACTAAACTGGATTCCAGTAGAGTTTACACTCTTGTTTCATTTGACATCGTTAATTTATATACCAATGTTCCAATAGCGGAATCACTTAGTTTGATAAAAGAATGTTTGGTTGAATACAGTGGATCTGACAATAATCTAGACTCTACAGACATAAATAATATTATGAAACTTTGTCAATTGGTTACAGAGCAGAACTTTTTCACTTTTAATGATTCAGTCTATTCAATGAAAGACGGCTTGCCAATGGGTCTACCATCCAGTGGACTTATAGCAGACATATATATAGACAAAGTAGAAAAACAAATTATGAAGTTAACGGGTAGTAACAATATCATTTTATGGAAGAGATATGTGGATGACATCTTTTGTGTATGGTCAGGCACTAATTTGGAACTTACCAACTTTTTCGACCTCATAAATTCCAAATTTAAGGTTAAATTCTCTTTGGAGAAATCAAATTCAAATTCTATCAATTTCCTCGATCTAACTATCACCTTGAACAATGATAATGTTTTTTCGTTCGACATTTACAGGAAACCCACACAAACTGATTCCATCATTCCATATAGTTCATACCATGCACCCCCTGCAAAGAAAGCAGCCTTCACATTTTTATTCAGAAGACTACTTAATGTTCCTTTATCTGAAGAGAATTATAACAAGGAACTAAAAACCATTTATCAAATTGGAAACAACAATCAATATAAGAAAGAATTTTTAGACAACATTTTAAGATCTATAAAGAGGAAATTAATTATTAACACGATTTACCCACATATTCTGACTGAAAGACATTTCGTTTCGACACCCTTTTTTATAAACTTAAACCATAAATTATCAATATCACTTAAAAAATATAATTTCGACTTGTCAAATAAACGACATAAAACCCTGGAAAATATGCTAGTTAACTGCAGAGTTAAAACCAGTAAAGAACAAATCAGCGGAGTATATAAAATATCATGTACAGATTGCGAATCCTTTTATATAGGTATGACAACCCGCAACATGAAAAAAAGATTTGATGAACACCAGAAAAACAGACCTCACTCAGCCCTAGGAGAACACTTAATAGAACATGAACATAAAACGAGTTTTGAAAACCTTGAAATTTTACATGCTGAAGGTAATTATTTTAAAACAACACTTCTCGAACAACTTGAGATATTGAAGAGAAAAAATGACATCCATCTTTTAAATAACACATTAGATTTTAATACTTCGAAAAACATTTTCAAGCTCATAACCCCCTTTCACTTATCGACTTAATGTTTAAATATTCCCGGTGAAATTTTGACACATCACATCCTGTCTTTCATGCAATTCCCACTTCCCTTCCCCCCCCCTTTTCCTTTCACCATCGTCAGATGAATTCACGCCGCTTCAGATAGTTTTTGATTGAGAAAATTGAATATTATTATAAAGATATTTGAGGATAGAGATAAATTTCAATACTGTTGATACCTATCCTTTGATGAAAGAATCACCGTCTTCTATAGCTACTTCGATTGACGGTACGTTGCACATTTCTGCCTTTTTTAGTCGATTTCATAACCTAAATACAGTTCCGTTCAATGCTCTTACGGAAAATATAAGGAGAATGATATATGTTATTTTTTGACTATTAACTATTATTTCAGCTGGCCTGATGATGGTCTACTGACCGAAATCGATCGCCGACAGAATAAAATATAAAACATAGTGTGTTTCTCATTTCTTATGTTTATAAGAGTAATACATGCTTTTTTCTTAAATCAAACAATATATGGCATAAGGCATGTGTGAAGAAATGGCGACAAGGAACAGATTGTATGAAAAAACAATCTGTTTCCCGATCCAAATCTTAGTGTTAGCAGAGGGAATGTGAACGGGGTACCATACAATTTTGCGTATGACACACGAGAACAGATAAAAACCTCTGAAAAAACTCTGTCTCCCCGTATATGTGTAGTGATGCTGAATTTGTTCAAATGATATCCATGTTACAGAGCTTCTTGTACTTGATGAAAACAAGCTTTTTCATCGATCTGGATGGAAGTATCTTGAAAATATATCTGTTACAAGAACAAAGAAGAAAACCCGAGAAAGACGAAGTTAAAAAATACTTCACCTGATAAAAAAACCCCTTTTCACGAAGTCCTAACTCTCTCTTGGATCGGGAGGATCTTTCGATCAGGTCCGATCCGATCTTCCAAGTGATGATTCTTCTGTTCTTCAGGTGTTCGAGGAACGCTACAGGGTACAGGCCCCTTTTATTGGGGATCATCTCCCATAGATTTAAAGTGGTTATTTTATCGAAAAATTAGCAAAAAAGCATGATACACATAAAATGAAAGCAAATTTCATCAGCTTTCTGCATTTCTAATAATATACAGGACGTTCCATTTGAAATGAACAACTTTCAGTCACTTTTTCAAGCTATTAAAAGAACTGTATTTTTTACCACCCTGTATTGAAGTTATAAAGATCAGGCTGTTTTTTTGGAAGCATTCATGTATCACCTAACTTCAAACCAAATTTCAATGCTATAGTGTTCCTCAACCCAAAGTTATCAGCATTTTAGAGGTCATGATTTCTGGTGAAAAAAACTGAAATTAACTAACTTCAAACCAAATTTCAATGCTATGGTGTTCCTCAACCCAAAGTTATCAGCATTTTAGAGGTCATGATTTCTGGTGAAAAAAACTGAAATTAATTTATATTTCGAAAACGGCAACAGATAGGAAAATGTTGAGAAGAGTTGTCGGAAAGTTGTTGGAGATTCCAAAAATAATATCTATAATATACCAGAACCATCAGGTGTTCCATTTGAAAAGCAAAGTTTCCACTACTTTCCGATATAAATGGCAACACCGCATCGACGAAAATATTTCAGTTGGTAAGAAAATGTCCGATTATGCAGTCCATTAAATTTTCAAACCGATCCGATGTCTGGTTCACCAGAGACGTCTAATGTGCCATCCACAGTGAATCACCCTGTATAATAGTTATTTTTGTACAAGTGTCAAAATAACTTGACTTTCCTTTATCACTATACAGGGTGTTTCACCATAAACTGGACAAACATATATAGCCGTGTAGATGACAACGAGAAAGTCATTTTTGCCCTATGACATATACCCTGTTTTCGACGCATAAGCGAGATAAGGATGTTCAATGTCAACTTTGAGCAATATTCTGATGACTGTTGTGAGTTACGCGTGATATTTGAAATAACGGTTTCTAGTCACATCTCAGTATTTTTGAGGGGTCAATTGAATTGTGGTGTAGAATTTTGAGAAAAAAATTCAATATGGCGGAAAACCTGAAAAGTTGGAATTTTTTTTTCTCGGTTGCTAATTTGGAAAGCATAATCTCAACGTACTCAATTTTCTAAAATTTTCCGTAAAAAAAATTTTTCAAAATTCGAACTCAACTTTTTTTTTACATGTCTTCAGTGAAAAAAAAATTTCGGCCAAAATTTTTGGATTTTTTCATGGTTGAACTATCTTCAATTCTGAATACTTGGGTGGAAACAGAATGAAAAAATATCAATTGGTTTTCTTTTTGTAGCCTTCCGAAGATTACGCTCGGTGTACTTTCTTAATTTTTATTTGAGAAACTGGAGGCCGTACGGAGGTCAACATTGTGCTGATGGGATGCCAGAATGATCCGGATAAAAATATGAAATTATAAACCAAAAAAATTTTTTTCCAAAAATTTTGGTAGGAATCGAACTCTACGAGTATGAATTGGATTAATTTTAATCCTATAAATCTCCGTTACCAGAGCAACACTAGTTAATCGAGAGTGTAGAGTTCGAACCTTACCAAAGTTTTTTGGAAAAAAATAATTGTTATAATTTAATATTTCTATCTGGGTCGTTCTGGCAGCCCAGCAGCACAATTTTGACCTTCGTACGGCCTCCAGTTTCTCAAATAAAAATTAAGAAAGTACACCTAGCGTAATCTTCGGACGGCTACAAAAAGAAAACCAATTGATATTTTTTCATTCTGATTCCACCCAAGTATTCAGAATTAAAGATTGTTCAAACATGGAAAATTCCAAAAATTTTGGGCGAAATTTTTTTTTCACTGAAGACGTAAAAAAAAGTTGAGTTCGAAATTTGAAAAAAAATTTTCACGGAAAATCTTAGAAAATTGAGAACGTTGAGATTATGCTTTCCAAATTGGCAACCGAGAAAAAAAAATTCCGACTTTGCAGGTTTTCCGCCATTTTGAATTTTTTTTGCAAAATTCTACACCACAATTCAATGGAGCCCTCAAAAATACTAAGATGGGACCAGGAACCGTTATTTCAAATATCACGCATAACCACAGTTCACAGAATATTGCTCAAAGTTAACATTAAGCACCCTGTATCTCGATTATGCGTCGAAAACGGGGTATATGTCATAAGGCAAAAATGACTTTCTCGATGTCAACTACACGGCTATATATGTTTGTCCAGTTTATGGTGAAACACCCTGTATATGCGTGAAAAAAAGTCTCTCTTCCACGGTGAAAAAAAAGGGGAAGAATATTGCACACAATAAACATGAAATACATATTAGGTACTTTTCGAAAGATTTCTTTCAGAATTAATTATTAATAATTCTTGAATCAACTCTTCAAGTAATATTCAACGTTTTCAATCAGGAACAACATGAAATATTTTCAGGAATATACCAGGAGTGTCGAGACATGGGGTCCCCCTATTTTTGAGAGAAATAATCCCATTCAAAGCACGAACAACTCAAATATGATTTTTTGAGATCAAATTAAATTCTGTAGCACTTCCTGTTTCGCCAGAAATGATCTGAGTATCAGTTTTTCACATTTTCGAAATCGAGAGCAAATTCTGAATAGGGCAAAATTTTTGTTGAATTTTTTCTTCCAAAAAATTTTTTTCGAGGATGATGATTTTTACATGTTGAACATTCCTCGCCGATGCCATGTTATCCGAGAAAATGAAATTACAGATTAATTACGATACTTTGCTACCAGCCGCTGTTTGAATGTGTCAAAATCGCTTTTTTTCTATACACATGAGATATATACATATATCTCATGTTTTTAAATGACATCTCTCTATGGGACATTCTGTGCAGCAGATTGTTTCGGAGGAAAGGAATCCTAAGGTTTCCGTAATTTGCCAAATGTGTAATGTGATCTGAATTTCGATTATTTTTTTCAGATTGATCGCATCAGGCCAAAGACCGAACATCAATGCGGAACAAGTTGTATGGCAGCTAGTAAGACTATTCGCATCCCTTGATGACCCGACATTGAAGACTAAAATTGTTAGACTAGTGAAAGCACTCGTAGATTATCAGCCAGATTTCCACAGACTGCTCACCCAGAGGAGGAAATCGTTGGACCAGGCAATACAAGGTACACAAATATTAATTTCGAGAATGCCTGCTTGATGAACTTTTCCTATCATCAATTGAGCTTGAATTGTATATTGAGGTCCGAAGAAACTTGTTTTTCATTCTCCGAAATTCGGCTTTGTAGAGAAGACATACCCCCTAAAAAAAACTGAGTGGGTGCGTGCCTTGCACGATTTATTGGTCTATACCAATAAATCGTGCAAGGAATGTGAACACCTCAAATTTGTTATTTCTTGATGGCAACTGACTAACTACATTTTGGAAATCATTCAAGCAAAAATTTTGAGAATGCGATATTTCGTAGCTATACTTAACACTAAGTTTTGTTTCATGTGGAGGATTAAAATGTTTTCTTGATCATTTTTTTTTGGTTAAACACCTTCCAGAAGCGAAATCAACAACTATATCAATATAAAAATTCTATCCAAGTGTAGAACGGCAATCAAATTTGTCCCCAACTTTGTTTATTTCATGACAAAATTTACCTATCGAGGATTCAATGAAAAGAATAAAGCAAAACAATAGTAATGATATTTCTTTTAGTCAACGTTTCGGACTTCTTCTCTGTCTTCAAAACTAGTAACAACAACAATATTCGAACTTCCAGCTTGAGGTTTTGACAGTTTCCGTGAGAATCGGTCATGAAAATCAAACATGGATTGATTTTGATAAATTCTTGTTCTCTCTCAATTGTGGGAACCAGGTATGACTCATTTCGGAGGAATTGGTAGAGATGCAGTTAGTGCCAATTACTAATATAATATGAACTCTGATTCCCTCAATTTCCTCTTTTTACCATTAGTTTTTCTGACAAGAATACCTACTTCATTCCAATGAACAAACTCGAAAAAAGGAACTTGAGTATTCTGTCGAAAATAGACCGAAAACAGGTCATCAGACCACATTCTCACTCTGAAGATGGACACACTATCCATTGGAATGAAGCGGGTATTTTTGCCAGAAAAAACTAATGGCGAAAAGAGAAAATTAAAAGAATCAAGAAAAAAATATAGGTATGCTTGATTCATTCATCCATATAGGGATATAACAACGAGGAAATTAGAGAAAATATTGCTAATTGTTGGAAATTATGAGAATATCCGGTAAAAATTCCCAATATTGTACTTTTCTTACACGGGAAAGCTATTCTAACTTGATTTGATAGATACCTATTCATTCCAACATAAATGTAGATAAAATCTACTCGTTTCTATTTACTGAGAAATTATTACAGTGCATATCATTGTAAATACAAGGTTCGTAATTCCTTCGATAATGTGAAATGTGTGAAAGTGAAACTTATAAACAGAAATTAAAGATTTGTGCCACTGCCAAGTTGTGATCATGGATATCCATCGATGATGATAGTCATGAATAGCTCCGTTTACTATTTCTATATAAGTGAAATCTTCTCGTTGAGGAGGATATCAGTAGATGGATTATGTTTCAATTTTCATGCTAAGATTCTTGTCGGTACATGATTAGATCGGAAGCCAACTAAAGAAACTATTAATGAAAAGAAATGAAGGCACCTAGAAATTAAATTTGAATATTTGGTTTATGTGGAATCCTAGACATTTCCCAAAAGACAATTTTTTCTCACAATATGAAAATCTTAAGGAGGAAAATAATATAACGTTTCAAGAAAACGGCACTCAACGTATTTAATTGTTATCATCAACTCAACATCGCGTATTTCCACCCCTATCATGATTGACCCCTTCTCAATGGCACTTTGCAATTGTTCGAAACTAGTAATATCAGAAGGTCGATTTGATAAACGTTGTTGATTTATAAGATCCTATAGGAATTTTATCTCGAAACACATTCAATAAAAATTGCTTTTTGTGGAAATCAAAACTGCATTCATTATAAATGGTAATGCAAAACTCGTCAGGATCAATTTTCTTGAAAAAATTTTAAATAACAAACAAAACTGGAACAATGTGAACTTGTAACGTTTCGGAGTGTTTTCGATAAGGAAATATTTTTCGAATCATAACTGTTCATTTTTAATTCAGAATTATTTTCGTCAAAATGGATGACTTTTGAGAATAACAGAAACACTCTTTGTTTGGAAATTTCCAATATCTACCTCTTTTTCAACAAATTTTGTCGACAATGTTCTACCCCAATTGAGAAGTTTGCAGAATTACTTTCTTCATTCAGCAAAAAGCGGGATGGCGTCTTAATTTATTTCTTCATATCATCATCAGAATCCTCGCATTATTCCAATCCATGTTCAGGCTTTCTTAGTTCCTGAGGTTATCCAGTCATTTGAATAAATTTTAGATATCAATTTGTATGTGTCTGATTTCTGAAGACACTTGTTTCGAAATGGTTCGCACGTTCTTTAACCAAACATTACGATATTGTGCTCACGTAGTAACACTTGTCGTTAAAGCATTCTAGAAATCGATACATGATGATGAGAAAACTTTAATATCAATGTTTATTCGTACAAACACTACAAATAAACTTATTTATGAAAAATTTCGACTTGAAATACTCGATAAATATTCCGAAATATATTTGAGATTCTTGGGCATGGATTTTTGAGATGCAAGAACCATATTTTAGAACTAATACAAAAGTTTATACATGAAAACAATTATGCAAACATAAAAAACTCAAATGTCATCAACTATCATGTTCATGTCGGGCTCCCTGTTTAAGGTTTTTCCAATGTTTCAATGAATATTCAAACATTAGTAATTAAGGAGGAAAACTGTCAAAAAGAGTTCTCCTAACACTATTGTAGGATTTTCAATTAAATATTGGATTTCAGTAATTATTCTCGCTTAGCATTAAATAAATAAACTGCTCCACATGTGTTAGGGATATTGACTTAAATTGCAAAAAAAAAGTTAAAATAAGATTTTTGTGATGAAAATTCATATTAATGTGATTTCAAGTTGCAAATCAATTTCAGCCTGTAAGTCTGCAGCGTATACGAGTGGTTAAGAAAAATCGAGTAAAATAACGAAATTCATGCCTCACCAATAAACGTCAAAAATTACACGAATAAATTCCATTTTTTATTAATTATTCATTTAATCAATCCGAATTTTCATTATTATCTCAATCCATACGCATTTATATCATAATTTCCCTTCATTATATAGCAATAAAATGCGTCACCGGGTATACGTTTCCATATCTCACGATTTCTGTGTATCCATCTCACTTCCTCACCTACCAGTGAACGGCAGAGGCTGGCCTCGCACTTCCTTGTCTAGCGCCTCATTCTACATCACAGGGACCCGATATGACCCCGATAAGAGAAGCCCGCACGCCTAAACGCCAAATATGAAGTTGAGTCTGAGGCAAGCTTCACGCGAATCTAGATATTCCCTAGCGAAGGGCAAACTGCAATTAATCTGCAACAGGAACCCGATATGACCCCGAGAAGCCCGCACGCCTAAACGCCAAATATTAAGTTGAGTCTGAGGCTAGCCTCACAGAATCTAAAAATATTCCCTAGCGAAGGGCATACTGCAATTATTCTGCACTATTCAGATTAACCGCGGGTATTCGGGTCAGTTTTCGAATTGGGTTGGATTTGTAAGAATAGTATTAAACATTTTTCGTGTAGGTTTAGGTTTGTCAGTCTCAGGGTTCGTATGATATCTTTCGAAAATCCTTTCAAATTACTGAATTCAATTACCATCAGAAACCTGAGGGCGAAATGGATTTAGCGGGACCGCGTGGTACGTCACAAATTTCTCAGTTAAAAATGTGGACACTCGAAATACTTGTGATTTTTTTAATTTTTCAGCTAATCAGCTGAGTTTTCGAGTAATTCTTATGGGGATAAATCATATATTTCTTAATTTATCCGACATAACTAACTTGTGTGTATTACATTTTCTGTTCTTTTTATGTGCAATGTACTTACTGTATTTGTATATGAACTGTATGTCTGTAATTGGGCTTAGACCATTTGATTCGTCAGTATAAATAAATGAATAATAATCATCGTAAAATTATAGAGAAGTGGAAGATTTTACTTCATTATCAGAGTGATATAAACTTCAATATTCTCAATTTTCTGGTTAATGAGTGTTTCTTTGTAGACGATGTTCTTGACAAGATCTAAAAATTTAAGAATTTCAACAAGGATGCTTATTTTCTCCAAATTATTTTTTTACGCACCTTTAAAAATGTTTAGTTTTCGAGTAAAATAATTCATCGCTAAAAGTAAATATTTTTCGAAGCAAAATGTTCCTCGAAATAGATAACCTAGACTCTAGAGTATGCTAGCGATGAAGAAATATTCTAATCATCAGTTTTGCAACAGCCATTCTGTCGAAAACGCCATGCCAAGGAAACTTTTTTTTTCTGATGTGCCCCACCACCTCAAACTAGCACGAGCCGCTTCTGCTTGGTGGCCACCTATCTGGAATATTATGTTCCATTTAAAGTTGGCGGACAGCCAATATCAAATAACAGCAATCTGTATCTTACCTCTTGGCTATTGCCTCCATATTTTTTTGAACCTAAATCCTTTTGTTATCGGAATTCTAAACCTAATTTGATCTCAATATTTCAGGACTTGGATGCCATGGATTGATGCAAGATGCCAGTGGCCTGACACACCTACATGTGGCTCTAAAGAACGAGTTAACACGCCACATAGACGCCTACAAAACAGCTTTACATCGCCTAGACGAACTACATCTGGTATCTACAGATTCCAAGAAACCAGTAGACGCATCACATCAAAGACTTTTGAACCTACATCACCACGACGTACAACAGAGACTGATTGACAATAAGACAATTCTGACACTCCTAGACAAACAATCACTGCAACAATTACGACCATTGATAGATACATTAGCAACAAGGGTACAGAACGACAAGGAAGCTTTATTTTGTATATCACAAATCAAAAAGTAAGTGAAACCTTCTGACACATTTTGAGGGTGAAACGACTTGACACATTTTTTTGACAAACAATGTAATTGACTCCTAATTCGGCACACTGAAAGATAAGTATCTGAAGCACCACTTTTTGTTGAACATGTATAGCTCATCATCATCCGCTTTTCATCCAGATCGACAGGCAACTCTCAGTTTTTCTTCTTCTGTAACTCCTTCTCCATGTTGAATTTCTAACACACAAGGTGACCCATTCAAAATGTAAATAATGCCCCAGCACATGAAACGAAAATGGAACATTGTTAATATTGCTTGGCGGTTGCGCCCTCCTTCCAATGCGTGCTAAGTGTTTAACAATTCGAAGAAGAAATTATCAAATATAGCAATACAAACAATTTTCCATTCATAGTCGTCAAGTTGGGACCATGTAATTAACTGGTGCATTTCATTGCGTTTTTGTTTCGTTTTTATTTTCAGATCATTCCTCATCAAATTGTTGTATATTTGCATGGAACTTTCAAAGAGGGATTTTGTTCTTCTGTTTTATGTGTGATAAAATTAGAAATCATGAATTGATGAACAGACGGTTAATCGACAGTTTAGAAAGGTTTTGAGTAATGTCAAATACACTGCGCATAAAAATTAACGCACATTATGGAAATCTCAAATTTATTCTACAACTGATGGTGTTCTCAATGATAATTATTTTTATCAGAATTATGCATGCATATGTTATCCACTTTCAACGTTTTTCTTCCATACAGATGTTTTCTCCCAGCAGGAATAAAAAAAGATGATATTATCAGATTTTGAATGTATTGGCTCCATTCTGAAATCAGTTGTTCTCGATCAATTCTAGTGATCAATAGTTTTTTTTTCGTTTGATTTTCTACACTCGATCGCTATGCAACGCGAAACACGCAATCTGATCCAAGAGGAATGTGCCCAAGTGGTAGTTTTGCGAAAAGAAGGGTGGACATACACAAGAATTGCAGAAAGGTTTGGAGTTTCCCATACAAGTGTGTCCAGAATGTTGCAGCGATTCAGGGAGACAGGTATGAAGAAGAATGAATGAAGACCAGGACAGGGTAGACCACGGGTAACAACTGCCATTCAAGAACGTTACTTGAGAGTTTCTTCGTTGAGACAACGGTTTGCAACCGCTAGCCTCCTTCAAAATCAGCTTGAGCAAACTCATGAGGTGCAAATTGGCACTAAGACAATAATAGACCAACAGCCAGTGACCAATTTTCATATGTCATTTCATAACTCACCAAAATTTACTTGTTTAATATTCAATATCTGCTCGAAAATAAAAACCATTTCTGCCAGCCCATAATGGCCGGAGTAGACTACCATAAGCGCTCAAAGAGGCCAGAAAATTAGATTCACCTATGTTATAGTATCATTCACAAACCTTTCAGGAATTGTTATTGATAAAATAGGTATTGAATCTATAAAAAATAATGACAGAACTTTTTCGTCCCTCCTAAGTGTTGGCAGAACTCTTTGAAAATTCTTTAGGAACAGCTGTAGGTACTTATGTCATTTCAGTACGCTTGAAATTTACAGGAAATAAAGAAAATGTGTCTAGAAAGCGAATTATAATCATGACAGAAATTTTTTACATCACGAAACATTTGCCAGAACGAGAAATGTTGCCGCGCAAGTGCGAGCGAAATGAGCTTATTCATATTTGCAAGTCAGTCCGAGAGCGCATATTGGGCATTTAC
This sequence comes from Adalia bipunctata, assembly GCA_910592335.1. NCBI lineage: Eukaryota > Metazoa > Arthropoda > Insecta > Coleoptera > Coccinellidae > Adalia > Adalia bipunctata. The sequence continues at coordinate 27,498,498 of OU342951.1, forward strand.
GAGACTCATCAAAAGTTGATATGAAATTATGTGGAGGAAGCATAAATTCTTTTATGAAATTATAGAATTTGTTTTCAGTTTCATCAACCTGATCCGATGATAAGAGGGTATTCGCATGTACTCGTAATACTAAAGCTCACTGTGAAAGTCTTATACTCTCTTTTACTACTCTTAGTCTACACAACTTTTGGGGTCTTAAATGCCCTGATGGTTTATTTATTACCCCTTTATGTTACTGAGATCTTACACTTCTTTGAATGTTTCGTAAGTCACACGGGTATAGGTATACTCAAGACCTCCTCAATCCATTCGAAAAATTCTTGGAGCTCAGTTCAGATTTCAGAATTCATCTAACAAAGTCAATGTTTATTAATAATCTGTTGGTGAATATATTTTTACTCATTTTTTGAGAACTAACCATTATTATACTGTTAATATTCTTCGAGTGAGAAACAATGCATTCAATATTCATTGAAAATGTCAACCAAGATGACGACGATGAGGAAACAAATTTTGAGGATGCGTAGGAAGAGCATATTTTTTTGAATAGTTTATTACTAAATAAATTGTTGTAATGTTAGAAAAACACCTTCAATTCCTTTAATTTATTCCTTTGACAATAATACATGCCCAATATGCGCTCTCGGTCTGACTTGCAAATATGAATAAACTCATTTCGCTCGCACTTGCGCGGCAACATTTCTCGTTCTGGCAGATGTTTCGTGATGTAAAAAATTTCTGTCATGATTGTAATTCGCTTTCTAGACATATTTTCTTAATTTCCTGTAAATTTCAAGCGTACTGAAATGACATAAGTACCTACAGCTGTTCCTAATGAATTTTCAAAGAGTTCTGCCAACACTTAGGAGGGACGAAAAAGTTCTGTCATTATTTTTTATAGATTCAATATATTATCAATAACAATTCCTGAAAGTTTTGTGAATGATACAATGACATAGGTGAACCTAATTTTCTGGCCTCTTTGAGCGCTTATGGTAGACTACTCCGGCCATTATGGGCTGGCAGAAATGGTTTTTATTTTCGAGCAGATATTGAATATTAAACAAGTAAATTTTGGTGAGTTATGAAATGACATATGGAAATTGGTCACTGGCTCTTCCTCTATAAGAAATTGCCTCAGAGAATATGATTCAAGGCCTCGTGTCGCGGCAAGAGGCCCAGCTCTTACCCCAGCCCATCGAAGGACGCGTTTGGATTTTGCGAGAGAGCATATCCATTGGGAAGAGGGCGATTGGGAAAGAGTTCTCTTCACAGATAGGTCTAGATTCTGTCTCTACCATTGTGATCGACGTTCCCTTGTATACAGAAGTCCACATGAAAGATATGCTCAGTGCAATTTCCTGAATACTACTGGTTTCGGGGGAGGATCGATTATGGTATGGGGTGGAATATCTTTGATTGCTCGCACAGACCTAGTGGTCGTTGATAATGGAGCTATGAATGCTGATAAGTATATAGGAAACATTCTTGAAGAGCATGTAGTGCCATTTGCCCCATACATTGGTGAAATATTCATTTTTATGGACGATAATGCCAGACCCCATCGTGGGCGCATCGTTCAGGAGTAGGGGAGAGTTCCCTTGAAACGGACAATTTTATTATTTTTGGTGTGAAATATTATTTCAAATGAAAAAGTTTCAAATTGTACCGTCATAATATGACCATAAGGTTTGTGGATTCACTTTTTCAGAAAAAGCTAGAAAAAAAAGCTAGTCACTCGAAAAAATAAGTCTTACTTTATTTTATAAAATGTCCATCTCATGGGATGTTGCCCTTGTTATGGACAGTTATTCCCATGAAGTGGACAATGGTACAAAAACAATAGAATACTGTCATAAAGTTCTAGGAGAATAGTTAAAATCATTTAGTAGTACCAAACAGAGAAAACATACAGTATTTTCCATGTTAAATATTGAATTCAATTTCAATTTATTGGATCATTATAACTACAAAATTACATAACATATTTCCACATCTCCCTTGAATCGGAAACATTGCAGCCCATGAACTGGACATCAATTTCCAGTCATTTTTCAATGTCCGATTCATGGAATATGTGGTTTTTATAGAAAACCCGAATATTATAATTTCTACAAATCGTTATATCAATAATTTAACATATCTGTCTAATAAGGGATAATCACTTGATGTTTATATGAAAAAATCGGCAACTTATCGTCACCAGAAACGTAGCTATTCACTTCGCAAATGTACGTACATATTTACTTCACCGGCAACGGATTTTTCAATGCATGCCTCGTCCACAAGACGCGAGCCACAGATTCAGCCATTTTCCAAGACACGTGGCTCAATGTTGCGAAAATGGTATTCACGTAAAGTATGCTCAATTACTATCGGGTGTAGTAGAAAACTATAGTGTCCGGTTCATGGGCTGTCCAATTCAAAGGAACTCTCCCCTACCTTGAAGAGGTTGAAATCTCTCGAATGGAATGGCCAGCAAGAAGTCCAGATCTCAATCCGATTGAGCAGGTTTGGGACAACCTCAATAGAAGGCTGAGAAGTTCAGAAAATCATCCAGCTACTCTTAATGACTTAGGAATCCAACTCGGAGAAATCTGGATTAGATCAGAACATTTTAAGATCACTCATTTTGAGTATGAACCGTCGATGCCGAGCTGTAATTAACGCAAGGGGTGGAAATACCAAGTATTAAATCACTTATCAGCATTTCAGTATTTTGAAAATTGTTCATTTCTCTTCTTTCACATAAGATTCGGTGAAATCCTGAATTTTTCTTCCATTTGATGTGTCTTGTTTCGTTCAAAACCTTCCCGAGAGAACACAAAAAAAAAGTTATTAAGTCAATGTAGAGTTCACTTTCATTAAAATTGAGATTTTCAGAATGTGCGTTAATTTTTTTGCGCAGTGTATTTAGAACCGCGGAGGTTAAGCCGAACCTGTAGATCATCATGAACATTCTGAGATTGAAATTGCAATCTTGTGACATATTCCATCTAAAAGAGAAAATATTATCAATAGATGTAGTCTTGAGGTTGGCCATACCAAAATGTGACGAAATTTTTGGCAAATTAGATTAATATCTTTCTCCGCAGATAAAAAATAGCTATATACATACAGGAAATAACATATTCAGAAAGGAACCTCAGAAATGAAAGCGAGACCAAATAGGAAGCCGTGGAAATATTCTCTCTTCAAGTATTTCTAGCGATAGTCAACAGGGTAATTTCGTTGATATGTAAAAGTAATCAGGATTCGTTTGTGGGAAATGGGATCGAATTTATTTCCTTTGGACGGATGCCAATCTCGTTTTACTAGCGAGAGTCTATTAGAGAAACGCATTTGAATATCATCTAAGATCTTCAATATTCCAATAATAATTTAAATTTTCAGATTACATCCAGTGGATGAGCAGATACCAGTTGCAAAACTCTTGATGTCCTTTTCGAAGGGATGCGGAGCAGTTCTTGAACTGATGCAAACATCTGAGAGTCCATGCAGTAGCGAAGGTTACCATTCGGAGCCAGAGAGCGAATGCGATAGTGGGTAGGTTGATTTTGACGATATACAGGGTAAACGCGAAACGTCTAAACTATTTTTCGGATTTTTGACAAACTTTTATTCTTAAAAACACATTCCTTTATTGTTGAAAACCAATTTTTTCCAGAGTGTTATTTCGCTAAAGTTATTTTCCAGGTACTACTTCAATCAATCCGATTTTAATAAAAAAATCCTCTAAATGATACGGAAAATCCAATAAGTTTGTTTTTCACCGATAAATTCCGACATTTCTCAAATTCAAGATAACTTCAGGAAAAATGAATAGAATAGCAATAATGTATATCTTAGCTTTACCTTTAGGTGATGAATATTTGTCCAATAGTCAACAGTAAATCACATCGAAAACTAATTTGTATATCATTCTTTCTAAAAATGAGCAATAGGAAATATTTTCTCTGAAGAATTGTCGGATGAAATTGCCAAACTGGTGCGTGCCTCTTATAAGTACTACGAAAACAAGAACGTCTGTGTGGAATCAGTTTTCAGAATTCCTACTTAGGAGAAAATACTCCTTAGATCGAAAAACAACTCCAGAAAAACTCACAGAAATATTAGAATACTGTGCTTTCAATTTGAAGAAGAATAACGGCGAAGATAATAAAGAATCAAAAATTGATTCACGAAATGTTTTTTTGCGAAGAATATCGTAATGGCCCAGGCAAGTGAGCTTGAGCATATTTCCTGAGTTACGATTAAGATAAGCCAGATGGGTTAAAAGAAAAATTTCCATATTCCTGCCCTGAGCTAATTGCTCAATTTATGACTCCCTAAAAGAGTATGATCTGGAAGGTTTTACTGAGCTGATGAAATATAACGCAATATTTTCCAGAAGGTGATTCGAGAAACATATCGATTAGTAAATTATTAATAAAAATCTAAGAAAATGAAGATTTATGTCCCATCAGTTTATATTTAAAACTCAATCATGGAAAAAGATCGACTTTTTTTGACTATCCAAATTGGGAAAGGGGAGTTTCATAAAAAACATGCCCGACATGATTAATTCAGTGTCAAAGTAGACCATAACATAAATATTGGAATGAGCACGAGTAAGTTGCAAATAATGATCCATTTCCATAAAGCATTTGCTATGTCAGCATTGGTCAAAAAAGAAGTTAATGAACAAGAGTTAATTAAAACCATATCTACAACTAGATGCAGAACATCATTTGAAACTTGTTCGAAATCTCAGAGAGGCGAATTATACAGGGTGTTTCAAAACAAGTTCGAAAAATTCAGGGGGGTGATTCCTTGTTCAGAATAAACGGTAGTTTGTTGTATGAATGTTGGGTGAGAAGTCGAACGTTGGGGAGATATCGCGGTTCAAAGATGGCGGAAAAATGATTTCTTTTATTTTGTATCTCAAGAACGAAAAGCGATAGAATGATGATATTTTATGGAAGTATAACCATTAGGAAAACACACTTTCTTGAAATTTTGTTTTGTTTTTAGAATGAGTGGAGTGAGTTGAAGTAGACTACCCCTATCATTTCTGTTGACTGAATTTAAAGAAAAACTTACGCAACGGCCTGGATATAATTGAACGCGGATAGCCTTATTTGGTTAAAAGCTTTGTAATCTCTTGTATTTTACTCGTAAAATATACAGTTTTAAAATAAAATGTAAATCATTACGTGTCGTTCTATAATGAATTGCATTTTCCCGACAAATAATGATTAACATTTTATTTTTTAATTTCGAAACTGTATATTTCAAGAGAAAAAGAAAGGACATGAAAAAGGTTCTCAACAATAGATTGATAGAGTTTTAACTTGACCTTGTACTAGTTTAGATATAATGGTTGTTGGAAATAGGTCAATTATGTAGAGAAAAACCAATTACTCTATGGCCGACGTTTCGGCATATATTATGCCATCTTCAGGGCTGCTAAAATTACAGAACAACAGGTATGAGATATTTAAAATATTTCCAAGACTTTCTTATTTCAAAATACACTTAACAGTCAACCTAATGCACAAAAAATTTTCGGCAATCCGAACATAAAAGGCTTGAATTTGACATAAATACTAAGATCTCTCCTTCTGGAGTTATCACACAAACTGAAATAACATGAAACAAATCACAACATAATTGGGAAGCAAACAACCTGCTAAGACGTGAACTGCAAATAAATGAAAATGCGAACACCAAACTAATTTCTCAAAATTTTGAAATGGTCCACTTACAAGTAAAACGGTCCTCTTTTGTCAAAAACAATGATTCGTCTTTTCGATATTTTAAAGAATCAAAATGAGCTGATGTGGGCTGCATGAAGGATTCAAACATGCTTACTGAACCAAGCGATGTTATATCTATTGGTTATACTGTCTAAAAAAACCCACAACACTTGCAGAAGAAAACAATAAGTGTAGGAGCAGATTGTTGTTGAGTCTTCTTTTTCACCCTAGACAAAATATTATAATATCCCTGGTTGAGGTTCGATATGTCTGTTCTTGAGTTAACGGAGTTATTTGTTTTAATATACAGCATCTCATATATCAAACGTTTATATAATGTGTGTTCCTTTTTCAAAATTGATGTTTGTTCAAAATTAAATGTATGATTTTGGTCTTTAACATGTTCAGCTAAGGAAGTTTTTGGAACAGTATTTGGTCTGCTGATTGAATATCTATGTTCGTCAATTCGTTTGTTGAGGTATCTTTTAGTTTGGCCGATATAACTTCTCTCACATTGGTGGCACGGAATTTTATATACAATATTCGATTCCAAGTTTTTTGATGTTTTATCTTTTAACTTGCTGAAAAAGTTTTTCTTTATTGTATTTGTATTTTTGAATGCTATAGCATATCTTTCCGTTTGGAAAACCCTCGATAATTTTTCCGATAATCCTCGTACATATGTTAAACCTAAATATATTTTTTTGTTGTTTTCTACATTATTAAAATTTGCTTCTCCCATTGATTCTATGTTTGTGAGAGGGTCATTAATACCATCTGACTTGAGAATTTTTGCAATTAGGGAACTAGGATAACCATTCATTTTTAAGATTGATTGAATGTACTGTATATTTTTTTGCCAAAATTGTTTGTCCGATAAATGTAAGGCTCGAAATTTTAGATTATTTATTATATTGATCTTGTGTACAATAGAGTGGTGGGAATGAAAGTTTATATGTCTTTCAGAATATGTTGGTTTATGATACCAATCTATTTTCAATACATTATCTTCATTTCGCATAATTTTTAGATCTAGAAAAGCTATACTGTTATTTGATTCTTTTTCTAAGGTAAATTGCAATTTATGATGGAAACTATTGAAGATGTCGAGAACTAAATTTTCCATGCCATCTGGAATAGCTAGAAAAATATCATCGACATATCTTTTGAATGTATCTACTCAACAACTCAACAATTCTCACGAATTTTATTCTAATCCAAGTCGTTGCGTAAGTTTTTTCACTGAATTTCATTTTTCCGTCATCTTTGAACCGCAATATCTCCATAATGTTTGACTTCTGACCCAACATTTATATATGAAACTACCCTTTATTTTGAACAAAGAATCATCCTCTTGAATTTTTCGGACTTGTTTTAAAACACCCTGTATATCTAAAGGCATTCGAAATTCTAAGAAAATTTAAAAAACACGTTCTAATTTGATATTTCCAAACTTGGTGGTTCCCAGAATTATTATTTTCTTGGATTTCTAAACATTATCAAATTACTAAAGAATGCCATTTTTGTTTTGCAAAAAAGCCATGATGGTCACTTCGGATTACTGGAAACTGGAAATCTAATACGGAGATGGATCAAAGTAAAAAAAACATCATCTATTCAGTCAATTGAATATGGGATTTTCTGGACCTAGAGGTAACGGCAAAGAGAACTGGAATGCGCGACTGTGTGTCGGTGCTTGGCAAATTTCAATGGTACCATTTCTGCTTTGTGAAAATGTACTGAAAACCAATTGGTTGCTTCGAATTACTGAGAATATGATTTGAGGATGGAACACAGTGATACTCATATTTTTTGGTCAAAGTCCAATGAGAAATTTTAATTTTGATATTTTCAATAGTAAATTGCAGGAGGTCAATTTATACACACAACGATGAAAATGGATCTAAAATTGATATAACAATTACTTATTCTTGGTTAAAATTTTTCAAGTTGTTGCAACCTATCTCACATTAATCAATTAAGTAAGACTGAATCCTGAATCATATGATTACAATTTTAAAAACCTATAGTTACACCCGATAGAACCCTCGTATTCGTTTTCTCTGAAGAATCAAATGTCGAACGAAGTCTGAAAGTGCTGAAATGGAAGGGAAGTCATCTGCAGATTTGAATATCAAATTGAAATATGTCGAATCATACTCGAAACGTTCGGAAGCCGCGCCATGCCCATAAGGTTATTTTGCTTGGGATGTCGAGTCATATTCTGAATTTTCATAGCCTGTGTATGCCATTTCATGGAAAGCTACTGTTATTTAGAGCGAGGGAAATACAGATTTACGATTGTTCGGGCAGGATAGCATTTAGCATTTTTATATAACGGATTCACTGTTAATCCATTCCTCATGCTTTATCCTGTCACCATAAGTAAAAGAATTTATCTAACGAGAACAAAATGCATTAATCGATATCAATATCGAACGATGCAATCAGAATACGAACGAGTTTCCAATTTCGCTGGAAAAATAAATGGAAAACCGAACTGTGTGCCCAGACTATGAATCATACAGTGAGGACAGGTCCGTGAACTAGAAATCTCTCTTTTCATATTTCTATACAGGGTGTTCCATCTCAGACGAGCCACCCCGTATATTTCTTATCCCATAATAGCCCGGGAGCCAGTGATAGTTTTCAGTTAGTCATTTTAACCCTGGCCATAATTTGTATATAGCTTGATTTGGTTGTTTTCTTAGCCAAAGTGACCGTCAGCTGGCTCAACAGTGGTGGGTTCGCCAACGGGAGCAACGAAAACATGTAAAAAAAATATTGAGTTTCAGTCATTTTAACCCTGCTGAAATTTACAGAGATGGTAGTTTGTATAATTGTTCGAACAAAAAAAAATCGTCCGCTGGCTGTACGTTGGTGGAAAACCCGTCCGCTGTACGTACAGCCAGCGGACGATTTTTTTTATTCGAATAATTAATATAAACTACCATCTCTGTAAATTTCAGCAGGGTTAAAATGACTGAAACTCAATATTTTTTACGTGTTTTCGTTGCTCCCGTTGGCAAACGGTCACTATGCTATAAGACAAATACAAATTAAGCTATGTATACAAATTATGGCCAGGGTTAAAATTGGTCACCAAAAACTATCACTGGCTCCCGGGCTATAGAGTGACTGAAAAAAATTTCCGAACACGTCGAATGATTTTGTTTGGGGGAAATCTTTTGACGTATATTAGAGGCTTGAACGAGCATCCTCCTAAGAGACATCTCTTCAACCCCACAAAATTCCAAGGAAAATGGGTTGGGTGATACTTTATTTGAAAGGTCTTGGAAGCCTCTTTGCAACGATGTATGAGAAACGTAATTTTGAAGATTCGTTTTCGCCATTTACAATGTACTGGGTGACCCAAATTGCTTGATTTTGGCTGTTTCTGGTACTTCTAGGCTAGATAGGTGAGAATGTTGAAAGGAGTCCTGGCCTCGATTTTCGTGAAAACTCCATAACTGAAAGCCCTTTCACGATATCTTCATTTATTTTCAAGATATAACGGAATTATGATATTTTGGCGATTTCGAAAATGTGCCATAACTTCTTCATTTTCTAAAATATCCAAAAACGGCAAAAACTTTCCACAGGCACTTTTTCATTAGCAATATGACACCGTATTCAGTTTTTTTTATCTCTCGTATAAAGGGTGGAAAACCCAACTTTCTTATTTTGAATACTAAGACCTAGTTCGTATTCACATTTCATTTGTCATTATTTATATTGGCAAATGATTTGTGTGTTATTTGCACAGTTATTTGTTTCATTCATCTAGGTAGCTGCCTTAATAGCTTAACTTTCATTTTTTATGTGTTTTTTATGTATCTAATGAAAAGTGCCTGTAGAAAGTTTTAACCGTTTTTAGATATTTAAGAAAATGAAGAAGTTATGGCACATTTTCGAAATCGCCTAAATATCAAAATTTCGTTATATCTTCAAAACAAATGAAGATATCGTGAAACGGCTTTCAGTTATGGAGTTTTCACGAAAATCGAGCATAGGACTCCTCCCAATATTTTCACCTATCTAGCCTAGAAGTATCTACCAGAAACAGCCAAAATCAAGCAATTTGGGTTACCCATTTTTACTAAGCTCTTTTTACAAACTCAAATAATCTTGGAAAAAACACATTCTTCAAAAAATTAAATTGATTGTTTTATCATGCTCACAATCAAATGTTCAATTTTTTCTCTATTGACTTTCATACAATTATACAATCTTGACTGAAAACCGTCTATAACATGGTTCAGCATACTTGGAATTATTTGACGACACTCATTTACAATTCGTTGGTGAGTTCGTTCAAATTCACAGAAATCTGGAACTTAAGATGTCCCCACAAGGAAAAGTCGAGAGGGTTCAGGTCAGGAGATCGGGCAGACCACTCCATGGGACCTCTTCTTCCAATCTAACGACGAGGGTATTGCAAAGGATCCCGCACTTTTCATGTAAAGTTGGGACCGGTCAAATTTTCTGAAAGTTTGGTATGTTGTTGTACCCGACTCAGTTACCAAAAGTGCCCAACCCAATCATATGGCCAGTTTTCTAAATACGGGATGATTAAGTTGAAAGTTGCCCAGATTTTCGGATTTATTTTTCATTTATTAAAAGTTGGATTGGATTTCTGTTCCATGCAGACGTTTACTACATGCTCTAGTAATGAAATTAGTGGATACGTATGATTAAAAATATTTATATTTACAAGGTGATTCACGAATGTATGACGGTAGTTTTTTGCCAAAATTCCTTTTTTCTAATGTGACGTCAGGGAGGCATATTTTTGAAACGTTCTCTTCGATATAGTATTTCGACGGGAAAATATTGCACAGCACATATTTTTTATACAGGGTGTATCACAAAGAGAACACTAGACATAATAATTTTTTTTTAGGAATAATTCGAAACTATGTTTTCATGGGTTGGTTTTTGGGAAAAGTAATACCACAACAATAAGGTGGCCCTGAACTAACGCACAGTCGAATAACATGTTATAATCAGCTGCCGCAATATTAGTCCTCAAGCTTTGAAGTTTAATAATCTATAATTGTTTGAAAAATGGACAAAGCTTATTGTATTTTCTATAATTTTCAACATATAATAGTTAAATTAATGTTTTTTTTTGCAGGAGAGATGCAGTAGAGAGATATGGTTCGTTATATTACCAAAGCCGGCCCAGAGCCCTTGAAGCTTTGGATTCCCTTCCAGATTTGATCCACGCTACACAGTTGAAGTCGAAAATACTCTTTTCTGTCGTTGTTGTGAGTATATCCCAACACATTTATCTTTTTCCGGCTAGATACGTTACATGATCATGGTAACGCAGCGTAAAATGAAAAAAGGAGAAAAAAGCCATTGTATTGTGTACATGAGGAAGAATTATGTATCTTTGGTATACATACAGAGGATTTTAGTCATTCAGCATGCTGCACAATGGCTGTCTGTATGTGATATGAGCATTTCCATCCAGTAAAAATGGCCTTTTGTCGAATGAATTTCGCATCAACCGTCAAAGAATTCAATGTGAAAAACTTCTGTATTCGAGGGAAATTGTATCGATATATTCGTTGGTGAAATAGAATTTCAGAGTTACAATGATATAGAATAGAATAGAATAGAGTTTATTGATAGTAATTCTACATATATAAACTCTTAAAAAACAACTGTGAGTTATGCACCCTGGGGTGATATCTGTGTACAGTTTTAACAAAAATCACAATTTTTAACCCTAATTTAAGGCAATAAACAAAAGATAATTTATTTAACTATTTACAAGTTACCCCTAAAAATCAATTTTAACCCTATCTTGGATTCGGTCACAGTCGGTGGAGAAATCTAGCCACAAATCAGTGAAAAATGTTTCTCTATGGAAGCCTCGATTTGACCCTTGTCGCAGTCGGTGAACATCTCTTGATCGGTGTGAAAAAAAAGTCTCTTAATCGGTGTAAATGTATCCTATTCGCGTTTTGCCCTCATCGAGTTCTCACCATCATCGTCCCTTGTCTTCTTAGTATTCTATTATTTACGTGGAATTTATTATACCGTGTACTAATGTCCGATCTTCTTCGACAATCCACTTTTTTATTTCCCTATTGAATGCATATTTATTTTTTATCTGTTTGATTTGTTTCGGTATAATTGTATACAATCTTGAAGCAATATATTCGCTGTACCTTTGTCCTATCCTTTTGTCCGCTCTCGGTCTTTCGTAGTTACTATCACCAGCCCTTGTTGAGTAGTTATGTTCTCTCGTTGTAACAGAGATTTTCCCTTGATGGATACACACGATAATTCTTATCGCGTAAATTTGTCTCAAGTCTGGCATTTTAGATACTCTGTATATACTGTCGGATGAGAATGTTATCTTTTTACGGTGTATAACTTTAAGAATACATTTTTGTAGAACATCTATGCTCCTCCTGTGACAGTCCAAAACTCCTCCCCATCCTATTATAGCATACGAAAGCTGCGGTTGTACTAACGCATCATAAAGAATCTGTAGGTGTTTGACAGATCTTATGCTTTGTGTTATATATTTAAATCTATACAGGATGCCTCGCAACTTTTTCGAAAGGTATGATGTATGTTCATGCCATCTTAAGTTCTCATCTATGATGATGCCCAGATATTTTGCTGAAGATGTTTTTGTGATCTTTAGTTGTGCATCAATTTTCAGATCTCCTAAATTTGGAATTCCTTTCTTGTTTGAGGCGAATGTTAGATATTTCGTTTTCTCAGGATTCATTGTTAATTTGTTAACCTGGAACCACTTCACCAAAGACCGAAATTCCACGATTGCTAGATTTTTTAAATTTTCCCATGTGTCATCCTGAAACAAAACTATTGTGTCATCCGCAAAGCCTATAATTTCTCCTTTGCTATTCACTTCAAAGAGGCCATTTAAATATAGATTAAACAGGAGAGGTCCAAGTACTGTACCCTGTGGTACTCCGAAAGTAAGTTGATTTCTTTTGCTGCATTTTCCATTGAGAGTTACAATCTGAGTTCTATTCGATATATAGCTCTGAAGAAGGTTCAGCATTTTACCACGAAATCCGCAATCTGAAAGTTTTTCCAAAAGTATACCATGACTGACGGTGTCAAACGCCTTTGCAAGGTCTATCACTATCGCCAAGGTTGGAATTTTTTTGTCAACATTTTTGTATATAAAATCAGTTACCTTCTTAATTGCATCTTCGGTAGACATGCCTTTTCGAAATCCAAACTGATTGTTTGATATAATATTATGTTTATTTATGAATGCCTCCATGCGTACTTTTATCAGTTTTTCGAAGATCTTACCCAGATTTGATGTTAATGTAATCGGTCTATAATTCGTCATACGACTTCGATCTCCGCTCTTGTACAATGGTTTTACTATACCTAGCTTAAGGATCTCAGGAAAACAGGCACATTCAAAACTTATATTCACAATATGAGTAAGTGGTTCAGAAATCATTTCCCGTATTTCTTTAAGCGTTTCTGCGCGTATTCCGTCATGTCCAGCAGATTTTTTGGATCTCAGGCTCATTATAGTTTTCTCTACTTCTTCAGGATCAGTTGGATGTAGGAAAAACGACTCGTTCAGGGGCCTGCTTTTCTCTGTGAAATCACTAGGTGGGGTTATTTTATCTGCATAATTTCTTCCTATTTCACTGAAATGATCATTGAAACAATTACATATTTCTTGTTCGTCCTCAATCCTCTCATCATCCTCACTTTTAAGATACTTTACACCTTCATATGGTTTTTTTTTATTTGTTATTGATTTAACACTTTCCCATAAGGCTTTGGAATCCTTCTGATTCGTGTTTATGTGTTTTTCGTGATAATTTATTTTTGCTTCTTTTATGAGTCTGTGTAATCTATTTTTAATTTTAGAATAATCACTTTTCAGTTGAATATTAGCAGGTTCTTTTTTAACCTTGTTGTACATATTTTGTTTTTTATTTATTTCGCTTATTATTATTGGTGTAATCCATTCCTTTCTACCTCTTTTATTTTTCTTGAGGTGAACCGTGGTTGTACTCTGATCTATGTATCCCTTCAAGATATCAATGAAATTTTTTGTTATTTTAGAGGCATCAATATAATCGTACACCTCTCTCCAGTTTTCAGTAGTAAGTAAGTTCCTAAGCTTGCTGTAATTAATATATTTTCTTGTATGATCTCGTTTAACGTTGTTTCTGTCAATGATTTTGTTGGTGTACAGTATAATAGGGTAGTGATCTGTGATAAGATTATGCAATATGATTCCGCTAATCTTCAAATCCTTAGAAAGCATTCCCTTCACGAAGAAATGGTCCAAACATGTGCCGCTATCGGGACGAGTAATATTGTTGATAAAAGATGTGAATCCATAAGCACTCAGTATATTCTTATATTCTTCTACTTGAAATTCGCGAGAAAATAAATTTATATTCATGTCACCGGTAAGAATATGGTCAGCACAACCCTTTTCCCTCTCTAAGTAAAGCAATAATTTACTATTGAATTCCACGACGGAATTATGTGGTGATCTATATATAGAAGTGAGTTTAAGTCTCTTTCCCCCGCTCCGGAAGTTTAACTCTAGTGCTGTAATCGCTCCCAATTTAACCCTTGAATAGTCAAAATCAATCTCATTTTTTATGTAAGCTATTATTCCGTCATTTTTATTGTATTTGCCCTCATTATATACTTGTTGATATCCTCTCACATTGAACAGATCCGGCTCCTCCACTCTAAAAGTTTCGGTCAGTATAATGATGTCAAAATTTGCTGGCAAAGTTTCCAAGAACAACTCGAATTCATTGAAATTTTTTTGAATACTACGAATGTTCATCGTAACCATCTTGAATTTTCCATCTCTCATAGAATCGAGTTTCCTCATGTCATCTATGATTACTGTATTGTAATCTTCATTTACATACTCTTTTATGAAATTATTCATTTTAGTAGGACGAAATGCAATTTTTTTATTTATTTATTTTTTTTTCCCTATTTTTTTTCCCTTATTTTTTTCTTTTTTTTTTCCCTTCTTTTTTTCCCTTTTTTTTTTGCGATAACAGATTCCTAGTTTGCCGCTCCTGATTTATTCCGAAGTTTCATACCACCCACGTTATCCTTTTTAGACGATTTCGTTTTCTGCAAGAATTTTTTCGAATGAGTAGCCAAATGTGGTGTGAGCAATTTCCCCACTCTATTCCTCTCCGCTGTGGTCGACGGTCCCGGAGCCAAATTAGTCAGTGTAGATACATCCCCCACCCCAGGAGTTCCCAGATCCTGCCTTCCAGCAATTCCAGCAGCACTAGTACTCGATGCAGTATCCTGAGCTATTTGCCGGGTATGTGTTGTCAGTTGTGGTGTCAGCAATACCTCCTCACCATTTCCCTCGTCAGTAGTCGATATTCCCGCTGGTAAATCAGTCGGTCCAGGATAATGATCCCTGACGAGCGTTTTGTCTTTATTTTCAGCAACAGGAGTACCTGGAGCGCTATGCGGTCTATTTCCTTCTTCAGATCTCTCCAGCTCCTCCAGATCGTAAATACTCTCTCCGACCACCAATTTATTTCCTTTAATGTAGGATCTTTCTGCAGAATTTATCCGGGCCTTATTAAGAAAAGACCTGAGCCTCTTACTCTCCTGACGCTGTTGCAGAGTAAGGTCATTTGCAATGGATACTGTAGTACCCTTCAGTTTCCTCACTTGTGCAAATATATCTTTTTTTGTTTGATATGACACAAGTTCTACTTTTATCGGGCTATTTTCTGTTTTTCCTAGCGTATAGTAATCACTTATTTCCGGTGTTTCAATTCGAGTATCCAGAAGTTTATTAAGCTCACAGCAAAGAAACTCTGCTGTCAAACTGGCATCTCTTTGTAGTCCAAATATTAAAATATTTTTCTTGTTACATCCACGCTCAGTTATTTCAAGTTTTCTCCTCAGATATTCGTTTTCCCTTTCCAAGGCTTCACTTTTATTTTTTAATGTTTGTATTTCCAACAGTATCCTCACCTCAGACGCGGATACACGGTTCTTTACTTCCCGAATTTCCGCCAAAACTTTAGCCAGCGTAACTTCCTCCTCCGCTGTCCGGTTCTGCATTATAATCTCACGATGTATTATCGACTTTCTATTCTGATTTATTCACCAGTTTTATTCTACAATTTTGTAATATCTCCGCACCCTCAAAAGGAAAGAAAACACAAGGACACACCCTTCACTCCACTGAGACCGACCAGGGAGACTTTTCCTTTAAACGAAAAACAGGAAGGTCTAGGCTGAGCAAGGCAAGAACAGAGGAGCAGAAAAACAGAAAAACCGTGCGGTGTGTGGAATGCTTCACGTAAGCGATATCAATATGACCGAGGTGCATATGTCGAGAAAAAAACGCAAGCAAACATCGATTTCACGAAGAATACTCAGGATATAAATAACCAATTTAATCCCCAATAACACTAATAACTCCTGCAATTCCCCGCAACAACCAAAAAATGTCCACTCACAGTTTATCGTGACAATCAACAATAAGAAAAAGCACCGATCTCCACCGATGAAATCATCCAAAATATCAACAAACTGTAAACGCCCTATATCCTCCGAATATGCCAGCAACAGCAACATGCAAGTAAATGATTCGATATGTATATTGTAACGTTTTCTTCGTTATTAAAACGTCCGGGATAATTAAACTATTTATTTACACTACTTATAACACTAATAATTAATAACTAATGAACTTATTCTAACAAAAGTCTGTACAATTTATTTCTACTGATTTATTTGGCACAATTTATCTTCACTGGTCGCTTGTCTCTAACTGAATGAATCTCTCATCGTCGATGGGCCCCTTATATGCATAACGCCGATTGTTTCTCGCTAAGTCCGGACCCGTCTAGAAACTTCGCGAAACATTCGGGGCCGCTATGACGCCACGCGTTTCCAGAAACTTCTCGATCGAGCCGTAGCGCACAGGGCCGTACTTGTCACACTGTCCCCTCCTTAAGCCTGTTCTGTCCCAGAACAGATCGCATGGATTCTTCAGAGGGCCGTGGCGAAATCTGCAGTCGGCTCCTTCTCTACAGTAGCCCCTTTGATGGAAATAGCATTCTATAGTTTTGCCGGGGAGCTCAACACGATTTGGGTAGAAACTGCATACTAGGATCTGTATATCTGCCGTCTGGAAAATTACTTCAATCATACTTCGTACTACCCTCCAATTCAGTAGATCCAGTCCACAACCAAGCTTGGGAACTGCTAGTTTCCTAACGCCGGAACGCTGAAGGTCTTCTTTCAAGCCATGCAGCGAGGTCCATAGGTTCTGGTAGGTGGGCTTCTGGAAAGAGTTCTGCTTGGTAACCAAATAGTAAATGAACCGACCCTCGGACTTCAATCTTAAACATTTCCCGACTCTGGGCTGCTGTCCCATTAGTTCCTCTTGCTGACCAAATTTGTTTTTGAATACTCTTGCTATTCCCCTACTCATACGTAGATCAGCTGCTACACAATGAGCAAGCGAGTATTCCTCGGGGACTGTAAACAGGTCCTGATGAACTTCCTGTGTGACGCCAAACCGTGCGATGCGTGTTCCCCCATAGGTGTTCATGAATTTTTGGAATTCGCAATTTTTCTTAGCCGGAACCTCGACGAGGCGTACTTCTTCTTCATCTTGCGTGGATGCGTACGGAGCCAATCTGTTGAAATGGACGACTTTCGGTTTTCCTCTGGGAGGCTTCCGTATTCGGTAAACTACGTCATTTATTCTTTTCACAACTTCGTACGGTCCTTCCCAATGTCTCTGCAGCTTCGGTGAGAAACCTTTTCTTCTTTGTGGGTTATACAACCATACCAGATCTCCTGCGGTCAACCCTCCTTCAATGGCCTTGATGTCATAGCGCATTTTCATCCGGTCACTTGCTTGCTGCATTTGATTACGCACCTTGTCATGGATGTAGTCTAGCTTGCTTCTGAGATTACTAACGTAGTCCTCCCCAGCTACATCTTCTCCAGGCTTACACCCAAACTCGAGGTCGCAAGGTAATCTTATTTCTCGGCCAAACATTATATTGGATGGAGTCTCCTTGGTAGATTCTTGAACCGAAGATCTATAAGCCATCGTGAATAAATGCAAGTATTCATCCCAGTCCCTTTGATGGTCAGAGACAACTTTGGCCAAGTGTTTTCCCATAGTCCGGTTCATTCGTTCTACCATGCCGTCTGACTGAGGATGCAGAGGCGTAGTTCTGGTCTTACGTATCCCCAATGTTTTGCAAACTTCCTGGAATAACTTCGACTCGAAGTTTCGGCCTTGATCACAATGAAGCTCAAGGGGGATTCCAAATCTGCAGAAGAACTCTTTCACCAATTTGTCAGCTACTGTGCTTGCCTCTTGGTTAGGAATACCGTACGCTTCCACCCATTTGGTAAAGTAGTCCATCGCTACCAAAATGTACTTGTTTCCATTGCCTGTTTCTGGAAAAGGGCCTGCGATGTCGATAGCTACTCGTTCCATGGGGGATCCGACGTTATATTGCTTCATTGGTGCCTTTCCTTTACCGTAGGGTCCGTTGGCCGCAGCACAAACTTTACATTTTCTACACCAATCTTTAACGTCGGTCTTACAGTTGATCCAATAAAATCGCTGCCTAACCTTCTCCAGAGTCTTAGTAATCCCAAAATGGCCACCCGAAGTTCCATTATGTAGTCTGGTCAAAATGTCCGTTACCCTACTCTTGGGCACAATTAACTGAAGCCTCTGCTGAGATCCATCTTCATTTTCCCAACAACGTTTCAGAAGACCTTCATCAATCTTCAACGTTTCCCATTGGGCCCAATACGACTTGACATTTTGGCTCAGTCTGGATACTTCTTCCCATGTAGGTCGTCTGCCACTCTCCTTCCAACTTAGGATTACTCTCAGATCTGGATCTTCCTCCTGTGCTCGTCGAATTTCTGTGGGTAGCCAGTCATCTTCGATCACTGTGGTCCGCATCAAATTGGCCTTATCTTCCACACGAGAGCAGTGGCTACAATTTTGGGGGCAAGGTCTTCTTGACAACGCATCCGCGTTTCGATGTGTAGCCACAGCTCTGTGTTCAGTGTCGAAGTCATATTCTTGCAGCCTCTCGATCCATCTGGCCACTTGTCCTTCTGGGTTCTTAAAATTCAGGAGCCATTTCAAAGCAGCATGGTCCGTTCTTAGCAGGAATTTTCTACCATATAAGTATTTGTAGAAATGTTCTACGGCCTTGATTACTGCTAAGAGTTCTCTTCTGGTCACGCAGTAATTTCTTTCTGGTTTCGACAGTACCTTGCTGAAATAACCGATGACTCGTTCTTGTCCATCCTGAACTTGCGATAGAACGCCTCCAATGGCCATATTACTAGCATCGGTATCGAGCACGAATTTTCCTTCGGTTCTTGCGTAACTCAAGACTGGAGCTGTGACCAGAGCCTTTTTCAATCGATCGAAGGCTTCAGCGCAATCATCGGACCAAATGTACTCCTGCCCATCTTCCGTTAATTTTGTCAGCGGTTTGGCAACGTTGGCGAATCCAGGCACAAATCTTCTGTAGTAAGTGCACAAGCCTAGGAAACTTCGTAACTCAGTCTTGTCTCTCGGTATGGGCCAATCCTGTACCGCCTTGATCTTGTCTGGGTCAACTTTCACACCCCTTCGAGAAACTACGTGTCCTAAATATTTCACCTCTGCTCGAAATAGATGGCATTTTTTGGGACTTAGCTTCAAATTGGCCCCACGTAGTCTCTGGAAGACCTCGGATAGGTTGTGCAGGTGGTCTTGGAATGATTTTCCCACAACTATCACGTCATCTAAATACACCAGGCAAGTCTTCCAGGAGAGTCCTCTCAATATAGTTTCCATTAAACGCTCAAATGTGGCCGGAGCGTTGCATAATCCAAAAGGCATAACCTTAAATTGCCACAGGCCCGTTCCAATACTGAAGGCAGTTTTCTCTTTGTCTTTTGGATCCAAACCAACTTGCCAATACCCACTCTTCAAATCCAAGGTAGAGAACCAACGAGATCCCGAGAGTGTATCCAGTGTGTCATCAATTCTTGGTAAGGGGTAACTATCCTTTTTCGTAACTTGGTTGAGCTGCCTATAGTCTACACAGAACCTGGTGGACCCATCCTTCTTCTTTACCAGCACTACAGGCGATGTCCAGGGACTATTGGATGGTTCAATGACACCTTCTCTCGCCATGTCTTCAATGATCCGTTCGGCTTCTTCTCTCTTTGCCAGCGGAAGACGTCTGGGGTGTTGTCTGACGGGTTGTGCATCACCTGTATTGATTTTATGCTGCACAACATCGGTCTTTCCTGTTCTTTCGCCAGTGGCAAAGACGTCAGAGAAGGACTGAATCAATTTTCTGACTTCGGCCAATTGACACTGGTTAAGGTCTTGACATTTTGAAGTGAGGAGGGCGACCAGCTCTTCGGTATTCTTCTTTGTCTGCGGAACTTCTGCAGTACCCATCCCACCAGAAATATGGTACACTGGTACCCCATGTCCAATCAAGGTGTTCTTCTTCAGGGTGACTGGAAACATGTTTACATTTAGTAATCGGATGGGTATGCTGTCTCTTAACCTTACCAATGTCTTCCCTAGTAATAATCCGTTAGCTAGTATCCCATCATCTGAAGGCTCGATCATTCTAATGCAGCCATTTCTTGTAACATTATCACATTCACCAGTCACTATGCCTTCAGTCCGCCCTGGCAACGTGATATCCTCGGTCAGTCGGATCTGATATATCTTGTCATCTACATCATTGAAGGGAATCTCTTCAATTCCTAGCCGAAGAACATCCTTCTTCATATCCAGTTGGCATCCAAGTTTCTTTACAAGGTCCAATCCCAGGATAACTTCTTCTGTGATTTCGGCTACGAGAACTTCATGCTTGACTATCGTGCTTCCTAATTCAATGGTGGAGATAACTGATCCGTAAGTCGGTATTTCTTGTCCAGATGCAGTTCGGAGTTTGATCATAGCTGGACGACTCTTCAATCCTTCGGCTATTTCCGGACGCACAATGGTTCTAGTTGATCCTGTGTCCACCAGTATTTTTACACTGCGATCATTTATCTTTCCGGGAACAAATATGCTTGTTATATCTGTGGACATGATTCCTCGGATTATCACTTCGGGGGCATTTTTAGCCTGGGTCGATTTATGCCCCTTATCACCGACCCTTTTTAGTTTCCCTGATGCTGTGGCTCTTTTTCAATCCTTGGGCAATTTCGCTTGAAATGCCCACTTTTGTTGCAATACCAGCACACAACATCATTTTTCCTAGCATTCAATAATCTGCTAACCTCTTCTCGGATAATTTCCTCCACAGGTCGGTCTATTTCTTGGACTTGTCGCACACGAAATTGTCCTCTATGCGACGCCTGTTTCGCTGCCTCGAATTCTAGAGCTTGAGCTAAGGCATCATCAATGGTTTTAGGGCGTGCAAGTCTCAATGCTTGTTGAATTTCGCTGTCCTTGATACCGTCGACAAACGTCTGGATTGAAAGCTGTTCAAGGAAGCTGTCTGGAGCTGATGGATAAGCCAGCCTCACTAATCTGGCAACATCGGCCTCGAATTCCTGGAGATTTTCTCCTGTTTTCTGCACCCGGTTCTTTATTTGAGCATGATAAACTTGCTGTAGGTGAGCATCGCCATATCTCATCTGAAGTTTGGATGTTAAAACTTCATAACAGGCCTGTTGACTCTCCGGTATTGTCTGCAGAATGTTAAGTGCATCTCCTCGTAGAGCTATTATTAATGCTGTGGCTTTTTCGTTGTCGCTCCAACTGTTTGCCAACGCAGCAGCTTCAAATTGTTTTTGATATGTCGACCAAGGAACTTTTCCATCAAATGTAGGTGGCTTGATCTTCATTTTACCACTTTCTGTTATGTTTTCCGATTTCACGAAGCTATAGGATGGTGAAGTTTGAGTTTCTTTCCTATTTGATGTTCTTTTAAGTGAGTCTATCAGCTTGGTATGCTGTTCAATTATTCCTGATATTTCCTCGAATTTTTCATTGACTTCTTCAAATTTTTCGTCAACCTTATCAACTACTCCTTCAATTTTTTCGTCAACCTTATCAAATTTTTCATTGACTTCATCTATTATTACTTCCTTGATAGCTTCCATTCTCTCATCCAATGTACTTGCAATTTGACTCACCAATTGTCCATTGTTTTCCTCCACCTTATTTTCCATTTTATCCATTTTCAAGCTCATTTCTCGAGAATTCTCTTCCGCCTTATTCTCCATTTTATCCATTTTCAAGCTCATTTGTTCAAAGGCTTGCTTGAAAAATTCCATACTCGCCTGGTCCATTTTCTGTTTTTGCGATCTGGTTATCGGCATTCAAATCCACTCCACACTGACACCAATGTAACGTTTTCTTCGTTATTAAAACGTCCGGGATAATTAAACTATTTATTTACACTACTTATAACACTAATAATTAATAACTAATGAACTTATTCTAACAAAAGTCTGTACAATTTATTTCTACTGATTTATTTGGCACAATTTATCTTCACTGGTCGCTTGTCTCTAACTGAATGAATCTCTCATCGTCGATGGGCCCCTTATATGCATAACGCCGATTGTTTCTCGCTAAGTCCGGACCCGTCTAGAAACTTCGCGAAACATTCGGGGCCGCTATGACGCCACGCGTTTCCAGAAACTTCTCGATCGAGCCGTAGCGCACAGGGCCGTACTTGTCACAATATGATAAATTACTGATTGACATTATTTTCTTGAAAGTTTGTATGCAGATGTTTTCGAATTTCTTCATATACAGGGTGTTTCACCATAAACTGGACAAGCATATATAGCCGTGTAGATGACACCGAGAAAGTCATTTTTGCCCTATAACATATACCCCGTTTTCGACGCATAAGAGAGATACAGGGTGTTTAATGTCAACTTTGAGCAATATTCTGATAACTGTGTTGAGTTATGCGTGACATTTGAAATAACGGTTACTGGTCACGTCTTAGTATTTTTTAGGGCTCATTTTAATTGTGGTCTATAATTCTGGGAAAAATATTTCAAAATGGCGGAAAGCCTGCAGAGTTGGAATTTTTTTTTTCTCGGTTGCCAATTTGGAAATCACTATTTCAATGTAGGTACTAGATTTTCTAAGATTTTCCGTGAAAAAATTTTTTCAAAATTCGAACTCAACTTTTTTTTTTCATGTCGTCAGTGAAAAAAAAATTTCGGCCGAAATTGTTGAAATTTTTCATGGTTAAATTATCTTTCATTCTGAAATCTGTGTTGAGAACAGAATGAAATAATATCCATTGTTTTTTCTTTTTGTAGCCTTCGAAAGATTACGCTCGGAGAACTTTCATAATTTTTATTAAAAAAACTAGAGGCCGTTCGAAGGTCAAATTTAGGCTGATTAGCTGCCACAGTGACCCGGACGGAAATATGAATTTATAAACCAAAAAAATTTTTTTCAAAAAACTTCGTTGGGAATCGAACTCTTCACGTTCGATTAACTGGCGTCGCCTTGGTAACGGAAATTTATAAGATTAAAATAAACCCAATTCAAACTCGTAGAGAGTTCGAATCCTACCAAAGTTTTTTGAGAAAAATTTTTTGTCATATTTCTGTCCGGGTCATTCTGTCATTAGCACAATTTCGGCCTTCGTACGACTTCCAGTTTTTTGTAGAAACATTATGAAAGTTCTCCGAGCGTAATATTTGGAAGGCTACAAAAAGAAAACCAATGAATATTTTTTTCATTCTGTTTTCACCACATATTTTAGAATGAAAGATAGTTTAACCATGAAAAATTTCAACAATTTCGGCCGAAACTTTTTTTTCACTGAAGACATGTAAAAGAAAAGTTGAGTTCGAATATTGAGAAAATTTTTTCACGAAAAATCTAAGGAAATCTAGTACGTTGAAATAGTGCTTTTCAAATTGGCAACCGAGAGAAAAAAATTCCAACTTTGCAGGTTTTCCGCCATTTTGAATTTTATTTTTCCAAATACTACAACCCAATTGAATTGAGCCCTAAAAAATACTAAGATGTGACCAGTAACCGTTATTTCAAATGTCACGCATAACACACCACAGTTATCAGAATATTGCTCAAAGTTGACATTAAACACTCTGTATCTCGCTTATGCGTCGAAAACGGGGTATATGTCATAAGGCAAAAATGACTTCCCCGGTGTCGTCTACACGGCTATATATGTTTGTCCAGTTTATGGTGAAACACCCTGTATAATACGAAGAGAGATGAAATTTTGCCGGCAAAATTTCTCGATTGTAACATGAAAGTTTGTTGCTACTTGCTGAGGCAATTTCTTAAATGACATTTGTATCAAAATCACGAGATTTTGGAAACATGTCATGAGCGGAATTGCCGAAAAGCAACAAACTTGAATATTACAAGAGAGAAATTTTACCTGCTTTAATTTCTTCTCGAGTGGTATTCGACATGACTATTTCACGAGAAAATGTGTCTGAAGATGGTCACATTGGGCTTGTATTGCGCTATTTGACAAATAAGTATTCATCATAGATCATCTTAACGTTGTTTGTTTTCTCTATGGTATTCACTTTCGAAGCCATCTATGAATTTGAGAAACGTCAAAAATGTTATCGCTTGAAAACCAACTAGTTTTGCCGACTTGAATGTCTATCGATGAGAAACGAGTGTTGCTAATAATGCTAAGAAAACTTCCTCACTAAAAATGGAATGAGTGAAATAGTCAGCAAAAACATTTGCAGATTTTTCAAACTTCCGGTTTTTCCGAAAATTTACCAGTATATGTACTAATATTATAAAGAGGAAAGATTCGTATTTTGGTGTGTTTGATACGAGTAGGCTCAAAAACTACTGGACCGATTTCAGAAATTCTTAGGATATACCTACTATAACTTCAATAATCACAAAAAAATCAGCCATAATCAGCTATTTTCACGTGCGCTGCAAAAACCGTAACGGGTCGTTTATACTGGCCCGTAACTTATGCCCTTAACTTATGCCCTTAAAATTTGTTCTCTTTAAGGGAATAAGTTAAAGTTCGAGTATAAACCATAGCATGACATTTCTATCTTTCAACTCTTAGGGTAAGGGAAAAGTTTAAGTTACGGGCCAGTATAAACGACCCGTAAGACTTATCTACGTGGATACAATGTATGACGGAAATTTACCTCTTGAATTAATAGTTCTACAAAAAAGTCACCGATAGCATATAACTATCTCTCAAGGTCAAGATCGACTTGCTATCACCTGTTTATGGTAATCAGATGTTTTCCAAAATTATGCACTATCTGGGAGTGTGTTTTTATGAATTGGGTATTGATCCTCATTCAACCTAATACGTTATTTATCCCCAGTATTTAATTTAGAACGAAATTGCCCTTCACATCATACAATTACAACGAGTACTTCAAAAGATATGGCAGGCCGAAGTGTTGAAGATGAAACCGCCGCGTGAAACAAATTTCTACCCGGGCGAAGCTGGGACGGACTGCTTGTTTCATATAAAACACCTACCGATTAAACAGATTCAAAAAGCAAGTGGGAGAAGATTGCCATTATGAATTTATATCATAATGGATATTGATATCAATTCAGATAATATACTGATATACTCAGAAGAATTGGACTGGGCGAGTTTATGAGGCATCAGGTGTGTTTTGGTTTGGCTTTGTTTCACTGGGCTCATACATCACCATAGGAAAAGCGTTATCAATCTAACTCAACAGCGAATATTCCAGACAGGGAAATTTATCGTCCCCGAACCTCTCGTTTTGTTTTAACTTTGGTAAAATTTAAAATTTTGTATAAGTTGAAATTCAATTCATACACAAAAGTTAATGAAGTTCAGAAATTTGGTAAACAGTTTCAGAAGTTTCCAAATTTTTCACTATTTTCTGAATATGAAAAATCTAAATGTTTTCTTTTTTATCTAACTCATTCTTTTGCCCATTTGTTTATTTGTTGCACAGTTTCAGGTGAAGATTTATTTTTAGTATTTGTAGTACAAAGTCAGTTTACATAAAAAATTGAGTTCAGTAAAGAATATGGTCTCCTCGAACATTAACCATCCCTTTGCATACATTCAGATCACATTGTTGAACTAGCCTTGGTCAATTTCTCTTGAAAATTGCGGTAAAAGCCTTCTGAGTTCTCGAAATGTACCTATGTGTTGGTGGTTGATGAGAATCCAAATCTTTTTGTAAGTGCTTCGCCCGGGTAGAAATTTTCAACTTATGCTATGAAGAAGGAAAAAGGATTCTGCTGCCGTTTCTCAATTAGTCGACTGCGTGTCTGAAAGTTGATCCAGGCGGCTACTCTTTTATAGATATGCGTTTCCCTTCTCACAATTCGGTGCCCTCTCCTACCCCTTTTTCAAATGTATCAATAACAATGACAGCCATTACCAAAGAGGAATGAAATGGGAGCAGGTACTCAATGAGAATATAATTACATATATAAGAACCCATTCAATTATCTTGTTCATGAATGGGTTCACAACGTTTCACTTTTTAACAATTTCAGGTAATAACTGAAATTAAATATTCGAATTCAAATTTCGGCAATTTTCCGCTTCTTGGATTTTGTCCCACTACCAAAGTTGCACCGCCCGCCTAATACCCAAGGTCAATCTGACTGATTCGCTTATATTTGAGAGTGATTCCTCTTTATTGTCATTACCATCATTATTAGCAACTGTTGAAGTGTAAAGCCATAACGATTACAGCGTCCTCTAGCAGGCGTCAAAGTACATTCTAACCTCCGCCGTCTTTGGAAGTCCAAAATGATGTGTAGAGCGTCTGAAGCCTCCTCTCCAGTTATTCTTTACTCCTAGAATAACGTATTAAGTTGGATGAGGATAAATACCCTATTCAAAAAACGCACTCCCAAATAGTGCATAATTTTGGAAATTATCTGATTACCACAAACAAGTAATAGCAAGTCAATCTTGAGGGATAGATATATGCTATCGCGGACTTTTTGTAGAACTATTCAAGAGGTACATTTCCGTCATACATTGTATCCACGTAAGTCTTGCGGTTTTTGCAGCGCACGTGAAAATAGCTCATTATGGCTGATTTTTTTGTAATTATTGAAGTTATAGTAGATATATCTTTAATTTTTTCGGGTAGAAAGTATAGCCTCACTCAGGGATAATGTAGCTTTCTAAGGGTGAAGAATTTCTGAAATCGGTCCAGTAGTTTTCGAGCCAAGTCGTATCAAACACAGAAAAATACAAATCTTTCCTCTCCATAATATTTGTAGGTATAGATATACCGATTCGGAAATAAAAGTTGTGAACAAAGCCAATACAGCGTTAAACGAGTGGATGAATATTGTCTAGTGGACCAATAAAATAATCAAAACCCTCGGCGCGATTTAACAATAAATAAATGACTGATCTCACCCAATGGCATAGGAGCCTGGAGAGGGGAGATTTGAACTCTCTCGACCCTCGATGCAGTTCCTATGACATTGAGTGGGATCAGTCAATTATTCGTTGTCGTATCGCGACGAGGGTTTTGATTATTTTATTGGTCCACTAAAATTCAATATTCATCCACTCGTTTCACGCTGTATCGGCTATGTTTACATTCTTCAGTACCGAATCGGTACATCGACTCGTCAACTGCGCCGCACTTCCTGCATTCTTCTTCGACATTCAGCTTCAAACAGTATTTCTCGTAGTTGCGAATTCTCATAAGTCGAACATGGATAGCCGTCAGAAATCCCTTATCCTCTGTTGTCACCAAATTCATCAGGCTATCTTCAGACTCGAGCAGTCACCGCCTTAGGTTTTTCTCATGGGTTCTGCAGAGTTTGTAGATTTTCAACAGGCCTGGTCCGCCATCTATTCTAGATAGATAAAGCCTCTTCACCGATGCATTGGTGTGCAGACATCGGAACTTTGTCATAGCGCGACGGGTGAGTCGGTCCAACTCATTCAGATCAGCATCTTCAAGACTCCGAAAGTGTAGGTCAGAGCTTGCATAGACCAAGAGTTCAAGGCATCCACCTGGTTTTAATCAGACAGCTTGGAGTTGAGCACTTTGGTATCCCTTTTTTTATATTTCGCATCAGTGAACTCAGTTTTCAAACGGGTGTGGTCAATCCGTTGATTTTGTGGAAAGCCCAGATACTTGTAGGTCTCTTCTGACAACATACTGCAGATGTCATGGAATTGTTCCTGAGTGTTCTCCATTTTACCCTTCCTGATGTTGACTACGGCGCATTTGTCGGGACCGAAAGGCATGTTAATGTCTCTGCTGAAGGAGCGCACTATATCTATATACCCATTATTATTAATCATTGCAGGTCTATACCCTTTGTTAGCTCATTATTATTTTTAATATTATTACCCGTATGCGCACCAATGCTTTTCAATTGTATGCCAAAATATGCTCAATAACTTTCTATTGAAACTCAACAAATCTCATTTGTATATCTCGACAAGTCTCAGTGCAGATCTACAGGGTGTCCCACTAGCGCCGCAGCGGACGATATACGCGTAACGGACTGAGTTTGGCAAGCATTTTTGATGCAGACTTGATATACTCCAAGAAGAGCATAACCTAAAAATATTTTCGAATATATCGGGTGGCCCACAAAAGAGGAATAGCGGGTGACTTTGTTTTTTCAAATGGGACACTCTATATTCAATAGTGTTTTTCAATTCTCTGAAACTTCTTGCATGCTTTCGTAACTTTTCACATATTTTTATTCGACAGTTTTCGAAATATTGGCCATTTTGACAAAAAATTATACTTGTAGAGGCTATGTTATTCGATTATATTTCACGAACCCTTTCACATACCAATAACAGTTTTATAGGGATTGAAAGACGAGACTTCAAAGTATCCTACCCAGCTATAATAAAGCATCTCCAGCATGTAGAGAGAGTGTCCACAAAA
Organism: Adalia bipunctata; assembly: GCA_910592335.1. NCBI lineage: Eukaryota > Metazoa > Arthropoda > Insecta > Coleoptera > Coccinellidae > Adalia > Adalia bipunctata. The sequence continues at coordinate 27,527,165 of OU342951.1, forward strand.
AGACTATCAACATGACGAATTTCAAATCGATTTTTCTTCATTTTTTCAAATTCAATGCATATAATTTTTTTTCATCATTGTAATCACCATTCATCTTACTTAATTTTTTGTCAAATACATGATATGCATATCTCTAAAAGAATAGGATTTTTTAGAGTTTTTCCCTTAAATTCACATTTACTTTCGAATTCAAAAAGCAGATTTGGCTTTTCTGTGGTTATTGGGAACTGTCAAATTATTCTATTCAAAATTAACATCATTGCAGCTTCAATTCAAATCATCAGCGTTTTTACGAATTCAAAAAATACCAATGAGTTTGAATGTACAAGTTATGAATGCTTCAAAAAAACGAGTTTCGAAACTTTAGGATACAAAAAAGTTCCCGCTCTTATCCTTATACAACTTTCTTCGAAAAAATGATATTCACAAGTTTCACAGGCACGCACGCTGATCTTCAAGGTCGCAAGTTCAAAGCTTGTTTGAAATTTTCGGAAGATTCAACGTTCCAAGTAGAAACCTAGAAAATTATCAAAAATTTATTTCGAAAAATGGGTACAGAAAGCAAGTTCATGTCTTCAGTAACTGATTTCATCCCATATTTGAGTAGATACATCAAAACTTCCTAGTTCCTCATTTCGCTATAATATGAATTTAAGGTCGCCGTTTGAAGCGCGTAGGACATGTCAACCGATAGAGGCGCCACCATGCATTTTACGGAATATCTCCATAGAACTTACATTATCTCTATGAGTTCTATGAATATTTCTCTAATTATAAATGAAATGTACAATGGCGCTCTCTATCCGAAACTCGCTGAACTATGAAATTAGTGAAAATGTGGGTAAAGCAGGAACTTTTTCCCGCGAAAATTTGAATTTGGCCATTCTCTGCCAATTCCGTATTTCAAGTTGTTTTTTTGAATGAAATTATCTGTAGATTCACTTTTAATCGGAAGTCGAACTATTTTCATGGGTCTTTCGTTTGAAATAAAACAGAAGCATGAGTTGGCTCATTTTCTTCTATTTTTCAAAGAAAAAAAATGAACTGTTGAAATGCAATTAATCTCAATTATCTCATTAAGAACTCCAATCCTTTCTGAGTTCACCCACAAAATTTCAGTTCTCAAAGTGAAAACATTTTCAAATGCAACTTGAAATAAAAACACACTACATTGAACGCCCACCTTAAGCTTCAATGAGTGGATTAATTTGACAGTTCTCAATAACCACAGGAAAGTCAAATCTGCTATTTGAATTCGAAGGTATATGTGAATTTTAGGGAAACATGTCGAAAAAGCTCTCAAAAATCCTATTCTTTTAAAAAATATGCATATCATGCATTCGAAAAAAAATGAAGTGGAATGAATGGTGATCACAATGATGAAAAAAAATTATATGCATTGCTTTGAAAAAATGAAGAAAAATCGATTTGAAATTGAAATTCGTCATGTTGATAGTCTTTTTGTGGACACTTCATATGCTGGAGACACTTTATTATAGCTGGCTAGGATACTTTGAAGTCTTGTCTTTCAATCCACATAAAGCTGTTATCAGTATGTGCAAGGGTTCGTGAAATAAAATCGGATAACATAGACTCTATAATAAGTATCATTTTTTTGTCAAAATGGCCAATATTTCGAGAACTGTCGAATAAAAATATGTGAAAATTATACGAAAACATGCAGGAAGTTTCAGAGAATTGAAAACCACTATTGAATATAGGGTGTCCCATTTGAAAAAACAAAGTCACTCTCTATTCCCTTTTGTGGGCCACCCGATATATTCGAAAATTTATTTAGATTGTGCTCTTCTTGTAGTTTATCAAGTCTATATCAAAAATTTTTGCCAAACTCAGACCGTTAAGCGTATATCGTCCGCTGCGACACTAGTGGGACACCCTGTATAAATAAATAGTCAGTTTGAAAGAAAATCTTGACCCTGTATCTCAGCGGAAAACGAAGCATTTGAGGACAAAAGTAATATAGAAAACTGTCGTTATTTTCTCATCCATAACCACTCCTGAAATTTGTCGCACTGACAACCTATATTCCGAGAAATAATTTAATCAGAAGAAAGGACAGGAAAAACTTAAGAACGAAGTTCAAATGGTGATTTCACCAAGTTCGTAAAAAATTTCGCCTCGCCATCCTGGCCTCTCATCACGTACTTTCCGCTCAGATGAAAACTTCGACAATAAAACACTAATGCTCGTTCAGCTCATATTCTTATTTTTTCATTACTTTACGAGTCGAAGTAAATCACTATTAACCTACTTTCGCATCCCCGGGCGGCCAACATCTTCGTCCTCCATGTATTTTTTGACGAAGCCGTATTTTCCACCTCGGGTAAGCACAAATCCATAAACTCCAGGAGAAGGACCGGAGCAAAAGGGGAGAGAAAATGAATTGCAAGATAAAGCGATAGTTCTTGGTATAAATATTTTCCAAGGAAAGTGGATTTTCGCTCTTTCCGTCCTCATTAAACGAAGTTTTGATTTCGGATAATAGTCCGTAGCTTTCATTTTCGATTCCGTTTAATATGACGGAAGGTTTTAATGGATTTCGAGATCAGAGGCGGGAAATGAATTGCTCTTGAATACGTGCTTTTTCCGACAAGTTTCCAGTCGAACCTGGCGTTGTTAATATAATTTAACATTCTGTATCTAGTGATGAAAAAAGAATGAAGTTCCCAATGCAGCTGTATTCTATCGGTTCCTGTTTAATTTACCCGAGTTGAATTGGGTATGCTGTGAGCACAATTTTGAAGTGCATCGAGGCGTCGAGCGGTTTGTGTACGCGGTTTTCCCTAGTTTCTGTGGATTTTTGAGGTGTTAATCAACTGTGAAAATTTTGAAACTCACACAAGGTACTGTTCATAGTGATAACTCCTTGTTACTTTTGATTTTGACTCTATAAACTAAGGGGGAAGGAGAATACTATTTTTCAAAACAAGTTATTCTCATTTCTTGTTATCACATTCTTCTGATAAGAACTAACAACATGAGCGTCTGCCGGTCTGCGCTAATTGTTCTAAACAATTTACCTCTGGATATCTACGACGAGTTCAGTGCGACTGCTGTAAGCAGCATCTGCATATCGCATGCACGGACTTACCGCAAGATGATCGCGTCACCCGTAATAAGATAAAATGCATTAAGATCGTATGCAATAAATGTGCCACGAAATTCGATCAACTATCGGATATAAAAACACTTATTGAATCCCTGAAAACTGATTTCGCTAGTAAAGTTGGCACTTTGGAACAAGAGATACGGGATGTCAATAAAAAGATCGATAATCTTAACAATTTCGATTCATTAAAGATGACCGAAGCGGCAGTATCTGAATCTGTCGAGCGAATTCGACGTGCAAAAAATTTAATTCTACGAGGTGTACCGGTCGTCGAGGGATCAACGGAGGAGCGTAGGGAAGCCGATGCGGGTGCGGTTGGCGCAGTTCTGAAAGCCGTGGATTCTACAGCCGTGCCGCGGCATATTATTCGGTTGGGACGAAGTTCTTCCGGAGGGCATCCGCCACTTCTAAAGGTGGTACTGGGAGACGAGAGGGAGGTCAGAGAGGTCCTGCGTAATAAGGGCAGGGTACTGCAGTGTCCAGATTTGCGAAATATCAGGATAGCGGATGATAAGACGCCTTTTCAGTTAAAATATCTCGAGGAACTCAGGGAGGAATTGCAGCGTCGTTCTGCTGCCGGTGAACGTGATCTCACCATAAGATACATCCGCGGATCCCCTGAAATAGTAAAGTCCACAGTTCCAAAAAATTAGTTCATGGGTTCTGTAATTGGCTGCTTTTCTATACGAACTTGGCTTCTCTTTTGGCAAAATTTGATGATTTCGTTCTAACCGTTGAGGATATCAATCCATCTTTTATTTTCATATGTGAAACTTGGCTCAACCCTAAAATCCCTGATTCTCTAGTTGAAATTAACGGATACAACATCTTCCGTTCTGATAGAGTGAACCGCGCTGGTGGAGGTGTATGCATTTACATTAAGTCAGAACTTCTCAGCTCATTCTCAATCATGCCAGTTTGTCTCGAGTGTCCGAACATCGACACATTAGCTCTAAAATTGGGATCAGGTTCTTTCTCCATAACACTCGCATGTATTTATAGACCCCCCAATTCTGCCGGAACAGATGACCAGATCTTGATCGAGAAAGTTTCTCAGTTGGCTGCCACTGTACCCAATTTAGTTTTGGCTGGAGACTTCAACTTTCCACAAATAAAGTGGCCACTAGAGGACTCAGTCGGTCCACATAACTCCGCAACAAATTTCTCGGACATGATAATTAATTCCAACTTGATCCAACTCGTAACAGAACCAACTCGCTACAGACAAAACCAAACGCCTTCAACTCTTGACTTGATCTTCGCCAGTGACGAGCAACTTCTGACTGCTCCCCAGTTCCACCCTCCTGTTGCCAAGTCCGATCATGTGGTCTTGACTACTTCCATCCAGGTTAACATTAGCTCACCAACCAAAGTCAGGAGATTCTCTTACAAAGTGACAAACTTTGAGGCCGTTGCTGAGGATGTAGGTGGAGCAGACTGGGATTTCTTGTTTGCGGACGGAAATCCTGACGCAATGTGGAATACATTTCATGAATTGGTCTCAACATCCATTTGCAAACACACAACCCTCAAGTCAAGACTTAACAACCAATGCAAACCCTGGATCGATGGGGATCTTCTGAGACTGATCAAACACAAAAGCAGTCTGTGGAGGCGTTTTCGTCGCAGTCAGAGCCCAGAGGATTTCAGAGCTCATAGAGAATTTTCCAACTACCTCTCTTCCAGCTTGAAGCTTGCCCGACGGAAATACGAGGAGTCTGTCATTAACGGTGGGAACAGAAAGCGGCTCTTTAAGTATGTCAGAAATTCGCTCAACTCTAAAGTTGCCACACCCCTCCTGCGTCGATCTGATGGGGACACATGTGTTAATAGTGAGGAGGTTGCTGAGTTGCTCGGGATCCATTTTGCCTCTGCGTTTACCAGCGAGCCTGATAATGATGTTCTGCCTCCCGTCCCGACCCATCGAGTTGGCGAGACACTTCAGTGTTTGAATTTTGATCCGTCAACAGTGGAATCATGCATCGCCCGTCTCGAGACTTCGACTTCCCCAGGTTTGGACGGTGTCACCGCCGCTTTCCTGAAAAACTGTAGTTCCTCCGTATCTGTAATCTGTACCTCTTAGCAAGATCATGACAGCATCTATGCAGAACGGTGTATTACCCTCATGCTGGCTCGTCGCAAGCGTTACTCCCATATACAAGAAAGGTGACAAATTAGACCCGAACAACTATCGTCCCATAAGCCTTGTCTCTGTGGCTGTCAAGCTGATGGAGGCAATAATTAGTCAACGCATGCGGCATGACCGAGTTCTTGATTGCCAGCAGTGTGATTCCCAAGGAGCAGCATGGTTTCGTCCCTGGTCGATCGGTTATAACTAACCTTTTGCAGTGCGTGAACAACTGGTCTGCCGCGATTGATGAGGGGAGAAGTATGGATGCGGTATACTTGGACTTCTCCAAAGCTTTCGATCGAGTGCCACGTCGGAGACTGCTGCATAAGCTCGAACACGCCGGCATTCGGGCTGGGCTGCTTCGTTGGATTTCGGCGTTTTTGACTGGCCGATCATTTCGCGTTCGGGTTGGTGGTGCTTATTCTTCTGATCGGCCGGTTCTGAGTGGTGTGCCCCAGGGATCCATACTTGGTCCATTGCTGTTTTTGGTGTACATCGCTGACATCCCTTCCTCCCTAAAATCACCGAGTTCCTTCTACGCTGATGACGCCAAAATATATGCTGATCCCTGCACTGGCTTTCGACAACTTCAACGTGACTTGCTGGAGCTGCAGATCTGTTGTCGTGCTTGGTTACTTCCACTCAACATCTCTAAGTGTGTTGTGCTGCATATCGGTAGGACAAATCCAAAACTCCAGTATACAATTGACGATACCACCCTGTCAAGTGTAGATTCTCACGTTGACTTGGGGGTGTTGGTGACAAGTGATCTGGTGACAAGTGATCTGTCCTGGTCCGGGCATATAGCTTCGATGTGCAGACGAGCTAATTCGTCCCTATACCTTCTGCGTAAATCTTTCTCGCGGTTGTCGTTCCCCACATCAATAAAATTGTACACAACTTACGTCAGACCTATTTTGGAGTTCGCGGGACCTGTGTGGAGTGCGGGACTGGTTCGGGATCGCCGCTTGCTGGAGTCCGTTCAGCGATCCGCCACGCGTATGTCGTTTGGCCGAGTGAGACCCTCGTACGATCAGCGGCTAGCTATGGCGAATCTCGAAACTTTTGAGCGGCGGAAACTTAGAGGCGACCTAATTATGTCTTTCCGTATACTCAACAACTTCATCAACTTCGATCTATCCCATCTTTTCTGTTTGAACAATGATACTCGATTGCGCGGTCATAACCTGAAGCTGAGGAAGGAACGGTTCAATACTACTGCTAGGAGAAATTTCCTCCCCAACAGAGTTTTTGATCACTGGAATGCCCTACCGCCTAGTGTTGTGAATGCTCCATCCATAAACATTTTTAAAAATCGATATGACAGTATCTAATTTTTCTTAACATTACATTGGAATACTTTTTTTTTTTTTTCTTTCTCTCTTTTCTCAAAGATTTTTCTTCCTGATGATTTGTTTTTTTTTTTCCTCTGCTCAGTGTGTTAGAATATAATATTGTATTTCTCTTGTGCACAGATGCTTGGATACCTTGTAATATGTTATGTATGTCGAATTTTATAGAACCCAGTTCTCAATTCGAAATCTATTGTAATAATAATAATAATAATCTCGTGTCTTTTCGACTCAGGATACATGCATGGCTCTACCACTTTCGTTACGGTAATAAACCTTCACTTTCAGAGCAGAATAGGAAAGTTTTGAAGAAAACGAAAAAATAATAATGTAACGAAAAGGCGTAGCCAAGGGGGTTTTGGGGGTCATGAACACGCGCCGACTTTTCCTCATCTTTCGATGGACTAGTTGAGACTGTTGAGAGATTTAACCATTGGCGTATATCAGCTGAAACTATTAGACCAAGAGCCAGTGACCAATTTTCATATGTCATTCCATAACTCACCAAAATTTACTTGTTTGATATTCAATATCTGCTCGAAAATAAAAACCATTTCTGCCAGCCCATAATGGCCGGAGTAGACTACCATAAAATTAAGTTTAATTTTCTGGCCTCTCTGAGCGCTTATGGTTTATAGATTCAATATATTTATTGAATCTATAAAAAATAATGACAGAACTTTTTCGTCCCTCCAAAGTGTTGGCAGAACTCTTTGAAAATTCATTAGGAACAGCTGTAGGTACTTATGTCATTTCAGTACGCTTGAAATTTACAGGAAATAAAGAAAATGTGTCTAGAAAGCGGCTTATAATCATGACAGAAATTTTTCACATCACGAACCATCTGCCAGAACGAGAAATGTTGCCGCGCAAGTGCGAGCGAAATGAGCTTTTTCTTATTTGCAAGTCAGACCGAGAGCGCATATTGGGCATGTATTATTGTCAATTATTATTGTCAATTACAAAAATTCATTTAGAAATAAATTATTCAGAAAAATATGCTCTTCCTACGCATCCTCAAAATTTGTTTCCTCATCGTCGTCATCTTGGTTGACATTTTCAATGAATGCATTGTTTCTCACTCGAAGCATATTCTTCGACAATATTATAATGGTTAGTTCTCAAAAAATGAGAAAAATATTTTCACCAACAGATTATTAATAAACCTTGACTTTGTTAGAAGAATTTATGCTCGAATCTGAACTGAGCTCCAAGAATTTTTCGAATGGATTGAGGAGGTCTTGAGTATACCTGTGTGACTTACGAAACATTCAAAGAAGAATTGGCGCCCGCAGGGGGGCCAGAGGGGTCCATGCCATGTAATTATTTCTTATAGATTCAATAAATTACCAATAACAATTCCTGAAAGTTTTGTGTATGATAATATGACATAGTTGAACCTAATTTGCTGGCCTCTTTGAGCGCTTATGGTAGTCTACTCCGGCCATTATGGGCTGGCAGAAATGGTTTTTATTTTCGAGCAGATATTGAATATTAAACAAGTAAATTTTGGTGAGTTATGAAATGACATATGAAAATTGGTCACTGGCTCTTCCTCTATATCCCCCTCTTACATACAAGATGTGAGTATACACTCATAAGAACACAAACTGCAGGTTCATACAAATTTGAATCCATGCATACATTTGTGCTACAAAACAACCCACTTTCCTCACTCAAATTCCTGATGGGTTTGCAACCCTCTCCAGGGGTTGCTAGTAGAAACAAGCTTCGTATCCCAGATCACGTCCCCCTGTCATCAAAAATCGTCCAGTCTGAATGTTTCCACAAATTCTTATTCGTTGTTGAGTTATTGAGGGTGGACACTTTTGAATGAGACACCGTGTATAACAGATACAATCAATAGGCGAAAACAAGGAAGCATATGCCACTGAATATATTTCCACTTCTTCACAACCACTTTCATATAGGTATCCTGTGAAAATCTAGAGTAAGCAATACATTCTTTTGATAATGTTGCTCAGTCTCTTCATGTTTCTTTCATAAAAATGCATTTTACTTCGATACAGGCAGGAAATTCGATCAGGTGTAGGTTACCTTCTTGTTAAGAAAATGTTCACGCTTCGAAATGGAACTTTCACAGTACCGTACATATTGGGGCAAAAAACCCCCATATCATTGATATAACAGTTGTTGACTTGAATTTCATAATGCGATACCTACCTCCCTATTGAATTTTTTTTTACAGCTGGCTTTCCGAACGTGCAAATCCATTCGCGAGCAGAAGATCAGAGAAGTATTCCAGGTCCTGCAGGTCGACCATCCGAGAATCGCGCCAGCTCAGTCTTTGAGAGAGGAGACTATGCGATATCTTTCGGCTTCCAGTGACACTTTTCCACTCGATGATGCGGAAAATCAGGTCCGCTCCCTCGTATGCGATACCTTGAGGGAGTATAAATGTTTGGAGGAGAGCGCGGCTCTGAGGGGATATGTCCGGGAGGTGACCAGAGCGGCTTGGTATTTGGTTAATCAGGTGAGTCGAAATACGTGAAATCTTCATTAGAACTGAAGTTTGCAATGAAGCGGGGCTTCCACTGGGTGTTACCAAAAAAGTGCGAAAGTTTTCAGGGAGTGAAATCTTATTCAAAATTAAATGCGGTTTTCCGTGAAAAGTAACACGATTTCAGAAATGAGAGAAGAGAAATTGTTTACTTAAATTTGCTGAAGAATTAAAGAAATGGCATTTCGTTGGCATGCTCTACCGATAAAAAGGCTACCCCATTTTAAAATACAACGATTGAACCCACCTACTAGATTTTTTCGATTACATTCACAGAAGACCATTTAAATTTAATACACAATGTTGTTTTTAATCTTTTGTTTTAAACCAGTGGTTCCCAAACTTTTTTTTTTATCTCATAGACAACTTTCAAAATTTTTCAGTTCCGGGGGACCTCCTGCATTTCTACCATATTTCCAAAACTCGACAAAAAATGTGAAGATTGAATCTACACTGCGCAAAAAAATTAAAGCACATTATGGAAATCTCAAATTTATTCTATAGTGATCAATAGTTTTTCTTTTGTTTGTTTTTCTACAATCGATCGCTATGCAACGCGAAACACGCAATTTGACCCAAGAGGAATGTGCCCAAGCGGTAGTTTTGCGAGAAGAAGGGTGGACATACAAAAGAATTGTGCAAATTAACGCGTATTCAATGCATTGCTTCTTATTTTGTGTACTGCATTAATCACAAATTGAAGCGATAGGTGCAATCCATCACTCAAATTTTTCGCATATAAATATTGCGTGGACCCCAGCTTACGAACTGTGAACCCCTATTTCTTTGTCACGCCAATGTAGATCCTCGTCAAGTCTTCCATAGACCCCTTGGGGTCCACCTGGACCACTTTGGGAATCTCTGTTTTGAACTATTGCTTTTACGGACAAAACACAAGAATAAAAAGGCTTGCAATGGAAAGTCCTTTTCAACACATGTTCCAAATAAGAAATTATGTTTGTTCAAAAAGTTCTAGTATAAAATGGAATATGGGTTGCATGTTTCAATCCTTTAATTTAAAGGATCACACGAAAATTTTTGAAAATCTTCATCGGTAGTTTTCTTATTGGCAGAGCATGCCCACAAAATGCAATTCTTTCGACAAATAATAATTGTTTCCTCATTTTAAAACTTTTCTAGGAAAATCCCACAAGCATCTATAATTGTTAAAGGAAAATTGAGACTTTCTGCTTTAACTACTGGTTATGAAGTGAGCTGGCCTTCTGATAAAAAACAGGTCGTACTTCTTATTGGATAAATGAACATAAATATTCTACAAATTATATATTTTTTTTATTAAGTAAACGTTTCATCGGAATGGTTAAAGCGTTTGGATCAGCTCTCAGTAATATTTTCATAAGTAATATCAAAATCGAAAAAACACGTTGCTAAGTAATATTTTAACAAGAAGCATGAGTGCAGGTGGCAACAAAAATCCGAGTCGAAGACGAGGATTTTTGCACCTGCACGAATGCTTTTTGTTAAAAAAATATTACTTTGCACTGTGTTTTTTCGATTTTTTTCTCAGGAAAAATTAGATGCACGAATGGTATTTGACAAGAATATTTCATGAGTAACAGATTATTCTGGATGCATCTATGTATGTATTATTAATTTTCGTTGACAACCAACTGTCAACTTTTGCCGCGGGTAAACCCGAAAAAACTGCTGACAGCTGCTGCCATACAGTTTTTCCATCTAGAAACCATTTGTGATTCAAAATTGCGCGTTTCTGATTGGTGGAAATTCAGACGAGGGAAATAGTCAGCATGAACAAGTTATAAATGATGTTAAGTCCTAGCTGCCGTTTACAGAATTTGAATACGAGGATTTCTCAGCGTATTTTGCAAATGCGAAATAACCCCTTAAAATTGTTATAACGCGATTGTGCATAAAATACAAATCGGACAGAAAATACAATACACACAATTGGACTTATATGTACATGTTATCAGTTTCAGCCATTTTGTTTGTCCTTGAAAATACTCTCGTTTTCGATTAGAATAATTATTATTTTTTATGTTTTTCAGTTTTCTACAAAGGTTCTATTGAGTGTGAAATAGTTTCTTCAAGAGTTCTTCGGGTATTTGAAAAAAATTGTGGTATTTCTTGTTTCAACGACAATTCCAGAGGGCGATTTTGCTGTAGCGGAGAAAAGGGTTTTCATCAACCAACTATTTTTCATAAGTTAGTGTAGAATATTTGAATCTTCATGCGAATACGAAATAGGGCTCTTAATTTATAGGCGAAACCAAGAAAACAGTAGGTACGACTCCTATCGCTCACGAATGAACACATAGGCCCTGAGTTTTGTATACTTTTCGCCAATGGCTTGAGGCGTTCCTCTTTGGAGTTTGGAAAGGCCCATAGAGTGGTTGTGATCCTCGCCGATATAGCGCTAAGATCTTAATTTCGGTCGCCATTTGCTTGGTCTATTGTTAGCAAGTAATTTTAGACTTACCTATATATTTCTATTACATAATTCGAAATTTGGCAGATATTCATAATTACAATCGCAATCCATTATGAAATTGTCGAGAGAAAAAAGGACTATTCTGTCATAGATTAAGATCTTAAGGTCTATCAAGCCCATTAGAGCTTCTCTCGCCCTCCAGTTCTATGGTTCTATCGAACGCCAGTATACTCCATTCTTATTTTATAAAGTATCCCAGTAGGCCAAGATTTAGGTTTATCAAGTTTTTTTACTTAAAATGGACGCAGGTTGATACTCTTGGAATGTCAAACAATTCTCAGAGACGTTGCCAATGCTTATTTCTATTTACTCGTTTTGAACTTTGTGAATGGAGTTGGTTCTTTTAAGGTTTAGCTGTGACACAGGTTTCGTAGTACTACTACATTTTCATAATGGAGTATTTCTTGTTGTGCAAAAAGGTATTTAAATGTCTTCTGTAGATACGCTTATTTCTGAGAATTTTGAAAAGTGGGACTTTTATTCTACTTTCGAATGTCACTAAGTAACGGACTATTCTGTCCATTATTTTTCAGTAAAATTTCAACACTTGATCAGACGTTTTAGAAATTTAGTTGAAAAGCATTTCCTTTGTAATTTCAATTCTGCATCTCAGGAAATTATTTTCTAATGAAAAATTATTGAACAAATGAGTGATTTTTCAAATGGAACACCCCATATATTTTCGCATATTTTGAATGCTCTTTAATGAAAAAAAAGTAAGGCTTTAAACCGTGTACATCATCATGGAAAAAATACAGGGTGTTACATTTGAATAAATCGAGAAAAAACAATTTGAAATTCTTCATATTCGGACCTTGATAACGGACACCCTGTGACCCTGTATAAGAGAGGTTGATCATTCAGGAACGATGACTAGGCAAATTCTTGAGTTAAAAGAAATCCTGATCAAATTCATGTTTCTATCGCTTCTGGAAATCGGTAAAGGGCTTTTACCGAACTACTATTTCGTCGAAATTTTGCAGTTTTTTCTTAATAAGATCCGTACTGTTGGAAAAATATACCTAGTATTTTGCATCATGGTAGAGGTATTGAAGAGCATTGAAAATATGCAAAAATATAAGGGGAGTTCCATTTAAAAAATCACTAATTTGTTGAATAATTTAATTTGGGAACACCCTGTATATCATAAAATAATTTCCTGAGATGCAGAGTTGCAAGTACAAAGGAAATGCTTTTCAACTAAATTCCTAAAACGTCTGGTTTAGCAGCTATAGAAGCTTAACGCACTATATTGCAGGACCCGGTATCCTTGAAATATTTCCATTATTAAAAGAGAAAAAAGTTTCTCCACGACTGCCACAGAATACAGCTCTTCCAACATCGAATTTGACCATAGAATGTCTGTATTCCATCACTTGATATGAAATATTCATTCTACAACACCTTTATCGATTTCAAGTAAATAACCAGTTATGACCGCGGTTGTTGTTCAGTTTGGTCCTTGGTTTTCGCCCTTTATAGATTACCACCAATAACCAACTCGAGCTAGAGTATAATCCTTGTTTTTTTAACATTTCGACTGAATTTCATTCTCGCACAGTGTGTGAGAATATTCATTCCGTAACACTTGTGAAAACATAGAGAATAAATCTATGTGTCAGCTGCTCTGATTGTCATATTTATTGCGGTTCTCGAAACGTCATAATTCATCTTAGTATTAAAAGATTAATTATCTAGCTTCGAAACAATCGTGGAGAAAGTATAGTCTGTAACTCGGTTAGAATGAAAATCCGATACTCGTGATTCCTCAGGCTCGCCTCCGGCTCGCCCTCGGAATGATTCACTCGTATCGGATTTTCATTCTGCCCTTGTTACAGAATATACTATTCTTCAACATTCGCCAATTTTAACTACGTAACGATGTCTCCTCTACATAGAGGTCGTAGTAACGTAAATAGTACGTATTTATCAAAATGTTTATTTACTTTGGGGAAATAATGAATTTGAGATAATATATTGAGAATTCAATAATTCCAAAGACTTGGCTATTTTCTTGTACGAAAATCAAGAATCGAGTGTATAAATTTTACTGAGAGATAATGGATAGAATAGTACGTTACTTTGTGATAGTTCATTCGATAAGAGATTAAAAACGAACAGACGGTCCTATGGAATTCCCCACTTTTCAAAATTCCCAAAGAAATATACTTATTTCTTGAGAATTGGGGAATTCCATATAGGAGACATTTGAATGCATTTGTGCACTTGAAATACTCCAGTATGAAAATGTAATAGTACTACGAAACCTGTGTTAAACCTTAAAAGAACTAAGTAACTCCATTTACAAAGTTAAAAAGAGTAAATAGAAATTAGCATTGGCAACGTCTATGAGAATTATATTGACGTTGCCGATATTTCACGAGTGCCAACCTGCGTCAGTTTTAAGCAGAAAAACTTGATAAACCTGAATCTTGAACAAATGTATAAGTGAAAAAAGTAATGTGATAATTTTACATTTTCTTCCTGAATAGAAGTCTCCATTAGTTTCTTGAATCAATGAACGCTCATAACCGAAAATCGAAGCGTTCTCTTCATTCTCTAAAAAGAAATATTTTTTGCAGGTACCACCATACGAACTAGACACTGACTTCCAAACGCCTGTGCGTATGCAATCCAACAAACACCAACGTCATCATTCTGCAGATCGTACTTCCGACATGATACGCTCTTATCTGTGGCCTGGATTACATCTTCAGAATGTTTGCGTTTATAAAGCAGTCGTTATCACAGGAACTACATAAGACCTGTGATATAGATCTTCATGTTGATGGAATATATCTCCATCTCTGTATAAAAACATAATATTATGATATAAATTATTTACACTTTTGGAAATTGTGATCTTAATTTTCGTCAATATCCATTTTATATACCTAGTACCTACCTAGTCTTTTTTATTATTTTCTTCTCAACACCTATATCAATCATCAAGGATTTCAAATTACACGAATACATAGTTTATATTGGTTGCTATTGAATAAGCTTGTTTTTGATAGTTGCCATTTTGACCAATGTATAAAACTCTGTAACCTGATACATCGAAAAACGCATTTATTGATGTAAATATGTATTAACAAAAGCCATGTCCAAAATTCAATGATGAATGAATGCGATGTATTTGATTATTTTAAGTACGTTCAACTATGCGGTCACAACGATCACGCTCACGACCACTGTTTCTCCTATTCCTCTTGCTACTCTTGCGAGCATTCCAATCGAAAACTCAGGTGGAACGAGACCATAGAGCATTTTAAACCTGTGTTTTCTGGTTCTAACCATTCATTTCCAATTTTACCTTCACTCGAAACTAGTCGAAAGCAAGTCAAAAGCTTGAAATGGTCGTTGGAAATTTAAAAAATTCAATATTTATTGGTAAACTCCACATTGAATAGTATAGAGGAAAGTCACCAAATATGAAATACCATTTTGTTTTAGGGATATAAAAAAACTCATATTTATTAAATCAGTTCAATATTTTTACCAATCAGTCATACATTCATATGTTGTAATCAACAGCCTTTAATCAGATATATTAGTTATCAAATTAAAATCTAACACAAAAACAAAATCACAAATGAGTAACTAGATATGAAATAGGTACCCATATATGGATTATAAGCACAAATCAACATAACAATAACAAAAATGGACATTAATATCTTTGAGATCAATTAAATGAATATAACATATCGTGATAAATGAAAGAAGTTTCATAATTACTTGCAAAAGTCACAGATCCAAGTATCAAACTCTGTACCAGCACAATCATAATGTGCCCAGAGCCCATACACCAAGCATATTCCATAATTAGACACCGACGACTGTCCATATTTGGATTTTTCAAGTCACAATATTTTGCTGACAAAAGATCACAAAATGGCGAAATAAACATAATACCGATATACTAAATAGTATAACACTTATGTATACAAACATAACAGCTGGTAATACTCATTTATTACTTACCTTTAAAATTTTTTTCACGACAACAAAACAAAACACGCCTGCCACACGTTAAGCGTTCGCGCAACTAACTCGATGGTGTGAGTGCGATAGTTAGTAGACCGAATGAAACAGAAGATGGTCGCGTGTTGCGTTTTTTACTTATAATCTTGGTGAAATGAAGGTATTCCATATAAGGATACTATTTCATTTTTGGTGACTTTCCTCTATCAAATTAATTTTTTATATTTCCTTGATATTTACTTGACAGAGTATCTAATTCTAAACCATTCATTATGAAAATATCTTTTTCTCCGACCATCAAAAAATATTGACATTTTTGTATCATTTTCAGGTGCAAAAGCCACCAATTCCCTTACCGTACAAAAATTTGCTCGTTGCTTAGCAACAATTCTTGGACTAAAAGTAATTGCATTTGAGCTCTCTAATTGAAATTTGAAGTCTACTGACGTCTACCTACTAACTTGACAATCAATATTTACCAACAATACCAGATATTTGACTTGGTTGGAGAAATAATAGTATATTTCATACGGACTAAAAGTGCCTATTTTTACTCTCAATTTTGCATTCGCTCGGCTGCGCTGCGCTCCGCCTCGCAACTGCAAATTTGCTCGTGAAAAAAATTTTCATTTTTAATAATTTGGCATTGTATGCCAAATCGGTCTCATAAATCCACTCTTAGCCTACGTAATCTTAATTTCGTATACTGAGATTACGTAGACGTAGGCTACGTACGATCCAATAAATATGATATAACGGCCAACTAGGATATCTATCTGATGATGATATTGCTAATCTTGACATGATAATCAAATAATTCCTGAAACTGATACATCATTATATATAGAGATATACACTTTGGAAAACTTGTGACGAGATATGATATACCTATAAATATTGTTCCCGTTGATTAATGAATAGAAGGATCTGTACCTATTTTATTTTTTTATGAAATAAATAATAAATTTATTGAAACAACGTCTTTCAAAATCTCTTAACCTTAATTTAGTCCTCGTTCATCCATGAACACAATAATGAATAAGGGAAGCATTTTCATATGCATTTGTCCGTTCCCGTTCATTGACGAGCATACATACAGGGTCTTTCACGAGGAACCTCACCCATATTTATACGCCGGGAAACTACTGAACGTATTTTCATGAAATTCAGCACTTATAAGTATTTCACGATGCTGATGAAATCTAAAATATTTTCAAGATGTAAGATTGTTGTATCCACTTTAAAAATCGAAATCGCGATTCATGATACAGGGGGTGAAAAAATCGCTTTCAAAGTTAGGGATGACAAAATCGTGAAAAATCAATTTTTTCAAATTAGAACCCCATTTTTTTATGGCAGATATTGAATCTACGTTAAAAAATAATGTGAGTGTATGCATCACACCCTTGCCCTAAAGTGGATATTAACTCAGAAAATATCCATTTTGAAAATTTTCCATCCAAAAACCTCGAAGTTATTCTTGTTTCAGCGGAGCTCTATTTTCGATTTTTTTTTCGAATTTTCCCGCTCAGAGAGAATTTTCCAACCAAAACTGAAAAATGTTACATAAAAATAACTTGAAATTTTTTAAGGAATCTATTTCTGCAATAAAAAAATGGTGTTCTAATTTGAAAAACGGAAGTTGACGTCATTTCCGGAAAAACCGGAGGTGCTCATGCCTTGAAAATATTTTAGATTTCATCAGCATCGTGAAATACTTATAAGTGCTGAATTTCATGAAAATACGTTCAGTAGTTTCCCGTATAAATATGGGTGAGGTTCCTCGTGAAAGACCCTGTATATTATATCCCAGGAGTAAGTCGAAAGTAAAATGCCGGCAACAGCGCAGGTAGCTCGGCTCGGCGAGTCCTCGCATCTGATGTCGGTGGACGGATATTTCAATTCAATGTTCGATGCTTGGTTCGTTATTCTATGGCGCAGACCTACGCGTGTGCACGGCTGTCGACGAAGGGAATGAGAAATTCTAAACCCGGATCGGGATCGGTGCTACAGACAGTGGAGAAAATTCAGACCAGGGCAAGGGTTGTAAAAGACACACCCCGAAAGCTTGAACGAAATAATTTTGGATATCTTGACACGGTGGTCGCTCAAAGCTGACTGGATATAATTCACACTCCCAGTGCAAGGGTGCGGAACAGATTTTTTGTGATTTTGACAGTGACCTGTGAAACTAATAGTGAAAATACGTGAGAAACACTGGACTTACGATATTCTAGCACGTAGAATTCATGGAAAAGGGTCTGAAGGGACCCGAAGTGCCGGGTATAACTCAAATTTGTCAAACTGGAACTGATGGAACTAGAAAATATCGTAGCGAACACTGTATATTTAAAAGCGAGAGAGGGTAAGGTGAACTTTGAAGGTTAAGGTTAAGTTTAGACAACAGCTTTTCGATATTTCAGGTGGTTCCGATAATAACAAAGGGAAAAGCAAAAAATGGAGAAAAATTCTCCAGTTTCCTCACATTTCTCAGTGTATCGAATTGATAAACAAAATAGGTAAGTCGATATTTCCTTCCATGAAATTTCCGGAATGAATTGTTATTAATAGTCGTAGAACGTAGAACTGAACCGTGTTAAAATGCTTTTCAGTTTTCCGATTAGGGAAGTGAGGTTAAGTTCCCTTCAGATATAAAGTCAGTTATTCTGTTTATGTCAAAGTTTTTCGTGTTCAATATATTATTCAAATAAGAGTTTGCAATATTTATTTCATGAAATAAGAATAATCATTAAACCATTAATTTGCTTTCATTGGTATCTGCAGAATGTAGATAACGAACCATTTCTCAATATTGATGCATTTAAGTTTTGAAGTGTTTCAATAATAATGGTTTTGTGATTTTTATTTTATTTATCAATTGCGAACTCGTATATAATCATGGTGAGGTGAGATACATTTATAACGAGTCTTTCCATGGAAAAATTAATGTGAAACTCCCATGTATAAGCTTTCTAGGTAAATTTCATTGTTTCAGTTTTTTCCGTTTCGGGCGCATTATCTAAATGATTCATTATTAATACTGTTATTTTGGCCAACGAATTTATGATCTATTTTATAGGAATGTAACGTCAAATCGATTCCATTGTCCTTTATCACAATGAATACTGAGTTGTTTTTTAACAATAATAATCAATATTATTCAATCAACGTTGAATTTTCGCAATATTTATTCCAAGAATCGGGCAAATGATCTTGCACGTTTCCTCTCTTGCATTGTAAAAATTAGAAAGTCTAGCAGTAATGGTGTGATCATTTGAAATTTATTGCCTTAATTGCATGTATAATTATTGCTCATTCATTCTTGGTCGGTCATTTCGTTATTTAGCAAACATTTTTTCAACTCCAATTTCAAATTCTGAATATGAGAAAGATACTGTTGTCCGTGGCAAAAAATTTCAACCCATCGATTGACATTGATGCTTATTCACGATTTTGAAAAATATATACCGTTTTCGAGACGAAATCAAACTAGCTCATCTTTTTCAATGATTTACCCGTAAATCATCCGCGAAGAGAAAAACATCGCCACTCTTGTATTTTAAAAAATGTTATGTTTCGCTGACTTGATATCAAGTTGGCAAAACAACTATTCGAAAAATGGTTTCAGCACGGAACAAAATAGCTCATTTTTTTAAGTGATTTATCCGTAAATTATCCGTGAGAAAAGAAAATTTGTTTCATTCAAAGTTTCGGAGAAAAATGACAAAATCTGATTGATCGATCAGCAACCGACGGAACATAATTTATGCATTTTTCTTGAAAACTAAGGAAGCAATATTGTAGAAATTTAGAGAGGGTAATGTAGCTTTTTATCTATGATTGATTCGTGAAGAGAAAAATTTTGCCGCTCCTGTTTTAAAAAATAACACGTGCACTGATAAGTGTACATCAAATTACCAGGTGACATATTGAAAATAAAATTTCAGCAATCAACATATAATTTAATTTTTTTCAGTGATTTATCCGTTAATTATCCGTGAAGAAAAAAACTTCGCAACTCTTGATGTATTTAAAAAAATATTGGATGTTTCGCTGACTTGAAATCGAGTTGGCGAAACAACTATTCGAAAAATGGTTTCAACACGAAACAAAATAGCTTTTTTTGAGTGATTTCTCCGTAGATCATCCGTTAAAAAATAAGATTCGAATCATTGAAGGTTTCGAAGGGAAATGACAAAATCGGATTTATCGATCAGCAGCCGACGAAACATATTTTATGCATTTTTCTCGAAAACTAGGGAATCAATATTGATGAAATTTGGAAGGAAGATGTGACTTTTCATCTTTGATTTATCCGGATAAATCACTCAAAAAGATGAGCTATTTTGTTTCGTGCTGAAACCATTTTTCGAATAGTTGTTTCACCACAAGTTGATATCAAGTTTGATTTCGGCTCAAAAAAGTTTTCGTATAGTTGTTTCGCTAAGTTGATATCAACTCAGCGACACATCTCATATCTTTTTCAATACATACAAGAGCGGCAAAATCAATTTTTTCACGGATAAATTACGGATAAAAAATTTTGAGGTATTCCGAGTTTGATTCGCGAAAGTTGTTCTGCTAATTTTATGTGTACATCATTCATGTAGTACTCAACACTTTCAGTGATGAGATAGGATGAATGAGAAAAGTTGTCCTTCATTTGCTGATATCAATGAACGTTTGCGGTTTTTCTCATAAATATGAATTAAACCTGCTTCGAAAAATCGCTGCTGACTATAGATTATACAGGGTGTTCTTAAATTGGAGATACAAACGAAGAGGAACGAGAGAGTAGATTCCTTGAATAATTTCAAGACAGAAAAGTTCCATAATTTTGGAATGTCTCGAAAAAGCCTCAGATTTAGAACGTTGTATGAACAGGGACGTACTTCCTTTTACGTAAATGATACAGGGGATATCGGTAATCCATACCCGAATCAGGATTCTAGGATTCCGAAAGAATTAATGTTTAATTGAAGCTATGTTCTGCTAACAGAGCAGTAAATCAATCAATTACTCGAAAACCGCTAGTTGGAGTTGAAGAAGTTAGTTAACACAGGAATAATCAGGAGGCTACGGCGAATCGAAGACAGCAATAATATACCCGGGTGTTCTATTTAGAAAAAAAAATTGTAATTACTTGATATTAGAGGCAACATCGCAGGACTGAAAATATTCTAGATCGATATAGCAATGGTTTCTACCCTATTGTATATTTTAATGAGATGGATGAAAAGAGTTTCCCAAAAAATCATTATCATCGTGAACGAAAGATCGTATGTGTGAAATTATCTGAAACCATTGGTCCGATTTTTCCCGATGTTCATAATATGGAAGCCAGTCAGCGTTGGGTGAATTCGGTATAGGAATGGGTGACCGCGCTAGCTACGGATTTGGACAAGCTCGCAGAAGCTCCTAACCCTTCTTTATTGCTTTTATGAATGAGTTTAATGGATTGAATGTTTTCTGCATTGCTCATGGAAAATGATTTGTGAAGATCTCAATCACCATATTCAATTTATATTATACAGGGTGTATTTTAAGGTGAGGCTTTTCTTTTGACAGGTGATGGAACTCATCAAAGTAGGTTATTCTACCGAGAATTTTTTATATGAAATGTTCAATTTAAAAGATTTATGGAAGAGCAGCAAATGGAAAATGATCTGTTCTACGCACTCGCTGCAAATTTGTTTGATGAGAACACAAAAAACAAGAGATGTTGATATCTACGGAGGAGCAGGTTCGGACTGAGGAATTTCCAGATTCACCCAGAAACTAGAAAATATTCTAGTTTCATTTTCTCGAAACAGGGGCATAATTCATATGAAATTTTTTTCGTGAAATTACTTATTTTGATGAGTTTTACCATCTGTCGAAAGAAAAACCTTAAATTACACCCTGTATGATTGTACTTGGATTAATCTGCACCAGATATTCAGGAAAAATAGAAAAATTAACTCGACATGTTTTCTGTGGGTGAAAAGTAGGTTTCTAATAAGTTCTCTTGATTCGAACATTTTTGTGGCATTGCAATTTTCAGCGACTATTTGCGGTCAGATAAACCTTATCAAGAATTTCAAAGTTTCAAACGGATGTGACGTGAGAGACAGCGTCACAAAGCGGATATAAGACGCCCAAAATGAACAATGAATGACCATATATTGGCGTATAATGACTACGCCAAAGGCCGCAACAGACGACGAGCTATAATACAGGATGTTTCAAGTTCGAGTGCCTATTACATGTTTCTGGAGAACTGGGCCTATTTGAAATCTGAAAATTTGAATTATTTCATTGTTCGAACTTTTCTGTTCAGCTGAAATATTTTTGGAGCTTCTGCTCTTCTGGTTATATCGGAAATTAAAATAAATTTCCTCAAACAAATTGTTATTCCTTTTTTCCTCTAACATTTTCAATAACTTTTTGTTCGAATTGTGGCATAAGTTCGAATAGTTTTCAAAGTATAGGGAAAAATTTGAGGAGAAAGGGGTAAATGTTTTATCACTATTCTGTTTATCATTTGCATTCTCAATATCCTCGGCTTTATCTGTGTTCACATTCTTTGAGTCGAAGAATGTGTTAATGCCGTGCATCTTTCGAATTTGAGGAATTTTCTCACTTTATTTTCCTCATATTGTGTCAAAAATTGTGGATTAATTCTGACCATAACTTTTGTTTTTCAAATTAGAACCCAATTTTTATGACTGCTGAATTATACGAAAAAATTCAATAATTAAGCTTCCAAATTCAATAATTTGGGAGTCAATTGAGAATTTGTTATACCTAGAGTCGATTCCATTCAATATATTCCCTGGATGTTCTTCACTATTGACAGGTCTTATTATTGCAATTTGTTATGACGGAATTCATCCTCGCGTTTCAAATTATGAAATTCTGTATCTATTTCATTACAATACAACAGAATTGTTTTAGAAATTGCCGAACTTCGATTTCCCTATTTACCCTCTGCGCCAGAGAAGATGTTTCGAAAATACTTTTCAGATTTTGAGGTTTGGTAGTAAAAGCACCTAGAGAATAAGAAAGGAGGGTATAGATTTGAAGTAGTGACATTTGGACGTTCTTGAATAAAATAAAAACAGCGAACAGCCGAGCCAGAACTACGATCGCGATAGGCAGGAAAGGCTTAGGTAAAATTCGACAGTTACCAAGAATTCCACATGGTAGAACTCCCTCATAAATGTTGATACTTTTGTCTACCTGTCGGGTCGCTATTGAACACTGGCATAAGAATGTTCAGGGCCATATTCCAGGAATCAGCACTATTGTTCCAAATATTTCTTGACAAATTTCAAGGGCTCAACAAACTGCTTTCATACAAGGTGGGTATTTGACTTGTACAGGGTGGGCAAAATTGGTGCTACATGTACTAAAACTTTTTAACCCGAGAAGTTAGACCTTATAGTCTTCTTTTTTCGAAAAACTGATAATGCCATCAACTGCATTCCTCTATCCTCTTTCGTTTCCGAGTTATATGCCAAAATTGAAATTTGGGCGATTTCAACTTTGGTCATTGTTTCTGTTTATGCTAGGATGTTGAATTAAAAACATTAATATGTGGAAATTTTCAGGTGTTGCGGTCTGTTTGAATAAAAACAAGTTTTTCTCAGTTACTCAATATTTCGTCAACTGAGAAAAACTTGTTTTTATTCAAACAGACCGCAACACCTGAAAATTTCCACATATTATCCTTTTTACGGTCGATTAAAATATCAATTGTTAAAAACATTATACAGGCACTTTTCTGATAGCAATCCAGTGGCGTACTCTGATTTTTTCTAAGAGGTTTATTTGCTGAGTTATAACATAAAGTTGTGTTTTTTCTTATGGAAACAGTAGTTTGAAATGACTTAGAAAGAATCGCCATTTTTTCCCGTTTCAGAAATGTATCATATGTTTTAGTTCATGTAGCACCAATTTTGCCCACCCTGTACAGTTTATGGACCAAAAATTTACGAAGTAGGTCTTTCATTAGAAACATTTTCAACAGTGTACAGGGTGGCCAGATTTCGATGATTTAGTACTGAAACTCTTTAACTATAAGAGATAGAGAAAAAGTAATATACATGTCATGTTCTCTTTTTTCGAGAAACCGAAATTGCTGAAAACCCGAAGTTGCTACGGCGTCTAGTTTCCGAGCTACAGGGCGATTCTGGAATTTGGCCAATTTTTATAATTGACTATAACTTCCGTATTACAGAATCTACGCTCTCGAAATTAACACATCTTTAGGGCACTTTTTTTACTGCTTTCCAGCGGTGCTATTGGATTTTTTGTATCTGCTCAAATTTCGGAGCTATAACAAAAAAAAATTTTTTTCAAATGGAAACCATAATGGGAAGTGATATTTCCGAATAGATCTTTCTTCAACGATTTCAAAAATATATATCATGTTATACTTCCGAGTTCACTACATATCGAAAATTTCGAAAAAACACTTTTCGTTCAACAAAATCCAAGCAGGCTTTGATTCACTTCCTTCAAAACTGGGGCGGTCATAGAATTTCATGTCTTATTTGTTTTCACTTGTCAAATTCAATTCAGTTTAATCATTGTTGTATCGTCTGGCGCTTCGAAAATTCCTATAAGGTTATAGAATTCGATATCTCACATTTATTGTAAGCTGCCAAATTGATTCAGGAAATATTAGCTTTATTATTACTCAGACCAATAGAGGGGCTTCGCGAAACTTGTTGATTCTAGTATCTATGATTTCTCTGCTAAATTGAAAAATGAAAAGCATTTGAATACTTATGTAACACGTTGATAGCATTAATTAATGTTTCCATGAGGGGCAAAAAAAAGCTCCTTCAAGAAAAAATATAGATTTATTTGAAAAAAAAGTATATTCACAACAAATGTTCAAATCGTTGTCCATTGGAGCGAGTCATTGGAGGAAATATATAAATTGCATGATGTGATATAAATAAGAACTTTAGAAGCGCCAGACGATACTATGATGAAACTGAAATGAATTTGACAGGTGAAAATAAATAAGACATGAAATTCTAAGACCGTCTCAGTTTTGAAGGAAGTGAATCAAAGCCTGCTTGGATTTTGTTGAACGAAAAGTGTTTTTTCGAAATTTTCGATATACAGGGTGAGTCTTTGACTTGTACATATATTTTAACTGTAGATTCCTCTCATCAAACGAAACACTTTTTTCCCATACCATTTTTCAAAATTCGGTTTGGTTTGGGAGATACAGGGTGTCGAAAATCCACGAAAAAAACACTTTGCTGTTCATATCTTCGGAACCGTTATTTCAAATGAACTGAATTTTGGTTGATTCTTTACTCTATTCATTGTGCATATTCCTCAATCGAAACTTATTCAATATCTCTCCTAGTTCGAAAGTTACAGGGTGGTCGACTCATAAATTCATGCAAAAACACTATCAAATCACTTGAAAAGGATAAACGGTTCATATTTTCGAAAGAATCAACCATTTTAGAGAATAAAAGTATTCTTATATTTTTTCAATAAAACGCGTCGTTTTCGAGTTATTCCTAAATGTATACGAAGAAATTTGAGGAAAAAACCATGAATTTCATAAAAAATCTGAATGCTTCCCTGAATTAAATATCATCGAATATTGTTTCTTCTCTGGTCTCTTAACAAATTAACAATGTTGTCAATGTTTATCAACTGAATTCCGAGAAGCATGAAATTACACAGTTTATAAGCAAGTTTCTATTAAAAATTTGTTGATACCAGTCCTTCAGGAAAATATCTATCTTCTTAACAATATCCTCTTGGAATATTTAATCGACCCTACACGGTTTTCACATCACATATCACAAGCATCACCTCACACCTGTTTGCTTTATTCTCTGCGAGTAAATAAATAAATGAATTGAATCCATGTAGAAAGGTTATCGCGTTTAAGCGTCGTTCATTTTATCACAGACTGGCTGGCCTGTGATAGTACTGATAGTGTGATGAGACCAGAGACACAGAACAACGGCTTGTCTTGCGTGGCGGCTACATCGCAGCCGGCAGCGCACCACGACTGTAATTCAGATCGGCGAGAATCAGAACTACTCGTTTGGCATTTCCAAAGAGCAATGCGTAGAAGCCTTTAGCGAAAAGTAAACAAAACTAGTTCTTCCGTTAACGATAGGGGACGTTCTGCTTTCTTGAGTTCGCCTATACCATTTTTTACTGTGAAAATCAACACAATCTGGCATCGTCTTCTCTAGAATTCTGTGATCACACACAGAGGAGATGGATTAGGTTAGGTCATTGACCTCGAATCAGATGACTGATTAATGGAGTTAAGATAGGTTAGTGAGAAACTTATTTTTATAAGATAGTTTCAGGGTATCGAGGCAAATATGAACAAATTATTAATGTTTACAAACTAATCTTCAGGATAATCGAAGAAGGAAATTATTTTGGTGTGAGAAATATGGCATTTCAATTGCAGAAATGATGAAACAAAACTTAGCGTTTTTGCTAGGAAATATCGTGTTTGTAACATTCTTATTCGAATAAGGTTAGTGCTTGAGTATTTTCTAAATGTATCACCCAGAATATCTAATAATCACATCAATTTCAATTGAATAATATGAACTTTGAGGTGTTTGTAGAGAATAATATCAGGGACGCATTTAGCACAATTTTTTTTTTCAAATGGCTATATCTCTTTAACCGAGCCGAATTCGGAAAAATGGAAAATGAAAAAAAGGTTTCTTTAGGCCTCAAGAATCTACAGTTAAAATATATGTACAAGTCAAAGACTCACCCTGTATAGTGAACTCGGAAGTATAACATGATATATATTTTTGAAATCGTTGAAGAAAGATCTATTCGGAAATATCACTTCCCATTATGGTTTCCATTTGAAAAAAAAAATTTTTGTTATAGCTCCGAAATTTGAACAGATACAAAAAATCCAATAGCACCGCTGGAAAGCAGTAAAAAAGTGCCCTAAAGATGTGTTAATTTTGAGAGCGTAGATTCTGTAATACGGAAGTTATAGTCAATTATAATAATTGGCCAAATACCAGAATCGCCCTGTAGCTCGGAAACTAGACGCCGTAGCAACTTCGGGTTTTCAGCAATTTCGGTTTCTCGAAAAAAGAGAACATGACATGTATATTACTTTTTCTCTATCTCTTATAGTTTAGGAGTTGTAGTACTAATTCATCGAAATCTGGCCACCCTGTACAATGTGAACATGGCGATAAGAGATTGTGTTCCTCATGATATGAGATCGGGTGAAGTTTAGTTATAAAAACTAGAATCATTTTTGAAATTTCTCTCTGTTCTCGTGAACTCTCCAAATTTGATTACACTATAAGTCAAACCACAGAATACCTATCTACACAGAAGCGTCAGTAAGCGTCGGCACTTTGATCTTCATGGGGCAAATTTTCGTGACCTTGATTCTCTGTTAGGTAGTACATATGTCACTTTTGAGTGGTCCAGCGGGAAGTTTAAATTTCAACTTGACATATGTACTACCTAGCATGGCACAAACGTCATCAAATTAAGTTTTGGCGGGAAGGCGGAGTAACGCTTCTGTGTAGTTAGGTATTCTGTGGTCAAACTATAGACGCATAGAATAACTGGTGTAACGACTTCTTACTAAAAATCGTGAGCAAAATTTGTAGATCAAAACGGCACTCTAGATTTGAATTCTCGTTTTAGTTCCGGAATAATCCGCAATATTTTATCGATCGTGGTGCTATTGCGGCAATGGAAAATAGCGCGATCCCTTTCGTGGGAAATGAAAAGCAGCACAAAATCGCAGATTTTCGATCGACAAGAAAGTCTTAGACAAAATCTAATCAGTGCCAACACCAGGTATTCTCTATGCATCTATGTCAAAACTGAAATATTTCGTCATATGTGAGAAAGTATTGTATCAGCGATGTTTGCGTACCATTTGCATTTGCCCTCGTTTCGCGATGCTACGGGAACCAGCATCTCCGAGCATGTAAAAAAAATTAGGGTACTAATGAAACGCACGCGGAAATCGCAACGAAGAGATTGCGGGTAGGTGATAGCGGTGAGTTCGTTTACCTGCGTCGTTGAGACTTATTTTTAGATGTTTTATTAACGTGTTTCGAATGTTGTTTAGCGAAAGAACGCGTGCGGAATTGGGCCGATCAGATATTTCCACGAAACGTCTCTTCTTGATCGGTTGTCAAGTACGTGGGAGCATGAAATTTTTTAAGTTAATAATAATGAGCCAAAATATTTGTTGAACTCTAAAGGAATTCGACGACATCCATCAGAATACGAAACTCATGATGGACTTGAAATGAGTGGTCAGTATGTAAAATTTTTATGGCATCTCCCTACTCTGAACTTTCTTCAAAAGGATATACAGGTTTCCGCTCAATAATGGTGATTATTTTTGCGACCCAAATATCGACCAATAGAATTGCACCATTCGACGTCACATGGTACAACCTACATGGTATTATACTGATTATTTTTTGACGTTTCTCGAAACCAATAGAAATCTTCAATTTCAGTAATTCATATACCTTCTAGCCAATCAAAACATTATTATAGTGGAAATAATCTACCTACATTATTCCAGCGAGAATATTTCAATGTATACATTGTTTTTATTGAATGACAACCACATGACAACGGATTTTCTTGATTTGACGCGTCTGTCGTAAATTTTCAAGAAATTCGTACAATGAATCCCAAAAGTTTTAGTGAATCATCAGTCGATGATATAAATAGAATAATCATTGAAAGTGTTTGTTAGAATACCAAAATAAGCTGCACGTCGATTTGGAAACAATTCCAATTATTTTACGACGATAGGGGCTTCAAACTGGAAGAGAAGACATCAACAACAAAACAACCGTTATTTTGAAGGACTATGGGTTCAATATGAAGAAACAGAATGGAGAAGACAATGTGGAATAAAACCGCAAAATGAATGCAAGAGTTGTACTACGACCAATTAAATAGAAGATTCGACCCATTCAATGATATCGAATTCAAATCCACCAGATATGCTAAAAACAACAAGCGTAAGTTATTACAGGAAGAGCTCGAAAAGATGAAATAAAGTTCTGCAAGTTTGAGCAAGGGAGAAATCTTGGACATGATAAAACTCAACGACAAAAACACACCGTCTGGCTTCCAGAAGAAATTGTATTTTTTTCATGTTCGAAACTTCCAAGCATCCTAATTTGTATAACTCATTCTGTTTATAATTGAGTCGAGTAATATAAAATCTTAAAAATTGATGATTTTGATTGTAACGTCAGAGAATAACGTCAAAAAATAATCCATCGAATACCACACGAGAGTTCGATAAATTAGATAATAATTCTCCAGGCATTTTCTCAAACTTGTTGCCATTTGGCAATAGCCACTCGAGCCCTTCGGGCTCTCGTGTCTATTGCCTGGCAACAAGTTTTCTAAAATCTGTCGAATTATTTTCAATTTATTCTCACTCTCTTGTGATATTACCACAGAATACCTAACTACACAGAAGCGTCACTCCGCCTTCCCGCCAAAACTTTATTTGATGACGCTTCTGCCATGCTAGGTAGTACATATGTCAAGTTGAAATTCAAACTTCCTGCTGGATCACTCAAAAATGACATATGTACTACCTAACAGAGAATGAAGGTCACGAAAATTTGCCCCTTGAAGATCAAAGTGCCGACGTTAAGTGACGCTTCTGTGTAGTTAAGTATTCTGTGATATTACTATTGATAATTTTTTGAAAATTTTCTCTGGTAGTTGCTATATATAAAAAACAAAACATGATCCAGTCAAATTAATCACACGTCAAACTGACAGGTTGAATTCAATTGTGAAAATTGGAGATTTTGCATGAAAATGAGTCGATTTGGAGTTTGTTCTCTGTCCACCATCGATAAAAAAGTCAAAGGAAATGTTCCCATTAATACGGAGAAGTCAAAAAAAAAACAGTTTGGAACCAATTTACTACTTTTTGTACTGAGAGGGAATACACATTGAGTGCTGAAACGAGTGAAGCGCAATTGGCAAACATTATGAAAGATTACGCTTACAATATGAAGAAAATGGATGGAGAAGACTATAAGGAAGGTACAATAAAAACAATGTGGAATCAGACTGCAAAATTACTTCAAGAAAAGTATTTGAACGATTTCGACATCAAAATCAACCCATTTTCGGATGCTGCATTCAAGACCGCTCGAGGAGCTCGTGATGCCAAGCGTAAGGCTTTACAATCTATTCCGGAAAAACGGAGGGCAAGTGCAGCAGCGTTGGAGGAAAAAGATTGGGATGCAATGACCACTGTTTGGGACGAGGAAACTCCTGATGGCCTCCAGAAAAAATTATTCATGATAATATCAGTGGAATTGGCTTGGAGAGGTGGTGAGGGCAGCATGGCGTCAATACATCACTTCAAGGCAGAACAGCGAAATGACGGGGAAACAACTGGGAGAATTGAATACAGTCCAATTTTCAGCAAGACCACACAAGGTGGTGATAAAAAATTATCAGACAGCAAGTGGCTGGTGGAGAATCGGGAAATCCCTGACAAGTGCCCAGTGAGACTGTTCCAGAAATTGAGAGAGAAGAGAGATGCCAATATCAAGAGCGACAGACTATTCCTGACCCAAAATCCATTCTGGAATAAAGTTCCAGGCGCTAGGTGGTACAAGGATTCCCCAGTAGGCCAAAACACGATTTCAAAGTGGGTTAAGGAGTCAGCACAAAAAGCTGGGCTTGACCTTGGTAACAAAAAAATCACCAATCACTCCAGTCGTGCAACAGCCGTCTCCAATCTAGCGAAATCGGGCCTGGGAGAGCAGCAGATAATCAAAATAACTGGACATGCCAACAGTAACTCCATCAAGCCGTATCTCCAACTCGACCAGGAACACCACGAATTAATTGTCAAGAAACTGCGAAGGAGTGATCCTACTGCAGAAAATGCCATCAACAGCATAAACCTCATGCCATCTACCTTTTCTGGGACCATTACCGATAACTCTGACTTGAAGAAAACATGCACCAATGTTTACAACAATTGTATTTTTAATTGCACTAGTCTTTATCTTAATTAAATGTTGTTTTATTTATTATGAAATTCTTATTTGTTAACTGTACATTTCGTCTCATGGTGCAATTCTATTGGCCGACATTTGGGACGGAAAAATAATCCCCCGAATACCACACGAGCTTCAAAATTATCTAGCATTTCCCTCAAGGTTCCCTGCAAACAAATAAAGTCATCAAGTTTTTCAGGAAAAATCACTCGCGCTTCGCGCTCGTGATTTTTTTAACCTGAAAAACTTGACTCCTTCATTTGTTTGCATCGAACCTATCGGGAAATACCCGATAATTTTGAAGCTCTTGTGGTATTATAAGTGAAAATTTTCTGATAGTCCTTAGGTACAACCATTAAAATTTTGTGTCATACGAAATAATATCATCCAATCATGTCAATATTACACTGATATAAGATGTCTAAGAACATGGTGTATGCACTTGCGATTTTTGAATGCATTCGATCTTAGACCAAATCGAAAGTAAAATAATTGTTTCGTAGCGGCGCCGGAATGTCATACTTGTCATTGCGATGATTGATGCATCAACAGCTGATCTGTCAAGATCAATATGACATGACAAGTCTTATACCTTTCCTCAGAACAAAGATGCATAACCACCCTGGTGAAACGACTCCTAACTAAAAATCGTGACCAAAAATTCTATATCGAAACGGCACTCTAGATAGACCACTGGCGGATCCAGACAGCTTTTCAGGGGGAGGGGCATGAATTGATGATTTATTGAAAATACAATTTTGAGTTCCAAAGGAGGGGGACATGACCCCCATGGCCACCCCCTGTGTCCGCCAGTGCCTCAGACATTGCCAAATGCCTCATAATTTTATGACGAAGTTCTGAAGCTCGTTGTTTCGGATTGTTACCAACGAACGAGCTTTCGATTGTCATAAAATTATCTCGTCGATTATCAATTTTCTAGACATATTACTACTGATAATTAATATACAGAGTTACCCACAATAGACAGAAGGTTAGATGTTAGTTGAGAACAAGATTATTTTGAAAATTGGGTTTCTCCAATAATTTGTTCTGCTTCCGTCGACTCATTATTCGCTTATCTATTGCTATCCGATTATTTCGAAAAGTATAAAATACGTTAAGTACATCGAATTACAGCCAGATCGCTTGTACAGAGTGGACTCTTTTGATAGCAAACACCAATTTCTAGAGGAGTTAGAGAAAAACTAGCCTACATGCTACGAGATCAATTTTTGTGAGAAAATGAATGCCGTAAACCGCACATTGATATCTTGACTTGTTCGAAAGAAACAAGGTGTTTTTCAATTTTGTGCATTTTTGACCCAACCCTGTAACTTGTTTATTTTTGAATATTTCTTGTTTCTGTGAAAACATTCTTCAAGCACTTTTTTGAAAGGAATCCAATGGTGTTTCTAAACTTGTATTTTTCTTATGGACCACCCTATATTTTTCTACATATTCGTGTTTGGAATGAAATTCTCTTTTCAAATATATATAATTAATAGTTGATACTTTTTGAAAACATTCATTTTTTGGCAGTTTTCGAATTATTTTAGATGTATTTTCAAAATCTGGGTTGCCATGTCTAAATACGAAACACAATAGTTCTACATAATAACCGCTGTTAAAAAGAATAATTAGTGCCGATTCTGTAATAACTTATAAATTCAATCAAAAAATAGAATAACAAGAACAACAATATTTTTGAACTATTTACAACATGTGCACCATTTGAATCAAAACATAATTGACTTCGCTTCCCAACATTATTGAGAGCATTCATCAATTGGTATTGATGGAAAGCATGTCGCACTGCTGCTTCCAACGCTTCTCGGGAATCAGTCAATCAGGATGGCGTTTATATGCGAGGTCCTTTATTCTTCCACAGAGGTGAAAATCTAAAGGCGTACGATCGGGGGATCTTGCCGCCCAATGAACAGGACACCGGTTGCCAAGCCAATTATTGTCTGTAAACATTTCGTTTAAAAACGCCGTTATGATGTGTGCGTTGTGACACGGTGCCCAGTCTTGAATAAAAATTATGAAAATCGAGTACGTTGAAAAAGTGCTTTCCAAATTGGCAACCAAGTAAAAAAAAAACAAACATTTCAGGCTTTCCGCCATTTTAAATTTTTTTTTCAGAATTCTACACCACATTTGAATTGAGCCCTAAAGAATACTGTGACCAGTAACCGTTACTTCAAATGTCACGCGTAACTCACCACAGTTATCAGAATATTGCTCAAAGTAGACATTGAGCACCTTGTATCTCGCTTATGCGTCGAAAACGGGGTATATGTCCTAAGGCAAAAATGACTTCCTGGGTGTCGTCTACACGGCTATATATGTTTGTGCAGTTTATGGTGAAACACCCTGTATATATTTGAAAAGATAATTTCATTTCAAATACGATTAGGTAAAAAAAAGTATAGGTTGGTCCATAAGAAAAAAATACAAGTTTTTGTTATAGCTTCAAAAGCATATTTTTTAATGAAAAACTAGGAACACCATTGGATTCCTTTCAAAAAGTGCCTGAAGAATGTTTTCACAGAAACAAGAAATATTCAAAAATAAACAAGTTACGGGGTTGGGTCAGAAATGCACAAAATTGAAAAACACCTCGTATCTTTCGAACAAGTCATGATATCAATGTGCGATTTTCGGCATTCATTTTCTCACAAAAATCGATCTCGTAGCATGTTGGCTAGTTTTTCTCTAACTCCTCTAGAAACTGGTGTTTCCTATCAAAAGTGTCCAATTTGGACCTCTCTGAACTTCCACGAGCTGCGGAGCTGAGTTCGGTGCGTCCGGTACAGCCTTTATGTTTCATCGTACGCTGATTAATGTTCCCGAACGATGAGCAACATGTGTGCCGAAATCATTGTAGCATATGTATTCCAACTTGGAGATGTTCGAAGTTCATTAACTAAAGCGTTTCGATGTGCGGATGTTTAGACACCGAGGATATACATTTCCGATTAATATTTGGGTCGGTCAGTATCTCAGAAGCACGTCAAAACAATTTAACTTTTCCGCCTAATAAAGTTTCCGTCCACGGTCAAATAAATGGAGCTTTTATGTTACGAAAGTGGGCGGTCGTCGGGATCAATCCTTGGCTCGGATAAATTCACTTACAGAGAGATATAGATACCGTGGAGGATTCTTTGTCCTTAATTGAGGCGAAATTAAATTTCTGATTCTGTTTTGTTTGACTTCACTTCCATAAGATGTTCCTGCTGATTTTTCCATTTTGTTTCGATTTTCTCCTCATTCTCAAACCATCTGGAAATGAGTGTCGGATAAAACGATCTTCGGTACTTTTGTTCTCTACACTGATGAAAGAAACTTTTGGATTAATAAAATTGGAGTTGGCCCAAAATAATATGTTCTTCCTGCGAAACAAATATTATTTTGAATTTTTCCCCTGATTTGTTTGATCCGCGGAGGGGTATTTGTTTATTTCCATTTGTAATGGAATAACTTTTTGGCGATTGAAATACTTGATGTAGACGAATATACAGGGTGTATATGAATAGATGCAAAAAAATTAATTACAGCCCACTGAATATGGTGCCAAAAAACAGTTTTTAATTTTTTTCTCAAAAACCAAAACACTGACAAGAATATAATCAGGCAGACATTTCATGAGAGCGAAAAAGCACTCAAAAATTTTTTGGTGTTTTTGTTCTATGGTTGCAAGGGGTAGAAAAAGCCATCCCTAAACCTTGTTTCCCAAGAAACTTTTCTCCATATTCCTATTTTGCCTTGTTGAATAGCTTGGCCCATTGTCAACAAATAGGGACTTTTGTAATTTCTTGTTAAAGTTAATCTTTCTTGGGAAAAAAAAATTATCAACAGATATTACGCCTGATATGTAGAAGTTGGACTGATTTCCGGCCATCAGGCCGATGTCAAGTTGAAATTCTCATTGAGAACTGGTACAAGTATTAAAAAAATTGTAACAAAACAAACAATATTAAACTCATAACGAATTGAATATCATATTAAATAGGTAGAAGGTACACGAAAAGCCAAATGGGTGTCCCACTAGTGCCGCAGCGGACGATATACGCGTAACGGAATGGGTTTGGCAAAATTTTCTGATGCAGACTTGATACACTCCAAGAAGAGCACAACCTAAGAATATTTTCGAATATATCGGGTGGCCCACAAAAAAAGGAATAGAGAGTGACTTTGTTTTTTCAAATGGGACGCCCTATATTCAAAAGTGTTTTTCAATTCTCTGAAACTTCCTGCATGCTTTCGTTTACTTTTCACATATTTTTATTCGACAGTTTTCGAAATATTGGCCATTTTGACAAAAAAATGATACTTGTGGAGGCTATGTTATCCAATTATATTTCAGGAACCCTTGCACATACCAATAATAGTTCGAGTAATAGTTTTATATGGATTGAAATACAAGAATTCAAAGTATCCTACCCAGCTATAATAAAGCATCTTCAGCATATAGAGTGTCCTCAAAAAGACTATCAACATGACGAATTTCAAATCGATTTTTCTTCATTTTTTCAAATGCAATGCATATTATTTTTTTTTCATCATCGTAATCACCATTCATTTTACTTAATTTTTTGTCAAATACATGATATGCATATCTCTAACAGAATAGGATTTTTTGGAGTTTTTCCTCTAAATTCACATTTACTTCCGAATTCAAAAAGCAGATTTGGCTTTTCTGTGGTTATTGGAAACTGTCAAATTATTCTATTCAAAATTAACATAATTTCAGCTTCAATTCAAATCATCATAGTTTTTACGGATTGGATGAATACTCACAAAATGATGTAAAAATTCTTAAAATACCAATGAGTTTGAATGTACAAGTTATGAATGCTTCAAAAAAACGAGTTTCGAAACTTTAGGATACAAAAAAGTGCCCGCTCTTATCCTTATACAACTTTCTTCGAGAAAATGATATTCATAAGTTTCACAGGCACGCACGCTGATCTTCAAGCTCCCATGCTCAAAGCTTGTTTGAAATTTTTGGAAGATTCGACGTTCCAAGTAGAAACATAGAAAATTATCATAAATGTATTTTGAAAAATGGGTACAGAAAGTAAGTTTCTGTCTTCAGTAACTGATTTCATCACATATTTGAGTAGATACATCATTTCGCTATATTATGAATTGAAGCGTATTCTGAGTGAAATAATTTGACAGTTCTCAATAACCACAGAAAAGCCAAATCTGCTATTTGAATTCGAAGGTATATGTGAATTTTAGGGAAACATTTCGAAAAAGCTCTTAAAAATCCTTTTCTGTTAGAAATATGCATATCATGCATTCGACGAAAAATGAAGTGGAATGGATGGTGATTACAATGATGAAAAAAAATTATATGAATTGCATTTGAAAAAAATGCAAATTTCATTGCGAAACTAGAACAACAGAAATCAAAATGTTTTGTATGTAACATTTTCCTCTAATCTTATCCATTCGAACATTTGGAGAATCGTAGAGACTCAAGTTGTATTATGCTAAACTTTTATATGCGGAAAATTCCATTCATATAAACATATTTTTATTCTTCTTATACAATACGGAATACGACAAAAAGTTTTTATTAGCTTTTCCCTTGTGCGGAGCCAGGCGTGCGCCAGTTGGCTACGAGAATCTCCAAAAAAATAAATTCCACACGTTCATGTTTGCCGTTTCTCGAATTCCACACCAGTCCGCTATCTTCGGAGTTATTCGAAACGAGAGTAGGAAAACTTCGGTAAAAAGTCCGAAGTGGTGGTGACTTCGATAACAGCGCGTTGGGAGACGACGAACAGAGCTAGGAAGAATACCGAAAAACGCAGACAGCAACGTAATATCGGGATTGAGAAAGGCCTCATCCCGGCCTAGAGAGATGTTATCGATCCCTCTCGGGTTTGGGAACAGGGAATAAACACGGCCTTATGGGGTTAAAGCGAAGAGAAACTGGAGGGCGGGATATTGTTGCGAACTAGATCGGGGTAGGCATGATTCGAATGCGTATTTTATTATAAAAAACAAGGTCAAAATGTTCATAATTTCAGTTTATATTTATGTCATGAATTTAACAAATAATTGTTTCCAAATAGAATAGTACTCACCTCACTCATATGTTGAGGCACAAAATAGAATTGTCATTTCATCTGGGGAATACTTGAACTGATATTTGCCAGGAACGCGATATTTGAAGAAATTATTGTATGAATTAACTTATACAGGGTGAGTCTTTGACTAGGACATTTATATTAACTGTAGGTTCCCCACATTAAACGAAACACATTTCTCCTATACCATTTTTCAAAATTAGGTTTTGTTTGGAAGATACAGGGTGTCGAAAAACCACGAAAAAAACACTATTATGTTCATATCTTCGAAACCGTTGTTTCAAATGAACTGAATTTCAGTGAAGTATTCACTCCCTTCATGATGCATATTCCCAAATGAAAATTTATTCAATATTCCTCCCGATATAAAAGTTACAGCGTAGCCCACTCATAAATTCACGCAAAAATACTATAAATCCACTTGAAAAAGATAAACGGTTCATATATTCGAAGGAACCAATCGGTTTAGAAAATGAAAGTATGTATTCTTAAGTTTTTTCAATGAAACGCGTCGTTTTCGAGTTATTCCCAATTTTACCCGACAAAATTTGACGAAAAAATCAGGAATCATAAGAATAATCTGGATGCTTCCCTGGATTTATAATATCACCGAATCGAAGATGTTGTCAGGATGTTTGTCGAATTTTCATTTGGAAAAACGGACCTAATAATAAGTATGTACTGAATGATAATGAAATTCCACAAATTAGGTAGATAAAATTGAATAGGTTGTAGCTGCCGACTCAGCTAATTGATTTTAATATATCATAATTTCAGGTAAGGATAAAATTGAGTTCTAAAGAGCAGGAAATTTCTCAAAAATCCTGATTGAAGTTCATCTTTCCCCACACAACAGATTTCTTTTCGAAATTATACGTCCAGTTTATATTGAAAATTTATTAGTTCAGGTATATGAATCATGAATGTCGATACAAACCACGTATTAAATTAAAATTAACCAGAAATAAAATAGTAAAAGTACCCAGCAATAATTAATCTGTGGCGGTGGTCCTATCTGGACAATATCCTCTGCCATAATTCTCATAAATCCTAACTGGGACAATGAATCTAGAACCAACTAGGATGAATTTTCCAGCCATTTTACACAAAACATACACCACCCAAATTAATCGTCATTTAGCTGACCGAATCAGTTCATGTTCGAATTTCTGTGAAACCACAGAGAATCAAGAATATGCGCTATAGTACCAATGCGTCGTACACGTGAGTTTCAACCAGAGATGTCTCATGTCATATGTATACTCCATTCACTTTTATAAAGTATCGCGGTTGGCCATGAAATTCTGACACATTTCACCGTGTATGTTTTGAAAATGTTGGGTTATAGTCATTCTTCTGTCAGTTGAACGAGCAACGTTGCCGTTTCGGCTAAAAAGTCGTAGTAATTACGTATTTATCAAAATGTTCTTTTACTTTGGGAAATTAATGAATTTGAGAAAATATTATGTGAATTCAGCAGACATTTAAATACATTTTTGCACAACTTGAAATACTCCAGTATGAAAATGTAGTAGTTCTACGAAACCTGCGCCACAGTTAAACCTTAGACGAACTAACCCCATTTATGAAGTTGAAAAAGAGTAAATAGAAAGTAGACTTGGCAATGTCGCTTGATTTTCACGAGTACAACCTTTCAAGTCAAACCGTTTTCGAGCTATTAGAGAAAATTGGAAAATGGAAAGTTCTCATAACATCTTTAATACTGAAGCTATCGACATGAAACAAGAACCTTCTAGAAGCACTAGAAGCGTAATCAATTTTTTTATTACAATTATTTCCGAAGTTATACCTAATACAGGGTGCGGCACGGAGGATGGATGGTTTTAAAAAAATAATAAAAGCGTTAATTTTTACTCAAAAACACATTTATTGACGGAATCAGATTCTCAAGGAAATAGCATTTGAGACAGTCAAGTGTGGAAAATCACATCAGGCATGTGGTGGCCGAAATCGGTGATGCCGTGCTGGAGGCGCTCTTGGAATTTCGCGTAGACTCTCTCCAACATCGCTCTCTCAACTTGGGCAACTTCCACGCGAATAGCCCTTTTCAATTCGTCCAGAGTTCGGGGCTTGGTCTCGTATACTCTAGCCTTGAGGTGTCCCCATAAGAAAAAATCGCATATGGATAAATCTGGGGACTGCGAAGAATGGCTTGTCGAACGCGTTCAACATTTTCAGGCGTTCGAACTGTTCGCACAGGTCCTCTTGGTCTTCTGTTGATCAGTTCACCACGTCTGCGAAGTGATTCAACCCAACGAAGGATGGTGTTTCGAGAGGGAATAGCTCTATTCCGATTAATGTGGAAATGGCGACGAAACTCACGCTGCACGACCGTGACTGACTCATTATTTCGGACGAAACTATCATAGGCGAAAACACGATGCTCCACCGTCCAAGGCTCCATGACGACAACTGGTAAATAAATGCTAGGAACACACGAGTCTAACGGCACCTTCCCCACTTCTCTCGTTCTCAGTGGGGGAAAGTTATGCCCATCTGAAAAACGTCCGCCCTCCGTGCCGCACCTTGTACAAACTTGTGTTTTTTCTCAAATGTGAACCATACAAATCTCTGTGACATATTGAATATCATCAAAAGTTACCGTTTTTTGTCACAATGGTTATCTCATTTTTATTTGTGCCGTTCTGTTAACAAGCAGAACTCCCGATATTGGACAGCAGGGCAGCAGAAAACTGCATCAACGCCCACTTCACAGTGAAAAAGTCACCGTTTCGTGTGCAGTCAGTCGTCTTGGAGTTGGAGTAATCGGACCTTATTTCTTAAACTCTGTAAACTCCCAGCATTTTCCCTGGACATGTATTATCCCGCCTCGGTGATGTGCCATGGCCCCCTCGTTCCCCTGATCTCTCAGCTGCTGATTATTTTGTTGAATATTGAATGAAGCAATTACAGCACAAATTGGGGCAATCGACTTGTATGCTAGGGTGATGAGGAACGACTACAGCAGTGCATTGCCGAAAACGGTCGTCATCTCCTGACATTATTTTCAAAACATAATTTCACATTCCAGTTGTTAAATGGTAATATTTATACTTCAACTTTTTTTAATAAATTTTATTTTAATTCAAAAACAGCGGAGTTACTGTCATTTTAAGAACGCCCCTCCATTTTGCCCCCCTATGTATAACAAAGCTTGTTCAGTAAATGATTTCAATTAGAAATCTTTCGAAGATGATTCCTCGATTCGAACGCAAAAATTTTTGGCCTACCCAAGTCATGTGCAAGCAAATAATGAAATAATGTATACATGAGAATTCAAAATACAGATTTTTTTGAGGTCGCAGAGTCTTCATTAAAACCCTTCAAAGAAATCAAATTAGCAAATATTTTTTTATTATCAGTATATGTAATAATAATCAAAAATTTCATTCATTTAGGAAAATTTATAATTCAGAGCAATAACAATGCAATATCTATTGATATGATAGATTCAGGATACTCCAGGGATCAAAGTTTATTATTTGATAACGTTGTCAGTCATTCAATTTTATCCTTAAACATCGTGGCCACAGCCGTCTTAAAGATGTCTTCAACGTTCCCTCAGATAATAGATCTACGACCACGCATTCTCTATTTCGGTCCTCTTAGGCGTAGTTCAAATTAACAAATATTGGTAGTGTTACACGTTTGAAATACTCGTAATTTCACTTCAGATGCCCATATCTTGACGAAATGATTTGTTGTTGTTTAGTCGAGCCATGCTCCTATCTTGAAGAAATTTCAATAATGACTCATTAATCAATTTATCGCCACCCCAATAATCTAGATCACCGTTGCTTTCCTCTCACATTTGCTCCAATGGAACCACACCCAGTTTTCGCCATTTTACCCTGATAGCTCTCCGTCAGAGTCCTACGCTCTTTTGTCTATTTCTCGTTATTTAACAAATATTATGGGACATTTGGCGACGTGCGTGGGGAGCACCTTCCATTTCTCTCCTCGAATTTCGCCGAATCCTACAGAGAGATCTCGCCTTAGGAACTCACATAAATCCAGAAAATACTCCGGGTAAATAGGATGGGACGTGTTTGGGGGCGCGAATGGGCCGGCATCTTCTCCTTCCCATCCTCTCCTATCGAACAGGGGGGTGTTCGGTCGGATAAATAAAGATAAACCGGGGGCGTAGGAAGAAATCGTGACTGGGGTGCAAAACGGTAGAAAATGATGCGTTCACCAAGTTAAAAGAAATAGAAATAAAAAATAACAAGCGGGCGGAAGTTTCGTCTGATATACTAAGGATGGATTGTGTGGGGGAAGCACCTGTATGACCTGAGTTTCAGTGTAA
Source organism: Adalia bipunctata (assembly GCA_910592335.1). Taxonomy (NCBI): domain Eukaryota; kingdom Metazoa; phylum Arthropoda; class Insecta; order Coleoptera; family Coccinellidae; genus Adalia; species Adalia bipunctata. Next base: position 27,568,237 of record OU342951.1, read on the forward strand.
AATATTGATAAAGCGGGAAATTCAATATCTGATCGCCCGCCACGGACTTTACGGAGTTTACTCCCGAGTCTGCTCATGACTTCAAGGTGACAAGCACGGGTATGCTCGTCGATCCTCCCTCGCTGTACTTCCGTTCCGACCATAGCCTCCTAAAGAGAATAGCCCGGGAGCCAGTGATAGTTTTTGGTGACCAATTTTAACCCTGGCCATAATTTGTATATAGCTTAATTTGTATTTGTCTTATAGCATAGTGACCGTCAGCTGGCGCACCAGTGGTGGGTTTGCCAACGGGAGCAACGAAAACACGCAGAAAAAATATTGAGTTTCAGTCATTATAACCCTGCTGAAATTTACAGAAATGGTAGTTTATATAATTATTCGAATAAAAAAAATCGTCCGCTGGCTGTACGTTGGTGGAAAACCCGTCCGCTGGACATGAAAACTTGTTTTCCACCAACGTACAGCCAGCGGACCATTTTTTTATTCGAATAATTATATAAACTACCATCTCTGTAAATTTCAGCAGGGTTAAAATGACTGAAACTCAAAATTTTTTTTACAAGTTTTCATGTCCAGCGGACGGGTTTTCCACCAGCGTACTGCCAGCGGACGATTTTTTTTATTGGAGTAATTATACAAACTACCATCTCTGTAAATTTCAGCAGGGTTAAAATGACTGAAACTCAAATTTTTTTCAGAAGTTCCCATGTCCAGCGGACGTTTTCATGTCCAGCGGACGGGGTTTCCACCAACGTACAGCCAGCGGACGATTTTTTTTATTCGAATAATTATACAAACTACCATCACTGTAAATTTCAGCAGGGTTAAAATGACTGAAACTCAAAATTTTTTTTACAAGTTTCCATGTCCAGCGGACGGGTTTTCCACCAGCGTACAGCCAGCGGACGATTTTTTTTATTCGAATAATTATACAAACTACCATCTCTGTAAATTTCAGCAGGGTTAAAATGACTGAAACTCGATATTTTTTTTACATGTTTTCGTTGCTCCCCTTGGCGAACCCACCACTGTTGAGCCAGCTGACGGACACTTTGGCTAAGAAAACAACCAAATCAAGCTATATACAAATTATGGCCAGGGTTAAAATGACTGACTAAAAAATGTCACTGGCTCCCGGGCTAGAAAGCCTGGAACATAATCCGACAACTACGCTGAATGTATGCGACCGGAGACCTACGATGAGACCCCTCCTATGCGCATGTATTGTTGGGTATAAGGTTCTTTTAATGTATAACACAATAGTTGTTAGTTCTTTACTTTGATATCGGGTGTTTTTTCGGAGTTATAGAATTTTCGATAGGGATAACTGTGTTTTGGCAGGAGGTGAAAGCCATGTTGTTTTGACATATATCTTCTCAGTAATCATTGACAAATTATCATGGAAAGACTCACGCCACAACAACGTTTACAAATCGTTGACATTTATTTTCAAAATCAATGTTCTAGTCGCCAAACTTATAGAGCACTTCGTGAAAAAAATGGGTGACATAATCGTCCATCAGAGAAGCTTATTCGTCGAACTATCGATAGATTCCTGATATTTTACTCAAAAACAACAAGACAGAGAACTGTGCGTACAGAAAAAAATATCGCTGCTGTGAGTGATTGTGTTAATGAAGATCCAGATTTATCTATTCGTCCACGTTCAAAACAAGTTGGACTCCATCACCATGGAAAATTTTAGTAAAGATCTTGATCATACCGAGGATCATACACCCATACAAGATCCAACTGGTTCAAGAACTGAAGCCACTTGATAATAAGCGATTTATTGAAAGAAAGATTACTCGTGTTATTGCTGAAATAAGGCCTGAATTACTCATTACTCGAAAAAGTGGTCCAAAATTGGTCAGATCGAAAGTGGTTCCTCAGAACTAGTCGTGGTGGACATATGCCAGAAATTATTTTTAAAACATAAATTGGTTTCAATCTCACTCTAAATGTGTTTTATTTCAATTTAAAGTTCTATCACTCTACAAAAAAACACCCGATACATAATTAAATGAATTTTTCATTATTCGATACCAACATAATAATACTATAATGCCCTTCTTGGACCATAAATTGAATGAATGTAATGTCTCAAAATGCTCAAATGCTTTACAATATTCATGTAACAGTCTTGAATATTTTTAAATCTTTTTATTCAGCAAGAACAAAGCAGCAAGCAAGCAAGCAGAAGCTCACCTCGCGTTTTTGTTTTCATAAATTTTTCATTCTGAACCTGAGCTATACTTTTGTAAGAGCTTATCTTCATCAACAATTTCCCCATCGGTTTTGGCTCATTCAAGTATTATTCAATTCAAATGAATGTATCACAATATGTATCACTCAATTAGTATGCAGCGTCCTAGTCTAGGGGTTATTTCACTTGCAAATTTCAATTGTTATTGATGTGGATTTTTTGATCATATCAGGACCTGATGAGCAAGCATTGGTAATTGGTTCATATGCTGGATTTTTTACTCTATTGTGAGTATTGTTGAGAATTACTCGATATATGGCAGATTTCCATTTTCGTCGTGTGGGGTGCACTACACCCTATACCTATACAGGGTGAGTCTTTGACTTGTACATATATTTTAACTGTAGAATCCTCTCAGCGAACGAGACACTTTTCCTTTACCATTTTTCGAAATTCGGTTTCGTTTGGAAGATTTAGGGAGTACCTATACAGGGTGAGTTTTGACTTGAACATATATTTCAACTGTAGAATCCTCTCATCAACGAAACACTTTCCCTATACCATTTTTCAAAATTCGGTTTCGTTCGGAAGATACAGGGAGTCGTAAATCCACGAAAAAAAAACTTTCCTGTTCATATCTTCGGAACCGTTATTTCAAATGAACTGAATTTCGGTTGATTGATTACTCTATTCATGGTGCATATTCCTCAATCAAAACTCATACTATATTTCTCCTGGTATAAAAGTTACAGCGTAGCCCACTCATAAACCCTCTAAAAAATACCATAAAACCACATGAAAAAGATAAACGGTTCATACGAAAGAATTAATTATTTTAGAAAATAAAAGTATTCTTATGTTTTTCAATTCAATTTTTGAGTTATTCTCAATCTTACCCGATAAAATTTGACGAAAAAATCAAAAGTCATAAGAATAATCTGGATGCTTCCCTGAATTTATAATATCACAGAATGGCTGAAATTCATAAACTCTTTGATTCTCTATAAAAATTAACAATGTTGTCAGAATATCTATTAACTTTGTCGAGACTAAAATGTCAATGGAATACAAAATTCGGATATTAATGATGAATGTCCCATACAAACCACGTATTGAATTGAAATTAATGCAAAATGAATACTTAACACTACATCTGTGGTGATGTTTCTATCTAAACAATATCCTCTTGGAATTTTATAAACTCGACACTACACGGTTATTATCACATTTATTCACTTTCACTGAAAAATCTTTTCACATCAACTGTTCGCATTCCTCGATGTGAATAAGAAATCGACAAATCTCTATCAAGCCGCTATACGCATGTTTCGTTCAACAACCACAGACCAACTGTTCGGTCTATAGAACAACGGTTTGTCTTGCGCACCGTTATAGGTGATTGAAATTAAGATCGCAGCGCTCTATCGGCGAGAATCAGAACTACTCCTTCGGCATTTCCAGAGACTAGACGCCAAAAGACAACAAAACTAGTGCCTTTGCGTTAGTTCATCCGTTAATGATAGAGGACGTACTGCTTCCTTTTAAAAAGAGAAAATCAACACAATTTGGCATCGTCTTCTCAAAAGCTCTATGATAGCTCTGTCACAGAAGATGGAACGATGGGTTAGGTTAGGTCATTGACCTCGAACCCTATGACCTAGGTTAATGGAGTTATGTTCGATTAATGTAAAAACAATTCTTTTTGAGATAGTTTTGGGAGATGTAGAAACATATTAACAAGTTCTATGTGCTCACAAACTAATCTTAATGAAAATCGAAGGAGGAATTTATTTTGGTGGGATAAATATGGCTTTTCAATTGCAGAAATAATCGGACAAAACTTAGTGTTTTTATTGAGAAATATCGTGTTTTATAACATTCCCATTCGAATAAGGTTAATACTCAATTTCAATCGAAAAATATGAACTTCGCATCAATTCCTGGGAATCATATCAGAGACGGAAGTAGCCAATTTTTTTTTCGACAGAATCGAATTCGGAAAAATGGAAAATGAAAAGAAGGTTTCTTTTGGCCTCAAGGATCTTCAGTTAAAATATATGTACAAGTCTCACCCTGTATATTGAGTTTTGCCGTAGCTTTAAAATGTTCAAATGTACCTATATTTACTGGGGTCATTTTCTCACGAACAGTTGGATATAGGATATGCTTCATTTAATAGACACTTGTAATGAAATAAAATTTTCAATTAAATCGAAATATCCAATTATATATAGGATGTTAAGTTGAAAAACATCATAGATGAGGTAATGTTTCGTTTTGGAACAGGACAAAATTTCATAGATTACTATGCAGTATGGTTGTTAATGCAAATAAACCGATTTCGTGTAGAAATTCAGTTAATCAACTGAAGTGCGGTTCACTTTCCTGCGAAAAGGCAATATAAACATCTGAATAAGAAAAAAGAATTGGCGGACTATAACTATGTAAATTTGAATTGAACCCCCAACACACATGAAAGGACAAATGCCCCAAACATAACACTGGAAAAAATCTTACCTGTAGCAGCAAAACGGATTGTGAAATGGATCTTTACATTGACTCCAATTTCCATGAACAGAGTGATCGAGCTCGAAAAACGAACATAGACTGATGGACTTGCTGGAAGATTTCTGTGGTTGTGTTGCTAGGTTATTCTTGTGATTCTGTAAAACTATGCCAGTGGCAAAATATTTTTTTGCAAAAAATTTGGGTTTCAAACTTAAACTACGAAAAGTTATGGAAACAGAGAAGAACTCCATTTCTCAATGAAATCGAATGACTAAAACTTGAATATCAGAAATTTTTCCGAATTTTTGAATGGAAACGAGAAATAAAAATAATTATGTGATGCCGATGTATTCACGATCAATCTAATCAATGAACTAAATATTCCTATTTAGCCATGCGCCACAGCTGACAAATTATTTCCGTATACAAATGAATTCCTGAAGTATATGATGAAGAAATTAAAATAAAATTCTCAAAATTAGAAAAAAAAATTATTCAATACATCCACTTGACCTGAACGCTTCATTATGTCATAGTCACAGTAGTAATAAAGCCAAAACTAACGTTATCATTTTCAAATCACATGCATCAAAGAAATATTATCACGAAATACGGAAAGGACCCCGCACTTTTTGTAGGTAAAGTGGCGACCGGTCAAATTTTCTGAAAGTTTGGTATGTTGTTGTACCCGACTCAGTGACCAAAAGTGTCAATGGGTCCAACCCAATCCTATGGCTAGTTTTCCAAATACGGGGTGTTAAAGTTGAAAATTGCCCAAATTTTCGGATTTTTTCTTTGATTATTAAGAGTTGGATTGGATTTCTGTTGCATACACACGTTTACTACATGTTCTAGTAATGAAATTAGTGGATACGTATGATCAAAAATATTTATATTTACAGGGTGATTCACGAATATATGACGGTAGTTTTTTCCAAAATCCACTTTTTCTACTGTGGCGTCAGGAAGACATATTTTTGAAATGTTCTTTTCGATTTAGTATTATGACGACCAAATATTGCACAGTGCATATTTTCTATACAGGGTGTTTCACAGAGAGAACCACTAGACATAATAATTTTTTTTTAGGATTAATTCGAAACCCTGTCTTTTTGAATCGATTTCTGGGGAAAGTAATAACACAAACATATGTGTGTCTCTAATCTCTAAAATATTCATGGTGGTTTATTCATAGGAAGGTATTCCATTTTGGAAAAAGTTCGAAAAACATGAACACCCTGTATTCGAAAATTTCCTCGGTCAAATGCAACTATTTTCTCACTATACAGGGTGAGTCTTTGACTTGTACATATATTTTAACTGAAGATTCCTCTCATCAAACGAAACACTTTTTTCCTATACCATTTTTCAAAATTCGGTTTGGTTTCGAAGATACAGGGTGTCGAAAATCCACGAAAAAAACACTTTATTGTCCATATCTTCATAACCGTTATTTCGAATGAACTCAATTTTGGTTGATTGGTTACTCTATTCATGGTGCATATTTCTCAATCGAAACTTATTCAATATCTCTCCTGGTATAAAAGTTACAGGGTAGTCGACTCATCAATACACGCAAAAACACCATAAAACCACTTCAAAAAGATAAACGGTTCATAGTTTCGAAAGAATCAATCATTTAAGAAACTAAAAGTATTCCTATGTTTTTGCAATAAAACGCGTCGTTTTCGAGTTATTTCCAATTTTACGCGATAAAATTTGACGAAAAACTCAAAAATCATAAGAAAAATCTAGATGCAAGCCTGGATCTATAATATCACCGAATCGAAGATGTATTAATATTCTGTAATCGAATTCAAAATTAACAATGTTGTCAGAATGTTCTGTATAATTTTCATTTGGAAAGACGGACCTAATAAGTACTAAAATCTCTATGATGGATCTCTACATCGAACACTTTCGATGTAGAGATGTGTGATAATGAAATTCCACAAATTTGGTAGATAAAATTGAATAGGTTGTAGCTGCCGACTCAGCTAATTGATTTTAATATTATCATATTTTCATGTACGTATAAAATTAAGTTCTGAAGAGCAGAAAATTTCTCAAAGATCCTGATTGAAGTTCACAACCGATTTTTTTTCGAAATTATACGTCCAGTTTATGAAAATTCATTCGTTTGTCCATCCTTCGAGAAAATATTGAAAATAAATGTTAGTGAAATAAAAAACTCAGGTATATGAATCATGAATATCGATACAAAACTGCACGTATTAAATTAAAATTAACGGAAAATAAAATATTACTTTTATACTTAATTAATCAGTTGCGGTGTTCCTATCTGAACAATGTCCTCTGCCATAATTCGCAAAAATCCTAACTGGTACAATGAAACAAGAACCAACTAGGCTGAATTTTTCAGCCATTTTACACAAAACAACACTAGTAAGTAATAATGCACTCCAAATCAGCCTGCAGATATTTCCTCAAAACTTCCACGAAAAAAAGCGTTATCTAAAGTTCGTGCCCAAATTACACGTTGAAAATCGGGTCGTGTAATAAATACACCACCCAAATTAATCGTCATTTAGCTGACCGAATCAGTTTTCATACCGAAATAAATTACGCGGGAAATGATGACTTCTGCGAAGCCACAGAGAATCACGAATAGGCGCTTTACGCGTGCGTCGTATATTTTTCCGCGGGAAGAAGGGATATGTCATTATGTATCTATTTGGTTACCTCATTTGGGATTTTACTTTATGCTGCCGATTAACCAATCATAATACATATTTCATATCGCACATGCGCAATAGTTCTCCGGAAGTTTGGCAGAACCACAGCCTTCTCTGTGGCTTCTGTTAGTTCTGTTGTGGCAGAACGCTTTCAAGGATTGAGTGTAAGGTGTAAAATTATGTGGTATTAACCCATAGAGAAAACAAGTAACCTTAACCTTACTTTTGTTGGAGTTTATATGCAACTTTTCCACTTGTGGAACAATATTTAGTGCTGAATTTAGATATTCATCATTACAAAACCTAGGTTTTGCTCGAGCTTTTTGTCTGTTGCTATTCACTTGTACCGAATATAAAATCATCAATCATAACATAACTTGGCGTTCTCGATGAAAAACATCCGAATATTCGTGGTTTTTGAACAAGACTTCAATCCAAATATGTATTCTGTAAAAAATTCAACCAATTAAAAGAGTGTTAAACATAGTGAGGTAGAGGTTAAACAGTTGTTTCACGTCGAACTGTCGAAGCAAGCGCGGGGTGCTTGTTCAGACGCAAAAGAAGGATAGTCTCTCATTTCAGTATTTCACGTTGTCTGAACAAGCAGCCGCGCATACGCATAGACAGAAGACACATGGGAGGAAAACGATCTTAACTGTATTTTACAACAAAAATGAGCGGGTCTGGGGCCAATAATATTCGAAAGTGCCCTAGCTCCCCTCGTGATTTCTCGAATACGAATTACTGAATTTTTTATTCCGCAAATTCAAAAAGCGGTTAAAATTGTTTTCCCCTGCGATCTTCAATTAATTTTCAGCAAATTTCCACACCACTCTTGAAGTATTGCCGTTGGTGCGTTACATTTTTTTAGTGGGTCGTTCGCCATGAGCCATACTTTCCCACAAGGATAAATATGGTAGGAACTCACAGTAGATGTTCAAAATGTCCTCCATCTGCGTCCAGACAAGCTTGCGCTCTTCTCAGTAGAGAATGTCTTACATTCTCTAGAAGTATCGGATTATCCTTAATCCTTGCCGCTGCATTATTTACTCGCTCCCTAAGTACGCTTATATCGTTTATTCTGGAAGAATAAACGATTTCCTTCATGTATCCCCATAGAAAAAAATCACAAGGATTTAAATCAGGGGACCTCGGAGGCCACGGCACTGGACCAAAGCGTCCTATCCATCTGGTGCCATAATTTGCATCAAGCCATTCCGTCACCGCTCTGGAACTATGGGGGGGAGCGCCATCTTGCTGTAACCACATATTCCTGAGAATATTTAGTGGTACTTCTTCCAATAAATCCTGTAGGTCATTTTGTAGAAAATTGAGATACATCTGACCTGTCAATCTTCTTGGTAATTCTTGGGGTCCTATCAATTGATTCCCCGCAATTGCAGCCCAAATATTCAAACCAAATTGATATTGGTGGCTATGTTCCCGTATTTCATGTGGATTTTCTTCTGACCATATATGGGTGTTATGGCAGTTGAAAATCCCCTCCCTTGTGAAGCCTGCTTCATCCGTAAATAGGATGCACTTCAGAAAATTTCCATCCTCGCTATGTTTCCTCAAAATCCATTGAGAAAATTGGATCCTTTTTGGTCGATCCGCCGGCAATAGGGCTTGCACCTTCTGAACATGATAGGGATACAAACCTTGTTCCCTCAAGTTCCGATCTACTGTCGATTGCGATATACTATATCGCGATGCCAGCCGTCTCGTGCTTGTTTCTGGATGTTCCTCCACTTCTTCCATTATCCGTTCCACGGTGTTGATCATGGTCCTTGTTTGGACTTGACCATTATCGACCATAATGCCAGAAAATGACCCATAGTCCCGCGCCCTTTGGACAACTCTCACAAAGGTTCTTTCATTCGGAATCCTTCTATCGGGATACTGAATGCTATATGCTTGTCTGGCTCTTCTTGCACTTCTTCCATTTACAAAATACATCTCCATCATGTCGACGAATTCGTGGTTTGAGAACATTTTTAATTGTTATCCCACGAAAAGCAATTCAAACGTGCGTACTTTCGATCACAATATCTCGTTATGTCGATTCTATGAACGACATTCAACATTCAGTTGTTTATTCAGACTTCTATGGTTTCGGCAGTCTCTTGTTTCGATAAATTTTCAGTTGCGTAAATTTTTATTTATTGAATAGACGAAATGTTTATTGTTGAATCGTTAAATGTTTTCACCAGTAGAATTACTTATCCTATATTGAATTTCGTAAATCACATGCTTTGTCCAGATTTCATGAAATTTTTCCGTTTATTTCTGAATGAACCATAGAGCTCATACATGCATATTACCAGGCCTATCTATTGTCTAAATAAGTCTTTGAAATAGGGAGTAACCGAAAATATTAGCAGACTCTTTGATATTAGTCATCACGTCTCACATCATTATTGACAATGATTCTGAATATTCGTACTAGTTCTTTTGAACCAAGTAGGCACAGACTCAATCGATCAACAACTATCATATCTTTTTTATTATTTAACAACATTTTTTGATGGTAGATGACGAAATTCAAATTTTCAAAAAGACTATAGCACCCAAAAATGTATCGCAATACAATACCTCCACAAGTTCTGTTGATATTTGTATAATTCTATCATAACCAGAACCAGCCTTCAAAGAATTTGTTGTCTAGAGTGCTATGGCATCCTACTGAGTTTATGTTGAGAGTAGTAAAATGTCACAACACACTAGATCATGAATTTATTTGTGCACACGCCAATAAATTATATGCCGTTTCCAAATGATGTCTGATCATATTCATAAGTGAAAATAATATCAATTCACTATTTATACCAGAAAGTTAGTCATGCTCTATCCCTATACTACATGAACATTTAAGAAATAAAACTGCTGTAAATCATTCGAAATGTTGAATAGGCAAAAAACAATTTTTTATAAGTTACTAGTTTCAATAGTTACCAATAAATGCTGATTTTGTTATGATAAAGTGATACTCACCTTACTAGTTTTCTTACAGGAATAAAAAAACGCACTGAATTAGGGACATTTTAATATCAAATTTAATTAATTTCAATAATTCTATCATGAATCTCAGGTTGTAATTCTTATATCTAATGTAATAACAATTAGGTATCCAGAAAGGGAGAGAAAAGGAGCTTCAGTCTATTGACGATCATCTTCCAAAACCCAAGTAATGTTGGATTTCACAGAGCACATATTTCCCAAGTTTGTGCTTCTTCAAATCCCAATGAATGATCTTATTTAAAAAAATCCATATGTGTACATATGGATCATATTCCATGATTGTATGGCTGGATTGGCCCCTTTGGTATTTTTTAGGTCTAAGCAGGTTGGATGAACTTTTCAATCTTTTCTATCCACACAGTACACCAAGAAGGTATTATGCAATGTAGAGGATTTTCGCTTTTGCGGTATTTCATAGTTTATTTCTTCAAGCTACATACTTCAATTATCTTCAGTTTGATCGTATTGAAATTTCACAGCAACTAACATAATATGCATTTCATCAAAGCCTTCAATTTACTCAAAGATTCTAGATACCTCTTTGTTTTTACAGATATTAATCTGAAGCGATTACATCTATTTCTTTGGGCATCCTGAAGTAATACACAGTGCAGATAAATTACAATTTGAGAAACTCAGTTTGTAATATCCTCATTTCTTTGGTTGCTATTTTTTCATCATTCTATCGTGTTTTGTGCCCGTTTCAAAATACTGAAAAGGAAACTGTTATTTGCCATATAAAAATTTCAATATTTGATTACTTTACCGTCTATCAGATCTTTTGACTTGTGTATTCAGCTCATTTTCTTCGATATTGATAGTTGGTACACTAATTATCATTCAATGAATCAATCTCAATATCTGAATAAATTGACAACAGCGTTATCTCGTCCTCTAAAATATGTTTTGATACACCGTGTTTATTCCATCAGTTCCGGCAGTAATACATCATAATTCCGAGCTATTTCACAACTCAAATTAATATGATAATGCTAATGCAATTAATGCCTCACATACATTCTTATAACCCATTCTCTCGTTAGAGAAATTCTAATTTTTTCTAACCTCTAATTAGTTTCGACCAGAGATATCTCACGTCAAAGAGCAACCTCACGTCATAAGTATGTAACAGAACTACCACAGATGATATGTGAAGTAGAAGAACTGAATAGAGGCAATGGTAATTTGAGAATTTTGAGATGGGTCGATTCCCCATGTAAAGGAAGGTGATCTATGGTGGAATTCATAGATATGTATTTATTTAGTAATGTTATCCGAAAAATTCTTCAGAATCAGAAATATTGGTAAACCTGGCAACGTACACGTCAAAGTTCTGTGAATTTTCCCAGAACATTTTATCGTTGGTATTTCTATGATTTTATTAACATTGTTTTGAAGGTTATAGCTTGATCAAACTCATTAATTGAATTGAAAATCACTATTTACAGGATATTTATGGGGATATGGAGAACAATATGAACAAGTTATTAGTGTTTACAAACTAATCTTCAGGAAAATCGAAGAAGGAACTTAATTCGATAGAAGAAATTGGCTTTTCAATTGTAGAAGTAACCCTTCTAAACTAACTGTTTTTGATAAGAAATATCGTGTTTTTAACATTCTTATTCGAATAAGGTTAGTACCTGAGTATTTCCTAAATGTATCAACTCAATTTCAATCGAGAAATATGCTTTGCATCAATTCCAGAAGATCTTTTCAGGAACGTACTGAGCCCAATTTTTTTTTTCAAATGGCTATATCTCTTTAACCGAGCCGAATTCGAAAAAATGGAAAATGAAAAAAAGGTTTCATTTGACCTCAAGAATCTTCAGTTAAAATATATGTACTAGTCAAAGACTCACCCTGTATATTGATTTCTACAACATCTCCAGAGGCATGAATTCTGAATCCGATACTATGACCAGTTTTCGAGATACAGGGCGTCGAAGTTGAGAATAAATGATTTCATTTCAGTTTTTTTTTTCCAATTGAGAAGGCGGATCGATTTCATATTGTGCCCATGAGTTCAATATGAGTACAGATAAGATGCGCATGGAAAGGTTCAGCTAAAATATTTACTGTTACAGGGTGATTCATGAATAAATCACAATAGCATGAGTATTTTTGGTATGGTTGCCTGTATGGCTCACCCTGTATGAAAAGTCATCATAATGAAGTATTTCAGACTGAAAATTGTGAATGACTAGGTATTTACTTCATGGAATAATTTCTCTGTGACGAAACTGTAGAATTATCGAGTGTTTGCAAAAGCTATTGTGATTTATTCGTGAATCACCCTGTAACAGTGAATATTTAGGCTGAACCTTTCCATGCGTATCTTATGTGTACTTATATTGAACTCATGGGCACAACATAAAATCGATTCGCCTTTTCAATTGGAAAAAAAAAACTGATAAAATCATTTATTCTCCACTTCAACGCCCTGTATCTCGAAAACTGGTCATAGTATCCGATTCAGAATTCATAACTCTGGAGATGTTGTAGAAATCAATATATAGTGAGGAAATAGTTGCATTTGACCTTCCTATGAATAAACCACCATGAATATTTTGGAGATTAGAGAAACACAAATGTTTGTGGTATTACTTTTCCCAAAAATAAATTCAAAAATACAGGGTTTCCAATTAATTAAAAAAAAAATATTATTATGTCTAGTGGTTCTCTCTGTGAAACACCCTGTATAAAAAATATGCACTGTGCAATATTTGGTCGTCATAATACTAAATCGAAAAGAACATTTCAAAAATATGTCTTCCTGACGCTACAGTAGAAAAAGTGAATTTTGGCAAAAAACTACTCGTATATTCGTGAATCACCCTGTAAATATAAATATTTTTGATCATACGTATCCACTAATTTCATTACTAGAACATGTAGTAAACGTGTGTATGCAACAGGAATCCAATCCAACTCTTATTAATCAAAGAATAAATCCGAAAATTTAAGCAATTTTCAACTTTAACACCCCGTATTTGGAAAACTAGCCATAGGATTGGGATGGACCCATTGACTTTTTTGGCCACTGAGTCGGGTACAACAACATACCAAATTTTCAGAAAATTTGACCGGTCGCCACTTTACCTATAAAAAGTGCGGGGTCCTTTATTCGTGCAATGAATATTCGTTATGAATTAGTGTTTATGACGGTATACAATGCAATTTTCACAGGAATATTTTTCAATGCAAATTTGAGGAGAGTAAAATATCCACTTCGATTGTCAAACAGTTTAGTTACCAATTTTTTATTGATGTTTTGTACTATACAACTTTCTCATTACCAATGTATATGATTATGCTTTCAAGTCAATATAATTTCGTGTACTGATTTCACTGAATTTTTATTACACCATTGTTATTCGACGAGTTATGTTAATAATTTGAAGGAATGAAATTATGACGACCTTATACAGTAATGTTAGAAAGACATAAAAGTATTCCTACTTTTGCTACTCAGGTTTACGGGGTGGGTCTTTGAATAATGCATTTTTACTGTGTATTATTGAGGTCGAAAGAAACTTGAAGCATTCATTCTACCCTCACAATGTCATAAACATTTTCGCCTCAGTTTCGTTAGAGCAACGTAGAACGGTCCATTCCAGTTCTTTTTTGCCAGAAGTATTCGAAAAAATCAGGGAAATAAACTGGGAATACAATGATTTTGGACCGCTGAACAAGCGGTTGATGCGTTCAGATCACATGCTTATAGAGGTACCTCATTCGGAATAGATAACTTGTATCATTAGCCGATCTTAAAGTATGCCTTGAGCACACAATAATTTCAAACAAATATACAAATCAGAACATTAATTTAAGTCCAGTTTGTGTTTCACGTACATAATTATTATAGGTGGATATCACAGGGTTAGGACGTAAATAACAACAACATTCTAGAACAGAGTCGTCGTTTCGTCGATATATTTCGACTTTCTCTAGACTGAAAAGACCTAGCTAACAAATAAGATACATTGAAATTTAACAAAAAATTGTTTGCCACCTCGTTTGTTTGGTTGTTGGAGATACATGTGATTGCAGGCTCAAGAAATGGAAATAGCACACTTTGTTCATCAGTCATAATAAAAATGTCAATTAGTCAAAAACAGTTCCTGAACAATACAAATGATAAATGAGCGAACGAATAACGAATCTACAATGTAAGAAACGATTTTCACATGTGGGAGAAGAACATAGACAATATTGAGTATTCGACACACAAACGTTCTAACAAAGAATTAGGATGGATTATTTCAACGATTATTTAAATGTGATATGAGGTGATTGTATGATTAGTTCAATCACTGCGTTTCACTTCTATTCGTCACTGTGATATCCACTCCTATCAATTCAAATAACAAAATGGAGGATAACTCCATTGAACTGAATTCTTCAGAACTTCGTGACATCCTGGCAATTGAAACCCGAATGAAATAAAATTTCACGTAATATCCAAAGTTAGAATATTGCGGGCTTTTCAGCCTTACTTCAATAGGAATTTCACTCAATATTTCGCCTACAACTGAGGTAGGCATCTACGTCGGATGTTGTAAGCCGACGATTGACTGCTCCGAATTGGCGATATTACGGGATCTATCGTATTCATAGCCGTATCCCAACTGCCAGCGTGGCTGGTCGGTACACCCTCGCCGCTTCGGAAAGGCCTAATTTCAGCATTGCAGATCGCAGGCAAGCACGCACTATTGTCAATTGGGGTCTCTGCTTTCCTATTCATGTTGTTTTGTGAGAAACAGAATGTTACGTCTATCCGTCAAAGCATGTTCCGCAAGTGTAGACTTGCAGTCGGCAACACCATTCGTGTTCTTTGATCCGTGTATGAATATTTTTTTCAGTAGTCCCGATGTGAATTTTTCCGCAATCGTAAGGTATTCGCCAGCTTGAGAGAGTGGATCAGTCTTTGGCACTGCTTATGACCTGTCCCTGTTTTTGTGTACTTATAGACTGTTTTCATATTATGTCTCTTTAGAAGTTTTCCAATTGTGTGTCATGTGAATGGAAGTTGAGTATGCCTTTTCCTTGGAAATGACTTCGAATGGTCTATTTTCCTTTGTTGTTCGTTTCGGTCTTCAGGCGCGATTGATTGGAAACAGATGCTGGTCGCAAATGTTCCAACTCGTCTGGTAGATATTCAGGCTGTCATAAACGTCGAGCTCTCTCTACAAGTGTTTTAGTATCTCCGCGCTTTTGCTGTGGAAGGTGATGGGACTCCTTGTGTAGATATCTTTGTGTGTAGGTCGGTTTCCTATGAACCTTGTGTTCTAATTTGCCATTAAGCTTCCTAGAAACCAATAGGTACACCCAGGAAAGGTTAGTACACCATCTCTATCTTCTTCTTTCGTGAACTCAGTGTTTGGGAGCGTGCTGTTAAGGTGTTTACGGAATATAATTGGGTGTTCTTCACCGTAACTCCAATTCACGAAGGTATCATCATTTGGATGGTTTCTTTGGGGCTATTTCAATGGCGTCCTTTCCGAATTTTTCCATAAGGAAATTGAAACACACCGGCCACGCTGGCGGTGGGGCTACAGCGATAGATCTTGTAACATCACCAATAAGAAGCAGTTAATCGTTACCCCCGACCGAGAGAAGTACTGCAGTTGTAGGAAAAACGTGAGATGAAATGTACACGACTAGAAAGCCGGGAATATTTTAATTTTAAATTTGAATCCGGTCGTGAAAGCCTTCATCAATATATTTTTACGTATTAAAATTATTTTAAACGAGTTTCACTCGATAAACGTTCCCATTATTGAATTGGAAAATCAGATTATTTCGCAAATTTTTACATACAGGGTGCGGCAACTAGTTCTCCCACATTTGAAGGAACTGTTAGAAAAATAAGGAAAGAGATATTGGAAGATTTCTTTTTTCGGCAACGGTCCGGGATGTACCCACTTCCCGGACGTTTTTTCTTAGAGAAAGTAGCATTTCCCGGCCTAGTCACTCCGTCGTTGTCATTGTTCATCATTACAATAGCAACGGAAAAACGGCTGACAGTTCTGTTCTGTTTAATTCAAATTAGAATGTTTAATAAAGAAATGTGTCGTCTCATTGATATTGATACACATATACAGGGTCTTTCACGAGGAAGCTCACCCATATTTATACGGGAAACTACTGAACGTATTTTCATGAAATTCAGCACTTATAAGTATTTCACGATGCTGATGAAATCTAAAATATTTTCAAGGCATGAGCACCTCCGGTTTTTCCGGAAATGACGTCAACTTCCGTTTTTCAAATTAGAACACAATTTTTTTTATTGCAGAAATAGATTCCTTAGAAAATTTCAAGTTATTTTGATGTAACATTTTTCAGTTTTGGTTGGAAAATTCTCTCTGAGCGGGAAAATTCGAAAAAAAATCGAAAATAGAGCTCCGCTGAGACAAGAATAACTTCGAGGTTTTTGGATGGAAAATTTTCATTTTTGGGATTTTTCAAGATGTAAGATTGATGTATCCACTTTAAAAATCGAAAAAAATGGGGTTCTAATTTGAAAAAATTGATTTTTCACGATTTTGTCATCCCTAACTTTGAAAGCGATTTTTTCACCCCCTGTATCGTGAATCGCGATTTCGATTTTTAAAGTGGATACACCAATCTTACATCTTGAAAAATCCCAAAAATGAAAATTTTCCATCCAAAAACCTCGAAGTTATTCTTGTCTCAGCGGAGCTCTATTTTCGATTTTTTTTTTCGAATTTTTCCGCTCAGAGAGAATTTTCCAACCAAAACTGAAAAATGTTACATCAAAATAACTTGAAATTTTCTAAGGAATCTATTTCTGCACAAAAAAATGGTGTTCTAATTTGAAAAACGGAAGTTGACGTCATTTCCGGAAAAGCCGGAGGTGCTCATGCCTTGAAAATATTTTAGATTTCATCAGCATCGTGAAATACTTATGAGTGCTGAATTTCATAAAAAATACGTTCAGTAGTTTCCCGTATGAATATGGGTGAGGTTCCTCGTGAAAGACCCTGTATAGTTGCCGCAACTTGTATCTATATTTTTCTGTTATATGAAAATTTTTAATAAAACACTGTATATTTTGCCGAGTATTTTGCTCATTATTTGAAGAATTTTATAGTTTATTCTAGCGATATATTTGTTTCTAGTTTGCATTCTGTTGTTTGATGGGGGGTGATCTCCTGCTTCGTATATTCATTTGTCCGCAGCATTCTACATTCAAATTCTTTTTTCCCATTTCTATTTATGTATAAACGATTATGATTATAATTGAAATCGTTCCATTTTCCAGACGTCTCCTACGAATACGTCGTCGACCTGCAGCCCATCGGAAGGCTCCTCTTCGAGCAATGGTGCGAGGCTCAGCGGCCCGAATACCACAGATGTCTCAAGTTCCTCGATGCCGCCAAACGCTACGAAGTCGAAACGGACGAGCAGAAGGTGGAGCTGGCGAACGCCATACGGAAGGAGTTCCTCAACTCCGAAGGCACCGAGAACGGCGTCTCGATGCCGACGGAATTCAAAGTCGCCATGTCGAAGATCACGGAAAACCTACCGCCTCAGATCACGGAGGACGTGCCCGCGAACCGGCAGTCGGACGTGACGGACAGACTGTCTGTGACCGACGCGAAACCGACGAACGGTCACTGCAAGGACCTGTTCACACCGTGTGTGCACGCCGTTAGGTCCCTTCTGAGTGCCGATCCGTTCCGCGAGTTCACGAACTCGATGTATTTTCATAGGTACCTGCAGTGGAAGTGGCTGGAGTCCCAACCCGTTACTTATAAGACTTTCAGAATGTACAGGGTGTTGGGGAAGGGCGGTTTCGGAGAGGTGTGCGCCTGTCAGGTAAGAATCGATCAATGGTTTTTATTTTCACCAGTTGGAGGATAGAAGCTGAATGGAGATGAGATCGTTAAATGAAACTGGGCATCAGTGGAGGGGATATTGGAGCGGTGCCACACCCCCATAGCACCAGTGCGCTGGATTCATACAAAGTTTTCATAAATGATTGCATAGTTGCATTGAGTTTGAATATACCAAGAGGAACAAAGCCCTTGAACGAATGGGGATTTCCAGTGCCTCAAAATATGCACTTTTCTTCACATGACGTAATGAAGGGCAGTTATTAACACATTTGTAACCATTTATTCACTCTGAATTTTGAAGAACTGATGAATTATTCGATATTGAAAATGTGATTTCAACACGTGTGAATTCAAACGTCCCTCTGCTGTGACGTCAGTGGCTCAATCTGTAATATGATTGGTTGAAGTTAATGATGGAGGAGACAAAGCCCAGAGTAACTGAGAGACACGCCGCTGTCGTCAAGTCTTCGTAAAATGTCTGAATTTATTCTTAAACTAGCTGGCCCGGCGAACTTTGTTTCGTTAAACCTATACCATAGCCATCTTTATCTTAAGAAGGCCGTGCCTATACTAACTGTAGATTTCACAACGTGATCACCAGTGATCGAAGATCAACGGCTTGGTTAGATTTCTGAACTGTCAAATCGAGTTGATTCTAGATCAAGCTCCGATCACCAGTGATATGCTTTGTGAAACCCCCGTTAAAGTTGTATTGCTATTTTTTCAAGCAGGAGATGAATTAGGCATAATGAAAGTTCTGTCAAATGTCATCTGTCAACTGTCAAATGTCATATGTCAAACGTCATCGTCATCTGTCAAATGTCAACTGTCGAATGTCATCTGTCAAACGTCATCTGTCAAATGTCAACTGTCAAATGTCATCTGTCAAACGTCATCTGCCAAATGTCAACTGTCAAATGTCATCTGTCAAACGTCATCTGTCAAACGTCATCTGTCAAACGTCATCTTTTCCATGGATATGAGCTGTCACACAAAACAGAAATACAAAAATAATATGTCAATTTTGAATTCAGTTATTTCCGCAAATATATTTATTACCCAAACATAAATCAAAAACATTTCAGAAATATAGAGAAAAGATGAAAATGGACAATTCACGATTGATGCTGATCGTCACAATCCGATTTACTTTACATTCCGGTAAAAATTCACTGTTCCACCAACTTGATCTGATAATAGCCTTCCATGTCATTATAAGTTCTATGCAAATTACACAATAATTGTATACATCGCCATTCATACTCTAGTCTATACCATTTCTGAATTTCCTACCCTTCAAGAAAATGAAATGCACCGTTGCCAGACTACTTCATGGCTTATAACTTCACAACGTTCTATTTTATCAAAAATAGCGAGTCCATTTCTCTCGTTCTATTTTATTATTGCATTTCTATTGAATACCGTGGAACTTCATTCTACCACTATTAATCCCCATGGAATATTCTTATACCGTTGTTAGGTATTCTGTGGTAAGACCTACTGCACTTTTAACTATTCACTTGACATGCGATTCTGTGAAAGAAAAACTAACCTCCTTTGTCCAAATGTCAAAACCTACATAAGTACTCTATGATTGCTCGAGAAAAAGGAAGGCTTTTTTTTCTTTTCTGTAGGATTTTTTGGGAATATTTTGTTATATAAACCTTGCCCTAACAATAATAAACACAACAAAAAAAGAATTGTCCAATTTGGTGCGATCGTTTGAACAATATGGCATTTCGAAGTTTTGAACCAACCATAGATCGCCTTTTATTAATATAGATATATTCAGTAATCGTATTATATTCGATGTGATCACTATAATGTTCTTGAAACATCGTCATATAACAACTTCATTTTCATTGAAGTTGATATAATAATCATTCTCTGAAAATACAAATAATGATGTGGCAACCACGCCTAGAAATTATAAATAAAAACATAACCTTCTTATTTGTCGTTTCGACGTCTTCACTGCGTACTATAGAATGGCGTTTCTTACTTACAGTTAATACAGTGGCTTTATACAAGATAGTGGCGACAATAGGGTCATAGAACACGTTTTTGCACAAACATGGCGGATATTTGTTTACATTTGAGTGTCGTGCTGTTTGACATTTGACTCGATTTTGAGCTTTATACACTATGACATGACAACAAATCAATGAAAGTCCGCCATTAGTGGTCGAAAACAGTCCGACCAATCAAAACGTGAACGTCTATTGTCGCCACTGTCCTGTATAAAGCCACTGTAACAGTTAAGTCTAGGAGTATTCTATACTCCTAGGTTACGTCAACGACGACTATACACAGTTGCCAAATCCATAATTATTCTACCACTAATCTGCACTCCTCAAAATGAAAATAATTATTAATGCTTCCTAAATTAGAAGACCGGCCTATATATACCAATTCTTACCTATGCAGACTAGGGATAATTATTTTTAATGCAATTACTCACCTATCTGCTTACTTGAACCCTCTTTATCTTCAATTAGGCATTCTAATGACCTGTCAAAACAAATTCACAATATGGCGGCTGAGGGCAAACCATAGAACTCATAGTACATGTACTATAAGTTCTATGGGGCAAACAACGACACTTCAGAAAGTTGTTTATCTATGGTTTGCCCTCAGCAGACGCCACTTTAGGTCACGTGATTTAGAATGCCTAATTAGGTAATCGTAAATGGAATGAGGTTATGAAGCTTTATGGAGTACAAATGAAAATGTCATGATGAAAGAAAAACATCCAAAATCAACATTATATTATGATATCATTAGGAAAGTGAAAGCAAGGGCTTTTTCAGACTACTTTTTTTGTGATTCGGCAATGTTGTCATTTTTATATCAGCAGCACGTCATGACGAGTACAACCAATCAAAAATCTCTCTAGCCACTGACGTCACACGATTTCCCGCTTCTTCTGATCGTTTGAATTCGGTATTATTCGGATTATTTTTTGAGTTTTCAATATTTTTTCAAGGGTATGAATTGATGAAGAAAAAATTAAAAAAAACACGAACTACGTGAGAATCCAATATGTCAAAATATATTTTTTCTGAAATAACTGGAAATGCCCATTGAAGCTAAGATTTTTGGCCGTAAAGTGGCGGCACATGGTAGCTACAAAGGAACTATGTATTACCTGTCGGGACAGTCTGCTCCATTTTGTAAGCTATTCATTTACAGAAATCTGTAGGATATCTATTTTCCTCTAGTTCTTTGAATTATAGGCAGGGTCGGATTAATCGAAATCTTCGTTGTACGGTATGAAAGGGAGATCATTTGAATTACAATAATGAATAAATCACGCATTCGTGCCCAGCCCGCTAAGGAAATAATGCTTTATAGTTCAGCTACTAACCGCCAGATGCGTGGGTAAAAATGTAGATTCTCTGAAACACAACAGCGCCACCATGAACGGAAGAAGGAACTACAACTAAAAAAAGTGGCTTCAATTCGTTCAATGACGTTGTTTCTCTAGGTATATTTAAGCTCAATGATAGTTGATCCATAGTTACTGGAGTCATAAAAAATTTCGCACACATGCTTCTTCGAAACCGGCGAAATATCGAAGAACATCTTTGTCGAAGTATTCATGACTTCTCCAAGTATCTTTGGATCAATTATAGCATTGTAGTGGCCTTTGAAATATATTTTCCAATGGCCGCTGTCTATGCGCCTATGCTTCCGTATGCTTTCAACAATGTTACGATCATTTATGAATACCCCGTATATTGAAAATTGAAATCGAAGAGGTCAATCAGCCTGTATTGGTGTCACGGGAACTATGCGCACAGCTTCTACAGCACTTGAGGTCATACTCGAACTGCCTCATTTGCATCTACATGTGAGGAAATGCAGCTTGCTGGATTCAATAAAAATATCCCTCAACGGGAAACTCCTACCTGGCAACTGGGTTGGGTACATGAGGATATTGGATCAACTGGATTCAAACCTCTTGTCAAAACCATCGGATGTTATGCCAACAATCTTCGATTTCGAAACGCCCTTTGAAACGGTCATAGCTGACCGTCACAGTGCGATAAGTTTCGTAAATCGCTTGGACAAAAAGTTATCCATATGGTTTACCGATGGATCAAAATCTGAAAGAGGCACTGGAATTGGGATATACGGACCTACACTGAGCATCTCTAAAGCCCTGGGTAGTGAACCCTTTATTTCATTTGACAGACCGAAATACTGTCTGTGTACGTATGCGCTCAGGAGTGTCTTAAAATTAACCTCAAAAAGGCGCATATCTTCATCACCACGGACAGCCAGGCTGCGCTGAGATCCCTGGAATCACAGTGCCAGGGATCTCTGCTGACCTGGGAGTGCCGTAACACCATAAAGCAACTGACCAGAGGTAATAAAATGACTCTACTATGGGTGCCAGGGCATTGTGGTGTTGAAGGAATCGAAAACGCCGATGGGCTTGCGAAAAGTGCATCAAGGTTAACACGTGCTGGATCTGAGCCATTCTGTGGGATTGAAAAACAGAATACCCCCCTCGAGAAACACTCCTGGACTTACTAAGTACAAGAAATTCGTGATGATTTCACCGACCTATACCAGTAGGCTCTTGAAGCTATCACGAGCTGAGCTTCGGGAGATGGTAGGTCTGCTGACAGGGCACTGTCGGTACAAATGTCATTTGTACCGTATGGGAAAGTCAGCAGATGAGATTTGCAGGCTCTGTGGGTCAGAGGCAGAAACAGCTGACATGATATGCAAGTGTCCAGAGCTGGCTGTCCTAAGAATGGGGAAACCGGTCCTGGATACCCACGAGGTAACGGCCAAGGCTCCTGATGATGTTGTCGGTCTTATCAACACCATCGACGACCTCCTTGGGTTTCAATGAATGAGTAGGGTAGTGGTCAGAAGATCCATGTGGTCGCCGTTCCCGGAAGGCTAACTGAGCCATAACGACCCCAGTTCAAATAATAGTAATAAGAGGTCAATTAATCTCATTGGTGCTAAGAAGAAACAAAGGAGTATAATTATCCTCTTAGATTTCAATTCGAAATTCCAACAAAATCCCCCTACGGTCCAAAATAGTTTCTACATCGAGAATAGACATTGTCATCCCCATCATTCTTCTAACCTCCTGACTCTTTGACCCATAAACAAAACTCAGTTTCGCATGAAGGTGACCGATGGTCAGTCAAGGTATTGGTTCCTACAAAGCGGCACCATCATGCATTTGCCGTAATATTACTTTAATATTACAGTGAGTGACATAAACAAAACGACAGACAAGGATACTCTGACAGTGACGGTGGCAGACGGACAGAACACGTTGACGCACGGTTCCACACCTTCACATATAAGCGTAATAAATGACGTTATCTTGGCTATCACTTTCGATGTGTGCTATAAATTAATTTTCATTGGGAGATAATACGGCCGCTATATGACGTTACCGCTTTATAGGGAACCTTATCTTTAGACCGGCGTTAGGATGAGTTGATGCAATCGTTTCATATGCATGCGAAGTCTTGGTTATTAGAACAGTTTTGTCAACCATCATGATCATGAGTGCAGATTTCTTTGCAGCGTTCATGCAAAGCGCATAGTATTAAATATTCCGAGAACATCGTACATTACAGATTACAAAATGGTTTTCATTTTGCAATATTGGTGGACAATCGTTAATGGGAATAGAATGTTCCTTTTGACACTGAAATGTTCATAAGTGTCTTAAAAAATAAAGACATGTATATACATTCTCAGAATGAATAGTAATTTACGGAACAAGTCAAGAAAATAGGGTTTTTGTTTGGACGAATAGACAAAATTCTTAGACCAGCCGGTGGCGAGTCCAAAAAAGTTTTTGAGATAGAATTTTTTTTCGGTTTTGGTTCGATCTTTTCAAAATTTCTACAAAAACCTCTACGACTATTTCGTTTGCAGCTTTATGTGCGTCAAACTTTTTGTATTCTATTCTGTAATGTATCGCCTTACAGGATAAATCATTCCTTCAGTCATAGAGTACCGAAAAATTTAGTCATAAGACTTCAAACTCCCAAAAATAATTAATAAATCTCCAGGTAACTACAGTAGAGATAAGAAAAAGATGTCGAGCCTGTATAAGGAATGGAGGTGCTCAATTTGAGCAAGATTTGTGATAATAATAAAATCAATAGGTATAAAAAATAAATTAAAAAAAAAGAATTTTTCATTTACTACCTCTTTCGTACACTTGACGCATTCTGACCCCCTAATGGGCATATCATTAGAAAGAGGATGAACCATAGAACTTTTCAAATAAAAACGAAGCCCTCTGCCGCTTTTGTTTTTTTTTCTAAAAAATAGAAAAGTTTTTAGGAATAGGGATATGCTACTTTCTCAAAGAAAAAGCGTCCGGGATGTGGGTAGGTTCATCCCGGACGGTTGTCGAGAAAATATAAATGTAAAATATGAAATCACGGATGGTTAACGATTTCACATTGGACAAAACCGTAACACAAATACAGTGTTATGTGGTTATGTTAAACAGTTACCAGTCATCTTCAGCAGATTTTGTCGAAGAAAGATAAATATGGCATCGGAGCAATCATTAGTGTTCGTACATGGGATCTACGCTATAGATCTGGCCTCAGCATTGGGATGCAAAATTCAAATTGCTTACATTGCCGTACTGACCATTAAAACGACCACGTTCCATCTGCATAGCAAACCTACTTCACAGTTAACTTAAAGCATCTGAACAATCAGTTCGTGAAGCTGACTCAACGCTGCAGCTTTGTATCCATAGAACTTATAGTACATGGAATGCCATTAGCCTTGCTGCTCAGTTTAAAAAAGTGGATAAACATCTCCAGTTGGAGGAATACTGAAATTTCCATGTTGTCATGGTTACGACTTGTCATACAGAACAGAAACACAGAAATACTATGAATTTAATCGTAAAGATCCGATTCAATGGGCATTTCGGCAAACATTTCTGTGTTTCTGTTCGGTGTGACAGGTCGTATCCATGGGAACATGGAAATTTAGTGATTCCTCCAACCTGAGATGTTTACCCACTTTTTGATCTGGTGATAGCATTCCATGTACTATAAGTTCTATGTTTGTATCTCATGTGGAAAGAATAGCCAGACTAGAAAAACTACTACCTCTTACATGCTCACCAATCAAGATTGAGAACTTTCTATCCAAGAACTAAAAGACAGCTTTAGGGCTTATCGATCGTTCGGCAAGGTAGCTAGTAATAAATAATAAAGCAAAAGCCTCTACCAACTCTGAAATTTCGATTACATAAAGACCAAATTGATTTCGACATCTTCTAAATCAACTTCTCATAAAGTCCATTCAACGATAACTGTATGACACCAGTTATTGTTTCACCACACCATCCCAAATTGAACTCGATTCAGTCATTTTCAGACCAAATTTAACCTTCTTTCATTTTCTATTTCCTCAAAATACAAGGGGAGACTTGTTTGATGACCTTCAACCTCCTATATTCAGTTTCATAATCTACAATCATGCCAACATTGGGACGAAGCATCTACTCGGATAAGTTCTCCTCACTCGCCAATAAATCACATTATCTGGAACTGCAAAACCTTTCTTCGTGTAGTTTCCCCACTCTAGATTTTTATGCACAATGAATTCTGCTATTCTTGCATTCATTGTTGAATAGCTGAAACAGGACACGGCAATGTTTTGTTTCCACACAACAAACTTTCTCTTGAATCAAAAAGCTTCGTTTACTTAATAGAACAATTAATACTGTCTCTCTCAGAAATATAATATTCAAAATTCTAAAGCTTCATTCAATAGAACTTATTTCACTCGTTCAATCAACGATAGCTTGACACTGAAATGGGGTCCCACAAACGAACATGGAATGAAGCTGACGGGAAAATCCGTTGCTAAAATGTCGAATTGTGGTATCAGAAAATAACCACGCCACTGGTACCAGTCTTTTTGTGCGAAATAATTCGCACAAACGAAAGTTTTTGAATGAATGTAATTCGATGAAATCGAAATCACTAAAACTGCGAGTCACATTTTCCCAGAGTAAATAAATAACGATATACAGGGTGTCCCAGAAGGCGCGCGCACCCCATTGAGGGGATCGAAAATGAAAAATATTCTTAGCCCAAAAATCCTTGTTTGAAATTTTTGATAACGTAGTCAATTAGTAATTAATTAATGAAAGTGGCCAATCAGGAGCGCCCTACAGAAGAATAAGTAGGCAGTGGGGAGGCGAGAACGAGACGCCCGGGCCTTTATTCTTGAAAACCAGGGAGTAGAACGATCGAGAGAACGGCGACGTGGCCCTACTAATCAGGGCCTCTTAAGCCGGCCATAGACATCGTTATTTTTCATCCGTTTATAACGCCGCGATACGAACCGTCCCGGCAAAAGCGCCAAAAACCGATGTGTATGGCGAAAAACCGTCGGTACGAATCGTCGGTACAAATATCTGCCGATGCTTGATTTTTGTCACGACGGTTCATCGGTTGTCGTGCCATACCGACTGTGTGTGGGGATTTCGTCGAGAATCGGCGGTTATTTTCCATTAGCGTAGTACAAGTCGCGTCCTCTCCACAAGTGCGTCTACTTCTGCTGTTTCTTAATCACTTCTTCTATCACTGTTTTTGACCGGGATGGATCAGAAGACGGCGAATAAACAATTAATTGTGGATTTCATCCATTTGGACAGGTTGCATCCTTGTCTATGGCGAATTAAATCAGCAGAATACAGGAATAGAAACAAGAAGAGGGAAGGTTATGTAATATTATTGAAAAAATATCATGAATTGGAAGGAAGGCGCTGATATTAAAACAGTGAAGAATAAATTTGATTCTTTTTTATTCAGCACCGAAACCGCGGCCGCCACTGCTAAGAGATGTTTCCTCTTCATGACGTGCTTAATCGTGAATGACAGTAAAATAACGGGAAGAATTTACCGAAGTGTGTGGGCAAAACAGTTCTGCGATATGACTCGGCGGTTCGAATCGCGGCGAGGAAAACGGATGAAAAATAACGATGTCTATGGCCGGCTTAAGCCATATTTTCGCGTGACAATATTTCAAAATTATTTCGTTCGTTTTGAAATATTCGTGTTTTCGCGTCGAACTGGTGACGTCACGCACCAAATGGTTCGAAATATTTTGAATATTATTCAAATATGACAGCTTTGTTTTTAAAATGCACTGTAACCTGTGAAGTAATAAATCATTTCGAGTGGAGCAGACAGCAGACCTTTATTTGATAATTGTGAAGTATTATTCAGTTTTAATCAATCATCAAATTCTTGAAATTGATAACAGGACTTCTTCCTCTTGATTCAACCAATATGAATATTGCTTATATTTTGCCAATAGCAACTCGTTAATCAGGACGAGAACATTTGAATCATACATAAACTGATTGAAATCCCTTTTAAAAATACAGGATTTATTCTAAGGAGGAAAATTATTACATTAAACACATAAAATTATAAATATTATTATAATTATGTGCATGCATTGTTTAAACAATGGTGCGTGTATCATGTTTGTAACTTATAAAATTGAATTGACATTTCTATGATGACGTCACCGTTTTAAAATTGTGGCATTTCAGCGGAGCACGAACTGGTGACGTTCACTTCGAAATGTTTTCGAAATAGTTTTGAACCGTGATTCACGCGGAAAAATGGCTCTATTCTTGAAAACCAGGGAGTAGAACGATACTCCCTGGTTTTCAAGAATAAAGGCCCAGTAGGGCCACGTCGCCGTTCTCTCGATCGTTCTACTCCCTGGTTTTCAAGAATAGAGCCATTTTTCCGCGTGAATCACGGTTCAAAACTATTTCGAAAACATTTCGAAGTGAATAAAGGCCCGGGCGTCTCGTTCTCGCCTCCCCACCAGTGGCGGCTGGTGTATAGGTGCTGCGGAGCTGCAGCACCTGTTTTCAAATGAGAACAAGATACTAATTTTCTCCATAAATTATTAGTAGGGCCACGTCGCCGTTCTCTCGATCGTTCTACTCCCTGGTTTTCAAGAATAGGGGCCCAGAGCTGCTGCCGGCTTTTCACGCAGTAAACCGGCACTGGCGTCTCACTCTCGCGTCCCCACTGCCTAATTATCCTTCTGTAGGGCGCTCCTGATTGGTCACATTAATCAATTAATTACTGATTAACTACGTTATCAAAAATTTCAAACATGGATTTTTGGCGTTCACGCCAAGTGAACGGTTCAAATTAATCATTCTAAATTTTCAAAATTCGAATTATTAAATCAATTTCTCCATACTGGGAAATTCCCATATTATGGATTATCCTTCATGTATAAGAACAGCTCGTCAGCTGTGGAGTGCAGCATATGTCGCATATTCGTTTCGTTTTCATATAATTCAAATCAGTTCACTGATTGAATTAGTGAATAATTCTGCTTCCGATAATTGCTCATTTTCTGCTTCCTTTCGTGAATTCCGGAAAATTTCAGTTTTCCTGTGATTCGCAGTTTGTAGTGATTTCGAGTCAATCGAATTACATTCATTCAAAACTTTCATTTGTCCAAATTATTTTC
This sequence comes from Adalia bipunctata, assembly GCA_910592335.1. Classification (NCBI taxonomy): domain Eukaryota; kingdom Metazoa; phylum Arthropoda; class Insecta; order Coleoptera; family Coccinellidae; genus Adalia; species Adalia bipunctata. The sequence goes on from OU342951.1 coordinate 27,597,072, forward strand.
GAACAAAAAGACTGTTACCAGTGGCGTGGTTATTTTATAATACCACAAGGATAAGTGTGCACAATTTGACATTCGTTTGTCGAGCTCGATCAATCTTTATATTGGAATAGGAGTCATCGACAGGATCCTGTTTTGCTGATATAGGTAACTATATTTCTTCTGTTATTTTGGGTACATTTATCCTTTCATTTGTGTTGGGTTTCAATTAATTTCATATACGTATACAGTCCACTAGCCTATTTATTTTCACTCGGAAGATTATATTTCGAAAAATTAAACTCAAATAATTGAACCACACTTCAGTTGGTTAACTGAAACTCTACCCAACAGTAACAAACTGACATACGGTGTGAATCTAGTAATAGAGTTCACAAAATCGCGTAAAACGTTTCGTATTATTCCGTTAGGCTCCGTGCGAATTTCCAAACGTCTTCTCTCAATTGTGCGTTGTTTGAATAACGAATTACTTAGCCTTCATTACCGCACTCTCTTATATGAGAAGAGACGTTGCCTCGATGAATACTAAACGAGGGCTGAATGCTTTTGTTTACCGTTCCGTATTAATGGCGAATTTCGCTATATTCGCATGGAAAGTTGAAGGCTCCGGTCACAATTTGGAGCGGGTCACGAAGCCGCATCCCACTTAGCAAAATTTGCATGGAATATTATAGTCGAATGCTGGGAAAATAGCAAACGGGAAATCAACACAACAAAGTTTGTTACAAAACGTTTTCATTTCGGACCGTTTCTGTTCCCATAAATTATTTTTCCGATCAACTCTTTGTTTTAATTCAATGAACACTCTTTCGATTAATTGAATGTCCAACGGGTGTTTCTAAAGTCAAATAAGTTTGTTATTGTCGAGCGAAAAGTATCACCTACAACCATTCCTTTTGATGTTTTTCAATCAGCGATAGATATGAAAACCCAGCATTATGTTTCTATTCCATTGAGTTAGTTCTAGCGTCAGACGACCTATCCCTCCTCTAGAAATATCCCAGTCCTAAACCCAATTAGAAAATGTTGTCTTCAGAAGTCAACATCAGGTCATATACAGAGTGTAACAGCCAAATGGAACAAATTCGATAACGAATGAATGAGGGGGTGTTAGGAAAAACGCTCGGACACCTCGATTTGTAATTTTCAATGCGCATATTTCTCGAGAAAATAAAATTATATAGGGTGTTCCATGCTACCCTGGCCAACACCAACTTTCTTATTTCAAATGAAACCCCCTGTATATTATTCATTTTTGGATTCTTCGGAAAATTCTAGACATGATTCATGTACAATGTCCTATACCTATCTTCAACTTTTTCGGAAATATTAACCCTTTACCGCATAGCAAACCATATATGGTTTGACATCTTTACCGTTCATTTATTGTGAAAATATAGAAAATTGACATGAAGACCCTAGCGGAGTTTATTTGTTATATCATTAACAATAACAAACAGCATCTACTCTGTATATGGTCCGACGCCACTTGTAGAAAACCACCCTTTTCCAGACGAGGTCAGTGAATGTTTACATCCACGTGCGACTGTCAACAAGAAAAGAAATAAGAATGAAAAGATGAGTTTTTGGAGGAACAAAAAATGTTTTGTTGTGTGACATAAACTCTAGTTTGTATGCACTATAATAGATTTTCACTTTCAATTCGATTCCATCGATTTTCGATACCAATTGTTTCGGAACCATATCTGGGTTCGTATGCATTCTACGCAATTTCTCTCAGACATATGTGGTTTCGTATGCACTCAAGCAATATGTAAGTTGACGAATTACACAACTCGCCTAACGGCTCGTGCTGCAAAATTCATCTGCGTGTGTTATGACATTTAACGCGAATCGAATACTATGCTTCATCTTCGACTTCTTCAGTAAAATTCGAATTAATCTGCATTTTCGAAATTAACAACAGTTGTCAAGTGTGTGGTCGAGAATCGAATCGCGTAGAAAACGTTTTCCAATTGCAATTTTTGGATTTTCAGACCAAAGAAAATGTAGAAATGAATGACGAGAACGTTACCTTGATGTCTGAAATAGAGTTTCCAATCGATCCGATTTTTTCATTCATTTGGTTAGCTGTTTTCCAATTTGTATTAGAATGAGTTATAGGCATGAGTTATCATAACTATCGGGGTTGGTTTATAGATACTATTACAGCTCAAAATCATTTGAATAATGGGCACATTCTTCAATGGGAGAAGATAAAAGTAATTGTTTGTTTAAGTTTCATCAATAAATTTGAATGACATTATTGATTACATAATTTTCGTCAAATATAATAATGTTTTGATAATACCGATCATATGTGCTTAGTATGCATACGAAACCATATATGTCCAAAGTGCTTGAAGCTTCGATGCATACGGACCCATATATGGTTTCTGAAAAAAAATTAAACAAAAGTACTTTTTGATGAAAAAAAAATTTTTATTATTAATTTTGAAGCATTAATAAAACATTTTTCTTGAAAAAAATTTTTTTTTCTCCAATATTTATTATATCATGCAGTAAAGGGTTAAGTGTTTTCAGATTTTTAATCTGAAAATTAACATTTTAAATGAAAATTATTTTATTTCACAAATTCGATACATTACACTCAATACTTATTTCCCATTTACCTCTTGATATGAAGAAAGTAAGCAAAAACCATGTTATGTAACGTTAGAAGACAATTCTACACCAGATTAGCATGTTGTCAAGACGTTCGCGGCAGTGGCGGTTCTACTATACCGCGAAACCCCGCGGCGCGGGGGGCCCGGATGTTACGGGGGCCCGTAGGGCCCACGCGGATGTGGAAACAATATATACAGGGTGTTTCACCATAAACTGGACAAACATATATAGCCGTGTAGACGATACCGAGGAAGTCATTTTTGCTTTATGACATATACCCCGTTTACGACACATAATCGAAATACAGGGTGTTTAATGGCAACTTTGAGCAATATTTAGTGAACTATGCGTGATATTTGAAATAACGGTTTCTGGTTACATCTTAGTATGCTTCAGGGCTCAATTCAATTGTGGTGTAGAATTCTGAAAAAAAAATTTCAAAATGGCGGAAAGCCTGAAAAGTTTGAATTTTTTTTCTCGGTTGCTAATTTGGAAAACACTATTTCAACGTACTCGATTTTCTAAGATTTTCCGTGAAAAATTTTTTTCAAAATTCGAACTCAACTTTTTTTTACATGTCCTCAGTGAAAAAAAAAATTCGCCCAAAATTTTTGGAATTTTCCATGGTTGAACTATCTTCAATTCTAAATACTTGGGTGGAAACAGAATAAGAAAATATCAATTGGTTTTCTTTTTGTAGCCTTCCAAAGATTACGCTCTTAGAACTTTCATAATTTTTATTCAAAAAACTAGAGGCCGTACGAAGGTCAAATTTAGGCTAATTAGCTACCAGAGTGACCCCGGACGGAAATATGAATTTATAAACCAAAAAAATTTTTTTCAAAAAACTTTGGTAGGATTCGAACTCTCTACGAGTATGAATTGGGTTTATTTTAATCTTATATATTTCCGTTTCCATAGCGACGCTAGTAAATCGAAAGTGGAGAGTTCGATTCCCACCAAAGTTTTCTGAAAAATTTTTTTTTTGGTTTATAAATTCATATTTCCGTCCGGGGTCACTCTGGTAGCTAATCAGCCTAAATTTGATTTTCGTACGGCCTCTAGTTTTTTGAATAAAAATTATGAAAGTTCTAAAAGCGTTATCTTTGGAAGGCTACAAAAAGAAAACCAAATAATATTTTCTTATTCTGTTTTCACCCAAGTATTCAGAATTGAAGATAGTTCAACCATGTAAAATTCCAAAGATTTTGGGAGAAATTTTTTTTTCACTGAAGACATGTAAAAAAAAAAAGTTGAGTTCGAATTTTGAAAAATTTTTTTCACGGAAAATCTTAGAAAATCGAGTACGTTGAAATAGTGCTTTCCAAATTGGCAACCGAGAAAAAGAAATTCAAACTTTTCAGGCTTTCCGCCATTTTGAAATTTTTTTTTCAGAATTCTACACCACAATTGAATTGAGCCCTGAAGAATACTAAGATGTGACCAGAAACCGTTATTTCAAATATCACGCATAGCTCACCACAGTTCACAGAATATTGCTCAAAGTTACCATTAAACACCCTGTATCTCGCTTATGCGTCAAAACGGGGTATATGTCATAAGGCAAAAATGACTTCCTCGGTGTCGTCTACACGGCTATATATGTTTGTCCAGTTTATGGTGAAACACCCTGTATACCTGAAAACAAGGGGCCTTGGTACAATTCTCGCGGGGGGGGCCCATAAATCCTAGACACGCCGCGAACTTCGCGGCGAGCATTTTGAACATTTCCTACATTGACATTAATGTTTTTTTAATAATTAAGAAATAATTAGTATTACTCATTAGGTCTTAAGCGTAATGTACCGAATTTGTGAAATGAAATAATTTTTATTTAAAACGTTGATTTTTGCAATAAATCTGAAAACACTTAATACTTCCGAAATAGTTGAATATAGGTAAGGACATTGTGCATGAATTGTGTCTAGAATTCTCTGAAGAATCCAAAAAATGAATAATAAACAGGGGGTTGCATTTGAAATAAGAAAGTTGGTATTGGCCACGGTCACACGGAACACCCTATATAATATTATTTTCTTGAAAAATATGCGCATTCAAAATTACAAATCGACGTGTCAAAGCGTTTTTCCCAACACTCCCTCATTTATTCGTTATCGAATTTATTCCATTTGACTGTTTCACTCTGTATGATCTCTATAGAGCAATTATTCTTAAGACAACAAGTTTATATACTTTCTTTGTTTTCATTGTAGAATAAATGGTACGAGATCCCCGCACATACTTTCTAGCATATTATGAAAAAGAAATATTCCATGAAAATGTCAGATTTCAATTATGACTCATTAAGGTCGCCGTTTGAAGCGCATAGGACAAATCAACCGATAGAGGCGCCACCGTGCATTTTATGGAATATCTCCATAGAACTTACATTATCTCTATGAGCTATGAACTGTTGAAATGCAATTTATCTCAATTATCTCATTAAGAACTCCAATCCTTTCTGAGTTTACCCACAAAATTTCAGTTCTCAAAGTGAAACCATTTTCAAATGCAACTCGAAATAAAAACACACTACATTGAACGCCCACCTTAAATGTGCCGCCCAGACCTAAGTAAGGGAAAAGCTGAAGCAGTTCATTTATAAATGAACCCTTTTAGGTCGGTTGCGTATGAAGTCAATATGGTAAAACAAACGTTCGGCTTTAGGTACAATATGTCCGATTGACTGAGTTGTAAATACAGCTACGGTGATGATCGTCCTGATATCCTGTCGTTTGAAGGGGGTTATATGGAACGGTCCCTATTGAACCTTTCGATAGAAGTTGAACGGATCACCAAAGTATAATTCTCTTGCCATTTACTTTCCGCGGATTACTCAACTAATGAGCAGGGGTACCCAGTGGCCAGTAAAGTGGAAATGTTATCACAAAAAGCCCTCGCGTTTCTTGAGATAACCCTCTTCATCTTGATTCTCTGACAGATAACCTTGATCTGAGACTCCTCGGTTCGGGGTGGTTACTGTTTTCTGAGGATTGTTTCTGTCTGGATACCTGCACTGTCTTCTGGGGATTGTTTCTTTCTGGGTTCATGCCTTTTTTCCAAAATCACTCGACCTTCGGTCTCGCGATTTTGTCATGTCAATTTTCTCATGAAATTACTGATTGGCAAAAATATTTCGCTACAAAAAGAAATTTATCCGATGAATAAAGAAAGCTCTTATCTTTTTGATGTTGACTAAATATTTTTTTCGGAACAACCGATCCTATAGAGGGATCATCAAAATTACGTTTTTCATACACCTTTGTAAAGAGGCTTCCAAGACCTTTCAAATAAAGTATCACTCAACCCTTCTCCCCTATTCAATTTAGAGGGGTTAAAGCGCCCTCTCTTAGGAGGTTGCTCGTTCGAGCCTCAAATGTACGTCAAAAATGTCCCTAAAAAAAATCATTGACGTGTTTCGGGAAATTTTTCCAATCACTATGGGATAAAAAATATACGGGGTGGCACGTCTGAAATGAATACCTTGTGTTAAGGACATTCTCCATTATTGATATGTAGGATAGGGTGTTTCACCATAAACTGGACAAACATATTTAGTCGTGCAGACGACACCGAGGAAGTCATTTTTGCCTTATGACATATACCCCGTTTTCGACGCATAAGCGACATACAGGGTGTTTAATGTCAACTTTGAGCAATATTCTGATAACTGTGGTGAGTTATGCGTGACATTTGGAATAACGGTTACTGGTCACATCTTAGTATTTTCCAGGGCTCAATTCAATCGTGGTGTAGAATTTGGAAAAAAAATTTCAAAATGGCGGAAAGCGTGAAAAGTTCGAATTTTTTTTCTCGCTTACCGATTTGGAAAGCACTATTTCAACGTACCTACTCGATTTTCTAAGATTTTCCGTGAAAAATTTTTTTCAAAATTCAAACTCAATTTTTTTTACATTTCGTCAGTGAAAAAAATATTTCGCCCAAAATTTTTGGAATTTTTCATGATTGAACTATCTCAATTTCTGAATACTTGGGTGAAAACAGAATGAAAAATATCCTTTGATTTTCTTTTTGTAGCCATCCAAAGATTACGTTCGTTCATTATTTTTATTCAAAAAACTGGAAGCCGAACGAAGGTCACAATTGTGCTAATAGGCTGCCAGAATGACCCGGATAGAAATATGAATTAATAAACCAGTTTTTCGAATGAAAATTATGAAAGTTCTCCGAGCGTAATCTTTGGAAGGCTACAAAAAGAAAACCAATTGATATTTTCTTATTCTGTTTTCAAGTATTTAGAATTAAAGATAGTTCAACCATGAACAATTCCAAAAATTTTGGGCGAAATTTTTTTTTCACTGAAGACATGTAAAAAAAAAGTTGAGTTTGAATTTTGGAAAAAATTTTTCACGGAAAATCTTAGAAAATCGAGTACGTTGAAATAGTGCTTTCCAAAGTGGCAACCGAAAAAAAATTCAAACTTTTCAGGCTTTCCGCCATTTCGAAATTTTTTTTCAGAATTCTACACAATTGAATTGAGCCCTAAAGAATACTAAGATGTGACCAGAAACCGTTATTTCAAATATCACGCATAACTCACCACAGTTTACACAATATTGCTCAAAGTTACCATTAAACACCCTGTATCTCGCTTATGCGTCAAAACAGGGTATATGTCATAAAGCAAAAATGACTTCCTCGGTGTCGTCTACAAGGCTATATATGTTTGTCCAGTTTATGGTGAAACACCCTGTATGTATTCAACTCGATTTATATTATATCTTGAATTAAAATGATTCGTCACGTATATCATAAGATTGATTTATTGTGTAATTAATGTAATTAATTTAATTTCCTGAAAATTGCATCAACAACATTGAATTTCATTATTTCATGTTTTCATTCGAAGAAATTTTTTTTTCAAAATTCTGTTTTATAATATTTAAATGCTGATTTTACCGCCAAAGTATTTGTCTCTTTTGGTCCATCCATTGCGAGGGGTTAGTGTTATGCTATGGGCCGGGATATGTTTCAACGGGCGCACAGATCTACACATTTGTCCTGGGAATATGACCGCCTTAAGCCGGACTCCCACTACTCGTGTATTTGGCAAATATTTGCTACTTAGCCCAGTCATATTAGGGCTTTCACCTCGGAATGAAAGATAATAAGCTGCAAATTGGTATGAACCTTTGTTTTGTCATTCTAAATGTTGTCTCAAAAGTCACAATCGTTATCGTGTCCGCGTCTCAAGATATTCAAGGTCAAAGGTCACAAAAATCGGTTTTTCGCGAATATCTGGCTTCCTATCGGTTAAATGAGATTTGCATTTATTATAAAAGTTGTAGGCTATAAAATTCCCTACAACTTTTGTTTAAACTTTTTTTTCATACGACCAACCGTTTTGAAGGTAGAGCGCGAAGTGCACATCGTACAGTCATATACGGCCTAATGCAAGGTCAAGCGTGAGTTATCGTTATCAGTACGTTATAAAGTCAATTATTTACTTGGAAATTATAATTATTAAACAATGCCTATTATTTATGTACGTTTTAAAGAAAAGATATATAATGTCGTGTTAACTTAAAATAAAACTAAAATATATAATCCAGAATTAATAATATTTTATACTTAAATAGTTAAATATGAATAATTATATATAAATAATCAAGTTACTTACTTTAATTAAATATAAATAATTAATAGTTAGTACATAAATAATAGGCATTGTTTAATAATTATAATTTCCAAGTAAATAATTGATTTTATAACGTACTGATAACCATAACTCACGCTTGACCTTGCATTAGGCCGTATATGACTGTACGATGTGCACTTCGCGCTCTACCTTCGAAACGGTTGGTCGTATGAAAAAAAAGTTTAAACAAAAGTTGTAGGGAATTTTATAGCCTACAACTTTTATAATAAATGCAAATCTCATTTAACCGATAGGAAGCCAGATATTCGCGAAAAACCGATTTTTGTGACCTTTGACCTTGAATATCTTGAGACGTGGACACGATAACGATTGTGACTTTTGAGACAACATTTAGAATGACAAAACAAAGGTTCATACCAATTTGCAGCTTATTATCTTTCATTCCGAGGTTGACCCCTTTTTTTACCTAATATGACTGGGCTAACTTGCCTGTATTTGGCATGTAGTGGGAGTGGTTCACTGGGCCAATACTTGTCAATCTTGTCATTCAAATTCGAAACTTCGTCTACTTGCCAAGTTCGCAAATAATTGCGTACTTGCCAAATATACGAGTAGTGGGAGTCCGCCTTTACACTATAGGGATCATGTCATCGACAATGTTATGCCAAATTTTCACGCTGCTATTGGTGAAACTTTTCAATTTCTAGACGATAACGCTAGACCGCACCGTGCAGCCATAGTTGAGAATGGGAGCTTGGTATTCCACATTTACGAATACCTCCGCACTCGCCAGATTCGAATTGCATAGAACATGCATGGGAAATGCTCCAAAGAAGATAAGATTATCATCAACCTACCCCAGAATCCTTGAATGATCTGAGAGACCTGCTGCCCCGTTTATGGAACCAAATTCCTCAAGGAATGTTCAGCACAACCTCGTGTGTAGTATGCACATAAGATGTCAAGCTGGTTTTGATGCCCGTGGAGGCCATACATTGTATTGATAGTCTTAAAATGCTTGAATTCTCTGGGAATAAAATTTCGTTATTTTACTCGATTTTTCTCAACCACCCTGTATACGCTGCAGTCCTACAGGCTAAAATTAATTTGCAACTTGAGAAATCATATTAATATGAATTTTCATCACAAAAATCTCATTTAGACTAAATTTTTTCGCAATTCAAGTCAATATCCCTAACTCATGTGGAGCAGTTCAAATAGATATACGAATAATTTCAAATGGAATACTAGAGTCGTTGACCCGAAACATGTCCCCTCAGAAATGATGTTTGCAACTTGACAACTTGTTCCCTCTTTCACTCGTTGCCAATCTTGTGCTCGTTTGTGGGCCCCTTCAAAGCGACCCTGGTATTACTAAATAGTTCTTTCAAGACCTAACAGACTTGTAAAACCTATAGTAACTGGCACCGAAAAGTTGGTTGCGCTCACGAAACGCATCCCTCAAATATGGGATATGATAGTTGAATTTCATTAGGTTCTTATCATTAGTGTATCTATAAGGAAGTTGCCACTGAATGAAACTGAATAGACAAAAATTTAACGGAGTATTTCAGGAATGCAAACTCCAATATACGTTCTCTTCAGCACTCTCGTAATTGGGTCAAATACCTACGTAGTTTTATCCCTTTAAGGGGGTCCGCAAACATTGTTGGGACTGTTCCCTATGCATGCTCATCCAGGACATCGAATACATCAAGTTAATTCACTTATTTGCCTTTGATCTTCTATTTCAGATGTATTATTATTATTATTATTATATATTAGACAAGAGTTGAGAAAAGATTCTATAAACTCAAAGATGTAAGTGTGTAAGTGTATAAACAGGCTAGTAGTTGAGTGGTTGGAAGGGAAATACATTAAGATGAAAGATGACTTAATATTGAATCACATCTTCTCTCATATTATTTCAGAAATGCCAAATTGGACATGATTTTGTAGACACAAGATCGATATGGCTTTCTATAATAACTATAGTTTTTGTTCTAACCTTATTTCAGCTCTTACTGTATAAACTGGATAACAATCAAAATAAGGTTTGAAATTATGAACTCGATCTCATCATTTTGTTAACGCAACTCAAATAATGGATGTTGAATGATTGGCGTCTTCTGAGAGACTTCATAAAACCGTCATCAAGTGAACGATGAAATTATTCTGGAGTGCTCATAAATTTGCAGAAGTTATGAAGTTATTCTTTTCATCAGTCTTCAGCATACATGATTTTCCTTTTAGATCCCATTCAATCACCCTCCTATATGGCTATGGCCTCTGGCATAACAAGCTCCCATATCATTTAACAATTTCGTAGAAAGGACTCCATTCCTCGCCTTGCGTTTTGAATTACTTAAAATAAAAAATATGGAAAAATCCAATCTCCGCGAGGAAAACTTTTCAGTTTCAACCGTGTTGCTAGCATATAGTCTTTTATTTGGTAATACCAAAAGCGTTTATCTTTATAGCGAATATTCTGCATGCCTCAAGACATTCATGCAAAAACTCAGATAATGTGAAATTCAAATTTGAACCCGAAAATATTGGTTTATTGAATGATGAAATATTAATATGGATATAAGAACCATTGAAATCGGTAATATGAAATTTCGAGTATCTCAAGCCATTTGACTAAATACTAAAACCTCCCACATTGTAATATTCAAATTATCCCTCGAAAATTTTAAATTTGAGGGACCGAACTTGCGTGAATGATCAATTATGAATGTATTTCAACCAGTTTTCCCGAAAACTGATGTCTATAAAGTTAGCAGTGTCACTTGCGAGAAAATCAATGAAACCTATTGCGTTTAATTGTCGAGAATTTGTCGTAAAAGAACCACTTTTTTAATATGGATCGAATATAATAAAAATGATTATAAATAGTTGTCGAAGTCCATATGAAGTAAAAAAAAAACACAAAAAGTTCATTCCTTCAACTTCATTTTATGCCGTTTTTCCGGGATGCCGTGATATCTCAGAAATTTACGCATTTTTGGCAACAGCGTATTCGTTATTGACTTTTTTTCTTTTGCATCAATTGTCGAATACCTGTCCCGAGTTTGTCGTGAAAGAAAAATTTGTCGCTTTCTTAATTTTTTACGGGGTGGCTTTGCTAACATCATACAAGTCAGCATAACCACTTTCTCAATATCGACCGAATATTACGAAAATGTTTATTAATAATTGGCGAGTAGTTGTCGAAGTCCATATGAAGTGAAAAAACACAAAAAATCCATTTCTTCTAGTTCATTTCACGCCTTTTCACGCGGCTTCGTGATATTTCTGGGATTATCGCATTTTTGGCAACAGCGCATTCTTTATTTATTTTTTCTCGATTGCATTAATTGTCGAATACCTACCTGGAATTTGTCGTGAAAGAAAAAAATTTGTCGCGACCTTCGTTAACGTTAAGTAAGCAGAACCACCCCGTAGAAAAAAAAAATTAGGGACGCGACAATTTTTCTTTCACGACAAATTCAGGACCGGTGTTTCGACAATTAAAACAATAGAAAAAAATCAATAACGAATGGCGCTGTTGCCAAAAATGCGATAATTCCAGAAATATCACGAAATCGCGGGAAAAAGGCGTAAAATAAACTAGAAGGAATGGATTTTTTGTTTTTTTTTTACTTCATATGGACTTCGACAATTACTCGACAATTATATTTATAACCATTTTCGTGATATTCGGTCGATATTGAGAAAGTGGTTCTGCTAACTTAATATAAAGTAAGCAAACAGCAAAGCCACCCCGTAGAAAAAAAAAATTAAGGACGCGACAATTTTTTTTCTTTCAGGACAAATTCGGAAAAGGTATTCGACAATTGATATTGATGTTAATGTGATTTTTTCAAATGTTTCATTGGAATTATTCGAGGAAGGAATTTTGATAGGAATTCAAGATTCTGTATTTTTGTTTTAGAGTACATGACCTTGAATTGTAAAATATTTTCAAGCGAAATCTACTTCTGGTTCTACCGCAAACGAATATGAACGTTATTTCAAATGCAACACCCTGTATATTCATACATATTTGAATTCTTCGTTTGATTCTGCACTGATTTGATGTATGATATGCGCAATCACTTTAAGCGATTTTTGAGTTATAGCCTGATTGTCAAATTTGTTGACAGAAAGAGTGTCACAAATTAGTGTTAATATCTCCAAAATACCACATTGTAAGGAAATGATATTTCCTTACAGTTGTCAGTGTTCTACATTTATGCATATTCGTACTTTTTTCTTTCGATTTCTTTGGCAATAATCCTAATGAAGCAGTGTATTCACTGCCTCAACCAGCTCTTGAGTAGTCCCAGTGATGGAAAATTCATCATCATTCATCACTTATCATTTTACACTGTTTTGTCTTCGAAAACACCAACAAATAAATAACTGTGATATAAAGGGTGATTTTTTCAAGTGTTTCATTAGAAGTATTCGAGGAAGGAATTTTGATACGAATTCAAGATTCTGGTTTTTTTTGTTTTAGATTACATGAACTTGAATTGTATTAGTTATTTTCCTAACAAGTGCGTAAAGAGATTATATATACGAATTAGGAACATAGGAACAATATTTTTTCTACAAGCGCTTATACGATATGGATTTTACTTCAACACACTGATCAAATTCGATTTGATATATTCAAATAGTAGAAGTAACCGTCATTCATTGTCATATACAGGGTGTCCCAGAAGTCGCGCACCCCATTGAAGGGATCGAAAGTGAAAAATATTCTAAGCCCAAAAATCCATGTTTGAAATTTTTTGATAACGTAGTTAATTAGTAATTAATTAATGAAAGTGATCAATCAGGAGCGCCCTACAGAAGGATAAGTAGGCAGTGGACACGCGAGAGTGAGACGCCAGTCTCGGTTTACAGCGTGAAAAGCCGGCAGCAGCTCTGGCGTCTCGTTCTCGCGTCCCCACTACCTACTTATTCTTCTGTAGGTTGCTCCTGATTGGTCACTTTAATCAATTAGTGACAAATTAACTACGTTATCAAAAATTTCCAAACATGGATTTTTGGGCTTAGAATATTTTTCACTTTCGATACCCTCAATGGGGTGCGCGACTTCTGGGACGCTCTGTCCCCATATACACGCAAATGGCCATAGACCTTAGGTCCTTCAGCCTATATTCAAATAATTTCATACTAATGACAAAATGTTTATTCACATGTCGTTTCCACAGCAACATCGTCGGTGGCGTTTGGTGCATAGACACATATCATAATTCAGTTTATTCTTTGATAAAAGCGTGCGGAAAAAATCCCTGCTATTCCTTTCCCGCATGGAAAGTATGCGGGAATGGAATAGCAGGGGTATGTTCCGCACTGTTTGGCAATGTGAATCATTACGAATCGAAATGCATGCGAGAAAAGGGTTGAAAGCGCACGCTTGTAGAAAAAATATTTTCAAGCGGAATCTATTTCCGGTTCTACCGGAAACGAATGTGAACTTCTTTATTTCGAATGCAACATACATATTTTAATTCTTCGTTTAATTCTGCACTGATTTGATGTATGATTACGCGCAACCACTGAATTGGACTGAATTTCACGACTTAAGCCAGGTTTGGCTCAGTCAAATTCAGTGGTATGCTCGTCTATTTCAAAGTAGGCTATGTTAGGAAGTGTCATTCTTAACAAGCAATGAGGAAAAGGGAAAGGCATCAGATTGATATATCAAAAATCTGTTCTTTATTTGTGGCGAATGTGACAGATAAAGAAAGCAGATAATGAATGACTCCATAAAAAAATCTTAGTTTGAAACTGACATATTCTTTCTATTGACATATTTTTCTTGAAAATAATCTCAATGAACCTGATATTTAGACAAAAAACCTGGCTTCAGTAGTGAAATTCGAATTTTATTCAATAAGGACAAAACTACCGATTTTAAATACATGAGATGTTTGGAACACTACTAGTTTTTGACAAGCAATCGATCGGAATTAAAAAATTATATGGTTCCCTTTTGAAAAAATAGTACATTATTCACCGGGTAGGAAAAGCCTAACATTCCTGGACGATTGTGAAGAGTCCAGGGATGTGGCTTTTTCTACGAGGTAAACATACTATTTTTCCACAAATCGTTTGAATTTCGACAGATTGTACTCAATTCTGAAAAAGTTCGCGAATTATTTCATTCATAATTTATGAATCATAAACAAATAGAGCTTTGAAATTCGGAATAAAATTGGTTGCGTTACTGTGGAAACGTATTAATGTAGAATTGTCAAACTTGACGAATATTTGATGATGAATTTTCATCTCTGGGTCTACTCCAGAGATGGTTGAGGCAGTGAATACACTGCTTCATTAGGATTATTGCCAAAGAAATCAAATGAAAAGTACGAATATGCATATGTAGAATACTGACAACTGTAAGGAATAGTTATTTTGCTATCAAGGGCGGAAAGTTATACTTTCCCGCACTAGATTGCCGTTGCCCGAACGACGCGGAGCGGAGTTCGGGCAAGCAATCGAGTGCGGGAAAGTACTTTCCGCTCAAGATAGGAACAATCTTTTTTCTGCAACCGTATTATAAAATGAAAAACAAACTTCTACACAACTCGAATATTCGTTTTGACACATTAATTAAGGAGTTTGGGATTCTATGCGGAAAATCATAGACCGTGACATAGAAATAAATACACAGATCTATGTATGCCAGTCATAATTTTTGAAGGATGTCAAGTTCTCTTTGAAAATGCAATAATTTTCAAACGGAAATCTGCATTAATAATTAGTTTGACATGGATGGAACTGCATAATTTGAAATATTTAACTAAATATATAAGTAAGTAGATTAAGAGATTTCATGTTAAAGGTATTATTATACCCAAATTCAACACATATTTACTTTCCCGCACTAGTGCGGAAAAGTAACTTTACCGCACTAGTGCGGGAAAGTGACACTTTCCGAATCGAAAACAATGCGGAAAAGTAGTTAGTTAGGCCCGGTTGTAGAAAATAGTTATTTTCCTATCAAGGGCGGAAAGTTGTACTTTCCCGCACTAGATTGCCGTTGCCCGAACGACGCGGAGCGGAGTTCGGGCAAGCAATCGAGTGCAGGAAAGTACTTTCCGCTCAAGATAGGAACAATATTTTTTCTACAACCGTATTAAAAAATGAAAAAAATTTCTACACAACTCGAATATTCGTTTTGACACATTAATTAAGGAGTTTGGGATTCTATGCGGAAAATCATAGTCATAGACCATGTCATAGAAATAAATACACAGATCCATGTATGTCAGTCATAATTTTTGAAGGATGTCAAGTTTTCTTTGAAAATGCAATAATTTTGAAACGAAAATCTGCATTGATAATTAGTTTGACATGGATGAAACTGTGTAATTTGAAATATTTAACTGAATATATAAGTAAGTAGATTAAGAGATTTCATGTTAAAGGTATTATTATACCGAAATTCAACACATATTCACTTTCCCGCACTTGTGTGGGAAAGTAACTTTTCCGCACTACTGCGGGAAAGTGACACTTTCTGAATCGAAAACAATGCGGGAAAGTAGTAAGTTAGGCCCGGTTGTAGAAAAATATCATTTCCTCACAGTAAGGAAACGAATATTTCCTAACAGTTGGAAAATCTTGACTTTTTCTATGGAAAATTTGGTCAGAAAGATCAAAATTTCCTAGCGATTTTCGGAAAATGAGATTTCATAGTTTTATTGAGCTCACTTTGAGGCCCTGTTTCAGGCACCATGTATAAATATTTCCTCATAATTTATACAAGAAGCAGTATCAGCGTACCTCCTTTTGTTCCACTGTGCCGAAAAAAATTCCTTATAATGAGGTATTCTGTAGATATCAACATTAATTTGTGACACTCTTTCTGTCAACAAATTTGACAATCAGGCTATAACTCAAAAATCACTTGAAGTGATTGCGCATATCATACATCAAATCAGTGAAGAATTAAACGAAGAATTGGAATATGTATGAATATACAGGGTGTTGCATTTGAAATAACGTTCATATTCGTTTGCGGTAGAACCGGAAGTAGATTTCGCTTGAAAATAGTTTACAATTCAAGGTCATGTACTCTAAAACAAAAATACAGAATCTTGAATTCGTATCGAAATTCCTTCCTCGAATACGTTTAATGAAACACTTGAAAAAATCACCCTGTATTGTGATATTCTAATTTCAACTTGAAAATATTGGACAGGAGGCTCTTTTTTTCGTTAATGAATTATCCGTATGATTATTAATATCATTATTATCGGTGAGAGCAGATTCCGATTCAGTGAGTTTTCCTAAAAACTCAGATGTTGTAATAGAATAAACTTCAACGCGAAAATATCGAACAGGAAGGATTTTATTTATTGATGAATTATTAATATAGTTAGCAGTTGCATTGATGAAAATCAAAATTACTATTATCATTGAGTTTAAATATATTTAAACTCAATGCTATTTCTCAAACCTCCGATATTGTTCAAGTTGACACTCGAAAATATTTAATTTGTGGGTCTGAGTTCGGGTAAATGATGAATTATCAAGTTAAGAGTACCCTTGATATAAGTGGATGTATGGCCTGTCGAACTTCTTGATTTCTTTATGGAGGCCAGAGATTTGATTCGTACTGCATTCGAGGGGATCATCTAAAAATGGTGTGGGGCAAAAATTCCTTCTGGAAAAAACATTTTTGACAAAAAGTCTTTTTCTTCCTGCAAAGGTAAAGAAAACGTCAACAACGTAATGGATGAATGAATCAAGCCTTTGATCAATCATATCTAATCACAACTATCGAAGGATTATTAAAGAAAATTCAAACACGGGGTGTGTTGTTGGAGTTTTGAACGTGTAACCTTGGATCCGACTATTCTATAACCCGCTCCACACTCATGGCAAGAACGTCGGCCAATACCGCGAACGCGAGTGTGGATAACTTTCTTGTGTCACGTTCGCGCTTCGCGGCGTTCTCCGTTTCGTTGCGGTCTCCTGTCCCGCGACAAAGGCTTCGCGCCTAAGCACAAATGTCCCATCCACACTCACAGGCGTTCGCGGTACCAGCGCAGTAATGATTTAATGCTTGTTCACTGACTTTATTCGCTTCTGAAATGAATGTTTTTCTTGTAGCAATGAAGTGGAATTAGATTAGATTTAGAAGAGATAAGTGAAATGAGAATTTCTTGATTATTATCAGAATGAACGTTTTTTATAGGGCGGAAAGTCTTCGCAGACAGCGAGGATGCCGTGAACCAAAGTGCGAATATTTGTGTGAGTGTGGATGACTTATTTGGTCGCGAATTCTTGGCCAGGTTCACGGCAAGAATTCTTGGCAAGATTCGCGCCATGAGTGTGGAGCGGGCTTACGAGTTTTAATATCACGCCGGACATACTTTCTCTAACATATTCACAAATACATTTGCAAAATCTTCAAAATGATGGGGCACTTTTGGACTATTTAGATTCTTGAGGTTAATGATCCTACGCCCAAGCAAATTTACCTATGTTCTCTGTTTCTGGAAAACTCATACCTAAGAAAATTTTCGGCCGGGCTGTATTATGTGTGCCTCCCTGTATACCGATAGAAACATGCAACTGAAAATATTTACATTGAATTGGGCAAAAATTGACAACCTCATATACGAATTATTTGAGCTAGCTGGTGGGACATCCTGTATTCCGAGATCCCATTTCTATCTAGTTAAACGACCGAAGGCATGAACTTGTGACATATCAATAAAAATCTGAAATAAAATGTTGAAGTTCACTTAACTTCTATTGTTATTACTCTGTTCATTCTGGACTATTTAGATAAAGGAGCTACTCGGAGAAATCTCAAAAATGCAAAAGGGTTAACGTTCATGTTATCAACTATTAGATTGGTTTGTCTCTTGAACTCATCGCAACGACTTTCACATTTACAATGGGATGTTACGATCTTCGTAATTGCCGGTTGTTTGCTTCAAAGATGTTTGTGATGTAATATTATGGGTTTGTTGAATGTTGACATGCTGAATTATGCTGATGGGGTATATTTCTCATAATAAAAGACTTCTCTGAACCACTTATTGCAAGTCTTGACATTGTGTTTTTCTAGTTCGGTTTTTTTAATTCATTACAAATTACTGGAAATCAG
The DNA here is from genome assembly GCA_910592335.1 of Adalia bipunctata. NCBI lineage: Eukaryota > Metazoa > Arthropoda > Insecta > Coleoptera > Coccinellidae > Adalia > Adalia bipunctata. The sequence goes on from OU342951.1 coordinate 27,615,446, forward strand.
AAATGGGCAATCTATTGTCGTCTTTCAAATTAGATAGAGGTATTGACCAATTCTGTCGAACTCGTGCATACCTGTCCCCATAAATTATGGTAGTTTGGTCAAGTTGAAGGTATTTTGAATGTTTACAATATTGCTATTACCTAAAGAATGCGAATTATCTTGTTAGGTATATCCGTTTTGTATTTCTTTGAAACCTTGATGAACTTCAAGTAGAGGACCTTTTAATGTAGAGTGTATAGTTATTAAAAATGATTGGATATGTTTAATCTCGTTCATCTTAGTAATAGGTACTCATTTCATTCACAGCGGACTACATCCGGAAGAATGAGATATTCTAGGATAATCCAGCTGAGTAATTAATGTTCCGCCTTGTCAGTTACATAGAAAATTATCTTTTGAATGACGAATACAATATTATTAATAAACATACAGGGTGTATTTAAAAGTGAGGCTTTTCTTTCGACAGATGGTAGAACTCATCAAAATAAGTCATACCAAAAAACTATCATATGAATTATGCCTCTGTTTCGAGAAAATGAAACTAGAATATTTTCTACTTTCTAGGTGAATCTGAAAATTCCTCAGTCCGATCCTCCTCTCTCGCCTGCTCCTCCGTAGATATCAACATCTCTTGTTTTTTGTTTTCTTATCATACATGACTCAGAATATCGATTGTGATCAGTATCTTCGATGCTGTTATGGCGAGGGTTATGTTTCGAAAATGCCGCACGTTTATTCAATTGATGAACTTGTTCTCGATCACCAAAGTAGCATTTCGTGCACTAGATACGAAAATAACTTTTAGGAAGATTCTCTTTTTTTTTCTCTTTTCTTTTTTCTCTCACTTTCGGTTTTCTTCCACTTGTTTTTGTTTACTTTTTATTTCAGTTTGGAGAAGTCTCTCAATCTCCATTTAGTATATTAGGACATGCACAATAAATCCTGTTTTATAAAGTGGATACAACACAAGCTTGCTTACGTATCCAGGTTGTAGAAAATATTTGTATGTAATGTTGATTTTTCTGAATGAATAAATTGAATTGAATTATCGAGAAATATTATTTTTCTGACAATATGTACTTCTTTCGCCTAATCGCAACTGACAACCTTGACAAATTCTATATTTGTATATGATGAACAAATTGAATTTACTATCCATTTCCAACAATGTCCATTATTGAGAACTTACGCAACAAGCATAACAAAATTCGTTCTGCCCACACAAAAAACCATTAAAATGTTAGATTAGGATCCTGAAAGGTACTATCAAATAAGGACTTAAAGCTTCAACTGTTTTTTTTTTAGGGTAAGGTTAATTTCACAAAAACTAACGCAAAGTTAGAGTCATCAAATTTGTGTGCTCACTTTCATGTTATGCGTCTTTTGTGATATTTACGGTGGGTTTCACCGGCGATCGGAGAGGTTGATCGAGAATCAACTCGATTTGACAGTTCAAAAATCAGAGAATCAAGCCGTTGATCTCCGATCACCAGTGATTAGGTACGCTTTGTGAGACCCACCGGTTAAGTATCATTATTTCAAATCGCAATGGGTTTTCTGGTGCGGAAGTGCAAAAACATCGTTTGGGGCTTACGGCTCATCGACTCGATAAAAAATATGTGTATGAGTGGTGCAGAGCATTCAAAAGCGGCCAAGAAGTGGCATATGCGTCGGTCTGGTCGGCGATCAAAGTCTTCAACTGAACTAAAGATCGCTAAAGTAAAAGGCATGGAGGCCTACTATCTAGGCGAACACTACAGTTACTAAGGGCCACTTGCACCGTATTGGTTCTAAGCGTTAGTTAGTTAAGCGTCGATTAATTTATTTAATCCAGGATTAAATATTTGGCTTGCACCGAGGCTGAATGTAACTAGATTAAAGTTAATCCACAAATCTGGTTATTTTTACGTAAATTGGTACTTGTGCCTATTTTCACGTTGTTTATTTTATCCCTTTCTATGCTTTGACAGTTTCTATGTTTAGACATTTTTTGATATCGAGCGTTTCGCGAATTGAAAGAGTTTTTAATAACGAATTTCTTTGGTAAAAACCGATCCAACATTCATTGCACAAGTTGACATCTTTCTTTGGAATATTCTACGTCCTTCACAAATGAAAATATACCTGGTTCGAAACTCTAATTGTCAAAGCACTTACCACTTCAGATTTGGATGTAAAATATGATAAACTCATGGATTCTCGTATAGAAATAACAGAGGCAGGAATGATCCAAAAGCATGAACAAACCTGATTTTCGATAATAGGCAAACATCTATAAGAAAATATGTGATTTTTTCAATAAACATGCATCTTGGAAAATTGTTAATATTTATTCACTTTCATTTCAACACATAGGTAATAATATTTGTTCCGATTGAATGATACCATGTGTCACAGTGAATTAAAGAATAATTCTACATATCAGAAGAACTGTACCTCCAATTTTATTAGGCATGTATGGATTTATTCAGTTCAAAATATACCTCGACCGTCAATATTTAGTCCAGTTATTCATTCTTGTGTGAGCTTTTTCTTTCAAACCAATTTGATCTTTCATATCTACGCCTAGGAAAACCAAAATCTATAATTTCTACTTCAGTCATTATTCTTTTCAATTTGATTCAGAATCAAACATCATTTTTGAAACAAGCCTGACTTGTGTCATCCATGAATGTAGGGTTAGAATTCAAAGTTTATCGTTAAACTTTCATTTAATCCTCCCAATTCGGAGGATTATCTTTAAGCGTTAGTTATGGTTGTTAAACTAGGATTACGACACGGTGCAAGATAATCATAGACACTAATCGAGGTTTTGCATTTAATCTGAAGTTTTGTCATACGGTGCAAGCGGCCCTAAATATGACATATTGTGTCGATTCCTGGTATTTTTGACAATTAATTCTCAAACGTCAAACTTCTTAAAACATCCTTCATAATTATTTCATTTAATCGTGAAAATCGTTCAAAACAGCAATTGTGCTTTGAAACTATTCTCGTATCAATTTCACATAAAGACACCCATTCAATAGATAATGATGTCCTTTTATATTCACAAAACAAACTCGCAGATTTGAATATCTATAAAAACATCACTGAGAACAATTTGTTTCAACATAACCAGCTAACTCGCATTGGAGTGCAGACAGGAATTAATCAAGAGCCTAATTGAATTTTCTATTTTACGGGCGCCGATCGGTCTTTTTACCGCGAAAACGACATCTTGCTTGACGACATGCAATACTCGTGGTGTCCATAAAGCTGCGAGAAAAAAATACTCGACACGATACTCACCATCAATCACGTTATTGACGCAATTCTCGTAAAAGAACACATTTTGTTTTACAGGTGAGCTAATCATCTGTTCAATCGGCGATCTTACGACTTTCACTTTTGAGCGAGTGAAACATCTGCGAAATTATGATGGGTATCTGGAATTAGACCGAGGAATATATTTCCCGAACCACAGCCTTCTATATACAGAGTGTAACAGCCAAATGGAATGAATTCGATAACGAATAAATGAGGGCGTGTTGGAAAAAACGCTGGGACACGTCGATTTGTAATTTCAAATGCAACCCCCTGTATATTATTTATTTTTTGGATTCTTCAGAGAATTCTAGACACAATTCATGCACAATGTCCTATACCTATCCTCAACTATTTCGGAATCTGTTTTCAGATTTATTGCAAAAATCAACGTTTTGAATGAAAATGATTTTATTTCACAAATTCGGTACATTACACTTGAAACCTAATAAGTAATACTGATTATTTCTTAATTATTGAAAGATAAACAAAAAAACATTAATGTCAATGTAGGAAATGTTCAAAATGCTCGCCGCGAACGTCTTGGCAACATGCTAATCTGGTGTAGAATTGTCTTCTTACGTTACTCAACATTTCAGGCGTGACTGATCTAATCGCAAGCGTGATTCGGTTTTTTAGGTCGTCTAAGTTTATGGGTTTCGTTTCGTATACAATACTTTTGACATATCCCCACAAAAAGAAGTCTAATGGTGTCAAATCAGGAGATCGTGCTGGCCATTCTATCGATCCGCGCCTCCCTATCCACCGATTTGGAAAAATTTGGTTCAAGTACTGCCGGACCTTGATTTGGTAATGGGGCGGTGCTCCATCTTGCTGAAACCATATTATATTGGCAGGAACTTGTGGATTTGCTGGATCAGGATATAAGTTTATCAAAGTTGGAACGACATTATTTTGGAGTAGTTCTAAACATTTTTCTCCATTCAAGTTGCCGTCAATGAAAAAGGGACCTACGATATGATTTCCAACAATTCCTGCCCAAACATTAACATTTTCAGGATATTGCGTATGTTCTTCTCTCATCCAGTGAGGATTCTCGTCAGACCAATAACGGCAATTTTGACGATTAACATGACCCTGTAGTGTAAATGTACTCTCATCAGAAAACAAAACATTTTCTGATTGGATCACATTGTTATCTAACATTGCCATCATTTGCTCACAAAAATGCGTTCTCCTATCGAAATCGTCTTCTATGAGCTCCTGAGTTGCCATCATTCCACATTATTTGTGAAATAAAATAATTTTCATTTAAAATGTTTAGTTTTGTAAAAAATCTGAAAACACTTAATATTTCCGAAAAAGTTGAATATAGGTATAGGACATTGTACATGAATTATGTCTAGAATTTTCTGAAGAATCCAAAAAATAAATAATATACAGGGGGTTGCATTTGAAATAAGAAAGTTGGTATTGGCCACGGTTACATGGAATACCCTATAATATTATATTCTTGAAAAATATGCGCATTTAAAATTACAAATCGACGTGTCCGAGCGTTTTTCCCAACACGCCTTCATTTATTCGTTATCGAATTTATTCCATTCGGCTGTTACACTCTGTACATACAAGCCATAACTGTGGGAGACTTTGTTAACCACCTTTTAGTGACATCGTTTTATTTTTTATTTCAATTTCTAATTGAAACCGTATCAGTGATGTACTTGCCCAAACATTTTTGTGAAACTGACTATATCTCTTAAGCAGAGCAGAAAAATGAAAATTGACAAGAGCTTACACAGGATGAGGCGCACAAAAGATCGTAACTTTATTATTGACAAGACGAAACTAGAGGGACTTTTGCTACTCTTCATTGAATCGATTCCTGCATATTTAATGAATTGATCATTTCAACTTCTTCGAAATATGTTGATATTCAGTGGGAACAGGGACTTAACATTACAAAATATTTCGGATCATCACTCCTTTGTTATAACCATTTATAATAACATAGATGAGTACTCTCCAGCCCAGAGTAGCTCCACTGCATACACTGACGGCTTGACATTTACCTTTCGGATAAACTTGGATTATTGGCAAGTGTGTCATAGGCGAGAAAACATTTCATATACATACTATGGTTTGCGAAATGACGTGATATATTCATGGAATTATAATAATGTTTAGGTTTAATATTGATCAATTTAAATGGAATACGTTTGTTTATCAGAAATTTTTAGGTGAATATGAACACATTATAAATGTTCCCAAACTACGCTCAGGAAATGAAGAAGAACTGCATTTCAATTGCAAATATAATCGTACAAACTGTTGTGCTAATTGAAACGAAACATCGTTGTTTTAACATTTCAGTTTCAATAAGGTTAGAACTGCAGTAATTCCTAAAAGTATCAACTTAGTTTGAATCGAGAAATGACACCTTTCAGTTATTTCAATTCATACCGAAGAATCATCTACTCCAACTTTTTTTTAACGCCGATATCTTCTCAACAAAGCCGAATTGGGAAAAAATAAAAAAAATCTTTTGGCCTTCGAAAAAATGTACAAGTCAAAGACTACCGTGTATAATGAAATGGTGACAGATCCAGTGTGTGAACATAAGAGATATTTAAAAAAATTAATGTTGGGAGTTCTTATATCAGTATTATGAGACGAAACAACCTATTTTAAAATATTTGTCCTTTACGCTCAGAAACTACTGCACGGAGTTTTATATTGTTTATCTAGAAACATTCATTCATTGATTGTAACTTTCAGTGGATATAATGTTAGGCAATGAAGAATATCGAATGGTCAGTATTGCATTGTTGGCCTAGTTCATGGGTGGTAATTAGATGGCTGTGTCTGTAAGCAATGAAAATTTAATCCGGTTTCGATTTGAACGTTTCCAATGAGCTTTTTCCTATATGAAAACTTCACCCTCCCAGATAACATTCAACTGAAGCCGCCCAAATTTAATATCATTCAGAAACAACGATTCAAACATGTATCATACGAAAAGGGCTTATGAAATTGAATTTTCTGTAATAACGAATGCTTTTTCTAATTGCTTTTTCGCCTTCTCTTATTTATGGCCAATCCGATTTCCCTTCAGATAAAAGCGAATGAATTAAAAAATGCAATTACACGTTAGCCTTATTATGAGAACAGAAACAGTCGAACATGCAGCAATGAGTCAAATTAAATTGATACTGGAAACTGGAGTATGGGAATGGAATTATTCAACAATGAAGTTTCTGCATTTCAATAGTCTCATAGTAAAACATGCAGAAGTGTGCGAGATGTAACAAATGAAGAGTGGTCAATTTGAAGTGGTCTATTGTAATTATATAATTTAAATTCCATATTAGTATGTTATCTATACAGGGTCTTTCACGAGGAACCTCACCCATATTTATACGGGAAACTACTGAACGTATTTTCATGAAATTCAGCACTTATAAGTATTTCACGATGCTGATGAAATCTAAAATATTTTCAAGGCATGAGCACCTCCGGTTTTTCCGGAAATGACGTCAACTTCCGTTTTTCAAATTAGAACACCACTTTTTTATTGCAGAAATAGATTCCTTAGAAAATTTCAAGTTATTTTGATGTAACATTTTTCAGTTTTGGTTGGAAAATTCTCTCTGAGCGGGAAAATTCGAAAAAAAAATCGAAAATAGAGCTCCGCTGAAACAAGAATAACTTCGAGGTTTTTGGATGGAAAATTTTCATTTTTGGGATTTTTCAAGATGTAAGATTGATGTATCCACTTTAAAAATCGAAATCGCGATTCATGATACAGGGAGTGAAAAAATCGCTTTCAAAGTTAGGGATGACAAAATCGTGAAAAATCAATTTTTTCAAATTAGAACCCAATTTTTTTATGGCAGATATTGAATCTACGTTAAAAAATAATGTGAGTGTATGCATCACACCCTTGCCCTAAAGTGGATATTAACTTAGAATTCCGCGATTCCCTGATCCCCATTAGTTTTCTTTTTATGGAGATATATGAAGAGCATTGTGTACAAAACTAAACCCCTTGTTTTGAACGACTCTAAAGATGGAATAACACTTGCGATCAGGTCGATCACTCCTGAGAAGTTGAATAACGTTGGAAGAAATTTTTATTTGAGGTTAGGATGTTGACAAAGCGTATATGCAGTGAACACTTTGAACATCTATTTTATTAACATTCATAATTTTACATTTTGTAATACATTTCACTTTTTTTATGTTTCGCTTATTACTTGATTTCACGTTTTCTATTTTGATATTTGCAATAAACATGGGAACATTTTTGAATAGAGAATGACGCTTTAAAACCTATACTTTCTTTTTGAAGAATTGAGGATTGTACCCGATTGTCGAAGGTGGTTGAAGATACGGTTCAGCTACATTTTAACGAGGAAGAATCACAATTTGAAATTAGAATTTGACGTGTTTTGGGATTTTCCATAAATATTCATAGTTATCAAGAAAATACATTTATCACATTTGGTTTTTCCACCCTATAAAAGAATTCACGCTGTATCCGCATTTATGATGGTGAAAGATTTGATAGTTTTGTATTCATACATTTCGCCGTAATGAAATTCAAGGTCTGAGCGATTCCTCTTGTACCTGCTCTTTGGTATTGTAACGTTCCTATATTGAAACTGGCAGAAAATACTGTAGATTCTTGAGGCCAAGAGAAACCTTATTTTCATTTTCCATTTTTCCGAATTCGGCTCTGTTAAAAAGATGTAGCCATTTAAAAAAAACTGGGGCAATTACGTGCCTGATACGATTCTCTGGAATTGATGCAAAATTCATATTTCTCGATTGAAATTGAGTTGATAAATTTAGGAACTTCTCAAGTACTTCATTTCATTTGTTTGTATCATCTTATTTCTCATTGATTTCAATTCAATACATGGTTTGTATCGACATTCATCATCAATATCCGAATTTTGTATTCCATTGACATTTATTTTTAATATGGACCGGAAACAATAAATTTTTAATGGGAACTGTGCGTATAAAATGTATAATTTCAAGCTAATCGGAATTCAATTTTATCTCCCACATTTGTGGGATTTCATTATTACATATCTCTTCATCAAATGTTTTTCCATCATAGAGATTTCAGTTTTGACAAAGTTGATGAACATTCTGACAACATTTTTAACTTGTATAGAGATCAGAGAGTTTATAAACTTCAGCCATTCTCCGATATCAAAAATCCAGGGAAGCATCCAGATTTTTTTTATGGATTTTGATTTTTTCGTCAAAGTTCATCGGGTAAAATTGGGAATAACTCGAAAATGACGCGTTTTATTAAGAAAACATAGAAATACATTCATTTTTTGAAATGATTGATTACTTCAAAAATATGAACCGTTCATCTTTTTCGAGTGGTTTTATAGTATTTTTGCGTGGATTCATGAGTCGGTTACGCTGTAACTTTTATACAGGGTGTTTCACCATAAACTGGACAAACATATATAGCCGTGTAGATGACACCGAGAAAGTCATTTTTGCCTTATGACATATACCTCGTTTTCGACGCATAAGCGAGGTACAGGGTGTTTAATGTCAACTTTGAGCAATATTCTGTGAACTGTGGTAAGTTATGCGTGATATTTGAAATAACGGTTCCTGGTCACATCTCAGTATTTTTGAGGGCTCAATTGAATTGTGGTGTAGAATTTTGCAAAAAAAAATTCAAAATGGCGGAAAACCGGCAAAGTCGGAAATTTTTTTTCTCGGTTGCCAATTTGGAAAGCATAATCTCAACGTACTCGATTTTCTGAGATTTTCCGTGAAAAAATTTTTTCAAATTTCGAACTCAACTTTTTTTTTACATGTCTTCAGTGAAAAAAAATTTCGCCCAAAATTTTTGGAATTTTTCATGGTTGAACTATCTTTAATTCTGAATACTTGGGTGGAAACAGAATGAAAAAATATCAATTGGTTTTCATTTTGTAGCCTTCCGAAGATTACGCTAGGTGTACTTTCTTAATTTTTATTTGAGAAACTGGAGGCCGTACGAAGGTCAAAATTGTGCTGCTGGGCTGCCAGAATGACCCAGATAGAAATATGAATTTATAAGCAAAAAAAAATTTTTTCCAAAAAATTAAAAAAAATTGAAAAATAAAAATAATTTTTTTTTTATTTTTTCCAAAAAACTTTGGTAAGGATCGAACTCTACACTCTCGATTAACTAGAGTTGCCTTGGTAACGGAGATTTATAGGATTAGAATTAATCCAATTCATACTCGTAGAGTTCGATTCCTACCAACATTTTTTGAAAAAAATTTGTTTGGTTTATAATTTCATATTTTTATCCGGATCATTCTGGCAGCCCATCAGCACAATTTTGACCTCCGTACGGCCTCCAGTTTCTCAAATAAAAATTAAGAAAATACACCGAGCGTAATCTTCGGAAGACTATACAAAAAGAAAACCAATTTATATTTTTTCATTCTATTTCCACCCAAGTATTCAGGATGAAAGATAGTTCAACCATGAAAAATTACAAAAATTTTGGCCGAAATTTTTTTTTCACTGAAGACATGTAAAAAAAAAGTTGTTCGAATTTTAAAAATTTTTTTTTACGGAAAATCTTAGAAAATCGAGTACGTTGAGATTATGCTTTCCAAATTAGACACCAAGAAAAAAAAATTCCAACTTTGCAGGTTTTCCGCCATATTGAATTTTTTTTCTCAAAATTCTACACTACAATTCAATTGAGCCCTCAAAAATACTTAGATGTGACCAGAAACCGTTATTTCAAATATCACGCGTAACTCAGAACAGTTATCAGAATATTGCTCGAAGTTGACATTGAACACCCTGTATCTCGCTTATGAGTCGAAAACGAGGTATATGTCATAGGGCAAAAATACTTTCTCGGTGTCATCTACACGGCTATATATGTTTGTCCAGTTTATGGTGAAACACCCTGTATGTAGGTACCAGGAGAAATATTGAATATGCACCATGAATAGAGTGAACAATCAACCAAAATTAAGTTCATTTGAAAAAGCGGTTACGGATTTTCGACACCCTGTATCATTCAAACGAAACCGAATTTTGGAAAATGGTATATGATGAAAGTGTTTCGTTCGATGAGAGAAATCTACAGTTAAAATATATGTACAAGTCAAAGATTCACCCTGTATATTGAGTGTATTGAGTAGTAGCTCGTATTAATGTTAAGGTTGAGGTCCGAGTTCGTTTCCTGACATTTGATGGCTGTACTAGAGAATCTTTTCGAACCTTAGTGTCAGCAGGTTTATTTTATTGCAAGTTGGATCACCCTTCACACTAAAAAATATAATATCAGAATTTGGTAAACAACGAACCTAGATCCGGAGCGAAGTTGGCACGTCTGTTGCCGCTAGAGAATACATCTACTATACAGGGTATCACATTTAAAATGAAACAGGTGTTTTCTAGTGGAAAAATCAAGATTTTAGGATTTTTGGTTGGGGAAGTTCAATAAACATAAAGAACCAGAATTCATGAAATTTATTATTTAATTATTGATGGAAATCGGAGCAAATTGTATACTATTCATTTCATGGCGGGGCTCAATTTTCTTTAATTAAATTATTCAGAACACTCAACTCGTTTTTTTATTGAATTTTACCCTCCTGTTTGTCCCATTGATATACCGATCATCTAATGCTTCTCCTATTGATATTATAGTGATCATTTAATGCTTCTGATGAAGAATTTCATTTTCAAAGCTCGATATTACGTTAACGAATAATCAGACCGTCTGGCGCATAACTCGAACATCACATAAATTGAATTAAAAGTTTTAATATTCTGTGTATTTTGGAGTAATTGCCAAAAAACATATTCGAACCTGTAATAAACCAACAAGGATCTAATAATAACAGGTACACCGCAAGATAGTAAGTCATTACGATGCTTTAGAATAACACCCTTTTCATATTTTCCTCATAAAATCTAACCCGATGACGGAATAATATCTTACCCCGTTCAATATCACCGGAGAATTGAATATATTAGAGGCTTATAAGGGCGAGTTTGTATTCAAAACCATCCGCCTGAGTTATTACGGTATTTTTCTCAGAGCCATCAAGACCCACCGCAATTTTCGGGGTTCTTATATCAGATGAATTCGCTATAGTCCATAAAACGACAAATATGTCACCATTGACCCCCTTCTTTCTTAGGTATTCACAGGGTTTTCTGAGAAATGGGCAATTTTCAAAGTGGGCATAAATGTTCAACTTTTCAGCATAAAGAGGGCATGATTTGTTTGAATGGCATAAATGAGTTTGGGGAAATAATGTTTCGGAATTTGAACTGGTACGGTTTTCGTATCGAGATATCCGCAAAGGACCCCGAACTTTTCTTATGGCAAACGGCGTTCCGTCAAATGTTCTAATTTTTTGGTATATGTTGTACTCGACCTACTGATCAAAAGTGTCCATGGCCCCAACTCAATCCTATGACTAGTTTTTGAGATACAGGGCGTTGAAGTTGAGAATTACCCACTTTTACTACCCGCGTATCTCGAAACAGAATCGAATGAAGTTCAATTTTTCTCAAAAAACATTTCATTCCATTCCCAGGGAGCATCCATATAGAGGAATATGACCGAAAATCGTTACGAATACAGGGTTATCCATAATTAAATGCTTGCCCGATTTTGAAAGTATAAAATATGTCAGTTCCAGAGCGAGAACGTTCGCAAAATGAACTATTTCACTAGATATGTTGTTGTTACTTCGAATACCCAGAATTCATACTGGGTGATCCATTATTATAGAAACTATTCACAATGAAGGTTAAGTGGACACCCTGTATTTTTGGGTTGATTTAAGGTGTTTGTTTGATTTTTTCAGAACATATCATCATGGACTTCAAAGAATACAGGCTGATTCAGTCATGCAATAAACTGTGAACCTCACGAAAATACTCGAAAACCAGTTTTCTTTCACCACTGTACTTGATATAAAAACATTAATACGGCTGAGAGTTTTTATCCTCTTCCTATGACCAGATTTTTTGCAGGAATAAGAATAGAATAACATAAATAAATAATTTTCATATTACATAAAAAAAAATCTGGTCATAGGAAGTGGCTAAAAATTCTCAGTCGTATTAATGTTTTTATATCAAGTACACTGCCGTGTTAATTGAAAAGGGCGTATCTGCAAAAAAGCACTTTCGAGATATTCGACTTTAAAGACTGTCATTTGTGCAATTTTGTTAGACGCGCCGTTTTTATTTTTGATTATACAGCCCTTTAAATGATAAGATACGCCTCTAGAATTTCAAAGATGATAAAACTCATTGCGAAGATTTTCTAGAGGCAAAAAACTCAAATTGGCTGTTTTTGTAGATGTTCTTTCAATTAACACGGCAGTACAGTGGTGAAAGAAAACTCCCACCTCGTCGGATTCAATCTTGAAATAGAGGGCAATGAAAAAATAGGTGGTTTTTGGGTATTTTCGTGAGGTTCACAGTTTATTTCATGACTGAATCACCCTGTATTCTTTGAAGTCCATGGTGATATATTCTGAAAAAATCGAACAAACACCTCAAATCAACCCAAAAATACAAGGTGTCGACTTAACCTTCATTGTGAATAGTTTCTATAATAATGGATCACACAGTATGAATTCTGGGTACTTCAGGTTTTTTCGATGTAACAACTATCTAGATTCTAGATTCTAGTGCAATAGTTCATTTGGCGAACGTTTTCGCTCTGGAACTGACATGTCATATTTTCAAAATCGGGCATGCATTCAATTATGGATAACCCTGTATTCGTAACGATTTTCGGTCATATTCCTCCATATGGTTGCTCCCTGGGAATGGAATGAAATGTTTTTTGAGAAAAATTGAACTCCATTCGATTCTGTTTCGAGATACGCGCGTAGTAAAAGTGGGTAATTCTCAACTTCAACGCCCTGTACCTATCTCAAAAACTAGTCATAGGATTGAGTTGGGGCCATAGACACTTTTGATCAGTTGGTCGAGTACTACATTATACCAAAAAATTAGATAATTATAATTTGACGGAACGCCATTTGCCTTATACAGGGTGAGTCTTTGACTTGTACATATATTTTAACTGTAGATTCCTCTCATCAAACGAAACACTTTTTTCCTATACTATTTTTCAAAATTCGGTTTGGTTTCGAAGATACAGGGTGTCGAAAATCCATGAAAAAAACACTTTTCTGTTTATATCTTCGGAACCGTTATTTCGAATGAACTGAATTTTGGTTGAGTTTTTACTCCATTCATGGTGCATATTCCTCAATCAAAACCTATTTAATATCTCTCCTAGTATAAAAGTTACAGGGAAGTCGACTCATCAATACACGCTAAAACACCATAAAATCACTTTGAAAAGATAAACGGTTCATATTTTCGAAAGAATCAATCATTTAAAAAATTAAAAGTATTCTTATTTTTTTTCAATAAAACGCGTCGTTTCCGAGTTATTTCCAATTTTACCCGGAGAAATTTGACGAAAAAGTCATTAATTTCAAGAATAATCTGAATGCGTCTCTGAATTAAATATCATCGAATATTATTCCTTCTCTGGTCTTTCAACGAGTTTGCAATGTTGTCACAAAATTTGTCAACTTTGTCGAGATATTTAAATAATAAAATCCCGAAAATGTGGGAGATAAAATTGAAATTAATGAAAACAGAAATGATACCTTATAATCTGAGTCGATGTTTTCATCTAAACAATATCCTCCTGGAATTTTATAAACTCGACACGGTTAAGATTATAATAATTCACATCACATAATAAAACACATTAGAACAATAATTCACTGAATGTATTCAGAACTTCACATAATGTTTACTGTTTGTTCAGAGACTCTGGTTTGTTTTTGTTAATAGTTGACCTGCAGATACCTAACCAATCTTTCGGTTTTCGCTCGACGCATGCGTGGTTAAATTGGCGGCAAACTCGATTTATGATGGAAACGGCAAAATTCATAGATATTTATACCACGGTACACAAGACGTGTATCGTGATTTATTCTATGGTTCGTAATAAATCCTTAACCTCAATGGAAATATCAGAAAGCTGACAACATTTCCTTGAAATTTCTGTGCGAACATTCACAGAATGGATACAAAATAGATTAGGTTAGGTTGTTTAATAATTCTGATGATCTGAATTAAAAGTCTTTTTTCATGATATTGTTCAGGAATTTCGTGGAAGATATGAACAAGTTAATAGTGTTCACAAACTAATCTGCAGAAAAATCGAAGAAGGAACTTATTTTGGTGTGAGAAATGTGGGTTTTCAGTTGCAGATATAATTCGATGAAACCAACTGTTTTTGTTGAAATTATCGTGTTTGCAACATTTTTATTCCAGTAAGGTTAGTACTTGAGTATTCCCTAAATGTATAAACTCAATTCCTATCGAGAAATATGAACTTTGCAACAATTCCAGAAGATCATTTCAGGAACGTATTGAGCCCAATTTTTTTTTCAAATGGTTATATCTTTTTAACAGAGCCGAATTCGGAAAAATGGAAAATGAAAAAAAGGTTTCTTTTGACCTCAAGAATCTTCAGTTAAAATATATGTAGAAGTCAAAGACTCACCCTGTATAAGAAAAGTGCGGGGTCCTTTGAAAGCGTCTTCTCTAATTATTAAGAAGTAAAGCCACAATTCCCTTCTTCGAATATATAATTCAAATTGAGAGAATGAATATCAGTAATTCCGCACATGAGCCGATTCGCAAAATTATTCATTCCAGCCTAATATTTCCTCGATTACCTATGAGTATTTCCGGAAAAAGCCGATGCACGTCCAATTTTATATTGATTGCATATTCATGGGTGTATGATCATCCCCCTAATAGGGGTCGACTGACACATCGTTTTGCAATTTTATTCACGAAAGGGGTTTTTACTGCTTTTTTGTCATTTATTCTTCTTTGTTCTTGTTGCAGATATAATTTCAAGTTACTTTCATTCCGTTCGATGAATGACGTCATATTCAATCTTAAGTATAAGAAACCCTGCATCATAATCCACTCAGAAGTGCTTATTTATCGATCGCAATTAAAATCAATAACAGATCGGCTTCATTGACGTAGCGAACCCAAAATATCAAAGTCGTTTTCAGCTAGAAGGTCGTCAGAAACGTTCAAGCATTGCAGCTCTTCCAAGAAATATCCTGAAGTTATCATTCGGTAAGAATGCAGGTACTTCGGAAACGCTAATTATTGTTTCGTCTCTGAGCGAGCCGACTTCTACAGACACAAACGGAATATCCAGCCGCTTAGTCAGAGAAGTCCCCCGAGTCAAGTACCCCTGAGCGTAATAAATGTGCCAACTGTTGCATCATGAATGACTACCTCGACCACAAGCCACGCTAACAATATGTAATTAAAATGTGTATTTTGTAATCGTTCTAGGACGCAAAACGTTTAAAAGTTATGTGAAACAATGTAAATGTTAGAAGTTATAATTAAAAATTGAGTAGCCTTTAGCCCTCTCGGCCACTGACGAAATGTTATCGAAATTGACCAATAGATATCAATTTATAGGTCATGTTTATAATTTGTTATAATATTTTCCTATTTGTTTCATGTTGGTGGGTTGTTCTTCTGATCCTATTATAGTATTTTGAAAATTGCGAATTTAAATTAATCAATGGATATTGGGTAATTATATGAAAAGAGCCGAACATTTCTCTCATATCGTGAATTATTACTCAAATGAATGGGACCATTCAAAATTGATCAGTAGTGATATTAATATAATTATTTGTTGATTTAACTGAGTCATATCTAAATTACTATTATTACTAATATGTAGATCCCATTCGATGGCTCGATGTATGAATGAAAGGCTTTTAAATGTTTTCTTTTCATCTCAGAATCCGTTCGTACGAAAATAACAGAATTTGGTACACAGGAGTTTTATGATATCCGAAGTTGGAAATATGATTACCAAGCTATTTTGCATTGTCCTTTCCCCTTTCGATCCGTATATTTTCACGGCCAGGATTTCTGTGAAAAGAGTTTTATCGAGTTTAAAAAGGCCCTTTTCGCTCGATTTTTTCGCGATTTTCGCGAATTTTTAAAAATATTTCTACTGCGCCTACAGAATCGAAATCTCACCCACGTATGGTTCGATTATTCCTCTTTTCGACCGTAGAAAAATTTCCTCACCGTATCGCAGCTCCGCTGCGATTTTAAAATTCTTCTGGACCCACTTTTCGACAGATTCCCTCGGGCCGGTCCACCATGTTACCATTTTAGTATAGTATATAAAATAGAACAATCTGTGACCTAATTTTGTTGCATTCATTTCGGGACAGCTTGTATAGAACGTTTTTCATACATAGAGACCTATGGTTTTGTCTAGAATCTAGACAATACCATAATGAAATCTAGACTCTAGATTTCGTTATGATATTTTATTTCCAAACGTTCGATAACAACGTCATTGCTCGACTGACAGCATCACAGAGAAGTTCTATTTCTCCGCCTAGGCGGAGAAATAGTTGCTATGGCTTACTTTTCCCTCCGGCGGCAGGAAAAGTGTTTTTAAACAAGGGACTAATTTTGCAAGACAACCGTATACCTATACAAATGTTACATTTTTCACTCAATATATCGATCGTTAATGTCAATCCAAAAGAGGATATTCAGATTTCCAGGAATTTCAAGATGTTTGAAAATGAAATAACATATTTCATTCGAAGGAGAAGTGACTTTTGATGGCTCGCTTTCAATTACCCGCCTCACTACGTGCGGCGGGCAAACCAAAGCTTGCCATGAAAAGTGACACTTCTCCTCCTTATGAAATAATATACTTTTATCGACTTCGACGGCCATATGATATGGAAAGTTTCCAATGTGATAGTTAGGTATACTAAAAAATAAATACATAATTCTGTTGGTGCACCCCCGTTTTAATGTTATACTATCGTCACGTATAGACAATTTTACTCCATTTGATTAAACAGATTTTATAAAAAATTTCCAAATCTTATTGATTATAAATAATTATTTCACAAAAACCAATGTAGTTAATTGTGGTATATGAAAGTGGCTGGTTATTCAACATACGTGTATAAATAATGGTTATCAAGAAATCAGTACTTATTATATAAGGTGAGTCTTAGACTGGCATATAAACTGCTCTACAGGAGTTAGAGAAAATCGCTGTAAAATCATTTAAAACTCAATAACAACTTGAATCAATCCAATTGAAATCAGTGTGAGACATTTCGTCAATCTGGTCGCCTTTTTTCTGAAGTTTGGTTCTTTGCATATGCTTCATGAATGAAGTCAGTTTATCAAAGGCTTCGATTTGAAAAGAGTTTTCTGAAAATGCCAAGACGTAAATTAACAAACGCTGAGGCTAATAGGGCTATCGGAATGCTACAGGGTGGCCTAACTCAGGTTGTTGTAGAGGAAAGATTCCAAGTCAGACAAAGTGTGATATCTCGACTTTGGAATAGATTGAAGGAGACAGATTCCGTGTTGGAAAGACCAAGGCTTGGTGAGCGACGAAAAACGACACCTGCTCAGGATGGTTTCATCACCGTTTCGGCGAGAAGAAACCCTACATCTACGTGTAGAATGCTACGGAATACTCTTCAAAATGCAGATGGGGTCCAAGTTTCCATCGAAACCATCAGACGACGTTTGAGAGTGGTGAATCTAGATTTTAGACATCCATTTAGAGGAATTCCATTAACACGTGACCATAAGCGTCAAAGACTGGAATGGGCAAGGCGAAATATCAATTGGAACGATCAATGGCGTAGTGTCCTTTTCACTGATGAATCCAGATATGGACGATTTTCAGATTCTCGAAGAAAAATGGTATGGACAATCCCAGCATACCCCGTAATATTCGCTATGTCCAAGAAGTCCATCCATTCCGAGGGGGTAGTGTTTTGGTATGGGGAGGGATATGTTTCAACGGGTGCACAGATCTACACATTTGTCCTGAAAATATGACCGCCTTACACTATAGGAAGCATGTCATTGACAATGTTGTGCCAAATTTTCACGCTGCTATTGGTGAAATTTTTCAATTTCTAGACGATAACGCTAGACCGCACCGTGTAGCCATAGTTGACAATGCGCGCGAGGAGCTTGGTATTCCACATTTACCAATAACTCCGCACTCACCAAATTTGAATTTCATAAAACATGCATGGGATATGCTCCAAAGAAGATAAGATAATCATCAACCGACCCCAGAATCCTTAAATGATCTGAAAGAGCTTCTGCCCCGTTTATGGAACCAAATTCCTCAAGAAAATTTCAACAACCTCGTGTAGTATGCAAAGAAGATGTCAAGCTGTTATTGATGCCCGTGGAGGCACAGTCTTCAAATGCCTGAATTCTCTGGGAATAAAATTTCGTTATTCTACTCGATTTTTCTTAACCACCCTGTATACGCTGCAGACCTACGGTCTAAAATTGATTTGCAACATGAAATCATATTAATATGAATTTTCATCACAAAAATCTTATTCTAACTATATTTTTTTGCAATTTAAGTCAATATCCCTAACTCGTGTGGAGCAGTTTAGGTATTTTTTGATTTCTCAACTTGTTTGGAGCCGATTCCAGCTAGCTGAGAAGATGAATAAAAAAGAGGAGCAACAATAAAAAACAAATGATAAAACGCAACATGTGAAATGAACCACAAAAAGAGAGAAAACACAACTATTAAAATAACATGAAATTGGTCAAAATCAAAATATTGGTGAAATACTGATTTTATAATCGCATCATAATATGCAGAAATATTAATGAATTCGTTTTAATTCCAGGTATGTTCGACCGAGGTTGTTCTGTAGGACCAGATACAAGGGCGGTCCTACGGGGGGGGTAAAGGGGGTAATTACCCCCCCCAGAGCACTACAACCAATTCTATTTTTAAAATTTTATTTATAAAAAAACTAACAAAAAAAAATTTTTCAATTGTTCATTCAATTATTACCCCCCCCAGGAAATCAGCCTAGGACCGCCCTTGACCAGATATACGTCAAACTCTAGCTGATTCGAAGGAGTGTTTCAGTGAGTATATTTTCGAGCACCACAAGAATCGATGGTCGATTTCGATCAACCGGAAATTTATGATGTAAAGGCGATATAACATTTCCTGTTGATAGTGAATCACAGCATTATTAAACTAGCTGAATTGTTTCGAAAAACTGATATCAACAGTATTCCTAAAACTTAAAAGTTATTTTCGAAAATATTGATCAGTCGCAGTTTATCGATCTGTAGGTTATTAGTGGAATTGTTGCAATAGCGAATGATCTTCAGGCTCGAGAGCATTCATCTTTGTCGAGTTAATTGATGAATTATTCTTCCTATACAGATATCTATGGTATTGCTACCAGCTACCACGCATATTGTCCTTCACGATATTGTAATTGAACATCGTCGGAACACAAACACCTAAATTGATAGCTTTCATATGTCAGCATGCCGGGGCCATAACAATGCATCTAAATTCAAAATTTACTCTAGTCCAATCATATACAGGGTGTCCCACTAGTGCCGCAGCGGACGATATACGCGTAACGGTCTGAGTTTGGCGAAATTTTTTGATGCAGACTTGATATACTCCAAGAAGAGCACAACCTAAAAATATTTTCGAATATATCGGGTGGCCCACAAAAGAGGAATAGCGGGTGACTTTGTTTTTTCAAATGGGACACCCTATATTCAAGAGTGTTTTTCAATTCCCTGAAACTTCCTGCATGCTTTCGTATACTTTTCACATATTTTTATTTGACAGTTTTCGAAATATTTGCCATTTTGACAAAAAAATGATACTTGTAGAGGCTATGTTATCCAATTATATTTCACGAACCCTTGCACATAGCAATAACAGTTTTATATGGATTGAAAGACAAGACTTCAAAGTATCATACCCAGCTATAATAAAGCATCTGCATCATACAGAGTGTCCACAAAAAAACTATCAACATGACGAATTTCAAATCGATTTTTCTTCATTTTTTCAAATGCAATGCATATAATTTTTTTTCATCATTGTAATCACCATTCATTTCACTCTATTTTTTGTCAAATACATGATATGCATATCTCTAACGGAATAGGATTTTTAAGCGCTTTTTCGAAATGTTTTCCTAAAATTCACATATACCTTCGAATTCAAATAGCAGATTTGGCTTTTCTGTGGTTATTGAGAACTGTCAAATTATTCCACTCAGAATTATCATCATTAAAGCTTCAATTCATATTATAGCGAAATGAGGAACTAGAAAGTTTTGATGTATCTACTCAAAAATGTGATGAAATCAGTTACTGAAGACAGAAACTTGCTTTTTGTGCCCATTTTTCAAAATACCTACATTTTTGTCAAATACATGATATGCATATCTCTGAAGGAATAGGATTTTTTAGAGTTTTTCCTCCAAATTCACATCTACTTTCGAATTCAAAAAGCAGAGTGGCTTTTCTGTGGTTACTGGGAACTGTCAAATTATTCATCATTGCAGCTTCAATTCAAATCATCATAGTTTTTACACACAATGATGTGAAAATTCAAAAACTACCAATGACTTTGAATGTGCAAGTTATGAATGCTTCAAAAAAACGAGTTTAAAAACTTCAGGATACAAAAAAGTGCCCGCTCTTATCCTTATACAACTTTCTTCGAAGAAATGATATTCATAAGTTTCTGCACAGGCAGATCTTCAAGCTCGCAAGCTCAAAGCTTGTTTGAAATTTTTGGAAGATTCGACGTTCCAAGTAGAAACATAGAAAATTATCAAAAATGTAGGTATTTTGAAAAATGGGTACAAAAAGTTTCTGTCTTCAGTAACTGATTTCATCACATTTTTGAGTAGATACATCAAAACTTTCTAGTTCCTCATTTCGCTATAATATGAATTGAAGCTTTAATGATGATAATTCTGAGTGGAATAATTTGACAGTTCTCAATAACCACAGAAAAGCCAAATCTGCTTTTTGAATTCGAAAGTAAATATGAATTTGGAGGAAAAACTCTAAAAAATCCTATTCCTCTAGAGATATGCATATCATGTATTTGACAAAAAATGGAGTAAAATCAATGGTGATTACAATGATGAAAAAAAATTATATGCATTGCATTTGAAAAAATGAAGAAAAATCGATTTGAAATTCGTCATGTTGATAGTTTTTTTGTGGACACTCTGTATGCTGGAGATGCTTTATTATAGCTGGGTAGGATACTTTGAAGTCTTGTCTTTCAATCCATATAAAACTGTTATTGGTATGTGCAAGGGTTCGTGAAATATAATTGGATAACATAGCCTCTACAAGTATCATTTTTTTGTCAAAATGGCAAATATTTCGAAAACTGTCGAATAAAAATATGTGAAAAGTATACGAAAGCATGCAGGAAGTTTCAGAGAATTGAAAAACACTATTGAAAATAGGGTGTCCCATTTGAAAAAACAAAGTCACCCGCTATTTCTCTTTTGTGGGCCGCCCGATATATTCGAAAATATTTTTAGGTTGTGCTCTTCTTGTAGTATATCAAGTCTGCATCAAAAAATTTCGCCAAACTCAGACCGTTACGCGTATATCGTCCGCTGCAGCACTAGTTGCAAGGGCGTACCCAGGATTTCAGCTAGAGGGGGGCAGCTCATACTTGAAAAGAGTAGGTAACACGTTTTTATTTCCCACTTGCCAGGAAAATTTACATTAATTTTATCTTCAAGGGGGGGCAGCTGCCCCCCCCTGCCCCTACCTGGGTACGCCCATGACTAGTTGGACACCCTGTATTTTTATCTATCGGACATTGCCGTTATCCTTGTTGACTTCAGGGACACGTACCTATGGATATCCTGATATTTGTTCGCAACCGACTAGAAATACATATTAACTTACTTTCTCTTTTTATCTGAATGCGCCAGGAGGGTAATAGCCCGGGAGCCAGTGACATTTTTTAGTCAGTCATTTTAACCCTGGCCTTAATTTGTATATAGCTTGATTTGGTTGTTTTCTTAGCCAAAGTGACCGTCAGCTGGCTCAACAGTGGTGGGTTCGCCAACGGGAGCAACGAAAACATGTAAAAAAAATATTGAGTTTCAGTCATTTTAACCCTGCTGAAATTTAAAGAGATGGTAATTTGTATAATTATTCGAATAAAAAAAATCGTCCGCTGGCTGTACGCTGGTGGAAAACCCGTCCGCTGGACATGGAACTTGTAAAAAAAAATTTGAGTTTCAGTCATTTTAACCCTGCCGAAATTTACAGAGATGGTAGTTTATATAATTTTTCGAATAAAAAAAATCGTCCGCTGGCTGTACGTTGGTGGAAACCCCGTCCGCTGGACATGAAAACGTCCGCTGGACATGGGAACTTCTGAAAAAAATTTGAGTTTCAGTCATTTTAACCCTGCTGAAATTTACAGAGATGGTAGTTTGTATAATTATTCCAATAAAAAAAATCGTCCGCTGGCAGTACGTTGGTGGAAAACCCGTCCGCTGGACATGAGTTTCAGTTATTTTAACCCTGCTGAAATTTACAGAGATGGTAGTTTATACAGGGTGTTTCACCATAAACTGGACAAACATATATAGCCGTGTAGTTGACACCGAGAAAGTCATTTTTGCCTTATGACATATACCCCGTTTTCGACGCATAAGCGAGATACAGGGTGTTTAATGTCAACTTTGAGCAATATTCTGATAACTGTTGTGAGTTACGCGTGATATTTGAAATAACGGTTTCTAGTCACATTTTAGTATTTTTGAGGGCTCAATTGAATTGTGGTGTAGAATTTTACGAAAAAAAATTCAATATGGCGGAAAACCTGCAAAGTTGGAATTTTTTTTTCTCGGTTGCTAATTTGGAAAGCATAATCTCAACGTACTCGATTTTCTAAGATTTTCCGTAAAAAAAAATCTTCAAAATTCGGACTCAACTTTTTTTTTACATGTCTTCAGTGAAAAAAAAATTTCGGCCAAAATTTTTGGAATTTTTCATGGTTGAACTATCTTCAATTCTGAATACTTGGGTGAAAACAGAATGAAAAAATATCAATTGGTTTTCTTTTTGTAGCCTTCCGAAGATTACGCTCGGTGTACTTTCTTAATTTTTATTTGAGAAACCGGAGGCCGTACGGAGGTCAAAATTGTGCTGATGGGCTGCCAGAATGATCTGGATAAAAATATGAAATTATAAACCAAAAAAATTTTTTTCAAAAAATTTTTGTAGGAATCGAACTCTACGAGTATGAATTGGATTAATTCTAATCCTATAAATCTCCGTTACCAAAGCAACACTAGTTAATCGAGAGTGTAGAGTTCGAACCTTACCAGAGTTTTTTGGCAAAATAAAAAAATATTAATTTTTTTTCAATTTTCTTTAAATTTTTTTGAAAAAATTTTTTTTTGGTTATAATTTCATATTTCAATCTGGGTCATTCTGGCAGCCCAGCAGCACAATTTTGACCTCCGTACGGCCTCCAGTTTCTCAAATAAAAATTAGGAAAGTACATCTAGCGTAATCTTCGGAAGGCTACAAAAAAAAACCAATTGATATTTTTTCATTCTGTTTCCACCCAAGTATTCAGAATCAAAGATAGTTCAACCATGGAAAATTCCAAAAATTTTGGGCGAAAATTTTTCTTCACTGAAGACATGTAAAAAAAAAGTTGAGTTCGAAATTTGAAAAAATTTTTTCACGGAAAATCTTAGAAAATCGAGTACGTTGAGATTATGCTTTCCAAATTGGCAACCGAGAAAAAAAAATTCCGACTTTGCAGGTTTTCCGCCATTTTGAATTTTTTTTTGCAAAATTCTACACCACAATTCAATTGAGCCCCAAAAAATACTAAGATGTGACCAGGAATTGTTATTTCAAATATCACGCGTAACTCACAACAGTTATCAGAATATTGCTCAAAGTTGACATTAAGCACCCTGTATCTCGATTATGCGTCGAAAACGGGGTATATGTCATAAGGCAAAAATGACTTTCTCGGTGTCAACTACACGGCTATATATGTTTGTCAGGTTTATGGTGAAACACCCTGTATAATTATTCGAATAAAAAAAATCGTCCGCTGGTTGTACGTTGGTGGAAAACCCGTCCGCTGGACATGAAAACTTGTAAAAAAAATTTGAGTTTCAGTCATTTTAACCCTGCTAAAATTTACAGAGATGGTAGTTTATATAATTATTCGAATAAAAAAAATCGTCCGCTGGTTGTACGTTGGTGGAAAACCCGTCCGCTGGACATGAAAACTTGTAAAAAAAAATTTGAGTTTCAGTCATTTTAACCCTGCTAAAATTTACAAAGTTGGTAGTTTACATAATTATTCGAACAAAAAAATGGTCCGCTGGCTGTACGTTGGTGGAAAACAAGTTTTCATGTCCAGCGGACGGGTTTTCCACCAACGTACAGCCAGCGGACGATTTTTTTTATTCGAATAATTATACAGGGTGTCCCACTAGTGCCGCAGCGGACGATATACGCGTAACGGACTGCGTTTTGCAAAATTTTTTGATGCAGACCTGATATACTACAAGAAGAGCACAACCTAAAAATATTTTCGAATATATAGGGTGGCCCACAAAAGAGGAATAGCGGGTGACTTTGTTTTTTCAAATGGGACACCCTATATTCAATAGTGTTTTTCAATTCTCTGAAACTTCCTGCATGCTTTCGTATACTTTTCACATATTTTTATTCGATAGTTTTCGAAATATTGGCCATTTTGACAAAAAAATGATACTTGTAGAGGCTATGTTATCCAATTGTATTTCACGAACCCTTGCACATACCGATAACAGTTTTATATGGATTGAAAGACAAGACTTCAAAGTATCACACCCAGCCATAATAAAGCAGCTCCAGCATACAGAGTGTCCACAAAAATATTATCAACATGACGAATTTCAAATCGATTTTTCTCCATTTTTTCAAATGCAATGCATATAATTTTTTCTCATCATTGTAATCACCATTCATTTTACTTCATTTTATGTCAAATACATGATATGCATATCTCTAACGGAATAGGATTTTTGAGCGCTATTTCGTAATGTTTCCCTAAAATTCACATATACCTTCGAATTCAAATAGCAGATTTGGCTTTTCTGTGGTTATTGGAAACTGTCAAATTATTCCCTTCAGAATTAGCATCATTGAAGCGTCAATTCATATTATAGCGAAATGAGGAACTAGAAGGTTTTGATGTATATACTCAAAAATGTGATGAAATCAGTTACTGAAGACAAAAACTTGCTTTCTGTACCCATTTTTCAAAATACATTTTTGATAATTTTCTATGTTTCTACTTGGAACGTCGAATCTTTCAAAAATTTCAAACAAGCTTTGAGCTTGCGAGCTCGAAGATCTGCGTGCGTGCCTGTGAAACTTATGAATATCATTTTTTCGAAGAAAGTTGTATAAGGATAAGAGCGGGCACTTTTTTGTAGCCTGAAGTTTCGAAACTCGTTTTATTGAAGCATTCATAACTTGTACATTCAAACTCATTGGTAGTTTTTGAATTTTTACATCATTGTGTGAGTATTCACCCAATCCGTAAAAACTATGATGATTTGAATTGAAGCTGCAATGATGTAAATTTTGAATAGAATAATTTGACAGTCCCCAATAACCACAGAAAAGCCAAATCTGCTCTTTGAATTCGAAAGTATATGTGAATTTGGAGGAAAAACTCTAAAAAATCCTATTCCGTTAGAGATATGCATATCATGTATTTGACAAAAAATGAAGTAAAATGAATGGTGATTACAATGATGAAAAAAAATTATATGCATTGCATTTGAAAAAATGGAGAAAAATCGATTTGAAATTCGTCATGTTGATAGTCTTTTTGTGGACACTCTGTATGCTGGAGCTGCTTTATTATGGCTGGGTGTGATACTTTGAAGTCTTGTCTTTCAATCCATATAAAACTGTTATTGGTATGTGCAAGGGTTCGTGAAATATAATTGTATAACATAGCCTCTACAAGTATCATTTTTTTGTCAAAATGGCCAATATTTCGAAAACTATCGAATAAAAATATCTGAAAAGTATACGGATGCATGCAGGAAGTTTCAGAGAATTGAAAAAGACTATTGAATGTAGGGTGTCCCATTTGAAAAAACAAAGTCACCCGCTATTCCTCTTTTGTGGGCCACCCTATATATTCGAAAATATTTTTAGGTTGTGCTCTTCTTGTAGTATATCAAGTCTGCATCAAAAAATTTTGCTAAACGCAGTCCGTTACGCGTATATCGTCCGCTGCGGCACTAGTGGGACACCCTGTATAAACTACCATTTCTGTAAATTTCAGCAGGGTTAAAATGACTGAAACTAAATATTTTTTCTACGTGTTTTCGTTGCTCCCGTTGGCAAACCCACCACTGGTGCGCCAGCTGACGGTCACTATGCTATAAGACAAATACAAATTAAGCTATAATATACAAATTATGGCCAGGGTTAAAATTGGTCACCAAAAACTATCACTGGCTCCCGGGCTATAATGTTTTTTGAGTGTGTGTATGTACATATTTATACACCGGGTGATTGTTTATATTTAACTCAATAGCTATCTCAGTTAATATTGGTCGTACAAAAACGTTCAAATGGGCAAATTTGTGAAATTTTTTATGGGCGTTCAGAATTTAGTACTAAGAAATGCATAAAAGCCTCGTAAACCTGAACATTCTATGAGAACTGTTATTTTTCGAATGGTACACCCTGTATTTCATTTTCCTTATCGGCAGAACTCTTTCTTCTGATTTCAAAAAAATATACTTTATGGAGGACGTCTTCGGCAGTTTTCTGAAAATATTTTTTCGTGTAAATCTGAGGCAGCTGTAGAACGCAACACGACAACAATGCGATTTCTTTATATCAAATGAAACGCGGATAATAAAAGAACTGATAATTATTTCATTTATTCATTAACTAAAAGTTAAATTAGGTGTTCAAAATTACCCCAATTTACTTCTACACACAGTCGATATCTTTTTATTAAGTTTTTGAGGGTTGTCCTTACCATTTGTGGATTATTATTGAGGTTGTCAATTTCTTCCTCTCTTTTGAATTCAATGTCTTCAATATTTTGCGGACAAGCCATAAGCACTTTGGATTTCAAATATCCCCATAAAAAGTGTCCAATGGGGTTAAGTCGGGTCTGCTAGGAGGCCATAAAATGGTCAAACAGAAAAATTTAATTGTTTCATTATTCATGGCAACTTCAACTCCGATCGAAAGAAATCCAGTGGCGTTCTACAGCTGCCTTAGATTTAGACGAAAAAACTATTTTTAGAAAACTGCCTCCATAAAGTACAGGGTGGGGCAGAAAAACCTATCCGATTTCAAAACGTTATAAAATTAAAACCACTCAGCTTGTCAAAAAATTTTTTTTATTAACATATCGCAAATTTTATGCCATTTTTAAATTTAAGTTTTGAAAAGCACATCACTCAAATGTCGTCCTTGGGAGCGGATACACTTATTTAGGCGCTCGCGGTAGCTTTCCATGACTTTCACCGTCATTTCCACAGGAATTTCTTCAATTGCTATGGAGGGGTTCCTGATGGATTTCCCGAGGATTTTCGTCACTCCAATATCGAAAATTCTGCCTGTTTACGGCGCCACAAAGGTGAAAATGGGCTTCGTCCGTGAAGAGCACAACATCGTCGTTTGGCAGTTCTCGGAGATCGCGACACAGGTTCGTACGGGTTTCAAAATCCCTTTCACTTAATTTCTGTGCAACAACCATTTTGTAGGGATGCATTTTGAGGTCCCGGTGCAAAATTCGCCGAATACTGCGGTTGGAAATCCCCAAAGCGAGCGAATGTTTTCGCGCCGAACGACGCGGGGAACGTTCAATCGCGGCTCTCACATTGGCCACGTTTTCAGGTCCTGTTGCTGTCCTGGGACGTCCAGGCGACTTCTTTTTCAATGCTGAACTCGTCTGTCTAAAATTTGACACCCACACTTTAATCGTAGCGTGATGTGGAACAGGATCATGACGCCCGAGTCCGAAATGAATTCGAAAAGCACGTTGTGTAGCAATTATCGAACCGCCGCATTCGATAAACCGCTCAATAACAAAAGCACGATGTTCACCAGACCAAGGCATGTTGACTACTGACAAATGGCATAAAACCAGCTTTCTAACGGTTTTTACCCCACTACTCTACCTGCTCTCTCTTCTGAGAAAAAGGGATTTGAAATCGGATAGGTTCTTCTGCCCCACCCTGTATATATTTTTGAAATCAGAAGAAAGAGCTCTACCGATTTGGAAAATAAAATACAGGATACCATTTAAAAAATACCTAACAGTTCTCATAAACATTTTAGATTTACGACGCTTTTATGCATTTCCTAGTAGGTACTGAATTCTGATTTTTTTTTTACGATTGCCTACTTGACCTAACTTGGAATGGATTAAGATCACCGTTGTGAGATATAAATGTAATGTCGATAATTGAAATGACAAAATACTTTTACCTGTTATCATTGCTTTGCCCACTTCGTTTTCCTTTTTTTCCTTGCATGTTTGATTTGGAAATCGATGCATAGAAACTCTGGTGTAACGACTCGTAGCTGAAAATCGTGACCAAAAATTATAGATCAAAACGGCACTCCAGTTTGTAGAACGGGTCCTAGTTTCGAAATTATCCGCAATATTTCACGGTTGTGGCGCTATTGTGGCAATGAAAAATAGCGCGATTCCTTTCGGGAGAAATGAAAATTAGGACCCCATCACAGATTCTCGATCGACAAGAAAGTCTTAAACAAAATCTATCATTGGCAACATCAGGTATTCTATGCATCTATGATTTGATACAGTTGATAGTTCTGATAATTTTAGATAAGTGACGCTGCTCTCCTTCGGTCCATTTGTCTGTTTCTCGAAATTTCTGTTGTCAACAGAATATAAATAATGCTCTATAAAGGGGAGTATACCAGAAACCGCCATTTTGGGTCCAACCATAGACTCGAAAATTACAGATCCCTTCAAATGAAATGAAATCTGTAATCGAAAGAAATGAAATCTGTAATCGAAATGAGCATATTTTCGGAATGAGAGATCTTGTGGTGATTTTTTTCGGCATGCTCACATGAAAAACATTGGAAATAGGTTGGGTTCGTGGCAGGCCTCGGCTAAGGGTAGTAGGCGACCTGGGCAAATTGTGTACTGGCGCCCTTTGCTCATCTAATTTTTGTTTCTTAGTATAGTATTTCTAAATTCCAGCGCCCCCGAAAATTTAGCGCCCTGGGAAAATGCCCATTTTGTCCCTACTGTGAGCTGGTGCCTGGTTCGTGGTGTTAGAATAATGCCGCGGCATCTAATTGTCAAATTTATAATAATTTATTGCTTATGTTGGTTTATCGCCCCGATAGATGGCGATGAAAAAGTCCTGTAATTTTCGAGTCTATGGTTGGACACAATCAACCATAGAGCCAGGTCTATCTTGCATACATATCTTCATAGTGCTCTAATATAAGTAGGACATGTTTTCAACTTGTTTGTACACTTGCCTCATTTTGATGTCCCGTTAAAGAGAATTTCGAGGTTAAATAAATGTTTTCACCTTTAAGATTGCATATTGTGATTTTGAATAATTTAGCCTTGAAAATGGAACAATTTTCGTCACCGAAACGTTGGCTAAAGAAGTTATCAAGGAGAATAAATCAATGAAGTCTGATTCCTGATATTTTGATTTTATTTGATATGGATGATAACGATAATCAAGAATCCACACATTACCAACGCAGCCCGATCCGCTGATCTTAACCCCTTCCCTTTGTTTGCTTTCTCTGGGGATATTTGATGAGCATTGTGGCCAAAACTAGAAACCTCAATTTGAATGACTTGAAAGATCGTTTAACGCTTGCGATCACTCCTAAGATGTTGAATTATGTTGGAAGAAATTTTTATTTCAGGTCAGGAAGTTTTGAATTTTTTTGCTCCATTTTGTATTACATTTTGGTTTTTGAGATTGTTCTATTATTCTGATTTTTGCAATAAACATAAAAATGAAAACATTTCAACGAAGTATCACAAGTCTATCCTTCGTATTTGAAAAATTTGGGGGTTTACCTGTCCTTCGAAGAGGTTGAAGGATGGTTTCGCATTTTTCTTAGATAAATGACACTTTATGTTGCGAAGTGTTTCAGAATATTTCAAGAATATTAACAGTAATTGAGATAATAAATCGATTCCATTTTGCTTTTCCACATTGTATACTTTCTTCTTGGGATTTCACGATTTCTGTGGGTATTTCGAACAGCGCAATAATTCTCGAGAATTTTTCGTGAGAACAAAAAATTTGTTCCTCTAAATGTTTTTGAGTGCTCGTTCTCATTACACGAAGTATACGGGTGTTTCACCAATCACCATAAACTGGACAAAGATATAGCCATGTAGATGACACCGAGGAAGTCATTTTTGCCTTATGACATATACCCCGTTATCGACGCATAAGCGAGATACTGGGTGTTAAATCGTGTTTAATCTCAACTTTGAACAATATTTGAAATAACGGCCAGGTCACATCTTATTATTACAAGCTTTCATTTAGTTTCACCTGCCCCGGTGTCTGTCTGTCTATCTGTAATCAAATCTTGCAAGTTGAATATGACACACTTCTAATGGTCCGATTGATTTGAAATTTGGCAGGTGTACATAATTCTGGTGACAATGCATCACGAAATATTTGTTATAGAAAAAAACATAATGGCGGCTTCAGAATGGCGAATGAGTTTTGTAATTATGATCCGATTCCATTCAAAATTAGTATCTGGGGTGTTTTGGGTTCGACAATGATGATGCTTCTGTGAAAATTGGAAAATTCAAGATGGCGGCTACAATATGGCGGACGAGTTTTGTGAATAATCCGATTCTATTCGAAATTGGTATCTGGGGGTTTTCTGGCTCGGAAATTACGATTTTTCAAAATTGAGGAATTCAAGATGGCAGATTCAAAATGGCGGTTGTTGTTATGATGAAAACTTGTCTCGAAAAATGTTTTTTCATTATAGCTTGTGAAGAAATTGTTTTTTATAACGCCGGTTTTCCCTCGACGTAGTGGTATCAATTTGTGAGTTTGAGGTGAATAAAATGCCAAATTACTATCCAATTTACTATATTACATCAACTACAAGACTCGTAGAATCGTCTAATCTGAATCAAATTTACATGACATGTTTTATCTGTTCCGTACTGCCGTAGTGCCGTAGATCCAGGGAGTGTTCTTCGTCTCGCTTGCCCTACGTACTATTGGGTCAGGGTTCGGCGGGGTTGCCGGGCTGAGCAACAATTCTTCATACTCCCCGCCTTGGAACGATGGCATCGTTTCAATTGTCTGGTGGCACGGGCAAAGGGCAGATTTGGTGATCGCCCTTTTCAGAACTCCATTAGTAGTTTGGAGGGTGACTACTCGTACTACTTGATCTTCACCTGGGTGTAGTTGTTGAATTCTACCCAATAACCATTTACAGGGAGGTAGATTATCGTTAACAATCGGGACCAACTGTCCAACCTTGACATCTTCAGAACGACTTCTCCATTTGCCTCTTTTTTGGAGCTCAGAGAGATAAAACCTTTGCCATTGCTTCCAAAAGGAACGAGACATCTGCTGGATCAATTGGAACCTGGATAATTGATTGATGCGTGTTCCTTCTACAAATTCAACATCGGGAATGGTAGTCAATCGTCTGCCAATTAGCAAGTGAGATGGGGTAAGAGGTTCAAGGTCATTTGGGTTGCTTGATAGGGGATAAAGAGGGCGTGAGTTTAGCATTGCCTCAATTTGCACCAAAAAAGTATTAAATTCTTCGTAGATTAGCACAGTTTCTCCAATTGTGCGAGTTAAATGAAATTTTACGCCTTTAATATTGGACTCCCACAATCCCCCAAAGTGGGGTGAATTGGGTGGAATGAAATGCCACACAATATTATCTGCAGCGCAACTCTTCTGTATATCATCGTGAGAAAATTTTAAAAATTCATACCATTGTCGGAGTTCTCTACTTGCTCCGACAAAATTAGTAGCATTGTCAGAATAAATATGCGCAGGCTTACCTCTACGGGAGGTGAATCGTCTCAAAGTTGCGATAAACGCTTCAGCAGTCAAATCCCCGACCAATTCAAGATGCACGGCTTTGCTTGCAAAGCATATGAATAGACAAATATAAGCTTTATACGTTTTTGAGCCTCGGCCCTTCCTATCTTTGAGGATAAAGGGTCCAGCATAATCGATGCCGGTTACATGAAAAGGAGTAGAAACGGTAACTCGTTGCTCTGGTAAATTGGCCATAATGGTACTGATCGGTTTGGGCTTGCATCTAAAGCATCTAATGCAGTTTCGGACCACATCCTTAGCGAGATTCATGCCAGACGTCACCCAAAACCTTGCTCTCACTGTAGCCAGTAGCAATTGGGGTGCAGCGTGCAATAATCGAACATGCTCCTCTTCAAAAATTAATTTACTCAGCCTGTGCTTTCCACTCAGCAAATATTGATGCTTCTCGTCAAAAGCCAAAGATGAATGTTTTAATCGACCACCGACTCTCAAGTGACCAGAGGAGTCCAAAAATGGGCTCAATGGAATCAACTTTCCAACCTTTGGAGGTTTATTTGATTGCAATCTAGCAATATCCTCTGGAAACGACTCAAATTGTGCTAACTTAACAAGATTAAGCAAGCTGGAATCCAACTCTGAAATCGACAGTGGACCGCTCAGTCTGTGTTCTTTTGATTGTTTTGAGTTATATACGAACCTCAAACAATAAGCGTGAATTCGCTTCAATTTCTTTAGACTTGAGTATCTTTCAAATATTGTAGTATCACATTTCGTAACTGTAAAAACCTTGAGTTGGTTTTTTAATTCAGGAACTTTCGTTGAAGGGGAAAATGTGATATTTTCCGGCCAATCATCCTCATTGTGTAGAAATGGTGGTCCTCTGAACCACAGATCACACTCCAACAACGTATCTGGCAACATACCTCTCGATGCAATATCTGCAGGGTTTTTCTTGGTGGGTATATAATGCCAGTTTTTCACCTTTGTTAAACCTTGAATTTCTGATACGCGATTTGCCACAAAAACCTGCAAGGCAGTGGGTGGTGTATTTAGCCAATACAACACTATTTGAGAATCGCACCAGAAAAACCACGTCAATTCACAGGTTAACGCATCTGATACATTTCTGGCTAATCGAGATGCCAATAAAGCACCACACAGCTCCAATCTCGGAATGGTAATGACCTTGAGAGGGCTTACCTTAGTCTTTGAGCACAAAAGACTGACCTGAACATTTCCATGAGCATCGATTGTTCGCAAATAAATGACAGCGGCGTAGGCGCTCTGTGAAGCATCACAAAAACAGTGAGCTTCGATTGTGATTGGATCCTCACATAAAGCATGTCGAGGAATTTTTAAATTATTCAAATGAGGTAAACTCTCCTGAATGCCTCTCCACGTGTGCTGCAAATCATTGGGAATAACATCATCCCAATCTATTTTTAATGTCCAAAGTTTTTGCATTAAAATTTTAGCAAGTATCGTACACGGACTAATCAACCCTAGAGGGTCAAAAATCTTGGCAATGTTCGACAAAAGATGGCGTTCAGTAATAGGAGGAATTTGAGATGATTGTTTAATGCTAAAACCCAGACAATCAGATCCGCTCAGCCAATGTACCCCGAGGATCTTTGATTGTTCAGTATCCGTCAGTTGCAAGACACTCAAAGGATCTGCCTTATCTTGAAGGCTTTCTAACACTTTAACACTATTCGATGTCCATTTTCGCAATTTAAATTGAGCTGACGCTAGAATCTTATCTATCTCTTTGCAACATCGAATAGCATGTTCTTCACTACTAAACCCAGTAATTAAGTCATCAACATACATGTCTTCCAGGATCACCTTAGAAGCCTCAGGAAATCCCTCCTGATTTTCAAATGCTAACTGTTTGACAACTCGCAAGGCTAAATAAGGAGCACTGCTTGTGCCATAAGTTACCGTATTCATTTCGAAGACCGAGATGGGTTCATCCGGGTTCTTCCTCCATACAATTCTTTGTAACGGTCTATCGTCTGGATGAACCAAAATGCATCGGTACATCTTTGCTATGTCCGAAGCGACTACAATCGCGTGTTGTCGAAAGCGCAACACGATATGGAAAAAATCGTTCAAAATGAGCGGCCCTGTGTACTGGATATCATTAAACGATTTACCTGAAGAGGTAACAGCGGATCCATCAAACACGACCCTCAGCTTCGTAGTGAGGCTGTCCTCACGCACTACACCATGATGCGGCAAAAAGTTCGAAAACTCATTTTTATCATCAACTTGAGACATATGTCCCAGAGATTGATATTCATCCATGAATTTGGTATAACCTTCCTTCAGAAAGGTATCTATTTGGAATTTCTTTTCCAACGCCAGCAATCTTTTAATTGCTGAAGTTTTTGATTCCCCCAGATCCGATACAGAAGATTTGAGCGGTATCTTAACGATGAACTGGCCATTAGAACTCCTGTTTACATTTTCAATGAAAAATTTCTCACATTGCACATCATTTTCTGTGGCAATCGGCATATGATTACCCTCCTCTATCGACCAGAAACGAGATAAATCGTCATGAAGCGTTTTGTTTGTAACTAACAAACACTGTGTAGCTCTAGTGGAGCCAGAAACTTGACCAGAAACCACATACCCGAACACGGTGTTTTGCAAAACCGGTAATGATCTTCCTAGCTTCACATTATCCTGGAGAATCAGATTCCAAAATAACTCTGCGCCTATCAATAAATCGACAGGACCCCTTTTGTGAAAGGTATTATCAGCTAGCGGCAAGTTCTTGGGAATTTTCCATGAGGAAATATCGATCTTGTACATGGGTAAATTGTCGGTGATTTTTGGTAATACGAAACATTGCATAGATACCGAATAATCATTATGAATAGAACTCAATGATACATCACATTTATATTTCAAATGTGAACTCGCGTTATTTACACCTCTGACAGATATGTCAGTCTCGATTGTTTTTAATCCTAACTGCTTGCACAGTCTCTCGGATATGAAAGAAGATTGACTTCCACTATCTAATACAATCCTAGCTCTATGAGGTTTACCCTCATTGTCAAAAATATCAATGATTGCTGTCGATAGTAGGACACAGCTATCCATATCCGTACTAGAAAAGGATAAAACATTACCATTTCCAGTCTCCGCTGAATTTTGTGCAGAAGATGTTGACTCATTTGTATGGGACGGCCTCGTGTGTAACAGCGAACTATGTTTGTCCTTACATTTCCTGCAGGGACCATTTTTGCAGGTCGTAAATACATGTCCTCTGCATAAGCAATTGCTGCATAAATGCAATTCTTTTACCTTGTTCCATCTATCTGGCACACTCAATTTAAGGAACTCAGCACAATTGTAAATTGTGTGAGGCTCTTTGCAATAATTGCATTTGAGTTTTGAGTTTTCATTCTTCGAGAAAAAGGAAACTTGTTTATTTTTTCTATCATTATTCGATCTCACATCCTTCTGATCACCTTCCAAGGATGTCAGCAAATCAGCCCTATTAATCAAGAAAGATTTCAATTCTTTCAATGTTGGGAACCCCGGCAGAGACACCTTATGTTTTTCCCATTCTCGTAAACTGATCTTGTCCAATTTTGTGGAGACAACGTAAATAATAACCGCATCCCAATGCTCAGTAGGGAGCTTTAAATTAGACAGAGCTCTCAGATTCTTATTGATAGTGTCCAATAAATCTCGTAAGCCATTGGCTGACTCTCTGGATAAACTATCCATTGTGAACAGAGCCTTCATGTGCGAATCCACCAGTAGCCTCGAGTTATCATATCTACCGCAGAGCAAATCCCACGCGATCTTATAATTCTGGGCAGAAAAATCCAAGCTTTGAATGATTTTTTGAGCTTCACTACCTAATGACGCACGAAGATAGTGGTATTTTTGGATTTCTCCAATAGCTTCATTTTTATGAATCAACGACTCAAACGTATCCCTAAATTCCATCCAATTATTCATATTTCCATTAAATTTCGGCAATACAATAGCTGGTAATTTAACACCTCTTAAATTATTTATTTTCACGGAATCACCCGAATCGCGGGATTTGACCGACTGTATATCAGCGTCAGTATCAGAAGAATATTTCCGAATAATAACATTCGCATCATTCAAATATTTCCAGTAGGAATCAGTAAATTCTGACCGCTCTTTATAATAATCATTCAAATCATTTTCGTCACATAAAATTTCAATATCTTGCTGATGTTCTTCGAATTCTTCTAATATAGAAGTCGCCTTCTCAACACGTAATCGCAACTGTGAGACAATATCTTTGTCAACCTCTATTCCCGTATTATGGTCGTCTTGAATTGGAGTGAGAAATTTAATAAAATCAGTCAACTTTCTCTTAACTGAACCTCGCTTGCGAATTAAAACCCTCAAATCAGCATCCATTGTAAGTTACACACACGTAAACACCGTGAATTTACAATCGTTAATATTTCGTAAAGAAATCTCAATATTGTTTTATAACAATTTTGATCTTGTAAATGATTCAAACTCTCTCATATAATTAGAAAAATATCCTGCTTAGCAGTATCCGACTTCAAACAGTCAATCGTATAGCAAATTAACTAACTCAAATTACTTCACTCGTTATAGTAATTTACTAAATCAAATTTCCTTTCAAATCAAATCAATGCAAATTGAAACAATCTAAAACTCAGATAAAGGAAGGAAAAATTGGAAAGGACTCACTTTGTTTCAATCTTTGTAGTTCGTATGACGTGGTACCAGCGTCTCTCAACGTAAACGGCAGAAAAATGGCTTCCGTTGTGGAATCTCTCCTTCACACACAATGATCACAAATATCGGGCTCGAAGGACCATGAAGAAATTGTTTTTTATAACGCCGGTTTTCCCTCGACGTAGTGGTATCAATTTGTGAGTTTGAGGTGAATAAAATGCCAAATTACTATCCAATTTACTATATTACATCAACTACAAGACTCGTAGAATCGTCTAATCTGAATCAAATTTACATGACATGTTTTATCTGTTCCGTACTGCCGTAGTGCCGTAGATCCAGGGAGTGTTCTTCGTCTCGCTTGCCCTACGTACTATTGGGTCAGGGTTCGGCGGGGTTGCCGGGCTGAACAACAATTCTTCAGCTTGTTTTTTAGAGCTCAATTCAATTACATATGTTGTAGAATTTGGAAAAAAATTCAAAATGGCGGAAAACCTGCAAAGTTGGAATTTTTTTTCTTGGTTGCCAATTTGGAAAGGGTAATCTCAATGTACTCGATTTTCTAAGATTTTCCGTGAAAAAATTGTTACAAAATTCGAACTCGATTTTTTTTACATATCTTCAGTGAAAAAAATCTCGCCCAAAGGTTCTAGAATTTTTTATGGTTGAACTATCTCTAATTCTGAATACTTGGGTGGAAAAAATATCCATTGGTTTCCTTTGTGAATACTTGGGTGAAAAAAATATCCATTGGTTTCCTTTGTGTAGCCTTCCAAGTTTCAAAAATTAAGCTCGGAGAACTTTCATAATTTTTATTCAAAAAACTGGAAGCCGTACGAAGGCCAAAATTGTGCTAATGGGTTGTCAGAATGACCCGGACGAAAATATGAATTTATAAACCAGAAAAATTTTTTTCTAAAAACTTTGGTGGGAATCGAACTCTCCACTTTCGATTAACTGCCGTCGCTTTGGTAACGGAAATTTATAAGATTAAAATAAACCCAATTCATACTCGTACAGGGTTCGAATCCTACCAAAGTTTTTTTGAAAAAATTTTTTTCGGTTTATAAATTCATATTTCCGTCCGGGTCATTCTGGCAGCCCATTAGCACAATTTTGGCCTTGGTACGGCTTCCAGTTTTTTGAATAAAAATTATGAAAGTTCTCTGAGCTTGATCTTTGGAACTTGGAAGGCTACACAAAGAAAACCAATGGATATTATTTCATTCTGTTTTCACCACAGTATTCATAATGAAAGATTGTTTAACCATGAAAAATTTCAACACTTTCGGCCGAAATTTTTATCTCACTGAAGACATGTAAAAAAAAGTTGAGTTCGAATTTTGAAAAAATGTTTCCATGGAAAATCTTAGAAAATTCAGTACGTTGAAATAGTGCTTTCCAAGTTGGCAATCGAGAAAAAAAAATCCAACTTTGCAGGTTTTCCGCCATTTTGATTTTTTTTTTTAATTCTACACCACCAATTGAATTGAGCCCCAAAATAAACTACGATGTGACCAGGAACCATTATTTCAAATGTCATGCATAACTCACCACAGTCGTCAGAATATTGCTCTCACAGTTGACATTAAACACCCTGTATCTCGCTTATGCGTCGAAAACGGGGTATATGTCATAAGTCAAAAATGACTTCCTCGGTGTCGTCTACACGGCTGTATATGTTTGTCCAGTTTATGGTGAAACACCCTGTTTGTAATTTCGCCATGATATCTGTATTTTTAGGCGGGAATAGTTTCAAATGATAAAGTTCGACTCATTGATGGAAAAACTGTCACAATTAAGATCGTTAATGAACAAAATTCGATTATTGGTTACGCAAATTTAGTTTTCCTGGTAATATCACAACTGCGTTTTCGATCGGGATGAAATTTTGCATTCAGATGAGGGGTGACGTATCCAATCTACTGCCAATTGCGATTTCTGCCAACAACCATCAGAACCTATCGAACAAAACGGTACATAATAATGTCTTCTTGTATAGACCCCTTATTATTCGAATGGAACACGGTAGGTGCCATACCATTGCATTTTTATCCAGAGAGAGGAAGGTGGAAGTCCCCCACTAAAAAAGGTAGGTGCCCACCTACACGGAATACTCCCTGGCGGAGTCGTAAACAAAAAATCGGTTGTTGTCCAAGCAAAACAGTCCTCTTATGTATGCAGGCACCTTTCCGAAATTGAACAATTTCCTGTGCGTTCAAGCCATGAATATGCGATGAGGTCTTTTCGTGCTCTTTGGAAACACTATCCTAACGGGTCCTATCGGTTCGCGGAGATGGGTTTTCCGGAGGAGCGAAGATATATGGTAATTGCTTTGGAGAGGTTTCAGCCACAATCGGAATTAATATGGGGTTACACCAATTCATAGCAGATCCTATTACTTTTGCGGGGTTTCTCATTGAATATAGGTACTCGATAGATATGCTATAGGAGATAAACGTGACGTGAAATTCATAGTAATTTTTCTCGAAAGTGGGGAAATCCACGTTAGTCAATCTGTTACTGGACACTGTATCCATTAGAGGGACTTCTCTTGGAGCAAACTCGAATTAACTTGCCGTGCTGCGTCGATCACTCCTATTCGACATGGAATCTTGATGTTATCATCAAATATATCTTCTTGAAGAGTGAAATTGTCTCTTCTGGAAATAGAATGAATTTTGCTGAATTCAACAGGATTGGTACAAACCATCGCAAGTAGATCTCAAAAATTATTACCCTGAAAGAAATTTGGTATAAATGTTTCTTGAATGTTTCAAAATCACATTCTGTGAAGCTTTCCTTTAGCAGACCTTCTGAGGGTTGTTTTCATCCTTATTGGATGGAACATGACTTCTGACTCAAAAATGATTAACCTGAATCAAATTTGGTAAAAGTTGCAAGAATGCAATTCCTAGAGGTTTAGCATTTGCTGGACTTCTAAGGGTAGTTTGCACCATTATTAACAAAATTGAAACGAAACAAAGACACTCTCTAATATGATAATCCTGAATGAAATCTGGCAGAAACATTTCTGGAGAATCCTATTCCGAGAGGTATTTCATTTGCAGGATTTTTGAGGGTAGTTTTCGCCCTTATGTACTATATTGGAACAAAACATCGAAAATCGGACTCAAAAATTATCAACCTGAATTATGTTTGGTTGAAATGATGCGTGGGTTCTCTGAAACATTATTACCTATATCACTAATTGAATTGCTCTACAAACGAACTAGTTGCACTCACCGGATGTCTTTCATTGTTTGCAAATTTTATAAGATATTGCATTTCATTCCTTCGACATTTCAAAAACAAATATACAAAGCTGTTCGAGGAACACTCTCACTACTACAAGATATGAAATTGTTAATTATTTTTCATGAGAAATCCCCCTAACTTGATGAATTACACCCCTCGCCTGACGGCTCGGACTGCAAAATTCATCTGCGTGTGTTATGACTTACATTACCACTCATAGAACAATATACCATTAATTTACTCGAGGAATAGTATATTTCATTACTAGTCCAGAAAGTAAGCTTTTTCCGTGTGCGCGCGATGTGTTTCCGTGTGAGGCGGAGCCGAACACGGGAACTCGTGCAAGCACTGAAAAAGCCTTTCTGGACGTGTAATGAACGATATTTTTCATTACACCTCTCTGAAAACAAAATCACGGGAGAAATTTCAGAAAGCATTAAATGCTTTCTGCTGAAAATTTCGACATCGTGAAACAAAAATTATCCAAAACACTGACATCTTCTGTCACGCAATCGTTGCTCTGTGTCTCAGCATAGGATGCATCTATGCCTCAGCGCACCGTAAAACTTTTTGCGGTGCGGCCGCACGGAAAAGAGTCATTTTCGATGTTCTAAATCTACATGTTATGATAGGATTTTCAGTGCGGTGTAATGAAAATGATATTTCCTTACACTTGTCAGTGTTCTACATAATGCATATTCGAACTTTACTCATGATTTCTTCAGCAATGATTCTATAATGAAGCAGTATTCACTGTCTCAACCAGCTCTGGATAAGTCCAAGAAATGGAAAACTCATCATCACTTTTTATTTTTCACTGTTTTGTCGTCGAAAACACCAGCAATTAAATTATTATTCGTCAAGCTTGACAATTCAACATCAAAATGTTTCCATAGTAACGCCACCAATGTCATTCCGAACTTCAAAGCTTCATTTATTTATGAATGAAATAATTCGCGATTTTTTTCAAAATTGATTGAAATCTGTCGAATTTCAATTTATCATTTTATTTCCTTTGTTTTAATAGTAGATACGGTGTTGCCTGGGACGCCATACTTCAGAGCTACATCATTCTTTCGTGCACCACTTTCCACTTCATTTGAAAGTATATATTTTTCATCAAGAAATAAAGTTTTCAGAGTATGTACGTTTTGACGACATATTGTTAGCGATATTGTCGTAAAACCTCACAATTTACAACTGCAAAACAGAACTGATTTCACGGCATGCGGTTGAGCTATGAAACGATTTGTTAAAAACACACGTAAATGAGGGATTCCTCCAAAAAAATCGACATAGCGAATGTGCCGCCAAATATTTCGTTCGAGGTATCAAGATATTCGAGTTATAGTTAGACTTATCGAATAAAAATTACACTAATTTTCAATCTTGGCGCTGTTGCCAACCAATTTGATTCGAGTTCAACTGTATATTAAAAAATGAAACGATTGTCGGGAATGTGGACTGTATCGCTACTAATGAAAAACTATGCCAACGTTTCGAAGACTTTTATCCTTATATATCAGTAACTAAAAAAACTGGATGAGAATTTCGTATCAAAGTTATA
Source organism: Adalia bipunctata (assembly GCA_910592335.1). Classification (NCBI taxonomy): domain Eukaryota; kingdom Metazoa; phylum Arthropoda; class Insecta; order Coleoptera; family Coccinellidae; genus Adalia; species Adalia bipunctata. The sequence goes on from OU342951.1 coordinate 27,657,329, forward strand.
TAAATGTTTATGAATATGTCAAAAATTTTTGGGTTCGAATCGAGGAATCATTTTCAACAGATTTCTAATTGAAATGATTAACTGGACAAGCTTTGTTATACGTATAAGTATTCTGCTATCAACCATCGAATATTATAATTATCTGAAGTTTACAGATTATCATAGACAAGCAGGCCGTCCCAGCTTCGTCCGGGTAGAAATTTATTTCACGCGGCGGTTTCATCTTCAACACTTCAACCTGCCATATCTTTTGATGTACCTACTCGTTGCAATTCAGCAATTGTATGATGTGAAGGGCAATTTCGTTCTAAATCGAATACTGGGGATAAATAACGTATTAGGTTGGATAAGGATCAATACCCAATTCATGAAAACACACTCCCAAATAGTGCATAATTTTGAAAAACATCTGATAACCATAGACAGGTAATAGCAAGTCAATCTTGAGGGATAGATATATGCTATCGCGGACTCTTTTGTAGAACTATTTAAGAGGTACATTTCCATCATTCATTGTATCCATGTAAGTCTTACGGTTTTTGCAGCGCACGTGAAAATAGCTGATTATGGCTGATTTTTTTGTAATTATTGAATAATAGTAGGTATCCTTAATTTTTTCGGGTGAAAAGTATAGCCTATGTCACTCAGGGATAATGTTTTTTTCTAAGGGTGAAAGAATTTCTGAAATCGGTTCAGTTGTTTTTGAGCCTTTTCGTATCAAACACACAAAAATACAAATCTTTCCTCTTTATAATATTATACAGAGTGTAACAGCCAAATGGAATAAATTCGGTAACGAATAAATGAGGGGGTGTTAGGAATAACGGACACGTCGATTTGTAATTTTAAATGTGCATATTTTTCAAGGAAATAAAATTATATAGGGTGTTCCATGCGACCGTGACCAATACCAACTTTCTTATTTCAAATGCAACCCCCTGTATATTATTTATTTTTTGGATTCTTCAGACAATTCTAGACATAATTCATGTACATTGTCCTATACCTATCTTCAACTTTTTCGGAAATATTAAGTGTTTTCATATTTTTTACAAAAATCAACATTTTAAATGAAAATTATTTCATTTCACAAATTCGATACATTACACTCAATACTTATTTCCCATTTACCTCTTGATATGAAGAAAGTAAGCAAAAACGCCTGAAATGTTGAGTGGAAGACAATTTTACACCAGATTAGCATGTTGCCAAGACGTTCGCGGCGAGCATTTTGAACATTTCCTACATTGACATTAATGTTTTTTTTTTGTTTTTCTTTCAATAATTAAGAAATAATCAGTTTACTTATGAGGTTTTAAGTGTAATGCACCGAATTTGTGAAATAAAATACATAATTCATATTTAAAATGTTGATTTTTGCAATAAATCTGAAAACACTTAATACTCCCGAAATAGTTAAAGATAAGTATAGGACATTGTGCATGAATTGTGTCTAGAATTTCCAGAAAATAAATAATATACAGGGGGTTGCATTTCAAATAAGAAAGTTGGTATTGGCCACGATCACATGGAACACCCTATATAATATTATTTTCTTGAAAAATATGCGCATTTAAAATTACAAATCAACGTGTCCGAGCGTTTTTCCCAACACGCCCTCATTTATTCGTTATCGAATTTATTCCATTTGGCTGTTACACTCTGTATTATCATAGATAGACACCTGGCTGATTCGTCGTGTGAAAATGAAACTTTTGTTGATTTTCATAGTTTTATATGAAATTTATATATCATGTTATATATTTTTTAAAAGTAAAAAAGAAGAAATTCTATCTGTCACAGATTTGTATGGGTTACAATAAAAAAACCCAAGTTTGTATTATAACTTCAAATATAATTGTAATAAAAAAAAATTGATTACGCTAATGAATTCTACTGAAGAAAGTGCCTGTATAATGTTTTCGTTTCATGTTTGACTTAGAAGGTTGCGGTTTTCACCAAAATAGTTATCTCAAAAATCGAGCCTGAAAATGTGCCACTCATTTTGTTCTAGCTCATCGAGTTTCTGAGTTCCACTCACTAGACAACGAATTTGGGACACCCGGTACATTTAGAATAAAATTAACTTCGGATTTAATCGGAAGTGTCACGAACATGGGAATGATTACAAAGGCGGGGCCTGAGAAGTTCGTAATGTGCATTTGTCGAGATTTCTTCAAGCATCTAATAGGCTAAGTTACATGAAGTACCCTGCGCATATGGCAAATAAAGATCCTCCATGCGTAATAGTTCTTTGTACATTCAAACTTTCATCCCTCTTGGAAGGGATCCGTTTATTCCGAAATAATGATCCAAGTTTCGGTTCATACCCATTCTGCGTCCGGGATTTCTATCGAATCTTCGGAAAAAGTATTCAGGAGGAAATTGGAAACGAGATTACAAACGATCCTGGAAGACAGACCCCTATAGTCGTCACTTTCTATTGTGGAAAGTTCCAATGAAAGATGGTAATTTAATTTTCATACTTTCCGTTGAACGTGGACGGGGGGTATGAAATTGATTGGAGAAAAGACGGATTAGATTTCCCACAAGACTGGTCTTCCCCTTGGACAGCTTTGAACTTTAGTCGATCATTTTTACTGGGATGTTTCACAAGTTCGAGGTGAAAAGAAGAATTGTGGAAATGCGAGATGTTTCTCGGAACTGATCAAAGGGTGTTTTACACCGAGAAACTTCCAGCTCAGAAAACTCCTGTGACGATGTTGAGAACATTCTGGTTCCACAACTTGCAGGGAGAAATCCGACAAGCCTCATGTTTTAAGAATAGTAATTTACGTAACAAGTCCGGAAAATAGGGTTTTTTTGGACGTGAGTCTAAAATAGTAATTTACGTAACAAGTCCGGAAAATAGGGGTTTTTTGACGAATAGACAAGATTCTAGGACGAGCCGGAGGCGAGTCCTGGAAGTCCGAGTCCAAAAAAACTATTTTCGGGCGTGTTGCGTACAATATTTTTTCGCCAACCGTGTAGAATTACAACTCAATGAGACGACATATTTCTTTATTATACATTTTGATTTTTTCCGGCCTAGTCTGGAAAGTATGTACTTTCCGGACTAGGCCGGGAAATGCTACTTTCTCAAAGAAAAAGCGACTGGGTAGTGGGTACATCCCGGACGGTTGCCGAAAAAATTATATTGAATATCTTGTAATAATTTCTTTAGCCCTGAAGAAAAAAATGATTGAGTTTTCGAAAAGTTGGTAAAAAGATGATTGAATCCAACATAGAGAGATGTCTTGATTTCTGTTAATTCAAAATTCCATGGAGGTTCACGATATTTCATTTCTCTAATAACAGAACCGGGATCATGGTCGGTTTATTTGACAGCTGTTGTCAACATTTTATCGACTCCTGACATATTTTTTTCGATGGATTCTTGAATACAAATATACCATATATTATGTAATATAGATCTAAAGGGTTTTCCAATAAGAGGTGTTATTGTGAATAGCCCGCTATTTCGGTAGATGTCACTCATGAAGCTGTCATTTTTTTGACATATGGCAAGTAGAAACTAAGCCATTTATAAAAATTGAACGATACACGCTTCAACAACGCATTGAAATTATTAAAATTCACTACAAAATTGGTGAGAATTTGGCAGAGACGGTTCGAAAAACATTTTTGTAGAACCGTAATACAGAAATTGGGACACATTAGTGATGTGAAGAATGAAATCCGTGCACGTCGCTCAAGAACAGCCGAGAATATTGCTGCTGTAGCCGAAACTGTTGAAGAAAACCCAGGTTTGTCCATTCCTCGTCGTTCTTTGGAATCAGAGATGATTAATGACTTTTATGGCCGGATATTGATATGGACAACGTTTACTTTCAACAACATGGCGCTACGTGCTACAGCAACAAAACCATTGATCTTTTGAGGGAAAAGTTTCCGGACCGTGTTATCTCTCGAAGAGGTGATCAGAATCGGCCACCTAAATCTTGTGATTTAACACCTAGCGACTTCTTCCTTTGGGCCTTGGTCTACGACAAGAGCCCAGCGTTGATCCAAGACCTCAAAGATGGAATTCGTGAGGCTATCGAGGACATAGTGATTTGATTATGGAAAATTTCATGAAAAAGATATGGTCCTGTAGTTGTTGTCGTGGTGGTCATTTGGCTGATGTCATTTTCTAATATTATCGGCATACCTTCCTCTTCATGAAATAAACATCTGATCATTCATCTAATAGGGATGTTGACTATTTTTTCGAAATGATTATAATTTGTAGATAAGCTCTATCTATACGAACACGAAAAAAATATTTTCATGGAAAAAATATAGCAAATACCAATAAAAAATGCGTAAATAAAAATATTTTTCAAAATTCATGCTGAAACGAAGTGATTATGATGACGTAACTATACGGTAAACCGACTTCGCCGTCTGTCAGAGCGAACTGATCTCGTGTGATTTCTTGCGAACAGATCGTTTTCGTAATAACAAATAATCGTAAAATAGCTGGTGCTACGTTTTACTCTCTTCTGTTCTTCGTAAGTTCGTACTCGTGATGACACATAAGATACAATAAGGTTATAGGTTAGCTTGTTTACAGACAGGTCATATCTATGGAGTATGGAAACATGAAAATCCCGCTGTTCCTCCAACTCGAGATGTTTATCCACTTTTTGATCTGGTAATAGCATTCCATGTTACTATAAGTTCTTTGGATTTTATGCATGAATGTATATTAATGTATGCGCCCAAATTCTTAAATTTAAAAGCATAAACATATCAGATCACCATCAAAATTTTGAAAGACAAAAGTTATGGTCTAATTCTATTGACAATTTTCGAAACAATATTAGAAACATTCTGTGATGGTCTTACGGGTCGTTTATACTGGCCCGTAACTTAAACTTTTCCTTTACCCTAAGAGATAGAAATTTCATGCTATGGCTCATACTCGAACTTTAACTTATTCCCTTAAGAGGGGCCTATACCGTTCTGACGTTCAGTTCAAAACGCGATTCGGGATTACTCACGATAGAGACTACCGATTTATATGGGGTTTTCACTGTTATTCAATTTGAAGAGTTATTCAAGTTGGAAAGTTCATAATTTTTTTTTTCGTCGAGTGAAAAAAAAAATAATTTTTTTTTTCCCTTCTTAGTGACTTTATATGCATAATTTAAACTTTCCAACCTAGACCATTTTTTTTTATGAATTCCCACGAAAAATTTAACACAAAAAGTTTTCTCCAATCGCTCAAAAACCGATTTCAGTAAAATTAAAATCAAACGATCGCAAAGTGCTGCCACCTAATCGACGAACTTGGCTATTTCCATCTTCTACTGATCGTTCCATCTATCTGGCAATACTGCACATTTTAGGTTGCACTTTGGGGTTTTCGGTAAATCCCAGTGGCAAATATTTATTGTTTTATTGTAGGGCGTCTGTTATCAGTGAAAAGTAAAAGTGTAAAAACATGTTCTTTATTACTTCTGTTGGACAGGCAAGCCGAAAGCAAATTCGTTCGGTCCCTACGTTTTTAGATCTTGTGACGAGAGACGAGGGTCGTGAATTTTCACTTGATTTTTTTTTCTTGTGATTGGAAGTGTTCTGTTATTTGTTTCAATTACTTTGAAGATGAGTAGGAAATTTAGTAATAAACGCAAAAATCTTTGCGCACATTTATTATGTGATGTTTATCCTACATAAAATTTTTTTACATGACAAGCTATGATGGGATCAGAAAATTCTCGAGATCTTCTAGAATTTCATACAATCCTTCCTCCTTCTTGAATTACCTTATCGTTTCAATTTTATAAAATGATATTTTCTGATCCATGATCTGAGTTCATGAAAAAACTCATTCAATTTCAAAAACTTTCCGAAATTCTTGATATCTATTATAGTCACTAACATCAAAAAAAGCTATTTCAAATGAATTACATATATCAAAAAAATATATGACTATAATCCAGTTCGAGTGCCTATTAGACCTTCCTGGAGAACTGGACATATTAGAAATCTGAGAATTGAGATCATATTGTTCGAAATTTTCTACTGAGCTAAAATATTTTTGGAGCATGAGCGCTCTTGGTTATACAACAAGTGAAAAAAATAGATTTGTTGAAAAGATTTTTTTTAAATTTTTTCCTTTGTTAAGTATTCAATTCTGAATAAGTACATTTCTGTTGAAACCATAGTTTTCAAAATATCGAGAAAAAACCTGAATAAAAGTAAAATACTCAAATACTCGTAGTCAGTATAATGTTCATTTTTCTTATTCTCAATATCCTCAACGTAAACAGTCCTCATAACATCAGAGTAGAAGAATGTGGAAAGGCCATGCATCTTGTGAAGTTCAGAATAATCATCACAGGGTGTTTCAAATTTTGTGTCGAAAACTATGATCGAAAATTGGCCATAACTTATATTTTTCAAATTAGAACCATATTCTTTATGATTGCGTTGGATTCTGCAAAGAAAAATTATGATTTTACTCCAATAAAAAAAATGAAAAAAACTTAGAGAACTATCATTTTTTTCGCACGATTAAACGCAATCATAAAAAATAGAGTATGTATATACAATTCCTCTGATACAGCATCTCATACAAAAAACAAATTTAAATTCATAAAAAAAATTAGTTTAGGTTTTGAGTCTCAATCAAATTTTTTTTTACTGTAGATGTGGATGATTTTTTCCGAATCTAACTTACAACCAAAACAGAAATTCGCAATAAATTCGTACAACCAAGAAGGGTGTACGAATTTATTGGGGGCCCATCCCAACTATTTATTTCTATCTGACAAAACGTCTACGTCCTATGAATTTACAGTGTTGTCAGCAGTTTCGTGAATAATTCCACTTCATTCGTGAATATACGAGGGCATTCGACAACTTCCGCCCTCCCCTAGGTAAAGGCTGTACGTAACAGAAATCTCGCATGTGGAAGACAAGGGCGGTAAATACGAGGAATGTCTGAGATATCTTCGGACGTACTGAAAATCGACGATTTCTTAGGGGAGGTGAGGGGTTAGAAGAAGGCTGACTTTGACGGACGCTAAGAAAGCTGGGCACTATAAACCCCTCTTAAATGCCGGCCATACACGAAGCGTTTTTATGAGACTTTCGAGCTACAAGCTTTGCCTGAAAGCTTGTATAAAGTCTCCGTGTGTGTCCGACCAGGCTACCGAAGCTACCGAAGCGTTTCGAGCCTCTACGTTCCTGGTCGCACGAGTCCGGAGAAGCCTAGTCGGTGGTCGCCGGTACTTTCGGGGTGCTATCAGTTATCAGTCGATACCTGTTTTTTCTATCACACCTCCGTCCGAAATTCTTCCATTGGTTCCAGTATGTATATATACAAATTATATAGCACTAGCAACAGTTTTCTTATCCATTTGAAACATCGAGAAAGACTGAACTGAATGCCAGTGAATGCTAAACTCGAAGCCGGCTACCGAAGCTAGCTTGGTAGCTGGCATGGTCGCTACGTCGGTGGTAGATTTTACGATGCTCAAAAGCCCGGTTTGAAGCTTGCAAAGGCTAGCGACTAGATCAGGTAGAAAAAAGCTTGAAACGGTCGCTTCGTCAGTGGCCTACAAAAGAGAACAAATTTTAAGGGCATAAGTTACGGGCCAGTATAAACGACCCTTTAGGGTAAATAACTGTTATTAGCAAGGCACACACGAAAGGGAAATCTGTAAGATCTGATCCGCAGTCCAGATCTGTAACAGATCTGGACTGCGGATCGGATGACCCTCTGTCGCGGATCAATCATATATCTCATTGATCCGCGACAGACCAGATCGGCGAGAGCGATCCGATCCGCAGTCCAGACCTGTAACAGATCTGGACTGCGGATCAGATCTCACAGATTTCCCTTTCGTGTGTACCTTGCTATTTATTAGGACAAACGCAACATTTCGAACAAAAAGTCATGACTGTTTTTCAAAATGACGTATAGAGGAGAAAACGGTGCATCAGTTTTCGTTACTTCCGCTTCGAGGCCATGAAACGAGTCTACAAAAAAAATCTCCGTCGCCAAAGCGATTATTCAGTGCCCTAGTTAACAATACGCAGTCGAAATACGATGTTTTCTTGTCCGGGACTCCAGAGAGCTATGTACTAAACAGCAACAACATCGTGATATTTCACTGCCGGCGTTCTCGAGGCACACGTCATGAAATATGCAGAAGATAACGTACATGGAGCAGATGACGTGTATTTTTTTTCCACAAGCTTCAGACCTTAGCGCGTTCTTTTGGGAAGAAAACAGAGAACCCACCAGCATCTTTTTCATTATTAGAATAGAAATTTGGATTTGAAAGAGATATAATTGATCCATTCAGAGTCCAATCAGTCCATTTTTTTCCGTTTTCATTTTATAACGTCATCGTTAAGAGAAAACAAGTTATGCTCAAACATGTTTTTTTTATTATATTCCAGTGAATTGAAAAGTTATGTCTGGCGCTTCGGGGATAATAGCTCCTCTAACCAATATGTATCATCCATTTATGTAAAAAATAACAAGATTCTACGAAAATAATAAAAATATTGATACAGGCTAAACTTCCAAAGGGCTCCCTCGTCAAGTTTTAAAAACCGGACTTAGGTTGATTGTACTCTGACTGGTTAGATTAACCCTCTGGTCACTATAGATAACCCTAGGGTAACCCGCAATTGAGAAACTTCAGGTGAAACAAATATTTTTCCCATGATTCCTAGGTGGATAAGCCGGCATTCATTCGAACATGCAGCTGATGATTTAAAGTCGGATAAGATAAATTCTTCCAATGAAATCTTCGCCTCTGAACGCTTCCTTATCTTATCGTTGAATCGAGACCCAGAACAATAAATGGGCAATGGCATCATTGCAATTCTTTTTCACCCTTGAGAGAAAGAAGCTACAGATAACATCATTTAGAGATTTTTTTTCAGCTTCAGATTCAGCACAGCTGGAATTCTATATTCTTCTACATTGTCGCATTCCTCCATTTCCACAATTTATCACAATGCAAGATGATGGCATGGTTGAAATTGAAAATTCCGAAAGCAAAAGAAACTACCCTAAAACACGTAACTGACAGCAGGAGATAAATTAGGCATAATAAAAGTTCTGTCAAATGCCATCTGTCAATTGTCATCTGTCAACTGTCATCATTTCCATGGATATGAGCTGTCACACAAAACAGAAATAAAAAAATAATATGTCAATTACTAATTATGGGCGATTTTGAATTCAGTTACTTCCGCAAATATATTTATTACCCAAACATAAATCAAAAACATTTCAGAAATATAGAGGAAAGATGAAAACTCACGATTGATGCTGATTGTCACAATCCGATTTACTTGACATTCCGGTAAAAATTCACTGTTTCACCAACTTGAGATCTCTACCTGCTTTTTGATCTGATAATAGCCTTGCATGTAAGTTCTATGCAAATTACACAATAATTGTATACATCGCCATCTAGTGGCGATAATATCAAATATAGTACCTTCACGACTACGCTACAGTGTCGAGATAAGAGCCATTAACCGTTGCGACACCTAGTGGCCTTATTCGAAAGGAGGAAAAGCATTTCCTACATAAGCAAACAGTAGCGACACCTAGAGGCCTTATACAAAAGGGGGAAAGGCATTTCCTACATAAGCAAATTTTTCATCGAATTTTTCAGAGTTTCAATGTATTTTATAATAACCAGGCCGTAGACGAATCTATAAATGAAGTTTCATAACAAACATTCCATCCGATCTCGAGTTATAAATGGTGTAACCAACAACTCTGTTTTATATAGAGGGTGTCCGGGGAATAACTGTACATACTCATACCAGAGATAGAGTTGGACTAGCTGATTACGAATTGACTATAAAAAATTAATTTCTGGATTTCCCTAGAAAGCTACAGGGTGATATTCCAGCTTCATGGAAATACTAAGACCATCATAAAATCCAAACTTATTGACGGATATTATTGAAACTTATGAGGTTATTGGCACATGCTAAGGTCTGTAACGTAGAAATCTTCAAATTTAAAGGGTGTTACTACATTAGGGGTAGGTACAAACGAAATGGGAGATTTCCCGCATAATAATAAGAAAAAAATAGTAGGTACGTTTTCGAGATACAGGGGTTGAAGTTTGATTTTTTCGAGTGTTTTCTCATACTGACCTAGTGAAAACATAGCTACCGAGGAGATAAATGATGGTGAATACTGAATATACCCAAATTTGTTACTGGTAGTGGATAAATTTGACGAACGGTTAGTTATCACACACTTCTCAATGCGGAAGTTCAATTCATCGTGCATTGACGAATTGAATTGTTTTTTTATTCGTTGTTTATAGTCTTGTTCCAACTATTGTTGGCGTATCATATTTCATTTCGGTTGATTATTATGTAGATCTGTAACTGGATCTGTTGGATGTATTTTAGATGAATAAATTTAAAACGAAGTCATCTAACTCAATCAATCTTTTCAGGTACGGGCGACCGGAAAGATGTATGCCTGCAAGAAATTAGAGAAGAAACGCATCAAAAAGAGAAAAGGAGAGGCTATGGTGCTAATTGAAAAACAAATTCTTCAAAGAATAAATTCCCGTTTCGTCGTGAATTTAGCCTATGCATATGAAACAAAAGACGCCCTTTGTCTAGTCCTAACTATCATGAACGGGGGAGATCTTAAGTTTCACATTTATAACATGGGCGGAGAATCTGGCCTTGATATACAGAGGGCGAGGTTCTACGCCGCTGAGGTGGTTTGTGGCTTGGATCACTTACACCAGCAGGTGAGTTCATACTTTTTCGATAATTTTAGTTCATTTACTAGTGGGTCAGTAGAACTTCATTTGGAGAGTATTTAAAAATATAAGATGTCTAAAAAAACATGGTAGGTATATGCACTCGTTAATTTTTGAATGCAATGACATTCGACCAAATCGAAAATATTAGAAATGATTCGTGGCGGCGCCGCAATCTCATACGAGGTCATTTCAGTGTATTTTCCGTTCTCGATTTGAATTTTTTTTATACGCATCTCTCGGGAAATAACTGAGCTTATAACGCCTTTTCAAGCGTCCCGAGATGAATTAAGTTGAAATCGGTTTGTGCGTGTCTTGAACTGCTGTAAGTTGTAACCAAAAGGAAATACATCTTGTGGTAGGGCATTCCATAGCCTTGCAGTTCGGTAAAGAAAAGCCTTTTGTTACACTGATGTCGTAGCTGTAGTAGTCCAGTCATATTAGTCAAAATAAGGTAAGAATCTCGGAATGAGAGATACCCAGCTGAATATTTGAATAAACGTTTATTTTGACACTCTAAAATATGTCTCAAAACCTACATATTGTAAGGTGTCCGCGTCTGTCAAAAAATAAGGTCAAAGGTCACAAAAATCGATTTTTTTTTGACGTTTTTTGCAAATATCTCGTATCCTATGGGGTTTACGGGATTTGTATTTATTATCAATATTATAGAAGATAAAATTCTCTACAACTTTTGCCTCAAAAGTTTTTTTATACGTTGAATCGTTTTTGAGATAGAGGGCAGTGAGCGCTGTCTTGTATAGAGTTTCGACCGTTTTCTTTATCAAGGAACCACTTTATAGTAACCATGGTTATTCGTAAGTTTAAATCGTATCTTGGTAACTACGTACGTACTATTTCAAGAATTATGGCTGATGTGTGTTTTATATGTAATAACTCTGATTCAAAAGATGCATTAGTTGAAGTAGTGCGCGGCTTAAAGACTTTGAGAAAGGCAAGTATCGAAAGAAATGATGGCCTCATTGATTGTCTAAAATCCGTAACCTCTGTAAAAGTGCATGAAAAATGCCGAAGTGTTTACATTAGCAAAAACTGTATTCAAGCTGCAAAACGGCGATTAGAAAAAGGGGAAAGCATTGCTTCTCCATCTGTACCCTGTAAAAGACGAAGTGAAGTGTTTGATTTTAAGACTCAATGTTAATTTTTGTGGTGAAACAGCTGATGAGGTCGTAGAGATAAAGAAAAAGGAAAAATACCGACGTAAAATAAAAAAAGTGAGTACTCTTGAATTCAAACAATCTGTGATCAAAAAAGCAGAAGAACGTGGTCATGATTTCGGAGAAATAGTAAAAAATCGTATACTTTTCCATTATGATTTGGTTGCTGCTGAAGCTAAATATCATGCAACTTGCTTCACAAATTTTTCAAGTAAAACATCATCATCATCGCCTCATCAGAAACTTCGTCAAGATAATCAAGTAACTGAAGCTATGTTTGAAATTTTCAATTATATTGAAAATAATAACGATTCACAATATACACTAAAAGAGCTTAAAGATGTCTTGACAGGATATGTGCCAGATGATAAAACTATTATTACAAGATTGCAACAAAAATACTTGACGGATATTATAAATTATAATTACGAAGAAAGTAGGTGCTTTTACTATTATTTCTTTTCGTGATGCACACGCCAATATTCTATCGGAAGCTTGGTACGAAAATAAAAAATAGATCCCGAAGCAGAAAGGATGAGAATTGTTGAAGCTGCTGCTGCTATAATTAGAGAAGATATCCGATCATCCATAGTTGAAACCAAATCTTATCCACCTTCCAGTAAGATGTTGGATGATGTTAATGAAGAAATACCAAAAACGTTATTACATTTCGTAGAAGAAGTCATCGTCAAAAACAGGAAAGGAAACTGGAAAGGTTGATCATCTGAAGACAAAATGCACTTCAATAAGCCATGCAATAATGTCTGCCATACGGGAACGTTCTTTTTCATCACAACTAGTAGCTACTACTAAGTCTTTCTGTATTTCTTCACAGAAGATATGGATCTAAAAGGTTATTGGATATTTTATCTAGTTTGGGATTTGTAGCTTCATATAGTAAAACTGTACAGTATGAAGTTTCAGCTGTTTATCACCCACAGCCTCGTATTTTATCATCAGAATCAGGTGCACTTGTACAATACGTTGGAGATAATGCAGATATAAATGTCCATACTCTTGATGGTAACCATACTCTTCATGTTATGGGGATGATTAAGATAGTAACTCCGAAAAATGCTGTACTTTACGATGAACGTATAGAAAAATGCACAACTAAACCAAGTGCGAAAGAGTTGGCAGCCATATCCAATGTATCTCTTCAGGTTTACGAAAAACCTGTTGTACCTGGATACAGTAAACTTCAACGGAATAGTAAGTGTGATTAAATACATTGATACTTAATTAACAATAGATAAGTCATAAAAAAACATCAACTATAATGTACTTTTCGAAAAAAATTATAATTATTTATAATTATATATTTCTGAACATTTCATAAACTATTTGAGACATATTTTTGATCGGATCTACCGGTTGACCTTTAAAGATCCTCTATATAGTTTAACATTGCGCGCTCACAGCCCTCTATCTCAAAAACGATTCAACGTATAAAAAACAATTTCAGACAAAAGTTGTAGAGAATTTCATCTTCTATAATATTGATTCTGAATACAAATCCCGTAAACCCCATAGGAAACGAGATATTTGCAAAAAACGTCAGAAAAATCGATTTTTGTGACCTTTGACCTTATTTATTGACAGACGCGGGGACACCTTACAATATGTAGGTTTTGAGACATGTTTTAGGGTGTCATAATAAAGGTTTATACAAATAAACAGCTGGGTATCTCACATTCCGAGGTGAAACTACTAAGTACTAAGATGACTGGACTATAGATGTATGATGTATCAAAAGCTGATCTTCCAAGTTCAATTATGACATGATCACAGAATGACATTTTAATGTAATGAAAGTGTTTTCCTCAGAACTGAATCATAATGTCAAGAATATAAACACAAATTATTGCTTGAAAGAACTATCGACCATCAACACACCACGTTCACCAGAATATATTCAAATAAACTGCTCCACATGGGTTAAGGATATTGACTTAAATTGCAAAAAAATATAGTTAAAATAAGATTTTTGGAATGAAAATTCATATTAATATGATTTCAAGTTGCAAACTAATTTTAGCCTGTAGGTCTGCAGCGTATACAGGGCGGTTAAAAAAAATCGAGTAAAATAACGAAATTTTATTCCCAGAGAATTCAAGCATTTTAAGACTATCAATACAATGTATGGCCTCCACGGGCATCAATAACAGCTTGACATCTTCTTTGCATACTTCACACGAGGTTGTTGAACATTTCTTGAGGAATTTGGTTCCATAAACGGGGCAGAAGCTCTCTCAGATCATTAAAGGATTCTGGGGTAGGTTGATGATTATCTAATCTTCTTTGGAGCATATCCCATGTATGTTCTATGCAATTCAAATCTGGTGAGTGCGGAGGTATTGGTAAATGTGGAATACCAAGCTCCTCGCGCGCATTCTCAACTATGGCTGTACGGTGCGGTCTAGCGTTATCGTTTAGAAATTGAAAAGTTTCACCAATAGCAGCGTGAAAATTTGACACAACATTGTCAATGACATGCTCCCTATAGTGTTAGGCGGTCATATTTCCAGGACAAATGTGTAGATCTGTGCGCCCGTTGAAACATATCCCGGCCCATACCATAACACTACCCCCTCGGAATGGATGGACTTCTTGGACATAGCGACGATTACGTGGTATGCGTGGGATTGTCCATACCCTTATTCTTCGAGAATCTGAAAATCGTCCATATCTGGATTAATCACTGAAAAGGACACTACGCCATTAATCGTTCCAATTGATATGTTGCCTTGTCCATACCAGTCTTTGACGCTTACGGTCACGTGTTAATGGAACTCCTCTTAATGGACGTCTAGAACATAGATTCACCTCTATCAAACGTCGTATGATATACGTCTTATCATTTTCAGAAAACTCGTTTCAAATCGAAACCATTGATAAACTGATTTCATTTCAGAATAAGAACATTCATAAAGCATATGCAAAGAACCAAACCTCAGAAAAAAGGCGACCAGATTGTCGAAATGTCTCATACTGATTTTTATTGGATCGATTCAAGTTGTTCTAAATGATTTTAAAGCGATTTTCTCGAAGATTGCATACTTTTAAAAACGATTGAATACGATATCCCTAACTTTTGTGGAGCAGTATATGTGAAATAACTAATGAAAATCAGTCATAATTTGGAATAGCGCCGCCACCTGAAGTGGAATGAAGGAAACTCTTCTAATATTCTCAATTTTGGCGAAACAAAATCTAATCAGTGCATATAACATTGTTTTATACATCTTATTTAAATACAGGGTCCGGCAAAAAAACCTCCCTGATTTCAATAGGCATTTGGAAAAAGAATAAGAAACATATAGAACAATTACTTATATTTGTGAATAGCCTATATGATGCCATTTTACATCATTTAGTACACTTTACTTGGTCATCATTTCTTCAGATGAAGCCCACTTCCACCTATGTGGAACTGTTAACAAACAGAATTCACGCTACTAGGCTACAGAAAATCCTAGGGAACTGCACCAACAACCACTACACAGCCCAAAAGTCACAGTTTGGTGCGCAGTTGCGAAATTTGGTGTGTGGGGACCGTACTTTTTTGAAGAAGATGGACAAACAGTAACGGTCAATACCGATCGCTATTGTCACATGATAGAGACATTTCTCCGACCCAAGATAATGTCGAGGCCACACCGAGCGCTATGCTATGGACGCTACGGACGCTACGTATGTTTTGTTCGGACATAGCGGACATAGCGTACCAGTGTCGGTGTGGCCGGGTACATTTAAAATACCGATGGCTATATTTGAGATGCATCGCGAACATAGCGAACATAGCGTACGTAGCGCTCGGTGTGGCCGCGACATAAACCAGTTTGTTTTAGACCATCAGGAAGAAGAAGTTTGGTTCCAACAGGACGGAGCCACAGCTCACACTGCTCGGCGGTCCATGGAAATGTTAGAGAGTTGTTCCCTGGACGTCTTGTTTCTTTAAGAGGAGACATTTCCTGGCCCCCAAGCCCGACTTATCACCTTGTGATTTCTTTCTGTGGGGGTACCTAAAGGCTGAAGTGTACAAACATCGTCCCAGAACTCTGCAAGAACTAAAATTAGGCAGGAAGTGGCAGCCATTCCAAGGGAAGTTACACGAAGAACTATGGACAACTTCAGGGAAAGACTTCGTGAATGTCTTAACAATGGGGGATATCATTTATCAGACATAATTTTCAAAACCAAGTAAAGTGTACTAAGTGATGTAAAATGGCATCATATAGGCTATTCACAAATATAAGTAATTGTTCTATATGTTTCTTATTCTTTTTGCAAATGCCTATTGAAATCAGGGAGGTTTTTTTGCCGGACCCTGTACATATTACATATTGATAAGACAAAACGACAAATTCAACTTGATAAGGTCTAAACCGATGATGTACGTTTCAAGAAGATTCAGTTTTAATGTTGTTATATTATGTTAATCCGGTATTATCGAGCAAAAACTAAAGGGGTCCTATTTTTAAGCTAGCCTGCAGATGTCGGTACTGATCAGATTTTATTACGAACCTAATGGAGTGACCGCATATCGATATTTACAATCACTTCAAATTTATAAGGTGTTCATCACGAATGTGTGAAAAGTTGCTGTTACTCTTTTCATGTCAAAAATATTTCGTTTTTCTGAAAATATTTTCCCAAGACCTTACATAATAATAGCTACTCATAGAATACGAATGCAATTTCATCAAAATATCAAGTTTTATAATTTTGAAATGGTAGTTTCAAGTTTCACTGAAATATACAAAAATATATTGGTTCTCTCATATGAAATAAAAAATTCCACGTAATAGTTTATTGTTTTATTAGGACAAAATTGTGGCGAGTTTGGCTACGTTCGGCCCGACAATTCCAGCCACAAAAAGTGAACATGAAATTTTTTGTATCCGCAAAAAGTTGAAATCAATTCAACCTATTGCATTACTTGTTGAGAATTTGTCGGGAAAAAAGAATTGTCGCGCGATTAGATTTTCCTACGGGGTGGCTATGCTAACTTAAAATAACGATTCTCATTGAAGATCAAAATAATAATTGTCGTCCATGAAGTTAAAAACTCACGCAAGATTATATAGAACATTTTTCACCTCGGATTTCGTGAAAGGACCCCGCACTTTTTATAGGTAAAGTGGCGACCGGTCAAATTTTCTGAAAGTTTGGTATGTTGTTGTACCCGACTCAGTGACCAAAAGTGTCAATGGGTCCAACCCAATCCTATGGCTAGTTTTCCAAATACGGGGTGTTAAAGTTGAAAATTGCCCAAATTTTCGGATTTATTCTTTGATTATTAAGAGTTGGATTGGATTTCTGTTGCATACACACGTTTACTACATGTTCTAGTAATGAAATTAGTGGATACGTATGATCAAAAATATTTATATTTATAGGGTGATTCACGAATACATGACGGTAGTTTTTTGCCAAAATTCACTTTTTCTACTGTGACGTCAAGAAGGCATATTTTTGAAATGTTCTTTTCGATTTAGTATTATGACGACCAAATATTGCACAGTGCATATTTTTTATACAGGGTGTTTCACAGAGAGAACCACTAGACAGAATAATTTTTTTTAGAATTAATTCGAAACCCTGTATTTTTGAATTGATTTTTGGGAAAAGTAATACCACAAACATATGTGTTTCTCTAATCTCCAAAATATTCATGGTGGTTTATTCATAGGAAGGTATTACATTTTGGGAAAAGTTCGAAAAACATGCAACTATTTTCTCACTATATATTGATTTCTACAACATCTCCAGAGGTATGAATTCTGAATCCGATACTATGACCAGTTTTCGAGATACAGGGCGTTGAAGTTGAGAATAATTGATTTCATCAGTTTTTTTTCCAATTGAAAAGGCGGATCGATTTTATGTTGTGCCCATGAGTTCAATATGAGTACAGATAAGATGCGTATGGAAAAGTTCAGCTAAAATATTTACTGTTACAGGGTGATTCACGAATAAATCACAATAGCTTTTGCAAATACTCGATAATTCTACAGTTTCGTCACAGAGAAATTATTCCATGAAGTTAATACCTAGTCGTTCACAATTTTCAGTCCCAAATACTTCATTATGATCACTTTTCATACAGGGTGAGCCATACAGGCAACCATACCAAAAATACTTATGCTATTGTGATTTATTCGTGAATCACCCTGTAACAGTAAATATTTTAGCTGAACCTTTCCATGCGCATCTTATATGTACTCATATTGAACTCATGGCTCAATATAAAATCGATCCGCCTTTCCAATTGGAAAAAAAAAACTGGTGAAATCATTTAATCTCAACTTCAACGCCCTGTATCTCGAAAACTGGTCATAGTATCGGATTCAGAATTCATAACTCTTGAGATGTTGTAGAAATCAATATATAGTGAGAAAATAGTTGCATTTGACCGAGGAAATTTTCGAATACAGGGTGTTCATGTTTTTCGAACTTTTCCCAAAATGTAATACCTTCCTATGAATAAACCACCATGAATATTTTGGAGATTAGAGAAACACATATGTTTGTGGTATTACTTTTCCCAAAAATCAATTCAAAAATACAGGGTTTCGAATTAATTCTAAAAAAAAATTATTCTGTCTTGTGGTTCTCTCTGTGAAACACCCTGTATAAAAAATATGCACTGTGCAATATTTATGGTCATAATACTAAATCGAAAAGAACATTTCAAAAATATGCCTTCTTGACGTCACAGTAGAAAAAGTGAATTTTGGCAAAAAACTACCGTCATGTATTCGTGAATCACCCTATAAATATAAATATTTTTGATCATACGTATCCACTAATTTCATAACTAGGAAATGTAGTAAACGTGTGTATGCAACAGAAATCCAATCCAACTCTTAATAATCAAAGAATAAATCCGAAAATTCGGGCAATTTTCAACTTTAACACCCCGTATTTGGAAAACTAGCCATAGGATTGGGTTGGACCCATTGACACTTTTGGTCACTGAGTCGGGTACAACAACATACCAAACTTTCAGAAAATTTGACCGGTCGCCACTTTACCTATAAAAAGTGCGGGGTCCTTTGTGGAAAATCCCAATTTTTGGCAACCATATATTGGAATAATAAGTTTTTTCTACTGCATTAATTGTTGAATATGTACTTGTCGTGAACGGAAAAAATTGTCACGCCCTGAGTTTTTTTTCTACGGGGCTTCGGTAACTTGACATGAAGTAAGCAGGGTCACTTCTTCAATCAAAAATCGAATATCGTCACAATGGTTATGAGTAATTGTCCAAGCCCATATAAAGTAGAAAACACACAAAAAATTCATTCCATTCAGCACATTTTACGCCTCTTCCCTGGGATTTCGTAATATTTATGGAAATTTAGCATTTTTGGCAACAGCGCATTCATTAATGACTTGTCACCCATAGCATTGATTGTCGAATACTTTTCGTGAATTTGTCGAGAAAGAGACACAGTACCTTTTTGAAAACTTCTCGGAATCAAAAACAAAAATTTATTTTATACATAGATACATATTTTTTAAATTCGGCTTTTTGGAAAGATTTAGCAATTCAAATAAAACTGGACGAGAACGTACCCGACATGGTTTTTTATGAGGATGTAAGCTCTTGTTGTTTTGTTCGATGATGTCTGCAAAATATCCGAATTTCGAATATGCTTCAATATCACTATCTTTCCCAAGTTGAGTTTGTGAGCAATAATACCTTATATACTATATTCGGCTCTGTTAAGAAGATATAGCCATTTGAAAAAAATAATTGGGCTAAACACGTGCCTGATACGGTTCTGTGATACGATTGCAAATAGCTCAAAGTTCATATTTCCCGAATGAAAATGAGTTAATACATTTGAGGAATACTCGAGTACCAACCTTATTGGAATGAAAATGTGAAAAATACGATATTTTTAACAAAACCGCTTTTGTCCGCAAGTGAAAATCCATATTTTTCCCACCAAAATAAGTTTCTTTTTCGATTTTCCTGAAGATTGGTTTGTAAACACTAATAACTTGTTTATATTTTCCTTGATATCCAAAAATGCATAAAGGTTTTTCATTCAATGTGTGATTTATCTCAAACTATTTTGTATTCAAAACATTAAACTTCTATGAATATTGAACAGAGCCTTTGATAAAGACTTGTTGATTTTTCGGATGAAATATACATATACAGTGCGCGTCAAAATTATGGAACAAATTCATTTTCTCAGAAGAAAAATATTTGGAACAAAATCCTGAAACAGGTCAATTTTGTTTCACTTTTATCAAATTTTGGCATTTTTGAGGGATTTTGTTGCACCCTGTGCCATCCCCATCAACCCTCTGAATTTTTTTAATAGAGAAAGTGGGTCATGTGGGACTTTTTTGGCAATATCTTCGTATCTTCTTTACAGGCCTACAGAAATTAAAAAAAAAAATTTTCTTTGAAAAATTAGTTACTTCAAAGAAGTTTTCAGTATGTGCACTTTGTCATGGCTCATTTATTTCGGGACGAGGGTACCTGATGAAGTTTGTCACCGAATGAAAGTCGACCATTACAGTTTGCTCGGTGACGAATTGACATTTGAATACTTGAAAGATTTAATGATGACAAATGACAACAGGAAGTTTTATTCAACCAGTTGGTAACAATGATGATTGCTTTTATGGGGAGCGAAAAAAGCTCCTTCAAGAAAAAACATGGGTTTATTTGAAAAAACTAATATTCACAACTAATGTTCAAATTGTTGTCCATTCGAGGATCTATACATGAATTGCATGATGTGATATAAATAAGAACTTTGGAAAACTAAATTGAATTTGACAAGTGAAAATAAATAAGATATGAAATTCTATGACCGCCTCAGTTTTGAAGGAAGAGAATCAGAGCCTGCTTGGATTTTGTTGAACGAAAAGTGTTTTTTCGAAATTTTCGATATACAGTGAACTCGGAAGTATATCATGATATACAGGGTTGGGATAAAGTTTGGCACCAAATTTATATCTTTAAAACGAAACGGGCGATATTTTTGAAATTTGGCAGCTGAGTGTAATGGACCACAATGCATCTGATGAGCATATTTTCATTAATGAGATACTTCGGTTTAACCGGAAATGACAAAAAAAAAATTATTTAAATGGGACACCCTGTATATTTCTGAAAGAGCACTTTGTTTCGGATCTGTCCATACCAGGTAAAAATTATCTGTAAAAAGAGGAATTGAGACAACGGATTCTTGATGAATGTGCATTAATACATGGAGAAGTCTTGAGAAAAGTTACTCAAGAATTTGTTAATAGACTGGCATATTGTCAGGAGGTGAATGGCAAGCACTTCGAACATTTAAAATGATTTTTTTTTTAATTATTTTCAATAAATTTTTTCTACTAGTAAAAGCCCTGTATTTCTTCTCTTTATAGATTTTCATGAAAAATACGTCATGAAAAGCAGAAAGAGTTATCTACTACGAAGTATTTCGTTTTATTTCTCACTATTGATACAAATAACAACGATTTATTTATTTGAATGGATTTTTTCTCAAATGTACAAAAAGACTGAATTTCTTCTTTTGACAGAGAATTTTTACATGGAACCCGATATGGACAGATCCGAAACAAAGTGCTCTTTCAGAATCTGCAGAAATATACAGGGTGTCCCATTTAAATAAAAAAAAATTTTGTCATTTCCGGTTAAACGGGAAGTATCTCATTAATGAAAATATGCTCATCAGATGCATTGTGGTCCATTACACTCAGCTGCCAAATTTAAAAATATCGCCCGTTTGGTTTTAAAGATATTAATTTGGTGCCAAACTTTATCTCAAGCCTGTATATTCTTGAAATCGTTGAAGAGAGATCAATTTAGAAATATCATAATCCATTATGGTTTCCATTTAAAAAAAAAAATTGTTATTGCTTCAAAATTTGAGCAGATACAAAAAATACAATAGCACTGCTGAAATACAGTGAAAAAAGTTCCCGAAAGATGTGTTCATTTCGAGAGCCATAATACCATAATACGGAAGTTATGGTTTATCGTCAATTATAATGATGGACTAAATACCAAAATCGCCCTGTAGCTTGAAAACTAGACGCCTTAGCAAATTGGGGTTTTCAGGAATTTATGTTTCTCGAAAATAGAGAACATGACATGTATCTTACTTTTTCTCTATCTTTTATAGTTAAGGAGTTGTAGACCCTGTACACCTAATATTTTTCCGCGGGTTCACGGGTCGTCTTTAGTGAGATCAACAACCACGTTTTTTTTTTGGAAGAAATAAATTTTTACTGATATAATTAATTTCATCTTCGACACCAGTTACTGTCAATACAACGGGCAATTCTTGAAAGGATTCTGTGCGGAAATTGCGAAAGCAGATGTTATGAGACGGAGAATTCCATGAGTTTTTTATTGCATAGCAAAGATTTTATCGTGCAATGAGTTTTCATATTGTTTTTATGATAACACTTCCAACTTCACTCAAGCAATTGAACATTGCAAAATCGACAAATCGTCATGTGGGACGTTGATTTTATCGCCCACTTTACCACAAATTCATTGATAAGCAAATGTTTCACTCAGAAAGATTGGGAGAATTCATTAGAATTCATCATGATGAATTAATCGAATTGTCTACACCTTTATGACGTTTATTTTCACACGGTTGAATTTGACATGACATTCTAAGGGATTTGTAAATTCTGCAGCTTTGGTGAATATTTATAATTTACGGATAAATCATTTGAAAAGATGAGCTAGTTTTTTTTTCTGCTGAAAACATTTTTTGAAAAGTTGTTTCGCCAGGTTGATATCAACTTAGCGACACATCTCATATTTTTTGAAATATAAGAGCGGCAAAATTTATTTTTTCACGGATAAATTACGGATAAAAAACGGCAAAATTTTGAGCTATTCCGAGTTTGATTCGCGAGTGTTTTTTTGCTTACTTTATGTACATGGTTTATTTATATAATTTTCAAGTAGGGCCTGCTTGTATTAGATTATATCAATAGTTGAAATATGTCAGTTCATTGTTGAGAACTACTACAGAGTAGATGGAGTTCGTAGAACAATTAATAAATTTATGAAGGAAGGGGGGCAACATTTTGAAAATTTATTGTAGGTAATAGCTAATATTAAATTACTGTCCAAAGTTTTTTTTTGTAAAGAAAATTGTTGTGATAGTTTTAAACTAAGTTTTTTTTCTCATTTAGTCATCATTCATTATCTGCTTTGTTTATTTGTCACATTTGCCGCAAATAAAGAACAGACTTGATATATCATTCTAGTGTACCTAATTATTATTGCATGTTTTGCATTGTGCTCGATCAAAAAAAATAAGTAAGAATGACAATTCCTAACATAGCCTACTTAAAAAAAGACGACCATACTAATGAATTTGACTGAGCCAAACCTGGCTTTGGTCGTGAAATTCTGTCAAATTCAGTGGTATGCTCGTCTATTTCAAAGTAGGCTATGTTAGGAATTGTCATTCTTACTTATTTTTATTGATCAAGCACTATGCAAAACAAGCAATAATAATAAGGTACACTAGAATGATTTTATCAAATGTCTGTTCTTTATTTGCGGCGAATGTGACAAATAAACAGAGCAGATAATTGATGATGACTAAATGCAGAAATTTTAGTTTGAAACTGACATATTCTTACTATTGACATAGCCTACTTGAAAATTGTTTAGACAAAGAAACCTGGCTTTAGTCGTGAAATTCGAATTTCATTCGATAACGGCAAAACTACTGATTTTATGTCATGAAATGTTCGGCACACTCTAACTAGTTTTTGACGAGCGATAGATCGGAATTACAAAATTATATGGTTACTATTTGAAAAAAATGAGATTTCATAGTTTTATTGAGGCTCACTTCGAATCCCTGTTTCAGGCACCCTGTATAATATTTTCCCATAATTTATACAGGAAGCAGTATCAGCGTACTCATTCCACTGTTGAAATTTTTATAATGAGAGATTTTGGAGATATAAACACTAATTTGTGACACTATTTTTGTCAACAAATTGGACAATCAGGCTATAACTCAACATACTTGAAATGGTTGCGCATATCATACATCGAATAAGTGCAGAATTAAACGAAGAATTCAAATATGTATAAATATACAGGAGGTAACATTTGAAATAACGAAGTTCACAATTCACATTCGTTTCCGGTAGGACCAGAAGTAGATTCCGCTTGAAAATATTTTGCAATTTAAGTTCATGTACTCCAGAACAAAAATGCAAAATCTTGAATTTGTATCAAAATTCCTTCCTCGACTAATGAATCACCCTGTATACAGGTGTCTAGCTAGGTCGACGTCAAACCGGAATCTGGTAACAGGCTAAATCATAATAGAATCAAAAAATGAAAAAAATCCTATATGAAGTAAAAAAACACAAAAAATCCATTCCTTCTTGTTTATTTTACGTCTTTTTCCGACTAAAACTAAAAGAAATGGATTTTTTGTGTTTTTTTTTACTTCATATAGACTTCGACGACTACTCGACAACTATTTATAACCATTTTCATGACATTTGGTCGATATTGAGAAAGTGGTTCTGCTAACTCAACGTTAAGTTAGCAAAGCCACCCCGTAGAAAAAAACCAAGGACGCGACAAATTTTTTTCTTTCACCACAAATTCTCGACAATTAATGCAATGGGTTTTATTGATTTCCTCGCAAGTGGCACTGCTAACTTTATAGACATAAATTCCTCAGTCCGAACCTGCTCCCTCGCCTGCTCCTCCGTAGATATCAACATCTCTTGTTTTTTGTCTTCTCATCTAACAAATTTGCAAAAAATTCTAGTGCTTCGAACAGATCATTTTGCCATATGCCGCTTTTTTATACATTTTTTAAATTGAACATTTCATATAAGAAATTTTCGGTAAAATGACTTATTTTGATGAGTTCTATCACCTGTCTTAAGAAAAGCCTCACCTTGAAATACACCCTGTATGTTTATCACCAAAAAGTGAGGAAAATAATAATGGGTGTCCCCATTTGCAAAGCACAATATTGATTTATCATGAATAATATGTTTCTCTTTAAAATCAAGTTTTTTTTTCAGGGAATTGTATATAGAGACTGTAAACCAGAAAACATTTTATTGGATGACGCAGGTCATGTGAGGATCTCAGATTTAGGTTTAGCTGTAGATATACCAGAAGGAGAGTCCGTTAGGGGTAGAGTAGGAACAGTAGGATATATGGGTGAGTGTTTTTGTTGATTCTAACATGGGTTGAAAGGTTTTTCCAGCAGATTATGAGAGGTTCATGAAAAATATCATTATCGGACAGTGTTCGTAAATTGAACATTCCTGACCAAAAGTCTATAACTAATTGCGGTATTGACGATAACACTTGCTGGGAGGCATAGATAAAAATTCAATGAGAAAGTCCATATAATATGGTAAGAATAGAAATATCCCTTTTCTGAGCTGCCAAAGTTCATGACGCATGCG
Source organism: Adalia bipunctata (assembly GCA_910592335.1). NCBI lineage: Eukaryota > Metazoa > Arthropoda > Insecta > Coleoptera > Coccinellidae > Adalia > Adalia bipunctata. The sequence goes on from OU342951.1 coordinate 27,682,749, forward strand.
TATAGCGCCAACGGACACTGGCTTTTAGTCGGAAAGAGGCCTTAACTTTCGTGTACAGGGTATCCCATTTTGGGCACTTTTACGGGATATCTCCATTCTCCGTTATTTTTAACGTTAGCGGGATGCGGTTTTCGCGACAGTGTGCTACTTTTTTGTGAAACTAAAGATGGCGCAATCAGTTTCTGCATAGCCCTCTTATTTTTTGCTATACAGGCTGGAAATGAAAAGTATCACTTTTTAATCACCCCGCGTATCTCAGTTGTGCTTAAACTTGGAGAAATGGTTGAAACGCATTCCTACAGATTTTTTTCCGTAGAATGCAGTGGCGTAGTCAGTTTTTCAATTAAACTTTCCGTTTTTGAGTTATTGAGCAAACATATGTTTTTTTAAATTGGACACCCTGTATATTATTTTTTATTCTTATTAGGCACAATATCAGCTTTTCAAAAACATATTATTTTATGCATTTATTTTCAAAACCAAGCTCAGAATTCAAGATTTTGTAATTCAATTGTCAATAACTGAGTAGTAGGCTATGACTGTTTATTAAAAACAAAAAATAAATGTCAAGATTTCGTTAGAAATCGAAAATAATGTTAACATCATATCTACATCACATGATCTAATACATATTTAACTTTTTCATTTGCAATTTTTTGAAAATTTAAATAATTTGAAAATAAATGCATAAAATAATATGTTTTTGAAAAGCTGAGATTGTGCTCAATAAGAATAAAAAATAATATAAAGGGTGTCCCATTTAAAAAAACATATGTTTGCTCAATAACTCAAAAACAGAAACTGTAATTGAAAAACTGACTACGCCACTGGATTCCACGGAAAAAAATCTATAGGAATGCGTTCCAACCATTTCTCCAAGTTCAAGCACAACTGAGATATTGGGGGTGATTAAAAAGTGATACTTTTCATTTCCAGTCTGTATAGCAAAAACTGAGAGGACTATGCAAAAACTGATTGCGCCATCTTTAGTTTCACAAAAAAGTAGCACACTGTCGCGAAAACCGCATCCCGCTAACGTTAAAAATAACGGAGAATGGAGATATCCCGTAAAAGTGCCCAAAATGGGATACCCTGTACTCATTAGCCACAAAATTCACATCCTTTATTTATATGTAATTCTATGAGGGGATATTTTTAACATAAAAACTGTCACCATATCATTTCATCCCTCAGCGTGGCAACCCCAATCACTTAAATTTGAATAGAGACGATGAGTCGTGAGATATGTTGTTGAAAAAGTCTTTTCTCTCCGTATTCAGAAGGAAAAGACAGTAAAATTTCAGTTGAGAATTGATAATCTGTTTCCAATTTCAAAGAGAGGGAAATATTTGTTCAGAAAAACAAGATGAATGTCCTGAATATTTCTATTTAACAAATTCTCAAATTGTGCCATTTGATTGTTGATACATACCTACAGGAGAATGTTTTCCGGAGAACTCGGGAATGAGAGATGGACATCCGAACCAAATTTAAACCATTTCATGGAAGTTGTCGGTGCTCGATTTGGCAATTTCATATATTAAACATTTCAGGACATGTTTGTCATCGAATTTAGCATCCTACCACCTTGTCCCATTGATATTTGTAATCATTTTGTGTCATAGATAAATTGAGAGGTGTTTCATTTTGGAAGCCGAATTCTACGAAACGAAAAATCAGATCTTGAAAACTATGTACACTGTCATATTCAGGAAGAAAAGTCCTTTTTAACGACATAATCAACAATCTTATCTATTCATAGCTAAGGGATTGGGTTGCAACGCAGAGAGATGAAATAGATGTTATTTTTTAAGAAGAAAATTGAGGAATCCGAGCATTACAAAATCATGATTCTACTAGCTCGGTCTGTTTCCATCTCAATACGACACCCTGCATTCTTGCACAGGCTTATTGCGGCCACTCACGAGGCTTTCTGGAAGCCGTCCTCGCAGCAGGACTTTTCAGGCACCCTGCCGAACTCCAGGCGTCCGCAAAATTTACCACCCAACAGGCATCCGAGCGGGAACCCTAGTCCGATTCGGGAGCCCGCTTCGGGTCTAGCATTCATTGGCATTCAGTTCCAAAACGCTTTGAACTTCTGGCATCGACGCCGGCACCCCGAAATGCCGAAGGGTAGTCCCGATCGGCCATACACGGGAACTCTTTCCGAGCATTCATGCGATGCTGGCTGCCCGAAAGACCCGTAAAAAATCCTCATGAGTAGCCTACATAACTAACTCATGTATTTGTGCTATCATATAAACTGATAAACATGTATCAATTCAGTCTTTGTTGAAAATAGCGCAGACTTAACACTAGGGTTTATCCAAATATCTAAATTGATTATTTAATCATGGTAATTATCATATTCGCCAAATCTATTTATGGCTTTTATCATATATGTATAATACCACTGGAGATGAAATTTTGCCGGCAAAATTTCTCGATTGTAAGATGAAAGTTTGTTGCTTTTCGGCAATTTCGCGAATGACATGACAAAAATGTCATGAGCGAAATTGCCGAGAAGCAACAAACTTGAATATTACAAGAGAGAAATTTTACCTGCTTAAATTTCATCTCGAGTGGTATTCGAAATGACTATTTCTCGAGAAAATGTGTCTGAAGATGGTCACATTGGGCTTGTATTGCGCTATTTGACAAATAAGTATTCATCATAGATCAACTAAACGTTGTTTGTTTTCTCTATGGTAATCATTCCCGAAGCTATCTATGAATTTGAGAAACGTCAAAAATTTTGTCGCTGAAAAACCAAGTTGTTGATTTTGCCCGTTACCATGTTTTATCGATGAGAAACAAGTGTTGCTAAGGAAAATTCCTCACTAAAAATGGAATGAGTGGAATAGTCGTAAGTAATATCATAAGTGCATCCAATTTTTCCGAAAAAAATCGAAAAAACACGTTGCTAAGTAATATTTTAACAAGAAGCATGAGTGCTGGTGGCAACAAAAATCCGAGTCGAAGACGAGGATTTTTGCACCTGCACGAATGCTTTTTGTTAAAAAAATATTACTTCGCATTGTGTTTTTTCGATTTTTTTCACAGGAAAAATTAGATGCCCGAATGATATTTGGCAAGACTATTTCATGAGTAACAGAATATTCTGAATGCATTATGTATATATTATTAATTTTCGTTGACAACAACTGTCAAGTTTTGCCGCGGGTAAACCCGAAAAAACTGCTGACAGCTGCTGCCATACAGTTTTTCCATCTACAAACCATTTGTGATTCAAAATTGCGCGTTTCTGATTGGTGGAAATTAAGACGAGGGAAATAGTCGTGAGTAATATCATGAGGGCATCCAATTTTTCCGAAAAAAATCGAAAAAACACGTTTCTAAGTAATATTTTAACAAGAAGCATGAGTGCTGGTGACAACAAAAATCCAAAACTGCACGAATGCTTTTTGTTAAAGAAATATAACTTTGCATTGTTTTTTTTTTCATTTTTTTCACAGGAAAACTTAGATGCCCGAATGGTATTTGACAAGACTATTTCATGAGTAACAGATTATTCTGGATGCATTATGTAATATGTATTATTAATTTTGGTTGACAACGACTGTCAAGTTTTGTCGCGGATAAACCCGAAAAAACTGCTGACAGCTACTGCCATAAAATTTTTCATTTCGTGATTCAAAATTGCGCGTTTCTGATTGGTGAAAATTAAGACGAGGGAAACAGTCGTAAGTAATATCATAAGGCCATCCAATTTTTCCAAAAAAAAATCGAAAAAACACGTTGCTAAGAAATATTTTAACAAGAAGCATGAGTGCCAGTGACAACAAAAATCCGAGTCGAAGACGAGGATTTTCGCACCTGTACGAATACTTTCTATAAAAAAATATTACTTTGCATTGTGTTTTTTCATTTTTTTTCACAGAAGAAATTAGATGCCCGAATGGTATTTGACTAGACATTTCATGAGTAACAGATTATTCTGGATGCATCTAAGTATGTATTATTAATTTTCGTTGACAACAACTGTCAATTTCTGCCGCGGGTAAACCCGAAAAAACTGCTGACAGCTGCTGCCTTACAGTTTTTTCATCGATAAACCATTTGTGATTCAAAATGGAGTGTTTCTGATTGGTTATATCGAAAAAACTGCATTAAATTCGCACAACCATACAGGGTGAGTCAGAGTTTTTGATTTGTACATGTTTTTTCTGTGTATTCTTGAGCCCAAAAAAACCCTTTTTTTCATATTCCATTTTTCCGAACTCGGCTAATTTAATTTGTTAAAAAAATATAGTAATTTGAAAGAAGAATTGTGCCAAATCTCTGCAATTGATGCAAAGTTCATATTTCTCGATTGAAAATGGGTTATTTCATTTAGGGAATACTCGAATACTAACCTTATTGGAATAAAAATGTTACAAATAATTTCCCAACAAAAATACTCAGTTTTGTCTGATTATAACTGAATTAAAAAACCATATTTGTCCCAGTTCCATCTTCGATTTTCCAAAAGATTAGAAAGGCCCACATACACCCATACATGGGCGCCCGCAGGGGTGGGGGGTGGCAGGGATGCCATGCCCCCCCCCCTGAGATTTTGATGGCCTTATCGTTTTTCAGCACAACACCCTCCATATTACAATAACTTTTATTTTGACCCCCCTGAAAAAAATTTTAGCCCCCCCTGAGAAAAATTTCTGCGGGTGCCCATGCACCCATATATTCGATATCAGAAAAGAATAGTTAATTAAAATATTTTTTATTCAACATCAAACCATTTACAATAAAAAACGTAACAGAGTAATATGTCTTTATGTGAACAAATAGATGAAATCACAGAAACTCCGGCTGGAAGCCTTCGCTTGTACGTGCATCATACCAAGAAAATTCGCCTCATATGATGAGTGAATAAAGTGAACTGAACATGGACCACACAATTCAACCCTAAAACAACTTTTTTTTTATTTTTTATTATAATTTTTTTTTTTTTTTATTTTTTCGTTTATTAGTATTTTTTTTTTATATTATTCCCAAATTCCATATATTCGAAACTATGTAGGTATTATATATACATGTTTTTTTTTTTTTTTCTACTCATCTACATCCCCACTTTTGATTAATAAAGTTGTGAAGTCCTTCCCTACCGTAGGAGATAATCCATTTTTTGCATTTCCCCCTGAACATACTGACATTATTTATACTCAAGATGTTAGCAGGAAGTTGATTATAGAGTTTCGGTGCAAGATATTCACAGTGGCGCTGTCCTATAGTTTTTCCACATCTAGGTACGCTCAAGGAGGTAACTTTGGTTCGGGTGTTGTAAAATTGTACGATGGGCTTAGAAATAATTCTGGATTTCTTTATATTCACCAGCATATTTAAACCATATAGCTGTCTCACATCGAGTATTCCGGACTCTTCATGCAACCTATTGTTGGAGAAGGTAAGTGGTTTACCATATATTACCCGTAAAATCCATCTTTGAATAACGCTCAAGTCTTCAAGATGAGCATCACTCACACCCCCCCAACCCACAATTCCATATGTAAGCTGCGACTGGACCAACGCAAAGTACAGTATTCTGAGGTGTCTCAAATCAAGGTAATCCTTCAAATATTTTATCCTATATAGCACACCCCTCAATTTATCAACCATATGCTTTATTTGTAGGTTCCACCTCATATGTCGGTCAATGATCACTCCCAAATACTTGACCGATTCTGCCTCTAGGATGTAGGAGTCAGTTCCGGTTGCTAAAGGCCCCATATATGGCAATCCATTGGAGTATGAGACTATGAGCAAAAGGGTAAGTATCTCGTTTTTTCTAGGTTGAGGGTGAGCGCGTTATAGCTGAACCAATCTTCCAGAATTCTAATGTCGGCCTCAGTTTCTGATTTCAGAGTTTCCCACGAGTCAGATTCACGAAATAGTGCGATATCGTCCGCAAAACTGAGAATCTTGCCTTTGATTCTGAGATCCAACAAGCTGTTAATATATAGGGTAAACAAAAGTGGTCCCAATACAGTATCCTGTGGAACCCCGTAAGTAACACATATGGGTTCACTCAGCTCACCACCAATATCCACCCTCTGCTCTCGATCGGTCAAATAACTCCTAAGTAAATCATACACTCTACCTCTAAAACCATAATTGTCCAATTTCCTCAGTAGTTTTTCATGAGAGACAGTGTCGAAGGCTTTAGATAGATCAAAAAAGATGCATAAGGATGGTTTACATCTGTCTAGTGAACTGTAAATCTGAGATGTCAAGTGATAGAGCGCATCTTCCGTTGACTTTTTTTCTATGAATCCATACTGACGCTGTGAAATAATCTCATATTTGTGACAAAAATCTGTTATTCTCTTTTTCAGTATTTTTTCCATTATTTTAGCGATATTGGATAATAGAGATATCGGTCTATAGTTCTTCATTTCCAGTCTACTTCCGCTCTTGAACAGAGGTTTCACAATTCCAATCTTTAGCCTCTTCGGAAAGTATCCCTCGTGGAAGCAACAGTTAATCAAGTGGGTTAGAGGGATTTTCACCTCATCAGATATCTTCCTCAGAGTTTCCGATTTTATGTTGTCATGTCCGGGAGCTTTTTTTTGTCCTAGCTGCATTATTGTCTTTTGAACTTCTTCAGTGTCCGTAGGTAAGAGACACATGGAGTCCCGGATATTCTTATCATTTTCTCTATAGTTTTCAGGGATTTTGATTTTTTTTGCGTAATTTTGACCTAGTGAGCTATAATATTTGTTGAAATTGTACGAAATTTTTCCTTTAGATTCCAATAATGTACCCTCGATCGATCTAATTTTATTAATTTCTGTTTCAGGTCTGTTCCGATTACATATGTCATCCACGCATCCCCAGAGAGCCCTGGACTGGTTTACGTTGTCTCTTATTAATTTTTGAGCATATTTTTTTTTCGCCACATTAATTAATTTAGTCAATTTGTTTTTGTATGCCACATATTCTATCCTCAAAAGTGAATTGCCGGGATCCCTCTGTACAGCTTTATATAATCGTTGTTTTTTATTAATTGATGTAAGAAGTGCGTTAGTAATCCATTTTTTCCTCTTAGTGTTCTGTTTTTTCAACCTGACGCTTTTTGTGTTTTCGACTATATATTTATTAATTCTCTCAATGAAGGCATCGGTCATATCGTCTATGTTTTGTGAACAGTAGAATTCATCCCATTTCTCCTCTCTCAACGCGGTCTTAAGTGCTGGATAATCAATATACTGCCTGAACCCATCATCCCCCCTAGATACACCTGCTGATTTTCGACTCAATTCCACTGTCAATGCTATAGGATAGTGGTCGGTAATAGAATGCTGAAAAATATACGACTGAATTCTTCTATGTACCTTTGTTTTTACGTAAAAATGATCAATGCAAGTTCGACTCTGCGGTCGAGTGCACTCGTTTATATACGATTCATAACCAAACGCGCTCAAGATATTCTTATATTCCTCACAAAAATCCGAATTCGACAGTAAATCTATATTTATATCTCCCGTTATGATGTGCATACCATTCCCTTTTACAGTTTGAACATACTGTTGTAGGTCTAGGTTGAATTTTTTAGGGCATGTACTTGGAGATCTGTAGATAGCTGAAAGGGTAATTTGTTGTGATTCAATCTCCGCTGATATTTCTAATAATTTAAGATCTCCCAGTTTTCTTACTTCATGAGTGAAATGGATGTCACTTTTGATGTATACGATGACCCCATCATTCTTGTTTAGTACGCCTTCATTATATAACGTGGTAAAACCATCAATCTTCAATACGTGCAAATCATGTACCAGATACGTCTCCGAAAGGACAATAATCTGAAACTCCAGAGCAATCCCATTCAAAAACAAAACGAATTCATCTAGATTCTTCATTATACTCCTTATATTCAAATGTAAGATGTTAAGTGTTTTTTTTTCTCTTGGCGCAAAGTTATCTATGTCAGGTATTATTCTCGCTGAAATTGGTTTATTATGGTATTCTCTTATATATGGATCCATTTGAATAGAAAACCACAAGGGATAAATTAGACCGTAGAATATACAAGCTTTATATAAATACAAGTGGTGTAGGATTTTTTTTTTTTTATTTTTTATTAATTTATTTATTAATTCGAAAATGACAATAACAAACAAGGTGAAGCATATGGTGAAATCTGCCAATTATTTCAAGTTATTCTTCTGAGAATTAGTGCGCAGTCGTGTGCTCTTTCCGATATTTTTCTTGAGAGCTTTATCAGATTTCGGTGTATTTTCGGTAGCTTGTTTGTTTGCTTTTTTGTTTGCTATACCAGATACCGGTGTATTACGCAGTGGACCAGTAGGTAGACTATGCTGTGGAGCAATCTCCGAATTCTCCGTCTGCACTTCAGCCTGGTGAATTTGAATCTGCTCTTCGGTGTTTTCCTGTCTTACTATAAGGGATTGAGTCGGTGTCGCCGGAGTACTGCTAGATTTGGCTATTTCCTTTCGGGATTCCTGCAGTTCGTGAATAGAAAACACCTCATCGTCGACAACTAGTCTGCCGCCCCTGATGTAGCAAGTCTTACCCCTTTCCCTTTCTTCAAATAAATGTTTCTTCAACACCTGTTGTTCGCTTCGCTGTTGTTCTGTTAAATCGCTTGCAATTGCAATACCAGTTCCCTTAAGTTTCTTACTGTTTTTAATAACATCAACCTTCTTGAGGTACGAAATGAACTCAATCTTGACCGGTCGGTTTGGTTTCCTACCCAGACAAAAGAAATCATTTATATCTTTGCCGTCAATTTCAATCCCCAGCAGTTTATTTAATTCGGTGCAAACAAAATCTAAATTAATATCCTCATTCGGCGCAGTCCATCCAAAAACAATAATGTTATTTTTCCTATTATTCCTTTCGTTCTGTTCAATTTTTCCCCTAAGAAGTGCGTTTTCCGACTCTAGCTGACGATATCGGAATTTCAAATCCTCGAGCTCCAGTAATATGTTCGATTCGGACGCCTGTATACTATTTTTTAATTCGACCTTAACGTCATTTATCTTCTCCAGTATGTGTTGAACCGCTTTTTCATCCATAGTACTTAATTAATTTTTGTTAAAAAATTGCTCCGGTGATCGAACTGAGCCGCAATAATGACTTTAACACACAAATGGAAATGAGGAAGACAAAACTTCACTTCCCTGGGCCCTTAGGGAAGACTCAAGACAGAAAAGGCAGGCCACGGAACAAGAGGGATCGGGGAATCCGGTGCGATATGAGAGGTCAACTTATTGCAGTATCCTTCCGAAAATGAATCACGCGAAAATGTGTTCAATGGAATTCCACCTGGGGAACGTACGCTGCTCGCCGATACCGACGAAAAAAGTAGCGATATTAAACGAATATAAACAACGATTTCTCAATTAGACTGACTGAATGAATTTTGCTCATCTCAGTCCCAGACTCATACCTGTGTATGCAATGAACCCAAAAAGTTGCTCTCCTCTAAACTCGAACTCTAAAACGACCAATGATCCACTATAATTTCACAATTTGATACAGAGCGCCAGGCAATACGTGTTCACTCATCATACATAATATACAATCAATAATACAATCAATATAAAAGAATACACAGGGGGTCCCATTTGAAAAAAATTACTTGCATCCAATATTTTGTTCACCCTGTGAGGCCAATCGACGTCATTATTTTCCAAAAATTTATTCGATTTCGTACAATTTTTGTAGGAAATATTTTTATGTAACTGTTTTTGTAACAGAGTAAGAGGAGGGGGGTCAATTTATAGTGAAAAACCCGGTACTTAATTGGATAAAGATTAATGCTGTATTGCTTAAAAAAACTTCCTAAATAAGTTATTTTTTCCCGTAAAATGTAAAGGATAAAAATGGTTATTGTGGGTTATCCTTAAGAGATATACCATCGCGGACTTTTTTGTTGACCTTTTTCAGGAGTACAATACCGTGTACATTATTTTGATTTATCTCGTGGGGTTCAGTCAGCGTTTGCAATGTAAGCGCAAAAAATGTGTTCATTTACGACATCACATTAGAAACCTGTAAATTCATCAGCGTTTCAAAATCCGTTGCGTAGTTTCGAAGATTTAAGCATACATAGGGACAGACAGCGAAATCGACTTTGCTTTATACCAAGTAATGATGATATCGTTTAGATATAAACATCGCCACCAATTATTTAGAGCTGATAATAATTCTATTTTTCATTAGTTTCAATTCAATACGTGGTTTGAAGGGACATTCATCATTCTTATATTCGAATTGAATGAAATTAGGAATAACTCAAAAACACAATGCAAAGTAATATTTTTTTAACAGAAAGTAGGTATTCGTGCAGGTGCAAAAATTGCTGCCACCAGCACTCATGCTTCTTGTTGAAATATTACTTAGCAAAGTGTTTTTCCGATTTTTTCGGAAAAATTGGATTCCCTTATAATATTACTTACGACTATTCAGGTAAACAAAGAAATATCAGCGGCTATTTGAAGTGTCAAAATTTGACATAACATTTATTCAAAATTGAAAATGTCCCGAGTTCAAAACTTGGTTGGGATAGCAATTTTTTGCAAAATAACTATAAATAAGTCCGACCGCTCCGTCGAAAATACAAAAGACCGCAGATCCGAGCGTTTGGAGCGTTTTCATGAAATAATCTTCCTGAATATCACTCAACTATGACAGAAGCGACTATTATTTTCTTTAATTCATCTCGAGCAACTTGTATTTCAAGACAATTCAATTCGACCATATGAACATTAATAATCAAAGAATAACTCCCTCGAGCTGAAGCTCTCGGGAGTTATTCAGATTATTAATGTTCATATGGTCTCATTAAATTGTCGAAATACATACGCTCTCGATTAAATTATTTCGAAAATAATAGTCGGCTGTTTGTCATAGTCTTGGGATATTACCTACGACTGTTTCACTCATTCCGTTTTGTGAGGAATGTTCCTTAGCAACACTCTTCGTTAAAACATGGAAACCGGCAAAACTAACAAGTTGGTTTTTCAGCGATAAAATTTTTGACCTTTCTCAAATCCATAGATAGCTTCGAGAATGAATACCATACAGAAAACAAACAACGTTCAGTTGATCTATGATGAATACTTATTCGTCAAATGGCGCAATACAAGCCCCATGTGACCATATTACTGTTAGTCACATTTTCTCGTCATGTCGAATACTAGTGGTATTACTATATATGAAAAAACTTAAAAATACTTTCATTTTCTAAAATGATTGATTCTTTCAAAAATAGTATTTTTGCGTGGGTTTATGGATCGGCTACGCTGTAACTTTCATACCAGGAGAATTATTGAAGAAGTGTTGATTGAGGAATATGCACCATGAATATAGAGTAAACACTCAATCAAAATTCAGTTCATTTGAAATGACGGTTCCGAAGATGTGGAACGAAAAGTTTTTTTTGTGGATTTTTAGACACCCTGTATATTTCAAACGAAACCGAATTTTGATAAAATGCATAGAAATATAATGTTTCATTTGATGAGAGGAATCTACAGTAAAAATATAACTACTCGTATATTTGGCAAGTACGCAATTATTTGCGTACTTGCCACTACATGCCATGTCACTGATTTGACTTTCAGAATTTAACAATTTAGATCCTAAATTGTTAGTAAGTTAGGTTAGTGTCCCAAAATTTAAGACACTAACCTAACTATTATAGCAGGCATATTAGTGAAATGCTTTATTTCCACTTTCCCTCCGTTCTACGATTGGTATTTAGTTTACTTGCCTCTCATTCGAAAAATGGAACATGAAAAAGAGGTAAAAAATCTACATTTAAAAAGTGGGCAAGTTAGAGATTCACTGCGAACTAAAATTGGCAAATCGTAACTTCCAACGCTTCTGAACGAAATCAATCTGAGACAGTGACCAGCATAAAATATACTAGAAATGCTTCTTACTTCTCACTAGAACTTCTGCTTATAAACATAATGGGCTTTATCTTTCCTTCCCAGATATCGAATTTTGAAGACAACGAAATGTTAAATAGCAACTGGTAAAAGTTTGCCAGAAGGGAAAATATTATACTATTACACTGGCCTGGTTGGAGACTTGATCATAACATGCTTATTTCTGGTAAATTTTTTATCTGGTATCACCTAAAGACCGAGACAATATGAATACCTACATAGATACAAGTATTCATTAATTCATTTGAAATCCAAAAACAGTTGATTAGATTGAAATTCATTTCGATCGTCTATATTTGAATGGAAGCTAAACTCAGGGTTCATATACCCTCTATCGCACAACAATGAAACATCTTATGCTACCAGCACTACACAAATTGAAGGAACATTCGATCATTCTCCAAAATCATGTCATTCTTTTTCAGCGCCCGAAGTGATAGACAATGAGCGATATACATATAGTCCCGATTGGTTCAGTTTTGGCTGTCTTCTTTATGAAATGATAGAGGGTCAGGCCCCGTTCAGAGCAAGGAAAGAAAAAGTAAAGAGGGAAGAAGTGGATAGGAGAGTCAAGTCAGATCCTGAAAAATACTCTTCAAAATTCACAGAGGACGCGAAAAATCTTTGTCAGCAATTGCTGGCAAAGTTGCCATCCCAAAGGCTTGGCGGAAAAGCTGGAAGACACGGGGCTTGTATCGTCAAACAACAATCATTCTTCCTACAGGTGAATTGGAGGAGATTGGAAGCTGGAATGGTAGAGCCACCTTTCGTACCCGATGTGAGTACAATAATTAAGTCGACGCTTTGAAGATATTAGAATATTATATACCTATATATATTTTTTTTTGTACTAATGTATGTATGTTCCCGGAACACACACTCTTCGCATTTGCGTAAACGTTGCATGATGCAGTGAGGTACTGGTCATTAGTTCTTATTTGCCCTCTGTTCCTCATAGCGATCTTCTCAAATTTCCTCTTAGATGCGCATGATGGAAGATTGGTTCAGTTGTGACGATTTGTAATTTTTCTTTAAGAAAAACCACTTTCGCGCAAACTAACAATACGACCTCGGTCGAATTTCTCTTCATTGTTGTTTGTTTTCACGTTGGAGCATGATCTTTCCATACGTCAAAAATACTAAAAAAATATTCCAAAATATAAATTTGTGGCCTAGTTACATCGAAAAATGTTCACTATTACCCAATGGGTGAAGCGATTTTCACCTTCCGTTTAACCGATGTCAGAGCGTTATTTAGTTTGACTTATGATTCACCAGTATGGCATTCTGTCAAAGAGCCATGGTGAGACATATAAGCACATATAGGGTACTGGGTAGTATCCTGGTTTGCTGAAGCTGAAGTACGAGGAACAAAGTACAGACCCTTGCCTGCGCGTGCATCAAGGCAGCTATGTGAACGTGCCTAAGGGTACGTACATGCCGGAGATGCAAGGATGAGCGCGGTGGAGGTCGCGGTCGCGATCTAGTTATAAATCGATGCCTGGCCGTACATAATGCATCGATTTATAACTAGATCGCGACCGCGACCTCCACCGCGCTCATCCTTGCATCTCTGGCATGTACGTACCCTAACTGAGAGTCTGGTCATCTCTGAACAACTACATCTCATCTGCGAACCTTCCTAGTGACCTTAATGATCAATAAAATAAGTAGGTACTGAGAAAGCTGAGCTAAGCAAAAAAGGAATGAAACGGGAATACACCTACTACAATCTTGAAGAAAATACCGTAAAATGGCAAGAACCAAGTGTACACTATCGTTAGGCTTCCACTCGAGTGTTTTTCAGGCAGTTTGAAAGATGTCTAGACCTAAATCTAGAAAGAAACCATCAGAAGTGCGATATAAAAAAAATTAAGTGTTAATAGAACGGAAATACAGATCATAAAGGACAAATTAGACATGCTATTTGTAATTTCTAGAATAGATTCAAAATTTTTAAAACTATATAAGCAGGCAAAAAGGGAATATGACAATTTTTTAATTGTCCACAAACACAAACATTTTGGACAAAAAATATTAAATTCAGATAACAAATCGAAGGCCACTTGGAGTATTATAAATCAACTGACAGGTAAATCGAGGGACAATAACATGGAAATTCGACTTGAAGAAGCTGATAACATTGCAGATAGATTTAATGATTTCTTTGTTAATATAGCTCCTAATATCACTAGAAATTTAAGAAAAAGTCATCAGGAAATAAATGTTGCACGCAATGAAAGGTCTTTTTTTATGTTTGATTTGTCATCCGATGAGCTCATCAAATTGGTTAAAACTTTCAAAAACAAGGCTTCATATGGATATGATGAGATACCAATGTCGGTCATAAAAAAGAGTATTCACATAATTGCCAATCCACTGACATTCATTATGAATAGAGCATTTGTGCAGGGTATTTTTCCAAATACTTTAAAATTGGCTGTGATCAAGCCTTTGTATAAAAAGGGTCCTCACGATGAAGTTGGGAGTTATCGACCAATTTCACTCCTCACTTCATTTTCAAAAGTTTTTGAGAGGTTGCTGGCAAACCGCCTCCTAAATTTCTTTATAAAATGTAAAATCTTCAGTAACCACCAGCATGGTTTTACTAAGAACAAGAACACGGAAAGTGCTATTTTCGAGCTTATTCAATCTGTTCTTACTGCCTTTGAGGGTGGAAGTTTACCAGTTGGTTTATTTTTAGACCTCTCGAAGGCATTCGACTGTGTTGAGCATAATAGATTGTTATCAAAGTTAGAAACATATGGTGTGCGAGATAGACAACTGAATTTAATAAGATCCTACCTAGAAAATCGTAGACAAATAGTGGAACTGAAAATTGGTAACAAAGTCATTACATCAACAGCTAAGACATTTACTATGGGAGTACCGCAAGGTAGCATTTTGGGACCACTTTTGTTTATAGTTTATGTCAATGACTTGCCAGATATATTTCGTATGACGTCACATAGGTGTGTTCCCACAATTTATGCCGACGACACTAATGTAGTAGTTTCCCCCTCACATCCCGAATATTTGGAGTCTGGTGCACAGGAAATTTTCGTTCTCATTAATAGATGGTGTTCTGATAATAATTTAATTTTAAACATTGAGAAAACAGAGTGTATGATCTTCCATACTGATCGGTCAGTTGTCGATTTCCCACAGGCTATTGAACTCGATAATTGTGCTATTACTGTCGAGAATACTATCAAATTTTTGGGAGTTTATATTAACTCTAATTTGAAATGGGACGCACATATTACTTCATTGAATAAAAAATTGACATCTGCTGTTTATTCATTGAATGTACTGAGAAATCACGTGGGACCAGATATACTAAAGACTGTATATTATGCAAATTTTTACTCCTTAATGGCCTATGGTATAATCTTTTGGGGTAATAGCTCACAAGTTATTAGAATTTTCATTACCCAGAAGCTTGCTTTGAGAACAATGTTCAGGAAAAAATTCAGGGAATCATGCAGAGGATGTTTCAGGGAGAACAACATTCTGACGGTCAGTGGTCTATATGTGTTCAAATGTTTATTATTCACAATTAAACATAAGGAATATTTCACACAGAATAAAAATTGCAATAATACAAGACGCATGCATACGTATCTTTATTCGCTCCACACGTCATCTCTAGCCCAAAACAGTGTTCATGGCGTATCCATGAGATTGTTTAATGCTCTTCCTATAGGACTCCAGAGAATTTGTGAGAAGAGGTCTTTCAAACAAGAGATTTTGAATTTTTTGATAAAATGTGAGCCATATTCGTTGGCTGAATATTATGATTTCTGTAAAACACAGGATACTTTATAGTTTCATATTGTTTTTTTTTTGACTTGTTTCTCTTTTATTGTTGGCGATATTTTGTTACTGGCAATAACTTTTGAAATAAATGTATCTATCTATCTATCTATCTATCTATAGCCATTCATTCTGATTGTTAAGCTGCGATTAGAGCACTGACCTCCTATTTCATCGATGCAAAGTTGATACGGTTGTGCCAGAGAAAACGCAATTAGGTAGGCAAGTATGTAAGGGTCTCTTCAATCTGGATTCCCGGTCATTCGGGAATCAAAGGAAACGAAGATGCCCATATGCTCGCCGCTCAAACGCCATTCCCTGGCCCTGAACCCCTTCTGTGGTATAGGGAATTGCACCTATAAGAATGGAATACTCCAAAAAGTTCCTTCGGAACTTTGAATCTGCAAGATCCAGATGGGATCTGGATCTCAGTAAGAACTAGCTACAACTCCTCAACAGAACAGAACTGCTGCAGAATAATTTATTGAAACGAAATGAAAATAGTCTTGCGTGATTTGAGATCGGCAATATGTAGTTCAATATTATGTAGATTTAGTTTACAGTGTGCTTCACTTGTAGCGACAATTCATTATTTCATGACTGGTCGACTGGTTTTTATTCTGGATATACAGGGTCTTTCACGAGGAACCTCACCCATATTTATACGGGAAACTACTGAACGTATTTTCATGAAATTCAGCACTCATAAGTATTTCACGATGCTGATGAAATCTAAAATATTTTCAGAGCATGAGCACCTCCGGTTTTTCCGGAAATGACCGAGGAAATGACGTCAACTTCCGTTTTTCAAATTAGAACACCATTTTTATTGCAGAAATAGATTCCTTAGAAAATTTCAAGTTATTTTGATGTAACATTTTTCAGTTTTGGTTGGAAAATTCTCTCTGAGCGGGAAAATTCGAAAAAAAAATCGAAAATAGAGCTCCGCTGAAACAAGAATAACTTCGAGGTTTTTGGATGGAAAATTTTCATTTTTGGGATTTTTCAAGATGTGAGATTGATGTATCCACTTTAAAAATCGAAATCGCGATTCATGATACAGGGGGTGAAGAAATCGCTTTCAAAGTTAGGGATGACAAAATCGTGAAAAATCAATTTTTTCAAATTAGAACCCCATTTTTTTATGGCAGATATTGAATCTACGTTAAAAAATAATGTGAGTGTATGCATCACACCCTTGCCCTAAAGTGGATATTAACTCAGAAAATATCCATTTTAGGGCAAGGGTGTGATGCATACACTCACATTATTTTTTAACGTAGATTCAATATCTGCCATAAAAAAATGGGGTTCTAATTTGAAAAAATTGATTTTTCACGATTTTGTCATCCCTAACTTTGAAAGCGATTTTTTCACCCCCTGTATCATGAATCGCGATTTCGATTTTTAAAGTGGATACATCAATCTTACATCTTGAAAAATCCCAAAAATGAAAATTTTCCATCCAAAAACCTCGAAGTTATTCTTGTTTCAGCGGAGCTCTATTTTCGATTTTTTTTCGAATTTTCCCGCTCAGAGAGAATTTTCCAACCAAAACTGAAAAATGTTACATCAAAATAACTTGAAATTTTCTAAGGAATCTATTTCTGCAATAAAAAAATGGTGTTCTAATTTGAAAAACGGAAGTTGACGTCATTTCCGGAAAAACCGGAGGTGCTCATGCCTTGAAAATATTTCAGATTTCATCAGCATCGTGAAATACTTATAAGTGCTGAATTTCATGAAAATACGTTCAGTAGTTTCCCGTATAAATATGGGTGAGGTTCCTCGTGAAAGACCCTGTATGTATACTCCATGGCTCTACATTCTGGTATGCATTGTCTTGAGATTCCACTAAAATATCAAAGAAAATGGCTAAAACGATGAACAATTGTAATGATTTTTCATGAGAAAGGAGCATAGCTCTATCGCCTCGATCACATCTGAAACCCATGAATCCGAGCGTTCACAAAGAGAGTAGAAAAATGAAAAAATCGTATTTTTTAGAGTATTCTTTTTCTTTATGATAGCAACTGAGACTATTAACTTTTCAATCGATCAAGGACCATTGTATCAATTCACGAAATATCATCCGCATATCTATTACAGAGTGATCGTAATAAACATGTAAATATACATGCATACATGCAGAAACGATTAAGGGGACAAAAATGTTTGTCCGGAAGTCATTTTCACGAGGTACATACAGGGTGCGTCAGCAAGGCAAAATAGTGCCTTAACCAAACCGTGTCAAAAAAAACTTGTATCATATGGTTGTAATGTTGACCAAAATCTACAAACTAAAAATAATTTTACATATACAGGGAGCGTCAAAAAACGTATACCTCATTTTTCAATTTTCATTACGCCACATGATTCGGATTTTTAGGGTATTTTTGGTGTTTTTAGGGGTTCATCAAAATTCTTATAGTAACCGCTGCGTTCAATCTAGATGAACGAAGTAGTTAGCTTAAGTTATCAGCTTCATCATTCGGTAAACATCTGAAGTTTTTTTTATTCGATAACTCGAGTTATCGCATATTTAATTTGAGTAAATTGGTAAATTTATATTAGACACTCTGTATGAAAAAAAAACTTCAGATGTTTACCGAATGATGAAGCTGATACCTTAAGCTAATTACTGCAAAAATTTCGTTTATCTAGATTGAACACTGAAAATATCCTTAGAATACGAATTATGTGTGATGAAATTTGAAAAATAAGGTATGAGTATACTCCATTCACATTTATAAAGTATCCCGGTTGGCCAGGTTTTAGGTTTATCAAGTTTTTTCCCCTAGAACAGACGCAGGTTGGCACTCGTGAAAATTAAACAACGTTGCCAATGTTAATTCGCTAATTTATCCCCTCAATATTCTAGAAGTGATCTTGAAGTCTTCAAATTATTTAATTAGTGTGCTGATAAGAGAAATGTCAAGTTTGATTAATAAACAATAAAAGTCTGATTCACTCATAGACTCATAGACTCATAGTTGTCTATGGATTCACTTGAAAGATATTTCGCTTTCTGAAATAAAAAACTATAAAAACTGTTCGGTAAGGGTTGATCACATTTACTTTAACAAATATAAATATATTCATCACGCCAAGAAACTAAAAATGCCGAAGGTAGTGCACGGGCGGATCCAGGGGGGGGTAATTGGGGTAATTACCCCCCCTAAGAATTTCTCGATCGCTTATTTCATTTCATTCATTGTTGATTATATGAATTTTTGACATTGAATTTCTTGGAATTACCCCCCCTAAGCCAAATGGCTGGATCCGCCCTTGAGGTAGTGACGAAAAAGCAGAGACAAACTATGAGGAAGAATTGAAATCGGCTCATTCAAAAAGTATCAATTTGGAATCAACACTTTATCATACCAGCTATCCAACATTTTTAACGTATGTGTGTAAAAACCAAGGTATTATATTTTATGAGAATAGATATTTATGTTTTAGTGGTGAATTGGAAGTATTGCCGTATATTATATGTTGAGATACTATGCACATAAACACAAACAGTAGGATTTTAAGTGAAAGAGACGACAAAGAATTTCCTTCTATTGGTGCACCAAAAAAGACATTGACTGAAGACTTCATTTTGAAAAAAGATCTGCAACGACAAATTTGGAATTATAATTCGAAACATGAACATTTTTCGATTGATAATCTACTCACTATTGCAAAATAACATTTGGAATATAACGGAGGACGGACATCACTTAAATCATGAAATCAATGGGTTACAAATACAAAAGGGTAAATGAACGCAAAATTTTATGTGAACAAAAACATGTTGTTGCAGACAAAATTACTTTCCTGCGCAAATTTTGATTTGTGTTTCTACATGAAACTTGGATTTACCAAAACGATACTTCAGTTCGTCGCTGGACACATGAATCGGATATGATGAGTAATCCATCCAAAATTGAATCAGAAGGAAAACGTTTCACAGTTCTACACGCAGGAAGTAATTTCGGGTTTTTAGAAGGTTCTGATTTCATTTTAGATTAAAAAACAATGACCGTGACTATCACAAGACAATGACCAGTGAAATTTTTCAGAATTTGGTTATTAATCAACTGATTCCATCTTTAGCTAAGATTCCTGTGAAATGTGTGGTGGTAATGGACAATGCACCATATCATTCGGTTCAATTGGATAAACCACCCACCTTTTCCAGCAAAAAAAGCGAGATGCAGGATTGGTTGATTAAAAACAAGATTGATTTTAATCAAAATTTTACCAAGAAACAACTTTGGAATTTGATATTACCTCATCGAACTGACAGACAGAGACGATATGTGTTGATGACCTTTTGAAGGAGCATGAGGTTCTTAGATAACCCCCATACCATTGTCAGTACAATCCTATTGAAATGGCATGGACGTTTTGTAAGAACTTCTATAACAAAAACATAAATTCGCATCCCTATACAACGGATATAGTGTTGAATTTATGGAGTGTGGCTCTTTCAAAATGTACATCAGATATGTGGCAAAATTTTTATTTACATTGTGAAAGAGTCAAAAACTTATCACAGAGGACTGGACGAAACACATGGGTAATCTTCCAATGGCAGATATTCCTCCATTCGTTATTTCATTGGGAGAATCTGATTCAGATTCAGAATTTTCTGAGGGTTACTCTGACTCAAACAATGATCTAATGGATATGGAATAATATGTAGAGGAAATTCTGAGAACTCGTCTCTTCCACTTAAAATGGGGAGTTCAAAATGGATGGAGGTTCAAAAACTCCAAAAGGAACATTACTAGTGTAAGTTCAACAGAACCCTTTATCCGGCAGTGTGAAAGACCTAACGTTTGGATATTCTAGTAGTGCAATAATGTCGAATACCCTCCTTATTCAACTAGTACTGTATCGAAGATTTTCTACGATCAAGGAGGTTCAACTGAATCAAACAAAATGACAAAAAGCCTATACTATGGAAAAGGAAGTTGCTGCAAACCACCTAGATAGAAAAATAACCAATCAGGAATCTGGGAAAGAATTGCTTGGAGGGCCAGATCTGGTCAGAAGACCAAATGTAGGTTATATTATTTATTATTTCCTGATGATTTTCTATCTCCTTTTCTGTTGCAGATATGATTTCAAGATATTTTGTCAGTCTCAATCCAAAAGAAAGATAAAATGTTGTTCCTGAAGAAGATTCCATCCATTATAAATATGTCAGCCTATTCTTTGAAAAAATTCCAAAACCTCTATACTTACTCAGAGAGGTTTTTATCTTTGTGCTCTTGTATCATAGTTAAAAATGTATGGTGTCCTGTTCGAATCTGTTTTGCTATTACTGTAATTGCTTTGAACATGCTATAATGTTTGATACATCAAATAACCTAACCTTTCTTTTCTCAAAGAAACATATACATGTAACAATGTTAGAAAATAATTTTTTGTGATTGAAAATTATGGACGTTTTATATATTCAAATCCAATTTCTTTATTGAGTTACCGTTTTCTCAAGTTTTTGTATCCAATCATTATATGCCAGTTTGAAAAAGAATCTTTATTAATGATTGTATTCATAGCCTCCATGAGTAGACTTTTTTGAATTCAATATTAGGTACTGCTTACATCAGAAGTAATCAGTAGTAATATCACAAGAGAGTGAGAATAAATTGAAAATAATTCGACAGATTTTAGAAAACTTGTTGCCAGGCAATAGACACGAGAGCCCGAAGGGCTCGAGTGGCTATTGCCAAATGGCAACAAGTTTGAGCAAATGTCTGGAGAATTATTTTCAATTTATCGAACTCTCGTGTGGTATTCGATGGATTATTTTTTGACGTTATTCTCTGACCGTCTGACGTTACAATCAAAATCATTAATTTTTAAGATTTTATATTTATTTTTTATTCCAACAAATTTATATTACTCGACTCAATATAAACAGAATGAGTTATACTAATTAGGATGCATTGAAGTATTGAACATTGAAAATACAAATTCTTCTGGAAGCCAGACGGTGTGTTTTCGTCGTTGAGTTTTATCATGTCCAAGATTTCTCCTTCGCTCAAACTTGCAGAACTTTATTTCCTATTTTCGAGCCTTCCTCTTATATTTTACGCTTGGTGTTTTTAGCATATCTGGTGGATTTTAATTCGATATCATTGAATGGGTCGAATCTTCTATTTAATTGGTCGTTGTACAACTCTTGCATTCATTTTGCGGTTTTATTCCACATTGTCTTCTCCATTCTGTTTCTTCATATTGAACCCATAGCCCTTCAAAATAACGGCTTGTTTTGTTGTTGATGTCTTCTCTTTCAATTTGAAGCCCCTCTCGTCGCAAAATAATTGGAATTGTTTTCAAATCGACGCGCTGCTTATTTTGGTATTCCAACATACACTTTCAATGATTATTTTATTTATATCATCGACTGATGATTCACTAGAACTTTTGGGATTCGTTTTACGAATTTCTCGAAAATTTACGACAGACGCGTCAAATCAAGAAAATCCGTTGTCATGTGGTTGTCATTCAATAAAAACAATGTACATTGAATTATTCTCGCTGGAATAATGTAGGTAGATTATTTCCACTATAATAATGTTTTGATTGGCTAGAACGTATATGAATTACTGGAATTGAAGATTTCTATTGGGTTTCGAGAAACGTCAAAAAATAATCACCTGAACTCTTCCATGTGTGCAGTTCTCTTGAAAAATTACTAATTGAATATTGTTAAAAAATTATGTCTTAAGCTGTAATGCCGTTGAAATTATGTATGGAAATTACATTATGAATTATACTGTATATATCTTATTTCATCCCATTGTACTTTGATTTTTTTTTTCGAATAAACTATCACAAAGTAACGGACTATTCTGGCCATTATTTTTGAAGTGAAATTTCAACACTCGATTCTTGTCTTCCATACAAATAAATAGCATAACTGAATCTTCCAACCATGTTAATATATGTGAAATATTTCCAGTATTAACAGAGAAAAAAGTTTCTTCAACATTCGCCAGGTCTCTGGAATTATTGAATTCACATAATATTTTCTCAAATTCATTATTTTCCCAAAGTAAATAAACATTTCGATAAATACGTAATTACTAAGACTCTTATGAAGAAAGGGCAACATTGCTCAATCATCTGACAGAAAAATGACTATAACCTAACATTTTCAAAAAATACACGGTGAAATCTGTCAGAATGTCATGGCCAACCGGTATACTTTATAAATGTGAATGGAGTATAGCTCTTGTCCTCGAAAGAATTATGCCATATATATATGGAACATATTTTCGACACGGTATAGTTTAGGCGCTATTTCAGCAGTACGCCTTGCTGACGCACCCTGTATATGTTCGTCCAGTTAGTTGAATGAATAACCTGCATAATGTCGGAATTGGGCGAAAAAAATTATTGAAGAAATGTAATCTTCATGAAATTGAGTTGAAAGTAATGTTTTGGTTCCTGATAATAATTTATTGATTTACAGCCTCATGCCGTTTATGCCAAAGACGTCCTTGATATTGAACAATTTTCGACGGTAAAGGGTGTGAATATAGATGAAAATGATGCATCGTTCTACAGTAAATTCAATACTGGCTGTGTGTCCATTCCATGGCAATCTGAGATGATAGAAACTGATTGTTTCAGACAATTAAATGTCTTCGGACCCTTTAATTCACGATCCCCTGATTTGATACTCCAGCCTGTTACTTCATCAGAAAATGAGGGATGCTTTCCATTTAGAAGAAAGGTAAATTTTATTTATTTTTATGAAATTATTTGAAGTCTTAGGTATCCTAACAGAAAATACATCAACTTCTATCTGTTTCAAAATTATTATTCAAAAATTTATTAAGACATTTTTAGATATTCCATTAAGTTTTTTCATAACATACCTAACCCTGGATGCAAAACGAAGATATAGAAGATCTAAGTGATAAAACATAACATATTTCGAAATATCAAATAGCGCCACTGCCGCGTTCTTCATTTCCAAAGAGATTATGTTTCATCTGTAAAATCTTCTGTTTGTGAAAAATCGAAAGAACAGATTTTTCAGTTGTCATTTTCGCTATTTTCCGTTTTCCAACAGTATGTTTCACTAAATTGTTTCTTTGTTCTCCCCTTTCAAATATTGGTGTAAAAATGTATATTTTAATGGTCTGAAGATGAGTCCAGTCTTAGACCCGAAATATACAGAGTGGCCACTTTTTTAATGGGATTGTATTAGTTACTTTTAAACCATAAGAGTTAGAAGGTCGGTCGAATGGAGAAAAAGTTGCATTTATGGAAGCATTGTCAAACAGTTCAAACAAATCGAGATTATCAGGGCCGGTTATTGAGATATCATAAAAGTAAATTCTGTCATTTTGATTGTTCTTCTTTTCAATACGGACCTGCATATTTTATGACACTTTTTGAAATAACTTTTAACGCTGAATTCAACGATATATTATACAATGTCATCATGGGCGCCCGCAGAAATTTTTCTCAGGGGGGGCCAAAATTTTTCTCAGGGGGAGCAAAGTAAAAATTATTGAAATATTGAGGGTTTTAAGCTGAAAAACGATAAGGCCATACAAATCTCAGGGGGGGCCATGGCCCCCCCTGCCCCCCCCCCCCCCCCTGCGGGCGCCCATGAATGTCATTCAAAGTTGATTTTCAGGTGATTTTGACCCATATCCAAATTTCTTTAGGTCGGATCTGTATTACATTTACCTTTAGTTTAAAACAATGTGTAAATACATTTCGATGAGAACATTGATATCGTTGATAGTCTTGTTTTTTCTTACATACACACAACTCTCGGTTCAATGAATGTATATTATTTTCAAATAGTAGGTCGTGTATAAAAAAAACATAACAAGAAATGACATTGACATATATCGTTGAATTCAGCGTTAAAAGTTATTTCGAAGAAAAGTGTCATAAAATATGCAGGTCCGTATTGAAAAAAAAAAGGTTGAGGGTGACCCAAAGAGAACGAAATGTTGGATAAGAAATCTGATTAAGTCATTTTGAGGATAATTTACTGCCGAATAAAAAAATCCTATAACATTTTTTGATAATACACTGCGCAAAAAAAATATCGCACATTATGGAAATCTCAAATTTATTCTACAACTGAAGGTGTTCTCAATGATAATTATTTTTATCAGAATTATGCATGCATATGTGCACTTTCAACGTTTTTCTTCAATACAGATGTTTTCTCCCAGCAGGAATGAAAAAAGATGATATTATCAGATTTTGAATGTATTGGCTCTATTTTAAAATCAGTTGTTCTCGATCAATTCTAGTGATCAATAGTTTTTCTTTCGTTTGATTTTCTACACTCGATCGCTATGCAACGCGAAACACGCAAGACAAGAGGAATGTGCCCAAGCGGTAGTTTTGCGAGAAGAAGGGTGGTTTGCAACCGCTCGCCTCCTTCAAAATCAGCTTGAGCAAACTCATGAGGTGCAAATTAGCACTCAGACAATAAGAAATCGCCTCAGAGAATATGATTAAGGCCTCGTGTCGCGGCAAGAGGCCCAGCTCTTACCCCAGCCCATCGAAGGGCGCGTTTGGATTTTGCAATGGATATGCACCCATTGGGAAGAGGCCGATTTGAATGAGTTCTCTTCACAGATGAGTCTAGATTCTGCCTCTATCATTGTGATCGACGTTCCCTTATATACAGACGACCACATGAAAGATATGCTCAGTGCAATTTCCTGAATACTACTGGTTTCGGGGTCAAATATCTTTGACTGCTCGCACAGACCAAGTGATCGTTGATAATGAAGATATGAATGCTGATAAGTAGGTATATAAGGAACATTCTTGAAGAGCATGTAGTGCCATTTGCCTCATACATTGGTGAAAATTTCATTTTTATGGACGATAATGCCCATCGTGCGCGCATCGTTCAGGAGTACCTTGAAGAGGTTGAAGTCTCTCGAATGGAATGGCCAGCAAGAAGTCCAGATCTCAATCTGATCGAGCAGGTTTGGGACAACCTCAATAGAAGGCTGAGAAGTTCAGAAAATCATCCAGCTACTCTTAATGACTTAGGAATCCAACTCGAAGAAATCTGGGAAGGATTAGATCAGAACATTTAAAGATCACTCATTTTGAGTATGAACCGTCGTTGACGAGCTGTAATTAACGCAAGGGGTGGAAACTGGAAATACCAAGTATTAAATCACTTATCAGCATTTCAGTATTTTGAAAATTGTTCATTTCTCTTCTTTCACATAAGATTCGGTGAAATCCTGAATTTTTCTTCCATTTAATGTGTCTTGTTTCGTTCGAAACCTTTCTGAGAGAACATAAAAAATAAGTTATAAAGTCAATGTAGAGTTAACTTTCATTAAAATTGAGATTTCCAGAATGTGCGTTATTTTTTTGCGCAGTGTATTTTAAATAAAGTGGAGAAAGAAGAAAAATCAAAATGACAGAATTTACTTTTCTTATGATATTTCAATAACCGGCTCTGATAATCTCGATTTGTTTGAACTACTTTACAATGCTTCTATGAATGCAACATTTTCTCCATTTGACCGACCTTCTTACTCTTATGGTTTGAAAGATACCAATACAATCCCATTAAAAAAGTGGCCACTCTGCATAGGGCGATTTTTTTTCAACTGGAGGTAGAACTGATCAAAATAAACCGTTTCACCAAAATTAACCTGTACAGAAGTTTCAAGAGAAGAAGTTGAAAAAATCATTAATTAAATAGATTTCAATACAAAGGGATGCGAGCCCCAGAATGCCTGACCTTGACTTAGTGACAACGTGCGCAGTGCTTTTCACAGAAAGATATTGGTCGGAGCAGGTTCTTATTTTTGTTTTTTCGTAATAGAATGCTGTTTCTACAGCTGATACATTCACCATCTCGATAGTTTCATATTTATGCGATTGGTGGGGAATTATTTTATTCTATGAGTTCTGCCTCCTGAAAATGAGAATCACCTTCGAAAATACCCGATATATACAGTCGGGCACCGGGCTCAAATTCAAGTGTAATAAAACTTTCATTTTTCAGAAAAAATCACTTCCAAGAACGAGACCCATCCAGATAAATCCTGCTATGTTACCTCAACTCACAGAGAGCTGATAATATGTGACATCTCAATAACCTACTTAAGATGAACAACATCGATTACCTCTACAGAATCTTGGCCAGTTATCACTCTCGTTGTTGAAGCTGATCTTATCGCACAACAACAAGACTTCATAAAAACACTTGTAACATTCATAGTTATTTATGAAAATTTGGAATTGATCAGTCGGCGTTTTTTATGAATTTCAAATTGCACCTTTTCAAAATTCATTTTGAAATTAGTTGTATATAGTGAGAATACAAATCGTGATTGATATTCACGATGAAAATGGACCTCTAGTTTCATCAGTTCATCAAAAAAATATTTGAGAAATAACTTATTGGCCTAGTTCCATTTGCTCAATAGGCCCACGACATTCAATTATATCACTTTCGTTTCCTATATTGTAATTATTATCTGATTCATTATCAAACAAAAAATTGAATTGTTTATTTTCCGGAAATTATATACTGTAATTAATTTTCAAGTTTCACTACAAGGAAAGCTGATGCTTTTATATGTATATCATAATATTTTTTTACTATTCATTGAAACAATTGGATGTTGTATTTCATGGATGATACTTAATTTTTAACATAATCAATTTTTAATTCGATAACATGAAATACTAAATGCTCGGAATTCTACAATAATGATGGAAGCAATTTCATTTTTCAATGCTGAGGCCAAAAAGAAACCAATTAGCACAAATATATAACGGACAATTTTAATTTATTGAACTTACGTAAAATAGGTTACACCCTTAAAAAGACCTTATTTATAATATTTTATTGTGATATTTATGATTGATTGTTCATATTTTCCTCTTGACATTTATTATAAGTTGATGTGTATACTTAAGAAAAATGAAACTGGCATATCTACAATCTTAGTTGTTTTTTGACCTTCCATTTTTTTTCTACTGCTCTGTTTTTAAGAGGATACTTAACCCTGAACTAAGGAGGATCGGTTTTGATGCTTCATTTCGTTTTTCCGGTTATTTTTTTGTGAACATCCTCGATAGTTTATATGTAATTCAAAATGTGTTTTTTTTTTATTTTAGAGAAAAAATTAATTGAATAATGAAAAAAGCAACAACATCCCGAATTACTAGTATAGATCTCAATATGCACAAAAAATTTGAGATATAGAAACTGTAACTTCAAAAGTGTCGCAAAAATTTTTTTTTCATATTGATATTTTACAATAAAAAAATTAATTTTGGTTACCTTGTTCCATTTTTTTGCGAATAAGCTCTCTTGTTATATCTTGCTAAAGTTCACGGTTTTCGAGAAAAAAAAATTATCAACTTATAATCCGCCTGAGTCTACTAAGCTGATAGATTATTCTCTCTTTCGGAATAATGGGTGCGTTCATCGGACTCGACAGTTGGCCAACCGTTGTGAGAAAGTCGGATGAACCTTTATGCTACCTGAGCGCTACATCGGAGCGGACGCCATTTTTTTGAGCGGTCTATTTTTATGGTACAAATCGAGAACACGTTGAGCTATATGTCAAAAGCGTGAAGTTTGTTGTTGGTGAGAGTTGAAGTTTCATTTGAAAATGGAAAATAAACAAGAGTACGACATCAAATCATGTGGCTCTGACGTATAAAAGAGCATGGAGCGAAAAGGAAAGGTCGTTCATAAAACTCCGAAGTTACTCAACTGTCACCGATGGATCGGAGCGGTAGCTGCTTAGTCGGATGAACGCACCCATTGGGGATTTGAATTGCATTTTTTGTAGCTTCAGAAAGAATATTTGGACAAAACAGATATAAACATATTAAAAACATAACTGCTCGAACTCGACCGCGCGAATAAAGAGATCATGCATTATTCGAACAAAATATAAAAATAGAATGCTACACAAAAAGAATGGAACAGCTTCATAATAGCTATTTATGTAACAAGTACATAAATAAGGTCTTTATAGACGAGTCCAAAAGTTCATGGCAGAGCGGGCAAAGCGTGCGAGGCCAATAATTTGGGCCAGTCCATAAGCCTAATTATGTACCAGTTGCATACAAAGCTTATGTTTGACTGCAATGCAGAAATTTTATTTTCTGAAATGGCAATTATTACATTTGTCGCTTCATTACTGAAAAACATGAAGTATGCTTCTACTTTTCTTACCTTAGTAACCATCAGCGACCTTAGAATCCTCACTGAACAAAGTTGTTTACTTCGTTAATTCTGTGACAAACGTCATAATAATCCAAAAAATGGCTAGTTCGGGAGAGGAAAGCGTAGAAAATGTAGCCGCAAGCGCCAAAGAGACTCTTACCTACTAAAAGTGCTTATGAAAATCTGTATGCGGTCTATAACCAATGGTGTGAAACGAAGAAAATTGCAAAATCGAGAGAAGACTGTGACAGTTGAGTACCATAAAGTGGTATCCAATAAGTAACCTAACCTAAATTTGTATCTATACTACTCCACAAGAGTTAGGGATATCGTATTCAATAGTTTTTAAAAATATGTAATCTTCCAGAAAATCGCTGTAAAATCATTTGAATAATAGTCAATAACAACTTGAATCGATCCAATAAAAATCAGTATGAGGCATTTCGTCAATCTGGTCGCCTTTTTTCTGAAGTTTGGTTCTTTGCACATACTTCATGAATGTTCTAATTTTGAAATGAAGTCAGTTCATCAACGGCTTCGATTTGAAACGAGTTTTCTGAAAATGCCAAGACGTAAATTAACAAACGCTGAGGCTTATAGGGCTATCGGAATGCTACAGGGTGGCCTAAATCAGGTTGCTCTAGCGGAAAGGCTCCAAGTCAGCCGAAGTGTGATATCTCGAATAGGTTCAGGGAGTAATAAGGGTATGGGCAATCCCACGCATACCCCGTAATCGTCGCTATGTCCAAGAAATCCATCCATTCCGAGGGAGTAGTGTTATGGTATGGGCCGGGATATATGTTCCAACAGGCGCACAGATCTTCACATTTGTCCTAGAAATATGAACGCCTTACACTACAGGGAGCATGTCATTGACAACGGTGTGCCAAATTTTCACGCTGCTATTGGCGAAACTTTTCAATTTCTAGACGATAACGCTAGACCGCATCGTGCAGCCATAGTTGAGAATGCGCGCGAGGAGCTTGGTATTCTACATTTACCAATACCTCCGCACTCACCAGATTTGAATTGCATAGTACATGCATGGGATATGCTCCAAAGAAGATTAGATAATCATCAACCTACCCCAGAGCTTCTGCCCCGTTTATGGAATCAAATTCCTCAAGAAATGTCCAACAACCTCGTGTGTAGTATGCAAAGAAGATGTCAAGCTGTTATTGATGCCCGTGGAGGCCATACATTGTATTGATAGTCTTAAAATGCTTGAATTCTCAGGGAATAAAATTTCGTTATTTCACTCGATTTTTCTTAACCACCCTGTATACGCTGCAGACCTACAAGCTAAAATTAATTTGGAACTTGAAATCATTTTAATATGAATTTTCATCACAAAAATCTTATTTTAACTATATTTTTTTGCAATTCAAGTCAATATCCCTAACTCATGTGGAGCAGTTTATTTCATTGTTTTCATGGCAACTTTCGGAGATACTGGATTTTTTCCATAATTATTTTTATTCGTTTCATCGGACAATATTCGAAATTTTTTATGCAAGTGGAAGTCTTCGAAATATCGCATTCCGATTGCAGTTTTTAAATATTGAGAATATTAAATTTCAAAAATTAATATCCCTGAAACCTTTGGTTGGTTCGATATTGCTTGTATCAATTTGATGAAGAAAATCATCTATAGTTGATTTATTGTGGACTGTATTTAGGTACTTGTTTGTTTTTGAAGGACATGTTTGAGTTTTTATAGTTTGTAGTCTAGTCTGTGATATGGCCGATAGGGGCCCCATTATCCTGAAGTGCACAGCACAGAACTTATAAAACACTGCATCCTCAAAAGGTTAAACGCGGCCCTGGGTACAATTTCCATGATTCATCATCTATTGTGAATGATGAAATATAGTAAAAAACATCAGAAAAATTGGAATAATATTATATATTTAATAGACTATTCAAACAAGAATTTCGAATAAATCTCATATGAACTATTGATGATACCCCATGAGAGGAATGATCTAGTACCGTTCATGAATCCCCCTCGGTAAAAATGTTTAAATTTCTTCTCATCGAGATAAACATCTTTAATTGCTTTGAATGGTGAAATATGGACAGTTCCGACCTCTTTTTGTAATTCAAATTTCAGAACTGTTAATGGATAGAATATAGTTGATAAAAAAGCTCCAATTATTCCACCATGAATAAATCGAAACACATTTTGGAAGAGAGGGGTCTCAAGGGTTTCTAAAATATAACAATCACTTTCATGTTTCAATGTGAAAAAACATATATTTCCGAGTACGTTTCTGATGAAAATCAACGTGAATCCCCTGTAATATTCTTTAAATCCATATTCTCTTTTCAATTTTATTATCACATCAACCATATTTTTGTATTTTCTGTTGAATTTCTGATTTATCAAAATGGTCTGCATTCTTTCAAAAGGCATGATTGTCGATTCCATTGTGCCTGAAGCTAGTCCACTTAGGTATCTAGCGTGTTTCACATTTTTTCTCGTCAAATAATTGTAGAGATTGTTGTAAAAACCAAACATACATGAAACTGAGAGGGACTTTTGACATAGGGGCGGTAATATTCCTCTATAGATCCAACGTAACTGCCATCCTTCTAGGATATGCTTACTTGCCAATGATATATTTTCCTTATTTATAACCTGAAGGGCACTTATTTTCTGAACGGGATATGTTAAAATAATATTTGTCGCAGCAGCCGCCCATCCACATATAAATTCTCTTTCGTCGACCAGAGGATTTCTCTTCATATACAAACTACATGCCAAGTTGACATTTTACCTATTTATTTTGAAAGACTTCAAAAATAATTATAGAGATAGATGCATCTTTATAATCTTCTCGATGTCAGTCACTCACTCGAGACCTCGGAGAAAGATGCATAGGTATTCTTATGTATCTTCTCTGAGTAAATACTAAACAAACATAAAAGTAATTATTGAGTTCAGAATTGAAGAGTACACGGATATAATGATCAGGGTCCAATTTTAGTCGAAACTGTTTCAGTATCTCTAGATGACTTCTTCAAGAGCTTTCGTTTGGATGTTGCTGATTTATGAAATTATACCCAGTGTCCAAGTAATGAACGTTTTAACAATCACTGGTTTACTCAAAAAAGATCATAGTCCAAACGCAACTTCACAAAAATGATCATCAGAGTCCAACCTAGGTTTTGCCCAACAATATATTAGTCAAATACATAAAACTTGAATGGGCGCCCGCAAAAATTTTTCGTAGGGGGGCCATGCCCTCTCCTGAAGGCGCCCATGTGTATAAATCCACGCTCTTAGCGTAATTTGAATGCAAGTTTTGAGTCTGTGAATCTTAAATTTCAAATCCTGCGAATTGTAGGTTTTGTTGGGTTTTGTGACTGATCGTTATTCCCGTGTACTCTTCAATTGTTATTTCCTTCTATGTCGACGCATGAAATTCTACAATTTAGGTGGCTTAGTCGAGCCGCACACCACACCTACAAATCAAATTTACACTGTCTTTCATTTTTCCGACTAAGTCTCTCACCACACCACAAACGATGGTGTTGGATCTTGCAATAATGCGGCTTGCTTGCTGCTTCGCCACAAATTGCACTACAACGCAAAAGTATCTCTGATGGTGTGCGGGTTCTCATAAGGATCAAACTGAGGAACATATCTGAGGATCCACAAATGTGGCGCCCCAAATGCATGTCCGGTGTGCGGCCCTGCTTACACAGCGAGGTAACATGCGACACATTATTTGTTGGAGACATTTGTTGCCCATATAACGGGACAAAGGAAAAGAACAGGGGCAGTGGCGTAGCGGAGGCCCCCGCAGACCCCGCGATGCGGAGGGGCCACGGTACTAAAGGAGTCCTCGAACCAAACAACTCAGGGGCTCACACGCCGAAAACACAAATCCGTTGTGTCTTTGGTGTGTAAGCTCCTGGTCGTTTTCCTGGTTTCTGAACAGAAAATGTTGCGTCTGATACAATACACGAAAGATATTCTACGCATGATGGAAAAACGAATTAAAATTCGTCAGAACATAAAGGCGTACTGATAAGTCTAACATAAATCGCCGATACAGCTTTCAAACTGCCCTTATCAGATACGAGGGGATGGAGGAAATCGAAATAGTAAGCGAGATCTGGAAGACAAAAATTGAGTAGTTTGCTTCTCGGGCTTCATCAAATTGAAATAGAATCTGGATTCAGTTAGCGATTTGAGTTGAATTTTTTGAAAAAGTGAATCATACAGGGTTCTCCTAAAAAAAAAGTGTATCAACGGTCAACTGTGAATTCCTCATGAAAAAATAACATTTTTTTTCATTTTTTCCTCCGAGTTACCGAGATACAGGGTGTCAAAAATTCATTTTTTTTCAGTTTTTTGCTAATATCTCAGGAACCGTTTGAATGACAGAATTGAGTTCTTGTACACACATTGTTACTAATAATAGCTACTTTCTTGCACTTTACACTGTTTTAGGGCCGGTATTGTAAAGGCCAACCGAGGATTCAACCGTTGCGTCAACAACCAAATTCCTCACCATCTGGTAGTTGGCGCACGGTTAATAATAATAATAAAACACAAAGGTTTAACCCCCCAACTTTCACACCACTGGACTAATTTGCATTTGAACAGCAAATTCTGATGCGCCAATGTGTTTTACATAAAAAAGGTAGGTACTCCTGGTTCAATACTCTAAAGTCTAAAGTAACCTTTTCTCGAGAAAACTGGCATTTTATAATCAAAATCAATTTGCTAACGCATTCTAAATTTGAAAATTTCTTTCTTTACAATTTAGATTTTTGGAATATATACCTATACTCCATTCACTTTTATAAAGTATCGCGGTTTGCCATGAAATTTTGACACATTTCACCGCGTATATTTTGAAAATGTTAGGTTATGGTCATTGCACTGTCAGATACGCCCACAACGTTGTCGTTTCTGCTAAAAAATCGTAGTAATTACGTATTTATCAAAATGTTCATTTACTTGGGGAAATTAATGAATTTGAGAAAATATTATGTTAATTCAGAAGACATTTAAATACATTTTTGCACAACCTGAAATACTCCAGCATGAAAATGTAGCACGCCAAAAGTCGTGAAAGGAAAAAATGACACTTGCACGAATCGACGGGAAACTTCTTCTGGACGACGAAAAACGGAAAAATAGGCGATTCCTTATTTATATTTCGCCCCAAAATCGCCGATCGATTCGAACCAGTGGCGGATTTAGGGGGGGGGGCGAAGGTTGTTTCGCCCACCCCTCGGGATTAGAATTCGTTCTGTGATAATATAATTTTTATTCCTAGATCCGCCCTGATTCGAACTAACAAAATGTGGAATATCTTTGATACTTTTACTTTGATGTAAACAAAGCAACTGGCAACAACGTTTTGTCATAAACAATATTCTCTGTACGCGCACAGATTTTTCATCAGGTGCACCAATTCCTGAAAACGAAACCATGGCAAGAGTTGTGATTTTATAATTGTGAATGGAGTATACTTACTTTCGCTTTATTTATGCATATAAATCGATTTTTGGTCCAATTCAAATTTGCCGTTCGTACTCACGCCAAAACTCGTGAAAGGAAAAAATGACACTTGCACGAAACTTCTTCTGGACGACGAAGAACGGAAAAATAGGCGATTTCCTATCGATATTTCGCCCCAAAATCGCCAATCGATTCGAACTAACAGAATGTGGTAAATCTTTGATACTTTTACTTTGATGTAAACAGAAAAACTGGCATCGTCGTTTCGTCATAAACGATATTCTATGTACGCGCACAGATTTTTCATCAGGTGCACCAATTCCTGAAAACGAAACCATGGCCAGAGTTGTGATTTTATAATTGTGAATGGAGTATACAGGGTGAGTCTTTGACTTGTACATATATTTTAACTGTAGATTCCTCTCATCAAACGAAACACTTTTTTCCCATACCATTTTCCAAAATTCGGTTTGGTTTGGGAGATACAGGGTGTCGAAAATCCACGAAAAAAACACTTTGCTGTTCATATCTTCGGAACCGTTATTTCAAATGAACTGAATTTTGGTTGATTCTTTACTCTATTCATTGTGCATATTCCTCAATCGAAACTTATTCAATATCTCTCCTAGTTCGAAAGTTACAGGGTGGTCGACTCATAAATTCATACAAAAACACTATCAAATCACTTGAAAAGGATAAACGGTTCATATTTTCGAAAGAATCAACCATTTTAGAGAATAAAAGTATTCTTATATTTTTTCAAAAAAACGCGTCGTTTTCGAGTTATTCCTAAATGTATACGAAGAAATTTGAGGAAAAAACCATGAATTTCATAAAAAATCTGAATGCTTCCCTGAATTAAATATCATCGAATATTGTTTCTTCTCTGGTCTCTTAACAAATTAACAATGTTGTCAATGTTTATCAACTGAATTCCGAGAAGCATGAAATTACACAGTTTATAAGCAAGTTTCTATTAAAAATTTATTGATACCAGTCCTTCAGGAAAATATCTATCTTCTTAACAATATCCTCTTGGAATTTTTAATCGACCCTACACGGTTTTCACATCACATATCACAAGCATCACCTCACACCTGTTTGCTTTATTCTCTGCGAGTAAATAAATAAATGAATTGAATCCATGTAGAAAGGTTATCGCGTTTAAGCGTCGTTCATTTTATCACAGACTGGCTGGCCTGTGATAGTGTGATGTGATGAGACACAGAACAACGGCTTGTCTTGCGTGGCGGCTACATCGCAGCCGGCAGCGCACCACGACTGAAATTCAGATCGGCGAGAATCAAAACTACTCGTTTGGCATTTCCAAAGAGCAATGCGTAGAAGCCTTTAGCGAAAAGTAAACAAAACTAGTTCTTCCGTTAACGATAGGGGACGTTCTGCTTTCTTGAGTTCGCCTATACCATTTTTTACTGAGAAAATCAACACAATCTGGCATCGTCTTCTCTAGAATTCTGTGATCACTATCATAGAGCCCATAGAGGAGATGGATTAGGTTAGGTCATTGACCTCGAATCAGATGACTGATTAATGGAGTTAGGCTAGGTTAGTGAGAAACTAATTTTTATAAGATAGTTTCAGGGTATCGAGGCAAATATGAACAAATTATTAGTGTTTACAAACTAATCTTCAGGATAATCGAAGAAGGAAATTATTTTGGTGTGAGAAATATGGCATTTCAATTGCAGAAATGATGGAACAAAACTTAGCGTTTTTGTTAGGAAATATCGTGTTTGTAACATTCTTATTCGAATAAGGTTAGTGCTTGAGTATTTTCTAAATGTATCACCCAGAATATCTAATAATCACATCAATTTCAATTGAAAAATATGAACTTTGAGGTGTTTGTAGAGAATAATATCAGGGACGCATTTAGCACAATTTTTTTTTTCAAATGGCTATATCTCTTTAACCGAGCCGAATTCGGAAAAATGGAAAATGAAAAAAAGGTTTCTTTAGGCCTCAAGAATCTACAGTTAAAATATATGTACAAGTCAAAGACTCACCCTGTATATAGCCGTGTAGATGACACCGAGAAAGTAATTTTTGCCTTATGACATATACCCCGTTTTCGACACATAAGCGAGATACAGGGTGTTTATTAATGTCAACTTTGAGCAATATTCTATGAATAGGGGTAAGTTATGCGTGGTATTTGAAATATTGGTTTCTGGTCACATCTCAGTATATTTTTTAGGGCTCAATTGAATTGTGGTGTGAAATTTTGAAAAATGAAATTCATAATGGCGGAAAACCTGCAAAGTTGGATTTTTTCAGATGCCTATCTCAACGTACTCGATTTCCTAAGATTTTCTGTTAAAAAAATTTTCCAAAATCAGAACTCAACTTTTTTTATGTCTTCAGTGAAAGAAAAATTCTGCCCAAAATTTTTGGAATTTTTTATGGTTGAACTATGTTTCATTTTGAATACTGGAGTGAGAACAGAATGAAAAAATATCAATTGGTTTTCTTTTTGTAGCCTTCTAAAGATTACGCTCGGAGTACAAGAGTTTTCTGTGAACAAAATTTTTCAAAATTCGAACCCAACTTCTTTTCTACATGTCTTCAGTGAAAGAAAAATTCCGCCCAAGATTTTTGGAATTTTTCATGGTTAAACTGTTTCTCATTCTGAATTCTGGGGTGAAAACAGAATAAAAAATATCAATTGGTTTTCTTTTTGTTGCCTTTTGAAGATTACGCTCGGAGTACTTTCATAATTTTTATTTGAAAAACTGGAAGCCGTCCGAAGTAAGTAAGTAAGTAAATATAATCGAAAATTCGTTGCTGATAAGTTATTAGATAGAAATTTTTATTTTAGTTATCCTGATGAAGAGATAAATAAATATCTCGAAAGCTCGAGCAAAGAAAAAAGAGTAGGTACCTCATTAATTGCTGCAATTCCCACTATCCAAATTTCTATCTAAGTAAGTAAATATATTCATGCTAGCATACAAAAGTATATGTACATTCGTCAAAAATTTCAATTCAATAAAGTGACAAAACAAAAATACAACAAATAGATCACTAAAATCAGATATACCTAAAAAGCGGAAAAATCACAATTGCGAAAATCATCTAAATTATATAAAGCCATCTGTATAGAAATTATTTTTGATTTACTTTTAAAAGAAATGAGTGGAAGCCTTCTCACATGTGAAGGCAGAGCATTGTAAAATTTCGGTGATAAATAATCGGGCGCACCCTGCGACTTTCTCAACCTGCGAAATGGGACACAGAAATCACTCCCATTTCTAACGGAATAAGAATGGTTCCCTCCACGGAAACTCCACGTCTCCACATACTGGAATTCCTATGGGCATACAACAATAACTCCATCAAGAATATAAATGGAAGCGTGAGCACCTGCAACTGCCTAAAAGAGTCCCTGCAATCATCTCGATAGCCTTTGTTGGCTACAATACGAATTATTGCCCTTCATTGCAATCTGAACATTCTCTCAAAACTGCTGCAGTGCCCCCACATTAGTATCCCATAACGTAAATGCGATCTTCAAGACAACGCACCGGTTCACACAGCATTAGATACGATGCTAAAATTACGTGAAATACATTTCGAATTGGTTGATCATCCACCTTATAGTCCAGATTTAGCTCCTAGTGACTTTTTCCTGTTTCCAAACTTGAAGAAATGGCTCGCAGGAAAAAGATTCATCTCAAACGAAGAAGTGATTACCGAAACTAACGCGTATTTTGAGGGATTTCCGAAATCGTATTATTCAGATGGTATAAAAGAGTTGGAATATCGTCTTACTAAGTGTGTTGAAGTAAAAGGAGACTATGTTAAGAAATAAATGGTTTTTGAAAAAAAATAATGTTTTTTTCCTACTTAGGTAGCCTCATTATCAATCCGCCCTCGTACCAACCCTTGCTGATACTCACCTTCAATTTTTCATTGCTGATGGCCATAATTAGGCTAATGAGCTGCCAGAATGACCCGGATAGAAATATAAATTTAAAAACCAAAAATGTTTTCTTTAAAAACACTGTTAAGAATCGAACTCTCTACGAGTCTGAATTGGATTAATTCTTAACCTTTTATAGGCAGGGCCGGATTTAGGGGGGGGGCAACAGGGGCAACTGCCCGGGGGCCTCCACAAAATAGGGGCCCCCACAAAAAGGAGCCACCACTCTAGAAAATTCGGAAAAATTTTAAATTTCAACTAGGAAACACTAGTAAAAAAATTTTCCTTCAATATTATTTATAATGTAATTAAATCATGATGAAAAAAAAAGACGAAAGTCTTCTACTGGACAATAATTTCTATTGTGGTATTCGATGAGTGAACGTAAACGAATTAAACGTGCCGCGCAAGCGCTCACGCTCAGGCAGGCGTATGGCGGCCCACTGTTCAATTTTACGTAAGGGAAGCGTTAGGCATAGTTCAATTTGGCTCTTTTATTGAATCATATAAAAGAGACTTTGGAAAAGACCAATCTCTAGAAATGTACTATTACCAAATTCTCGATGATCAAAATCTTCGAGCTACATTCCCAAACATCGGAATCGCGTTGAGAATGTATTTGGTTCTTATGGTATCCAATTGCACTGGAGAGCGATCATTTTCGAAAATGAAAATCATCAAAAATAGACTATGGGACAAAATCGTCTCTCAAAGCTTACTCTCCTAAGCATTGAGAGCGATATACTCCGTGAACTGGATTTTACTGAAATAATTGACGATTTTTCAGCCAAAAAAGCTCGGAAGGTTCCGTTCATTTAATGCCACTCAATTATTGTTTTTTCATACTATTTTTGTTAAATAATAAAAGAATCTTGGTTTCTCGATAAATTATGTATTGAAAACCCCTACTTTAAAAAATCATCCATTTTATTTTGAAAATAATTCGAGGCTAGGGGGCCCCCACTTATTTGTTGCCCCGGGGCCCCCACACCTCTAAATCCGGCCCTGTTTATAGGACGGAGATTTATTCTCCGTTACCAAGGCAACGCTAATCGAAAGAGGAGAGTTCGATTCCACCAAAGTTTCTCGAAAAAAATTTTTTTGGTTTATAAATTCATATTTCTATCCGGGTCATTTTGGCAGCCCATACTCGATTAATCGAGTACGTTGAGATAATGCTTTCCAAATTGGCAACTGAGAAAAAAAATTCCAACTTCACAGGTTTTCCGCCATTTCGAATTTTATTTTTCAAAATTCTACACCACAATTCAATTGAGCCCTGAAAAATACTAAGATGTGACCAGAAACCGATATTTCAAATATCACGCATAACTTACCACAGTTCACAGAGTATTGCTCAAAGTTGACATTAAACACCCTGTATCTCGCTTATGCGTCGAAAACGGGGTATCATCATTACAAGTATAAAACAAAGTCGCTTTCGCTGTCTGTCCCTATGTATGTAAATCTTCAAAACTACTCAACGGATTTTGAAAAGCTTTTTTTTAATAGATTAGGTAAGTGATTCAAGAGGAAGGTTTATATGTATAATACATGCATAATATTGTGGAGAAACACTGATGAATTTACAGGTTTCTAATGTGATGTCGTAAATAAACACATTTTTTTGCGCTTACATTGCAAACGCTGACTGAACCCCACGAGATAAATCAAAATTAGGTACTGGTATTGTATTCCTAAAAAAAGTCAACAAAAAAGTCCGCGATGGTATATGTCTATCTCTTAAGGATAACCCACAATAACCTTTTTTTATCCTTTACATTTTACGGGAAAAAATGGCTTATTCAGGAAGTAATTTTCAAGCAATACAGCATTATTATTATTATTATTCAATATAACAAGAGTTGAGGAATAATTCCTATAAACTCACACAGTTGAGAAATTACATACAAAAAATGACAAAAAAAGATGAAGAAAAAATATCAGCTATTGGGAAGACATCCAGGCGTCGTAGTGGTTCTTGAAGCTGTTCA
This sequence comes from Adalia bipunctata, assembly GCA_910592335.1. NCBI lineage: Eukaryota > Metazoa > Arthropoda > Insecta > Coleoptera > Coccinellidae > Adalia > Adalia bipunctata. The sequence continues at coordinate 27,723,127 of OU342951.1, forward strand.
CGGAAGATGCATTGACGACGTCAGAGGGTAGTTGGTTCCAGCTTTCAAATATTCTATTAGGCAGAAAATTCTGTCGAACAGCCGTCTTGAAGTTTCCTTTAGCGAGCTTGAATTGATGACCTCTAAGGTGATTTCGGTTGGTTGCGAAAAGGTTCTGCACGTCTGCATCAATGAAACCGTGAAGGGCTCGAAATGTTATGATGAGGTCACCTCGTTCACGTCGTTTCTGGAAACTGGGGATGTCCAAGAGTTGCAGCCGAGTACCATAGTCTGGGCGTTGACGGCCGTAGGAAAGCCTAGTGCAACGACGTTGGACCTGTTCCAATCTATAGGTGTCACCTTTCAGGGAAGGCCACCAAACCGGTCCAGCGAACTCCAATATGGGACGAATGTAAGACTGGTACAGGATCTTATTGGATGTTCGGAGACTACAACCCTTGAAGGAGCGGTAGAGCATAAAGTATACTTGGTTGGCTTTTTTGCAGATGTTCGCAATGTGATTTGACCAGGACAAATTGGACGTTACAGTTACTCCCAAATCACAGTGGAGATCGACAGTTTTCAACAGGTTATTCTGGATGAAATGATCTACTCTGGGATTTCTTTTGCCTACGTGAAGAACACAACATTTTTCTATGTTGAGAGGCAGCATCCATCGATCACACCAACAACTCAGAGTGTCCAAGTCACTCTGAAGGACTCCTGCAGAAGTGAGCGGGTAGTTGTAAAGCTTCGTGTCGTCGGCAAACAGAGCGCAACTGGAATTGAGGGAAGGTGGGAGATCAGAAGTAATAGGAAGAGAATAGGACCGAGAACAGTGCCCTGAGGAACACCACTGGTTACGCGGGCATCTGGTGTGGAATACCCATCCCCCACTCTAACTCGAAAGGATCTCCCGCTCAAAAAAGACCCAATCCAAGAAAAACACTTTTCCCGAATACCCAGGTGGGAAAGCTTGGCTATAAGACGACGATGGAGCACGGAGTCAAACGCTTTGGCGAAGTCAAGATATATGACATCAACCGGCAGATCCGCCCAGGCTTTTGTCCATTCATTCATGCAAGACATCAGATTGGTAAGGACTGATCTTCCCGGTAGAAAGCCGTGTTGCTGGTTGGGGATGATATTATTGGTTGTTGAAAATGTCAAAACTGCATCGCATATTATTCTCTCCATTATTTTACTAGTAGATGAGGTGAGGCTGATTGATCTATAGTTGTTAGGGTTGAGCTTATCGCCTTTCTTGAAAATAGGTGTAGAAATGGATGCCGATAACCAAGCTGATGGAACTTTAGAGGAGGCGAAGGATTGGCGGAAAATAATTGATAAGGGTAGAACAATTCCTTCAGCACACAGCTTCAGTTGGGATGCGGAAATACCGTCAGGTCCTGGAGCGGACGATGATTTGAGATTAGAAAGTTGTTTTCTAATCAGCTCACCGCTGAATATAACATCGCCTAGTTCTGCAGTTACAAGAGGGATGGATGGAATTGATACTGGGCCCGAGAGTTCTGTGGTGAACGCAGAAGAAAATGTATCGGAGAGAACATTGGCAGTTTCTGTATCATCCTGGCATAGCAAATCCAAGCTGTTTTTAACCCTTGGTACTGCGACTTTACTATTGCATGATGATCGCAAATATTTGAAAAGCTTCTTCTTGTCTTTGTCGCAGGCTAAAGCATGTTCATAAGAAGATTTCGAACACTGCAATTGTGAGGAAACGGAGTTGGAAAAGTTTCTGTGGATTTCGTAGTCAGCCTGAGATCGAGACCGAAGGTATCTATCTCTGCCACAATGCCTTTTTCCTGCGAAGTAACTCAAGAGAGCGTCCATCAATCCATGGTTTGGAGGGATTAAACTTGAAAGTTTTAATTTCCGTGCAAGATTCAATCAGTCCAGTGAGAGTACCAGCAAATGTAGACCAGAGGATGTCAACATCTGAATCAGACAGAAGGCCATGCCAATCCTTCTCGAGCAACAACCTATTAACAGTGTCGTAGTCAGTTTTGCGAAATATTCTGCGACAGGATGTAGTGGAGATAGCAGAGATAAACTGTAGTGCAGAAACCAGCACAACATGGTCGGACTTCCCAAGAGGTGGCAGATATTCTATAGGAGTCAAGAGGTCGGTATCGCTCGTAATGAGTAGGTCGAGAGTAGATGGTGCGTGACCGTCCCTGATTCTGGTAGGATCAGTATCTACCTGGTGTAGACTTGTTTCCAAGAACAGTTTGGCGTAAGGATAGGATGGTGAGTTGATAGAGCACTGTGCCTGTGGCCATTTGATATCGGGACAGTTGAAATCACCACAGATGAGAATGTTTTTTGTGTCGAGGGATATTTCAGACAAATATTCGCACAATTTGATATCAAAATTGCAAGGACGGGGGCGATAAATACATCCAACCAATAGTGTGAGATCAGACGAAGACAGAGTGAGAAATATGTTATCAACCCCAGGCCAGTCAAATGTTGCCGGTTTTACCGTGAAAGAACTGGGAACGTTATCATTTACATATATACAAACGCCTCGGTGGCCGACAGTCTCCTTACTATCGCAACGATATATGGTATAGTTTGGAATGGAACACACTGTGTCACTTATGGCTGGTTGAAGCCATGACTCAGATACAAATATTATGTAAGGTTTGTGGAGGGTAACGAAAGCTTGTAACTCAACCAGTTTTGAGCAAAGAGACTGGGCATTAGTGTAGGCAACAGGCCAAATGTGCAAATTGTTCAGTTTTTGCTTGGGTTGTAGGCTTGACAATGGTAACTATTTTGGGAGTGCCCTTAATATATTTTATAGTTATATCTCTCTCAACATTATGTTGACGGCGCTTTAAATCTTCACGCAGAGCATTCAATTCTGAGATCTGGGCTCTTGTTTTGTCGTCATAGATGGAAATATTGCGGAACTGTGGGTGGCCTAGTGAGGAAGATTTGTTCTTAAGGATGTTCGACACGGTATTGGAATTCGAAAAAGTGTTAATCCTTATCCAATTAAGTACCTTAAATACATTGTCCATTCAATAGAAATCAATATGGCACTTTATACAGCATGTAATCTAAATGAATATTTCCGAAGATATTACAGATTTAAAATGCAGGGACATAGCGGTGCGGCACTACCGTTGTTTATAAGGATTCAGGATTGCATTTCATCCGTGCGAAGCCGGGGCGGGTCGCTAGTATGTCATAAGGCAAAAATGACTTTGTCCAGTTAATGGTAAAACACCCTGTATTATCTAGAATGAATCACTCTGACACCATTAGGCAAAATTGGCTCAAATCTGTCCACAAATTCTTCATCAGTTAGTCCCTCCTTTTCATTTTAGACCATTTTAGGCTCAAAATTTACAGAATATGAACTTTCTCAATCCCAGAAACAAGAATAAACCAAAATTTCCTAATTACAATAAGTAATTTCACGAGCTGATTGTTAAGCAAAAAAGAGGAAAAATCATGTCATAGAATACAAATGAACAAGCTGAAAACATGGGTATAGGTCCGTTGATTATTCAAACAGCTTACATAACCTTGGGTTTATTTTTTTAACTTGCTTCCTTGAAATCAAGGAAATACCAGATATAATAAAAACTTATACTCAATAATACTTCCATCTATTTCATCAACACTTAGCTGTTATATAAAATTATAAAACTGTATAGTATATATGTAATATATAAAAAATTATCACAAGAGTAAATTGCAATATTTGTCATTGTCACCTTGACTAGGGTTCGACGTAGTTTCTCAAATTTTTCAGAAATATATCTCTTACATGACCACAGTTTGTATTTTTCCGTTCTTCCAAGTATGTCTCAACAGTCTGTAGAAATATTTGTTTGGAATCAGTGGCTAAATTGAACTGGAAGCATTATAGATTAGACAAATTGTGGCTAATTAATATTTATCACAATATTACCTCTTCTACAGCTTGGTATATTGCTTTGAATACAGGTTGTTTATCAGAATGAAAAAATCCCCTTGATCCATGAAGTACTGCAACTCCATCTTTTTCTGCTGGTTTACACACACTGTTGTACATGCAGTGATCTGGTCGAAAATTGTAACGACAGGAATAAATGTATAATTTGTCTGAAAAGAAATCGTTTATTTTTATTTTATTTATTTATTTATTTATCAATGCCTACATAGGTATAACAACCTTCAAAATGGGTACTTGATAAATATTTACCGTCAAAAAATATTACACGGCTTGTCATCACAGTCATAAAAATCTTACAAACTACAAAATCACAAAATAAAATAAATCAGCAAGATGCAATAGACATCTCCCGGTAAGTACAAACTCTATAAACTACATACATTTCACAAACAATCCAGGTTAAAAAATTCATCTAAACTATAAATTGTATTCTCCAATTTAGTATTTATTATGAGGTAAAGAATTGAATATCAAATCAAATGAAGACATCATAGAAATGGAATAGACAACAGTTATCAATCAAAAAATTTCTGACAAATAATTTTAAAATCTTTGATAAAAATGGCACCTATGGACATTTGGTATATATGGCCACAAAAGCAGAAAGAACTGATATGTCATCAACTAGCCATCATAACAGGAGTTGTTTGGATATATCCTCTCACTAAAATTAGTCTTCGACAAATGATATCTGGACAAAGTGCAAAAAAAGTTACATTTTACACTGTACATGAAGGGTTATTTATTCTGTACAGAGGAGTGTTACCACAAATTATTCAAAGATGTTCATCAATCACTGCAACTTATATAGTACATCAAAATATCAATATGACATTTCGGGAGTACCCAAAAACCAGAGCAAAGTTATATGCAGGAACATTATTAGGATCACTGGATTCTCTCTTGATGCCATTCGAAAGAGTGCAAGTGATATTAGCAGATAAACAGTACAATCAAACCTACAGAAATACATGGCACTGTTTTCATTCTCTATTTACTCAATATGGTGTAAGAGAACTATATCGAGGGTTTGATATTGTATTTATGAGAAATATTTTTGGGAGTATAATATTTTTGTCTCTATTGTTAGAAAAAGAAAGGATATTGGTAAGTATCCCATAAAAGATAAATTTATGATCCATTTTACAATTATAGTTTTCACTAATAGCGAATTCCATTCAGACTTTATTCATTCTAGTTGAAAAACACAATGAATTATTTCAGAACCAAGAGAAAAAACACTATGGACCTGCTTTTATAATGTCAGCATCTAGAGTTGTTTTAGATTCCTTACAAGGTACAGTGGTCTCAACAATTATGCATCCTCTAAATGTACTCAGAGTATTTATACACAGTCAAGTTGGTGAGAGACACAACCATTTTCATATTATGTTGAAGCAGCTTTATAAAGAAAAAGGGGTGTATTTCTTTTTCAATGGGTTATATATAAATATGGTAAGATCATGGATGTCTTGGATAGTAATAGCCCTCTCAAATGAAGTGTACAGACAGTTTTATTTATATCACATAAAACCCAAAATAAAAAAGTGATATCATTATGTTTTGTGATAATCATTACTCTAAATGCTACAAGTTTAGGAACAAATTTTTCATCTAAAAATCATATATTCCGAAAAGTGTTTGTGTGGGAAAAAATCAATATCCTAAATGAATCTCTAATTCTTATATTATATACTAGTAACATTGAAATAAGGACACCCAGAAATAGTTAGAATATCTCTAACGCCATTTGAAATGAGATTATTCCATGGTGCCCTACCCAAATGTAGGCTGAACAGATTCAAGGTGCAAGATGAGGAGGACTGCACTCTTAGCCACCTAGGTCTCTTGACCTCACTGACAGGGACTTTTTTGGGGGGTTAGTTTTTATGTGAGTGAAATATCTTGGTGATCCCCGAACATCGAAATATATTCTCGAAAAAATAATTTCGACCAAAAATTAGCTCACAGGAGGCAGCAAATTCCAAATTTCTTCAGGATTTTTCCCCATAAGCATGATAACGAATGAAAAATTTCACAAAATTGAAAACGAAACTGAAACTAAAAAAAGGGGCAAACAAACCTCAATATCTTTTCAAAGGTTCTAAATTTGATACATAATGGAAAAATGAAACATAGGGTGATGTGTTATTCGAAAGGGAACCACATCGTGTTTAGTTGTAATATAGAATGTAACTGAAATGCTTATAATTTAGATCAAATCATGCAGGAACAAAACTGAATTTTTACCTGGATGATAGTGAAAAATAATATTTATTATGTCTTGATCACCCCATGTTATTTTCAGTTTGAATTTCTTATAAATTGGAATAACATATTCTTTCCACCGAAAAGCTCTCATTTTGGTTAAATTCATTAGCATAACCCCAGAATTCACACCTGAAAAAAATCTTGAGTTATAATCAAAATGGAAAATTTTTAAAACAACCTTACCTAACTTCCCATAGTAAGGATGTTTTGCAAATCTATTGTACCAAGCTACATTGGGCTCTTCATGCTCTGGAGCCAATGAGGCCATTTGACTAGAATTCATTTTATAAAAATGATCCCAAACATCTTCAACAGGGGTGAGGAACAAAGTATCTGTGTCCATATATAACAGGGAATCAACATCTTTAAGAAGATCCTGCAAATACCATCAAATAATTAAAGGAAATAAATTTAAAAAATATAATACAGGTAGAAACAGTCTCTGAGATGCGCATAATTTGAATAATTTTTTCCATTCTTCAACTTCATCAACTGGAAATGTTAAAGGTACTACTTTATAACTGAAATGGTTCTTCGTTAGAATCTTCCATTGCTCTAACTGAAAATAAGAAATATTTCATAATAGCTTCAGAAGTTATACCTATATGCTTATTATTACCTTTTCTCTGAACCTTTCAATCAAGTTATCATCAGAGACAATTAAAAAATTCAAATGTATTTTGGTAAACATCAAAGCTGATTTTAACATCATCATGGTCTCTTCAAAGCGGTCACCACAGGCAACAACTGCGACAACAACATCATGTCTAGAAAATTGTATAATTAATGTTTTTATTATTAATTTTACCCCTTATATTTACCTTCTAATAGTAACCGGTTCAGTGACGATTTCATTCAAGTCAATTTCATTTTCTCTGCTTAAACTCCAGAATAAATATAAGAATAATAACATGAATATTACAAGACAAAGAAAAAATAGTTTTAAAAGTGTTCTCAACTTCAGCTGGTCGCTTTTCTTTATTTTCATGATTGAGAAATTATATAAATGGTAATAATAATAGTCAAATGGATATCATAATAACGTTGAATGTGTTCCCCAAGTTTGTATTTGTTTTTGTTTTGGCTGGTAACCTCCAAAAAGTAACTTTTACAGGGTTGCCAACAGGTCAACAACGATTTCCTCGTTTGGGTTCACTCACAACTACAAGAAGTATCGAAATTTGGAAATCAAAACAGATTTAACATACACTATTCAATTTAATAAAGTTTCTCTTCTCGGTTGGCCAAGATTAAGGTTTATCAATTTTTTTACTTAAAACTGACGCAGGTTGGCACTCGTGAAATATCGGCAATGTATATATGTCAACATTGTTTATCTCCTTAAACAATGATGTCAATATGTCAAAATAATTCTCAGAGACGTTGCCAATGCTAATTTCTATAAACAATGTTTCTATTTACTCTCAAAATAGCATAACTGAATCTTCCAACCATGTTTATATACGTGAAATATTTCCAGTATTAACGCAGAAAAAATTAGTTTCTTCAACAGTCGCCAGGTATTTGGAATTATTGTATTCACATAACATTTTCTAAATGGTTTGGGTAATTGAAAATTAAATTAAAATAATATTTTCTCAAATTCAATATTTTCTCAAAGTGAATGAATTTTAATGAATACGTAATTACTACGACCTCTATGTAGAAAGGACAACGTTGCTTAGATCTTAGATATTTGTTGAAAAATGACCATAACCAGAGACAACCTGGCTCTGCTATAACCTAACATTTTCAAATGTATCAGAATGTCATGGCCAACCGGGATACATTCTTAAACTGTCTTTAGAAGGTTGTGATAAAAGTGAATGGAATACCTATATAAAAATACAAAATGAAAGAAAATGACATTTGAGGTCATAATTTTTCACCGGTGCTAAACGGGGGATCAAGGGCCACAAAATATTCTCCTAGAATTATGGGTCATAGTAAAGAAAATTTTTCCTATCGATATATTTCCTGAGAAATCAATAAAAAATAACAGCAATTATGGCATAATATCTCTAATAGATAATAAAGAAATAATATCTAATATTCACTCAGTGTCTGACTGGGAACCAAGCGCCATACTAATTTTTTCCTCCAGATTTATGCGTTATATAAAAATGTTTTCCGTTATGTTTTCAATTATGGTATAACAATTTTAAATTGAATAAAGAAATAACAAATAATTGAATGAAAAATTCAACACAATAATAAAAAAAATAATACATAACAGCAAACAATTCAGTACATCATCAGATAAACAAAAATAATGTTGTTAACCTAAATTAAAAGTGATTTGGACGGCAATGAGTCAATAATATCATTGTTTAAACAATGATAATATCATTAGTTCCAAATCACTTAAAGCTGCGTACAGATGTGCGAGCCGAACCTATCGCGAACCGCTCGCGAAGTGTTCGTGTCATGTTCGTTAATTTCACGTACACACTTGCGATCCGCTCGCGAACCAATACCAACGACGGCTTACGAATTTACACTGGGCTCGCGTTGTGTTCGTGAAAATCTGCGTATACATGCCGAACCTATCGCGAACCGTTCGCGAAGTGTTCGTGTCATGTTCGTTAATTTCACGTACAAACTTGCGATCCGCTCCCGAACCAATACCGACGGATTAACGAAGTAACACTGGGCTCGCGTTGTGTTCGTGAAAGGATCCGACTATCGATGGATCGGCGCGAACGGTTTGCGAGCGGCTCTACAGAGGAGCTGCGTACAGATGTGCGAGCCGAACCTATTGCGAACCGCTCGCGAACCAATAGCGACAATTATTTGGACGGCATGTCGAACGTCTATAGAGCCGCTCGCGAACCGTTCACGCCGATCCATCGATAGTCGGATTCTTTAGCTGCGTATACATTTGCGAGCCGAACCTATCGCGAACCGCTCGCGAACCAATAGAGACAATAATTTGGACGGCATGTCGAACCTCTATAGAGCCGCTCGCAAACCGTTCACGCCGATCCATCGATAGTAGGATCTTTTCACGAACACAACGCGAGCCCAGTGTAAGTTCGTTAAGCCGTCGGTATTGGTTCGCGAGCGGATCGCAAGTGTGTACGTGAAATTAACGAACATGACACGAACACTTCGCTTAACAAATCTGCTTCCACAATCCACACTTGAAGGAAGGAAAGCTTCCATTTGGGAACGATTTAAAATTCCAGCAGAAATAAAGTAGTAATTAGAAGAGAAATAGAAGCTGCCCCTAACAACTGCCCCCTTTAACTAGATCCTTAGATAAGGGAAGGGAGAGGATAGCGCGCATAGCTTAAACGCAAAGGACGAAAGTGAAGCTCATTTCAGAGTGGCCGCCATTATTTATGTGGCAAACAAACCGGGTGGAGTGCGAGAATATTTTGTCGATTTTTGTGATTTTAAGTTGTTTTTCAAGTTAATTTTCATCTAAATACAATGGTTATATGTTGCGCTTATCAGTGCCAGAGCAGGAGCGAGAAAAAGGAACCAGGAATATCGCCACTGTTGTATCCCATTATGTGCCAGATTGAATCACAAAGACGCATGGCGTTACGCGTCCTCTCCCTTCTGTAGTCTAATGGTCGATTCACAATGAACGTAAACGTAACAATGACGTAAAGAGCACGTAAACGTAATCCGCCCATGAACGGCATAAACGTAATGAAATATGTAATAGAATCCTTTATTTTCATCATATTTTGGGCTCTTGTGCGGTGCACGCCTTGCACGCCAGCTTACAGCGGGCCTGGGCCCGTATTCTTGACAAATGTTCTTACGTTTTCTGTGGATTACGTCCACATTACGTTCCAGTTACGTTCATTGTGAATCGACCATAAGGGTACGTACATGCCGGAGATGCAAGGATGAGCGCGGTGGAGGTCGCGGTCGCGATCTAGTTATAAATCGATGCATTATGTACGGCCAGGCATCGATTTATAACTAGATCGCGACCGCGACCTCCACCGCGCTCATCCTTGCATCTCCGGCATGTATGTACCCTAAGACTAGATCACTTTCCTCCCTCACTGCCTGACTGTCAAATCCTTCTTTCCTCGGTTGGAAGAATCTCTGAATCGTTTCCGTCCTTAGAAGTCGACATCTGTAACAGTGTCGAATTATAGCTCAAACACAAACAGCAAAAATTTAATGCGATTTAATATAAACAACTCTGTGTATTGGTCGTTTAAAAAATATAATAACACCTAAACATTATATCATATCTTGATGAGTCTTTCACTAGTTTCACTGACGTTAAATTAAGATAATTTATCATTGAAGGCTAGGTGGTTGCAAAATGCATGCATATTCAATGCGGAGAAAACAGAAATTCTGATTTTTTATGAATTTTTCAGAAAAAATTTGCGCTCTCGGATCCTCACTCCGGCTCTGTTCTCATCTGGTATTCTATGCATCATTGCATTTATCACATAATTCTATGGCAGCCAGTATCCTGCTAGTATTTTAGGTTAGGTTTCCTGAAAGGAAAATATTCTTGGTTTCTGGATTATGTGAAAAATGTTCAACTATTTTAAAAAGATCCATTGCCATAAAATAATGTTAGGAGCTTTTTTCCCATTCACATCTGTCAATGATCGAGTTGAAGTTGGAGCCGAGACATTAAAAGATAATTCTCCATCTGATAATGGATGGAAAAGATTACAGAAAATGTTTCAAGTAAAGTAAGGAAGAATAGCCGGTATAATCTTCAAAATATTTATTCAATTCATTTTCAGCGAGTTCGGAGAAGTTAGTAATGAAGTCACTGTTATAAGTCAAACAGCTATGATGAGCAGTTTTGTAGGTTTACTTTATGGGGGTGTTATGAACAGTAGAACTGCCTATACTGATTTTATAAGGCAAAATACAGCTTCCTCCTTTTCGTCTCATTTTGAAGCAAAAGTAAGTTAGGAATATTTCTCCATATCATGAAATAATTTCCATATTCTAGAGAAAACTTCAAGATGCCGTTACTACAAGTTTTGCTAAAGGTGCTTGGAAATGGTGTTGGAGATTATGTTTATTCTCAACATCTTTTGTGTAAGCTTTTATCTATTTCTGTTCGTTCATAAGATTTCAATCTAAATATTCAATTACAGAGGAATAGCTACATCTATATCAGTTTATAGAGGAAAAAGTGGCTTAGGTGAATATGTTTTCAGTGGAGCAGCAACAGGAGCTTTATATAAATGGCAAATGGGACCAAGAGGTTGGATAGTTGGAGCTGCACTTGGTATGATTTCTTTGTCTGTATTATGGATTTTTGGTATTACATACTTGGTAGTTGTATTGAAAGAAGGTATCAATACCTCAGTGGTATTGAATGAAAATTGTGGATTCTAGTATTTTATAGTATGTATCAATATTTGTGACATTATAAGCTGGGAAGGATCTGTAGACCTTGAAGAACTTAATGAAAGTGGAAATCTAGAAAAATCAAATACTTTGCACAAAGAATGGGCCTAACTGAGTGTTCCCTGTGCAGGAATGCAGATGGAACGGCGGAACATATACTGTTCACGTGTGATAATATATCAGTATTGAGGTTAACCCACCTAGGGAACCCTACACTTTCCATCTCTATGGTGGGAGGGACTCCTCCATGTCGGCTCGCGGCATTCTTGTCGGCGTGCCTCCAGGTCTGAGTCTCTTAAGTATCACATAAATACGGTTTGAACGATATGCCACAAAGCGTACATTCGGCCGATCAAAGGCGCGTAAGAAGTAGATGATAACTTCTAAGCAAGAACCAAATTTCTGCATTCAATGTGAACAGATGAATAATTTATAGCGCCCTTGAAAATGCTGCAATTTGATTAGAACCTTAGACAAAGGAAAGAGGAGACTCGGTATAGGATGATAAATCTTGAAGCCAAGATGCCACATAATGAAGAACGAACTGGGCGACTATATTACTACGAAACGAGAATTACGCCGAGATCTGAACAACGTTGCCACGTTGTCTGAGATTTCCGATTCATTAATGTCGAATCCTTAAAGAATTGCAATTAAGAATACAATTCTTTTAATTATTGCTTATGTAAATGTTTGAAATGGTTATGCATAATTTTTCAAATTTCAAACACTTATTATTCATCAAGCAATAATGTGCATAGAACTCAGACAACTTTTGTCTAAGGCATAGAACATAGCTCCTCTCTTTAGAATGCATCCCCTCTTAAAATTTACCTCCACCCTTAACTTGGGTCACATTATAAAAGCAGGTATTGACCCTTTTTGAAACCTTTCCTTCCTTGCTTTCAAAGCAGTCAACATAGCTTACGACGGCATTTTTAAATTTGTTGGTTGTTCAAGAGTATCCCATCGTGACAACACCGCGTGTTCCAGTTTCATTCATAAAATTCATATATTATTTCGCGACCAATCAGCGAATTTGGCCTTGTATTTGACATTTCATGTTTGATACACGTTGCCATGCCGATATCTAGTTGAATGTGTCAAATAAAATTTATAAATCAATACAAATAAGTGATTTTCTGAATATCTTGAGCAAAATACCTTAAAATAATGGTTCGTAAGTGTCAAGTGTGTGGCAAATTGGATTCCATCAACCCTAGTTTGAGTTTTCACAGGTTAGTTTCATGTTTGCAGATCAGTGGCGTAGATTGTTCAATGTTTATAATTTTTCTTCTAGATTTCCTTCTGATATTGAGAGAAGAAATATATGGCTTTCAATTTTGGACTTGGCTGATGCTAAAAACTTGCCTCAAAATCTGTTCATATGTTCGGAGCACTTCGAATCCAAAGATTTTGGTTTTCGATCGAATGGTACCAAATATCTTAAAAATGATGTCAATCCTGTTCCCATGAAACAACTCTGGGAACTAACGTCTTCAAGGTAAGTTTCTGTGTGAACTTCCAGAGATTAATATTTTAATTCAACCTGTTTGAATATAACTTCATGAAATAGAGTCAGAATATGTGTCAGTAAATATTGTTATATTATAATATTATTAAATATAATTCAATACATTAATTGAGAACTTTTTTGCAGCTCAAGCTCAACTGTCACCCCCCAAGATGCTAAAAGGTAATTATGCATTTATAATTTGCCATTTGACAATTAATATTCAAAGAAATATATTTACAGAGATCAAGTTTCATTCCTCGATGCAGAAATTTACCGAAATATTGCTTCTATTCCTTGTTCTCCAAAAAGAAGGTAAGACCTGTGTGTCATTATTGGCACATTCTGATTAACCATATTTGGTGTAATTTTGTTACAGTGAAGAAAATGTGAAATCAACTGTTCTAAAACTGGAGCAACCAGTGGAGAAATTTGATTTGAAGCCTTCCATCTCTACCGAAGAACCATCTACCTCTAAAATTAGAAGGGGAAGGTAAATATTTCATTCAAACGATGCCCACATCGAACAATTTTATAAAGTTCAAGACTAATTTCTCTGTTACATTACAGAAAGAGAGCTTACGTTGGTGATTTACATACCAGTGATTTTTCTACACCTGAGAAAAGGAAAAAGAGTATGAGTATTATCAGAAGGAGAGTGCAGGGTCAAAGCAAACAGATACGCATATTAAGGCAGTCTGTTCGAAGGATGAAGAATAAAATCACCTCGATGAAAACATTGATGGATTGTTTAAGAGAAAAATTGCTTATATCAGAAGCTTCAGAAGCAACCATATCTGTATGTTTCCTTTTTGTTTTTGGTGAAAGTGCAATAGCATGTAACTTGATTTTTTTATGATTTGGGATATTGGAGCCATTAGATTTCAAATAGTGTTGTGCATGGCTAGTAACAACATTTATGTCATTTGAAACCTTATCTCAGAAGTGGAAAACTAGTACAAAGTACAACGTATCGTAACTTCAGAAGGAAGATTATATTTTTCTGAGAATTAACACGTTACTCGAATATGAAGCTGGTCTAATGTTCTCATTTAACATATATGTATGAGTTACATGGTATTGCACAGTCAAAGATGGAGTAGAAAAACATTTTGAGACAACCAGATGATAAAATTTTTCTTTTTCAGGCATCTGTCAATCCTGGAGCTGCTACTGATTTATTCGAGAGAATGTTGAAAGGATCGAGTAGGCAAAAATTCAATCCAACATTGAGAGCCTTTGCTTTAACCTTGGCATTTTATTCACCGAAAGGATACAATTTTGTCAGAAAAACCTTCAACAATAGCCTTCCGCATTTAGATACTATCTCGAAGTGGTATAGGTCCGTAGATGGAAGCCCTGGATTCACAAAGGAAGCATTAACAGCCTTGTCTCTACGACAAAAAGGAGTCTCCTATCCTTTGTTGTGCAATCTTGTTATGGATGAAATGTCCATCAGACGTCAAGTTGAGTGGACAGGTTCTAAATTCACAGGATATGTTGATGTTGGTACCAACTTGGATTCTGACATTTTACCTGAAGCTCGAGAAGCATTAGTTTTCATGCTAGTGTGTCTAAATGGTTCCTGGAAAGTTCCTGTGGGATATTTTCTGGTGAATGGGTTAGTGGCGACAGAGAAAGCTGAGTTAGTAAAAAAATGTCTGGGTTTTCTACATGAAAGTGGAATCAAAGTAATATCATTAACTTTTGATGGTGCTCCTTCAAATTTTTCAATGGCTGAAAAATTGGGAGCAGATTTCAGTGATCCATCAAACTTGAAAACGAAGTTCGAACACCCAATTACACAGCATGATATATATATTAATCCTGATGCCTGCCATATGATAAAGTTAGTGAGGAATTGTTTTGCATCCCAAACTGGCTTACGAAATATGGAAAATATGGAGATTAGATGGACTTTTGTCTCAACTTTAGTTGATAAGCAAGATATTGAAGGTCTGCACGCTGCTACAAAAGTAAGGCAGAGGCATTTACAATGGATGAGAGAAAAAATGAAGGTGCGATTAGCAACTCAGACACTAAGCAAAAGTGTAAGTGATGCAATAGATTTCTTAAGAGATGATCTTAAGTGTTCTGAATTTCAAGGATCAGAAGCCACTTCTGAATTTATTCTGAAGTTCAACAACTTATTCGACATCTTCAACTCGAGAAATCCTTGTGCAAAATACTTTTTTAAAAAACCATTCATGACAAGTACAGCTGAAGTCTTCACAGATTATATGCATTCGATGAAAAGATATATTCTTGGACTGACATTGAATGGGGTCCCGATCACAAGAAGTGGAAGAAAAACAGGATTTTTAGGTTTCTTGATCTGCATTGAAAGTTTGGAACAAATGTACAAGAAATATGTCATTGAAGAAAAATTCCTCAAGTATCTTCTTACTTATAAACTGTCGCAGGACCATTTAGAGCTGTTCTTTGGATGTGTTAGAAGTAAAGGTGGACATAACAATAACCCCACTGCAAGACAGTTCGAGGCAGCATACAAAAGGTTGATTGTTCACTCGCAAATATCCGCTTCTGATACAGGAAATGCCATCAATCTGGAATCCATCAGTATCCTGACATGTGGATCTGCAGTTAGCATTCTCTCACCTGAACATGCAACCAATATTGAAAAAAATGAACAGTTCGCTTCAGTGATGGAAAGTGTTTTTTCAGATATGGATAAATATGAGTATGCAACTTCATCAGCATGGAATCTCACACCATATGTAGAAGATATTGTGGGATATATATCTGGATATGTTGTTCGGATGCTGGAGAAATTTATTTCATGTCGAAAGTGCCTTGATCTTTTGAGAAATGAAGTAGATGTCTCACTTCTCCAAAGAAGAAAAACATATGGAAGATTAATTAGGGCCAGCCAATTTGTAATTGATGTTTGCAAAGAGGGCGAAAAATTGTTCAAATTTTTCCATAAAACTTCGAACATTTTCAATAGAAAAGTTGAACATTTGTTACCAGTTTTGATCAGCCAAACTATGTTTAATGTTGATTCATCCATTTTGGACCATTTTGATAATCATCTTTTTGATGGAAATTTCATTGATGGACATGCTGATCAGTTGATCAAAATTATTTTGAAAAATTATTTTAGAATAAGGATTCATCACGAAACAACCAAACTCTTAGATGAGTCGAAAAAAAATAGATCAAGATCTATGAACACAAAACTTATATTGTTTAGGAATGAATAATTTTACTATTTCAATGTAACTATTAATTGTTACCATTCGTTTTGTAACTATTTGTGAAATAAATTTGAATTTGAATTAATGTGCTATTGTGGATTGTGATTTAACTATAATTATTGTTTCAATAAAACACCTTTGGATTATTATTTTGATATTTTATTGGGTAATTCATTTTCTGTAACATGATTTAATCTTCTGAATCAACATATTTTCGTGAATTTTATTGAGTAAATTCAGGTGAGCTCATTTTTTTCTTCAACCGGTTCATCTTTGAGGCGAATTCTTCGGCAAATTCATTCAGTTAATATACATGTCAAATTGGAACGAAATTTCAGCTAATTGTGATTGACAGTTCCGAAGATATTGAGCTCCGAAGCAATAATTTTCAAATGTGAATAACTCCGGAACCACGCGAAAAAATTGGCCCATAATCGGACAATGTGAGTATATACATTTTTTTCCGTCGAAATTAATTGAATTCTGATTTCATCAATAAAAAGTTATTTACCTAACGTGCGCATATCAAATTGAAAACAAATTTCAGCTAATTGTTATCAAGACTTGTTATTGAAAAACAATAATCTTCAAATGCTGTTGCCAACCAATTTGATTCGAGTTATCAAGAATTCGATTTATCGAAGTTCGACTGTAGTTCCAAAGATATTGAGCTCCGAAGCAATCATTTTCAAATGTGAATAACTACGGAACCCCCTAAACAACACGGCAGATCCACGCCACTGGCGGCAAACGAATTCACGCGAATCTAGTTTCTGCATTGTTGCCAGCACGATATCCGTGGAACAAGGACAGCTACGTCTGTCCTTGTTCCACTCATGGGAAATTGGTCGGGATGTTGGCTTCAAAAGTTCCTGAATTTATGAATGACATCCCAGGTCTCCTCTTTCCTTGGTCTGAGATTAGAACCAATCTCAAGAGTTGTCAAACTGTCACAACACATGCTTGAGCATACAGTCTAAACCCAAAACCCTGTGTTTTATAAACTGAAATGTCTTCCTACCTGTTAAAATCGGAATTTCCTTGAAAATTAAACAAAAAAATGAAGTGATTATAATTAGAACAATAATAATGCAATCAACTCCTTTTTAGAAATTAATATGAATTTTTAGGAGGAGTATTGGGCTTATTCTCTGGATCTTTGTCTTGTGGTTTGCTTTATTTAAGTGGCATGTCAATCGATGAATTGAGACAAAATCAGGCCCAAATGGGAAATTTCAGGAAAGAATTGATCAAAGAAGGAATGAGACGTAGAGAAGAAGAAGAAGACCCATTACTTTTGAATCTCAGAAGTAAAGGACAATCAGCAACAGAAGATACTAACAAAACTTGACTGTTCTTTAATAAGGTGTAAAAATTGTAAATATTCTACTACCATATATTAATAAATTGTACCAATAATATATTTCACAATTATTACCTAGAAGTTGGAAGCACTGTCTCCAGATTTGAGTCTGAGAATTCAAAAGTGTGTAGTGAACACCATCAGTACTACACTTACCGAAGAGTTGAATAAAAGCATTTTTCAAAGGTTAATATTTTTTTAACAGAGGTTAAAACTTTCAAAATATCCTATTTCAAGAATAATCACCTATACAGGGTGTTTCACCATAAACTGGACAAACATATATAGCCGTGTAGTTGACACCGAGAAAGTCATTTTTGCCTTATGACATATACCCCGTTTTCGACGCATAATCGAGATACAGGGTGCTTAATGTCAACTTTGAGCAATATTCTGATAACTGTTGTGAGTTACGCGTGATATTTGAAATAACGGTTCCTGGTCACATCTTAGTATTTTTTGGGGCTCAATTGAATTGTGGTGTAGAATTTTGCAAAAAAAAATTCAAAATGGCGGAAAACCTGCAAAGTCAGAATTTTTTTTTCTCGGTTGCCAATTTGGAAAGCATAATCTCAACGTACTCGATTTTCTCAGATTTTCCGTGAAAACATTTTTTCAAAATTCGAACTCAACTTTTTTTTTACATGTCTTGAGTGAAAAAAAATTTTCGCCCAAAATTTTTGGAATTTTCCATGGTTGAACTATCTTTGATTCTGAATACTTGGGTGGAAACAGAATGAAAAAATATCAATTGGTTTTCTTTTTGTAGCCTTCCGAAGATTACGCTAGATGTACTTTCCTAATTTTTATTTGAGAAACTGGAGGCCGTACGGAGGTCAAAATTGTGCTGCTGGGCTGCCAGAATGACCAAGATTGAAATATGAAATTATAACCAAAAAAAAATTTTTTTAAAAAAATAAAAAAAAAATTGAAAAAAAAATTAATTTTTTTTTTATTTTTCCAAAAAACTCTGGTAAGGTTCGAGCTCTACACTCTCGATTAACTAGTGTTGCTTTGGTAACGGAGATTTATAGGATTAGAATTAATCCAATTCATACTCGTAGAGTTCGATTCCTACCAAAATTTTTTGAAAAAAAATTTTTTGGTTTATAATTTCATATTTTCATCCAGATCATTCTGGCAGCCCATCAGCACAATTTTGATCTCCGTACGGCGTCCGGTTTCTCAAATAAAAATTAAGAAAGTACACCGAGCGTAATCTTCGGAAGGCTACAAAAAGAAAACCAATTGATATTTTTTCATTCTGTTTTCACCCAAGTATTCAGAATTGAAGATAGTTCAACCATGAAAAATTCCAAAAATTTTGGCCGAAATTTTTTTTTCACTGAAGACATGTAAAAAAAAAGTTGAGTCCGAATTTTGAAAATTTTTTTTCACGGAAAATCTTAGAAAATCAAGTACGTTGAGATTATGCTTTCCAAATTAGCAACCGAGAAAAAAAAATTCCAACTTTTCAGGTTTTCCGCCATATTGAATTTTTTTTCGTAAAATTCTACACCACAATTCAATTGAACCCTCAAAAATACTAAAATGTGACTAGAAACCGTTATTTCAAATATCACGCGTAACTCACAACAGTTATCAGAATATTGCTCAAAGTTGACATTAAACACCCTGTATCTCGCTTATGCGTCGAAAACGGGGTATATGTCATAAGGAAAAAATGACTTTCTCGGTGTCAACTACACGGCTATATATGTTTGTCCAGTTTATGGTGAAACACCCTGTATACAGGGGGTCCCGGAAAATGTGGAAAATCTCGGATTCAGACAAAACATAAAAAAATAAGATGACAAGTTCCCATCATTTTTTTCCTAGCGGCCCTCCCTACGGAGATACGGCCTCCTGAATTACGTCACTGGAAATCCATTTTCCTGCAATAAATTTCAAACTACTCAATATAATTTAAAGAAAATTTGATAAGATGAACAGTAGTAAGGACCTTTTAAAAACTGCCCTCAAATTCAAATTAGCTCTTTCAGTTTACCAGGGGCGGACTAGGTTGTACATTTTAGTGCTTACATTTTCAACACCCTGTATGATAAGGACAAAAACAAATTCGGATAGCTTGAACATGAAGCTTAAAAAAATTACAAAGATTCTTAACTATGCAGTTTTGGTACGGAAATGTACTCTTGAGAAGTTTTTAAATGATTATTTATAACTAGCGTATTTATACTCAATCCTTGGAAGCTTTAGTGAGAGTACATTTCTAAAAAATGATTTTTGCTAACATGCTTTTCAGGGCCTAAACTGCATAGAAGAATCTTTGTAATTTGAAAACGGTTCATTTTATCGACAATAAATAGGAGTACCTTTTTTTAGCTTAATGTTCAAGCTATCCGAATTTGTTTTTTTCGACTCCTTATCATACAGAGTGTTGAAAATGTAAGCACTAAAATGTACAGGGTGGGCAAAATTGGTGCTACATGAACTAAAACTTTTTAACCCGGGGAGATAGAGAAAAATGAATGGCACCTTATATTTCTCTTTTTGCGAGAAACTGATAATGCCATCAACTGCATTCCACTATCTTCTTTTGTTTCCGAGTTATAGGCCAAAATTGAAATTTGGGCGATTTCAACTTTGGTCATTATCTCCGTTTCTGTTCATGGTAGGATGTTGAAATAAAAACATTATACAGGCACTTTTCTGATAGCAATCAAGTGGCGTACTCCGATTTTTTCTAAGAGGTTCATTTGCTGAGTTATAACATAAGTTGTGTTTTTTCTTATGGAAACAGTAGTTTCAAATGACTTAGAAAGAATCGCAATTTTTTTTCCGTTTCAGAAATGTGTTATACATCGCCCTCAGATTCGTTAAGATATTTCGAAAAATATGGTTTGTATATGGAATTCAAATTATTGAGTACTAAGTAGGCTGAATCATAGAATTATGTGTCTCTACGCATGGTGTAATTATTATTTCACAGTTGAATCACTTGCTGCCCCAGTGTTTTAATTCGCTAAAATGAAACATTTCAACATATCATATTTTTGGTAATTTTGGAATATCTCCATAATGCCGCCAACGATGACTTCAAATTTTAATAACTGACAGTTGTTTCAAACAGAGATCGCACCATCAAGTATTCAATCGTGAAATAATAATAACACCATGCGTAGAGACACATAATTCTATGATTCAGCCTACTTAATATTCAAAAATTTGAATTCTTTATAGAAACCATATTTTTCATAATATCTTAACGAATCTGAGGGCGATGTATAACATATGATACATTTCTGAAACGGGAAAAAAATGGCGATTCTTTCTAAGTCATTTCAAACTTCTGTTTCCATAAGAAGAAACACAACTTTATGTTATGACTCAGCAAATGAACCTCTTAGAAAAAATCGGAGTACGCCACTGGATTGCTATTAGAAAAGTGCCTGTATAATGTTTTTATTTCAACATCCTACCATGAACAGAAACGGAGATAATGACCAAAGTTGAAATCGCCCAAATTTCAATTTTGGCCGGAAACTCGGAAACGAAAGAATATAGAGGACAGTGGCGGCTCGTGAGATTTCAATTAGAGGACAAGCAAAAAAAATATGAGTATACCACTAGTGTCTCTACTTAGCCAGTGAGATGCATATTTAAATACATGTAAACTTGTCCAAAAATGTTACCACAAACCGCACGCTGAGAGAAGATAGGATTAAATAAATCTTACATTTACGCTAATGCTAATAAAAAGGGAGGGGATAAGGGAAGAAAGAAGAATAATCAGCTGATCCCGATCGACGATCGCGCGCCGGACGCATATTCATATGTTACCGACACAAACACACAATCGGTTTTCCGAGCGATGCCGAACACGTAATAATAAGTTGCCGACGTAATTCTTAGTTTGTCTGTAACTTAACTATTATGCGAGTAGTGGTTTTATCAAACAAGTGCATTCAGTTATCGCAATATTGCATATTTTTAATACTGCTTATTTCATTACCAAAATGAACCTAGTAACTTTAGAGAATTCACCAAAACTTTACCAATATTCTACTGAGGGTAATCTATAAATACTGATATTATAAAGAGGAAAGAATTGCATGTTTGTGTGTTTGATACGATTTGGCTCAAAAAGTACCGGACCGATTTCAGAAATTCTTTCAAGCTTAGAAAGCTACATTATCCCTTAGTGACATAGGCTATACTTTCCACCCGAAAAAATTAAGCATACCTACTATAACCTCAATAATTATAAAAAAATTATAATCATAATAAGTTGCCGACGTAATTCTTAGTTTGTCTGTAACTTAACGATTATTCAAGTGGTGGTTTCATCCAGTGAACTCTTAGGCTGGAAACATATATTTTGTTCAGACTAATAATCAACCATCCTCGCTAATATATCAAGTTTTTTTTTTCAATACCTGTTATATGTATATAAGGTTCCGATGGACTTGCTGCTTGTATGTATAAAGGTGGATTTATACAGCAACTAAAATAAAATAAGAACTAAAATAAAATAAAATAAGAATGTTCACTTCATGCATTTCAATGACAGCGTTTATACAGGAAATAAGCTAAAATAAGGAATAAGAATTAGAATAAGAGATGGTCAACTTTTATCTTTTTCGCTTATTTTATTTGGAAAATGATAGTGCGCATGACCCAAATCCACTCCCCAATCTTTTCCGTATTGATACTTTTGATAAGTTCTAGTTTTCTAACCTAAAATTGAATGAATATTTTTTTAAATCATTATTGATGATATATTTAATATGGATGACCAGGAAATCATGATGGGAGCGATGTTGTTATTGATGACAAGCCTTGAATAAAAGGCGGAATAGGCGATTTTCTAAACTTACACAAAAGTCATTGTCAAAAAATCTGCGATTTGATTGGTTCATTCTTATTTCTTATTTTATTCTAGTGATCTCTATAAACCTATGTTGTCTGCTCTTATTTCTTATTTTATTTTAATTTAGTTCTTATTTTATTTTAGTTGCTGTATAAATCCACCTTTAGTTACCGACAGAATCCTAAAGTTACGTCGGTAACTTATATGAAATCATTCGGCTTCTCGCGGTGCTTGGTTGTGTCGGTAACATATGAATATGCGCGACGGACCCGGGACCGGGAACTCGGGCCGTACATTTTCCTTTCGGCTAAGCTCGTTCACCTAGAACCGAAATGAACTGCAGGAGACTGGCCTCCGGCACGTGCTTTACAGGTTGGATTTTGATTGGCCGCTGCATCATTCATTCGAAGAAGTTTGAAATTTTACGTTCTAATGAAACTCGACTTGTGGAGCTCGGCCTCCGCTGGTTTCCGCGCTGCTACACTGTATTGTGTGTAGCGGAGAATGTATGAATGTACATTTTTAGATTAGATAGAATGAAAGAAAATACACAAATACATAAATATGATCACTCCTTACTTGAACTTGAATATAATAATATAATGCAGTAGAATTAGGGGAGGCCGGGCCTCCTCTGAGCGGCCGCCACTGTAGAGGAATGCAGTGGATGGCATTATCAGTTTCTCGAAAAAAGAGGACTATAAGGTGCCATTCATTTTTCTCTATCTCCTCGGGTTAAAAAGTTTTAGTTCATGTAGCACCAATTTTGCCCACCCTGTACAACCTAGTCCGCCCCTGGTAAACTGAAAGAGCTCATTTGAATTTGAGGGCAGTATTTTAAAAGGTCCTTACTACTGTTCATCTTATCAAATTTTCGTTAAATTTTATTGAGTAGTTTGAAATTTATTGCAGGAAAAAGTATTTCCAGTGACGTCATTTAGGAGGCCGTATCTCCGTAGGGAGGGCTGCTAGGAAAAAAGATGATGGGAACTAGTCATCTTATTTTTTTAATGTTTTGTCTGAATCCGAGAGATTTCCCACATTTTCCGGGACACCCTGTACAAGTTTCAAGTTATCGAAGTTGAAAAAGATCGTCAATAAATCGATCCTAATAAGGAGACAGGCCCTGTGCCTCATGCCGGTTTTTCACGGGGCGTGCCACGTTGACTTGATATCGCCTCCGCGAGATTTGAAATGCTAATGAAAATCATTTTGCGATTTTGCTGATAAGATTATTGATTTTTCGATGGCGATTATATTTGGACGAAATTCATGTGTCAATCCAACAACCTGTCAAATATTTTTTGAGGTTAGTGCTGGTGGTCAAACAATTTGGATTTGTTCATGCAGACATGAAACCGTTTATTTGAAAAAATATTTAAATTGAATGCATAATAAATGTGTGCTAGAGTTGTATGTCCTAGTCGATCAAATTAAGAGGATTTTTTGGAACACCCAGAGTGTGTAACTTGGTGTATTATTCACATATTCGGGGCTATTCACTAAGCAAAGTTGCTATCCATAACAACTTTGCTTAGTGAATAGCCCCGATTGAGTGACTTACCAGGAAGCAAAGGGAAATTTGGTCAGCAGTTATCAAGACTTGACAAAATTTATATTATATAAAAGGATAAAGAAGTTACAGGTTTCATTGCTATGATAAATTTTCTCCCACATTTCCTCTAAAATCTCTGCGGGCTCCCAATACTAAGTATGAAGTTGTGATCATATGATTGAGTGAAATTTTCTTCCTCTGTGTAGCTTCAGGATATTTTTTGATATTATAAATCATAAAAAACTCACTCGTTCACTCATAAAATTCAAACCAGCGACCTGTCAGATACGTTTTTAGGTTAACAGTGGTGGAATAATAACGTGGTTTGGATTGCCTAATTTTTTTTTATTTTTTTATCATAATTTCTATAGGCTTATCTGCTATCTATAAGTACATTGTGCACTTAAATGACATTATGAGTTCCTCTGCCAATGGAGATAAAAGGGGTACTCTCAATAGAGTACCCCTTTTATCATCCTATCAGGTCTATTGGCCAGCTTCTTTTGAGTCTTCTGTAGTCCAAAGGTTGGGTAAGTGGATGGAGTATGTTGCCTAATGATAAAGGATTTGAGCGTTGTGATGAATAGGTGCTTTCATTTTCATATATCATGCATCGATACAGACCATGGTTTGTTATTCCAGGACTGTTTCAAATAAAACGCGAATAATGTACAAGTCTTGTCATCCATTCCTGTGGATTTCCATTCTTCTGTCCCATTTTTGTCCCTACCCATACAGATTTGTCAACCTCTACCCACTGATTGTTGCTTCCAAACACTCAAAGAATTTCTTCCAATCCCTCTTTTTTCATTGCAAGATTTCCCTTTCGTACAAACATTTGTGACAGATAGATTGATTCATGATGAAATGGTTTATTGCAGTTAGTTCTACACCATGTTAAAAATATTCTTATCTTTGGAACAATCAGAAAAAGTCCATAATCAGAAAGATTAATGGTTGACATCTGGAAGATGTACTTCAAATTTCAAGGATTATGATTGTATTATCATTTATCAGAAATTTGAATCCAATAAAACATCCCAGAAATTCTATTACAAAATTAGTCGATTTATTGTATATTACAATACTCTTCACAGATAAAAATAAATAGGCTGAGAATCACTCTTAATATACTAATTGAAATCAACTTAAAAATATCGATTTTAGACGACATTTTTGATTGTCTAAAACTGAAAGGTTTATGGTCTTAAGAATATCAGTTCATGTTTCACGCATGAGATGCTTCAGGTATCTTCAAATTATTTATAACTGCAAATGTATACTCCTGGGTACTGGACTGACCACCAAGATCTTTGGTGCGCACTTTTCCGTCCATCAAAACTTTGTTAATAGCGTCCCTAATCATCGATCCATAAGTAGGTAAATTAACATGGTTTAGGAGTTTAGCAGCACATAACAACATAGCTGTAGGATTTGCAACATTTTTACCAACAGCTTCAGAAAAAGTATGCCTTGCACCCTAAAATAGAAAATTGTATTGGTGAATTTCCTTACGATTTCTTGATAATATTAATGTCAAAGATGGTCAATTAACCCAAATGAAAAAAACAGGACGTTTCACAATAATTCAACCAAACAATACTCACTGGTTCAAAAACAACACATTTTGCAGAATAGGAGGAACCAGCTACAACTCCTGCGCCTCCAACTAAACCAGATCCAATATTATCAATAATGTTACCATAGAGATTTGGTGTTACTAACACATCAAACTGACTTGGCCTTGATACAAATTGCATTGTACAATTGTCTACTATCATCTTCTCAAACTCAATTGTTGGGTACAGTTTTGCGATCTATGATAAACAAAACAGTATTTTAGATATATTACAATCCACTGAATAAAACATTATTTCTTCTTCAATAATTATTATATAATGATATAATTTATTTTAAAATAGGTCACTAAGAGTCCACCTTGTAGGTAGATTTGCATGTGCCAGTTCATGAAAGGCTATTTTTCGATAAATGGCAAACACTGCATTATGCCAAAAAGAAAATTGGCAACATAGTAGACAGGATCAAACAATTCTGAACAGTGTATTGAAAAAAATTTCAGAATAATAAGTTTCGACACTTTCGCCTTTCTGAATACCTATGCACTTTAAAAATTTATTCCAAGAATTCTGTCGGTGAACA
Source organism: Adalia bipunctata (assembly GCA_910592335.1). Classification (NCBI taxonomy): domain Eukaryota; kingdom Metazoa; phylum Arthropoda; class Insecta; order Coleoptera; family Coccinellidae; genus Adalia; species Adalia bipunctata. The sequence continues at coordinate 27,749,345 of OU342951.1, forward strand.
TGAGGAGGGACAATGTTTGAAAGGACTGGTAGCCAATGAATAAGTAAAAATCTGATATGTAGTTCATCAACATTGAAAAATTATAATGTGATACATTTTTGGCACATGAGCACTGCTGAGCCAAACAGAAATACCCAAGGAAAAAGTATCGGCATCCTATGAAGTACCAGCGAGTTTCTGTAGAATATTAGTCCTATATGTAGCTTTCAATTTCAGACTCATATCATCCATTCGGCCTTTGAAATTTACAGAGGAATCCAGTTTAAACTCATAGATATTTTTGATTGAAATTATGTTTCAAAAATTAATTACCTATATTTTTTATGATTATTCAAATGAAACCAAGAAACCTCAGTTTTATTTGGGTTAGGACACAAATGCGTAAAAAGAGTAATTTTTAACAATATCCAAACCTGCAGATAGGCTATTCTCAATGATTTGAAAATCAGGATGACGAAGTGCTAGTGCAGTATAATCAACATATTCACGGTTGGGATGAAGTATGGAACCAAGTAAATATCTTTTAAACGAAAAGAACGATATTTATGAAAATTTGCAGGTAAGTAACAGGTATATCACATTATTTATTATTATTATCAATCAATTAATTAATTTATTCAGGAAATTCATATACAAACAAAATTCAATAATTGGATGGGACACCTAAGCCAAGCTTGTGATGTGTAACTACGTCCAAGTACAACAGAAATTCATTAAAATAAATAAAAAGTAATAACATTTTCAGAGTAGAAAAGTACAAAAAAAACAAAATCCGCAAATTGACGAAAAGAAACAGGAATCGGGACGAGAAATCAAGAAGCAAGAGGCATAGACCCTGAGTTGAAAACAAGAAGTGATCATTCAAAGTTTTAAAATGACTACTATTATTACCAACAAAAACAGGAAACCTTCTAACTGAAAGTATATTCTGTACTGATCGAATTCTTTTTATGCATAATTTGAATTAAAACATAATACTCACTTCTTCACAGCTTTTAAGGAAGAGCCCATCTCCTAACTTCATAATATTGGCCTTATGTACAGCAGTGACTTTCTTCCTATTGTTTTTAACAGCATAATCAAAAGCAAATTTTGCGATTCTTTGTGACTTCTTAGCTGTCACTATCTTCAGACATTCTACAACACCTCTAGCACTCTCATGTTCTAGAGCAGAGTACTCTCCTTCTGTTTGTTCGCGAATTATGACACAATCTATATTTTCATGTCTTGTTTTCACACCTGAAATAGGATTTTACATTCAACATGTGGAATTTATACTATCTAATGAGAAATAATTTTGTTTATAGTAAACATTACTGATTTATTATGGGTCACTATCATGATTTTCATTAGTGTAATCTTCATTTCACAAGTATTTAAGTTTTACCATAATCCACTTCTGTTTTATCCTGTCCAAAAATGTTTGTAAGTAATAAATGATTGAAAAAAAATTCTACTACCATTATCCATTAATTTTATTTTGTTGGTGCAACTGGTATCAATATTGTAATTTTTTAACAGTATCTCTATGAAATTGAAGTAGAATGCATTAAATAATAGAAATGGTCATCCAACATTGAATGTCCTCTAATCCTGCTTCTAAATATACATTACCTGGCAATGATTTAATATGCACTACATTTGCATACAGATCAAGAGCATTCCTTAGTTTCATATTTAAAGTTTGGAGTTCACCGATATGACCAAAATCGGGAGAAGCTAAAATTCCTTTAAGGCACACTCTATTCCTTTCAATTGAAGAAGCAACAATATCTAGATCCATACTCAATGTGGGGTTTACTTCTGAGAAAAAGTACGATTCAAAAACTATGGGAACTCCAGCAGCTTTGAAGAGTTGATCAACAGAAGCTACCAATTCTGGTCCCACTCCATCACCAGGTATCAAAGTGCATTTTATTTTATTGCCATCAGTTTGTTGAATCTGCAACACCACAATTGAAAACATGTAAATTCTTCAAATACTATCCAAAATAACAATAAATTTAGGTGCAACTTTTTTTATTGAAATATTGATGTGGCCTCTCCAGAGTGAAACACTTAGTATTATTATTGAATTCAAAAGAGAAAATATCAATTATTTATTATCTTTGGCGATAGTTAAACACAGTGTGAGTGGATGAATTAAAATCAGAATAAAATATGAAGGTACAAAGAAACTAATAATCAAAAACAAAAAAGGGAGACAAGAGACCCACAACAAACCTATTTAGTTGGAATGAACATCAACGATGAAGAAATGAGTCAACGTCGTATTTAATTGGGAATAAGGTACTATAGGTATTGTATCAAGAATACACAGTTGTCCAACAGGACATATACTCAATTCGCTTTTATAAAGTATCCCAGTTGGCCATGACATTCTGATACATTTCACCATGTATATTTAAATAATGTTATATTATACGGTTGTATGATTTTAAATGTCTCATGTTTTGTTATAAAAACAAGCACCTTTTTGAGAGTCAGGAGAACCATAACAACACAAGACAGAGACATCCATACATGTACCTAGAAGCATAGAATGAATGGAGGGAAGGCTCCGCTACAAAAATGAACTGCCAAAAACGTCCGCACTTGTCAGTTCGCCGCAAGGTCATGAGATGGCGCCAACGTCGTTCGTGGCTCCAGCATGGCTATAACGATACATATTCAAAATGAAATTCGTTTTGACAAATTTATTTCCGATCATAGAATTTCCATATAATTGCGCATAAATAATTGATTAGAATGCGGTGATATGTCAACTTTAGGTGCGTTTGAGTTGACGATCGGCGGAGCGAGTAGAATAGTGAACACAGTAGAAGAGGAGATCCCGAGCCCTTTTGTCAAATCGAACACGGTGGAGTCAAAGATTGCTTACCTAACCTAACGGAAGAATTGTATTGTGACAGAAATTCGAATTTATTTTTGAGAAATAAAACTTTAAAGTAGACGTGGAGTGCGCTCGGAGCATTTCGACCGTCAACTCGAACGCCCCTAATATTGATTAATATTTGGTGTTATTTTGAAGGGTGAGACTTAAAAAAAATCTTTTATTTAAGTAACGTACAGGTCTTCTTCTAGAAGCTGAAAAAAACGGAGATGGAATTGTCGAATTTTAATGTAGTAAGAATTCGTTTCTATTTCTTCATATGGAACAACCGGACGTCATTTCAAGTCAATCAGAAGGCGTGATTATTCTTTCTTCAGAAATTTTGAATGCGTCATGATCCCACCGAGGCCTTTTTGGCTAAAATAGGTAATAATAAAATTGTTCAATATGTTTTGATACTTGTCAATAAAAATTCAAACTGTTTACCTTGTTTTTTCATTCAATAATTATATAGTAGGTACATAGCATAATAAATCACACTATATCAATTAAAAATATTATACTTAGCAACAAACGTTGAAATGAACAAAACCAACAGGTAAATTAGATAGTTGAAGCCGCAGAAATGTTTTTTTTTATCGAAGCCGATTCAATTCGTATATTATAGTAACTTCAAACAATATTCGAATTCAATACAATTTGTTTCGACCTCCTTTAGTCCTTTCAGTCAACAACAAAAAGTTTTATTATTCAATCACTTTGGTGTTGGTCGTAAAAATGTATCAATAAAAATGACAACCACATAATATTCTTTGACAATTGAATTACAAAATCTTGAATTCTGAGCTTGGTTTTGAAAATAAATGCATAAAATAATATGGTTTTGAAAGCTGAGATTGTTCTTAATAGGAATAAAAAAATATACAGGGTGTCCAATTTAAAAAAACATATGTTTGCTCAATAACTTAAAAACGGAAAGTTTAATTGAAAAACTGACTACGCCACTGGATTCTACGGATAAAAATTTATAGCAATGCGTTTCAACCATTTCTCCAAGTTTAAGCACAACTGAGATACGGGGGGTGATTAAAAAGTGATACTTTTCATTTCCAGCCTGTATAGTAAAAACTATTGATTGCGCCATCTTTAGTTTCACAAAAAAGTAGCACACTGTCGCGAAAACCGCATCCTGCTAACGTTAAAAATAACGGAGATATCCCGTAAAAGTGCCCAAAATGGGATACCCTGTAGGCCTGTACATGTGTTTGAAGTTCATGAATGTACCAGTACTACCGTCAGATTTTCGTGGGCTGAGAACTTATACTATTTTCAAAAGGAAAGTGACTAACTTCATTATAGACACTGAACCCTATAGTGTTAAAGATTTTATTGTAAATTGTTTGAACTTCAAATCAGGGCTGTGAGATCAATTAGTTGATTTTTGACTTGTTTACTGTAATGTCAAATGTATTAACCAATAAAAGTAATTTTTTTTAAATCATTTTCCTGTCATATAACTACGCAACGTTGTCCTCTCTACAAAGAGGTCGTAGTAATTACGTATTTAAGGTCGCCGTTTGAAGCGCGTAGGACATTTCAACCGATAGAGGCGCCACCGTGCATTTCACGGAATATCTCCATAGAACTTACATTATCTCTATGAGTTCTATGAATATCTCTCTAATTATGAATGAAATGTACAATGGCGCTCTCTATCCGAAACTCGCTGAACTATGAAATTAGTGAAAATGTGGGTAAAGCAGGAACTTTTTCCCGCGAAAATTTGAATTTGGCCATTCTCTGCCAATTCCGTATTTCAAGTTGTGTTTCTGAATGAAATTATCTGTAGATTCACTTCGTTTGAAATAAAACAGAAGCATGAGTTGGCTCATTTTCTTCTATTTTTCAAAGAAAAAAAATGAACTGTTGAAATGCAATTAATCTCAATTATCTCATTAAGAACTCCAATCCTTTCTGAGTTCACCCACAAAATTTCAGTTCTCAAAGTGAAACCATTTTCAAATGCAACTTGAAATAAAAACACACTACATTGAACGCCCACCTTAACATAATGTTTTTGTCGTTAGGAAAATAATGAATTTGAGAAAATATTATGTGATTTCAATAATTCCAAAGACCTGGCGAATGTTGATGAAATTTTTTTCTCTGTTAATACTGGAAATATTTCAGGTATATAAACATGGTTGGAAGATTCAGTTATGCTATTTTCTTGTACGGAAATCAAGAATCGAGTGTTGAAATTTCACTGAAAAATAATGGACAGAATAGTCAGTTATTTTGCGATAGTTTTTCTGAAAAAAAAAGTTCTTGAATAACCCGACAGAACAACTTAAAAACGAACAGTGGCATTCCCCACTATTCAAAATTCTCAAGAAATAAGCGAACAGAAGACATTGCAATACCTTTTTGCCCAACTTGAAATACTCCAGTATGAAAATGTAGTAGTGTCATCATAGTAAAACCTTAAAAGAACTAACTCCATTCAAAAAGTTAAAAAAGGGTAAAGAGAAATGAGCATTGGCAACATCTCTGAGAATTATTTGACATTTCATGAGTACCAATCTGCGACAGTTTTAAGTAAAAAAAACTTGATAAGCCTAAATCATGACCAACCAGGATACATTATGAAAATGATTGGAGTATAGACAATTATCCCAATGTCTAGATTCAAAAGCTATAATGAAAGTTATTTTATTTTCTTGTAGGCACAGGCAATATGAGGCCAACTAAATAGCTTACTAAAGAAAAATATCAGTTGATTATTCACCAAAGTTGAAAATAATTTATGTCCATTTGAGGTTTTGAATAATTCTCTTGCTTAGAAAGGGATGAGTGGAGAACAGGCTTCAATGGCAATTTTGAACATAATTGGCTAGATTATAAGAGTTGAAATATCTAATCTAAGCTTGAAGGGCAAAACGCTATTCTCAATAATCTAAGTTAAGCCATTGAAACCATTTCAAGAATGCAAGTCTAATTAACATGAGACACAACATTTTGATTCCCTGGTTTTTGTTACAGTGACTTTATACAAAATAATTGTATAAAGTCACTGTAGTTTTTGTTATGAGTAACAAATGTAGTGTCACATGTTACCTCATTGTGCAAGCCGTCTAGATCTTATTGAAATTACATTTTACTAAAAGTGCAACTGGCCTGATGCAATATGGAATCTCAATTCAACAATATAATGTTCTGTGATTTGCTTCAAGTTAAAATCTTTTCAATATAAGTAATGGATGTTCATAAGTGATTTACTAAAATTATTCTAATGAATTTAATTCAAGTTCTTTGCCTGAATGAAATTAATCATATATCACACTAGGAATTAATACAACATATTCTAGTTATATTGAAAATTGAAACCGCAAATTATATAATACATAACCTATAGAGTCGATGCAAAAACTCACTTTCGGATGATTGGCAATCACATTTCCGTGTACATTCCTAGTTGCGGCTATTTGGCTTGTCTAGAAAAGTTAACATGTATCATTATTGCAGAAAGTAGAGATATTACTAATAAAAGAAAGAATGATTTCTACCTGAACTAATATTCTAGTCAGATTTCTACTGATCAGGGCCATTTTGTGTATAAATTATTACTAGAAGTGGAGAAATTTTAAATTTTTATTGCCTTTCGACTGAAATTTGTAATTTCTGGATTTTCCTACGCCCCCGTAAGAAACCTCTCAATTCTTCTAAACCATCGAAAATCCTATCAATGAATAGTTTGTGTAACAGTGATGTCATATCTATGTAATATAGCCATTTTGGGTTTTTTCATTTATAGTATATTCGAGGAAAAGCACTTGAATAAATCAAAAAGGCAATTCACCTATAAGGGTACTTGATAGGGAATGATATGACGCAATAATGTTCATTTCTTATCAAGGCAATGATCAATATTTTTTGATTTTTTTTTATAATACTGTTCTGTGCTCATATCTTCTTTTTGTTTATTAGGCCAACATATAGCACACTTTTGGTGGAAATTTTCGTACATTTCAAATAAGATCACAAGATTGAATCATATTTATATTGAAAACTAATTGATTGATTGCATGGCTGTACTATTTGTTTCTCATTAACGAAGTTGCAGAAAACGATTCATTCTGTCTTAATTCCCATTACACATCTTTCACTTTTATTATTTGTTATAAGGGAATTCATTCTTTTTCAATTCAAACAGCTGAAATTTGAAAATGAAAATATCGTTGCGTCATCGAAAATAGTGGGGTCGTAACTCGTAATCGATGGACTTTGCGGACATTGCGCAAGAAACTCATCCAGATGATTCGACGTTGCCGGGTGTATGCGCTGCTTTGAGTAATTTTTCCTTATTTTGTCGTGCGCATAGAGAATTTTAAACATGACAACATCGTAATTTCTAATTCTGCAGTAGACCATCGACCAATCGAATGGTTAGTTAGTGACGCCCATAGATTGAACGCCATTATTGTTCATAGAAGGAAGCCATTTATGTTTGGGAGCTGGGATCACAAGTTTCTCTGTGGTAAATTTATAAATCTGTGTTATCTAAAAAATCTGTGTTTAAATATAATATTCGGTGATACTAATTCAAATTGAAATTAGTGTTTTGAGTTTTATTATTTAGTTACTGATATTCAACTATTATTGAAAAGGACGCCAAGCATGAATTCGTCAGAAATGGTTCAAGACTTCACGAATATATGCCGATGCTGTATGGAAGTTGCTTCTTATGACCTTTTCAAAACTTATTTTGAGAACGAACCTTTGGCGAAACTTTTATCTTTATGCACCAATCAAAGAGTAAGTATTCATAATATTAGAATTAATTAAATTCATGTGTTGCATAGTTTTCAAACCATTTCAATTCATGTTGAATATTTAAGTGAATTCGTATTTTTGATTTGCCGCTCATTTCATCGACATCCAACTCTATGTTGAAAGAATTTAACACAAATTGGATGAACCATCAAACCAAAGAGTAGTACTCAATTCGATTTAATAATATATCTTTGTTTACAAAATATAGAAAATTTAAAATTTGTATTTTCACTCAATTGTTCGACGGTCGTTTGTTTCGTTGATACGGTGACTACAGATTTTTTTTTCGAAGAATTACTGAATTTAAAGTTAAATGCAAAGGTAAACAAAAGGGTTATTTTCATCTGAATTGACAACTACTGAAACCACTGTTGTATTATTTGATATTTGATTAGATTAATTCCATATTTGAATTTTTTTAAAATATTGATTTGAATATCGAACTCTACCATTCTTATGCAGGTAGTACAATAGTTCACAATCATTGAATGATACTGGCCTCAACTTTGCAATAAGAATAAATGCACGTTGGAATAAGTTCCAATTTAGGGACTGTTTGAATTTATAAACTTAATATTATAATACTCTTATTCATGATATTGACTGCATTATTATTTTTCTTTTAGTCTCAAATTAGAAATTTCAAATTCAGTAATTATATATTTTATATTAAGATTATTATGGTTCGTGATTAGTTTAGCTAGTAATATTTCATTTCAAGCCTGTCAGGCTGTCATCAGATTTTTACAGTTGCACACAATTCAAAAAATTTCCATCACAATTTGAAATTTTGTACACATCTACAAATAGAATTAATTTCTGAATGAAATCAAATGTTGGGCATATAGTTAACAGGAGCTGGTTCGTTTAGGTTGAAAATATATTAATTTAAAAAGGCTTTATTGATGAATGTTCAATAATTTTTATTGAATTTTTCAGATTTCTAAGAATGACATTTTTCCGAAGAATATTTGCCAGGCTTGCCTTCAAAGCTTGATAGCAGCATATATTTTCAAAGAAAAAGTAATAAAGACCCAACAGGCTCTCGTATCAATAGCAAGAGTTGTTGATAGAGCAAAAATAAAAAAAAATGGTAATGTTTCGAAGGACCACACTTACCATCATGATAAGCAACAAATTACTTCTTCCCAGCAGCTTGGTGGACCTATGGAACAAGTGAGTAATATTTACAGATGATCTTAGGTTTCATTATGATAGATAGATTTGGTTCTAATTATCAGTATTCATTTAATTATTAATTATTCATTACCGGCATTTCAGACAGGTATTTTAAATTTCTGAAAATAATAAATTCTTTAATAAACACATTAATTTGTTGTTCACAGACAAAAGTGTCTCCTTATTTATTTAGACCTTGTAACCAGTATTTATTTTACTGCCTAGAGGTCGAAAGTAAAGTATATTATTATTATTATATATAAAATAATTATAATTACTCCATGTTCAACCAAATATTCAGAGATGGTGAATTTGGGGAAGAGCAACATGTACTTATTAAAAGTAATCTCAATGTCTCGGCAAAGCAAGAAGAATTTTCGAAAAATATCCATCAAAACTCCAATTTTATACATTTTTGTCATTCTTAAATGAAGAAATTTGAGGCAATGCGAAATTTTTTATGGAAAATGAATTTCCATCAAGTAAAGACAGAATCAATCAAATATTCAACCCATACTTTGTCTTCTGTATAATGAACATTTTACAGCCCAAGCTCTCATGTGCTTAATTCATTGATAAGAAAAACAAATCATTTAATTACATGCTCTTCTTGTACACAGAAATTTCAAACCTATAACTGAAAACATTTTCAGCAAATTCCAGTCCTTGGTCACGTGAAAATTGAAAACCAAGATGAGGAATATTTGAGTCAAATAGTGCATGATCAGGGTGGCATGAATAGCACAGGTATGGAAGTTAAATACATAAAGCAGAATGGAGATGGAGAAGAACAAGAGATTTGGCTTCAAGATGATAACGAAGAAGAGGATGATCGTAAGTGATGAACTACGAAATATATATAAACTGTTGCTAAAAAAATTTTTCTGAAAACCTTCTTCACATCAACTTGTATTTGGATGTGAGAGATCAACAGAAAAATGTTGAGTTGGAATTTGTCATAATTTCGATTGATTGGTCAAATCAGTCTTTATAATATGGGGTCTTTATAAATGATTGTGACATCTTAGTGTGCATAGAAACTGAATAAGCTCAGACAATAAGGAAGCGGCTAATGGAAAATTATATTTCATCAGCAACTTTTAAAATTATTTATGAAGACTGTATTATTCATTTATTGTTATAATAATATTCATTATTGGTATATTTATGAGTTGAAACTAAAATTCAATATTTGTCAATACATTAATTGTGTATTGACATGTAGAGTTTTTTGCAGTAGAGCCCACCCAGTCGGTTGAAAATTATGAGGATATGAACAATATTCTGCAATCTGTCAAAGTCTTAAATCCTTTTCATTTTGCTGATGGCACTACATATGTTCAAGGAGATGCCCAAGAATGTGATGGTGAAGGATACCAAACAATTGAATTCATCGATGGAGACGGGAATTATATGCAGGCTGTAAGTTGCAAAATAATATGAACAGTTTGCGTAACATTAATACTTCTTAAATCATTGATACACAAGAAAATATCAACAAACAATAACAAATTTATTTTCAGACTGTTGCTGATACTAAACAAAAGGAAAAAATCCATGTTTGTCGCATATGCAACGAAGGATTCCACACGTCCAGGGACTTGAATAATCATGCTCAAATAGAGGACCATCCCCAAAGATGTTGTAATACTTGCTTTGAACCATTCCATACCTATTCTGCTTTGATAAAGCACTGCATGGATAACCAGCATGCTCGCCCTCCTATGTTCAAATGTCCTTATTGCTTCAAGAAATGTGACAACAAGCAAATCTTGCAATCTCACATTAAAAATCACGTGAAGACAAATAATATCAAGGTAACCAAGGATAAGAAAGGGAATTTGGGATGCCAGGTAAGTTCTTGTTATTTATGAGTGAGCCAGCGCTTCACTTGTTTCTTGATATTGTTCACTTACTATGATTAATTTGGAACACAAATTTTACAAACCGTTGAAAAAACCTGACTTTCATTCCCGAAATTTTCGTATTTTCCTTGAAATTAACGTAACATTTTCAAGGGAAGTCAAATTGTTCATCCAGTACTGAATCAAAATAACTGCCAGAAACTTTTCTGTGTCTGTAAAGTTTTTACCACCCTCACCTTCCACCGAATTTCCCCAAACACCTGAAGATACAATTAATGTTTTTTTAGGTATGCAGAACTGCTTTTGTAACTGTTGCTGATTTGAAACAGCATTACAGAGAAAATAAAGAGAGCCATTTGACATGCCATATTTGCCTTGAAAAATTCAACAATACATCAAAACTCGATACACATCTTAAACAACATGATGCTGAGAAACCATATGGGTGTCAAGTATGTGGCGTTAGGTTCAACTTAAGGAACAACTTTGAACGACATCTCCGTAAACATGCACAAAATGAGACTCTCTATAAATGCCAGTTTTGTCCAGAAAGTAAGTAATACAGCTGAACTGCTCACCATTGTGATTATACAGGGTGTCCCAGAAATCGTGCACCCCATTGAGGGGATCGAAAGTGAAGAATATTCTAAGCCCAAAAATCCATGTTTGAAATTTTTTGATCATGTAGTTAATTAGTAATTGATTAATGAAAATGACCAACCAAAAGCGCCCTACAGAAGAATAAGTAGGCAGTGGGGACGCGAGCGTGAGACGCCAGTCTCGGTTAACTGCATGAAAAGCCGGCAGCAGCTCTGGCGTCTCACTCTCGCGTCGCCACTGCCTACTTATTCTTCTGTAGGGCGCTCCTGATTGGTCACTTTCATTAATCAATTACTAATTAACTACGTGATCAAAAAATTTCAAACATGGATTTTTGGGCTTAGAATATTCTTCACTTTCGATCCCCTCAATGGGGTGCGCGACTTCTGGGACACCCTGTATACAATCATAATTGACCATATTCATAAGCTATCGGTGGCAGCTTTTTGAGCGTTTTTGGGTTGGCAGTAATAATAATATGTCAAATGATAAGTATGTAATCACTGTCATTACTGATTTGAAATAGGCCCGCCAATTCATTAACATTTAGGTTTCATTATATTCTTTATGAAATTTAGGTGTACACAAGATGTACTTACACCTTTTCAGCATCCATCTTTACCAAAAATTGTTTTTGCTCTATCAAAATTCAAAATAAATAGCACGTTCAAAACTTAAAAAATTGTAAACAATAATTGAAATAAAGACAATTGACATTAATGAGGTTTGACAATGAACATTGACATTGATGATCAAAAAGCTGCCACCGATAGCTAATGAATATGGTCAATTGATTATGAAACTGTGATTTCTTCTACTCAACCCAATTATCATACGATCTCTTCCATAAAACATAACTAATAAAGATTTTTAATTCCAGTGTTACCTGATGAGGCATCATTAGAAGAACACGAAAGGGGGCATGAAATGGTTGAGGAAACTAAAACCCATCATTGCACTGAATGTGGAAAAGTATTTACCACAGCAGGTTTCTTGAAGAAACATGTGGAACGTTTTCATCTTGGATTGAACTACAACAAAAATCTCAGAGTACCTTTTGAATGTGAACTCTGTGGTAAAGTTTTATCTTGCAAAGCCACTCTATACAGTCATATGAAAAATGTTCATGAAAAAAGTCAGAAACACTTCACTTGTGAAATTTGCGGAAAAGTTTTAAAAACAAAGACATCATTGGAATTGCATACAAACTACCACAATGGAAATTGTCCTTTCAAATGTGGTATTTGTGGAAAAGCTTTCACCAATGCTACCACACTGAAGAGTCATTCCTTGATACACACTAATGAGAGACCTCATGAGTGTCAGGTGTGTCATAAAACTTTCAAACAGAAACCCCACCTTACCACTCACATTCTCACCATTCATACCGCCCTCAAGCTGTTTAAATGTGACTATTGTGAGAAAACATTCGCTCTAAAGGGAAATCTTTCGCAACACTTGAAGACACACACTGGGTGTGAATCTCCGTTTGTTTGTTCTGTTTGTAACAAAGCCTTCTATTTCGCTAGCAGACTGAGGAAGCATGAGAAAATTCACATGAAACCGTAAGTTTCAAGTCCGTTGACTAATACTTTGTTTTGAAAGTTGTTCCTTCAGTTTGTTAAAATTGTTCAAGAGGTCAAATGAAAATGATTTACTTGATAAAGCTGACCAAATATATTTAATTTTTCAATCAGCAGTCTCATTAGCTCCACACAGAATGTGCAGAACGAAGCAGATTTGTTAAGGTTGATGTCTTTAATGCTCAGGTAAACCCAGATGCTTCTTGAGGTTGCCCGTTCTGTGTGGATTCGAGTGATTTCTTAGGAAATGATTGACTTACATAAATGATATATTGATGAGGTTAATTGGATTAAACAAATCAGTATCGCATAGTTTCATAATGATAGTTATAGATAGAATTTGTATTCTATGTGTTGTAAATTCAGTTACAAATAAATGTTATTGTGTTTTCTTCTGTTTTTCATTTTACAATTGTTTTTTAAAATACGATCATATCAGGATTTTGTTGGAAGGTAAACTCATCAAAATAACCCATTTCATCACCTATAACAGTGTTATTCAACCTGTGGGTCGCGACCCCCTGGAGGATCGCGAAGCTTCTGTAGGGGGGTCACCAGAAGTCGGGAGAACTTTAGTAAGAGAAGGTTGTGCTTGTTTCGGATTAATCAAATGACACAATTCTCCACTAATGGAACACTCATTTCTCCGAGATATGAATTTTTTCATCATTTTTTATTAAAAACCCCCAAATCTCCAAACCTGGGAGCTAACAAACTATAGGGTTCATTGTATTTCATTCTTTCGGCATTCAAGAAACGCATATTCGAATCTGAACGAGAAACACTTCCATTTCTCCGAGATATGATTTTTTTTCATCATTATTCATGAACAACCCCCCAAATCTCCAAACCTGGTGGCTAACAAACTATGAGGGGTATTGTATTTTATTCTTTCAGCATTCAAGAAACACATATTCGAAACCAATCGAGAAACACTCCCATTTCGTCGAGTATAGTTTTGTCAGAAATCACCCCCATAACTCCCTCCCTTAGTCTTGAAAGTGCCCAGATGAAAGAGTATCAATTTCTTATCAACCCATCAAGCTCACATCTAAATCTGATTGCAATACCGTCTCATTTCACTGATTTATAATTTTTTTTCCATTAGCCAGTTTTTGTCTTTGAGTATATGTGTGGATGTGGCTAACTTTTCATCAATGTATGGAATGAATATTTGTAACATACACAACCATACATGATAAAAAAGCGAAGGGTCGGGGGTCGCGAAATATTTTCTCATAACAGGGGGTTCGCATCATGAAAAAGGTTGAAAAACCCTGAACAAGAGTATTGAAGGAAAATCGATTCAAGAAAAAGATTTATTTCACTCAATACTGGAGTTCCAGAATTTTAACTTTGTTCTTGTGTATCCGCGAATTAATTGTTTATATGTATTATTTCATGATATTCCATTACCAGGTATTTCGGAATTTCCTCCTCCCCAAAGAATCTGCTCTCGTCGTTTTATGCTCGACCCATTCTCATTAGGTGCTTCACGAGGTGATGATGCCCTGTGAGAAATCCAGTGAGGAGTATCACATTGTTGCTAAGATCCAGAAATGATGATGATATGATATATTGTTTATCCTGATTACTCCTAGGTCTCCTGAGGAAACCCCTCTGAATCTACAAACTTCGAAGCTTGTAACTTGTGCCGAGTTCGGAGTAAGCAGTTGTGTTCTGTGTAGGCTTTGTTACTGTGTCCTTACGCCACCTTTGGCACAGCACTGTTAACTTTTGACCCAACTGTGAAATGGTGGCCCCGAGACTAGAAAATTCCTTTGCTAGCTCGGGATTGAACTCGGACTTGCCGGGTCCTAATCCGATGTCCTAACGACTGGACCAAGGGCACATATTTCTTAAATATTTCAGGATTAAAGTTTTGAAGAACTTTATATGTTATAGATCAGTGTTTTTCAACCTTTTTCATGATGCGACCTCCCTGGTATGAGAAAATATTTCGCGACCCCCCGACCCTTCTCTTTTTTATCATGTATGGTTGTGTATGTTACAGTGTTACAAATATTCAATCCATACATCGATGAGAAGTTAGCCACTTCCACACATACACTCAAACACAAAAAATGGCTAATGGAAAAAAATTCATAACTCAGTGAAATGAGATGATGATCAGATTTAGATGTGAGCTTGATGGGTTGATAAGAAATTGAATCCTCCTTCATTTGGAGACTTTCAAGACTCAGGGAGGGAGTTATGGGGGTTGTTGGGTGTGGTTTCTGACAAAAATCATAACTCGACGAAATGGGAGTGTTTCTCGATTGGTTTCGAATATGTGTTTCTTGAATGCCGAAAGAATAAAATGCAATACCCCTCATAGTTTGTTAGCCCCCAGGTTTGGACATTTGGGGGGTTGTTTATGAAAAAAATTCATATCTCAGAGAAGTGGAAGTGTTCCAAGTTCAGATTCGAATATGTGTTTCTTGAATGTCGAAAGAATGAAATACTATAAACCCTATAGTTTGTTAGCTCCCAGGTTTGTAGATTTGGGACTTTTTTAACGAAAAATTATGAAAAAATTCATATCTGGACGAAATGAGAGTGTTCTACGATCAGATTCGGATATGCGTTTCTTGAATGACGAAAAAATGAAATACAATAAATCCCCTCAGTTTGTTAGCCCCCAGATTTTTACATTTGGGTTGTTTATAAAAAATGATGAAAAAAAATTAATATCTCGGTGATATAAGATTGTTCCACGATCAGATTCGAATATGTGTTTTTTCAATGCCGAAAGAATGAAATACAAAAGACCCCATAGTTTGTTAGCCCCCAGGTTTGGAGATTTGGAGGGTTGTTTATGGAAAATGGTAAAGAAAATTCATATCTCGAAAGAATGAGAGTGTTCCAAGATCTGATTCGAATATGTGTTTCTTGAATGCCGAAGGAATTGGGGGGTGGTTCATGCAAAATGACGAAAAAAATTCGTATCTCGACGAAATGAGAGTGTTCCACGCTCATATTCGAATGTGGTTCTTGAATTTCGAAGGAATGAAATACAATAAACCCCATAGTTTGTAAGCCCCCTGGTTTGGAGATTTGGAGGGTTGTTTATGCAAAATGATGAAAAATTTAATATCTCGACCGAATGGAAGTGTTCCACAATCATATCCGAATATGTCTTTCTTGAATGTCGAAAGAATGAAATACAATAAACCCCATCGTTTTTTTAGCCACCCGGTTCGGAGAATTGGGGGGTTGTTCATGAAAAATGATGAAAAAATTCATATCTCGACGAAATGAGAGTGTTCCACGATCAGATTCGAATATGAGTTTCTTGAATGCCGAAAGAATGAAATACGAATGATGACCCCATAGTTTGTTAGCCCCTAGGTTTGGGGGGTTTTTTATGTTTATGAAGAATGATGAAAAAAATTCATATCTCGGATCAATGAGAGTGTTCCATGAGAGAAGAATTGTGTCATTTGATTAATCCGAAACAAGCACAACCTTCTCTTACTAAAGTTCTCCCGACTTCTGGCGACCCACAGGTTGATGAACACTGCCCTAGTTCTTGATTGAATTCCCAACATGGTTTGTTGTCCTTTTAGAATTTATAGAATAAATTTTAAACACATAGTATTTGCTTTATTCAAATTTTACTTGTTAAAGATACCAATCAATTGCAATCAAAAGTAAATAAATATAAATACTTGAATACCTTTCTTCATTTACTCCTGCTTGGGTGAGTCACTTTCTGTATCATTAATTAGAAATTGGCTACTCAGTCTCTGGCTCATAATGTTGTATTGTAACTTCATTTTCTCTTGAATTTTATTTGGAATGACCAGGATTGTTGTGACCGTATTCCCAACAAATAAAAAGAAGAAAAATGCTGACAGAACAGAAACATGCCAGGTTGCAGACGGTAAAGAACTAAGTTGATATAAAGTATATGCATTGTAAAGTTGGAAAAAGTAACCTATGAATAAAAATGGAAAGAGGAAACCAAGGCCACGCCACATCCAAGAATGGAATCCTTCTACTGTTATATCCATATTGTGCCTCTCACCCAAAGCTTTCAATCTGAAAAGATTAACGATTATTGGAAAATGGTATAAGTTCACAGTGTTATAAATGTCAGATTTTAGAGAGCATGTTTCTTTTTGCATTGACAAGCAGCGATATCTACTAATCATGCAAGTTCATCACTATTTCAGTTTCCAAATCAAGATTACACTGAAATAAGGATCAGGGTCCACTTTTGGTCAAAACTGAACTGTTAGAGAAACTGATAGAGTTTTTCAAGAGCTTTTGTTTGGTTGTTACCGATTTATGAAATTATATTCAGTGTCCAAGTTATAAACGTTTTAACAATCACTGGTTTACCAACCTAGTTTTTGCTCAAATATATCTTTGTCAAATTCATAAAACATGAATGTATAAATCCACGCTTTCAGCATAATTTGAATGCAAGCATCTAATTTGGAATCTACTTTGAATAGGAGGGCCTTACCTTCCTATCACAGTCATAATTCTGGCTTGAACAATGTTATAAGAACCTTCAAAATGGTACTAACATACGAAGCTTTATTTTTTTTATTTTCTATAGAAGTAAACCAATTTTTTTATCAAAAATAATAATATTTTTTCTAACTGATAGAGGGATTGCAATTTGATTAACATTCTGGGATGAAGTTTATTTTACATGTAATGCTACCAACAAAACGAAGTCAATAGCAGGTCTGTATCCGAAGAAAAATGTGAAACATTTTTGATCTGGGTGGCGATAGGGGAGAAACCTCTGGTTATGTAAAAGCAGCCATGAATTTTAAAGCTTGGATAACTGGTTTTATTACACAAATGAAGCTTTCCTATAGGTGAAAAATTAAAATAACAAACCTATATAATGCTCCTTGTTGATATCTGAACTGTAAATACTGAACTGTACTGATATATCCATTAAAAACCATAAATTGATGCCTAAATAGTCCCCATGCTTTATTTTCCGGCCAAATCAGAAGAATAGCAGCAGCAACAGTTGATACAAAATGATGAAGTCTCCACCAACCTTTTATTCTTGATCCATTAACTTTTAAGATACTTTCTCGAATTGTTAAGGTACAATAGTACCAGACTAATAAGAATAGGTGACCCAGTTCCAAAGGTCTGAATATTATTATTAAATTCAGTAGAGATAATATAAAGCAAATGATACTCAAAACCAATTTGAATTTTTCATATTCATCCTTATATTTAAATTTCTCTTCCTTATTTAGTATTGAAACATTGACTGTTCCTAAAATGATCCTTAAATAAATGCCGTTCTTCTTTGGTAATGTTTGTTCTATTCCTTGTAGTTGTATTTTTCTCTTTAAAATATCGTTTTCCAACTGTTCGATCTTATCTTTTGATGCTCCCTTTTTCCTCAAATCCTTCAATGTTTTGGAAATTTGTTCAAGACGATATTTTTGATGTGTTAATTGTTTCAGTACATTATTCTGAAAACTTCCCAATTCTTCTAATTTATCTGTATATATTTTATTCACAGCCTAAAAATAACAGTTACGTTAAATTAACATTTGTAAAAATTATTGATGTCCAACCTCTAAATCCTTGAATTCTGTTGATAATTCGCTCCATTCCTCCAGTAATGTCTCAACCATTATACAGTATGATTTGGAATGCTTTCAAATTGAAAAAGATATAAATCAGAAACTTTCGCCTTGATGACAGGGATTTGCTTCTATTTTTCACAGTACTCCAAGTACATAACTACCTGAGTTGAGGTAGAATCACTGGAAAAAACTAATATTTATTTCAAATACATCAGTTATATAATTGGGAGAAGAATTATAATAACTTTCGACTTTGTATCTTCAAAATTAATAATCCTAAAATACTTGAAAGATAAACTTTGGATAAAAGTATTGACCATTGGTGTAGTGTAGTCGTTGAAAAAATATCAATTTGTCATACCTAACGTTTCGAAATAGGTTAATCGAAATCTAATTTCAAATGGAAAAAAGAAATTAATAAACAATTTGATAGTCATATATTTTAGACTAGTGAATTAAATTAATTCATTCTCATATCCTTATTTTTAGTGTAATGTAATGAAATGAAGTTGTAACTTGTAACCGCCTCTGATTAATTTTATTGGTTAGTGTTACCCTGATCAATGGTTTCCTTTTGGTCGCGGAGCAACATAAATTTCAAGATCAATATCTGACAATTCAATATCTTCATAAATTAAATTTCAATGAACATTAGTATATTTTTGGTGAATTCACGTATTGTTGAATTATAAACGCATAATTTCCAAATTCAACAGGGAATTTGCTTCTTGAAAGTTGCACCGAATTTTCATTCGTATAATGAATTTCCGCAAGAGGTCGCACTAGGAACATGACGTCAGAATCAGTCAGAAATATGTCGGCATTCTGATAGTACAAGTGATGGTTATTGTGTAAAAATATTTATATTCGGTTATCCAAATTGTGTAAAAAATTAGTGAAAAGACAATTTAATAAATTGTTATTATGGCTGCGATTTATGGGAATAAAGACTTGATAGTTGGTGGAAAGTATCGTCTAGTTCGTAAAATCGGCAGTGGATCATTTGGTGACATATTCCTCGGCATCAATATCTCAAACGGGGAGGTAAATATCCATAATTCCCTATCAAATAAAGAATAAAACTATTTCAAAACATGATTGCTTGCACAAGTTGGATTCGAATCTTCTGATTTTCATACGTATTTCTTTGCAATATCTACTTTTACAACAAAGGCAAATGGCAGTACGACTTGCTCCATTTCCTCATCTTTTTTATGGGAAACTTTTTCGAAGGAAAATAGATTGACCATTAGGTTTACATAGTTTTCATTATACAGAAACTATACAGTAATTCGAGTGAATTAATATTTTCCGTTGTTCGATGATTGCAGCACGTTTCAAAAGTAGGTTATTTGTAGAATGAAATTTATATCGAACCAATGTCGATGTGACAAATGTTTCACAATAACAAATTAACTCTTTCTCTTATTACTAGAACATGAGTTTTCAACAGGAATATCACGAATAAATTGATTAATTAAAGTGAAAATTATCATTTCATCCGTAAAGCTGTTGTTTTTGAACAATATGATAATACAAATTTTATTTACAATTATTACAAATTATGATTATCTTGTGTAACTTCATACTAAGGTTTCACTTTGTATTACTCAAATTCATATTCTTATTTGATTAATAAATCAGTGATAGGTATATTTGGGATTTCATCTGTACGACTGAATAATAGTGATTTAATATACAAAGTGGGCCACCGAAAATTGTACATGGCCATTTTGGGTATTTCAGGCTAAAATTTTCAAAATCGCTTTAAAAGGTCAACTAACGATTGATGGGGGGAAGTTCCTGTCCTATTTACCAATACTGTCACGTCGATCCAATAGGTCTTGGGAAAAGAACCTGTGCAATTTCAATATGAAGAAGATGTAGTGTTTTATAAGAAGAATCAAAGAATTCTTGAACTTGAACGAATGGTTAGACAATTTTCTCGTTTTCACTGCAACTCTTGAACATTGAAAAATTCATATAGTTTTACTAAAGTACTCTTCGATGAAATTTTCTTATATTCTTGTGCGTCTAATGAAAAATATTTAACAAACATCGACATGTCAAATGTTCGTGTATATGATTATGATTATACTGATAACTCCTAGGTCCCCGAGGAAACCCCTCAGAAGCTTGTAGCTTTTCAATATGTATATGTATTCATTTCACTACCATAAACAGAAATCTGTTGATTTTAGGTATACCTTTTGTGATACTGAAGTCTGAATACACCTTACTTTTTTTAGAGTTGACCTCGGAGTTGACCTATATCTAGAATATTCTATGTCTTTGCAGGTAGTTATATGATTGACGAAATGATATTGATAACAGTTCATTAATGGAAATTTAATATAGGGTGAATTCGCCGGTAAGCCGGACACCGCCGGTAGTCGGACAAAACGGGTTCAATTTGAGATAACTTGAGAAAAATTCGATCAAATTTCCCCAAATAAAAACGAATCAGTAGAGCCAATGTTGTTACACTTTATTGGCTAATTTTTTATTTAACAGTTGCTACCATTGTCATGTAAGAAGGGCGCCAATTTAGCGTTATATCAGCAGTTGTCCATTGTTACGTATTGAACATCAGCAGGTGCTTTTTCAAAGGTATACAAAATATATTTTCGTCCATTTTTTGTATTCACATTAATATTTTATTTGAGGGGAAAGGTCTGAAATTTCATTATAATAATTCAAAACTGATTTTTTTTTTAATTTGAAGTCATAATTGGGTGGCCGGTAACTGGAATAGAAATTTGCTTAAATTCCAGTATTCGGACGGGTGTCCGACTACTAGTAGTTTGGGGCTTGTTTAGTCCTCTATTTTCTGGCGCTTTTATATGACTTATCGAAAATCTCTTTTTCACATCGAATGACTTGATACTTCTTTTGAACTCTAGCCAGTAGTCGTCCATAGAAAAAAAATCGCATTTATAGATTTTGGCCAATTGAAAATCGTCCGATTACTGAACTCCACGCAATTCGTTGAGTTCCAATAGTCGGCCACTACTTCTTGTTTTCGGCATTTCATGACGCCGCTGCTCAGGTTTTTTTCTTTTATTTCACTTGATATGAAAACAAAGAAAAATTTAAATAATTTTCGTCAATACGAAGAGAAAAACTTGAAAGAAGCGGTGCAGGCGGTGAGAAATGGTGGTAAATTGAGAGAAATCTGCCGTATTTATGGGGTACCCAAGTCAACGGTACAGGACCGTATCAAAGGTAGAGTTTCTGACGAAGCCAAGACTATGGGCCCAGAACCAGTTTTAATAGTTTCATATGAAACTGAAATAGTAAAATGGGCAGAGAATCTGGCAAGGTGGCATTTTTTTCGTTATGGAGTTTATTTTTATTTATCATGTTTTCAGTTGTGTGTATGTTATAACTACTATTTTTAATATTTTATGAATGAAGTTCTGAGTTTTTCGTTTTCATTCCTGAAGATATGAAATAAATTGAAGAATCATTACTCGGATTTTGAAACGCTTTTTTCTAATAGATGAAGTGATTCAAGAGGAAGGTTTATATGAATGATACATGCATAATATTGTAGGTAGAGATAAACTGATGAATTTAGAGGTTTCTAATGTGATGTCGTAAATAAACACATTTTTTTGTGCTTACATTGCAAACGCTGACTGAACCCCACGAGATAAATCAAAATAATGTACTCGGTATTTTACTCCTAAAAAAGGTCAACAAAAAAGTCCGCGATGGTATATGTCTATCTCTTAAGGATATTAAGGATAACCCACAATAACCATTTCTTATCCTTCACATTTTACAGGAAGAAATGGCTTATTTAGGAAGTTATTTTAAGCAATACAGCATTCATCCTTATCCAATTAAGTACCTAGCTTAAATACATTTTCCATTCAATTTACGATTCTCGACTCAAAACATATAAAGATAATGTTATTCGAGATAATATATGGGAGGATATTGGAAAAAAAACTCAATAGAACGCTTTCGTTTGTTTAAATTGTCAGACATAGTTAAAATTAATTAATTGAAGTTGATTCATGAAAATTTTGCTATTCAAACAGGACCGAAATGCACAATTGTTCGCACTGGTTTCTTGCTGACACTGTGGCAGTCGCCGCCGGGTCGCTGGTATCCGTAAGCTTGTGGCAGCGCCGCCCAGCAGTGGCTGCCGGGAAGCGCTGCCGGGTCGCGACTGCACAGATCCGAATGCTACCTTAAGGATTGCATTGCATCCGTGCGAAGCCAGGGCGGGTCGCTAGTTTAATAGATATAAAATCATGAGAAATTCTCTAGATGTGACCCTGTTGAAAATTAACCTATGTTTAGCTGTCCGACTACTAGCGACTGCGTGGCCGACTACTGGCATCAACTGTCCGAATACCGGCGAAATTGGCCTTTTTTCATTATTTCATTGCGGAAAATCCATGAAGAGCTAAACAAAGTCTCTTTTGAAATCATATATGTGGTCACATTATCAACGACTAACCTGGAGAAAGAACTGTTATGATTACTCCAAAATTATAGTTTCTAGACGAATTTTAAATTTGCATTTGCCTAAACTGTCCGACCACCGGCGAATTCACCCTATATCACTCATGTGAAGTTAGCGACGAATATTTTCAAAAACACAATTTTTTTCGGATTACTGAAGTTCCTGATACTAATTTCGAATATTACCAGCAAATTATGAATTCTAATCAAGAAATAAATTCGCGGCGCCAGCTATTTTTAGCCATCCGAGGTCCCATCTAACTATCTGAGGAAAAAAGCAACTGACAAGAAAAAACAATACCTAGACTTGATCAAGACAATTTTGTGTGAGTAATGTGTAGGAAGTACTATGCAATGTTTTTTCGATACCCACCTGTACAGTTAATATGTAGGTACTTGTACTTCAATATAAATATGACGTGAATACTGAATGCTATAATGTATTGCAGGCGGGGACAAACTGATATCTACCTATTTTAATTTTCACAATATATTTCGTAATTTTCATTTGCCTCCGCTATCCTTAGGAAGTTAGGAACACCTACCAACCTCATATGTTGAAATTTGAAATTCATCAAGCTGTTCAGGCTAAAGATCGCGTAAGAAACTGATATTCATACACTCGGAAAACATAACCTCCTTCAGTTGGTATAATTATAATAATAATAGGTATCAGTTAAAAAATTGTCGGGATAAGGACCAAGAAGAAAAACAGTTAACTTTCAGCCTCAGGCCCTGAGGAGGGTTGCACTTTAGTAAACGAAACATTGGCTGAAAGTTAACTGTTTTTCTTCTTGGTCCTTATCCCGACAATTTTTTAACTGAAAGTTTATAGAAAGAGGACGCAAAAGGTGATCCAGAATACCTAGTAGTAACTGTTTTTTTTTGCAACAATACAAATGGCCATCGACCAAGGGTCCTTCAGCCTAAGAATACATATTATTCAATATAATCAAAATCAAGCATTTATTCGAATTTCAAATACATACAGTGGCGCAGCCAGGATTTTGCTATGGGGGGGGGGGCTGAACTGAACTGAAAAATTATTCTTGCTAGAATATATGAAAAAAATTGAAATATGTAGGTATATACAGGTTGTCCCAAGTTCGAGTGATATTTTTGGAGCCTGAGCATTTCCGGTTATATAAGGAGTGAAAATGAATTTGTTAAAATTTTCTTTAATTTTTTTCGTTCCTGATATGATTGAAATGTATTCAATGCTGAATACATTTCTGTTGAAACCATAGTCGATTCCAAGCGGATAACTTGGTCCTAAGTGACAAATACCATCGATCGATAACCAACTTCATTCAAGCGCTTTTGGTCCTTGTTGGTTATAATTATGTGACGTCATGAATTAGCCCTTCAACGTCATCGTTTGGACCGCAGATAACCATATTTGAGAGCTGGGTTAAGATTGTGGTTATAATAGCCCGGGAGCCAGTGATAGTTTTTTTGGTGACCAATTTTAACCCTGGCAATAATTTGTATATAGCTTAATTTGTATTTGTCTTACAGCATAGTGACCGTCAGCTGGCGCACCAGTGGTGGCTTTGCCAACGGGAGCAACGAAAACACGTAGAAAAAATATTGAGTTTCTGTCATTTTAACCCTGCTGAAATTCACAGAAATGGTAGTTTATATTTATTCGAATAATTATAATTATTCGAATAAAAAAAATCGTCCGCTGGCTGTACGTTGGTGGAAAACCCGTCCTCTGGACATGAAAACTTGTATTCCACCAACGTACAGCCAGCGGACCATTTTTTTGTTCGAATAATTATATGGACTACCATCTTTGTAAATTTTAGCAGGGTTAAAATGACTGAAACTCAAATTTTTTTTCACAAGTTTTCATGTCCAGCGGACGGGTTTTCCACTAACGTACAAGCAGCGGACGATGTTTTTTATTCGAATAATTATATAAACTACCATCTCTGTAAATTTCAGCAGGGTTAAAATGACTGAAACTCAAAATTTTTTCTACGAGTTTTCATGTCCAGCGGACGGGTTTTCCACCAACGTATAGCCAGCGGACGATTTTTTTTATTCGAATAATTAGATAAACTACCATCTCTGTAAATTTCAGCAGGGTTAAAATGACTGAAACTCAAAATTTTTTTTACAAGTTTTCATGTCCAGCGGACGGGTTTTCCACCAACGTACTGCCAGCGGACGATTTTTATTATTGGAATAATTATACAAACTACCATCTCTGTAAATTTCAGCAGGGTTAAAATGACTGAAACTCAAATTTTTTTCAAAAGTTCCCATGTCCAGCGGACGTTTCCATGTCCAGCGGACGGGTTTTCCACCAACGTACAGAGTGGGCAAAATTGGTCCTACATGAACTGAAACTTTTTAACCCGAGGAGATAGAGAAGAATGAATGGCACCTTATAGTCCTCTTTTTTCAAGAAACTGATGATGCCATCAACTGCATTCCTCTATCTTCTTGCGTTTACGAGTTATAGGCCAAAATTGAAATTTGGGCGATTTCAACTTTGGTCATTATCTCCGTTTCTGTTTATGCTAGGATGTTGAAATAAAAACAATATACAGGCACTTTTCTGATAGCAATCCATTGGCGTACTCTGATTTTTTTTAAGAGGTTCATTTGCTGAGTTATAACATAAAGTTGTGTTTTTTTTTATGGAAACAGTAGTTTGAAATGACTTAGAAAGAATCGCCATTTTTTTCCCGTTTCAGAAATGTATCATATGTTTCAGCTCATGTAGCACCAATTTTGCCCACCCTGTACAGCCAGCGGACGATTTTTTTTATTCGAATAATTATACAAACTACCATCACTGTTAATTTCAGCAGGGTTAAAATGACTGAAACTCAAAATTATTTTTACAAGTTTCCATGTCCAGCGGACGGGTTTTCCACCAACGTACAACCAGCGGACGATTTTTTTTATTCAAATAATTATACAAACTACCATCTCTGTAAATTTCAGCAGGTTTAAAATGACTGAAACTCAATTTTTTTTACATGTTTTCGTTGCTCCCGTTGGCGAATCCACCACTGTTGAGCCAGCTGACGGTCACTTTGGCTAAGAAAACGACCAAATCAAGCTATATACAAATTATGGCCAGGGTTAAAATGACTGACTAAAAAATGTCACTGGCTCCCGGGCTATAAGAAGTGAGGTTAAATAGTCTTAATTCTCGCGCGATTCAGATAACTACATTCAAGCGCAAGTTGGTTATTCGCGGTTCTTCCTGAAGGGCTATAACCAAGGGTAGTATTAGAGATAACCGCCGTTATTACTGGTCCTCCGCTTGAAATTGATTTATTGTATTCATTCAAATAGTCGAAAAAAAACCGGAAAATAGTCAAATATTCATAATCAGTATTATATAAATTTTTGTTATTCTCATCATCCTTTGTGTTAACCGTTCTCATAACGTCAAAGGAGAAGAATGTGGAAAGGCCATGCATCTTTTGAATTTCATGAGTATCATCACAGGGCGTTTCAAATTTTGTGTCGAAAATTGGCCATAACTTCTGTTTTTCAAATTAGAAACCTACTTTTTTATATAATATTCTTATAAAAAAGAGCAGTGGGTACAATATATTGGTTTTGGAATCGAGGTAAACGTTTTAGTTAGCGAAATCACAAAAACTGTCGAGACTACGATCGTACGTACTATTTCGACAATTAATACGGAATAACCATTTATCAGAGAGGAGTAGATTACAGTGGATTATTCAAGGAGAGTGCTGACTAAGAGGAAAAAAAACATCGATCTGAAGTAGCCGACAGAAAAGATGACAGCGTGTGGCGGCGGACCGACAAAGCAAAAGGGGCAATAAATTTATTTTCGTAGACATTCAAATTAGGTGAATCTGAAAATATGGGGAAGTAAATATGGAATACTGCAACAATGACAGAGTTTAAAATCAACCAAAGGAAGACTGTTTAATAATGTTTGACGTTTGAAAATGAACTGAGAAAAATTGAAAATGTTGGTATCTTTGGGGAAGGTTGTATCCCCAAGGCCCCCTCCCCCCTTGGTGCGCCTATGAATACATACAAAGGATATTGTCTCCTATTATATTATTTGTGATGAAAACGTTATAGCATTTGTGATAACATTTACGGAATTAAAAACATTACTAAAACAATACCTTTTTTTGCAGGAAGTAGCTGCCAAATTAGAGAATATCAGAGCAAGGCATCCACAGTTACTGTACGAAAGCAAACTATACAAAATATTGAATGGAGGTGTAGGGATACCACATATAAGGTAAGTTTTTACATTTAATTTCAATTGGGTTTTCAACAGTGAATTCAGTTTGTGTTCACAGGGTATTTTAGATGTTCTTCTAGGTATTATTTGAATATTTCAATATAATATTTTTGGAATAAATAAAATATTATTATTATTATTATTATTATTAATTTTCATTTCAACGTGATTCGTAGTCATGGTCGCGATGTTCCAATGTTCCATCCAAATACAAGAAAATAATCAAGTCGCATTCCGAGCCATATAATTTCCGAAACGTTGGCTAAGTTGGAGGTTTAACTCCTGTAAACCAGACCTTTTGACCACCATCCCATTACATACGTTAAATTCTTCTTCAAAATAGGAATATTGCAAACATCCGGAAAGTCTTCCCAATTTTTCTTTATATAAAAAAAGCTACACTGCATACTTACAGAAATCATAACACTAAAGATGAATGAGAAATCATAACAATTATGTGTGATTGGGCAGTACATATCACAAAGTAACAAACTATTCTGTCCATTATTTTTCAGTATATTTTCAATACTCGATACTAGATTTCCGTATAAGAAAATAGCATAACTGAATCCTCCAACCATATTTATATATGTACGTTAAATAGCTTCAGTATTAATAGAGAAAAAAGTTTCTTCAACAGTCGCTAGGTCTTTGGAATTATTGAATTCACATAATATTTTCTCAAATTCATTATTTTCCTAACGTCAAATAACATTATGTTAAATACGTAATTACTACGACTTTTATGTTGAGAGGACAACGTTGCGTAGTTATCTGACAGGAAAACGACCTAACCTAACCTAGCATTTTCTAAATATACACGGTGAAATGTGTCAGAATGTGATGGCTAACTGGGAGTATATACCTACAGGGTCTTTCACGAGGAACCTCACCCATATTTATACGGGAAACAACTGAACGTATTTTCATGAAATTCAGCACTTATAAGTATTTCACGATGCTGATGAAATCTAAAATATTTTCAAGGCATGAGCACCTCCGGTTTTTCCGGAAATGACGTCAACTTCCGTTTTTCAAATTAGAACACCATTTTTTTATTGCAGAAATAGATTCCTTAGAAAATTTCAAGTTATCTTGATGTAACATTTTTCAGTTTTGGTTGGAAAATTCTCTCTGAGCGGGAAAATTCGAAAAAAAAAATCGAAAATAGAGCTCCGCTGAAACAAGAATAACTTCGAGGTTTTTGGATGGAAAATTTTCATTTTTGGGATTTTTCAAGATGTAAGACTGATGTATCCACTTTAAAAATCGAAATCGCGATTCATGATACAGGGGGTGAAAAAATCGCTTTCAAAGTTAGGGATGACAAAATCGTGAAAAATCATTTTTTTCAAATTAGAACCCCATTTTTTTATGGCAGATATTGAATCTACGTTAAAAAATAATGTGAGTGTATGCATCACACCCTTGCCCTAAAATGGATATTTTCTGAGTTAATATCCGCTTTAGGGCAAGGGTGTGATACATACACTCACATTATTTTTTAACGTATAAACTCCATTTATAAAGTTAAAAAAGAGTAAATAGAAAGTAGACTTGGCAATGTCGCTTGATTTTCACGAGTGCCAACCTGCGTCTGTTTTAAAGGCCTTTTCGGAAACCTACTCTGGGTTACTAACTCGATCCATTGAGGTCACGTGACGGATCTTCTTGGATCACAGACCCGGTCTCAAGTTTACGAACTATCAGGTTTGGGATTTGAAGTGTCAGTAGATCATAACATAACCAATAATTTTAAGATTTTTTTCCCAGTTAATTTCTGGAATTTAACACATTTCACATTGCGCCAAATTCTCTTCTCCTTCCATAATTATTGATTAATTATTATGAAATTATTATAGAATAGAATATTATTACTATAAAGTGGAAGGCTTATTCCCGCGTTTTCCAGATTCGAAACTAAACTGCTGTGCGCATGCGGTGGATCTAGCGACCCTGCTTTCGAGTAGGGTTACGATAAATCAACCCGAGTCACTGATCGGGTTAGCAGCTCTGTACTTTCCGAACACGGGTTGGATGTTCCGATTAGGTAAACGAACGCAAAGGTTAGGGATCCAGTGAACCCGAGTAAGTTTCCGAAAAGGCCTTAAGTGAAAAAACTTGATAAACCTAAATCATGGCCAACCGCGATACTTTATAAAAGTGAATGGAGTATAGGTACCGAAACTCGGAAAGAACAAAGAGCTGTCAGGAGAGGATTTTTGTTATTGCTGCGATTCGTCTCCAGCTCTTTGATCCTTCGGGATTTGGACCCCACTGGTGTCGATGGTCCTTGCGCTAGTTTTAAAACAATCAGGCCTGTTATATCGAAAACGTAACAGTCTCTTCAACAATCAGATCCACCTCTAAAAGTCATGATGTAACAGCATTTCATGTATTTCCGCGATGCTGGCTTCTAACCCAATAAAGATACGTAACAAAGCGACATTTTGTGTAATAAAAGAAAAGATCAAGTTACTCAAGTTTGTATTGAAATGCATGGTCGTCGCGTCGTCTGCGATTGTAAAAAAAATTCGACCGGGTATGGTGGGGGGTTTGTTGAGTATAGACTTGTTCTGCATTATCTTGTGCAACTTTGCATGTTTTCCGCCCACGTTTGCGAGATCTCGATATAATCGAGAGCAGTGGCGGTGCGCTTC
This sequence comes from Adalia bipunctata, assembly GCA_910592335.1. NCBI lineage: Eukaryota > Metazoa > Arthropoda > Insecta > Coleoptera > Coccinellidae > Adalia > Adalia bipunctata. The sequence goes on from OU342951.1 coordinate 27,779,211, forward strand.
GTTATACAGGATGTCCGAAATAAGTGTCCAAACGCTGATAGTTCTGTTCATATCCTATCAAGATAATGAAAATTATAATGCATTAAAGGGGGGTTTTTGAGCAATAAAGATTTATTGATGAAAGCTTTGACGGCCGGATTCGACTTCAAATTTAGAGCATTCAGAGGTTTCTCGGTCGGAGGTTGTAACCCAACGAATGACTGCTCCGAACACCAGTCCGTCTGGGCTGGCCCTGTTTGGGCTAGTCCAGCAGTTTAGTCGAGAAGAGAGTTATTAACTTAAGCCGCCTCAAGTCAAAGGCGGCTTCCAACGGTCAGGTAATTACTGACGGAAACAAAGGAATTTCCTGTTTTGAATGTCTGAAATAACTTAAAATAACTTATACTCATAAAAGTTACTTCCATAAGGAAAACAAATTAATTTAAGAGGACCTCCGTTCCACTCCAATTTTCATCGTTGTAGGGTTATGTTGTCCTGAAGAGATCAGACCAAGATCGAAACCTAGGTCGACTTCTACCAGCTTCGATGAGGTTGGAACTTTCGCTAGTTCCCTGGATGATGATTTGTGACAAGTTCGAGTCGGTTGTTGATATTTATATCAATGAACGCGATGTATCTGATTAATCGATATTCTAAAATAACTTATGTTATCTGCCTAAAATGCGTAGTTATTCTTAGTTTCATCCGATAAGATTTGGTAAAAAAAATAGTAAGATTATCCTGAATGCTTCCCTGCATTTGAAATATCACAGAATAATAAACACAGTCTATATTTCAAATTGTCGATATCTGTTTGAATTATTTTTTTTGAAATATATTTATATATGTATATATTCTTTTGAAGGAGAGTAATACATAATTTTTTCTTAAATCAAACAATATAATTATGGCATAAGGCACGTGTGAAGAAATGGCGACAAGGAACAGATTGTTTGAAAGAAATCTGTTTCCCGCTCTAAATCTTATGCCTCAATTACACTCAGCCACTTCCACTGCTACTCGCGCTGCCAGAAATATTTCCCGGAATACTTCTGCGGCAGTATGGAAAGGCAGCGAGTATTTACACTCAGCTCAAACATTTCTCTCGCGATCAAGTTTTGGCAATGGCGGACGACGAAATTGCAGCCTCAGCGACCTGTCTGTTTCATTTAAATAAATATGTGAGTATCTCGAAAACATATAAACTCCAAAAGAAAGTTCGTCGTCGTAGAAGATGGTGGATGATATCAATACATCGTGCACTTTGTGCAAAAGTTCATGGTTTTCATCAGAAGAATCCCATATCGATCTCAAGGAGTTCTAGAAATGATGTTATTTTTTCGTTGCTCCACTCCGTCGACATTTTTCGCAACAATTAACAACGTACGCAACGTTCGCACGACAGTAACTGGGCAGAATGTGATCACTCCCTGCCACTTGCACTGCCGGTCCTTTGACTGCCGCACGAAAAACCGCCAATTCAGGGAGTGACCGGCAGCGCGAGTGGCAACGCGAGTGGCAGCAGAAGTGAGGTGATTACATTCTCACCTCGCTCATTTCCCTGCTCCCTGCCGTGGAAGTGGGCTGAGTGTAATTGACGGGTTAGTGTTAGCAGAGGGAATGTAGACGGGGTACCATACAATTCTGCGTATGATACACGAGAACCGATAAAAACCTCTGAACAAACTCCCGTGTATGTGTAGTGAAACTGAATTTGTTAAAAAATATGTTACAGATCTTCTTGTACTTGAAAACCACCCTTTCCATCGAACGGGATGCGATTATCTCGAGATTATAACTATATCTGTAACAAGAACAGAGAAAAAACACCGAGAAAGATGCATTAAAAAAATACTTCACCTGCTAAAAAAAACTTATTCACGAAGTCCCAACACTCTCTTGAAACGGGAGGAGGAGGATCTTTCGATCAGGTCCGTTCTTCCAAGTGATGATTCTTCTGTTCTTCAGGTGTTCAAAGAACGCTACAGGCCCCTTATGTTGGGGGATCATCTTCCATAGATTAAGCGTCGTTGTTTTTATGGAAAAATGAGCAAAAAAGCTTATGACCTCGAAAAGTGAATTCTGATTGGGCTGATAATTGATATGAATTTCACTGGTTTAATATGGAATTCATTTTTCTCATGACTTATGCATGATCTATTTCAGTCGAAAATAAAGTTGAAGAAAGTAACTGCGTACTCGTTACCGCTTCACATGTTAATTCATTTTGTTGTTCGATAGCAGAAAGAGAACAGACACAAAATCCAACTGGTGTTATATTCGGGTTCGGGAACCGTTATTTTAGAAATCAACTCCGTTAATGGGTTAAACGAAATAGTGGTACCAAGCATCGATATAATTCCATATCATTACGTATAATTTTTCTCAGTGCTAATGATTTTCAATCTTATGGAATTTCGACATACGTATATATTTTTTGCTATTAGGTCACCGACCACTTCTGCGGAACTAGATCGGTAATCATTTCTAGGTTATTTCGCATATATCTACAGGGTGTCTCATTTAAGAGTGTCCACCCTCAATAACTCAACAACGAATCAGAATTTGTGAGAGCAATCAGACAGGTCAATTTTTGATGACAGGAGGACATGATCTGTCGAAGTGTTATATTGTATTATTGAAGATTATGCACTTTTTTTTTAAAGCTTTTATTTAACTTGCAATGACGTATACTCCATTCACTTTTATAAAGTATCGCGGTTGGCCATGATTTAGGTTTATCAAGTTTTTTCCCCTAGAACAGACGCAGTTTGGCACTCGTGACAATTAAGCGACATTGCCAGGTCTACTTTCTATTTACTCTTTTTCAACTTTGTAAATGGAGTTATTCTTCGAAGATTTAACTGTGGCGCAGGTTTCGTAGAACTACTACATTTTCATACTGGACTATTTCAGGTTGTGCAAAAATGTAGTTAAATGTCTTCTGAATTAACATAATATTTTCTCAAATTCATTAATTTCCCAAAGGAACATAAATACGTAATTACTACGATTTTTTAGCAGAAACGGCAACGTTGTGGGCGTATCTGACAGTGCAATGACCATAACCTAACATTTTCAAAATATATACGGTGAAATGTGTCAAAATTTCATGGCAAACCGCGATACTTTATAAAAGTGAATGGAGTATATGTATGTACAATGTTTGTTCCGGCGGAATCTTGCTACTCAATTTTGAAGCAGATATCGTCAACCGATTAAGCTGAAATTTTATATACACGTTCAGTTTGGATGACAATACACGATAAGTTTTGTGACGTAATTCTATATCCAATATGGCGGACCATCCAAGATGGCGGAATAGTTTTATTGTAATGCACTTCTACAATATGGGTATCAAATGAAAGGGCTTGTTGAGAGCAACTCGAAAAATAATGTTGACGCAGGCCCGTAGCCAGGAATTTTTTTCGGGGAGGGCTAACTTGAGTATGAATAAGTCATCTCATCAAATGAAGATGCCACAACGTATAACTGAACACATGCTTATTGATATTTCAATAATTTGGGGGGGGGGGGCTTTAGCCCCTTAGCCCACCCCTTAGCTACGTCCATGTGTTGACGAAATATTTTTGTTGTTGTTTACCTTATTAATACTATACTCTTTTGATTGTTCAAATGTACTGCTCGAGTGAAACTACACAACTCAAGCTCAGCTTAGGTGTCTCATTCGAGCTATTACATACATGTATATGCAAAATTACTTGAATAAAATTTTTTGATGATGATGATTCTATATCCAATATGGCGGACCATCCAAGATGGCGGAACAGTTTTTTTGTAATGCATTTCTATAATATGGGTAACGAATGAAAGAGCTTGTTGAGAGTAACTCGAAAAATGTGACGTCATTCTAAATCCAATATGGCGGGACATCCGAGATGGCGGAATAGTTATTTTTTATGCACTTCTACAATATGAGTATCAAATGAAAGGGCTTGTTGAGAGCAATTCGAAGAATAATGTTGACGTCATTCTAAATCCAATATGGCGGAACATCCAAGATGACGAAATAGTTATTTTTCATGCACTTCTGCAATATGGGTATCAAATGAAAGGGCTTGTCGAGAATAACACAGAAATCTAGCCAGCGATAACTAAAAAGTAGAAAATAAATTAAAAGCAAAAAACCTATTTTGAAGAAAGCTTTCATTCAAATGCTCTAAAAACAAAAAATAATCTCCATTAAAATTTTCACTATCAACTTATAACCTCATTATACACAATTCATATGATCATAAAAGCTTGTCGCGAGGTTTGCGTAATTACCTATAAGTATTTAATTAAACTGAAATTCAAAATGAAACTCAATTACATAAGTACTAGTTTATTCACACAAGTAAATCGCGCGACAAGCTTTCATGATCATATGAATTGTGTATAATGAGGTTATAAGTTGATAGTGAAAATTTTAAAGGAGAATTTTATTTTTTTGTTTTTAGAGCATTTGAATAAAAGCTCCCTTCAAAATAGGTTTTTTTGCTGTTAATTTATGCACTTCTTTGTTACTTTTACCTTTACTTGTAGTCTTCTTCTATCACATTGTATCGTACTGTAAAGCATCCATACGTTAAATAAATAAATAAATGATCTGGGATACAAGCTTGTTTCTACTAGCAACCCCCTGGAGAGGGTTGCAACCCCATCAGGAATTTGAATAGGGAAAGCGGGTAGTTTTGTAGCACAACTGTATGCATGGATTCAAATTTGTATAAACCTTCAGTTTGTGTTCTTATAAGTGAATATTCACAAAGAAACAGATGTTCTAATTGACCGTATAATTTCTATTGAAAGAGAAAAAACAAACAATAAGGTTTTTAGAAAGTGTTAACTGCCTTTTTTCTCTTCATGCTTATACGAATTATTATTATTGCTTTCAGAAAATTTCGTTTCAGTATTCTGTATTGCAGAATTATTAGAGGTGCGCTTTATCAGTTCTTAATAAAATAATATACAAAATGGTTTACACGTTGGAGGAGAGAAAGAAAATGTTGAAAATTTATTTCGAGAACAATGACTGTGCTAGGACTACTGAATGATTCATTCATTTATCATTCAGTTGGTACATAAATTTGAGGTTACAGGATCAGTTGCAAACAAAAAACGAAAAAAATCGCATTCGTACGGTTACGGGTGAAAATAATCAAGTCGCCGTAATTGGTCAACTAATGGCTGAACGGGAACAATGTGGAAGTGTTAGAAAGTTGTCACAGAAAACTGGATATTCAAGGTCAACAGAATATTGAAGCTGGCTAAGTTCCATCCTTATAAAATGACACTTGTTCATGAACTGAACGAAGATGATGATGGTTTGTGCTATAACATTACCCACTTTCCCCATTCAAATTCCAGATGGGTTTGCAACCCTCTCCAGGGAGTTGCTAGTAGAAACAAGCTTTGTATCCCAGATCATGTCCCCCTGTCATCAAAAATCGACCTGTTTAAGTGATTTCACAAATTCTGATTCGTTGTTGAGTTATTGAGGGTGGACACTTTTAAATGGGACATCCTGTATAATTCGAGAGTGTATCCGTTGAAAGGTATTAGACTTATTAGAGAGTAGACATACAGGGTGTTCCACCATTAACTGTACAAACATACATAACCGTTTAGATGACATGGGAAAAGTGATTTTTGCCTCATGACATAAACCCCGTTTTCGAAACAGGGTGTTTTATGGCAACTTTGAGCAGTATTCTGATAACTGTGGTAAGTTGTGCGTGACCTTTGAAATTACGGTTTCTGGTCACAACGTATTTTTTAGTGCTCAACTGAATTGCGTTGTAGAAATCCGGTTAAAAAAAATAAAAATGGCGGCAATCTTACATAGTTGGAGTTAAATGTCTTCGATGGCCGAATTGGATAGCATTATTTCAACGTACTCGATTTTCTAAGATTTTCCGCGAAATTTTTTTTTTCAAAATTCGAACTCGGAACTTTTTACATTTCTACAATGGAAAAAGTTTCACCGAAAATTGTTGGAATCTTCATTCTAAGTACTGATGTGAAAACAGAATGAAAAAATATCCATTTGGTAGCCTTCCAAAGATTCCTCTCGAAGTACACATAATTGTCAAAATTGTTCTTTGGGCATCCAGATTCCAAAATGATTCGGATAGAAATATGAAATATTAACAAATATTGATCAAAAAACTTTGGTGAGAATCGATCTCTCTACTTTCGGACTGGACCGTTGCTGAACCGAAAAAACGAATGGAAATATTCGTATTCTTTTTCCACATCAGATTTAGGACGAAAAATAGTTCAACCTCAAAAGATTACTACAATTTTGGGTGAAATTTTTTCACGGAAAATCTTAGAAAATCGAGTATTAAAATAATGCATTTCAATTTGGTAGTCGAATATGAAAAATTCCAACTTTGCAGGTTTTCTTCCATTTTGAATTTTTTTTATCCGAATTTCTAACCGCAATTGAATTGAGCACAAAAAATGTAAAGATGTAACTAGAAACCGTTATTTCAAAGATCACCCATAACTTACCACGGTTATCAGAATATTGCTCCAAGTATAGTCCGGGAGGCAGCGGATATTCATCCCGGTCGATTTTAATACTCCGACCGTCAGCTTCAGTACCATCGAAGGGTGGGAGCGTAGGAGACTACGGAAGTCGTCAAAAGAAAGTGATTTCTGAAGTAAGTTATTTTATCACAAGTGAAATTTCCCACATCTAATAATGATGTTAATTAGAAACAACAAAACAATCTATCACTATATGGGAGGTGTGAGATCTGTGTATTACATTGCATAGAACGGGAGATATTTTACTCCACCTTGAAGTGTTCCACTGGTGGATTGATTACCCTTCTGTTCTCAATATCGCTTATACGCCTGCTATTCGCAATCACAAGTTGAAGCCAAATCTTTGGTAAGGATTGAAATGTAAGCATGCGTCAACAGGAAATTCAAAAATTGAGACAAATTTAGAGGTGAGGCATATTCCGAGTATCAACAAGGAAATAGATATCGAGCATGAAATTATGCCACTGGAATATTTTCTGATCAATTCTAAAATATTGATAGGAATTGACAAGGATATACAGAGCTTACAGCGACTGAATAATATCACATGAGAATGTTAGGTTATTATAGAAAGTATTTTTGAATCAAGTTCTGGATGACATTCGTTTCACGACATAACACAATGTGTCAGAGAGAGACAGAACTACTAAGATATTTTCACTCTTGATATTACTTCACAAGCGCAGATATGGATTCTTACCAAAGCCCAGCTTCAATTTTCATTGGATCATTGCCAATATTATTGGAATTATTAGATAATATACTCCATTCACTTTTAAATACATATATCCCGGTTGGCCAAGATTTATTCTCAGACATATTGCCAATGGTAATTTCTATTTACTCTTTTCAACTTTGTAAACGGAGTTAGATCCTTTAAGGTTTAACTTTGACAGAAGTATTTCAAGTTGTGCAAAAAGGTATTTGGTTGGGATAAAGTATGGAACCAAGTAAATATCTCTTAAACGGAAAGAACGATATTTATGAGAATTTGCAGGTAAGTGCAATGGAACAAAATGCATCTGATGTACATTTTTTTGTTAATAATATACTTCCGGTTTAACCGGAAATGCCATCAACTTCTTTAATTCAAATGGGACACCAGATATATTTTTACAGATTTTGAAAGAGCTTGTTATTTCGACGTCTTCGAATCTCCGAGATTTATTTATTGACGTAATATCATTCACAAGTGCCAACCTGCGATTTTTTCAGGTGAAAAACTTGATAAACCTAAAACTTGGCCAACTGCGATACTTTATAAAAGTGAATGGAGTATACCTAGCATCCACAGAAGTTAAATGTTTTTTTTTTCGACGGAAACTTGAATGGTGACAAGTATGTATTTGGATCTACTAAATAACGAAATTATTCCTGCACTTAAACAGAATGGACAATTACCACAAAATGTTTGGTTTCAACAAGACGGAGCACCTCCCCACTATGATTTTTTCACACTAAACTCAGTATTTATGAATTCAAACTAACGAGCTCTTCCAAAATCTGTGAAAATATATAGGGTGTCCCATTCAAATTAAAAAAGTTGATTCCATTTCCGGTTAAACCGGGAGTATATTATTAACAAAAAAAATGAATGTACATCCTGTTCCATTGCACTTAACTGCAAATTTTCATAAATATCGTTCCTTCGTTTAAAAGATATTCACTTGGTTCCATACTTTATCCCAACCCTGTATGGTTCTCATCTATTCTAGTCGTTAACTACATACATCGTTTACTACATCCAACTCACAGAGATTTATTGCTTCCCTACTCGGTTCTCAAGAGCGAGCGCCCCGGACATGTTCAGGAAGGCTGACATTTTTTTTACTGGATGACTACGTTCAGCTGATACAGATGAAAAATTGAGAGTATCATTTAGTTGACTGAATGCGTGTAAACAAGCTATTAGCCGCAATTACCGTTTTATCATCTACGTATTTTCATCAACTCCTCTTATCGCTCGCAGTTGTTACTGTTCATTGTCCGCCAGGCTGTCTAGATGTGAGTGTAAGCTTTCTATCTCGGTTCAGACGAAAACAAAGCGAAACCTTGAATTTGTTCTATTTTCTGTTGGTCGGTGGTCGTACAACTCGAAATGAGAGAACCAAGGAAGCGCGAGTGTCATACTGACTTACGCACACAGGTCTCGATATGACAACGGGAGGAGGCGGTCGGCTGACAAACCTGCTAAGTGAAAGTATACGCGACAGGGTCAGTATCTTACAAACTGGGTAGGTCCCTTCGAACGGACGGCGACGGCCTATGTTGGTTGATCTCGTTGCCACTTCGCTACGCCCCCGCTATGGCGAACGGTAAATTTATTGTCATGCTCGTGGTGCTGTGTATCTGGAAAATATACCTATTCCTAGCTCTGTGGTAGTGGTCATCAACCCGTCGATCGCGAAGTAAATCGGTACAAAATAACTGTCTTTGTTGATGAAAAAAATTCACCGACAAATAGGCGATATTTATCTTCAGTACTATTCTTACATACAACCTACAAGTACAATTTAGGTTGTTCATTCCAAACATTTCGAAGTAGCTCAGTAAATTGAGAAGGTTGGCGATCGCTGCTCTTTTGTGATTTGGGTAAATTAGGATACAGCACTTAAAAAAGTTCTTCCAATATGCACTTTTGAACTTTGTGTCGATTTGTCTTTTATTCAGTCTATTTTACCAAATCACCATGGGCTGATATAGCGTTAAACAACACGTGCAAATAATAAAATTGTTTCTCTATTTCAGTATCGTAATACAGTACTAAAAACAGTGCTGTAATGAACCCATTACAGCATTGTTTTCAGTTATATTTTTCATTTTTTGGTTGTTAGCACTGGCTTCCGATCTTATCAATTTTCAACACACGTCAATTTGGAAATGTCAATTTCGTAACAGTCACCAACTGCCAAGATACAATAAAAAAGTCACTAGGATGTATAATCTGAATTTTTCATTGTATTTCAACAGTATTTCACGAAATTTGACTGAAATAGAGAAAATATCGTCTAATACTCGTTGCAGAATGCAATTCCAACACTCATGCGTTCGAAAACCCGCTCCTTCGTCGCTCGTTTTCGAATTTCGCATTCGTATTGGAATAGGAGCCTATTCTGCAACTAGTTTTAAGGCGAGTTTATACAGCAACTAAAATAAAATAAGAACTGTTGAAGGAAGTCCAGGTTTGTCCATTCCTCGTTGTACGAACGTCATTACAATGTATTTTGCATAAAAGTTTGACACTCAAGGCTTATGGAGTTCAGTTAACACAAGAATTCAAGCCGGCCGATCATTAACAACGTCATGTCTTTGCTGATTGGGCCCTTGAAATGCATGAAAATGATCCGGAATTCCATCGAAGAATTATCTCGAGGGATGTGGCCCATTTCCACCTCGGTGGCTTCGTCAACAAGCAAAATTGTCGCATCTGGGGCTCAAAAAACCCAAAAGTTATTGTTGGAAAGCCTCTCTATCCTCAACGTGTGACTGGTTGGTGGGGTTAAGGGTCCGGCGGGGGTCATTGGACTTTACCTTTTCGAGAATGAGGCTGGAGCAACAGTTACGGTGAATAGATTGCGCTATCGAGAGAAGGTTTAAGTATTTTTTGGCCGGAATTAGATGGTTTCGATCTAGACAACGCTTACTTCCAACAAAACAGCGCTACGTGCCACACAAGCAATGAAACCATTGATCTTCCACGGGAAAAGTTTCCAGACTGTGTTATCTCTTGAAGAGGTAATCACAATTGGCCACCGAGATCTCGTGATTTAACACCTTGCAACTTCTTCCTTTGAAGACATGTTAAAGAGATGATATATCTACGCCAAGAGACCAGCGTCGATTCGAGACCTGGAAGATGGAATTCGTGAGGCTATCGAGGACATTCGGTTTTCAACGAAAATTTCGATTCGTCATAACTTTTGAAAGGATATCTTGAATCAATTGAAATTTTTAGGGAATATTGTCTTGAAGTACCTCAGATACAAACTGTGAAACTGTTCCAAAATAATAACTAATGAATTACAGGTCTGGCTTTAAAAATTTGAGTTGCTTTTGTCTTTGGCAAAAAATTCAATTTTTGATTGAACTACCACTATTGAAGGATTTTTAATTTGATGGATTAGACTCATTATTTTGGCTCAGCATTAAATAACAATTTTTTTATTGAATTCAGTATAAGTATAATAATAATATAATAATAAACTTTATTCATCACTGTTACAATCGCACAAAAATATAAAGAAAGATAACAAGATTGTGAAAGACCTAAGCAAGGCTTGTATGTAATCACAATCTGTTGCATTTGAATGAATAGCATCGTGTGCAAAACCAAAACTGAACTTTATTCCCATTTTTATGTGTATACATGAGGAGACCAAGGAGTAACGAAACTATACACTGTTATCCAACAAAAAAAACAGAAACAACAAAAATATATCAAGAGCGAACAATATTTTAGTAATTATCATGTTGGTGTTCTCATAAATTTTACAGGATTTTCCATTATATATATTTTCAATCTATTTTTATGACTTTTTTTTTAGGATTGAAATTAACTTTAAACTGTATGAGTTCGGGTCACCTCTACACATCATACAGAATTTATATAATTTAGTGCCGTTTTCAGGACCGGCTTCTGTAAAATTCCCATTTCAACTTGTTCCCAGTATTGGAACACTCCATTTGGAGGTTTATTGAGATCTTATCAGCTCTAATCTGGGAAATTCCGAGGGAAATTGTCAAGATTGCCTAAACTTCCAATAAATTTTTTCAGATTTAGACAATCAAAGATAGACCTTCCAATATAGCCGGTGGACCTAGTTATGAAAAGGTTTTCCACTCAAATGAGTACTCAAATAGCCTTTACTAACTTGTACCAGATAGAAAAAAATTACAACAATTTCTAAAATATTCTAATGAATCTGATAGTTCATGGGTGTTGTGCACGTTGAATGTTTAGTACTGAATATAGTACTGACGGTTCTGAGAACCATAAAAAAATTGCTGTTATCGCCTGAACCGAAATAAAGAAGTTGGCGAAACCGGGCTTTAGTAGCCGATGCCCGAGAACAGGAAAGCGCGCTAACAGCAACAGGTTCTTGCTGCACATGTCACAACGAGTTGAAGTTCGGTAACTAATTCGAATTCGATGGCGTATGGAGTTCGCTGACCTTGTCTCCGATGATAGCAGATAGCTTGATGTGCTTGATGAAGGTATGTTGCGGCGGTGTGACGGTCTTTGAGGACGTACTAGTGTCATTATGATTCTATCATTACCTGGAAACAGGAAAGTGTTATATTCATGACTAAATTTCCACGAAATCGAGTTACTTATTGTCCGGACGTTGGAAGAAATTCCTTAAAATTTTTTTCATTCGAAATACAAGTAGTGATTCCCCAACTCCCGCATATTCATCTTATATGCAGATAAAGATGAATCAGACGTGATCTGCTAATAACTACACTCCTGAAATTGTAGTAATTTCAACACTGAAAATATTTGTTTCAATTTTACTCGGAGATATAAGAAGAAATAAGCTTCCCCCTTCATCGACTTATCAATTTCTACCGTCAGAATGACTTGGGTCGTTGAATATGAGTATGTGTCATGATAGTCCGGCCTAGAACGCCATTGTTGGATGAAAGAGGGGAGCTAAGCTTTGATAGGATTGATTTCTATGAAATCTCGAGCAGGTCGGATCAGATCCAGATCAGACGCTGCTTGATGACGGAAGTGACGAAATCGAGACAGACAGCCAACTACTCGAACGACTACAGTATGTGGGGTTGTGATTGGGGATGGCAAATTTCAAGAAAACATCGATCAATCGTTGAATTGTTGTTAAAGCACAGTACCTTATACTGTGGTTATAGTGACCCCAGCTTTTGAAAGAAGACGTTCAGATAAACCGAAGGACCTATGGATCAAAACTCTCTTGTAAGAGAATATAGATTGGGATATTCGGTCTGCTCTCAAACTCGTGGAGATACCTTCGGATTTTCCCGAAGACCATGTATTTTCAGACAGGGGCGTATCCAGAGAGCGAGTCTGGGGGGGGGTAGTGGTAAGTTTTAGCGAGTGGCCTGACTGATCCTGAGTGAAAAGCGGGGGGGGGGGTTGATTGATTGAATCTCATAACATTTTGATTCAAACAAATATGAAATAAATAATAATAAAAATCATCATAAAATGGAAGATATGAGATATACATAAAAGTCGAGGCATAAAATAAATATAAGACTCAAGAAAAAAATATGAAAACCAAAGAACTAGGCTATTCAAAATTTGAAGGAAAAATATCAGAAAGGTTAGTGAATATTGTACATTGAAAATTTAAACATAACCGCTTCTTCTAGCATCAGATATGATTAAAAAATCACAGAACGAAATCAATTCGCCTCTTTTTATTACTAGCAAATCTATTAATAATATTGTCCACCTTTATTGTATAAATGACAATGACAGCCCAACTAACCTATCCTGGCCCATTGTTGACCGAAGCCAGGTTTTAAGGCGCCGCAGTGAGGAAAAACTTCTTTCAGCAGAGGCTACACCAACAGATAGAGTGGCCAAAACTTGGAGACATTTTTTCACCAGTGGAAAGACACTTTCATCGCAGGACGAATATAACGCCATACCATCTGTTGTGTTCTCTGCCATGATTTGCTTTCAATTTCAAAAGCATCAAATCCTTATTTTTGCAATTCTCTAAGTTGTGCAAATACTCCGCGACTATTCCAAGTGTCCGATTTCTTATTGAACATTGAAGAGAAAAATATATTAAGCTCATAGGCGTTCAGAGATTCTTCGTTGAATCGATATTGCAGATCTTGTAATACATAATCCAACATTAATTAATTCGGAAAAAAGATTCATCATTTTCTGTAAGTATATTTGAGCGATGCGATTGTTTCGGGGTTACTCTTGGTTTTGTAATTTCTATATTTAATTTTTTATGAATATTGGATACCAAAGCGAACACGTTCATTTCAATGAAGTTCGGAGTTTTGACGTCTTTCCTTTAAAACTGTAATCACGTTTATTGTAAGTTTATTGGCATAGTGTTTATCAACTGACATGGTTTGCAATATCTTGCTCAAATTGACGGTTAACGCTAAAATATCAGACAGCCATCAAATAGGTAACATGAAAAAACCTTTTTTATTAGTTTTTGTTCAATTTTTGATATATTTCATATTTTAAATTCAATTCGAAGATTTAGTGTTGCAAACGTTCTTCTAGGAGGGGTATTGCAAATTTTCTTCTGGGGGGGGTTATTCCAAAAAACTTTGGTTAGGTTCGAACTCTACACTCTCGATTAACTAGTGTTGCTTTGGTAACGGAGATTTATAGGATTAAAATTAATCCAATTCATACTCGTAGAGTTCGATTCCTACCAAAATTTTTTTGGTTTATAATTTCATATTTTTATCCAGATCATTCTGGTAACCCATCAGCACATATTTTGACCTCCGTACGGCCTCCAGTTTCTCAAATAAAAATAAAGAAAGTACACCGAGCGTAATCTTTGGAAGGCTACAAAAAGAAAACCAATTGATATTTTTTTCATTCTGTTTTCACCCAAGTATTCAGAATTGAAGATAGTTCAACCATGAAAAATTTCAAAAATTTTAGCCGAAATTTTTTTTTCACTGAAGACAAAAAAAAAAGTTGAGTGCGAAATTTGAAAAAATTTTTTCACGGAAAATCTTAGAAAATCGAGTACGTTGAGATTATGCTTTCCAAATTGGCAACCGAGAAAAAAAAATCCCGACTTTGCAGGTTTTCCGCCATTTTGAATTTTTTTTGCAAAATTCTACACCACAATTCAATTGAGCTCTCAAAAATACTAAGATTTGATAAGGAACCGTTATTTCAAATATCACGCATAACTTACCACAGTTCACAGAATATTGCTCAAAGTTGACATTAAGCACCCTGTATCTCGATTATGCGTCGAAAACGGGGTATATGTCATAAGGCAAAAATGACTTCCCCGATGTCGTCTACACGGCTATATATGTTTGTCCAGTTTATGGTGAAACACTCTGTATAGAAGGTCCGACAATTTCTTTGACTTTCAAATTTTTTACTGAAGTTTGTTTCTTGAACTGAAAAATGCATCTCCCAACAAGGAGGATGAACGATCGTAATTGCCCTTTCATTAGAATGAGTTACCCATATATCTAATAATTCCTATATGGGTAATAAGCCAATCAAAATTGAAGCCGGGCTTTGGTGAGAATCTCGATCTGCGCATGTGCAGTAATATTGAGAATGAAAAAACCTACTTATTCTGTCCCTCTCTGACACATTGTATTATGTCGTATCGTATCCATTACTTCATGTGAATACTCTCGATCATAACCTAATATTTTCATGTGATATTATTCAATAGCTTCAATCTGTTTTCTGCAAGCTCTCTACATCGTTGTCAACTTCTATTCATATTTTAGAATTGAGCTGAAAATATTCCAGTGGCACATTTTCATCATCGATATCTATTTTCTTGTTGACATTTGAAATATACATAACCTCTACGTTTCTCGCGATTTTTGAATTTCCAGTTCCGTGACTCTGAAAAGCAGGGGTTTAATCCATATTGATATTATTAGATATATGAAGTTACTCTACTAAGTGGAGGGCTGAAAATGAGAACAAAATATAAGTCATATGCACATATCTAATAAGCCAATCAAATTTGAAGCCGGGCTTTGGTGAGAATCCCGATCTGCACATGTGCAGTTATATTAAAAATAAAAATAACTAACTTATTGTGTCTCTCTCTGACACATTATGTCGTATTATTTCGTGAAACGTATGTCATCCATATCTTCATGTAAATACTTTCGATATAACAATTGCTTTATTCCCCTTACTTCAAGCTCTGTAGGTATATCGTTGTTGACGTCTATTCATCATTTAGAATTGAACTGAAAATAATTGAGTGGCATATTTTCATCCTAGATATCTATTTTCTTGTCGTCTCTCGGAATAATCATAACCTCAAAGTCCCTCGCAATTTTTGAACTGCGAGTTGACGCATGTGTACAATTCAATTTTTAACCAACGATTTGGCTTCCCTCTGTGAATAGCAGCGATATAAGCCAGATTGATGTTATTAGATATATGGTCATATGTATATCAATTTATAAAGAAACCCGTTCGTTAATTTCGCTTTTTTTTTTGCTTCTGTCTCTACTTTTTCCTCCGAATGAACATTGTAAATATTCAACTTTGACGTTTGCTTTTCTCTCGTTTCAGATACTATGGACAAGAGAGAGAATTTAACGTCCTCGTCATGGACCTTTTGGGACCATCACTCGAAGATCTCTTCAACTTCTGTTCACGTCGTTTCACCATAAAGACTGTCCTCATGCTTGCCGATCAGGTAATTCGAAAATATTAGGAAACAAAGTATTCAACAGATGATTGTACACTTATACAAATATGTGGGAATTGAATGCTGTTGAATTCGAAAAGTAAAGTATTTTCAACTTTTATCAATATGTCCGATATTAATATTAATAAATTATCATTTTACTGATGGAGAATCGCAAATATATGTTCAACAGTTAAGGGATCAAATTATTTGCGATGTTGTCAAGTCTGAATTGAAACTCGATCTGAGATTCAATATACATATACAGGGTTGGGATAAAGTTTGGCACCAAATTAATATCTTTGAAACGAAACGGGCGATATTTTTGAAATTTGGCAGCTGAGTGTAATGGACCACAATGCATCTGATGAGCATATTTTCATTAATGAGATACTTCCGGTCTAACCGGAAATGACAAAAAAAATTATTTAAATGGGACACCCCCTGTATATTCCTGTAGATTCTGAAAGAGTACTTTGTTTCGGATCTGTCCATACCAGGTTCCATGTAAAAATTATCTGTAAAAAGAGGAATTGAGACAACGGATTCTTGATGAATGTGCATTAATACATGGAGAAGTCTTGAGAAAAGTTACTCAAGAATTTGTTAATAGACTGTCATATTGTCAGGAGGTGAATGGCAAGCACTTCGAACATTTAAAATGATTTTTTTTAATTATTTTCAATAAATTTTTTCTTCTAGTAAAAGCCCTGTATTTCTTCTCTTTATAGATTTTCATAAAAAATACGTCATGAAAAGCAGAAAGAGGTATCTACTACGAAGTATTTCGTTTTATTTCTCACTATTGATACAAATAACAACGATTTATTTATTTGAATGGATTTTTTCTCAAATGTACAAAAAGACTGAATTTCTTCTTTTTACAGAGAATTTTTACATGGAACTCGATATGGACAGATCCGAAACAAAGTGCTCTTTCAGAATCTGCAGAAATATACAGGGTGTCCCATTTAAATAATTTTTTTTTGTAATTTCCGGTTAAACCGGAAGTATCTCATTAATGAAAATATGCTCATCAGATGCATTGTGGTCCATTACACTCAGCTGCCAAATTTCAAAAATATCGCCCGTTTCGTTTTAAAGATATTAATTTGGTGTCAAACTTTATCCCAACCCTGTATATGAATTTGTGAACATTGTTGGAGTAGTTATACTTTTTTACAGGGAATTTGAAGTGAATTCAATTATAATTACTGTCCCCAAAAAACGTTAAAATAGAAGCACTCTAAATACAATATTTTTCCTTTTGAATAATTTGAAATAAATATTTCTCATCTGTTTGAAAATTGAAGCTATTAAATTATTTTTCGTATAATAATGAGGGTTGACTGTTGCTTCAATTTCTATCAGTGCTGACTGCTGAAGATACAGTCTCACCACTATCTAATGCATTACCGACATAAGAATCGTGATAGATTTTTCAGCTGCCAACATATTCGGCCTCTGGAGTTCTTCGGCTTTGTACAGTGTCCGCGATACCACAGTTATAAAGTGGAAAATTGAGCTTCCAAACATTGCACAATATGTGTTTAGGTGGTGTAGTTTTTTCCTGATGCTATTACAATTTATTTTCCGCAAATCGCTAGGAAATTTTGACATTCCTAACAAAATTTGTCATAGAGAACCAGAAATGGAAAAGTCATCATCACTTATCATTTCACAATGTTTTGTCTTCGAAAAGACATGTAAGGCTTTTCCTATCCGGTAAACAATGTACTATTAATTGGTGGTCTTTTCAAAGACAAAACAGTGTAAAATGATAAGTGATGATGACTTTTCCATTTCTGGGACTCCTCCAGAGCAGTGAATACTACTTCATTAGAATTATTGCCAAAGAAATCTAGAGGAAAGTACGAATATGCTTATGCAGAACACTGACAACTGTATATTCATTTCCTTACTGTAAGGAAATGATATTTCCTAAAGGCCGCAACGGACGGCGAGCGATAATATAATATAATATGTATATATTATATTATCGCTCGTCGTCCTTTGCGGGCTTAACAGTTGGGAAATCTTGAATTTTTCTATGACAAATTTTGTTAGAAATGTATAATAATTTCCCCTCGATTTGCAGAAAATGAATTGTTTACCGGTTAGGAAAAGCCTTACATTCCTGGACGATTGTGAAGATTGCTAAGTCGAGGCGAAAGCCTCGACTTAGCAACACAGAGTCCAGGAATATGGCTTTTCCTACGAGGTAAACACACTATTTTTCCGCAAATCGTTTGAAATTCGACAGATTTTAATCAATTTTGAGAAAAATCGCGAATTAATCCATTCATAAATAAATGAAGCTTTGAAATTCGGAATGGAATTGGTTGCGTTACTATGGACACGTATTAATCCTGAATTGTCAAACTTGACGAATATTAATTTAATTGCTGGTATTTTCGAAGACAAAACAGTGTGAAATGATAAATGATGATGAATTTTCCATTTCTGGAACTCCTCCAGAGCTGGTTTAGACAGTGAATACTGCTTCATTAGAATTATTACCGAAGAAATCTAGATAAAAGTACGAATATGCTTATGTAGAACACTGACAACTGTAAGGAAATATCATTTCATTACAGTGAAGAAATGAATCTTGACACTTTCTATGACAAATTTTGTTAGGAATGTCAAAATTTCCTAGCGATTTGCGGAAAATTAATATTCGTCAAGTTTGACAATTCAGCATTAACACATGTCCATATGGCAACCAATTCCATTCCGAATTCCAAAGCTCCATTCATTTATTCCATGGATGTGAATTATACAGAAGCTCTGTTCAAAGTTTGAAGAGAGTAGAAGATCAAGAAAATGGCCGTGCCGAAGATGGTTTGTAAATGAGATCAACTCGACTGGAGAATTGTTCCTAACATGTTGAAGGTTGTTTTCCAGTAAACAGAACTACTAACACTGGTATACACTATACAGTTTTAACGCAAGAGCAGTTACGCCAAGAGCGAAGACCGCAGGACTTCTCGCTCTAGAAATGCCGGAAACTTCGGAAGCAAGAGAGCAACTGCCGTACATTGTGATATGTATTATGTGCAACTAAATATTCCTGTAAATAATTGCTCTGCATAGTGAAAATAAATTTGTTAGTGACTTAAGATATTTCGATTAACCCAATGTTGAAATATACATAGCAAAACCAAATCTCTCTTTTACAAATTAGTACATACTGTTCGCATCTTCAAGTGTGAAAAGAGCCTTTCTATTGCTTGGCCTAATTGTTCTAAATCCAGGTTGAGTCTTTCTTTGTTTCTATATGTAGATATCTATCGAGACGTTATTTGCACTATTTTCATCGCCCCCTTCATTTTATCTCAATCTGTTCGATTACCCAAAATTGTCTACTCAAAGATTGTCTATTCTGAAAATATTTTGGAAAATAACTTTCCCTTATTTTTCTAAATCCCAACTACTAAAATATGTTATTAAGGTCGCCGTTTGATGCGCGTAGGACAAGTCGACCGATAGAGGCGCCACCGTGCATTTTATGGAATATCTCCATAGAACTTACATTATCTCTATAAGTTCTATGAATATCTCTCTAATTATGAATGAAATGTACTATGGCGCTCTCTATCCGACAATAGCTGAATTATGAAAATAGTAAATATGTGGGTAAAACAGGAACTTTTTCCCGCCATATTTTGAATTTGGGCATTCTCTGCCAATTCCGCATTTCAAGTTGTTTTTCTGAACGAAATTATCTGTAGATTCACTTTTAATCGGAAGTTGAACTATTTTCATGGGTCTTTCGTTTGAAATAAAACAGAAGCATGAGTTGACTTATTTTCTTCTATTTTTGAGAGAAAAAAAAAGAACTGTTGAAATGAAATAAATCTCAATCATCTCATTAAGAACTCCAATCCTTTCTGAGTTCACCCACAAAATTTCAGTTCTCAAAGTGAAACCATTCTCAAATGCAACTTGAAATAAAAACACACTACATTGAACGCCCACCTTAACCTGAGGAATTTCAGACTTTTCTCCATAAATTGAAACAACTAATTATATCAAGTAAAGATCTTTTTCCAGATCACAAAAAAGACGAAAAAAGGTGATTATACCCTGCTCTGACCAGAAGAAAGTATATTACTATGGGAGATCTATTTTATTGTTTTCCCTCAAGTAATGATAAATTCTTTCACATGAATTACCCGCACAAACAAAATTTTACAAATCAGGCACAAAACAACTCCCTCGGGAGTTAGGTGCAATAAATTATTCTTGAAATATTGTATTACTCTGTAGATGTTGAAGTCGTTCAATTAATGTATTCTATTATTTCCAGATGATTGGTCGCATGGAGTATGTTCATTGCAAATCATTCATACACAGGGATATCAAACCAGATAATTTTCTGATGGGAATCGGACGCCACTGCAATAAATTGTTCCTCATCGATTTTGGGCTGGCCAAAAAATTCAGGGACCCACGAACACGGTGAGTAAATAAAAATATTCTTTGTTTTGAGAAACGATCTGTTGCTCCATGGGTTGTGAAGTTGGCGGTCACTTTCCATCGGCCATTCCCGGATTCATCGGCCAATTGGCCGATATTGGCAGGTATTTATTTACTTTACGTTGTGTTTTAGATTATTTGGAAGGCAAACAATTTGTGATTTCCAGAAAATTAGTTCTTTATTGCTCTGTTGACAATTAACCCAGCAAATACACATTCATTTCATTTAAATAAAAATCGAAATAACAGAATTTACTTTTCTTATGATATCTCAATAACCGGCCCTGATAATCTCGATTTGTTTGAACTGCTTGACAATGCTTGTATGAATGCAACATTTTCTCCATTTGACCGACCTTCTAACTCTTATGGTTTAATAGTTACCAATACAATCCCATTGAAAAAGTGGCCAATTTGCATAATTCGGTACATGGAAGAATGATTTTTCTGTGAAATGTTTCGCTTACCAGGAGAATGTCTATCAAGAAGGTCTCAACTTCATTTTTATGTTACAGAAGGCAGTTGGTTTTCGATTGGGCTATTAATTCTGTTTTAGTAAGTGAATTTTAGTGATAAGGTTTGGAAGCATTACAGTAATGTATGAATAATCCGAACAGAAAGTTGTCGGGACCCGTTCGGTTTATCAAATCATTCGGATTATAGAAATCATACTGAATGATATCTATAATCCGAACACGTTCGGATTATAGAGGGCAGGGTTGGCATGTTTTAAAACATTTGTTTTAAAACAGTGTTTTAAAACACGTTTTAAACACAAGCCTCTGTTTAAAACATATTTGTTTTAAAACAATTGTTTTGAATCAGTTTTTTATTGAAAGAAAAAATCACTAGATAAGTAATAATTTAATAACAGAAAAACGAATAAATCGAAAAATATTCTCCACTCTGCATGTAACAAAATATGACTTTTCTTAAAAATGAATAGGATTATAAAATTGTATCATTCTGATTCTGTCTGAAGTATTAGTAGGTTTGAATTTATTCCAAATAGTATTTTATTTTCCTTCTAAACTTTATATTAAAAACTAACAATCAGGACCCGCAGAATTCTGATTTACTGTGTCGCGGCTCGCGGCGTCATCCCTAACCTAACACCTTAACTGTAAACAATTTAACAATATACAAGTTCTATTCAGTGTTGCCAGATTTGAATATTTCACCCGAGAATATCATAGCAATGTTGCCAAAACTTCGTTTTAAACATGTTTTAAATGTTTTAAATCATGTTTTTTAAATATTCAAAAAAAACATGATTTAAATCAAATAAAACAGTTTCAAATAAAAAAAACACAATGTTTTGTTCTTTTTAAAAAAAAACATGTTTTTTGCTAACCCTGATAGAGGGTGTTTAAAAAAATGTGACCATGTCTAGGATAGGTAGAAAACTGAAAAATAATTGGGGTTTGCTCTGTGAGGAACTTTCGTAACGCCATTTATTCAAGAAAAAGGGTGTTGAAGAAAAAAAAATAATTCAATTTTTACGATTTTGCAGAAACTACTGGCCACATTGTAATGAAATTTTATACGAATATGATTTGGAAGCTGATACATCCAATGAATTTGTTTTTATGTTTCACTCTCATAGAGCGCGCTTGTTACACGGTTCGTAGCAAGTAGTATTGAACATAACTTTTTTAATATTAGATTTATTGAGCAAAATTTCAAATAAACTTAAACAACCTTCAATTTTACAGCAAAAAGGTACTCTTGGTAAAATTGTGTATCGTTTTCGGAGTATTTTGATTTGAAAATTATGAAGTAATAACCGATGCTGGTATGAAGTAATGATAAATGTATTAATTAAACAAAAAATCACAAATGAGAATTTAGAAAAAGAAAATAACATAAAATAGAATTCAATTAGAGTAGGTGTTCAAATGTCCTCCGTTTTTCCGAATACACAAGATTAAGACTATACTTTTTTCTAAATAATCCATTGCTTCTAAACGGTTGGAAGTCAGCTATGAGGTTATTAAAATGAAAATACTACAAAACGGTGCGCAGTATCGAGTTTTACCAAGAGTACCTTTTTGCTGTAAAATTTGATGATGGAAATTTTGTGAGAGACATGTTTGCCTTTAGAAGCCATTATTTGAACTGAATATGTATGGCTCGCAAAAAAACAAGATGGCGGGCGTTCGGATTGCAGAGTTCAGGCTGTTCGGAGTATACATATCATTTTACCAAGTGAGGCCGTTCGGATTTTAGGGTACTTCGGATTATCCGGGGTTCGGATTATCCATACATTACTGTATTCAGAATCATGCCATTTTGCTGGAACATGTTTTTAAATTCTGCCAGACGAGCACACGAAATGATAGCATTGTCTTCATCAGTTTGTCTTGTATTTTTTATTTCTCTCAGGATTTCCTAGTATCAAGGGTCTTCTTATTGATAATCAGTTGTATTGATGATGGTAGTTGGATATCTAATCTGTTGTTGGCATTATTCCTGCTTTTAGGAGCGCATTATATAGTTCGCAGCCCTTATAATTTGCAGGATTGGGTGCATGAAGCACTTTTTGCTGACGTGCTGGTGTTTTTCTGGCAGTTCTCGATACTATATTCTCCATCACATTTGGCACATGCAAATGGTCTTTTCGTATGTCATGCGTCCTGTTGTTATTTTGAGGTGGTTTTAGATTGACAAAGAATTTATTTGATGTTATCCCGCTTCTCCCATTGTGAATACGTTGTATTCCTTTTTGTAGATATCCATCTTGATGTCCTTTACATTTGTTGAGTGAAGGAGATTTTTTATTACTACTCAAAATGCTCTATCTTCTGACATATGTGGTGCATATACAGGGTGGCCCACCCCAGACGCGGTTCTCATTTTGAGGCAGTGAATGAAGACATTTCGAAAATTTTTTTTTCGTGAAATGTAAAGGACAATCAGATGCACAAGTTAAAATTGTTTTCACATGTACTTGGTGTTCGATAACAAAGATATAGACCATAGTTACACTTTTTTAAATGGAATACCCTATATATGAATTCAAAAATTGAATGACAAGCTCAAATAATGATGAGTTTATAGAAATCATTTTATGCCTTAGAAGAACCATTGTAGAGAAAATGGCGAAAAATCGAAAAAAAGAAGTATTTTTGATTTGCAATTAATGAATGAACCCTTCAAGCCAACGAGACAGACAATGTTTTTTCGTGTAGACATATTGGCTACCCTTATGCAGAAGAAAAAAATTTAACTCTGGAATATACTGAGTGATCATAATTAATGTTCAAACATTAACTACAAATAATGGTCAAAAACTTTCTTATTTCAAATGGCACACCCAGTATTTCTGTACCTTGTTGAACGTAAAAATTAATATCGAAACTATCTTCAATGGGTTTCCCTATACCTAAACCTAATAGTTTTCAAGTAATTTTCGATTTTTAATTCAACTAGTTAACCTGCTATTATGATTAGCGATATTCATGGAAATACTTGGAAATATTTGTGGGGAAATGCTTACAATATTATTTGAAATCTGAAAAACTCATATGAAGATTTCAATAATGGTGTTGCAGTCACGCAAGATTCATTATTCCTTTATAAATGATTATCTACTGTTTTTCTGAATATCAATTCTTTTTTCAATTATTTTCAAATTAATTTCGCCCAGAAGGTATTAAGTGTCATTATCATTCAATCTTTTTCGATACATTCCCTTAAATTTTTCTTTATTCTTATCGTTTTGAAGTAAAGCCATACGTTCAAAGAATCATGTAACAAACGATTCATTTGAAAAATTTTTGCTCAGGCGATGAACCTTTGATTCTTCATACTTGTTATCTCCAATTGTTGGATTGAGTATGAGTAGACTCAAAGATTCCAAGATGTTCACAAAATACCTTCAAATACTACCTTACTACTGAATGTCCTCATGCTGGTGACACTCGTTCCACTCGGTACTCAACTCACTCTCTGGCCAGAGGTTCACTATCACAGATCTCTTTTGAAAATCTCGAAAAGTCTTCAAAATATTGAAAATGTGAAGAATAGGAAACATGCTGGACTGGAGCACAGGTTCATCGCCTGAGCAAATATTTTTTTGAATGAATCGTTTGTTACATGATTCTTTGAACGTATGGCTTAACTTCAAAACGATAAGAATAAAGAAAAATTTAAGGGAATGTACCGGAAAAGATTGAATGATAATGACACTTAATACAGGGTGTCTGGTGGCAGATTTATGTTTTGAAATACGAATATTTCAACAAGTAATAAACTGCGCGGGGGGAGGGTAGTGTCGTTGGAATCAGTGGTCATGCGGATTTCTTAGTCACTATGTCGCAGTGGTCGAATGAGCATCGCGCGTTCGCCATCGAGGCATTTTTCTAGAGTAACGATTCGTACGTAATTGCTCGTCGACAATTTTGTTCACACTTCGATATTCGACGGATAAGTGATGGGCCGAGTGTGAATTTAATTCGTTCCTGGGTGCAAAGGTTCCGCACAACTGCTTCGGCTATAAACACTCCACGCCCAGGGCCCAGTCGATCTTCAAGGACTCCCGGAAACATTGAACTGGTTGAAGAGAGTTTACGTGAAAATCCACGACTTTCGATACGGAAAAGGCCAGCCTCACTGGGACTTCCCAGAGCGATTGTTCATGAAATTTTAAGAAAGGATCTAAAGTTCCCTCCATTCAAAATTCATCGAGAAATCAGCAAAATTGAACCGAGTTTGCTGCAACGTGTGGCGGAGAACACGAGGCTCCGTTTTGAACAGTGTGTAGAACTCGATGGAAAACATTTGGATGGTATAATTTTCAAAAAATGAAATCCGCATGATTATTTTGTCATTCAATGTTTTAATTAAAATGATATGTCAAATAGCATTTTTTTTATTTTACTTTGAAAATATAAATCTGCCACCAGACACCCTGTACCTTCTGGGCGAAATTAATTTGAAAATAATTGAAAAAAGAATTGATATTCAGAAAAACAGTAGATCAGTGATACTCAAAGTGTGTTCCGCGGAACCCTAGGGTTCCGCGATACCCCTGAAGGGGTTCCGCAAGAATTTAGAAAAAAAAATCGAAACACCACCTTCTGGTCGAACGTTTACTCGTAAGCGCTTTTTATTTATCAAAATTAGGGAATGCAAATTTACCGAATTTGAATTTACCGCTAATTCGGTAAATTATTTGAAAAATTACCGGTTTACCGATATTTACCGGTTTTTTCCGACATAAAAGAATAAGCCACAAAATAAATAACCAAAGTTTAATTCTTATCAAATAATAAAAACAGAAAAGTAAAACTCTAGGTAAATTTAAAAAAAATAATATACCTACCTAACTCAAAGACCAGTAAGAGGCCCTAAAACATTCGAAATAGTAATTTAAATAAACGCCCCTCCTTAAATCTAATCTGAATCTAATTTAAATAAAAAAATATCTGTCGTTTCTAACTTTTTCAACGATTCGTCCGATTTCTATAGGCCCTGAGAAAACAAAGCTTATATGTTTTCTCTGGACCTTTTTCATTAAACTAAAAGGATCGAAAGAATGTAAATGTGTGTAAAAGAAATAGCAATATTTTTGGAAAGAGGGATTTCAGGGGAAAGACTTAGAAATTGCTTTCGCAGCACTCATGACAACTCGGCCTGCTAGTGTGGACTCCAAAAAACCCATAACTGCGGCAGGAACAATTATAACAAAGATTAGGTAGCGGCTAAGGCCCGGTTTCACCAAACATTTTAATCTGGTTTAACGAGATAACTGAGATTACCGATTAATTTTTGACTGGAAAACCACAGAAAATTATGGTTTACTGACTTAAACGAGATTAAAATCGTTGGTGAAACCCGGCCTAAGGCCCGGTTTCACCAACGATTTTAATCTCGTTTAAGGCGGTAAACGATAATTTTCTGTGGTTTTCAAGTCAAAATCGATCTTTAATCTCAGTTATCTCCTTAAACCAGATTAAAATGTTTGGTGAAACCGGGCCTAAGTGATGAAAGTATTGATATATCAATACAATAAGATTAGGTCTCCACACTAGTAGGCCGAGTTGTCATGAGTGCTGCGAAAGCCATTTCTAAGTATTTTCCTGAATTCCCTCTTTCCAAAAATATTGCAATTATTCCTTTTCACACATTTACACACTTGAATATTTTACAATCCATCCCGTCCGCGCTGCCTGTGCATACAGAAGCAAGGGATCAGCGCTGGCATTTTTTACCGAAATTACCGGTAAAAGATGTCGGTTTCTTCGTCGGTAATTTGAAGAACATTAAGGGCGGTAAATCGGTAAACCGGCATTGCATCCCTAATCAAAATCGCCGATTCTTGTATTTTGAGAATGTTCGAGATCAAGTCTAGGACCTTAGGTCCTAGGACCATGATACTAAACCCCACAAGATAAGATCACACTGTCTTGATGAACGAGTTTTGAATAGGTTGGCGCATGACGTCTCTACGTGACAAATGGCGCTTATTTTCAGATTCATTTTCTTGCTTTCGCTTAATTCTTGCGTGAATATAATTTTCTTCTTCGGAATATTTGCAAAAATACCGTATTCGATCGAAAAGAAGTCAAAATAGTTGTTGATATTATAAAATAACACTTGGAGATTCGAGCAAAATACTAACTAACTCGTGACGAATAGATGGGTAGTTAAATTAACGAGAATATGTTTCGACTTTCAAATCAATTTTCCCTAATTTTTTTCTTGGAATGATTCAATTGCTACAAAATATTGGGCGAACTTCAATTGATACACGAGAAAATTAGTATTTCAACTAACGTGTGGTAACATGTGTTAAAGTAAGTAATAATTAATAACTGTTACATTGTACTTTCAATACGCTCATTAATAAAGAATTCACTTTCAAAAAGTATTTTTTCATTGTAGGGTTCCGTCAAGTATTTTGCTTGTCAAAAGGGTTCCGTCCCCAAAAAAGTTTGAGAACCGCTGCAGTAGATAATCATTTATAAAGGAATAATGAATCTTGGGTGACTTTTTTGTCTGTCCCGTTGGCTTGAAGGGTTTATTCATTAATTGTAAATTAAAAATACTACTTTTTTTCGATTTTTCGCCATTTTCTCTACAATGGTTCTTCTAAGGCATAAAATGATTTCTATAAACTCATCATTATTTGAGCTTGTCATTCAATTTTTGAATTCATATATAGGGTATTCCATTTAAAAAAGTGTAACTATGATCGATATCTTTGTTATCGAACACCCTGTATATGTGAAAACAATTTTAAATTGTGCATCTGATTGTCCTTTACATTTCACGAAAAAAAATTCCCGAAATGTCTTCATTCACTGCCTCAAAATGAGAACCGCGTCTGGGGTGGGCCACCCTGTATATATATCATATCATATCATTCTACATATGGTGGGTCAGATTATGATAATCTTCTGCAGCATAACAAATTATTTTGATGCTATTGTCAGTTAATGTTTTTGTAGTGAAGTTTTCCTTTTGCAAAACTTAGTTAAATTGATGACCATTTCCTTGTAGTTGTTAACTCCATAGACAAAGTTTGGAGGCGAGTTTGGAAGTTTGATATTTTGATCTTCTGGTTTATTAGTACTTCCTCCTTCCACCCAATTTGATCTGCTGAATATGTAACTTTTTACTTTCACTTTTTTAATCATTCATTTTCCTTTTTTGTTGTGCGTTTCATACACTGCCATGGTTGTTCTTTTTTGGTATCAAGATCACCGCCGAATCCTGCGAATTCTTCACCACTTGTTGATAACGTTCTGCAATATTTTTATGTTTGTTAACCATCCTGCAGTTCTAAAGTTGATCTACTCATTGCAGATTGCGGTATCTTTTGAACTTATTACCACTTGCAAAATTCATCTACACATTTCAAGAATATCTTCGGTTTGACATCAAACGTGTGTTCTCCTGTGTGGTCACAATGATAAATGAAGTCATTTGAAATGAAGAAAATACATGACATCTTGTATAGCTTTATAAGGATATTTTCAAATTGAACAGTTTTATCTCCCAATATCTTAATCACACTGCATACAAATTGTTTTTTGTAAAAGTTGCTCCAGAGTTATAAGTAAAGTTGTGATACTCTTCTTGTCAGGAGCAAATTTCCTTGCAACAATGTTGAATAACAAACAGAACAGAAACAATATGAATCAAGAACTTGTAATAGTAAAGTTTCGGAGCCTAGATCAGACTTCATCAGACAATAAGGGAAAATCTTCAGAATTACAATTTGACAAAAATAATTCTGAATAAGAAGCAAAAAATTGTAATTCTGAAGATTTTTCCCTTGTTGTCTGACCAAGGAGTCTGATCTAGGCTCCGAAACGTTACCTCTACAAATTCTACGATCGTATTTCAGTTTTTTTTGTTATTCAACATTTAGTTCCAAAACTCATAACGCAGTATATGGAATTCTATATTGAATGAATTTGAATATATTATACAAGGTGTTCTTTTTGAAATATGGAAATAGGTGTTTCCGGTATAACCGGAAGTGTCTTCATTTCACCCTAACTATTTCCAAGGGTTGTCCCCTTTCGTTCGGTGGAGTTCCCGGTTGACTACTCAGTATATCGCAACTTTCCATTTAATCGATAGTTGAAACGTTATGTAGAAGTAAATGCAAGTGGTAGGTATAAAAATGAGGCGTCCGGTTCTTCTCACATTGTTCTAAATAAAGTTTCTTATTCTCGTTCCGAAAAAAATTGGAAACATAATAATTCAACGTGCGTCGGCCAGCAATACTTGCGTCATAGGCGTCCCATGATGAAACTCATATTGAGATCGCCTCTCACAATTTCCTTGATTATTTTCCAGGTTGCACATCTGTTATCGCGAAGATAAGAACTTAACCGGCACCGCACGTTACGCCAGCATCAACGCCCACTTGGGCATCGAACAGAGTCGTCGCGACGACATGGAATCCCTCGGCTACGTTCTGATGTACTTTAATAGAGGCTGCCTGCCATGGCAGGGTCTGAAGGCGGCCACCAAGCGACAGAAGTATGAAAAAATCAGTGAGAAAAAAATGAGCACGCCGGTAGAAGTGCTTTGTAAGGTAAGGACATGATTTGAAAAAATAAATCTAATTCATCCATTCTATAAAAAAATCTAATCAGTCTTGTTCCTATGTTATCATTTGTAATTTTTTTTAATTAAATTTCTTTCGGCTATTATCTTCCACACAATTGGAAGGGAGCTATACATTTTTTTTCAAACAATATATGGCTCATGGCACTTGTGAAGAAATGGCGACAAGGAATAGATGGTATGAAAGAAAAAATCTGTTTTCTGCTCCAAATCTAAGTGTGAGCAGAGGGAAATTGAACTAGCCTAGTTTAATTTCCCTCTGGTACCTAGTTTAACTAGGTACCAAACAATTCTGCGTATGATACATGAAAACAGATAAGAACCTCTGAAAAAACTCTGTCTTCCCGTGTTTTTTTTTGTTGTGGTTCTCACGAAAAGGAATATCCTGTAAAGTTCAGAGAACATCGTGGGAACCAAGCAGGTAGGAGTTGGTAATCTTCTCGAATTTCTGGAGGTTATATGCCTCGGAGAAGACCTCCCTAGGCAATGTGTTCCAAAGCCTCGCTTTGAAGAGAGATGTTCTGCCGGTCTCCAAAGTGACTCTCGAAGATACTACCAGAGGGGGAACGATTGCTTATAATTCAGAAGAGCATCGCCCATGGAAATATCTATAAAATAGAGACGGATCGCCCACTTTTCTTCGGTGTGCCAGAGAAGTGAGCGAGTTTGTAAGCGAGGCATCACCGACGAGAAGAATTGCCCTTTTTTGTACAGAATCCAAGAGTTTGAGGATTTGTTTAGGTGCAGCACTCCAAATATGGGAACAGTATTCCAGGACAGGTCGAATCTGTGCCTTATAGATCATAAGCATCTGACTTGAGGTGAAACAGCTCCTGGCACGAAACAGAAAACCAAGTTTTTGGGATGCACTTTTGGGGATGTATCTCACGTGATTCTCCCAAGAAAGGTTATTGTTGATAGTAAACCAAGCATCGAAATGGATGACTTCAATGGTATGGTTACTCCTGACATTTTTATGTTGGGCACAGTAAGATCGGCTTTTCTAGAGAAAAGACATGCTTGTGTTTTGTTTGCGTTGAATTCTACCAAGTTATTAGATCCCCATTCAAGAATTATTGCCATATTTATGTTGTTAACATTTCTTCCTCGTTCGTTTCTAATTTGGCGGGCTGGTATTGGAGCCCTAGAAGAAAAGGCGGTATGGAGGTTACTATCATCCGCGAAGCTGTGCTCTGGACACGAAGTTGCTTCCAGAAAATCGTTGATGTGGAGTAGAAATAGTGTTGGAGCCAGAATTAATCCCTGCGGAACACCAGCATTTGTGGGTAGAGAGTCAGATGAAACTCCATCGACCACTACATGGAGAGATCTGTTCGAGAGAAAACTAGCCAGCAGAGAACATAGCTTTGGGGGCACGCCATAAGATGGAAGCTTGGCGAGGAGTCCCTGATGCCAGACTCGATCAAGTGCCTTGGAGATATCCAGTGCTACGGTTAGGGTTTCACCAGTGGATCTCTGATGACGGACATCATATTGTCTATCGTGTTGCAGACGTTTCATGAGCTCGAAGTTTTATTTATTTATATATTTTTATTTATTTATATGAATATGAGGTCCAAACAGGTTTCCCCAAAGAAGTACTCTCTGAATACAAATCAAAAATCAAATAGCTATCAACCAAAAGTAATACATCTTAACAACGAGTTGAAAGTTATACAAGATAAGTTTACTTGAACATAAGGAAAATTAACAGTTTTAAATATGAATCTGCATATATACAAAGGTAGACATGTGGACAATTTCAAACTTAGCACCCAGAAATTAAACATTAGTTAAATGAATCAAGAGACAAAACCAAAAATTCAGTTCAGGCTTCCAGAACAGGCAGACAACAAAGATAGCTATCAAGTAAATGTTTCAGCCTTTTCTTAAAACAGAGTAGGGAATAGTATACATATCTAGGTCTGTTCCAGAACAGTACCGATTACATGCTCTAACCACTCTGCAAAGGGGTGAGTTGGAAGTGTAGTTTTTGCGGCGGATAGGAATCTCAAATTGGTGAAGGAGTCTTGTGGTTCTATTAGGCACTCTTATATGCAGCAACTGCAATATCTCAGGGCAGTCATAAACTGAATTCACGATTTTGAAAAGAAAAACCAATTCAGCCGACACCCTGCGGCTCTCAAGAGACATGACTTTAAATTGTTCACGCGCAGAAGAGTAGTCTCCGCGTACCATAGGAAAATTGAACTTGGACGATAAGTATCTCAACAGATTATTCTGAATACCTTCAACACGATCAACATTAACCCGATACCTCGGAGACCAAACGACTGAAGCAAACTGAATCCTACTAAGAATGAAGTTGATGGCTTTTTCCATGACCTTTGAAATAATAGATAACAGAGCGGTAGGTCTGTAGTTGCTAGGTAGGGTCTTCTTGCGTTTTTTAAGGGACTGGTTGTACTCCTGCGATTTTCCAGTTGGATGGAAAAACACCCAATTTGTAAGAGTGATTGAAAAAATTGCAGAGGACAGGTGTTAGTTCGGGGGCATATTTCTTGAGAACAATCGGTGGGATTCCGTCGGATCCTGGGCTTTGTTGGTGTTGGGACCCAACAGAATCTTTCTGATAGTACGTGGGCGGAAGGTTATCTCGGGCATATGACTGTCAATATTTGTAATATTCGGGGGTTGTTTTCCCGATGAATCCAGAGTGGAATTTCCAGCAAATAAATGCGCGAAGATGTTGGCTTTTTCCAGGGCTGTCGTTGCCAGTGTTCCAACTTCCTTGGTTAGAGGAGGAAACGAGCTGGAAATTATGTTTCTTCCTACATCTTTGGCTAAAGACCAAAATGTACGGCATCCGTAAAGCCTTGTTCGGACTAGGCCAGTAGATTAGTCGAGTGGAGAGTAGAGAGTAGCTAATCGAATCACCACTGTCATACAACTGTCAGGAAATCGTTCGCACTTTGGTCGAGTCGAGTTCACAAGTGAAGTGAAAAGTGAGTGATATTTCGAAGAACGAACAGCATGCAACGCAATGAAGTAAATAAACTGGTTGACCTCATCGTAATGATGATGAATGAAAAATATATGAGATCCGTAAAAAGAAGCTTTGGGTACGGAAATGGTAATAAAAGATACGAACTAGGAACTACGAATTGTCTTCTGAAGGAATTGGCATTAGAAGATCCCAAAAAATACCTCGATACTTCGAGAATGTCAGAAAGTTGTGTAAATTTTCTGTTAATGAAACTTTACAGACGTGAAATATTTAAGTATATAATTATATAAGTAACCGGGTAGAAGCATTTCGGATTCTATATCCTCTAATGAGGATTGCCTTATCATTTTATTTTTGTAGTCTTTCGACTTAATGTTCCATAAACATTCGTGATCCAAATATTTCTGAACTATATAATATATTATATTTCGTATGAGAAGCACACATAAAAAAGGACATTGTATACAAATAATAAATAATAAAAGGATAAATGAACAACTTTGCAATATATCTAAACGCGAATATCCTGGCCTTCAACCCAGTCCACTGCCTCCGGGGAAGCGGAGAAAACCTCATGGATACCAGGATGGGATCTTATCGGGCATTCGTTCGAAATGTGGTCCATTGTCTGTCTCGTCGCGCCACAATCGCACCCCGCTGAGTCCACTATGCCCCATTTGAACATTTCATCACGACATTTCTGAACTAATCTTACAAATCTATATGTTATATCTTCGCTCCAACGAAACATTTTTGAAAAACAACTGACTTTTCCTTTCGCCTGTGACAGTACTGGCGTTCCAGTGGCAAGTGGCGCGTGGTGGGGGAAGCTACTCGCCCGAGAAAATAGAATGAAATGGATCGACT
This sequence comes from Adalia bipunctata, assembly GCA_910592335.1. Taxonomy (NCBI): domain Eukaryota; kingdom Metazoa; phylum Arthropoda; class Insecta; order Coleoptera; family Coccinellidae; genus Adalia; species Adalia bipunctata. The sequence goes on from OU342951.1 coordinate 27,812,535, forward strand.
CGACTCGCCCACTGACTAATCCACTCGACTCGATTTTTGGCGTTCGCACACGGCAAGTTACTAAATCACTCGCTACTCGACTAATCTACTGGCCTAGTCCGAACAAGCCTTTAGGACATTCAACAAGTCTAGATCTTATTGGCATTGTGAGCTTCTTTTGAAGATTTGATTGTCTCATTGCATATGCCTCTAGCCTCCACATATTCTGCTCTATTCTAAGGGCCTGGATTTTTTTGTCATCGATGGAATGCTTCCTGTTTGGAAGCGACAGCTTTAGAGCAGATCTTCTTAAACCAGGTTTTATCGGATAATGTTCTTCTTGCGGTGTTCGGTATGTAAGTTTGCATCCCCAACATGATGATTTCAGAAATTGTGTCGGTACATTGTGTTGGATCTACTGAAAAGAAACAAACTCTCCTCCATGGAAACGTTGGGAAAAACATACGAAGCCCTTCCTAGTCGGCCGATTTGTAATGCCACATGAGACGGGGTGGTATTGTGCTGCTTGATGGTACATGAAAAGTTGTGGGAGATTAGGATGTGGTCGGAGTTTCAAAGTGGGGCGCAAACTTCTGTTCTATACGGATCAGGATTGGTGGTGAGAAAGAGATCCACTATATTGGCCGAGTTGTTGTTGACATCTGGGATGCTGGTTGGTATCTCGACCAGTTGTTTTAGGCCATGAGTGATGGCGAAGGCCTCAGCTTGACGACCTGTATCATCTGTCTTGTTGGAGAATTTTAGTCAGGCTGTGTTGTGTACATTGAAGTCTCCCATGATTATGACTGCTGGGCCGTTCTCCTTGATAAAATCCAGTTTGAGTGATGAAAACCCAAAATGGCTAATATGTGACGGTTCATTTGGCGACAGGTAAAGGCAGAAGAGGAACTTGGTCAGTTTGCTATTGGCTAGCTTGAACCACATCACATCGAAATGTTTCGGTTCCAAACTCACTACACGCTGGCAAGAAAGGTTAGCCTTGGCATAGAGGCAGACTCCATCTTTGAATCTGAATCGAGAATGGAGTTCGTAACCAGGACAGAGCATATGGACCTTGTTGGTGGACGAGTTCACTTGTGTTTCTGTCAGCGCCAGAATATCCGGTTGTTTCGTCTGTAGGTGATGGTGGACGTCATTGATGTTCTTGTTGAGTCCGCGGATGTTACAAAAGTTAATCTTTAGAGATGAGCCCCCTCGAGTACCTCTCGCCCGGAAATCCGAATGAAGAGGTATTTTGCTTCCGGAATGTTTTACTCTAGGATACTTCATCATCTTTATGCATAGAATGTATTGGAGAGGTGGGAAGAGGGGGAAAGGGGAGACCGGAAAGTATCGATCGAACACTGAAACATGGGGTGATCCATTACACAGCACATAATGTCGATATGGTGGTATTTCACCGGGCGATGAGACCATCTACCACCTATGGTTATCGTTTTAGTTGCCTGTTCCGACAGGCAGGATTTACCTTGGGGTTATTCTAGAGCCGCCCCTATAGGCCATGTGTAGTGATACTGAATACCAAGGGCGTAGCCAGGAATCAATTTCGGGGGGGGTTTTGAAATTTTGGCAATTGGCTTTGTAAGTGCTGGGAATTGTGAGGGTCGCTTTCTATAGCAAGTATTGAACACTGAAAACATTTCGGGGGGGGTTTGAACCCCCAAAACCCCCCCCTGGCTACGCCCTTGCTGAATACATATATTCGAAAAATATGCTGATATCCATGTTACCTAACTTCTTGTACTTGAAGGCAAGCTTTTTCATCGAACCGGATGCGAGTACATATCTTGACATTATATCTGTAACTGTAACAAGAACAAAAAAGGAAAAAAGAGAAAGAAACAGTAAAAAAATACTTCACCTGCTGAAAAACCTTTTCACGAAGTCCTAACTCTCTCTTGGATCGGAAGGATCTTTGGATCTGTTATTCTGGTCCGATCTTCCAAGTTATGATTCTTCTGTTCTTCAGGTGTTCGAGGATCGCTACAGGCCCATTATGTTGGGGGATCTTCCATAGATTTAAAGTCGTTATTTTTGTCGAAAAATTAGCAAAAAAGCAAGAGCAAATTCAAATAGCTTCTGACACTTCATTGTCATTTCATCAGTGGCGGCTGGTGAAAGTATAACATCGTGTGGCATACCAAAAAAAAAATCATTGTTAATTAGGTTTTCTGACGATGTTATTCTATTCTAGCATTAAAATTTTCTATTTATATTTCACGGGCATTGTCGATATTCAGCTTTTGCTTTCTCATGCTAGTAAGCTTGCAATTCGATGAAATGGACGAGCTCTTTTATTGTGTGGCAATAGATCGAGACCCAAATTTTTCAAATCTCTATAACCACTTTTTGAACAAACTCTGTCGGTGTTAGTAAATTGCTGCGAGTAAAATGCATGGCCAACAAAATAATTCATTCACTATTATACTACCGGTAAACCAGTATTATTTTTCATACCATGTATTTTTGAATCTTCGATTTGGTTTGACGAACCCACCGATATTCATAGGACAATCACTCAAATCTGGAATGGATCGGTCTACTTCTTGAACTATGTATACAGGGTGAGTTTGACTTTTACATATATTTCAACTGTAGATTTCTCTCATCAAACGAAAAACTTTTTTCCTATACCATTTCAAAATTCGGTTTCGTTTGAAAGATACAGGGTGTCGAAAATCCATGAAAAAAAACACTTTTCTGTTCATATCTTCGTAACCTCTATTTCAAATGAACTGGTGCATTATACCTCAATCAAAACTTAATTCAATATTTCTCCTGGTATAAAAATAATAGCGTAGCCCACCCAGGAATAGACGCAAAAATACTATAAAACCACGGTTCATATTTCCGAAAGAATCAATCATTCAAGAAAATAAAAGTATAATTGTGTTTCTTTAATAAAACGCGTCGTTTTCGAGTTATTCGCAATTTTACCCGATAAAGTTTGACGAAAAAATCAAAAATCATAAGAATAATCTGGAGGCTTCCCTGGACTAAATATCATCGAATATTCTAACATTTCTGGTCTCTAAATAAGTTAACAATGTTGTCAGAATTTTTATTAACTTTGTCAAGACTAAAAGCTATATGACGGAAAAACCATTGATTTAGAGATATGAAGTGATGAAATCCCACAAATATGGGAGATAAAATTGAATTCTAAGAAGCATGAAATTATACATTATATACACAGTTTCTATTGAAAATTTATTGTAACCGGTTCATCTGGAAAATATTACGACTGAGCTCAATAAAATACAAAATTCAGGTAAATGAATGATGAATGTCGGTACAAACCACGTATTAAATTAAAATTGATGAAAAATAAAATGATACTTAGCACTGCATAATCTATGGCGATGTTTCTTTTCGAACAATATTCTCTATGATGATTTGCTGCAAACCAGTGAGAAACATCTGCACAAAAAAAATCCCAATTTAGACGATTACCCGTTTAAATTAAAACAACATAGCTCTAGGCCTAGAACAATTGCCCTCCATTTCCAATGGAGCGCCAAGTCGAGCGCGAAGCAAACACTGCCGTACCATCCTTTACTGGAACCATTTCGCCGCATTTTCAGGCCCCTATTTGAGAACCTCTGGATAAAACCAGAACAGCGAAATTTTCGTCATCCAGTACGCTATAATCACGTACTGAAAATCCGAAATTTCAAGTGTGTAGGTCATTTAGTTCCGAAGTTAAGCGGAAGCAAAGTTTCGCATTTTCGACACTCTCTCACTCACTCACTCATTCACTCATGATCATCAAAATAGAACTAGTACTTCCCATAAACTCAGAGAGCTGAAATTTGATACAGAGTTAGGGTTTAATGGTCACATAAAGGGAAAACTATAAAAACTGGGATAATCGAAGATTTGTTGACCCTCATTTGAAAACACAAGAGTCCTACCAAACTATTAAAGACCGACGTACCGCATCTACAAATAATATTAAATTTTGTTTGCCTCTTCATTTGATGTCAAAAATCGAAGGTTTGAAGTATCTGATGAAGAACCCTCAGGTAAAATCAAATCAAAATCAAATTTATTTCACAAATCATTACAAAACAGATGGCAACAATTAATAGTCAAAAGAAAATGCAAAATACAATCGAACCATACCAAAATATCAAAATAAATTACAAATTTTACTTCAACTCATCAGACAAAAATTCGTCAACAGAGTAGTAACATTTAGAGGCCAAGAGAAGTCTGAGACGACTTTTATAACGGTTACTTAGCTTGATTTCTTCTGGAACATGATTATATAATTTGTGGCTTTCTGGGTTTTTTTCATTCTATGGTACGGTATACATAGATCTTGTCTCTGACGCTTATCATACTGATGGAATTCGCCACTCTCGACGTATTTGTGCTTGCTTTCATAAACATAAATCAAACAAGCATAAATGTACTGGCAGTAGAAGGTAAGGATGTTAAACTTTCTGAAGTAATCCTTGCAAGATGTGGTGTTGTTAATTCCTGCTAGAGTTCTTATTGCTCTCTTTTGCTTCAAGAAAATTAAATTCGCCTCAGATACGTCACCCCAAATAAGGATGCCATAGGACATAGAGCTATGGAAGAGAGCGTAGTAAGCATCCATCAAAACGCCCCAGTCAGTTACCCTCTTCAGTCTATCCAAGAGGAATATGATTGACGACAACTTCTTAGTAAGATTCTCTACATGGATATTGAACTTGAAGTTCTCCTGAATTTGAAATTTAGCACTAGCGGCGTTTTGTGATTCAATTCTCGATCCAATTCTCAAAATGTTGGTTTTTTTCATATTTAGATGGAGACCATTTGAGTTGAACCAGGATTCTTCTCTGAGGGTCCCTTCTGTTTTGGTTCTCACAGAATTTTTCGAGAAATTCAAAAAAGAAGTATCATCCGCATAATTACAGACATAGTCGCATGTTACGTTATTTGGGAGGTCGTTAATATATATGATGAAGAGTAAAGGCCCCAAGATAGATCCCTGAGGTACCCCCTTATGTATCTTCATCCAAGATGTTCGTTTTCCCTTGATCTGCACCTGTTGCTGTCGACCATCCAAAAAAGAAGCAAACAACTTGAGTGTTGAGCCCCGAACTCCATAATGTTCAAGTTTATTCAGAAGGACCTTGTGGAAAACATTATCGAAAGCTTTCGAAAGATCACATAAGCTAAGCTCAATCTCATCACCTCCATCAAGACCCTCCGTTATTTTTTCAATAACTTCAACTAGAGCTGTGATAGTTGATCTCTTATTTCTGTATCCATGTTGTTGATTTGTGAGAAGGTTGTTCTTCTCGAAATATTTTATTAATCTACTTCTTATTAAGCTTTCTAATATTTTCGACATTGTTGGAAGAACTGATATTGGTCTATAATTATCGGGCACGTCCTTTTCGCCGCTTTGTTTGTAAACAGGAACAACTTTCGCTTTCTTTTGTAAATCTGGGAAAACACCTTCCTCAAAACATCTGTTTACTATAAACGTGAGTGGTTCCGAGATAACATTTATTAGTTCCTTTAAAATATATGTAGATAAATCATATGCATCACAAGTGGATTTCCCATGTAGTGATTTTATTATCATTCTCACCTCATCCGACGTTGCAGGTTCTAAGAAGAATGATTTATAACTCTTTATGTTCACCTTTTTCAGGAACCTTGCTGATTCATCTTCATTGATAGTTTTCGATAAATTATTATTTATTCCTTCGAGAAAATTGAAGTATTTTTCTGGATCAAGTACATTATCATGACATGTTTTCTTCCTGAGAGAATTTACAATTTGCCAGGCTTGTTTTTGTTTATTTTTTGACTGGGATATCTTCATCGAGTAATATTCCTTTTTGGCCTTCTCTAGTAATATTTTATGGTATTTTCTACTGTTTTACTTCCTCGATATCTTACTTGACTTGTATTCTAATTTGTAAAGCATCCAATATGTTTTTGTTCTTTTTCAGTTCTTCAGTGTACCAAGGTGCTCTTCTTGAGTCTTTTGATGTTCTCAATACCTTCCTTATGACTGGACAGCAACTATCCAAGGCTGTAATGATTTCTGTATGGAAATTCTCAAAAATTTGGTTTGGTATGCCAATTCGATACCTGTCATCCATCCAATCAATCTCATCTAAGTATGTTACAAGCTTTTTAATGTCGTCATCAGATGTCTTTCTCGCGTATTTGAATATTTTTTTGTTTGATTCCGGTACAGAAGTGCTGAACCAGATGATCGGAGATGTGGGGGTTAAATGTACTCTTTCTAGTTACGCTTGCGTCGCAGTTATCGTGAAAGATATTATCGATACAGGTCGACGATTCAATAGTAATTCTCGAAGGTTCTCTGAAAAAAGGTTCGAATCCGAATTCTTTCATCAAATTCAAAAATCTTTTGGAGTCTTTAGATGATTTCAAAATGTCTATATTAAAATCGCCCCCAATAAAAGTAATTTGATCTTCAACCTTTTCATTTATTATCTTTAAACATTCCATTAACCTGATGAAAAATTGCTCAAGATCATTCCTGGACCCTGATGGAGCCCTATATATGCCAATTACTCGTAGCCGCAATTTTCGAACTTCAATTCCAGTCACCTCGAATTTTCCTTCTTCTTCGCATGTTTTCAATTCCTCAATTATTTTTGCTTCATGGTTGTCTTTGATTATAACAGCAACTCCACCATGTGCGGAACTTTTTCTCGAAAAATAAGATGCAATTCTTAAGCCTGGAATATTAAATTGTAAATATTGTTCTTCGGGCATCCAGGTCTCTGTTAATATTCCGAAGTCTACTGAATTTTCCTTTAGAAAGTCCTCTAACAGCTCAGTCTAATTAAGCGTTAACGTTTTGTTTATAGTTTTATAGATTGAGCTGCTTGTTTATCACTAAAAAGTAATGAAATCTAGACAGAGTCGTGCCAAGTCTAAGACTCCTTACTGCGATTTCTTTATCATTATAGTTAATGTTTTGCGACTTGGCCGTTGAATGTTACACAAGGGTACAAATCCAGGTGCTCCATGACACCATTGCACCAATCTGCCGCCAGAACCGCTACCCATTGACGATGGAAAATTGCCACTTGGAAAACGTTGATTCAATAACTAGTCAATTGTCAATTGTAGGCTTGATAAAGCTGCGTATTCCAATAATACATATGTGTAGGCGAGACTGAAACAAACAGTTTAAGGTGGGCGTTTAATGTAGTGTGTTTTTATTTCAAGTTGCATTTGAAAATGGTTTCACTTTGAGAACTGAAATTTTGTGGGTGAACTCAGAAAGGTTTGGAGTTCTTAATGAGATGATTGAGATTTATTTCATTTCAACAGTTCTTTTTTTATTCTTTCAAAAATAGAAGAAAATAAGTCAACTCATGCTTCTGTTTTATTTCAAACGAAAGACCCATGAAAATAGTTCAACTTCCGATTAAAAGTGAATCTACAGATAATTTCGTTCAGAAAAACAACTTGAAATGCGGAATTGGCAGAGAATGGCCAAATTCAAAATATGGCGGGAAAAAGTTCCTGTTTTACCCACATATTCACTAATTTCATAATTCAGCTATTGTCGGATAGAGAGCGCCATAGTACATTTCATTCATAATTAGAGAGATATTCATAGAACTAATAGAGATAATGTAAGTTCTATGGAGATATTCCATAAAATGCACGGTGGCGCCTCTATCGGTCGACTTGTCCTACGCGCATCAAACGGCGACCTTAAAAAAAATTTCCAGTACAGACGGACTTCTAATCATTGATACAAGTCCGTCTATTTCATGTTAGATCGGTGGTTGATTTGACGCTCCAAAAAAAGAGAGCAGAAGTCAGCATTGTCAATGCTGAATGCATGTGTCCACTACCAGTATAGGCTATCACCTCGCTTAACAAACATAGGTAGTTACAACAGATATAACATTACCTGTAAACAAAATTGACCCACTAACGTATAAAGAATGTTCAACGGCCAAGTCACACAACATTAACTATAATGATGAAGAAATCGCAGTAAGGAGTCTTAGACTTGGCACGACTTTGTCTAGATTTCATTACTTTTTAGTGATAAACAAGCAGCTCCATCGAGACTTGGCCAGTTTTTTACAGAATGTTTTTGGTGGGATATCTGTTTACAGTTTAAACTTGCAAATAGCGCCGGTTGCCGCTATTCGTATACGTGAGACGTTTTTTTTTAACCTCAGCTAGGACCTTTTTGTTTCACTATGTATTGTATTATTTATGCTCTCTAATTCAAAAGAATATATATATATACATATATATACAACAACAATGTAAGGTTTTGGATGGGTCGATTCATAGATCTTGCGCGCCTGTTACCTCGCACCATTAAAAAGAAAATGAAAAATCTGGCATCGTCTTCTCAAAAGCTCTGTGATAGCTATGTCATAGAAGATAGGTTAGGTTAGGTCATTTACCTAGAATCCTATAAATAGAGAATGCGGTAACGGCATGCAGACGCTATAAATAGTGTTATCTTTTTAATCTATATTTCTTTTATCTGTTGCGAATTATATCAAAATTCTAGGAAATTGGTTCTTCAGCCTTTCAAGAATTTTCTTCTTTTATCGTACATCATCTTATGTTTCTTCTTCTTTTCAACTATTTTCGTAGGGGCATAGTCTTCTTTCTCGTCATTGTCATTCATAAATTTTTTTCTCTTCTCTTCCAGTTAGGTTTCTTACTCATTGAAAATGGAATGTCTTCCTCATCTTCCTCAGAGTCGATCATTTTTCTTTTACTGGTTGACTTACGAGCAGACAGGGGAATGTCTTCTTCTGATTCTTCTTCAAGTTCTTCTTCAACATTAGGCTTCCCCTCATCATCTTCTTCTTCGAAAGCTGGCTCACTTTTACTGAACTGTGACATGATATAATCACAGCCGCTACCTTGGGAGAGATTCACATCATCCCCTTCTTCTTGAGAATCAGGTTTATTTTTTATATCAACATCTTCCTTTATACTTAATTTAAAATCATCTTCATCGACTATGGAATCATAGTTGACTGAGTCATCTGCTGCAGAATCAGGATCTCTCTTTGGTTCGAAAATTTCTTCTTTTGGTTCCTCTATTTTCTCCTGTTTTTTCATCTTCTCCTTATCTTCAGAGCTGGAATGTTTATTCTTATCACGATTTTTGTCTTTTGAGCTGCTATGTCTGGACTTGTCCTTATCATTTTTCCCATCTTCGTCTTTTCATGAGCTGTGCTTGCTCCTATTCCGATCCTTCTCCCTTTCTTCGTGTTTTTCAAAATAAGATACATTATCAATCCATTTTTGTACTCGACTATTTTTGAATCGACTATCAACTTCATCGAAATTAATGTTAGATTTTTCTACATTGGATTCAGATTCGTCTGATGCCATAGCATTTTTCAACTCCAATTCTAACATTATTTTCCGTTGCATTCTTTCTAGTCGTCGTATCTTTATTCTTTCTTCTTCTATCTTTCCAATTTTTCATGTGCCTCGATTTCCGCTTGTATTCTCATTCTTCTTACAGAGTTCTTTGTTGAAGATTTCTTGCTATTTTCTTTCTTGGATTTATTCGATTCCATGTCCAAGTTGTCTCTTGACTTTTTATTTTCTTCTGTCTTCGTGACATCTGCCGTCAGTTTCTTCCCGGATCTGAGAACTCTGGAAATACTTCCTTCAGAGGACATTTTCTCTTCTCTGATTCAAATTTAACACTCGAAGGACCAATGTTATCTTTTTAATCTATATTTCTTTTATCTGTTGCGAATTATATCAAAATTCTAGTTGAAAGCCCTTTTTTCGTCGGAACTATCAATGATCTCGTTTATTTTCTCGTTTACATGGCAACATACATCAAAATAATATACAGTAAGGTCAAAATTAAATAATCATTTCAAATAATATATTTAACAAATAGAGTGGAAAATCCTTTGTTTACAAGAAATTTTTGGGATATCGAGGAAAATATGAACAAGTTATTAGTGTTTACAAACTAATATTCGGGTAAATCTAATAAGGAACTTACTTTGCTAGGAGAAATATGGCTTTTTCGTTGCAGATATAATCGGACAAAACTAAGTGGTTTTTGTTGAGATATATTGTGTTTTTAACATTCTTATTCAAACAAGGTTAATACTTGAGTATTCTCTAAATGTATTCACTCAATTTCAATCGAGAAATATGAGCTTTGAGGTCTTTGCAGAGAATCGTTTCAGGCCCAATTTTTTTTCCAATTTCCATATCTTTTTAACAGAACGGAATTCAGAAAAATGGAAAATGAAGAAAAGGTATCTTCTGACCTCAGAATCTACAGTTAAGACATATGTACAAGTCAAAGACTAACCCTGTATATTAAAACTACCACAATACAGCAGTAGTCTTTCCAAACACACTTCAACCTAATTATTCGTTATTTTTCTAGGGTTTTCCTGCTGAGTTTTCTATGTACCTGAACTATTGTCGAGGCCTACGATTCGAAGAAGCACCCGATTACATTTATCTGAGACAGTTATTCCGGATTCTATTCCGCACCCTGAACCACCAGTATGATTATACCTTTGATTGGACGTTGCTCAAACAAAAGACAACCAACCCCAACGCGGTGGGTTCCTCAGCGCAACCACAAACATCAACAGCAGTTGCACAGCCTCCAGGTGAGTGATTTGAGTATTGTACCCTGATCCTTAACAGTTAATAACATGGTCAAAATAACTGTGGAACTTGAAGATTCTATACAGAACTGAAACATGTTTTTCAATGTGCCTGATTTTCAGTGAAAAATTCATTCAAATCAATAAAAAGCGAATTGATAATTTCAACCAGTCATTTATTCTTGAAATCTATCATAATCAAATTTCCGGATTTTTGAAAGTAGTACTTATCTTGTGCCAAGCTCGCATTTTTCGAGCACTAAAAGGCAAGGGCGACAAGTTCTAGAGTACAAAATGGCCCCCCTCCCACACAAGCACCAAGGTTAACGGGAGAAATTTCAGAAATCGACAATGCATTATTTATTGAAAAACAGGACTTGTTGTCTGTTAGTAAATATTCCGGTCGATCTATTCAACAAAATGACCTTACCTTTCATCCAACTTTTACGTTCGCGATATAGAGGAGAATCATTTATCGATTCTGAGATCTCTATTCATTTACATTACACTAATGCACTCCCATTCATCAACTCGAACGCATCGTGAATGACGGTAGCATCCCTAGCTAAATCGGTATTGGCGAGATATAAGCTAAGTCCTGCTTTCAAAAATAGTAGCCTACCAGACCTAGTCAACAATTACTTTCCAGAAAAGATAAGAATTCAATTATGCCTTTGAAACATCTTCAGCAATAACCAGACAGTCGAGAATGTCATTTCTATTAATCTTGGCGCTGGTTAAATTGGGGTCATGCCGCTTTTATAGCTTTCCCGGGCGTTTTAGAAATTTTTTTCATTTAACGAATAGTCTCCACCTGTTGTTTCGTTTCTGAATGAAATAGAGGGGAACATTGAGTCACTAAATTTTTCAGAAAACCGAAGAATGCAGATGTTGCTTGAAGACCCAGATCTTGATCGATGAACCATATTAAGATCAATTGGTTCTGGTTGAGCGATCAGAACATAATTTTGCATGTAGCTTGCATTCGAAGCTCTCCATATGAATACAAAATTTCTAACAGTCATTTTTTCAGAACCCCTGGTCGAATTTTGCATTGACAAATTTAACCGCGGTATTCGAGATTCGAAAAGTTCAAGTTTTTTAGGTTTATCCGTTCGAGAGTTGATGAATCCTCAATAATTTGGTCCCAATGTATGTTTCGCTCCATGAATTCAATTGTTTGGAACAACAGGGAGGAAAGAACAGAATCAATTAACCATTTATATGAGAGTTAAAGAATTTCAGAAAGACTACATATATTCATGCAACAACTAGTGTTCTGTACTTGTTCTACAAAGATCTAGGATATACCCATAATTCATTAGTTGAATCCCTCTGACATTACACTCATTTTTAATCCCTCCTTTTCAGTGAACCGTGACAAAAAAGAACAAGATGAAAAGAACAAGCAGATAAATTCTAAAGGTACAGGACAATGATAATTTCTGAAACTCTTCATGCTTTTAAGATATTTTTTTTTTGTTGATACTGAAAAACCTTCAGCACTATCTCGAAGACAAATGTTTTTTGTTCCTTCATCTTCATTATCGAATATGATATCCAGAAACACTATGGAGTGGAGATAACTGAGGGTGATTCACTCTAAACTTTGAAAAACATTCGATTTCAATATGAAATTTCATGCCTTGTCTTTTCCACAACAGCATCAGTCATTATTATGGAAAGAAGTTGACACAGGGTCATTCTTACTTAACAAAATTTGTAGAGAGAACTACCCAAGATATTTTCATGGCCGATAGGAGTTTTTCAATAACAGTTCCTGAAAATTTCATCCCTTTAACTTCAAAGAAGAAGTAGCATCGACTATATGTGATGATTTATTGAGCATGCTATTCGATAAAACGAAATGCTATTTCCGGTATAACTTACATTGACAGATTTTTTCGGCACAATGCAAATGAATTTCATGAAAATATCTTGAGTAAAATTTTGGGTGATGTTAAGAAAGAATGATATCGTAGACTGACGAGCAAATTTAACTGGACACACATTATTTTTCGAACATCAATAGTACATTTCTCAGTCAGTTCGGCACCGATATCGGTCATTTTTACTTCAAATCATTTTGGTCTCGATTGTTTGGAGTGTTTAGACTATGAGATGATTGGATGCTACTGGTGTATAATAGGATGAACAAAATTCGATGTCCCTGCCTTCGCAACCATAGGACCTACGAAGAAAGAGAGATCGGCATTGGTGAAAACAGAAAACGATCGTCAATTTCTTTTGCGGAGAACTGAATATTAGCTAGAGAAAATAAGGTTTTTAAATTTCGGCTCTAAAAGAGGATATGGCAAAGAGGAGAGAAATTCGCGAAGTTCACGCAACCATAGTTCCATTTGTGGGTATTTTATATCCGAAATTGAAATCTTGGATGATAACTTTCAAGTTAGGTAGAATGGCAATGTCTTCATTCGCTGTAGAAAAGATTCGCGACCGGTGGGGGGTAGTCAAAATTCAAGAAGCCACAAGCCTATAGCACCAGTATACCCATTATCACCTCAACTTGGCCCCAGTAGCATTCGCGATGGCATCTGGATTCTTCTTCTATCCTCCTAGTTATACACACTGACATGCATATATTTTTTTTAAACCCCTTGTGACCTGTTGGACTTCAAAAACCTCCTGAAGACCCTGTATATTAGATTTATAATTTGTGATAATTGTTTCTATGGAGTTGTTGTCAGAAATAAATTTGTCAAGAAAGGACGTCAGTGTATCTTTTAGACTAAAATAAAGATATTTATTGACCAAAGGCAATTTGTTCGACCAAGGCGACAACATTTGGTGACCCCGACGTGATCACGACTATGGAGAAAGATCCGAAACCCCGACGAGAAGGTGCCGGTTTGAATCGTCATCTTTCGGCAGACTACGTCTGGCCGAGTAAATTTGGAGCTAGCAATATTAGAAATGCAGAATCTGAAAAAAGATCGCTGCCTGATAATCTGGTTGCAAGTGGTAAAGCTCCATCGACTTCGTCGAAGAAAACCTCAAGTTCCAAACATTCTCATGTTAGCTTAGAGAAGAAAAAGTTAGCAATAATCACTGAGAAAAAGAGACAGGAATTAGAACGACAAAAGAGACAAATGGAACAGAAGCGAAATGAAATTGAAGATAGCATCCGTCTTCTAGAAATGGAACATGATCTCCAAAATGCCATAATAGAAGAACAAGAAGACGAAAGAAGTGAGAATTCAACAATTACAGATATAATTGATAGTCCTATAGAAGAAAATGATAAGCACAGAACAGTTACAGACTGGATTAACCAAACACCTGAAGATACTCATGAACAGATAGGAAATAAACCAGAAAATAATGACATCAAGTTACTTTGTGAGACTTTATCGAACGTTCTGAAATCGGTTGCACCTTCAAACGATAAAAAATCTACAAAATTCTTGGCTCGACACACAGTGGATAAAGACTTTCCACATTTCGATGGTAACCCGCAAGAATGGCCTCTCTTCTACAAGCAATTCAAGAATATATGCAGTCTGTGTGAATACAGTAGCGAAGAAATCATGCTCAAGTTGCAGAAAAGTTTGAAAGGTGAAGCCAAAGCTGCAGTTGCAGGAATGATGTTGACTTCCGAAAACACGGATTTGGTTATGCAAACTTTAGAAATGCGCTTTGGACGACCGGAATATATAATTGATGCAATGCTTTACAACATTAAAAGTTTTCCGTACATTAGAGACATGCACCTAGAGAGACTGGTTCAATTTTCAACCGAAGTCAGCAATGTGGTATCGACAATGAAAACGCTGAATACAATGGGACATCTCCAAAACCCTCAATTATTGAAAGATTTGCTGTACAAACTCCCAGATGCACTCAAACTGAAATGGGGTGAAGTTATAGTAAGTAGAAAGGGTCAAGTCAATTTGGAAGATTTCTCAAAATGGGTAGGAGAAATAGCAAATGCAGCATGCTATGTAAGCACACCTCGTAGCAACAATTTTGAGAAATTCCCCCAGAGTAAATCATCGTTTCATGCTAAAAAGACAGAAAGAGTATTCAGCACAAAGGATTTGAAGGATCATGATAAATGTCATTATTGTGAAAAGAAACACCAGGAAGAATTATGCCCACAGATGAAAATTGATCATATTGACAAAAGATGGAGTATAGTCACTAACAAAAAGTTATGTTTTTCTTGCCTGAGGAAAAACCACCAAAAGTTCAAATGCCGAAGAAGAAAGAAATGCCAAACGAATGGATGTGAAATGTACCATCATTATCTGCTACATAAAGATCTAACGAAACCCAACTCAGAAATATTTGAAGAGCCATCAGAAGAAAAGGTTGAAATGGTTTGTGCCATGCGTCATGATACAAAGAAGATCCTTTTGCGAATGATTCCAGTGAAGCTCTACGGTCCCGCAGGAAATATTTCCGTACTTGCCTTATGTGACGAAGCCTCAACCGTCACCTTATTGGATTCAAAAATAGCGACAAAACTTGGTTTGACTGGATCCAAAGAGACTCTTTGCTTACAATGGACTAATGATGAGGTTTCAACACAAGAAAATTCACTTCGTATGGATGTCCATGTTTCCAAAACGAATGAAGACGATAAATGCTTTCTCATGAAAGGAGTCCGCACGATTGAAAACTTGTCACTTCCAGAACAAACTATCATCATGAACGAATGGAAAAAATATAAACATTTGAAAGGATTGCCAATTGCTGACATCAGGAATGAGAAACCCGTACTGCTGATTGGTCAAGATAATGTCAATCTGATTGTAGCCCGACAAATACGGAGTGGTCCAGAAAATATGCCTGTTGCTAGTAGATGCAAATTGGGATGGGCTATACATGGTCCTTATAATTCGAACACGGATCATGAAACGATATTCAGAGCACACACATTACACATATGTGAACGAAGCAATGACGAACTGTTAGAATTGGTGAAAAGTTCATTTTCTACTGAATCTTTCGGCGTTTTGGTTACACCAAATCTCGAAACTCGAGAAAATCAAAGAGCCTTGATGATAATGAACAACACGATTCAAAAGGTTGGCGAAACATATGAAATAGGTCTTCTTTGGAGTAGTGACGACGTTCAACTACCTGAAAGCAGATATAGAGCTTTGCAAAGATTGCGTTGTGTGGAGAAGAAATGTGAGAAAAATGACATACTTGCAAAAGATTATTGTGAGAAGATACGAGACTATGAGAAAAAGGGCTATATTCGGAAGTTGACTCCAGAGGAAGCGGAAATTGAAAGTCCACGCACCTGGTACCTTCCACATTTTCCAGTACATAATCCAAACAAACCTAATAAAATCAGACTGGTATTCGATGCAGCCGCGAAATCCCATGGCGTTAGCTTGAATGATAACCTTATAGCTGGGCCCGATCTACTCCAATCGTTAGTTGCGATATTGTGGAAGTTTCGTCAACGCCGTTATGGATTTTGTGGCGACATCAGAGAGATGTTCCATAGGATTGGTATCAGGAGTGAAGACAGGTGTGCCCAACGATTTCTTTGGAGAAATTTGGAAAATCACCGTATTCCTGATACTTACGAAATGCTTGTCATGACTTTCGGCGCAACATGTTCTCCTGTGTGTGCACAATTTGTTAAAAATTGGAATGCTGAAAGAATGGCAACGGATCCTGAAATAAAAACAGCACTAATGCATAAATTCTATGTTGACGACTACCTCGATTCTAAAGATACTGAGGAAGAAGCCTTGAACACCATTCAAGAAATCTGTAGGGTCCAAAAAATAGCCAATTTTGAAGTTGTGAATTGGATGACAAATTCGCCATTAATCCGCGAAAAATTAGCAGACGAAATGTTACTGGCGAGTTCCAAGAATATCGATGGAACTTCCATGCACAGAGTGCTAGGCCTTTGGTGGAATCCTGACAGTGATCGATTTTCATTCAAATTGGATACACACAATTCCACAATGGATGACCAACCAACCAAAAGAAAGATTTTAAAGGCGCTGATGTCTCTGTTCGACCCCTTAGGACTTATTGCTTGTTTCACAATCAAAGGAAGAATATTAATGCAGGATATATGGAGATCCGGAATTGGATGGGATGATTTCCTACCAGAAAAATTATTAACTTTTTGGAAGAAATGGATAGGAGACTTTGAAAAAATTACAAGAATCGAAATTCCACGGTGCTACAGCTTGATGATTCCGAAAGCAACAAGCATCGAAATCCATGGCCTTTGCGACAGCAGTGAGAAAGCTTT
The DNA here is from genome assembly GCA_910592335.1 of Adalia bipunctata. NCBI lineage: Eukaryota > Metazoa > Arthropoda > Insecta > Coleoptera > Coccinellidae > Adalia > Adalia bipunctata. The sequence continues at coordinate 27,829,416 of OU342951.1, forward strand.
TGCTGCAGTGGTTTATATCCGAACAATCTGTGAAGAAAAAGTCGACATCTCCCTCGTAGCGTCAAAAACACGAGTGGCTCCCTTGAAACCGTTGTCGATTCCAAGGCTAGAGTTACAAGCGGCTGTTATGTTGAGTCGATTAGTCCAATCAATAAAACGCGAATTGGAAATATGTATTCACAGGACTTATTTCTGGTCCGATTCTAGATGCGTTCTGAATTGGATTCGTGGACAAGGAAGAAACTACAAACAATTCGTTGCCCATAGAATCGGAGAAATCCAAGAGCGAACAAAAGTGGACGAGTGGAGATGGGTTCCAACTGAATTTAACACATCAGATGAAGCGACAAGAGATTCATTCAGTAACAAAGAAGTTATCTCTGAAAAATGGTTTTGTGGACCTGAATTCTTGAGACTACCTGAAGATTTGTGGCCGAGAGAGAAGAAAAACACCGAACCAATAGAAGAAGATCTCAAAGAATTGAAAACCGCTGGAGTCTGTTTGGTAACGAAGGAGTATGAAAATGTACTTCCAGAGGTGAAAAGATTCTCAAAGTGGCTGAGGTTGATAAGATCAACTGCCTGGATTATCAGATTCACAAAGATTATGACGAACAAAATACGAGGAATGAATTTGATATTTCCATCAGAACTGACTGTAGCCGAAATTGAAGAAGCTGAGGTACACTGGATTCGACAGACACAACGAGAATGCTTTCTAGAAGATATTCACTGCCTAAAAAATGGAAAGCCTCTGAGTCCTCAGAGTAAACTGCATTCATTGTGTCCAGAAATCCAACATGGATTGCTGGTTCTTGGAGGAAGGACCAGTTTAGCCACCGAACTGTCAGAGAGGACGAAAAAACCCATAATCTTATCACCGAAACATGATTATGTCAAACTGCTGATCCATCACTACCATGAGAAATTCCGTCACAGAGGAGTGGAACTCGTCTTGAACGATATAAGACAAAAATTCTGGGTGATTGATGGACGAGCAGCGGTTAAATCAGTTGTTATGAAATGTCAGACTTGTAAAAATGAACGAGCTAAGCCATCACCACCTATTATGGGACAACTTCCTGCAGCCAGACTGAATCGAGAGGTGAGACCGTTCATAAATGTTGGAATGGACTATTTTGGGCCAATTTATGTAACGGTAGGAAGGAGAAAGGAAAAGAGGTGGGGAGTGATATTTACATGCTTAGCTGTAAGGGCCATACATCTCGAAATATCACATTCTCTGAATAGCGATTCTGCAGTGATGGCCATAATGAGGATGGCAGGAAGAAGGGGGAAACCTAAAACAATATTTTGCGACAATGGTACGAATTTTGTTGCAGCAGCCAAAGAACTCAAGGAGTCCCTGAAAAACTTGGACAAATCTGTAGTTATGAATTCTATGACATCAAGAGGGATCGACTTCCGATTCAACCCACCTACTGCTGCTCATATGGGGGGAGTTTGGGAGAGGTTGATTGGCTCTGTGAAACGAACCATTGGGAAAGTGTTGAACAGCCAATCCTTAAGAGATGAAACTCTGCAGACATTTTTTGTGGAAGCTGAAAATATGGTGAACTCTCGACCACTGACGAAGGTGTCAACAGATCCTAATGATTATGAGGCTCTAACACCCAACCACTTCTTATTAGGTTCGTCTAATGGGGATGGTCCTGTTCCACCCATAAATCCAGATTCGAGTTTCTTAAGACGAGAATGGAGAAAATCAACAATGTTATCTGATTCATTCTGGGGGCGATGGGTCCGTGATTACTTACCAACATTGACCAAAAGAAGTAAATGGACAAATGATAGCAAACCAGTCAAAGTGAATGATATTGTTGTACTCGTCAACGACAACGCACCGAGATACGAATGGAAAATGGGCCGAATAACTGCCATTCATCCAGGACCTGATGGTAGAATTCGTGTGGTTGACATAAAGACAGCCACATCTGAATATAGAAGACCAGTCACTAAGATTTGTAGATTGGAGCTACAGGAAAACTAGTTCCTATAGCAGGGGGGAGAATGTGACCTGTTGGACTTCAAAAACCTCCTGAAGACCCTGTATATTAGATTTATAATTTGTGATAATTGTTTCTATGGAGTTGTTGTCAGAAATAAATTTGTCAAGAAAGGACGTCAGTGTATCTTTTAGACTAAAATAAAGATATTTATTGACCAAAGGCAATTTGTTCGACCAAGGCGACAACACCCCTCTTTTTAAGGATGCCGTATTCATGTTGGATACAAATTTGGTGGGAAAATTTTCACGATTACAATGCTTCTCTGGAGACTTCCGGTCGCGAGAAAGTATAAATCATTGGAATCAAAGAACTGAGAACGAAAAAAATTTGAAGTGTTTCCAGTAAAATTTGCAGACCAGTGTAGTTTTTTTTATTAATTAGTAATGCCTCTGTCGTTTAAATTTTAAGCATGCATATAAATATTTATAATGGAATTTCTGATAAAAGTATATGAAAACATCAGTTATTTCCTCTAACTCTAATGATTATATTTTAGTTTTCTTGAGTTTGAAAATGTAGAGTTCTTCAACTTATCATTTTGTCTTCTGCAGTAGAAACTTCAATCAAATATGCATTCAAGCAAAGCTTATATTTTAACAATAAATATTTGTAAAAAGTATTCGAACACATTTTGTCTAATTAATATTTCCGGCCGTTTGACATATTGGACTGAACGACAGTGACAGATTTCGTGCAACGTTTTACAAACGTATGCATTTTGCAAGTGATATTTCTAAACAATTCGATTATGTATCACTGATTGTTCTGTTGTAACGGATTCAGATTTTAACTTTGATTTCACATTAAAAATCGATGATTCTGAACGTTCGACAAATACGTCATGATGCACTATGGTTTTTCATTTGACAACAATCGACAGTCGGGAACAATTTGCATAAACTTCTCTTGTAGAGGAAGCTCTGAAATGATCAATTGAAAATGCAAAGTTTTTGAGAATAATCGACAAATGCATTTTTGGAGGCTCATTTTGATTGTTTGTATGTTTGTATTTTTTACGGAAACCAACTTTGCATACAATTATTATTGTGTGTCCTTGCTCTGCAGCGATTTCTCAAGTGGGCAATTTTTTGTGGAACGATCTCAAATTCATTACGAATTGCATCCGCTTCAAAGTAGTGAAATTTTCGATGTACTATGAATGAAAAAACGTGTGCAACCAACAAATATTAGTCTATGACTTTTTGGTTGTCGTCGTTTATTTATTCTCGACTTTTCGCCAGTTCGAGTGTCTGGCATCTTCAGGAATTGTTCTCGTTCAGTTGAGCTGTCAACACAGCTCAACAAATTGATCTATAGTACATCCAATAATTATTGACATAAAAGCAGGCCTTGGAAGTTCATCGCAGCTTTATTTCTAGTTACAAAAAGTTACTGAAATTTTTCTGTGGTTTAATCATAGCAATAAAATATATGTAACCTAGAAATAAAATGGAATTTTCTGAACGCTGAATCAGTAAAACAAACAAAAAAATCTAGTTGATATTTTTGAAGTGTGTTGCTGCAAAGTGAATGGATTTGGAAAAATCAAGACAGAAACATAACGAATGCATCTATTTAATAGGAGAATTTTGTCATGACATTGTAACTTTCAATATTTCTGAATAATTATGGTGTAAAATATGTAATATGAAAATTCCTATTACATATATTCTGTTTCAACAACCACAACTGTTAATATTCCCTCACCTCGACGTGTTCATTAGGGTGGAGCGAAAACGGCAAAAAAAAAATATTTTTTTGTTTCTGATTTCTAATAGTTATAAAAAGTTGCTTCGTTGTATGGTCTCAAAAACAAGATTTGAAAATGAAAAAAATAAAAATTTTTTGAGGGTCCGCCAGCGGTTTGAAAAATCATATTTTGAGAAAAAAAGGTTATTTCTTTTCAGACGAAATAAAACGTGTTTTTACTTATTTTTGTTTTTTAATAGTAGAAATCCCATAGAAAATGAACATCGCTACATAGCAAAATTAGAGTTTTAAGGAAACATTAACATCCACAGGGTCCGCCAAAAGTAACAATATTCATGAAAATAGCTATTTTACATGTCCCCTCAAAATTTATATTCTCTTTTGGTTTCAAAAGTTGGCATTAAAATTTGGGACTTCAGTTTGGCTTTGATTTAGCACTTCATAACATCGAAATATGTGGGCAAAACGCGTTCATCAAAGTCTTTGCCTGGTCCAAAGATAGGACACAAAATTTTGGTTCGAGTTTTTACCGAACCAGCCATTTTCACTTTGAAATGTCACTAATTTTTAGCAACAATCAATACACCTCAAGTACAAAAATAGCAGAAAATGAAACATACGAGATCTTCACAACACGGAAAGCTAATCGATACTAATGAAAATAGAAGACAAGACAGGGTCCCTTGCAGTCAACAAGACAATCAATGGTAATATCCAGGGATCCTGTCAGATGCAAATTGGTAGTCGATAATGCAACAATACAGCAGGTATCAAGATTCAATTACCTGGAAGTGAATATATCTAGTGATAGAAACCTGACAGAGGAGGCACGAACACAAGCGATGAAAGCATCAAGAGTCAGCGGCAGTCTGAGAGATATTGTGTGGAGGAATAAAGCGATGAGTTCACTGAGGAAGACCAGAATCTATAAAACGTGTGTGAGACATATTCTCACATATGTCTTAGAAACCAGAGCCGAGACATCAACGACAAAAAGAATAATGAGAACCATGAAAATACTGCGAACCATCAAGGGAGTCACCCTCAGGGATCAAATAAGGAGTGATGACATAAGAGGAGAACTGGGCGTGCAGGATGTGGACGTAGTGAGATGATGGGTCAGGGCACGAAAAAGATTCTGGAGGGACCACGTCGAAAGAATGCCAGAAGACAGATGGGCAAAGTGGTCTAAAACTCAGAGACCGAACACACGCAGACCTGTAGGCAGACCACCAAAGAGATGAAACGAGAGCTGGAGTTCAGCTTCTCAGGAAGATCCAAGAAGGGGGCCAAACCAAAGAGTAGATATTTACACTTTGGCCAAACGTACAGAATTGAACAGCGTCTACTTACTCCCATTTTTTCACTTAGGACAGGAACGGACTAAGATGTGAACCTCGATTGGATGGAATCAAACAAGGTTATCAATTTTAGTAGTAGGGTTGAAACGAGTAACCATAGTATAATATTCATTGCTATTATAAAATTAAGACGGAAAGAATGCGGGCATATAGAAATTTAAAAAAGTTGAAATTTTTAGCTTTTCATCAATATTAATCAGGGTCTGGCGGACCCTGTAGAATTGAAGCGATTGCAATAAAAATTGGTATAGTTAAGATGCGATTCCTAACACAACTTTTTGTAACTATTCCATTATGCAATTGAAAAGAAATTCAAGGCATATAAAAATTTCAAAAAGTTCAAATTTTTAGCTTTTCATCAAGATTAATGGGTCTGGCGGACCCTGAATAATCAGAGCGATAACAATGAAAATTGGTATGGTTAATATGCGATTCTTAACACAACTTTTTGTTACTATTACATTATTGAAATAAAATTTTTTTTCACTCCACCCTAGTGTTCATAATGAAAGGTATATTGTCAACAATATCATTTTGAATTATATTCTCTTATTTCTTTTTCTACAAGCTATCCATTTATTGTACAATCTTCATCAAGAGCCTCATTCCAAATATATTTCACTTGCTCATTTTTTTTGCCAAATTTGTTCGAAGATTAACGACAGAACAAAATGTCAGTGTTATTTTCAACACCGACCTTCATTCCGCATCTCAAAATATTACTGGAAACTGTAGAGACTATTACCAACATAATTTCGATTTTTAAAAGATTCCCGAGATATCAATAGTTCTTGAATGGACTATATTTTCTTGTTGACACTCGGAATATACATACCCTCTCCGATTCCCGCAATTTTTGAATTTCCAGTTGACGCATACGTACAATTCAATTCTTACCAACGATTCGTCTTCACTCTGTGACTGCAGGGATATAAACCATATTGATGTTATGAAATATACAGGGCGTATTTTAAGGTGAGGCTTTTCTTTTGACAGGTGATAGAACTCATCAAAATGAGTCATTTTACCGACAATTTGAAAATTTTTTAAAAAAACGATACGGCAAAATGATCTGTTCTGCGCACAAGAATTTCTGCAAAGGACCCCGCACTTTTACTACGGGAAATGGCGTTCCGTCAAATTTTCTAAAATTTTGGTATAATGTAGTACTCGACATACTGATCAAAAGTGTTCATGGCCCCAACTCAATCCTATGACTAGTTTTTGAGATACAGGGCGTTGAAGTTGAGAATTACCCACTTTTACTGCGCCCGTATCTCGGAACAGAATCGAATGAACTTCAATTTTTCTCAAGAAACATTTCATTACATCCCCAAGGAGCAAGCATATAGAGGAATATGACCGAAAATCGTTACGAATACAGGGTTATCCATAATTGAATGCATGCCCGATTTTGAAAGTATAAAATATGTCAGTTCCAGAGCGAGAACGTTCGCAAAATGAACTATTACACTAGATATGTTGTTGTTACATCGAAAAAGTCTGAAATACCCAGAATTTATACTGGGTGATCCATTATTATAGAAACTATTCTCAAGGAAGGTTGAATGGACACCCTGTATTTATGGGTTGATTCAAGGTGTTTGTTTAATATCATGGACTTCAAAGAATATAGAGTGATTCAGTCATGAAATGAACTTTGAACCTCACGAAAATACCCAAAAACCACCTCTTTTTTTCATCACCCTCTATTTCAAGATTAAATCCGAGGAGGTGGGAGTTTTCTTTCACCACTGTACTTGATATAAAAACATCAATACGGCTGAGAGTTTTTATCCACTTCCTATGACCAGATTTTTTTTTATGTAATATGAGAATTATTTATTTATGTTATTCTATTCTTATACCAGCTAAAAATCTGGTCATAGGAAGTGGATGAAAACTCTCAGCCGTATTGATGTTTTTATATCAAGTACAGTGGTGAAAGAAAACTCCCACCTCCTCGGATTTAATCTTGAAATAGAGGGTGATGAAAAAAAGAGGTGGTTTTTGGGTATTTTCGTGAGGTTCAAAGTTCATTTCATGACTGAATCACCCTGTATTCTTTGGAGTCCATGATGATATGTTCTAAAAACATTAAACAAACACCATGAATCAACCCATAAATACAGGGTGTCCATTTAACCTTCCTTGAGAATAGTTTCTATAATAATGGATCACCCAGTATAAATTCTGGGTATTTCAGACTTTTTCGATGTAACAACAACATATAGTCCATCCAAGAATGATTGACATCAGAGCAGGCCTTGAAAGTCCAGTCGCAGCTTTATTTCTAGTTACGAAAAAGTAACTAAAAATTTTCTGTGCTTTCATCATAGATATAGAAATAACCTAAAAATTGAACGTTATTTTTTTGAAGTAAGAAACTTTGAACATGAAAATGTTCCCAATTTTTACATACTATCACCAGCATGTGAATCTGTATACCAGCAGTATATTATTTTCATCTTGTATTGATACATTTTCGATCTTGCGATCAATTGAAGGAGCATACCGCCTGGAAATTCTGGTTTGATAACGAAAAATATCGTGGGTGATTAAATAGCACGGTCCTTTTCAATGTTCAATATGAATATTCGCTAAACCGAAAAAATCTAGTTGATAATTTGAAGCGTGTTACTGCATTGTGAATGGATTGGGAAATTTGTAATGGATATCAAAACAGAAACAAAACTTCATCAATGGATCTATTTAATATAATATGAAGAATTTCGTCATGATATTGTAACTTTCAATATTTGCGAACAATGAAGGTGTAAAATATGAAAAATATAAATATTCCTATTATTCTGTTTCAACAACCACAACATGTTATTTTTTCCTCATCTAGGCAGAACTCGTCATGTTCATAATAAAAGGTTTTGTCAGCAATATATCATAACATTCCTTATAGTTTGACTAATCTTTTCTCATTCCTTTTTCTACGTGCTATGTGCAGGTTTTCCATTTTTTAGCTATTCACTCTTCAAGAGCCTCATTTCAAAGATATTTATTTCACTTGCTCAATTTTTTGCCAAATTTGTTCTAAACAGTAATGACAGAACAAAATGTCAGTGTTATTTCCAACACCAACCTGAATTCTGCAACTCAAAATATTACTGAATGGGCATTACCAACATAATTTCGATTTTCCAAAGCCCCCCGAGATGTCAATCATTCTTGGATGGACTATATCTAGTGTAATAGTTCATTTTGCGAACGTTCTCGCTCTGGAACTGACATATTTTATACTTTCAAAATCGGGCATGCATTCAATTATGGATAACCCCGTATTCGTAACGATTTTCGGTCATATTCCTCTATATGCTTGCTCCTTGGGGATGTAATAAAATGTTTCTTGAGAAAAATTGAAGTTCATTCGATTCTGTTCCGAGATACGGGCGCAGTAAAAGTGGGTAATTCTCAACTTCAACGCCCTGTATCTCATAAACTAGTCATAGGATTGAGTTGGGGCCATGAACACTTTTGATCAGTATGTCGAGTACTACATTATACCAAAATTTTAGAAAATTTGACGGAACGCCATTTCCCGTAGTAAAAGTGCGGGGTCCTTTGTTAGATAAGAAGACAAAAAACAAGAGATGTGGTGCAGGCGAGCAAGCAGGTTCGGACTGAGGAATTTTTAGATTCACCTATTCTAGCTATTTTAATAAGTTCTACCATCTGTCAAAAGAAAAGCCTCACCTTAAAATACACCCTATATGTATATGGTCCAAAGATATCACCATAAGCGAAACAAAGGAAGCAGTACGCCCATGTCGTTAACGAATCAAATAACGCATGGGCCCTATAGTACGAGAGATGACGACCAAAACCATGTTTCATGACGGCCCGGCTAAAACCGTGTAAAATCGATAGATTAGATGACCCTAGAGCCGACTGGTGAGTAGTAATACTCAGAAGTGTAGCATCTTCGCGGGTGGCATTTCTGCTGTGTAAAAAAAAATGGTCGACGGTCGTATAACGGCCCGTCTGATATTGAAAATGTACATAGATTTTGTTATTTTATCAATAAAATTTGTGTTTTCAGACATTTTGTGCGTAGCGTTTGACCTGAGTGTCTCTTCAAAAATGTCAAAAATCTGACCTAAGTGACTCATAGCGACTCGGTTCATTTTTGTTTTGAATCATTCGTATGGATGCCCAAAATACAAAAATACGGTTTTCAGACATTTTGAGTGTCGCCTATAACGAAAAAATGTGCTGGAGTCGCCCGGCAAAAACTCCGGCTACACTAGTAAGAGAAAGACATATGCGATCTTATCGCAAAGAAAAGAGATGAACCAAGTGTGAAGTCAACTTGTCAAAATCATATGGAACTATGGAAGATGTAAACCAATATTTATGTGACCACAGGCTTGCTTTTCCCACAAGCTCTGACCACAAGGAGTTGATGCGTTGAATATAATTCATGTAAAACTAATTTCTGAATTAAAGTCATATATTTTTTTATATATTTCATTTGGAATATAACTATTTGGGGTTAGTGACTATAATCAAAATAATTTCTGTGAAGTATATCGGAAATTTCTCAAATTATTTTACGGACTTGGATCAGGAATATATTAGAAATGATTTGAGTTGAACGTTGAACTAATTCATAATATCTAAATAAATATAATACATATATTTTTGCTGAATAATTAATGTTTTATTGGCCACAAACTACAAAAGTACGTATTATCATTTCATTCTTCCGAATTTTTAATTAGTAAATTTGGTAGCCACCTCAATTTCATTTTCAGTGCTAGTATTTCTATAGGATTGCGGCTATTCAGCATTGATTTCTTGTGCTTGAGGAAAGAAACTTGAATTCAGAAACACATTAGATGAATGTTTGATAAATATGTGTATGACAAAATTGAACGATACCCCTGAGGTAAATTTACTTCTCGTTCATGCAACCGGGCTAAGTACTTCAAATTGAAAATTTGTCTGATTAGTTAAATGCTTCATTCAATTTGTCTGATATCATTTTTTTTCCACATCTGGGGAACGTATTCAATCATGGACGACGAATTTCAGACAGGTCGCTATGAGTCACTTAGGTCAGATTTCTTGACATATTCGAAATGCTATAAAAATGTAAGGCGACATGTTTTTGTCTGAAAATTGATCTTTCCACATCAATTGACACGGCTTAACCTATAAAAATCATTTTCAGACGGGCCGCTGTAAGTTTTTTTTTTTTCATTTTTTACTTTTTTTTATTGGTCTCCTGGGTACGCGCTACAATCTTGGTGTCTGAAAACTGTGGTATTGGTATCTCAGGGCTATTATCTAACTACATTCCGGAAATCAGACGGGCCGCTATGAGTCACCCATGTTGTTTTTTTTGACATTTTTGAAAATGCGCTCAGATCATACGCTACGCGCAAAATGTCTGAAAATCGCATTTCTGGGTACAGGATAATCTATCGATTCCGTGCGGTTTTAGCCGAGCCGCTATAAGTCAAAAATCTTGGTCGCCATCTCTCGTACTACTAGTTATGTTTACTTTTACAAATGGTATTCAAGCGTTCCTCTTTGGAGAGGCCCATAGAGCAGTCCTGATTCGCGCCGGTATAGCCCTACGATCTTAACTTCAATGGCCCAGACACAAAATTTCCTGAAACAATTCTGTTGGTTTCTTTGACCCATATCATTCAGATACATCTTGTTTATTTTTATTTATGCGTTATGTTATGCGTTATGTTATGCGTTATATTATGCCAAATTTCCCATGAGTCGCCTCAGTTTTGTTGCAAACTGTACGAATAATGCTGGATTTCCATGCATCCGTCATCCGATGATACGATCGTCGTTGTGATTGGCAGAAATTTTCAATTTTGAATATTTCTGTGTGACATCGCAGAGAGCTGTCCGTAATTCTTCATCTTGGAGTCTGACAGTTTTCGTCCATTGACACCCAGGCTTGCCTTACATTATTACATTTAATTGTTAAGGTGTTAAAGATTTTCGTAACTATGACAGTTTCGTTTACAGAATGACTGCAGTTTTTGCTAGGTTCTCATTTGGCTTCATGTTTTGCCAAAGAGAGATCCATCCTCTATTGGTGGAAATATTCATGAGCCGTAAGTTTTGACAATTTATTGCCTTTGGGGTGTGTATTCATACGAACAGCGCCGATAACCAATTATAATAATTCATTGGTTTTTATCACTTCGGAATTTGTGAGTACATACAACTAAGGTATTTTCTTCATTTCACCATATTTCGAAATCTACATGTGTCATTTCATTTTCACACCGACAAAAACGTAGAACACTCAATATAACATGATGATTCTAACATTGAGAATTTATTACATTAAGTTATTACGAAAAAAACTTCATTTGGAAAAAACACCTAAGCGCAAGTAGGGGCCGGAATTGTATACAAAGTTGGTTTTAGTGTCATATAATAGATGCATAGAATACCTGGTGTTGGCACTGATAAGAAAGACTTTCTTTCCGAAAGAGAATCTGAGATGGGTCTATGCATCTTTGTCATATCTATACTAATATTATAAATAGGGAAGATTTGTATTTTTGTGTGTTTGAAACGATTAGGCTCAAAAACTATACTGGACCGATTTCAGAAATTCTTTCCCCTTAGAAAGCTACATTATCCCTGAGTGACATAGGCTATAATTTTCACTCGAAAAAATTAAGGATACCTACTATAACTTCGATAATTACAAAAAACCAGTCATAATCAGCTATTTTCACGTGCGCTGCAAACACCGTAAGACTTACGTGGATGTATGACGGAAATGTACCTCTTTAATAGTTCTACAAAAAGTCCGCGATAGCATATATCTATCCCTCAAGATTGACTTGCTATTACCTGTTTATGGTAATCAGATGTTTTCCAAAATTATGCACTATTTGGGAGTGTGTTTCTATTAATTGGGTATCGATCCTCATCCAACCTAATATGCACGTTATTTATCCCCAGTATTTAATTAACAACGAAATTGCCCTTCACATCATACAATTACAACGAGTACATCAAAAGATATGGCAGGTTGAAGTGTTGAAGATAAAAACGCCGCGTGAAACAAATTTCTAACCGGGCGAAGCTGGGATGGGACGACCTGCTTGTGAAACAATAAAAATTAACCTTCAAAAATTCATACATTTGTCGATTTTTTTTAATTTCTCCAAGATAATCCACTTGTCAAATGTCAAAATCATCGATTTGAAGCCGTTATAATCGTTGAGGACTTTCACGAACGAATGGAAATCTTCCACACGGAAAGAAGAACGTCCGATGGTCCCTATTTACTCGATTCGTCCTTTAAATCTGTTCATCCCTTTCAAAAATTTTCCGAGTAACCGGTCAGTTTCCTCTGTACCTCGATTGATTATATCATATTTTCCCCCATAAGAATTTTCTGAAGTATTCTGTGATCTTCCTGCAATTCCTGAAAAATGAATTAAAATATACTTCTGTAATTTCTCGAATCATCTCGTCTGTTTCCAGATACAAAAGATAAGAGATAAAAGCGATATATTTCCATTTTCGAAATTTAACACTCTTCTGAGAATCATATGAAGAGACCGAACTTCGATGCAAATTCGGATATGTTCGATGCACCTCTGGTATTTTACATGTTACGGAGTTTATCGTCAGAATATCAGCCTTGCTTACGTTGCTGAGGTTCTGGAATCTTACTCTAGACTCTACTGTGAAATTCGAGTTAGATTCAGTAATCTTGAAGAATCATAATGGTAGTCACATCGTTTTGATATTGTCCTTATAGCAATTCAGATTTGTCGATTCTTTGAAACTAACATCTTTGCTTCAGTCCTTTTCGTTGGAGATCTCCTACGTTCTGGTCGATCGTTAATTCAGAAATGATCTTGCACTAAGTCGAAATATTCATTTCAATAAATGTTTGGATGGTAATATAATCCATGTGAGTCTGCTATATACAAGGTGGTCCACGGGAACCTGACGTTTTTCAATTGGGTAGTACTCGGCAGGTAGATGGAGTGGGGCCATTTGAACCGTTGGAATGTGCCATTTAGTGTACATCATGACTGCGTGGGGTGTGAGGCATCGCATGTTCGCGTTTGAAGCTTTTATCAAAAATGGTGAATCAGTGGTGGCTACGCAGAGACTGTTTCGGCGTGAATTTAATATTGGCCGTCATGGAGCTGTCCCAAGTCGTAACACGATTCTGAAGTGGGTCAACGATCTTCGAACAACTGGAAATGTGATGAAAAAGAAGCCAACAGGACCTACTCGCACGGCACGGACCCCCGAAAGTATGGAGAGGGTGAGGCACGCGTTGCGAACAAGTCCATGCCGCTCAGTGCGAAAACAAGCGCAAGCATTAAGACTAAGGGCTCTCACAGACACAGCGGTTTCCGCCGAGTCGGCGGCCGAGAAAATCGCCGAGTCGGCTGAGTTTGCTTCTGTGGGACGAGTCGGCTTGAGCGGCGGTGTGTGGTTTCATAGCGCAAAAGCACAGGCCAATTCCGCCGACTCGGCGATTTTCTCGACGGCCGACTCGGCGGAAACCGCTGTGTCTGTGAGAGCCCTTAGTCGTTCCACAGTTCGCCGTATTGTCAAACATGACCTCAGATTCCACCCATACAAATTGGCAATTGTCCAGCAGCTGAAACCAACTGACTTTCCACAACGCAATGATTTCTGTTTGTCTATGCTCTCAATGCTTGAAGTGAACGAAGATGCTGTACTGTTTATGAGTGATGAAGCTCATTTCCATTTGAACGGTTTCGTCAATAGGCAAAATTATCGTTATTATTCCAGTGAAAACCCTCAGCAACTTCATGAACGGCCCTTACACAGTCCGAAAGTGACGGTCTGGTGTGCAGTATCGTCCAAATGTGTGATAGGTCCATATTTTTTTGAGGAAAACGGCAACACAGTGACTGTGACTGCAGCCCGTTATGTTGAGATGATAAACACCTTCCTGAGACCTGAGTTACGCAATCTACGACTTCCTGCTGAAAGCATCTGGTTCCAGCAAGATGGGGCAACCCCTCACACAGCTAGAGTATCGATGGATGTGTTGCGCCAAATGTTCCCAGAGCGCTTGATCTCACGGTTTGGGGACATGCCTTGGCCTCCGCGGTCACCTGACCTGACAACCTGCGACTTTTTTCTGTGGGATTTCCTCAAATCTCGTGTCTACGAAAACAAACCGAGAACGTTAGGCGAGCTGAAGGAAGCGATTCGAGCACAAGTCCACGCGATTGACACACCCTTATTGGAGCGCGTTCACCAAGGGTTTTTGAACAGACTTGCAACATGTTTCGAGCAAGATGGTCACCACTTGACAGATGTTATTTTTAAGGTTTGATTTCTTAAATGGCATAGTACTGGCTGTAAGTACATGAAAAAATAAATGTTATATGCTGAAAAACAAATGTGTACTACTCATTTAAAAACCGTCAGGTTCCCGTGGACCACCCTGGTTCACCCTATGATTCTTGAAAATTACTTATGAAAGAAAATTCAAGTTGATAATTTCCTTAAATGCACGCTTTGTACCTACTAATCACTGTTCCATATGTGATTTTTTTCAACTATTGATGCATGGTAATAATTTTACCTTCAATTACTCTCGAATGTTTGATTATTCAATAGCATTCATAAATTTTCTGATTCTTATGAATATTTATTCATTTAATTGATAGTGTAATGATTGGAGTAGCATGTTTTGTGAAGTGAGCTTTATATACGTCTTCTTTCTTTTCATAAGCTTCAATTTGCAAATTTCGATGCATATAGTAAGTAAGGTATTAATGTTTTGCGAAGTTTTCTTAATATCAATTGAATTTCATACTATATAGCAAACCCACTATTCATTATGCAAAAAATATTTCTTAACAAAATCTTTCTGTGTGGTTAGATTATGTAAGCAAATCAGAAACGTTCTTGAACATGCGCATTTGTTGTGTCAAAAATTAATTGCACTTATTTACTGATATCATTTGGTAGATCCAGCTATTGCTAAGATGAAAGATACAAGAATATCAAATTCATTCTTTTATGATATATTTCCCTCCTAATTCCAGGTTAAAATGCAAAATATCGAAGCTCCCACATTTTTCATGATTGGACCAATAAGAACTTACCTGAGCCTTTAATCCATCATTAATGTTAGTTTTCATTGTCTATTGTCAGTATAATATTGATAAAAAATTGTCAATTTGTTGAAACATGTTTTCGATTCAATATTACTCATTCAAAATTCACTCAGAATAAAGTATATCTATTTGGTATGTGGATGTGAAATTTATTGGATAGTTTTATCTGGTATTGTAAATAGAAATAGTTTACAGAATTCCTTGTATGATTTTCATTTGATGTCTTGAATAAAAAGAAGTTTGCAAAGGAGATAACAATGGTGTTAATTTGTTCAACTATCACTCCTTGATCAATAATATGTATTGACAAGAAAATCTCAATTTCAATGAGATTGTAATATTTGATTGTCAAGTAATTGATTTTCAATTTAAATCACTTATTCGAAATTGCATGTCTCATTCCTGATGTTCGGAGTTTTTTGGCTGCTGGATAATTAATGAAAACTAACATTTTTTGCATGTTTTTTCATTGTTAAAGAACTTGTTTGAGCAGTGTATATTAATATTAATTTTGTTTCATTCTAGGCAACCATTAACACATCTTCTCGGCAAAAAGAAAAACCAACAACATTAAACATTAAGTAAAAAATACGAATTATTATTTACTTTGTCTAACGGTCATATTTACGGATACTGTAATATAAAGTAGAAATAAAATTTAAAAAATGCAAAAAATATTTTGTAATGCATGGGTCTTTTTTTTCAACCTATATATATATAAAATATATATACATATTTATAGTATTGGGAAGGAGTATTCAATCCTATTGAAACGAAAGTTTCTACTCTGTTATACCCAAATTATGTCAGTTATAAATTCTAAATATTTTTTCGTTTAGTTTTCATTTTACTTGAAATATACTTTCATTTCTTTGTAAATAGAAGGAAGCTTATAATATAATAGTTATATCAGATATATTGATGGATTTTTTCTCAGATTGATCGGTGAATGGTATTGATATAATTTTACATCGTTCATCTATCTATATACTTGGTTGAATGAATTTTCAAAATTCAACTATTGTAGATCTATACTCAAGATTAGAAATGTTAATTTTCTGATTCTTTCGAAGTTTGCGTCAATATTTTAAGAAGAAACAATAATTTCTGAAAAGCAACCTTGAAAGGACCCATGTGATTCAGTTGAGGTTTGGTCGCTTACAAAATAGACTTGATCCTCAAAAAAAAAAAATTGTGTGAGAGATGCTTGATTGATTCGTAGTATGATTGCAAATATGGCTGTATTATTTAATATAATAGTTTAGAAATAAGTTGTAAAATATCAATAAACATTTCGGGTAATAACCGAGTACTATAACGTCAATTTCGTGTCTTCATGTTAAGCCCATCATTTATTCAGATAATAGTATGATAAATTTCAGCTAAACACAAAATTTTCATGGTTAAACAACATAGGTTCATATGAGTTTTTATTTCACCATATCGCGAACAGTGAATAACTTGATATACTTAAAAAAATAATTTTACAGATTTATTTTCAATATGTCCATAGTCACCAAGCATTAACTTTGAAGATAACTCGTGGAAAGTATGGTTAAGCCAACAGATTTCTTGTGGTAATACATATGCTTTACTTGTTTCAAATAATTATTTTCAGAATAAAATATGTATTAGTCGTCCATTAACTTATACACAAGGAGTCCATACTAATAGTGCCGAAAAAATAATGTTTCGAATTTTTACCCCCACCCCCTTAAAGTATAAAAAGAACATTGTTGTATCTTCCAGAAAAAATTACCTATACGCATTATATATTTATTTTCAAGCATGATTTCAATCTTGGTGTGAATTCAGTGCAAATAATTATCTATATTGAATCTCGAAAAAAGATTCATACTGAAAAGACAGCCCCTGTCTGAATCATCTATCATCCCTGACTGTTGGCACTTGACTTGTTTGACAACAATTTGAAGGCTTATTCTTTTGTATGGAAAAGTTTGCTTGGACACAAACATCACTTAAATCAATTCGAAAAAATTTAATAATTTTCGGCTTATTGGCATATGACTTATACATATCTGTTTCTGTATTTCATGGATAAGTTGCTAGTTATTCTTACTCATTTTCTATAAATTGTCATTTGAAAAATATTTAAGCATTTTTTTGGTCGATGGCGCTATTCGTCTGGACCCGAATTACGTATGTATATATACTCTAAAGAAAAAATGTTCTTAATTGGGTGTTTCTGAGTGAAAAGGCAAAATTTAGCTGTTCAGTGTTCCATTTATTGTCTTAAAATGCTTTCGCAGCCTGAACCTACACAATTTCTGGTTGTGAAGTGTATTTCAGCGGAAAATTGTAATAATTTAGTGCAGAAATCGTGAAAAATGCAGAATAATCATGGAATTTCGGATGTGCATACTAAACCCTAGATAAATTTCATAAAAATGACATGCGCGTATATTTATTAGTTGACAGAACATTTTGAATGATAATTAGGAACCCAAGATACATAAAGAAAGAGTCTTCGTAGAGTCCCTTCAAAATTATCAAAAAATCTTAAATTACGATCATTGTCGTGATTGATGAGTAAAGAATAAATACAGCTCATTATATTTATGTCATATCCCATGTTGACTGAATTTGGACATTGGAAATGCGCATCAAGCTGGAACTAAAAGCAAAATGGAGGTTGACCAGTTCACAACCCAAATCCGTGTAGATTAGATTTTCTAGATTCCCAAATTCGTGTAGGTCATGATCTTTATTTCCGCGTTATCTCCTAGTTTTGACTATGCTGTTTGTTTTGCAGTTGTTCGTAAGAAGCATGTGATATTCCTGCGAAAGCTTAGCAATTTAAGACAATAAATGGTGCACTGTACAGCTGAATTTTGTCTTTCAACTCTCAAATACCCAATTAAAAACATCATTTCATTTGTTTATATTTATATACATAGAGATTCACAATAAACTGGAAAAATTTGTTTATTCTAATCTCATCTATACCACTGTATATGTTTGTCTAGTTATAGTGGAACATCCCATATATAATATCTATAATGCGTATATATTATATCAAAAAATAATTCGGATCCTAGTATTCATTAGGAAATTTGCAAAACTGAAGAACATGAATTTTTTCAAATAAAATGGAAGTATATACAGGCTCTGGCAATATAAACGAACTTATTCGAAAAAATCAATTCCACTCTAGGAAAGAATCGATCTCGACTGTGTCTTCACATTCACAATGGTCTGGAAGGCATTATTTCGTAGACACTCTAGAGTTTGGGCCATCTTTCCGCCAATATAATTTCATAATTTCGATGCCATTCTGAAGTAGCCTTCTATAGAACCCTTCTTACGCTACATTAAATTGTGTTTCGTGTATCTCGCAATCGAAAAAACCCAAGTCAAATGAATGGGGATCCTAACACGTCAAAAAAATGTTGAAGAATAAAAAAAGGTAGACTCGTAAATCGGACGGCACCTGAAGCACTGTGGATATTTCAAAAAGTTCGTATTTTGTTATAGACCCTATACTTATTAACAGTATCCACGCTTTCGATGAAATGATACCAATAACCTTTAGACTTGGTTCAGTCAGTTCATGAATTGCCAATATAAAGTAGATGCGTCTGCTTTGAAGCGCATAAAGAAATGTGAGTGTCGTATGTACCCTGATATTTGTGATGTATAAAAATTTAGATTTTCCACGTTTTAGCTGGAGGAAGTTGAAAAAACTGGGGAAAATAATTTCATAAGAAGCATTTGCCTAAATTGCGCCTAAATGTTTTTAGTTAGTAAAAATTTCATTAAGTTGATGCACAAAAGAATCCATAGAAGTTTGATGTTCATGCATATGTTATTCTTGTTTTTTAAGCTACTTTATCAAGTGTATTCAGTTCACTTCGAATGTGCAATTTCCACCTAATTGTTTTATTTCCTGGAAGATACATTTTTCATTAGGATGTAGAAATGAAACATAAAATTCTTAATTGAATTAATGTACACCACAATTGTAAAAAATATTTCAAGTTATATAGCATATCCGTTCACTCGTTTCACTCCGTCCTATGCGTTTACAATGTTTACATGGGACGGAGTGAATGGAGAAAACGGATTTACATTTGCCGAACGCGGTAGTAGTAAACATATATGTCACATTATTGGAATTCATTACAGGTTCATGGAAATGTTTGTACAAATGTTCTGATGTCTCTGAGTTTCTTAATAGAATAAGGTTCTTATGATTGGGTCCCTTGATAAAGACTCCAATGATTTTGTATTTTCTAGTTTTTGTGTAATTTTTATAGGGATTTGGAACTGAGTAATTTTTAACTTTTTCCAATTAAGAGTTTCATGAGGATTCCCCTTGTTCAACAGGATTACTCTGATAGCAATCCCAATTTCTTAATTTGGAACAGGGAAACCTTCTTGACAGTTCGAAATATATTGTTATCTCATAATTATGTCAAATCAATGTGTGTATTACTAATATTGAACTAAAGAACTGTCAAATTTTGATTTGATCAATGTACAAAACCTCTAGTTTATTCAATAACTCTACTCCAACTGTATAATAATCACATTATCATCATCATATTTATGTTAGCTATTGAAATAGAAGTTGAATTCATTTTTGGATATTTTATTGGAGCAATCATATTGAATAACTTTGGTTTTGGCCATATATATATATATATATATATATAATGGAATACTACTGTATATTTTAATTTCTCATTTAGTTCTAAGCATCTATATGTTATTATGAAGGTAAAGTTATTTTGGCAAAAGTCTTAATAATTTCATTTTCGGACAGCTTTGAAGTTTTGTAAAAATGCTGTTTTATGAGTTGAAATGAATTAAACCCAGAACTCTCGAAATATTTTTTGCATGCAACATAACCTCCCCACAGTTCAAATAGGTGCGATTCGATCAAGGCTCGTTTCTCTTCACCTTCGCCAGTCGCCAACAACTGCGACCAAGTAGCCGCGGTAAGTACCGGGTTTTTCACCATAATTGGACCCCCCCTTAAACTTTGTTACTGAAAGAGGTTAGAAAATGTTTTTCACAAAAGTTTCAAGAAATCGACGAATGTTTTTGAAAATGATTCCACAAAATGAAATATATACAGGGTGGACAACATATTGATTGCACCTTTTTTTTTCAAAATGAACATCCTGTGTACTTTTCTATATTTGGCAAGCTCTTTTTCCCCTTATTTCGAATATATAACATATGTTTGGTCTATCTCTCTTATTCTGAGTACCACAGAGTTTCAAAATTTGAGAACCGATTTCTTGAGTTGATATTATTTATTCCATAATCCATACTACCATACTTTATTTTTTTTTCTCATTGAAAAAATATTGTTTTTAAGTGAATTGTTTGAATATTAGTAATTTCGAAATGATTTTCTCTTCTGTAGTTCCATTTCAAAACTCTGAAACTAAATGACACTGGCCCACATACGCATACATATATATTCGATATCAATTACGATGGATTATTCGATTGACATGAATTTTATTTATCCGAAAGATAATCTTGTGGCATTACATTTTTAATATGATTTCTGGCATATGACCGCCACGGCTGGCTAGGATGTAGTCCAATCTGGACGTCCAATTTTCGATTACATTTTCCAACATTTGTGGCCGTATATCGGCAATAACACAGCGAATGTTGTCTTCCAAATAGTCAAGCGTTTGTAGCTTATCCGTATAGACCAATGACTTTCATAGCCCCACAGAAAGTAGTCTAGCGGTTATAAATCACAAGATCTTGAGAATTTGAAATTTTCTAAGGAATCTATTTCTGCAATAAAAAAATGGTGTTCTAATTTGAAAAACGGAAGTTGACGTCATTTCCGGAAAAACCGGAGGTGCTCATGCCTTGAAAATATTTCAGATTTCATCAGCATCGTGAAATACTTATAAGTGCTGAATTTTATGAAAATACGTTCAGTAGTTTCCCGTATAAATATGGGTGAGGTTCCTCGTGAAAGACCCTGTATAACACTCTCTGATAGCATTCTTTTTGCATTTGGTTCAATATTATTCTTTAAAATAATAAGGGCCTCTTTTTTCAGTTACAGGTAACCGAAATACCTTTATTATTTGATCCTGGTGCACAACTGACAGGTCGTCTTCATCAGGGAATACATAATAATTTGATTTTGATGAGTTTACTTCTCTTTCTCATCAAGTTATGATTGTACTTTCCCTACTAACAATTTCCGTGGGGTAAGTGTAATCATACTTTCACTACCTGAAATACAAAGTGGAACTGAATAGTCCCATTACATATATTAACAATACATCATACATAACCGGCCAAAATAGCAAAACAGATATTTACCCTGAAAAATTGTCAATTTACACACAAGCTAAAAAATTACGTCCCACTTGACTTCGGACCGATACGTACACCGCGAAGATCGTTTCGGACCTGAACTTTACAGATGCTGCACAGGGTTGTCAACAGCTGTTAACATTAGGTAGAATATACCATTTCTTGTGCCCATAGTCAATAAAGGTTGCGTATTTTCTCATAATTTATGAATGATGGTTCCTGATTGCACTTACCCCACTTTACCTTAACAGAGTTAGAGGGGGGGTCGATTAATAGTGAAAAATCCGATACACGCTGCGATCAATTCCTTCTTTCTTACCCGTTTTCTTATCTATCATTTCTTAATTGTTCGTTATAGATTTATATAGTTTATAGTGAAAAAGGGTTAGAGTCCATTGCGACCTTAAGGTCTATTGTGTCCCCTAACAGCTCACACCTCGAAAAAATCAATACTTTCAATGTAAATGAGTTGTCAAGATCTGAATAAGCAATGTTCGAAATTAGACAGAAGGATTGGGTCAATTAAATGAAGAACCAACTGGCAGACAGTGCAACAATTTCGAAAGGACGTACAGAAAAATGTACTTTCATCAATGAATGGTCGTAGCATCCCTCAAGATGCGCAGCTACCGAACGAACAAAGAAGTCTTTTTCGCGACTGTACGGTGGGTAGGAGAACAGGTAGGTTCAAAAATTATTGGACATGTCGCGGCTACTTGGTCGTTGACTATCATAGTTATGTATTGCCTCCCCTACTCTCACGAATCGGGCATTATTATTAGCAGAGGAGTCTTATAGTCTTTGCTGTCAAGGTGATCTTCCTCAATTTAGCCAGACCTTTCTTGCTTTCTGGGAAATTGTTAACCACCAACCCTAGTATAACTTGATGCAATGGGCACAAGTCCTACGTTCGGCCGACGATGGTCGCAGCACTGGAAGATATCCTAACGTGAGCACCAATTTGCTTTGTGATCTTTGGGAAAATGAGGAACTCTCCGTGCCTCTTCCTTAAGGCGGACTCCCACCACTCGTATATTTGGCAAGTACGCAATTATTTGCGTACTTGGCAAGTAGATGAAGTTTCGAATTTGAATGACAAGATTGACAAGTTTTGGCCGAGTGAACCACTCCCACTACATGCCAAATATAGGCAAGTGACAAATATTTGCCAAATACACGAGTAGTGGGAGTCCGGCTTTATACCTCAGGTGAAAATGCGAAAATGGTATTGGACCAAGATAAGCTCCTAGAAGCATCTGTCATTGCCACTCCTTACCCTTGATTATGCGTTCGACATGAACAGATTCTAGCTAGAGATGTCGTTATTTGACACTTTTGACAGATTGGGTTATCAGAAATTTACATTTATTCAAAGAAGAAAATACTTATTCCATTTCCCCCAACATTTGTTCAGATCGATCGTTGATCAGATCGAGTAAAACATGTAGTTCAGAACAGATTGTTGCATTTCGCTTTCTCTCTCCATCACAAGATAAGTCTTGTATATGCTGGTATAGTTATCTCCTCATCCTCCCCTCAAGATATTTATTTATATTAAATTATTCCCTTGAAGCCTCCCTCTTTTAGTTCATCGTTGGTCTTTCATCCTCCCTCAACATTCTGCAAGTTACGACGACAGCACTCAGGTGACTCAGGTGTTACTGCAAGAAATTGACAAATACAAAATTTCAATGAAAAAGTTATTGATGAGTTAACATCCAAGATATCCTGAACAATTGAACTAAATTTATAAAAATAAGCATTATAGTTTCTCCACCTTATTCTCCTGCTAAGCAAAAATGGCTACTGACCCAAGATGAATCGTTAATTCGAATAATTGAAGATTCATTATCGTATATAGTGAGGATGCACCCATACAAGGGCGGTCATAAGGGGGGGCCATGGCACCCCCCCCTCAAAGGTGGCAATCCACTTAGAATAAATTCTGGAATACTATACCTTTTCAACTTCAAATTGGGAACTATCAAAATCAAATTGGGAACTAACATATTCAAATCGGGAATAATCAAAATCAGATTGGAAATAATCAATTTCATATTGGAATGACATCCATGTGAATCAGATCTTTGAATTACTCGATATGTAATTAACTCTCAAATTTGACCAAAGTAAGTAACGAACGATAAGTCTACAATTTCTTTTTCATAATCATGCCTTATACAAAGAAGAAAGCTGCAGATTCAATGGAAAAGCAGGTAATTTCGGTATGCAATGGAAACATAACACAGACAGAATTTCGTCTTCAAAGAACGGAAAATTTGATAAGAAGAAATATATCAACCATGAAGCATTACAGTTAGTACCTGTACAAGATATGTGGCTCATATCCAGAGGTTCATACCTGATGTTTTGACCTTTTTTGATATGAGAGTTTGAGCACAAATATGAAATTTGTGTATCTCTTACACTTTTTGAATGTTTGATAAGTTCAAATATATATTAATAGTTTTTTCTTCTTGTTTCATCAATATAAAGATCTTCTGATCATGTCTGATCCTGATATCCATAGCCACGAATGCCGTTTCAATTTGAAATTGATTATACCCAATTTGAATGTGTTTATTCCCAATTTGAATATGTTAATTCCCAATTTGATTTTGATAGATCCCAATTTGAAGCTGAAAAGGTATAGATACTATTGTGACACATTAAATGGCCTAAATCGATATATTTTTAAATATTAGTTTCTGTTAATAATTTCATTCGAATGATTTTTATTATAAGCTGACCAGAATTATGGCACGGTTATGTGAGAGTACAAACTATGGAGTTTATTATTTGTATGTTTATTTTCATTCATAATGTATATAATACAGATAAATATAAAATGACGAAGGAAATATGTAGCCAGTTAATTTCAATGAAATAATCATATTTTTTCGCGGTCTAGTCTTGCTTCTGCTTGCCATTTAGTTCGACTTTCTTCTTCAATTTTGGTATTCCGCTATTCCGGGAGTCTATATTTTTTCTTTATCGTGAATTTATACCTTTATACAATAATGTTACTGCTTTTGTTTGTGGTCGAATATATATTCTTTTGAAAGAGAGAATTACATACTGTTTTCCAAAATAAAACAATACATGGCATATGGCACGTGTGAAGAATAACTTACCTTTTTGCCAACTAACGAACTGATAGCTTGTTTCTCCAATATACCTACAGGGTTGGGAGAAAGTTTGGAACTAAGTGAATTTCTTTTGAACGGAAAGGACAATATTCATGAAATTTTGCAGGTAGGTGCAATTGCGCAAAATTCATCTGATGTACAATTTTTTGTTGATAATATACTTCCGGTTAAACCGGAAATACCCTCAACTTTTTTAATTCAGATGGGACCTCCTGTATATCTTTGCAGATGTGGAAAGAACTTGGGATTTCGAATTTGTACATATACAGGGTTTAGAGTAAAAATCTGTATACACGAGGAATTACCACAAAATTTTTGGTTTCAACAAGATGGAACACCTCCTCACTATGATAGGCAGGTAAGGGATTTTCTGGATGTGAATTCCCCAAATCTATGGATCGGCTGTACAGGATTTATAGTGTCCTGCTCGTTCTCCGGATCTTAGCCCGTAAGTTTTTTTCATGTGTTTACGTAAGACGACCAACATGCTTACAGGAATTGCGACAAAAATTTTTAAGTTGATACTAACACAATTGTTTCAATAATAAAGCAATGGTTGCGCATTTATCATATCATAAGGTCTCCATTACATGTTGAAACAGCTGGTTAATATTTTTGAGAACAGTTGTTAGTTTCAAAAAATTATACTCAGAAGGTATATCTTTGAGGACTAAGTGATGAACTTTTTCTAATATGAATTCCAGGGGAATTTATCAATACCAAGTAAATCTTCAAATGAAATTATATATTCATATATCAAAAACACATTCAAACAGAATCAAATACTTCACAAATATGTTAACATCATGAATGTTTAAAATTCTCGTTAAAAATAAACACTATATTGGGCAATTTTCCAATAATACTTTCAATAGTATCCAATCAACTATATATCCTGTTCATATGAACTATCAATAAAAAAGATATGAATAATACTTGTCACATGAGAAGTATCTGATGGGGAAACAAAAATTATACAAATTGATTTTGCATTTGAATTCCCTAGGCAATAATATTTCTGAAAATATTGTTATATTTCATCAGCTTCCATTTTTCTTCAATTCATTACTTGTTCAATTAGGATTATTAGATTTAGATGAGCGCAACCTCTCCAGACCTGACCTTTCATCTTCTTCATCACTAGTATATGAAGACATTCCAGATAAAGCACCTCTAGTAGAAGTAACCTGAATTAATTCCGCATCAGGTGCATTTCTATTTTCATAAAGTAATATATTAAGAGTCTCTTCTAAGATACGAGCTTCAGGACATTCAACTTTCGTATGCTTTTTATCTGTAGCATAAACAATCGATGTACAACATACTTCGGAAACTTTCTTACCATGTCCATAAAACGCCCAACAACAAATTTCGCTCTTACTAATAACATCTTTTAAGAACAGAACTCTTTCACTGTACCATAACGATAACTTATCAAAGAGTTCTATATTTTTCAAAAGATTGTCATCAGATGTGGTGGTGTAAGAATATTTATTATTATGTCTGTTGATCAATAATTTGATTGCAGGTTTTGTTGTAGAACTTATGAGCATTTCTTCCTCCTTGTGAGAAGTTATTAAAGGTACCTTACAGATTGGCTCATGTTCTACTTTTTCTTTTTTTGTTAATGCTTGTGTGCAACAATCCACTAACTCGGAAATACAATAATATTTTGCTTCTGAAAGCAATTCCGCAATTTCTTTGGTGGATTCTGGTAACGTAGCATTTCCATCCCTTAAATAGTTTAGTATTGATCCAAAATGCTTTCCAGCTCTGTCAACTAAAATCCAACCTGTAAATGTTGCTCCAATTAAGTGGAAACATTATTGAATCCCGCACACATGCGATTTATTTACCATCTGAATCAGTCAAGACTTCCATCCTCCCACTGAACATAGCTCTCAACATAGTATCATGTTTAGTTAACGTTCCTATAGTGGTGTAATATAAGGATCCACCAACATTTAATTTAACATATTCTGAAGGATTGCCTTTGATGACTGTTTTCCCAGACATTCTCTCTTTCGAAACTTTAAAAATAATACAGTTGAGCTTGAGATTTTGACAGTGTGACAAACTTACTTATATTGGTATTCATATATAAAGACTGAAATGGAATATCTTCAACTCCTCACTCAGCTTATTGATATGATAATAATATCACATCTGCAAATGTTACAAATACAAAAAAAAATCCAGTCAGCAATATATTAATCACAGAACATCTAATAAATATTAATGTTCTGTGTTCAGATCACAGATCAGCTGTTCAGCAGCACAGAACATCCATGAAAACATCAGCAGTTGTTCTTCTCTTCTTCTTTTATTGTGCTTAGCAAGACATTTATTCTATGGTCAACAGTAACTTCCCTGAACAACAAGTGGAGAGTGGACGGGCATGTACACAGAACATATATATAATTTATTAGATGTTCTGTGATATATATTATGTATGTACGCGACATAAGTCGATTTCAAGCGGATAACTGGTCCTAAGTGGTAAATACCGTTGATAACCAACTTCATTCAAGCGCTTTTGTTCTTTGTTGGTTATAATCATGTGACGTCATGAATCCCTTCAACGTCATCGTTTGGACCGCAGATAACCGTACTTGGGAGCACAGAACATATATATTAGAGAAGTGCAAACGCGGTTCAAAACGATGGAAACACGAATGACAGTTGAATGGCTGGCGGCCGCCATTTTCCTGGTGTGTGGGAATGAAAAATGTGGCGGGAATATTTGAAATTAGTGAAGAGAATTATTTTCTTTGATTTCAGACTCGAACACATAAATAATGAGGACGTTGAAAAATAATTAAACGTCCTCATTATTAATATTTAACCTTAATGTGAACGAGAACCTTACACTTGGAAATAGGTTGATTTCTTTTCAAAGACCAATTTCAACTGGAAGATTTATTGATTTCATGATCTTCATATATCTGTTTTCAAGGTACAACTCATAGTTCGAAAACTTAAAAATTATCCATCATCTGTCAAATATTAATAACTTGATAAATGAGGTCAGAGGCATTGGCACTGGAAGTTTGGAAGATAGGAATATCGTCAAATCACTGACGACATGTTTTGTTCAGGTACCAGTTCACTTGTTCACTGGATCAAATAATGCTTTCCAGAACGAATGCCTTGCATGACAACAGTTTTAGTGACAACAGTGAAACTTGACTGAAATTATGATTGAAATGAATGTCTATAGTGCTCAGTAAAATTTCAAAGTTTACATTCGTCACAAATTGTTATGTGCAAAATAAAATATTTATACATATTTACATAAAATACATATGTTTTTACAGAAAAATGATATCAAATCAATTCATATGCTAAAAAACGAATAAAAATAAATTTTCCCCTGTATAATATAACAATATTCAGATTCGGAAGACCTTAAATAAGTACATCCAAACAAAATCAACAATGGGCATATTTCTAGAAATAAATTACAGGATCACAGGTTTGAAAATCGCCAATATGGCGATTCAAGTTCATCTTCCAAGCCACCTTGCGGCAGGAACAGCATTAACGGGAGTGGGTAGGTTTGTTGGTTAGCACGTGGAATGCTGCGATTTCTACATTAATTACCGGTTAATTTATCTATTTTAGTGAAGTGAGTAGAAGAGTTGTGTTCCAGATTTTGTTTATATAGTTTTAAACATTGTGATAAGTGATTACTGACCTGAAATGTCGAAATCACACGTGTTTTGTTGCGTTTACGGATGCAATATTGCAATAGTACAGACTACAGAGATCCAGTCTCATTTCATTATTTCCCAAGGCAAACAGTTGTAAATTAGAAATAACTGTTATTTTATAGGTAGGTATCTTATTTTGCTCATTACAAGAACGTGTTTTAAAGTTGTGTCATGGTTACTATCACCACAAACAATGGGAAATCACAACGTCAATTTTTAATTATTGATCTGTCAATTGCATTTCTTATAGTATTTGAATTATTTCAAATTCTACCTATAAAAAAAACTTTGTAAAGTATTCGTGGATAACTGGTCTTTAAAACACTTTCTCTATTTCCGTCTCTAAAGACCTTAATATCTACTTATACATTAATATACTATTATGTTAAGTAGCACAATAGACCTTAATGTCGTAGTGGACTGTAACCCTTTTTTACCATAACTTTATAGGTATCATAACATAAATTTATATTGCCAAGTGTAATGATTAGTTTTCAATATCCATGAATAAATTCATTGTATTAACTATGTCCTATTGTTTTCTTCAATCCAATGTTATCGAGTTATCAGGATATGTTAATAAAAGTTTTTATAGAATAGAACATAAATTTTATTCATAAATATTTGGTGAAATATTAATATTACATACCTATATTTCCTTGATAAATAGTAAAACCTTATGCAATACAAAATACCTAAGTACACCTTCGTTCAGCTTTCTGAATTCTTTTATAATTTCAATGCTTCTCATTCCTTCAGACCCAAATAGCCTTTCTACTATTTGGAGTTGCTTCCAAATATCGGAAATATTCGCTTATGCTAAGAAACACACTCTTTTCACTTTCCAATTCATTTTTCCCCTCAAATAACCTTATGTCAGAACTAATGTTTACAAATCTTACCCACTCCCGTATACACGTGGTGTAGAGGGCGCCACCTACCCTTGAATCGCGAAATTCGCGATTCAAGGGTAGGTGGCGCCTAAATCAAATCTTCCTCTGGCTTATGAAAGTAGTGCTTGGGAGCTGGATGTTCTGTGCTGGACATAGAATACTGGCTGGACACCGTGGGAGCTGGGTTGAGATTGTGGTTATAAGAAGTGAGGTTAAATCTTTGAATAAAGAATCAAATTATTTTATATTCTATGGGTTAAATAGTCTTAACAGGTCATAGAATATAAAATATCAAATTTTGGCGATTTTTTCATGCATGAGAAATATGTTTTATTTTTTCAACCGGAAACGGTGCCTCGTACAGCAAAAAGTCAAGAAACCAAATTTGCTCCAAATTAAATAAGGATTTAAAAAGTAATTTTCTTTGTCGGAAAAACCAGTGGCGTATCATTTTTTATCTGAAAATATTCAGTCTCGCGATAGTACGGACGCCACTGGTACAATAGACAAGAAATGATATTATGCAAAGAGTGCTCCTTGACGCTCAAAACCTATGTCTCAAATTTCATGAAAATATTTCAAGCAGTGTGAAAGTTATTAATGAAAAACATTTTTTTTCAATAATTTTAACACCCCGTATCTCGGAGAGGAAACATTTCTCGACATATGTTTATATGACGAACTAGGGCTTATTTTTGATGTAGAATACGTGGTTAAAATTTCTTGGTTACGATCTGGACCACCCTGTATACAAATTCCCAGCAAAGACCATAAAAAGACTTCAGAGACTCTTTATTTTCAGTAGGTTCTCGAGTTTATGTCAGATAAATAACTGATGCAAGATAGCATGATGAAAAACAAGAATCGTGGTAAGATCGGCTGCATCGCATGAAATAAACACAGACATGTGATGATATAAATATCAACAACTGCCATATAATCGTTCAGGAAAACTAACCAAAGTTCCGGTCTTGTCGAAGAGGAATAATAGATACTGACCATTGTTACGTTCTCGTTATGACCTTCAGCAGAGCAACATAACTCATTTCTGCCAACAACAGGATGGAACATTGGCTATGGCTATAATAGAAATGCATATAGGTTTTCCATACATCTATGCTATAATTAATATTTTCTGAATATCATGATTTAAAAAAAAAGACCAAAAAAGATATTATATTTCCTTTCCTGCTAAAAATTACCACTAAAAAATGCATATTTTTGCATTTTGTCCAAAAGGTTATTATCATTGAAATCAGTGTTAGATGTTAAATGCTATCTGTTCAGTAGTGTCACTAGTGTCGTATTCTTTGTCGAAAGTGGATGGAATTTGGGTTTAAAATCTCATTGTAGGCTTTTAAGTAATGTTGTATCCGAACTGATTAAAGGTTCAGAAGAATGCAGGCCAGAGGAAAAATTTATTCGAATATTTTCATGGTTTGTTTGATTCAGAAATGTTGTTGATGATTGATTCATTGAAAGAATAAGCTAACTTGCCATTTGCCAATGATGAAATTTCCAATGTCTAGACGAAATGAGAAGAACCTGAAGAAGCTTGGAACAATTTGGTTTCTGTTGTACTCTGGATGGTTTCAATATTTGGCATTAGGATTGAATAAGTATTCATGTCATTTGATAAATCATAAATATCTCTGCATCACTTCGAAAGGAATTTCGCTCGTATGTATATGTGAATTTATTGATTAAAAAATATGTATTTAAAAGAGTTCACCGTCATTTTTTCGCACACGAGTCTATCAAGAAATAAATTCTAGTCTTTACCCAAATTCGATTGCAGTGTTGCCCAGATGACGCTACTTCATGGCTTATTATAAAGATGGCTTGAAATAGATAGAGATCTGTGAAAAAATATTCTATGTCTCCCCGGTCGTGGAGTCCCATTTGTACCGGTAATTTCAATATTTGTAATTTGTACCTGTTTGTACATACATTTCAACTTTCAACATTTGTCAATATCATAAAGAAGTAATATAAATCGTTTGGTAAATTTTAAAAACATGGGGTCCTATGCTTCGGAACCCAAGGTTGATAAGGAATCTTTGGATGAATATAATGATAGAATGAATTGTGGAGCAAGTTCCATGCAAGGTTGGCGCGTAAGCCAAGAGGTAACAAAACCTTATGCATATTCAAAAATGTGTTCTAGGTACACATGAGAATATTAATTTGATTATGAATTTTTTTAGGATGCTCATAATTGCCTGTTGGATTTTGATACGAATACATCATTTTTTGCCGTTTATGATGGGCATGGGGGCCACGAAGTGGCCCAGTATTGTTCTCAAAAACTTCCGGATCATATCAAGAATACTGAAGCATATAAAGAAGGAAACTTTGAAAAGGCACTTATTGATGGTTTTCTGAGTTTTGACCAAACATTAACAACCCCAGATATTATTAAAGAACTTAAAGCAATTGCTGAAGTAGAAGAGGACATGGAAGATGAAGATGATGAGGACAATGTTGCTCATCTCTACGAAGAAGCTACTATGCCAATAGAACAAGTTATTGAGAAATACACTTCTAATGCAGTGAATCCAGCTGTTAAGTCTTTAAAAAAGGGAGATAAACCTCCAAAAAGTCCTTGTTTGAAAGCTAAAAAGCTTAACGAATGTGGTGAAGGCACCTCATCTATCAAATCAGATCATAAGGAAGCTGGTTCTACAAATTCTACCAATGATATTGAAACTTCTCTCCCTCCAAGGAGTTCAGGTATGACTAATATTTTTATAATTCATGAAAGGTAATTGATGAAATGGATGTGCTTGCAGTTAAACTCAAGCCATTTATTCAGTTTAATCTTTTGTCACAAATATTTCATCATATTGAAATGATGTCCTTACAGAATAGTTTGAAATTTTCACCCTTTTTGCTTGCTTGTTCCTAGGAGTGAGAACTTTATCATTTTACCTGATTGATCGTAATTTTCTAATATCGTTGTAGAAATGAATTTAAGGCTTGTATTATGTAAAGGAACCTTCAACAGGGGGTTATTCAACTGAGAGTTTGAAGTCAACCCTTGATTGAAAAAGTTTGTTGTTATGAATGTAATTTGTGATATGAGCTGAACAACACTTGGTTTTGTTGACTGATGAGATTTTTATTACAAAAAGTATTTCATCCTTTTCTAACAGAATTGTTCCTAATGCTGTTTTTCGGCAACCGTCCCGGATGTACCCACTTCCCGGACGCTTTTTCTATGAGAAAGTAGCATTTCTCGGCCTAGTCCGGAAAGGACGTACTTTCCGGACTAGGCCGGAAAAAATCACGTCGTTGTTGTCATTGTCATGATCTTCACAATAGCAACGAAATAACGGATGACAGTTCTGTTCTGATTAATTCAAAAAAGAATCAAAATGTATAATGAAGAAATGTGTCGTCTCATTGATTCGTTATTCTACACGTTTGCCGAAAAAATATTGTACGCTACACGCCCGAAAATAGTTTTTTTGGACTCACAGACTTCCAGGACGAGCCGGAGGCGAAGCGAGAATCTTGTCTACTCGTCCAAAAAAACCCTATTTTCCGGACTTGTTACGTAAATTACTATTATTCATGAACATCACCAAAAATTGTCAAATGATCATAGACATATAATAATTATTGAACGAGCCACTTGGAAAATTGCTAGGTCCCACCCAGCATACAGACTGATGTATCGTCATCCTTGTCATATGACTTACAACCATGTTGCCGCTTTTACCAATAAATTCAACCCAAATTTCCAAGATTCGTTTAAATGTTATGAAAATTGTATGAGAGAACCAGTCAAACATAAATTTTCAGTTCGAAAATTTATTCAATAAATTCGCAAAAGTTAGTAATTTCATCAAAATTACTCGAAATCAACAAAGTAAAGAAAAAATTAGTAAACGAACAATTCGGTAAATTTAACGATAATTCTGTTGTAGCGGCAACACTGATGCCTCCCAGATTGCTTCCTGCCTGCCAGTTTGGTAGGCAAACTATATCCCTCTCTGTTTAGTCAGAGCCTCCAGATTGCCCCTCTCTCTCTCTGTATCCGGGCACCTAAGCTTTGAATGCAGAAAGATCAGATAGCAGGGCACTGCAGATGATTGAAGTATACAACATCATAGATGCATATACCTGGTGTTGTTAGATTTTGTTTGAGACTTTCTTGTCCATCAAAAATCTATGGTGGGGTTCTACTTTTCATTTCTCCCGAAAGAGGTTGTGCTATTTTCCATTGCTGCAATAGCGCCTCGGCCACGAAATATTGCGGATAATTCAAAAACTAGGACCCCATCTATAATCTAGAGTGCTGTTTGGATCTACAATTTTTGGTCACGATTTTTAGTCAGGAGTCGTACACCAGGGTTTCTATCCATACTATACAACCAATGTGATGACAATATGATAGAGTTGACGTCATTAAAAGGGAAAATAGGAAATTTACTAATCAGTCCCATTAATATAAGATTAGAACCCATAGAAATTGTGATGAATTATTTTTTTTCTGAATAATTTTAACATCTGAAACAAGTTTTTAAATGCTTATTCCTGTAGTAGTGATGCCATTGATGAGGTGCAATAAATTATTTTTCTATTAAATTCTTCATGGTGTGGTGTACTTCCATGGAGAAGGCTTGCGACCATAACATCCTTAACAGATGCCAGAGTAGAGTTTGTTTTAGTATAACAGGCGCTCTAAGATCCACTCTCACAGCATCAATGAAATATCTCTTGGGTATTCCCCCCATACACCACTCTATCACTGAGGTGACTATGAAAACATCAATCAGAAACAGGGACAATGGAGTGATCATGGAGGGTTCAGAGGGCATGTCAGGGCTCTCAAAATTGTGAAGGACATCAACCCATCCCTCCTATATAGAGGGTCCGTGCACCTGATTCTGGTTTGACAAGCTCAACAAGGTAGTTGACAGAGATCAGTGGTGTAAACCAGACAGGCTTCTCAAGGTCCTACTGGAACCATCGATTCCTATCTGCCGTACATACATTAAAAACCTCTTCAGGAGATGGCATGATGAAAAATTTTCCTTCAAATGGAACACACGAACTGATCTCAGGCAATCGAGACTCATTATTAACCAAACTTATATGGAATCACCCAGTATTAAGATGAAATATTATTTTGATATCTTTTTCGTTAGAAGCAAATAAAAAGTGCACGTGTTTACTCACAAAAACAGTTAGGCTCATAAGCACTTGATAAGATTTGGCTTTGCAGTGTCGATTTTACCATTTCGTTCGAACGTCGCAGTGAATTTATATTTTGTTTTTTTGCGAAGTTTTAAGAAAAATGCCTTATGTGGGGTTATCGGAAGTCCAGAGAGGAAGAATTATTACTATGGCAGAACAAGGTATGTCACAAAGACAGATTGCAAGAACGGTGGGGGGTTACACAAGGGGTTGTTTCAAAAACCTATGCAAGGTTTCTGGAGTTAGGAACCCTAAAGAATAGGCCGAGAAGAAGTCGTGGAAGAGTAACTACAGAAAGACAGGATCGCTTTTTAGCCCAAACAGCAAGAAGAAATCCCGCAGTATCTCATTCAGAGCTTCGAAGGCAATTTTTGCAAGCTACAGGTGTTAGTGTTTCTGTCGAAACTATCAGTAAAAGACTTCGCGCTCGGGAATTATTCAAGAGAATGGCGTTCAGAGTTCCAGAACTATCAAGGCAAAATAAAGTTGACCGTTTTAATTGGTGTTTAGAGCATGAAAATTGGACTATTGAAGATTGGAAAAATGTCTTATTTTCGGATGAGACCAGAATTGGCCTACGATCAGACGACCGGCGTGTTCGCATTTTAAGAGGTAGAGGGAGGCAAGCTAGGCTCCAAGCTGCAAGACCGATCCCTAAATACAAAGGAGGTACTGTAATGTTTTGGGGCGGAATTATGTTTGGTGAGAAAACTCCTTTAATTCCCATTAGACAATCTCTGACAGGGCCTAGGTATGTTGATCTAGTGCTACAACCTGTAGTGAGGCTCTGGCGAGGTGCTTTTGGAGATTATTTCCTATTTATGCAGGATAATGCACCTCCACATACCAGCAGAGTTGCAAAAAATTTTTTCGAAACAGAAGGTGTGGCCTTCTTGTTCACCGGACCTTAATCCTATCGAGCACTTGTGGGATAGGATCAAAAGAAAAATTAGAGCTCAATCCTGGTGACGCAGAGCAACTTATACAAGCGGCTTTAGAGGAATGGGCAAATGTTACAGAAGAAGAAATTAACAACTTAATAGAAAGCATGCCTCGTCGAATTCAAGCTTGTATCAATGCCAGGGGTGGTAATACTGATTATTGATTTGTTAAAATCGTTTTATTTGTTGTTCAATTCTCAGTTACATAAAAATTATTTTTTGAGAAATTTACACTTTTAATATATATATATATATATATATATTGAACAGATAATCGTGGGATAGCAGTCAAGGTTTAATAAGAAGACTCTTTTATCCTATGCTCGAGCTTTCGAAACTATATTGTTTCTTCTTCAGGAGTGCTACAAATTTTATTACAATCAATAGGTGAAACAGCTTACGTCATACTTCTTACTTACGATAGTGAGATTCAATATAAAAAGGTGTTCATCAACTTTTACTAAAATTAATATTTCAGACCTCATGGCCCAGCTCACACATACGAGGCAGTACAAATAGGTCATTAATGACAAGATCAATGACAGTAGTCATCATAAAGCAGAATTGGTAGGTGAAAACGTAAACGTCAAACCTTGACAGCCAAGCACATGCGAACTACACCATAAGTCCTATCCTACCTACACTACGTCAACCACATACTTGCAAATCACATGAAACATGACAATCTACTCGAAATCGAACACTAAAAGAACACAATACAAGCTATTCCTCTTTTACAGGTCTTACTTTAATCTTATATTATGAAAAAGGTTTTCTTATGAAGTTAACACAGCCTAAGGACAGAATGCTAGAATATGTTACATCACTTTGAGTATTCAGGGCAAAGATCTCAAACACTGTCATCACACTAATAATCAAGATATATAAAATGTTATTATTTCTTCTTTTCAACAAGTCCACATTATGAGCCCAGACACATACCCTCAGTCAATCGAATGACTAACCATTACTATTATATAAGAAGGAATTATCGGTCATACTTCTCGTTTTCTCAAGAGAAATCAAATATGAGTACATCGTGCTCAGAGAGTCAATGTCTCTCCTTGAGTTCATGGGATTATCACATTGGGCTATTCTTGACTGCTATCCCACGATTATCTGTTCTACCGTTGTGACCCTGCCACCTGCCGTCTACTTTATGTCACCTATGTACGACCTATTTTGGAGTATGCGGGGCCAGTTTGGACACCGACGCTCGTTCGTGATGCGGAGCTTCTAGAGAGAGTGCAGCGTAGTGCGACGAGGATTCCCTATGGTATACAGAGACCCAGCTATGAACAGAGACTTGAGCTCATGGGTCTCCCAAGGTTCTCTGACAGGCGTCTTCGTGGCGATCTCATAGTCGCATATAGAGCACTTCATGGTCTCTTCAATTCCAACCTAGGATCGCTCTTTACGCTCAACACGGATGTTCGACTGCGTGGCCATGCATTCAAGTTGCGGAAGGAAAATTTTCGATCTACTCAGAGGCAGCATTTCCTTAGCAATAGAGTGTTCGATGTTTGGAATCGCTTACCTTCTGCTGTGGTTGGTGCTTGTTCGGTGAATACTTTTAAGAACATGTATGATGAGTGGTCTATGCAGTGATTTGTTTTCTCTTTGTTTTCTACTCATATGGTTATATACCTAATTTTGTTTTCGAACTAGTTTTAATTTTTGTATTTTGAACCTATGTTCACTTGAATTTTTGTTATTTTGTTATAGTATTGTGTGAGTTTATAGAATTTTCTAAACTCTTATCTAATAAATAATAATAATAATAATAATAATTCCTAACTGGTCAGTCGCGACTACCCCTACATATATATATATATATATATATATATATCGGTTTAAAACGTGCGACGACGTTGTCCGATGCCTAGAATCCATTGTTTGCGATCTTCCCATTGTCCCGCGTGTAAGTTTCGATCGCTCATTGCCTTTCGTATTCCTTCAATCCAGTTCTTTCGTGGTCTTCCTCTCCGTCTTCTTATATTTGGTATCCATTCCATGGTTTGTTTCGGCAGTCGTGTTTGACCCATTCGTTGGACATGTCCATACCAGATGAGTTGTTTTCTCTCTATATCATCCATGATTGTGCCCTCTACTCCCATCTGATTCCGTATCTCCTCGTTTCTTATTCTTTCAATTCTCGATACTCTAGCTGATCTCCGCAACGCATCCATCTCTGCAGCCTCTATCCTCTTTTTATTTCTTTCCGTCAACCTCCATGTCTCAGATCCATATGTTAGTTGGCTTTTGATCATAGAATTATAGATGTTGAACTTTCGTGCTTTAGTAATGTTTTTGCTCCATAATATTCCATTTAAACAGCCAATCACTCTTCTTGCCTCTGTTACTCTTGATCTTATCTCCCTATCATCTGTCCCGCTTGTGTCGAATTTCACTCCCAAATACTTGTACTCTTCGCAAGGTTGTATGCTTTCTGCACCCTCAATATCCAGTTCACTCATCTCATCTCCAATACAAAGGTATTTAGTTTTTTCCATGTTCATTTCTAGTCCCCAGTGTTCGTACGTTTCTCTCAGTTTACGTGTCATGTATTGCAGATCTTCCTTATCTCCTGCGATTATTACCTGGTCATCTGCAAACTGTAGGGTATAAATGTTCGTATCGTCCAAGGGTATGCCCATCCCAAAACATTTCCGTTTCCATTGCATTAAAGCATGTTTTATATAGATTTTAAATAGAGTGGGTGATATGGTGCATCCCTGCCTTAATCCCTTATTCACATGAAATGGAGTAGACAATCTGTTTCCTACTTTGATTCTCGATGATGAGCGATAGTATAAATTCTTCAATGCCCTAATTAAAGTCTGGTTTACACTTTTAATTTTCTGTTCTATTATAAAAATAATCTTTTAATAATTTATATTATTTTTGTAATAAACTTGTTTTGGGAAAACTGCTCTTCACTTTTCAGCGACTTTTTTTCAATTAAAATTCGTTTTTTAACAGGGTGATTCCATATAAGTTTGGTTGTGTGTATGTTCGACTGCTTCATAAACACTTGATTCATGAATTCGTTTAGCGTCCATAATTGACGACTTTATTGGACTCAACTGTCACAGTCTTCTCTTGATTTTGCAATTTTCTTCGTTTCACACCCCTTGTTATAGGCCGCATACAAATTTTCATAAGCACTTTTAGTGGGTAGAAGAGATTCTTTGGCACTTGCGTCTAAATTATTTACGCTTTCCTCTCTCGAACTATCAATTTTTGGGATTATTATGACTTTTTCACAGAATTAACGAAGTAAACAACTTTGTTCAGTGAGGTTGCTAAGGTCGCTGATGGTTACTAAGGTAAGATAAGCAAAAGCTTTCTTGAAATAAAGCGACGAATATATTAATACCTAGAATTACCCTAGATAGCAAACTTCTGTGGAATAAGCATGTTGATAATGCTACTGGCAGAGCTACAAGAGCTCTGATGGCGTGCAGGCGTCTATGCGGCAGGACTTGGGGCTGTAACCCAAAAATACTGCGATGGATGTACGTCATGATTGTAAGACCTATTCACATATGGGGCAGTAGCCTGGTTTGCTAAGGCAAGTCAGGCAAGTACGAGTAAAATGCTCGACAAAGTACAAAGGCTTGCCTGTGTGTGCATCACGGGAGCTATGAGAACGTGCCCAACCAGGGCACTTGAGATCATCACAGACAGAACACCTCTACATCTTGTGATTGATAGGATAGCCCATGAGGCCATCCTATCCTATTTATAGAAGGAGCAGGCAATGAGAGAGAGTCAGGTTTCAGAGAGCTGGGTCCTCTCTAAATGACTACACCTCATCTGCAAACCTTCCTAGTGATGTAATGATCAAGAAAATAAGCACTGAGAAAAACTTCAGTACATTGCTAAGCAAAAGAGAGGATTGGGAAAGGGAATACACCAACTATAATCTCAAAGAAAATACAATAAAATGGTATACAGATGGTTCCAAAACCGCTACAGGAGCTGGCGCTGGGATTTACGGGTCAAGTACCAAGTGTGCACTATCGTTAGGCTCCTGTACAAGCGTCCTTCAAACGGAAATACTTGCAATCGGAAGATGTCTAGATATAAATCTAGAAAGAAACTATCAGGAGTGCGATATAGCTATTCATACAGATAGTCAAGCTGCTATTAAAGCACTGAGCTCCTACGTCATTGACTCAAAGCTGATTTGGGAGTGCCGAAACAAACTCAATGAGGTAGGCAAGAAGAATAAGGTCTTTTTAATCTGGGTTCCCTGTCATTCGGGAATCGTAGGAAACGAAGAGGCCAATACACAGAAATAGCGCACAAAGCCACTCACTGGCCCAGAACCCTTCTGTGGTATAGGAAAATGCACCTATAAGAAGGAGTTTATGCTGAAGGAGAGAACCGAAAGAGAAAAACACTGGCGGAATCTCCCAGGGATGGATCATTCCAAAAAGTTCCTCCGGAACTTTGAAACTGCTAGATCCAAAAAATATCTGGATCTCAGTAAAAACCAACTTCACTAACTCACTGGCTTTCTCACAGGACATTGTTGCCTAAAGAAGCAGATATTGAGAATGGGTTAATCGGACACTGATGAGTGTAGATTCTGTGGGGAGGAGGAAGAAACTCCTATTTACCTGGTTACGGAATGCTATGCCGTTGCAAGCCAAAGTAAAGAGTGCTTTGGACAAGAAACTTGTAGAAGTGGGGAGTTATCCTCCTTGAAGCCATCCCAGATAATGGATTTCATCAAATCTCTGGAACTGGAGGGCGAGCTGTAGGAGGCGCGATGATAACAGCTCTGATAGGGGGCACAATAGACCTTACGGTCGCAGTGAACTGTAACCCCTTTTCACTATAACTATAACTAATTGCTATTTCAGAAAATAAAATGTCTGCATTGCAGTCAAACATAAAGCTTTGTATGCCACTAGTACATAATTAGGCTCATGGACTTGCCCAAATTATTGGCTTGGTCGCTTTGCCCGCTCTGCCATAAACTTTGGACTCGTCCATAAAGACCTCATTTATGTACAGGGTATCCCATTTTGGGCACTTTTACGGGATATCTCCGTTATTTTTAACGTTAGCGGGATGCGGTTTTCGCGACAGTGTGCTACTTTTTTGTGAAACTAAAGATGGCGCAATCAGTTTTTGCATAGCCCTCTTAGTTTTTGCTATACAGGCTGGAAATGAAAAGTATCACTTTTTAATCACCCCCCGTATCTCAGTTGTGCTTAAACTTGGAGAGATGGTTGAAACATATTCCTATAGATTTTTTTCCGTAGAATCCAGTGGCGTAGTCAGTTTTTCAATTAAACTTTCTGTTTTTGAGTTATTGAGCAAACATATGTTTTTTTAAATTGGACACCCTGTATATTATTTTTTATTCTTATTAAGCACAATTTCAGCTTTTCAAAAACATATTATTTTATGCATTTATTTTCAAAACCGAGCTCAGAATTCTAGATTTTGTAATTCAATTGTCAATAACTGAGTAGTAGGCTCTATGACTGACGAGATGAAATTTAGGCAGGTAAAATTTCTCTCTTGTAATATTCAAGTGTTTTGCTTTTCGGCAATTTCGCTCATGACATTGCCTCAGCAACAAACTTTCATGTTACAATCGAGAAATTTTGCCGACGAAATTTCATCTCTTGTGGTATTATACGAGTATACATATAGAATTTTTTCCGTCTTATTGTTTTCAGAGAGGTGTAATGAAAAATACCGTTCATTACACGTCCAGAAAGGCTTTTTCCGTGCATGCACAGAATATTCTCATGCAAAAGATAAGATGAATTCGACCCTACGTACAACATAAATTCAGAAAATCTCAAGTTATTCAGAAATGTCTGTATTTGGGAGCAAGAGCATCTTAGAGTGCTTTCATTTTTCTTCACAGAATCCAACGCAATCATAAAAAAAATAGGGTTCCAATTTGAAAAACAGAAGTTATTGCCAATTTGTGATCGCAGTTTTCGACACAAAATTTGAAACATCTTGTAATGATATTCATGAAATTCAAAAGATGCATGACCTTTCCACATTCTTCTACTCTGACATTGTGAAAACGGTTCACACTCGGGATGTTCAGAATGAGAAAAAGAAACATAACACTGACTATGAATATTTGATATTTTTTCAGGTTTTTTTTTTCGATATTTTGAAAACCATTTGAATTAATACAATGGTGTTAACCGAAATTTATTCAGCATTGAATACTCAATCGTTTCGAAAACGAAAAAATTGAGAAAAAAATTGTTTGAAGAAATTTATTTTCACCAAAAATATTTTAGGTCTGTAGAGAATTTCGAACAATATCATAATCCCAATTTTCAGATTTCAAATATGTCCAGTTCTCCAGAGACGTCTAATAGGCACTCGAACTTTGGACACCCTGTGTAGTAACTTACCTTAAACAATATTCGAAATTAATCAAATTAGTTTCGACCCTTTAGTCCTTTCAGCAGTCAACAACAAAACGTATTATCATTTGATCTCTTTGGTCGTAAAAACCTAGTATTATTAATAACTAGTATCTATACTCCTAAGTGAAAACATTGAACAGTGTCACCATTCAAAAGAAGAAAAGATTTGAAGCAATTTTCAATAAAAAAGAAGCAACTGTACATCCATAATGATCTTTCCTCCAGTTATCCATGCTCCTAGGTATCACATTAATACGGTTTGATCAATCGGCCGAACATTGGCACTGGAAGAAGAAATTCTTCATTATTTCATTTATTTCATTCTTCATTATATTTAGGCTTTATGACCATTCAATTTTTAATACGGAATAAGACACAAATCATTTTCCAATATAATGAAATGTGAATACGTACTTCATTTTGTTAGATAAAAAAATACAGAATGATGACAATTCAGTTTTATTTGCTTCTGCATACAGGGTTTCCCCAGAGTAGTCGTAACAAACTGATATGGTAGATACAGGGTGAGTCTTTGACTTGTACATATATTTTAACTGTAGATTCATGAGGCCAAAGGAAACCTCTTTTTCATTTTCCATTTTTCCGAATTCGGCTCTGTTAAAAAGATATAGCCATTAAAAAAAATTGGGCTGAAATGATCTTCTGGAATTGATGCAAAGTTTATATTTCTCGATAGAAATCGAGTTGATACATTAGGAAATACTCGAGTACTAACCTTATTGGAATAAAAATGTTGCAAACACGATAATTCCAACAAAAACAGTTAGTTTCATCGGATGATATCTGCAACTAAAAAGCCACATTTATCCCACCAAAATAAGTTCCTTTTTCGATTTTTCTGCAGATTAGTTTGTAAAAACTAATTTAACGAAATTCCCAAACAATCCCATGAAGAAAGACTTTTTATTCAGATTTATTATAAAACAACCTAACCTAATCTAATTTGTATCGATTCTGTGAATGTTTGCACAGAAATTTCAAGAAGATGTTGTCAGCTTGCTGATATTTTCATTGAGATTAAGGATTCTTTACGAAACATAGTATAAATATCTATGAATTCTGCCGTTTCCATCATAAATCGACTTTGCCGCCAAATTTCACCACGCATGCGTAGAGCGAAAACCGACGTTGGTTATCTGTAGGCCAACATAACAATAACAAACCAGAGTCTCTGAACAAACTGTAAACAGTATGTGGATTGTGGAGTTCTGAATACATTCAGTGAATTATTGTTCTAATGTGATTATTATGTGAAGTGAATTAATATATGTAATTTAAACCGTGTCGAGTTTATAAGATTCCAAGAGGATATTGTTTAGATAGAAACATCGCCACAGATTATCAGGTATCGTATTATTTTTCATTAATTTCAATTCAATAAGTAATTTGTATCGAGATTCATCATTCATATCCGAATTTTTTATTTCATCGACATT
Organism: Adalia bipunctata; assembly: GCA_910592335.1. Classification (NCBI taxonomy): domain Eukaryota; kingdom Metazoa; phylum Arthropoda; class Insecta; order Coleoptera; family Coccinellidae; genus Adalia; species Adalia bipunctata. The sequence goes on from OU342951.1 coordinate 27,872,745, forward strand.
TAACTTCAATATGGACCGGTAGCTATGAATTTTCAATAGAAACTGTGCGTATTAAATCCTCCTTGGTGTTCAATTTTATCTCCCAGATTTTTGGGATTTTACTATTTAAATATCTCTACATCAACGTTTTCCATCGTTTGAATTCAAGTCTCGACAAAGTTGATTAAAATTGTGACAACATTGTAAACTCGTTTAAAGACCAGAGAGGGAATAATATTCGATGATATTCAATTCAGAGACGCATTCAGATTATTCTTGAAATTGATGATTTTTTCGTCAAATTTTTCGGGGTAAAATTGGAAATAACTCGAAAACGACGCGTTTTATTGAAAAAAATAGGAATACTTTTAGTTTCTTAATTGGTTGATTCTTTCGAAAATATGAACCGTTTATCTTTTCAAAGTGGTTTTATGGTGTTTTAGCGTGTATTGATGAGTCGACTAACCTGTAACTTTTATACTAGGATAGATATTGAATAGGTTTCGATTGAGGAATATGCACCATGAATAGAGTAACCAATGAACCAAAATTCAGTTCATTTGAAATAACGGTTCCGAAGATATAAACCGAAAAGTGTTTTTTTCATGGATTTTCGACACCCTGTATCTCCCAAACCAAACCGAATTTTGAAAAATGGTATAGGAAAATAGTGTTGCGTTTGATGAGAGGAATCTACAGTTAAAATTTATGTACAAGTCAAAGACTCACCCTGTATATCTATTTTTTTTAACTTTTGGAACACAAGGTGTTGGAAAAAATAAAACAAAGGAAAGTTTCAGACGAAAGGTAACTACTGCTTCTATTGAAAATAATGGTGGTCACATTGAACATCTACTTTAATTTGCTCTCTTCCTTTATGAAAAATAAAATCTTTAGGTGTTCAAGGCTGATTTTCCAGAAACTGGTGAAGTTAAGCACTTTTTTGAAGAATGATCTCCAAGAATTTCAAATCTCATCGAAAAATTCGCGAGAATATTATTGACTTTCGAGTTGTGGAGGTTATAATATCAAAAAACCTTTTTTTATACAGGGTGAGTCTTTGACTTGTACATATATTTTAACTGTAGATTCTTGAGGCCTAAAGAAACCTTTTTTTCATTTTCCATTTTTCCGAATTCGGCTCGGTTAAAGAGATATAGCCATTTGAAAAAAAAAATTGGGCTAATTACGTCTCTGATATTATTCTCTACAAACACCTCAAAGTTCATATTTTTCAATTGAAATTGATGTGATTATTAGATATTCTGGGTGATACATTTAGAAAATACTCAAGCACTAACCTTATTTGAATAAGAATGTTACAAACACGATATTTCCTAACAAAAACGCTAAGTTTTGTTCCATCATTTCTGCAATTGAAATGCCATATTTCTCAGACCAAAATAAGTTCCTTCTTCGATTATCCTGAAGATTAGTTTGTAAACACTAATAATTTGTTCATATTTGCCTCGATACCCTGAAACTATCTTATAAAAATTAGTTTCTCACTGTCACTAACCTATCCTAACTCCATTAATCAAAGTCATATGATTCGAGGTCAATGACCTAACCTAATCCATTCCTCTGTGATCACAGAATTCTAGAGAAGACGATGCCAGATTGTGTTGATTTTCTCAGTAAAAAATGGTATAGGCGAACTCAAGAAAGCAGAACGTCCCCTATCGTTAACGGAAGAACTAGTTTTGTTTACTTTTCGCTAAAGGCTTCTACGCATTGCTCTTTGGAAATGCCAAACGAGTAGTTCTGATTCTCGCCGATGTAAATTTCAGTCGTGGTGCGCTGCCGGCTGCGATGTAGCCGCCACGCAAGACAAGCCGTTATTCTGTGTCTCATCACACTGACACACTATCACAGGCCAGCTAGTCTGTGATAAAATGAACGACGCCTAAACGCGATAACCTTTCTACATGGATTCAATTCATTTATTTATTTACTCGCAGAGAATAAAGCAAACAGGTGTGAGGTGATGCTTGTGATTTGTGATGTGAAAACCGTGTAGGGTCGATTAAAAATTCCAAGAGGATATTGTTAAGAAGATAGATATTTTCCTGAAGGACTGGTATCAATAAATTTTTAATAGAAACTTGCTTATAAACTGTGTAATTTCATGCTTCTCGGAATTCAGTTGATAAACATTGACAACATTGTTAATTTGTTAAGAGACCAGAGAAGAAACAATATTCGATGATATTTAGTCCAGGGAAGCATTCAGATTTTTTATGAAATTCATGGTTTTTTCCTCAAATTTCTTCGTACACATTTAGGAATAACTCGAAAACGACGCGTTTTATTGAAAAAATATAGGAATACTTTTATTCTCTAAAATGGTTGATTCTTTCGAAAATATGAACCGTTTATCCTTTTCAAGTGATTTGATAGTGTTTTTGCATGAATTTATGAGTCGACCAACCTGTAACTTTCGAACTAGGAGAGATATTGAATAAGTTTCGATTGAGGAATATGCACCATGAATAGAGTAACCAATGAACCAAAATTCAGTTCATTTGAAATAACGGTTCCGGAGATATGAACAGGAAAGTGTTTTTTTCGTGGATTTTTGACACCCTGTATCTCCCAAACCAAACCGAATTTTGAAAAATGGCATGGGAAAAAAGTGTTTCGTTTGATGAGAGGAATCTACAGTTAAAATATATGTACAAGTCAAAGACTCACCCTGTATATGCCACTGAAAATATTTGAAACATGCTAGAAACAGAATTTAACTTTCAAGAAGGCGTGTCCGTGTTTTGAGTCGCATCGAAATATCTTCATTAGTCATTTTGGAATAATTGCAAAAAAATTGAGTAATTTGTTCTTATTTTCATTAGCACCACCTACCCTATCAGATTTGTAACACCTTCCCTAAGACACCTTGTATAATATACACTACACAGGGTGTAATAGGATTTGTCTAAAATATTTAGGGATATGATAGTACAGATCGTTTCCACTTAACAATTTTCTTGGAGTACTTGCTTAAACCCCATAGACCGCAAGATATTAATTTTTTCGAAACATTCCTGTTCTGGAAAGGAGTTATATGCAATTAAAGTTTCCTATTATGGCGTCAATATTTTCATATACAGGGTGTTTCACCATAAACTGGACAAACATATATAGCCGTGTAGACGGCACCGGGGAAGTCATCTTTGCCTTATGACATATACCCCGTTTTCGACGCATAAGCGGGATACAGGGTGATTAATCTTCAATGTCGACTTTGAGCAATATTCTGATAACTGTGGTGAGTTATGCCGTTATGCGTGACATTTGAAATAGCGCTTAGTGGTCACATCTTGGTATTTTTTAGGGCTCAATTCAATTGTGGTGTAGAATTCTGAAGAAAAAATTCAAAATGGCGAAAAGCCTGCAAAGTTGGAATTTTTTCTTCTCGGTTGCCAATTTGAAAAGCACTATGTCAACGTATTAGATTTTCCGTGAAAAAATTATTTCAAAATTCGAACTCAACTTTTTTTTTACATGTCTTCTGTGAAAAACAACTTCGGCCGAAATTGTTTAAAATTTTTATAGTTGAACTATTTTCCATTCTGAATACTGAGGTGAAAAAAGAATGAAATAAAATCCATTGGTTTTCTTTTTATAGCCTTCCAAAAATTACGCTCGGAGAACTTTCATAATTTTTATTAAAAAAACTGGAGGCCGTACGAAGGCCAAATTTAGGCTAATGAGCTGCCAGAGTGACCCGGACGGAAATATGAATTTATAAAACAAAAAAATTCTTTTCAAAAAACTGTGGTGGGAATCGAACTCTCCACTTTCGATTTACTAGCGTCGCTTTGGTAACGGAAATTTATAAAATAGAAATAAACCCGGTTCATACTCGTAGAGGGTTCGAATCCCGAATTTGATTAATCAAGAAACTCGTAAAAAAGTAGACTCCAAAGATTTTGATGTGAATATAACAGCCGATACACTGAATGACTACTTCTGTTCTGTTGGTAGGGATATATCCGCAAAGGTTAATCCATCATTGGAAATATCAAGTGCACTTCTCCACAAAAACAATTTGAATGTTTTAGAATCTATGTATTTATATCCGGTGACGGAAACTGAGATCTTGAACTTGAGTAGGATTTTGAAGAACAAGAATTCAAGGGACTATTATGGGATGACAGTAGCATTGTTGAGACGTATTCTGCCTTATATAAGGATACCCCTGCTCAAAATTCTAAACGATTGTTTCAATCAGGGTGTATTTCCAGACGAGTTGAAGATAGCACTAGTAACTCCTATACCAAAGAAAGGTGGAGATGTTGGATATAGGCCAATATCAGTTCTTCCAGCACTTTCGAAAGTTTTTGAATTGCTGTTGAAGGAGCGACTAATAAGCTTTTTAGAAAAAAAATCACTTCTCCATGATGCGCAACACGGTTTCAGGCAGCGAAGGTCAACGGTTACGGCAATGATTGACGTTATGGAGACCGTTCTAGAAGCATATAATAATTCTGAAGAAGTAGAAATGGCATGCGTAGACCTTAGCAAAGCATTCGATAGCTTACAACATAAAATGCTTCTACAAAAGTTATCATATTATGGCATTAGAGGAACAGCACATCAGATGTTCTCTTCATATTTGAGGAATAGATTGCAGACCGTTGTGTGGGGGGAGTGCAGATCTGAACTGAAGAGAGTGGAGACTGGTGTACCTCAGGGATCAATCCTGGGCCCCACTCTCTTCATATTGTTTGTGAATGATCTGTTTGATAATGTTGCTTCGGACAGGAAATGCAGTTATGCAGACGATACCGTTTTTCTCAATGCTTCAATTTCGAGAACGTGCCTCCATGATAGAACTCTAAATAGTGAAAGGGATGCCGAAAAATGGTTTTCGGCAAATGGATTATTGATGAACGTCTCCAAAACACAAAAGCTGGTTTTCACTAATAGAGAAGGTTCCGATTCCTCGGTCCTTTATCTTGGTTTGGAGTTTCAGTCCTCATTAAGGTGGAGCAGATATGTGGACTGTTTATGCAAAAAGCTGTCTACATCTATTTATCTGATAAGACGGATGAGGCAGATATCTAATAGCAGTGTAGCTAAGCTTACCTATTACTCTTCCTTTCATGGACGAGCAGTGTATGGCATCATCATGTGGGGTCAATCTCCGGAAGCGGAAAAAGTTCTTCTACAGCAAAAAAAAGCACTTAGAGCCATATATCAAATGAAGCATACTGATAGTTGCAGAAACGTTTTTAAACAGGAAAGAATACTTACCATCACAGCTGCTTTCATACTTGCCTGCGTAAATCACGTGCATCAGCATCGCAATAGATTTCCAACAAATTCTTCCTACCATAACTACAATACACGAGAAAAAAACTCCATTGCTATTCCTTACGCAAGAATAAGAAAGACTCAACAAGGTCCAAATCACACTAGTGTGAAATTGTATAATAGACTGCCGAACTATGTGAAAGAACTGAATCCCTCTGCCTTCAAAAAAAAGTCAAGGACTTACTTCTGGAGAAAACAATATATAAACTTAGCGAGTTTTTTTGAAACATTTTCTTCTCATCAGATTGTTTTATATATACACGAATGTTTCGTTTGTTTTTATGTGTTGACACTGTATGCATTTCAATTTCATCTTGTTGTATGTATTGACTATGTTTTTTTTCTGACATGCCATATAAATTGTTAATGGCAAATATTTATACGTGTGATTTGTGTGACATGTGTGAATAAATATTATTATTATTATTATTATTACCAGAGTTTTTTGAAAAAAATTTTATTGGTTTTTAAATTCTTATTTCTGTCCGGGTCATTCTAGCAGCCCATTAGCACAATTTTGGCCTTCGTACGGCTTCCAGTTTTTTTAATACAAATTATGAAAGTTCTCCGAGCGTAATTTTTGGAAGCCTACAAAAAGAAAACCAATGCATATTTTTTCATTCTGTTTTCCCCTCAGTATTCAGAATGAAAGATAGTTCAACCAAGAAAAATTTCAACAATTTCGAGCGAAATTTTTTTTTCACTGAAGACATGTAAAAAAAAAGTTGAGTTCGAATTTAAAAAAAAAAAATTTCACGGAAAATCTAAGAAAATCGAGGATGTTGAAATGGTGCTTTTCAAATTGGCAACCGAGAAAAAAAATTCCAACTTTGCAGGCTTTTCGCCATTTTGAAATTTTTTTTTCAGAATTCTACACCCCAATTGAATTGAGCTCTAAAAAATACTGAGATGTGACCAGTAACCACTATTTTGAATGTCACGCATAACTCACCACAGTTATCAGAATATTGCTCAAAGTATATGTCAAAAGGCAAAAGGTTTCATCTACCGTCTATACAGGGTGTTCCACGGTCGAGTGCCTATTAGACGTTTCTGGAGAACTGGACAAATTTGAAATCTGAAAATTGGGATTATGATATTGTTCGGAATTCTCTACGGACCGAAAATATTTTTGGAGCTTGAGCACTTCCGGTTATACCAGGAGTGGAAATAAATTTGTTCAAAAAATTTATTTTTCAATATTTTCGTTTCTGATATGATTGAGTATTCAATGCTGAATACATTTCTGTTGAAACCATTGTATTCATTCGAATAGTTTTCGAAATATCGAAAAAAAACCTAAAAAAATGTCAAATATTCATAGTCAGTGTTATGTCCATTATTCCTATTCTGAACATCCTGAGTGTAAACCGTTCTCACAACGTCAAAGTAGAAGAATGTAGAAAGGTCATGCATCTTTTGAATTTCATAAATATCATCACAGGGTGTTTCAAATTTTGTGTCGAAAACTGTGATCGAAAATTGGCCATAACTTCTGTTTTTCAAATTAGAACCCTATTTTTTTATGACTGCGTTGGATTCTGCGAAGAAAAATAGTGATAGCACTCTCAGATGTTCTTGCTCCTAAATTGAGTAATCCCCGAGATATTTGAGCTTTTCTGGATTCATGTTGTACGTAGAGTCAAATTCATCTTATCCTTCGTATGAGAATATTCTGTGACCATAGAAGATAAATTATCCCATTGATAATTCACAAGTGACAGCTCTAATTTTAGGCATTAACCTTACTTCTCGATTTTACTTCAATGGTTACTATGGTTTCATAAGAATAGTCATCGAATATGTTGGCATGAGAATATTCTGTGACCATAGAAGATAAATGATCCCATTAATAATTCAGAGGTGACAGGTCTAATTATTAGTTGTAACTATGGTTTTATAGGAATATTCATCGAATCACTTCAGATTCGATGAATTTGACTCTACGTACAACATAAATCCAGAAAAGCTCAAATAACTCGGAAATTACTGATTTTAGGAAAAAAAGCATCTGAGAGTGCTATCATTATTTTTCTTCGCAGAATCCAACGCAATCATAAAAAATAGGGTTCTAATTTGAAAAACAGAAGTTATGGACAATTTTCGATCAGAGTTTTCGACACGAAATTTGAAACACCCTGTGATGATATTTATGAAATTCAAAAGATGTTTGACCTTTCAACATTCTTCTACTTTGACGTTGTGGGAACGGTTTACACTCGGGATGTTCAGAATAGAAATAATGGACATAACACTGACTATGAATATTTGACATTTTTTTAGGTTTTTTTTTCGATATTTCGAAAACTATTCGAATGAATACAATGGTTTCAACAGAAATGTATTCAGCATTGAATACTCAATCATAACAGAAATGAAAATATTGAAAAAAATATTTTTTGAACAAATTTATTTCCACTCCTGGTATAACCGGAAGTGCTCAGGCTCCAAAAATATTTTAGGTCTGTAGAGAATTTCCAACAATATCATAATCCTAATTTTCAGATTTCAAATAAGGCCAGTTCTCCAGAAACGTCTAATAGGCACTCGACCGTGGGACACCCTGTATATGTTTCTCCAGTTTATGGTGAAACACCCTGTATAATACCACAAGAGATGAAATTTTGACGGCAAAATTTCTCGATTGTAACATGAAAGTTTGTTGCTGAGGCAAAATGTCATGAGCGAAATTGCCGAGAAGCAACAAACTTGAATATTACAAGAGAGAAACTTTACCTGCTTTTACCGCCCCCACCTAGAGCTCAAAAATCCCTCTAAAACTCATGAAATAATAGCATAATATACGAAAATCAGTTCATTATTTCTATTCTGATTTTTTTTTGCCCCCCCCCCCAGTCTTTATTGCTATCCTTGTTTATTATTTGCTGGTGATGATCAAACAGAATGGACCAGATCCGGTGTCCAGGATTTGATCCATTTGAAAGAAAAAATTAAAAAACATCAAAGTTCCAAGACACAATACCTTAAGACCAGTGGCGGTGCGTGGATTTTTATTTTGGGAGTGCACATGTGGGAGTTCGGGGGAGAAAAAAAATTTGAAAACCAATCTTCAAAACTCGCATTTTAGAGCAGTTTGTGACGTTCTTTCGCCTTATCTTGGGATAATATTCAGAAAAGGGGTTATCGCAAAAATCTGAAATTGTAAGTACTAGGGGTTCGGTCTGTTAAAGTCTAACGGAAAACTATAACCATTTGGAAAATGTTTGAGATGTCACTTGTTTCATCATCTTTATATTTAAATACTGTGGATTCATCCAAATGATCCCTGAATGCTAAATCTAATTCGGCGAAAATTTGATATGACCTAAATATACAGGATTTATCGAATCTTTTCCTTCATAATGGCCACGTAATGCTAATTCGAAAGCACCACAAAATTTAATACAGTTTATAATTTTCGATAAAATGTTTCTCGATATTCAGTCGGTAAGCAGTGTAGGCACTGTTTAATTGTTGTCGAATATCTTGTTTACCTAATAATTTAAAACCTAATTTTCATGGCAGAGAGGTGTCTCAGAACTTTGATGTTTTTTAATTTTTTCTTTCAAATGGATTAAATCCTTGACACCGGATCTGGTCCATTCTGTTTGATCATCACCAGCAAATAACAAACGAGGAAAACAATAAAAACTGTTACTAATTTCACAACCACATAACGATTCGGCTTTTTCATAAGTGTCGTATCTTAAAGGTTCTTTCATAATCGCGTGTTTTACATTTTGTTACATGCGTTATCGATATATTCAGATTTGGACGACCGGCACTTTTGATTTTTTCATTTTTCTTCTGATGTCAGCGAAGAAAAACGAATTGTTTTTAAATATTGTACGATAATGCAAATCAGATTATCCAAATTTTCGGTCATAATTGCGCGAATACAACAAACACGGTAGAGGCACTTTTGATTTTTTATTTTTCTTCTGATGTCAGCAAAAAAAAAACGATTTGTTTTTAAATATTGTACGCTAATGCAAATCAGATTCTCCAATTTTTCGGCCATAATTGCGCGAATACAACAAACACGGTAGACAGCATCTCACCCATAAATAAAGAATTATCTCACCTATACACGACGTACATCGGTACATCGTAGCACCGTAGTTCTTTATCTATGACGTAGCTTACGCGTACACATTCTGGATGTGTGCCTGTGTCTGCTAAATATTATGGACTGTTACGGGACGTTTGGGACGCGAGGGGTCGCTGCTGCTCCAATCAAGGCTCACTTCGGATGTGCTGTCTAGCGTCTACGACTCTACGCATATATTAATATTTGCATTGGCCACATTGGCGTTCGAAGTTCGCGCGCCGTCTGAAGTCTGAAATACAGAAAAATGAAAAATTAAATTGAATACCCAAATATAAAACGTTACGTTTACGTCAAACACAAAAGTAAATTCCTTTAGATGAAGATATTAATTGGAGGTACACGTGCACATGTGCACTTATTGAGCAGCCGCTACTGCTTAATACTACTCTGGCCTACATATCTCTACATCTCTGCACCAGGTTTATGAACATCCGCGAAGTTGGGTGATTTCTTAGCGAAAATCTTGTTGTGTACAACTTATACGCTGAACTGGCATTTTGTTTTGATTCGACATAAATTGAAAGCATATAAACAAGTTCATTATTAGAATAAACGTACGGCATTTTCGAAACATAAAACTAGCCGTAACACGAAAGAAGTATTACTGATCACAATCGATATTCTGAGTCATGTATGACAAGAAGACAAAAAACAAGAGATGTTGATATCTACGAGGAAAGGTAGCAGGTTCGGACTGAGGAATTTTCAGATGAAACTAGAAAATATTCTAGTTTCATTTTCTCGAAACAATGTATTCAATAATTCATATAAAAAATTTTTGGTGAAATGACTTATTTTGATGATAGCCCGGGAGCCAGTGATAGTTTTTGGTGACCAATTTTAACCCTGGCCATAATTTGTATATAGCTTAATTTGTATTTGTCTTATAGCATAGTGACCGTCAGCTGGCGCACCAGTGGTGGGTTTGCCAACGGGAGCAACGAAAACACGTAAAAAACATATTGAGTTTCAGTCATTTTAACCCTGCTGAAATTTACAGAAATGGTAGTTTATATAATTATTCGAATAAAAAAAATCGTCCGCTGGCTGTACGTTGGTGGAAAACCCGTCCGCTGGACATGAAAACTTGTTTTCCACCAACGTACAGCCAGCGGACGATTTTTTTGTTCGAATAATTATTCGCGTCTTTGAATTCAAAGACGCGAGGTTCGACTCCCGCTCGAAGTGAAAATTTTTCCGGAATTCGAAAATTGTCTGTTTACCGATTAATAATTTTCTCTTATATACATTTCACAGACGCTAACTTCCAAATTAAATTTACAAATTTCGGTTTATATTGTTCATCGGTCGGAGACCCGAAATCCGACCCCTGCTGATGTCGACAAAATATCGATGACGCAAAGGAGAAGGGTAGAGTGGGGATCCTTTGACCGATGATAGCGAATGAGTTTCCCCCCACTTATTAACTTTCTCACCCGCGCAGACATCTTAGTCTGCGCGGCATCATTAACATCGAATTTCGGAAAGATGAGTAACTTCGGTAGTGTAGTTGGTTATCACGTTGGACCGGAAATTCAAAGACGCGAGGTTCGACTCCCGCTCGAAGTGAAAATTTTTCCGGAATTCGAAAATTGTCTGTTTACCGATTAATAATTTTCTCTTATATACATTTCACAGACGCTAACTTCCAAATTAAATTATATAAACTACCATCTTTGTAAATTTTAGCAGGGTTGAAATGAGTGAAACTCAAATTTTTTTTTACAAGTTTTCATGTCCAGCGGACGGGTTTTCCACCAACGTACAGCCAGCGGACGATTTTTTTTATTCGAATAACTATATAAACTACCATCTCTGCAAATTTCAGCAGGGTTAAAATGACTGAAACTCAAAATTTTTTTTACAAGTTTTCATGTCCAGCGGACGGGTTTTCCACCAACGTACAGCCAGCGGACGATTTTTTTTATTCGAATAATTATACAAACTACCATCTCTGTGAATTTCAGCAGGGTTAAAATGACTGAAACTCAAAATTTTTTTTACAAGTTTCCATGTCCAGCGGACGGGTTTTCCACCAACGTACCGCCAGCGGACGATTTTTTTCATTCGAATAATTATACAAACTACCATCTCTGTAAATTTCAGCAGGGTTAAAATGACTGAAACTCAATATTTTTTTTACATGTTTTCGTTGCTCCCGTTGGCGAACCCACCACTGTTGAGCCAGCTGACAGTCACTTTGGCTAAGAAAACAACCAAATCAAGCTATATACAAATTATGGCCAGGGTTAAAATGACTGACTAAAAAATGTCACTGGCTCCCGGGCTATGAGTACCATCTCTCAAAAGGAAAGCCTCACTTTTAAATACACCCTGTATAGTTGATACTTGTCGATAACACTTTGTGGAGATAAATTTGACCGTTGAGGGCGCTGCAAACTGTAAACAAATATGGAGGAAAACTAGTAATCTTTTTTAGAGCTATGTTGTTATGAAATGTGAAACTGAAATTTTAGTGTTTTTCTTCGATTTAGTGAGGATTATATGAAGACTTTAGTGAATTAATTTATTAATAATAGTGTATTGTCGAATTTATCAAGTTTAAGAAATTAATGATTGGTTCAAATGTTTTTTCTTATTTGCATGAAACATACTACGGAATGAGAACACAGAATTTTTACCTTGAGCTTTGAGCTTGTATGATATCTAATATCTAACGAAGTCTCGGATTTGGGACACTCTGTAAACAAGCTCAAATTTAATGTTCTTGGTGATTTCATAGGTACAGGAGAAAAACCTAGTGAAGATGGCATTGAAATTCCAAAAATTGAAGTGATAAATACGGAAGAGAAACCCAGTGAAGATATCATACAAATTCCAAAAATTGAAGTGGTAAATGCTGAAGGAAAACCTGTTAAAGATGACATCGAAATTCACGGAAATGAAATGACCACACCTGAGGATACTGAAACTAATGGTCTGAATTCTGAAAAGGAAATTAAGAAGGAAGTAACTCAGAATGGGGATATAGCAAATATCAAAATAGTATCCCCAGATGTAGAAGAAAATGGTGAAGAAACTCCTAAAGGTAATTCAATAATCACTATAGATCAGCTTTAAAATTGCCATATTATAGGTAAAGGTAAGGCAAAAATGAAGAGAATTACTCCAGCTCCTGTAAGGGCTAGCCCTCGAATTAAGCTATCTCCAAATACATTGTACAAAAAAATACTTTTTGATGATGATGATGATACAGAAGATGAAGATGATACAACGTTTGATGGAGGTCGAGGTAAATATTTTCATAAATTTTTATATGTAATTTCTAGATGATTGTAATCAAAAGCTTTGCCGTTCCATTTGGTTGCTATCGTAGGTGGGGATATGTGGCACTGATGACGGCTAACAAGCCAGAAACCGGTCTGTCATTTTCCTACTGCGGTAGCGGCACGTTCCGGCGATTTACTTTGGAAATTAGATCTATGCTAGTCCATTTCTCTCATCTCTCTCGTAACCAAAAGGTTTTCATTTTTTCTTATTAATTAAGTAATAGTTATCACAATGTGGTGCATGTGAAAAGAACAAACATTTCATAATTGGATGACATTAGAGGAAAGTCCCAAAATGTTTATAAAATTCATGACATTATCTATTTTTTCGAATTGAAATTTGAGAAAGTTCAATCAACATCAAAGCTAATGAGTAATATAAAGGGTGACTGAAAAATCTGTCAACTAATTTCTATATTTACCCCCATATCTTCTTCAAGACATTGAAATCAAAAAAAGAAGTCAGGAGCTTTCGAGCGCGTACATTCAGCTTTTTTTCAGATAATTCGCTAGAATTTTATTCGCATGTAGCTTGAATAAGCCTTTCTCCATCTGAATGCAAAATGTCATCTTGCTCACCCGTTTTGAAATTATCAGGGAAACTAAATTTCGAATTGACGGAACCCCTAGTCGAATTTCGCCCATTAAATAATTTCTCTGCGGCATTCAAGAACCTATCCTGAAAACTTAAAGTTTATGGGGTTTTCCGTTTGTGAGTTACCCTGTTCATGGCCCGGGCGGACATAATTCAATTATGAGACCATTCCCAGCTCAAAATTCGAAAAATGTAGACAGGACCACGACAAACCGCTCCGATTGTCCAGATAAGGTCAGTGTGAACATGTGTCCAATCGGTATCGACGAATAGATTCAGGATTGCATGATTCGTTATCTAAGATCCGGTCGGTTTGTAAGTTTGTCAAATCAGTTGGAATCTGTCGATTCGCCTTGGCTCAGGTTCAGACTGATGGCTGTAAACATTGATACATATTATCTCCATTCTCCACTCCGAGTATGTGGGTAAGGTTGATATTATTTTCTGGATGTGGAGAGGTCAAATTTCAATTTGTCTTTTCTATTAATATGCAATACTTCCTTGTGGAACTCCAAGTGACAAATTTTTATCTTCAAATGCATCTGTGATCTTTTTTATGAACTGGTAAATGGCAGTTTGTATAGATTTCCCTTTCGAGTATCCATGTTGGTTATCGGAATAGTACATTGTTCACCGGGTAGGAAAAGCGTAACATTCCTGGACGATTGTGAAAATTGCTAAGGCGAGGCGCAAGCCGAGACTTGGCAACACAGAGTCCAGGAATGTGTCTTTTCCTACGAGGTGAACATACTATTTTTCCGCAAATCGTTAAAAATTCGACAAATTCCAATTAATTTTGATGAAATCGCGAATTATTCAATTCATAAATAAATGCTCCTTCGGAATTCGTATTGAAATTGGTTACGTTACTATGGAAACGTACTCATGTTGAATTGTCAGAGTTGACGCATATAATTAATTTTCCGCAAATCGCTAGGAAATTTTGACATTCCAGTCGAAATTGGTCATAGAAAAAATCAAGATTTCCTAACTGTTAGGAAATATTCATTTCCTTATTGTAAGGAAATGAATATTTCCTTACAGTTGGTTCGACATATTCATATACGAACTTTTCTCATGATTCCTTCGGCACTTATTCTAAAGAAGCAGTATGTTCACTGCATCAACCAACTCAGGGCCCGTATTCTCGGCGAGTGATCTTTCGGTGCGTATACGTTTGCTATACATAATAACACAGAAAACGTATACGCACCGAAAGATCACTTGCCGAGAATACGGGCCCTGGAGGAGTCCCAGAAATAGCAAATTCATCATCACTTATCATTTTACACTGTTTTAAATTCGAAAACACTAGCAATTAAATTAATTTGTTTTCAATTAGAAATTCCATTATTTGCTTGCAATATGCCTGCTCAAAAACTTTTGATATAGAGGGAAAATACTAATGGGTCGGTAGTTCTCAAATTCATTTTCATTTCCTCTTTTATGAATTGGTCTTACCACGGCTGTTTTCAACTTTTCTGGAAATACACCCCTTTTAATTGAGTTGTTAAGAACAATGTGAAGTGGTTCCAGAATTTCTTCCATAGTTTGTTTTATGATGCTGTTGGAAATTCCATCAATTCCACAGGTGTGCTTATTTTTTCCAGTTTCTTATTATGCTTTAAAAAAAAAATTATGCTTTCAAGTTCTTTCAAGCTTATAGGTTTCAAATAAATAGATTTATTCATTTACTCAATCCCGCTGAAAACACCTATGGTAGATGAGTTTCCTTTAGTCATATTAACAGCATGTTAATTTCTTTTGACCTCAAGAATTTTCAGTGAGAATATACAGGGTGTTTCACCATAAATTGAACAAACATATATAGCCGTTTGGATGACACAGAGTTTTCGACGCATAAGCGAGATACAGGGTGTTGAGCAATATTCTGATAACTGTGGTGAGTTATGCGTGACATTTGGAATAACGGTTACTTGCCACATCTTAGTATTTTTTAGGTCTCAATTCATTAATTGTGGTGTAGAATTCTGAAAAAAATTTCAAAATATCGGAAAGTCTGCAAAGTTGGAATTTTTTTCTCGGTTGCCAATTCGGAAAGTACTATTTCAACGTACTAGATTTTCTAAGATTTTCGGTGAAAAAATTTTTTCAAAATTCGAACTAAACTTTTTTTTACATGTCTTCAGTAAAAAAAAATTCCGGCCGAAATTGTTGAAATGTTTTATGGTTGAACTTTCTTCCATTCTGAATACTAAGGTGAGAACAGAATGAAAAAATATCCATTGGTTTTCTTTTTGTAGCCTTCCAAAAATTGCGCTCGGAAAACTTTAATAATTTTTATTCAAAAAACTGGAAGCCGTACAAAGGCCAAAATTGTGCTAATGGGCTGCCAGAATGACCCGGACACAAATATGAATTTATGAACCAAAAAAATTTTTTTCAAAAAACTTTGGTAGGATTCGAACTCTCGAGTATAAATTGGGTTTATTTTAATCTTATAAACTTCCGTTACCAAAGCAACGCTTGTTAATAGAAAGTGGACAGTTCGATTCCCACCAAAGTTTTTGTGGTTTATAATTTCATATTCACGTCCGGGTCACTCTGGCAGCTCATTAGCCTAAATTTGGCCTTTCCTATTGCGTGCGGATCTGTGGATAGAATGGAAAAAATAATAATCGGGTTGGAAAAATAGGGGTTGATTATTATCAGATCAAAAAGCGGTTAAACATCTCGAGTTGGTGGAACAGTGAATTTTTACCGAAATGTCAAGTGAATCGGATTTTGACGATCAGCATCAATTTATTGTGAGTTGTCCATTTTCATCTTTTCTCTATACATATTTCTGAAATGTTCTTGATTTCTGTTTGGGTAATAAATATATTTGCGGAAATACCTGAATTCAAAATTGCCCATTATTGGTAATTGACATAATATTTTTGTGTTTCTGTTTTGTGTGACAGCCCATATCCATTGAAAATATGACAGTTGACCGGTGACATTTGACAGTTGACAGAACTTTTATTATGCCAAATTTATCTCCTGTTCGAAAAAATAGCAATCGTAAGTTCATACAAGCACATCACTGGTGATCGGAGCTTGATTTAGAATCAACTGGATTTGACAGTTCAGAAATCTAACCAAGCCGTTGATCTCCGATCACTGGTGATTACGATTTGTGAAATCTACCATAAGTATAGGTATCATTTAGGCGAAACAAAGTTCGCCGGGCCAGCTAGTAATTAATACTATAAAGGGGAAAGATTTGTATTTTCGTGTGTTTGATACAAATATGCTCAAAAACTACTGGACCGATTTCAGAAATTCTTTCACCCTTAGAAAGCTACATTATCCCTGAGTGACAAAGACTATACTTTTCACCCGAAAAAATTTAGGATACCTACTATACCTTCAATAATTACAAAAAAATCAGCCATAATCAGCTATTTTCACGTGCGCCGTAAGACTTACGTGGATACAATGTATGACGGAAATGTACCTCTTGAATAGTTCTACAAAAATGTCCGCGATAGCATATATCTATCTCTCAAGATTGACTTGCTATTACCTGTTTATGGTAATCAGATGTTTTCCAAAATTATACACTATTTCGGAGTGTGTTTTTATGAATTGGGTGTTGATCCTCATCCAACCTAATACGTTATTTATCCCCAGTATTCAATTTAGAACGAAATTGCCCTTCACATCATACAATTACAACGAGTACTTCAAAAGATATGGCAGATTGAAGTGTTGAAGATGAAACCGCCGTGTGAAACAAATTTATACCCGGCCGAAGCTGGGACGGCCTGCTTGTATTAGATAAATATAGAATTTGAGCGTAGTTGCAAATAAGTTTACAAAAGTGTAAGCCTCGTTCCAGCGCCAGTTGTCGCTATACGCATGCGTCGTGAACTTACTCGTCGAAGAGAATGGAAATGGTCTCCTCCTGCAGCCGATTACCCAATCACAATTTCCATATCGCACATGCGCAATAATTCTGTCTGGCATTTTCTAGAACCCACTATATGTTTCACTTTCAATTTCTTCTTCTTCCCTCTTATGTATAGGCTGATAGAGCCTGTTTTTCATCGTCCCCCTGCCTGGGCTCCCATTACAGGAAGATTGCCACTCCAACGTTTTCTGGATCGTCCAACACTTCGGCGACCGGATGGTGAAGTGTCCCTTGTTATTTTCACCATTCTTTATGACAGTAGCGTATATAGAAAATATTTTCGGGGGGGGCCCGAGATGCTTACACCATCAAATGATCCAATGGTTAGATTAGGTTAGATGAATATTATTAGATTTCGGGGGGGGCCCGGGCCCCCTGGGCCCCCCCCTATATACGCCACTGCTTTATGATGATATTCGACTGATATGGTCCTTCCATTCCATCTTTCTATGCAGTATCTAGTCGTGCTAGTCTTGCCTGCCATCCTGCACACTACCTTCATCTCTGCTGTCTCTAAAATTATTCTTGTTATTGACGTTTCTTGTCGGGTTTTGTCTGCATCAGTCATTATGGGTCTTATGACTGTTTTATAGATACGCGATTTTGCTTCAACTCCTATGTATTTGTTTCTCCATATAATGTTATTTAGGCATGCCGATGTTCTTGTTGCCGTTACTGCTTGACTTCTTACCTCCGCGCAAATATATCCATAGCTGAATATTTCTATCCCAAGGTATTTGAATTTCATTTCCTGTTGGATGATATTATTTTCTATGGCTAGTTTACATCTGACCAGAAACTTTGAGGTCGTCATGCATTTTGTTTTCCTAGTTGATTCCAAGTTCTTTTGCTGTTTTGTAGAACTGATAAAGGAGTCGTTGCAGATCGTCCTCGTTTTCCGCTATCTGCACTGCATCGTCGGCATAACACAGTATCATCACCTCTTTGTCTCCCATTTTATATCCCCTCAGTTTTCGCACCGGCCTTATCACCTCATCCATCACGATGATGGGCTAAGGGAACCTCCCTGTCGTATACCGATATTGGTAGGTATCTGCTCGGTTAGTTCTCCGTCTATTTTGGCCCGAATTATGTTTTCTGCGTATATATTTTCCATAGTTTTCACGATGTTGTGGGGTATCTGTATTTGTTTATTGTAGAGGGGATATGTGACGTCGTTCAAGCGTAATGTTATCGAAGGCCTTCTCAAGCTCGACAAAGCACAAGAAGAATTTAAAGGATCAAATTATAAATATAGAATTATGCGATAATTTCTTATATAATTAGTCGAGGGAGATTTGTGTTATGACAATTTGTTTAGACCATAATGATAATATGGACATTTTCAATCTTAAAAACGCAGGGAATGTTGGACGGGCCAACGAAAATAAAACAAGAACTCAAGAGCCATAAGTCGATTTCAAGCAGATAACCTGGTGGTAAATACCATCGATAACGAACTTCATTCAAGCGCTTTTGGTCCTTGTTGGTTATGGTTATAATTATGTGACGTCATGAATTAGCCCTTCAACGTCATCGTTTGGACCGCAGATAACCGTACTTGAGAGCTGGGTTAAGATTGTGGTTATAAGAAGTGAGGTTAAATAGTCTCAATTATCGCGCCATTCAGATAACTGCTACATTCAAGCGCAAGTTCGTTATTTGCGGTTCTTCCTTGGTTCTTCTTGGGCTATAACCAAGGGTAGTAATAATCGCGGTTATCTCTGTTTCTCCGCTTGAAATCGATTATAATTCGACAGAACGTGACAATAGACCACTTCAATTTTGATAGGTTCCATCAGTTGGAATTAGGAGCTAGGATTACTTCTGACAACGACATTACGCTAGAAATTGATAACATAATACAAGTATGCAGCCACTGTTGGTTCGCTTCACAGAAAATCATGAATTTTACACCGCCTTACGAAAATAGGAATTTACCATTCAGTCATAAGGCTTATAATGACATAAGCATCCGAAACATGGACAATGCAAAACAAAAATTGAAAAGACTGAAAGTCGCGGAAAGAAGAATCGTCAGAGGAACCAGACAAAGACAACACTTGAGAGAAAGAGAGAGACACTGATCACTTCAGTTCGATCACTTATGTTCATATAATGGTCGAATGAAATTAATATAAAATGCTCTCGACAGAATATTGTAGGATGTGATATTTGATCTGGGGATAGATGCATAGAAATACCTGGTGTAACGACTCCTTACTAAAATCGAGACCAAAATTTGTGGATCAAAACGGCACTCTAGATTTGAGTATTTGTGCTACTTACGGGATAATCCGCAATATTTTATCGGTCGTGGCGCTACTGCGGCAATGGGAAATAGCGCGACCCCTTTCAGGAGAAAAGGAAAGCAGAACAAAAACTCTGATTTTCGATCGACAAGTAGTGCGTTCCACTTGGCGCCCACAACGATCAAAATGCTCCATTAGCCGTTCCACATGGCGACTACGGTCGTTGTGAACGCGGCGAATACGTCACTCATGACGTCATTGTTTTCGCTCACGCTAAGCTCACAACGACCCATCCGAAGACTGGGTCTTTGCGGTCGTTCGAGGAGTGGGGATGATGATTTGGCATTCGAGATCCAGATTCAGAGGTTCGGTTATTTATTTTATTATTTTCAGAGAAGTTAGAGAAATACTAAATTTTCTAAAATTGCATTGTACTCTTCATCCGAACTTTACAAAGTACTTTCTGAATCGTTGCGACTCATCAAATATCCCACAACGGCATCGTAAGACATTTTAGATTGCATTCGATTTTGAGTTTATCAGAAAATTCACCAAAAGATTTCATAACTGAGTTTGGATGAAAAACTTCAATATCATAATCCTGAAATTCATTTCAATTGACAATGTCATAAATTTGTCTGGATTGCGTTCCACTTGTATGTTCGATTGCAACGATCGCAAGCAGGAGGAATGGGAAAAACAGCGGTCGTGAGCGTGAGCATTGTGACCCCCAAGTGGAACGTACTAAAGAAAGTTTCAAACAAAATCTAATCAGTGCCAACACCAGGTATTCTATGCATCTATATCTGGGGCATCTTGCACCAAACGCTTTTTTTTCACTTCTCAAACGATTTGTACAGGTTATTGCGTTGATGAACGGTGAATAAGAAGTTATCAATTTGGCCAATTTCTTCTTGGACCAATACTGTCGAAGCATCTCGTACATTTTGTTGATATTAGATACAAATATTTCCCATTCGGATTCCAAATAAGGTCTGAAATTTGGTTTACTGGAACTCTGTTATGGCAAAAAGAACTTCACTTCGCGATTGGTTATTACTCATGAAGAGTATATTCTGAATTTGCAATAAATAATGAAAAACAAACTTTTCGATAATAAGTACTATTTTTTACATCGCATTTTCGCAAAGTTCCATTAGGACAATAAGATTCACTTTTCTAGTAATCCAAATTGAGCAACTTGGCAACACCGTATTTGTAAAAACTAAAAATTTATTAACTGATTACAAGATTATTTATTCATATTTTGCAACCTTAAGTTGTCCGTATTTTTCTCAAATATAAAACATAACTTGCGCATTTCTGGAGAACTTTGGATATAATGAACAAATTCATTTGATTTAGGCCAGTTCCATAATCGAAAATAAAGTCTACTTTTCCGTGAGGAGTCCCCTCTACAAATGAAAAGTGTTCCAAAAACCAATTTGAGGTTACAGGAAGCTTCAAAGTATTCTTCATTATAAAGTCCGGATATTGGACCTTTATGGAAGAGAAAGTATCCTTTTTCTTCGCGCATGCTCTATGCAATAAAACATAACCACGTTCTGTTCTGTCAATTCAGTTTAATAAACAAGCAATAAATAACTAGATCTCACAATAGCCAACCGTAGGAAATTTGACAGTTATGAACAAATGGGAGCTTCATCTAAATGAGGGTCGGATTATGTTTATGAAACCGTATGCATTTTCAAACTCTTCAAAGGCGGCTTTTTAGAAAAGCGGCGAGCCCTTTCGTATTGATTATGGAACTGGGCCTTATCTTTACAACGAGTGGTTATGTAACAACAAACAATCCTGACTGTGATATGAATTTGTACCTGAACAGATACAAGCTGAAAGCTTCCTTATTTACAGTTTCTACGCCACTGAATCATCAGGTTCACCAACAATACACAAATTTTTTCTGTAATTCAACTACTTTTATCAGATTCCTTGCGGCAACGTGTTTCTTAGAGAACCACGTGTTGAGCCAAGTATCTCTCTTAGAACTGAAGTAGGGATAAGATCGGTGTTGTCATAAATCTAACCTGAATTTCTTTCGACAATAGGCTCTAGCATAAAACAGCAGAATCAACTATATTCTTTGATTTACTTATTATTAATACACTGAAAAACTGTCTCAATTAAAAATTACGAGATGTTATATCAAGTTAGCATTGTAAATGAGAGAAATAGTTTTTGTGTATAATAATAGGTCATCAGAGAAACCAACAACCTGCTTAGTTTGGCAACATGAAAATATAGAAAATGGTTTCGGTGGACCAGTATGAGGTACAATCACAGATAGGGGGTTGTGGTACAATCGACCAACAAGTTTCAGGTGTTTTAATGTAAATAAACGGGTCTCCATATAGTGTAGTGCCGTACCAGGTCTGACGTGACATACAAGGTGAAATGCTTTCCACTGATTTACTCGATATTTGAAATCCATGCGTTGGGGTACGTCATGGGGTCGTACGCCACTTGACTCGATGTGCAACTGACTTGACTTAAAATTTGTCAAACGGAACTGAAATGAAACAAATAAAAATATTAAAGCATACTTCTCATTGAGTTGAGATTCAGCAATAACTTATTAGAAATCCAACAAGAGTTATTCATTCGAACAACATTACTTCAATTTATTTACTCATGTATCATTATTCGATTTCAGAGAGTACTTCTGATGATGAAGATAATTCTCAATTGGAGGAAGATGAAGGATCTGAGGATAGTTCGAATGATGATGATGACGAGGATGATGAAGATGAAATAGATGATGAAGAGATGTTAGAATTCACAAGAAATATGAAAGATGAACCAGGTTCTGATAGTGGGTGTACAGCTGTGGTAGCTATCCTGAAAGAGAGGAAATTGTGGGTTGCAAATGCGGGAGATTCAAGATGTGTTGTGTGCCGAAATGGTAAGTTCAAAAAATTCACTCTCGGTACTCAAAAGCAATGCACTTGGGTTTAGACAGAATCACTTAAAAGTATAGACTCAGTATGGAAGACAACAATGACGTTTTATAGAAGAAGATGAACAGATTCTGGCCAAAAATATGGGGGCAATGTCAGATTCACATCAGAAAAATTCCTAGCTATACTACGTTCAGATTTCCTCTCGTTTTAACTTAGAACAATAACATTGTTTTGGTATCAATCTGGTTTAACCCTTTACTGCATGATATATTAAATATTGGAGAAAAAAAAATTTTTTTCAAGAAAAATGTTTTATTAATGCTTCAAAATTAATTATAAAATTTTTTTTTCATCAACAAGTACTTTTGTTTAATTTTTTTTCAGAAACCATATATGGGTTCGTATGCATCGAAGTTTCAAACACTTTGGACATATATGATTTCGTATGCTTACTAAGCACATATGATGAGTGTTATCAAAACATTATTATATTTGACGAAAATTATGTAATCAATAATGTCATACAAATTTATTGATGAAACTTAATCAAACAATTACTTTTATCTTCTCCCATAGAAGAATGTGTCCATTATTTAAATATTTTGAGCTGTAATAGTATCTATAAACCAACCCCGATAGTTATAATAACTCACGCCTATAACTCATTCTAATACAAATTGGAAAACAGCTTACCAAATGAATAAAAAAAATCGGATCGATCGGAAACTCTATTTCAGACATCAAGGTAACGTTCTCGCCATTCATTTTTACATTTCCTTTGGTCTGAAAATCCAAAAATTTCAATTGCATGGAAAACGTTTTCTACGCGATTCGATTCTCGACCACACACTTGACAACTGTTGTCAATTTTGAAAATGCAGATTAATTCGAATTTTACTGAAGAAGTCGAAGATAAAGCATAGTATTCGATTCGCGGTAAATGTCATAACACACGCAGATGAATTTTGCAGCACGAGCCGTTAGGCGAGTGGTGTAATTCATCAACTTACATATTGCTTGAGTGCATACGAAACCACATATGTCTAAGCGAAAAAAGCGTAGAATGCATACGAACCCAGATATGGTTCCGAAACAATTGGTATCGAAAATCGGTGGAATCGAATTGAAAGTGCATACAAACTAGAGTTTATGTCACACAACAAAACATTTTTTGTTCCTCCAAAAACTCATCTTTTCATTCTTATTTCTTTTCTCAAAGTTGACAGTCGCACGTGCATGTAAACATTCACTGACCTCGTCTGGAAATGGGTGGTTTTCTACAAGTGGCGTCGGACCATATACAGAGTAGATGCTGTTTGTTATTGTTAATGATATAACAAATAAACTCCGCTTCATGTTAGTTTTCTATATTTTCACAATAAATGAACGGTAAAGATGTCAAACCATATATGGTTTGCTATGCGGTAAAGGGTTTTGAACGCAATTGGATGAATGATCATAGATAGATTTGGTTATTACATATCCGTCCGCTCCACTATGTTTTGTGGGACTATGTTGAGGCTCATACCCATACTGACAAGTGCGCTTCGATTCACGCATTGGAAGACAACATTGAAGCATTTATTCCCGAGATACCGGCCTAAATGTCGGAAAGTATATGCCAAAATTAGGCGGATGGACCATTTTAGACGCAGCTGCCGTCAACATTTGTATGAAATAGACTCCAAACATCAAATTATATGGACCGTACTATTGATTCAAATGAAGACTTCATGCATTTTTCTGAATTTTATGTGTTTTTTTTTAATTCCTATATCTCTAAAAAATGCACCCATCACGTCGGGTTCAAGTAAATGATTTATCCGCAATATTTTGCGGTCGTGGCGCTACCCCTTTCGAGAGAAATGAAGAGAAGGACCCCATCTCAGATTTTCTTCCGACAAGAAAGTCTTCAACAAAATCTAATCAGTACCAACAACAGTACCAAGTATTTTATGATCTGTACGGAAACCAACCCTTAAAAGCATAAAAAGGCCATGCCCCTCCCTGAGATTTGTATGGCCTTATCGTTTTTCAGCTTAACACCCTCAATAATTCAATAATTTTCATTTTTCTCCCCCTGAGAAAAATTTCTGCGGGCGCCCATGCCCCGTGATGATCCATTCGAAAAAAGAATAAAAGTACTCGAATAACCACAAAAAGCTTCTAAACGAACAGAACAGACGGACCTATGGAATTAGAATAAGTCTACAGAAGACATTCAAATACCTTTTTGCACAACTTGAAATACTCCAGTATGAAAGAAAATGTAGTATGTAATACGAATCCTGTGTCACAGTAAGACCTTAAAAGAATTAACTCCATTTACTAAGTTAAAAATAGAAAATAGCATTGGCAAAATCTCTCAGAGTTATTTGACTTTCACGAGTGCCAACCTGCGTCAATTTTAAGTGAAAGAACTTGATAAACCTGAATTAGCTCAACCGGTATACTTTATAAAAATGAATGAAGTGTACTTGAATATTCCCCTGATTTATATTTTTACAGGAAAGGCTATTGAAATGAGTTTTGATCACAAGCCTGAAGATGAACCAGAAAGAGAAAGGATAGTTAAGGCTGGGGGGCGTGTTACTATGGATGGAAGGGTTAATAATGGATTAAATTTATCACGAGCAATTGGAGATCATGCATATAAACAAAATAATCAATTAGGCCCTGAAGAACAGATGATATCAGCTCTGCCTGACATAAAGTCTCTAGATATTGAAGAGGATGACGAGTTTATGATTTTAGCATGTGATGGTATTTGGAATTTTATGTCCAGTCAGGAAGTGATCGACTTTATAAGACCAAGAATAAAAGACAACGAAATAAAACTATCAAGCATAATTGAAGAGGTGAGTTTGATGATATCTTCAAAATAGATTTACAGTTAATTTTATTTGGTTCTACTTGATTTTTATACAGTTTTTAATGATCATCATAATATGGGTGGCTACCAGGAGATGAGTTGGCTATATGTCTCGATCACTAAGTCCGGTTTTCTTGCTACGAGGGCCATCCGTCGAGAATGAATATACTCCGTGTTTTATAGAGGCCTTCACTGCGAAACAGGCATCCGCGTCGGACGATTTCTTCATCCTGACGCAGATCGATCATGCTCGTTAGTTATTCCTCATAGTATCTGAACTTCCCACGATATTCAGTTAAACAGGAACTTGATTCGATGTGTCGAAACTAACAATAAATTTATTCACCACAGCTTACTAAATGTATTTTCATGACATTTTGATTTTTCTGAGGATTTCGAAAGAATCGTTCGAAATTTTTTCTCGAAATCGGTAAGACCCAATTACAAAAAACCATGATGTTTAGTGTATTAACAAAGCTTCATTTTGCAATTGTTCAAACTAACAGTGGGTCACCAAAGTCAAAAAAGTTCTGGAGTAAAACCGGGGACAGTATTGCAGAAAAATGTCTTCCTGTAGATTTGCAATCGAAATTGTCATGTCAACTCATGTAAACTCATAATTGTAAAATCTATGCCAAATTTCAGTTGAATATCTCGTGAAGTACAGATATCATGAGAAAAAAACTTGTAAAGATTCAAACTCTAATGCCGAGGCCACACCGAGCTCTACGTACGCTATGTTCGCGATGCATTTCAAAATTAGCAGTCGGTATTTTACACGTACCCGGCCACACCGACACTGGTACGCTATGTTCGCGAACTAAGCCACGTCGTCGAATGTTTGATTCTCGGCTATATTCTCTGGCTATATTCAAATCGTCGCTTGGGCTGTAGTGTAGTGCGATCTGTCGGAGAAAATGTCGTTCCTCGAACTTTTAATTGAAGAAGTGCGGAAGCATGATTGTCTGTGGAACAAAAGCCTCGAATGTTTTAGAAATCAAAATATACGAGATAATGCCTGGAAGAGGCAAATTATCGTCATCCCTATCACTATCCCATGGCACCGTGCTTGGTAACACGTGAAATACAACTGAACCTAATGATTGCGAAAACGCAAAAGATATACTCGAGTATGTAGCTTTCCGTGTGGCCGCATACGTAGCGTCTATAGCTTATCTAGCATAGCGCTCGGTGTGGCCTTGGCATAACGCCCTCTATCTTGAAAACTAAACGTCGGCAGTGCCATGTCTATGAAACGTTTTTCACTTAAATTATGCTGGGAATCTCCCATTTCAATTGTACTTAGGAACACCCTGTATATTTGTTTGAAAATAGATTTCCACGTCATTTAAGATGTACTATTTTCGACGCGTTGTTTTTTTTGGATTGGGTAACCTCGCCTACAACCGCACATTATGTATTTATTGTATACTCTATACTACAGGGTGTCCCAAGTTAGAGTGCCTATTAGACGTTTCTGGAGAACTAAACATATTTGAAATCTGATAATTGGGATTATGATATTGTTCGATATTCTCTGCTGGGCTTTAATATTGGAGAAACTTTCTCGGGTATCAGGAGTCGCTAAAAATGGGTGTTTTACTCTCTATTGAAAATGCCTAAGCTTTTGCTACTATTATGAAGCTTCATCAGAGCCCAGAGGTCTAAAAACTATATTAACATGGTTACCAATACGATAAGCATTCATGGGTTACTCACTTCAATGTGAGGTTTCTTTATTAGGTGAGCTTTTGCCCCATCTCACCTTATAAAGAAACCTCACATTAAGTGAGTGACCCATGAATACTTTCATTATTGTACTGTTGACCATGTTGATATATTTTTTTGAACCTACACAATGGTAGCGAAAGCTTAGGCATTTTCAATAAAGAGTAAAAAACAATTTGGGCCTTTTTTGGACTTCCAATACCCGAGAAAGTTTCTCCAATATCTAATTCTAAGAGTCGATAAACCGTTCAGATATGGGCGGAAATATTTTTGGAGCCTATAGAAGGAGTGAAAATAAATTTGTTCAAAAATTGTTTTTCTCAATCTTTCTCGTTTCTGTTGAAAACATTGTATTCATTCAAATAGTTTTCAAAATATCGAAAAAAATGGAAAAAAGTAAAATTTTCATAGTCAGTACAAGGTTTATTTTTCTCATTCTGAACGAATGTAAACCGTCAAAGTAGAAGAATGTGGAAAGGTCATGCATCTTTTGAATTTCATAAATTTCATCACAGGGTGTTTGAAATTTTGTGTCGAAAACTGTCATCGAAAATTGGCCATAACTCCTGTTTTTCAAATTCGAACAATATTTTTTTATGGTTGCGTTAGATTCTGCGAAGAAAAACAATGATAGCACTCCAACATGCAAGAAGCAGAGCTTCTAAATTCAGTAGTTTCCAGCGGGGGCTCGTGAGGTTTGAAAGCGGGTAGGCGAAAACAAGATTTTGAATTACGTACTTATGAAATGATCAAGAAATAGCCTTTCACTGTCGGACGGCCAATAATTGAAACAATTTCTTTTCGAATATCATCGTTCAAGCGCGAAAAAGGAGTTTCCAGTAAGGAACAAATGACATTATGAATGGGATTAATTTCTCGTAAATTTGGAAGTATGACCCAATGTTAGCAATAAACAAAAACAATTATGGAAATATATATAGGAAAATACTTATCGGGTTCTGCTGCTTTCGGATAATCTTCAAATCCAAGGAGGATTATAAATCACAAAAGCGAATGCGCAAACACAGAATTCTAATCAAAAATATTATCGATACACCGCCTACCTTGCCTACCCCGACGAGCCGCCAGTGGTAGTTTTTGAGATATTCGGGATTTATGTTGTACGTAGTCTCAAATTCATTGAGTCTAAACAAAGTCGATGAATATTCTAATGAAACCACAGTAACAACAATAATATATCCTAGGAGTATAGAATGACTGGAGAGAAGGCTTCATACACATCATTTTGGACTTCCAAAGACGGCGGAGGTTAGAGTTTAGTTTACGCCCGCTAGAGGACGCTGTAAAGCCGGCCATAGACATCGTTATTTTTCATCCGTTTTCCTCGCCGCGATTCGAACCGCCGAGTCATATCGCAGAACTGTTTTGCCCACACACTTCGGTAAATTCTTCCCGTTATTTTACTGTCGTTCACGATTAAGCACGTCATGAAGAGGAAACATCTCTTAGCAGTGGCGGCCGCGGTTTCGGTGCTGAATAAAAAAGAATCAAATTTATTCTTCACTGTTTTAATATCAGCGCCTTTCTTCCAATTCATGATATTTTTTCAATAATATTACATAACCTTCCCTCTTCTTGTTTCTATTCCTGTATTCTGCTGATTTAATTCGCCATAGACAAGGATGCAACCTGTCCAAATGGATGAAATCCACAATTAATTGTTTATTCGCCGTCTTCTGATCCATCCCGGTCAAAAACAGTGATAGAAGAAGTGATTAAGAAACAGCAGAAGTAGACGCACTTGTGGGGAGGACGCGACTTGTACTACGCTAATGGAAAATAACCGCCGATTCTCGACGAAATGCCCACACACACTCGGTATGGCACGACAACCGATGAACCGTCGTGACAAAAATCAAGCATCGGCAGATATTTGTACCGACGATTCGTACCGACGGTTTTTCGCCATACACATCGGTTTTTGGCGCTTTTGCCGGGACGGTTCGTATCGCGGCGTTATAAACGGATGAAAAATAACGATGTCTATGGCCGGCTTAATCGTTATGGCTCTTCACTTCAACAGTTCCTGAAAATGATAGTAATGGCAATAAAGACGAATCAATCTCAAATCTGAGCCGAATCAGTCAGATTGACCTTGGGTATTAGGTGGGGAGGGTACAACTTAGGTAGTGGGAGAGAATCCAAGAAGCGGGAAATTGCCGAAATTTGAATTCAAATAATATGTATTTGATTTTCAGTTATAACCTGAAATTGTAAAATGGTGAAACGATTTATGATCAAGATAATTGAATGGGTTCTCATATAATTTTATTCTCATCGAGTACCTTCATTCCATTCCTCTTTGGTATTGAATTGGCTGT
Organism: Adalia bipunctata; assembly: GCA_910592335.1. Classification (NCBI taxonomy): domain Eukaryota; kingdom Metazoa; phylum Arthropoda; class Insecta; order Coleoptera; family Coccinellidae; genus Adalia; species Adalia bipunctata. The sequence continues at coordinate 27,902,067 of OU342951.1, forward strand.
CATTGATATTGATACATTTGAAACACGCAAAATCAACCAAGATACGGGCCCGTTGTCGCGATGCCTAGCATGTGCCGGACATTTTCATACTTGCGTTTCTGTTTACAATGATGTATTTATCGAATAATTTTGCTATTATTGAAATTATGAGGATTTAATGGCGAAATCATTTACGAGAATAGGACTTTTAAGAATCAGAAAAATAGAATGCTTCATTACAATGCATAACAATGTTTCTATATCCAAAAATAAACATTTTGTTTCCCACAAAGGTACTTAAAAGTAAATGAGTAAAATAAGTAAGTTTATTTCAATAAATGATAATAACATACAATTTGTTACAGAGGTTCTTGAAGAAAACCTGTGCGTAACTTGAATAAAAGAATCTTCTTAAGTCTTACCCTCAAAATAACACCAAATATTAATAACATAATATTGTTGACATATCGCTTGATTCAAACCAACTACATACAGGGTGATTATTTCAAGTGTTTCATTTGAAGTTTTCGAGGAAGTAAGTGCGATACAAATTCAAGATTTTGTATTTTTGTTTTGGGGTACATGAACTTGAATTATAAAATATTTTCAAGCGGAATCTACTTCCACCCTGTATATTTATACATATTTGAATTCTCCGTTTAATTCTGCAATGATTCGATGTATGATATGCGCAACCACATCAAGCGATTGTTGAGTTATTGCCTGTTTCTCAAATTTTTTGACAGAAAGATTGTCACAAATTAGTGTTTATATCTTCAGAATCCCTCATTGTTAGAAATTTTTTTTTGCAACAGTGAGACAAAAGAAAGTACGCTGATACTGCTTCTTGTATAAATCATGAGGAAATATTATACAGGTTGCCTGAAACAGGGCTTCAAAGTGAGCCTCAATTGACCATATTCATCAGCTATCGGTGGCAGCTTTTTGAGCGTTCTTGGGTTGGCAACAATAATAATGATATGTCATTACTGATTGGAAATGAGCCCGCCAATTCATTAACATTTAGGTTTCATTATATTCTTTATAAAATTTAGGTGCACACAAGATGTACTTACACCTTTTTAGCGTCCATTTTTACCAAAAATTGTTTTTGCTCTATCAAAATTCAAAATAAATAGCACGTTCAAAACTTCAAAAATTGTAAACAATCAAAGACAATTGACATTAATGAAGTTTGACACTGCACATTGACATTGATGACACATTGGTACCAACCCGAAGACGCTCAAAAAGCTGCAACCGATAGCTGATGAATATGGTCAATAAAACTACGAAATCTTATTTTTTTCAAATGGGAACCATATAATTTCCTAATTCCGATCGATTGCTCGACAAAAACTAGTTAGAGTTTGCCGAAAATCTCATGTCTTTAAAATGAGTAGTTTCGCCGTTATGCCAGGTTTCTTTGTCTAAACATCAGGTTTATCAAGATAATTTTCAAGTAGGCTATGTCAATAGTAATATGTCAGTTTCAAACAAAAATTTCTTCATTTCATCACATTTTTGAGTAGATACATCAAAACTTTCTAGTTCCTCATTTCGCTATAATATGAATTGAAGGTTCAATGATGATAATTCTGAGTGGAATAATTTGACAGTTCTCAATAACCACAGAAAAGCCAAATCTGCTATTTGAATTCGAAGGTATATGTGAATTTTAGGGAAACATTTCGAAAAATCGCTTAAAAATCCTATTCCGTTAGAGATAGGTATATCATGTATTCGACAAAAAATGAAGTAAAATGAATGGTGATTACAATGATGAAAAAAATTATATGCATTGCATTTGAAAAAATGAAGAAAAATCGATTTGAAATTCGTCATGTTGATAGTCTTTTTGTGGACACTCTGTATGCTGGAGATGCTTTATTATAGCTGGGTAGGATACTTTGAAGTCTTGTCTTTCAATCCATATAAAACTGTTATTGGTATGTGCAAGGGTTCGTGAAATATAATCGGATAACATAGCCTCTACAAGTATCATTTTTTATCAGAGGCCAATATTTCGAAAACTGTCGAATAAAAATATGTGAAAAGTATACGAAAGCATGCAGGAAGTTTCAGAGAATTGAAAAACACTATTGAATATAGGGTGTCCCATTTGAAAAAACAAAGTCAACCGATATTCCTCTTTTGTGGGCCATCCGATATATTCGAAAATATTTTTAGGTTGTGCTCTTCTTGGAGTATATCAAGTTTGCATCAAAAAATTTTGCAAAACTCAGACCGTTACGCGTATATCGTCCGCTGCGGCACTAGTGGGACACCTTGTATATTCTTTTGAAAGAAAGCACTAAATACTTTTTTTCGTAAATCCGACAACATAATGCATATAGCACGTGTAAAGAAATGGCTACAAGGAACAGATTGCATTGAATATAGGAAGAGAAATCTGTTTCCCGCTCCGAATCTAAAGGTGGATTTATACAGCAACTAAAATAAAATAAGAACTAAAATAAAATGAGAAATAAGAGCAGACAACATAGGTTTATAGAGATCACTGGAATAAAATAAGAAATAAGAATGAACCAATCAAATCGCAGAATTTTTGACAATGACTTCCGCCTTTTATTCAAGGCGATAATCGCAGTACTTGTCATCAATAACAACATCGCTCCCATCATGATTTCCTGGTCATCCATATTAAATATAATTGTCAACAATGATTTGAAAAAATATTCATTAAGTTTTAGGTTAGAAAACTAGAACTTGTCAAAAGGGTAAATACGGAAAAGATTGGGGAGTGGATTTGGGTCATGCGCACTATCATTTTCCAAATAAAATAAGCGAAAAAGATAAAAGTTGACCATCTCTTATTCTTATTCCTTATTTTAGCTCATTTCCTGTATAAACGCTGTCATTGAAATGCATCAAGTGAATATTCTTATGTTATTTTATTTTAGTTCTTATTTTATTTTAGTTGCTGTATAAATCCACCTTCAGTGTTAGCAGAGGGAATGTAAACAGGGTACCATACAATTCTGCGTATGATACACGAGAACAGATAAAACCTCAGTCTTCCCGTATAATAATAATAATACTTATACTCCATTCACAATTATAAAATCACAACTCTGGCCTTGGAAATTTGACACATTCCACTCTGTATTGAAGTTATGACGTTTTTCAGAATATTTTTATGTTCCAAGTCAACACTATGTTGCCCTTATCACCAATTTTAAATGATTTGGAGATAAAGCATGATTGTCATTGAGTGGCTGAACTCCTTCTCGAGATGGTGGTAACAACAGATCAAAAGTTGTTCTCACTTTTCTACCGATGAGTACTTCGGCTGGAGATGTTCCATTTGGCGTATAAGTACTCGGAGTGGTTCGATAAGTTGCTAAAAATGTCTGAATCGGTTGTCCTCCCTTTCCAATTTTTTTCAAGGCTCGTTTGAATGTATCGACAAACCTTTGAACTTGTCCATTTGATTGGGGATGGTGTCCTTATGTGATCGATTCCATTCTGTTTGCAAAATATCTGAAATTGTTCACTGCTAAACTGACTCGCATTATCAGAAACAAGAGTTTGTGGATTTCCGAATCTTGCAATTGCAAATATCTCTTCCAATGTTCTGATGATGAATGCAGTTGTTGTGTTTTTCGTGCTTACTATTTCTGGCCATTTCTAGTAGGCATCAACAATAATGAAGAAGGAATCTCCTTCTATTGGTCCTGCAAAATCCATATGGAGTCGTTGCCAAGGTCCTTTAGGTGTAGACCAAGGTGAAATGGAATTTTTGGTGGGGATTTTGCTGCTTCAGCACAAATCGAACATTTTCTGACGAAATCCTGAATATCTGTATTAATATTCTTCCAGTATACGTAGCTTCTCGCTAGGGATTTCATTCTTTCCTGTCCTGGATGACCTTTATGTAACTGGTGTAGAATACGATGCTTGAAAATTTCTGGAACTACGACACGTTCTGCGAACATCAAACATCCATCAACAACTGAAAAGTTTTCTCTTCTGTCATAAAATGATTTGAGTTATTTACTCATTTTATCGATCCTTGGCCAGGTATCATTTTGAACGTATTCGATGATCTCTTGAAGAGTCCTGCATTTGGAAGTTGCTTGCTGAATCATCCTATGTGTAACTGGAAGTGGATCAATGGCAATGTTAAGAACTTGTAGAACTTCGTCTTCAATCCTTATTGAAGAAATGATATATTCTTCATCTTGAACTGCATTAATACTGTAAATCAAAATCATAGTCATATATTGACAAATGAATGTTGTCATTATTCAATTGATTAATTGAAGTGTTACATTCAATCATTTTGAAATACAATATATTAATTCAAAGAGTTTCCATATTATAATAAGCATCATAAAAGTGACATACAGCCCTATAGGCCTATAAGCGATCACAGCGCTCATCTATCGGGCGTCACACGAAACTCTAACCTCCGCCGTAATTGGAAGTTCAAAATGATCTGTCGAGCGTATGAAGCCTTCCCCCCATTTATTCTATGCTCCTAGGAGGAACCGCGGGATTTTCATGTTTCCATAGATATGTCTCAAAGAACATAAACACAGAAATCTTTGCCGAAATGCCAAGTGAATCGAATTTTGACGATTAGTTTCATAGTATTTCTGTGTTTCTGTTCTGTGTGACACCTCATATCCATAGTAACATGGAAATTCCTCCAACTGAGATGTTTAGCCATTATTTTAAGCAAAGCAGCAAGGCTAATAATAATAATAATAATATATCTTATAATTCCTATACAGGGTGTTTCACCATAAACTGGACAAACATATAAAGCGGTGTAGTTGACACCGAGAAAGTCATTTTTGCCTTATGAAATATACCCCGTTTTCGACGCATAATCGAGATACAGGGTGCTTAATGTCAACTTTGAGCAATATTCTGTGAACTGTGGTAAGTTATGCGTGATATTTGAAATAACGGTTCCTGGTCACATCTTAGTATTTTTGAGGGCTCAATTGAATTGTGGTGTAGAATTTTGCAAAAAAAAATTCAAAATGGCGGAAAACCTGCAAAGTCGGAATTTGTTTTTCTCGGTTGCCAATTTGGAAAGCATAATCTCAACGTACTCGATTTTCTAAGATTTTCCGTGAAAAAATTATTTCGAATTTCGAACTCAACTTTTTTTTTACATGTCTTCAGTGAAAAAAAAAATTCGCCCAAACTTCTTGGAATCTTCCATGGTTAAACTATCTTTAATTCTGAATACTTGGGTGGAAACAGAATGAAAAAATATCAATTGGTTTTCTTTTTGTAGCCTTCCGAAGATTACGCTAGGTGTTCTTTCTTAATTTTTATTTGAGAAACTGGAGGCCGTACGAAGGTCAAAATTGTGCTGCTGGGCTGCCAGAATGATCCAGATACAAATATGAAATTATAACCAAAAAAAAAATTTTTTCTAAAAAATAAAAAAAAAGTTGAAAAAAAATTCCCTTTTTTTTTTCCAAAAAACTTTGGTAAGGTTCGAACTCTACACTCTCGATTAACTAGTGTTGCTTTGGTAACGGACATTTATAGGATTAGAATTAATCCAATTCATACTCGTAGAGTTCGATTCCTACCAAAATTTTTTGAAAAAATTTTTTTTGGTTTATAATTTCATATTTTTATCTAGATAATTCTGGCAGCCCATTAGCACAATTTTGACCTCCGTACGGCCTCCAGTTTCTCAAATAAAAATTAAGAAAGTACACCGAGCGTATAATCTTCGGAAGGCTACAAAAAGAAAACCAATTGATATTTTTTCATTCTGTTTTCACCCAAGTATTCAGAATTAAAGATAGTTCAACCATGAAAAATTCCAAAAATTTTGGACGAAATTTTTTTTTCACTGAAGACATGTAAAAAAAGTACTACGAATTTAGAAAATTTTTTTTCACGGAATATCTTAGAAAATCGAGTACGTTGAGATTATGCTTTCCAAATTAGCAACCGAGAAAAAAAAATTACAACTTTGCAGGTTTTCCGCCATATTGAATTTTTTTTCGCGAAATTCTACACCACAATTCAATTGAGCCCTCAAAAATACTAAGATGTGACTACAAACCGTCATTTCAAATATCACGCGTAACTCACAATAGTTATCAGAATATTGCTCGAAGTTGACATTGAACACCCTGTATCTCGCTTATGCGTCGAAAACGGGGTATATGTCATAAGGCAAAAACGATTTCCACGATGTCGTCTACACGGCTATATATGTTTGTCCAATTTATGGTGAAACACCCTGTATGTGGAATGAGCCATGAAAACTGAAGCTGGGCTTTGGTAAGAATCCAGATGTGCGCTTGTGCCGCAATATCGAGAATAAAAATAATTAACTAATTCTGTCTCTCTCTGACATATCGTATTATGTCGTGATAGATGCAATACCTGGTGTAACGACTCCTTACTAAAAATCGTGACCAAAATTTGTAGATCAAAACGGCACTCTAGATTTGAGTTTTTGTGCTACTTCCGGACTAATCCGCAATATTTTATCGGTCGTGGCGCTACTGCGGCAATGGAAAATAGCGCGACCCCTTTCGGGAGAAATGAAAAGCAGGACAAAATCTCAGATTTTCGATCGACAAGAAAGTCTTAAACAAAATCTAATCAGTGCCAACACCAGGTATTCTATGTATATTATGGTAACAATAAGGCTCTATAAAGGGGAGTATATCAGAAACCGCCATTTTTGGCCCAACCATAGACTCGAAAATTACAGATCCCTTCGAATGAAATGAAATCTGTAATCGAATGAGCATATTTTCGGAATGAGAGATCTTGTGGTGACTTTTTTCGGCATGCTCACATAAAAAACATTGGAAATAGGTTAGGTTCGTGGTGTAAGAATAATGCCGCGGCATCTAATAGTCAAATTTATAATAATTTATTGTTTATGTTGGTGTATCACCCCGATAGAGGGCGATTAAAATGTTGCGAGATCCAATCAACCATAGAGCCAGGTGTCTATCTAGCATACCTATCTTTATAGTGCTCTAGTAACAACTAATAACTAGACCTGTGTAATGAACTTCGTCATTTTTATTCATTCAAGGCCTATTTTCATATATTATTCCTTCCATAATTATTCAAGATTTCAATGGAAGGAAAGTTTGATTCAATAAGTCCAATACTGTGAACAGAACTGCAAGTTGTAATGAAGTCCGTAATTAATTTTCACTCATAAAAGTCCTGTTCTCATTTATCAATTTCCCATTAAAATATCCGTGATTTCAACGAAAGGAAAATTTAATTCGATAAATTCAACGATGTAAACATCGCCGCGAGTATAAAAACGCTCGGGCACATGCTGAGCGTTGCGATAAGGGGCTCGTATCTTGTACAGTGACTCTAACAAGTTACCCGTCAATTACACTCAGCCCACTTCCACGGCAGGGAGCAGGGAAGTGAGCAGGGAAATGAGCAGGATGAGAATGTAATCACCCCACTTCTACTGCCACTCGCGCTGCTACTCGCGTTGCCGGTCACTACCTAAATTAGCGGTTTTTCGTGCGGCAGTCAAAGGACCGGCAGCGCAAGTGGCAGCGAGTGATCACATTCAGCCCAGGTACTGTCGTGCGAACGTTGCGTACGTTGTTATTTGTTGCGAAAATTGTCGACGGAGTGGAGCAACGAAAAAATAATATCATTTCTAGAACACCTCGAGATCGAAAGAGTGATATCGGATTCTTCTGATAAAAACCAAGAACTTAAGCACAAAGTGCACGAGGTATTGATATCATCCACCATCTTCTACGACAACGAACTTTCTTTTGGAGTTTAATATGTTTTCAAGACACTCACATATTTATTTAAATGAAACAGACAGATCGCTGAGGCTGCAATTTCGTCGTCCGCCATTGCCAAAACTTGATCGCGAGAGAAATATTTGAGCTGAGTGTAAATAGTCACTGCCTTTCCATACTGCCGCAGAAGTATTCCGGGAAATATTTCTGGCAGCGCGAGTAGCAGTGGAAGTGGCTGAGTGTAATTGAGGCATTAGAGTCACTGTAGTATCTTGGTTGATTTCGCGTTTTTCAACGGCCGGGGATTTGAAAAAAACGGAGATGGAATTGTCGAATTTTAACATAGTATGAATTCTTCCGATTTATTTCTGGAACAATCTGACGTCAATCTAAACCAATCAGGGGACGAGATTGTTCCCCTCTTTCAAAATTTTCTAGTTTTCAGCGCGTCATGACCCATTGACCCCACCATTTCCGAAGGTTTTATAAGGGCGAAACGACCTGCGGAAGGCCTCTTTTGCTCCTCTTTTGCGCTCTTTTGCTGTTTTACGCTCTTTGAATTATTTTTCGCTTTTCTTCATTTTGAATACCAGCATAGTTTTCCAGTTTTATTGGACAATTGTGGAGATTCAGCATTGATTTATCCGAGTTAATTTTCCGTAGAAAATAAAATCAGTGCGAGTGAAATTCGAGACAGGACTCCTAATTAGTTTGTGCGGTGCATACTTCAGAAAACCGGTAAGGCCCCGTTCATGTTTCTTACATGTCACCATCCGTTAAATATCATTCTAACAATTGAATCATTGTGTGTTCCACGACTTTTAAACCATTTTTTTTATTATTTCCTCTCTGATTTATGATTTTATTTCCTTGGTGGCACCTTAATCTCTGTAATTATCAGCAACCTTTTTGAGAATTGAGATCGGCGAGATCACAACGGGGTTACGACCGCGCTTCACCCCTTCATAATTCGCTAAGGGTTGACGGATATACAATTAAGAGACTTCGTTAAGTCGAGTGATTCCCTTTCACTGGGATTACTCGCCTGAACGTTGTTGGTCCACCGCCGTAACCTATCTGTATTTTACCCACATTATTTCTTCGATTTCATACTGTATCACATTTCTTTGTGTTTCCTTAATCTCTGTGTTAATCAGCCACCTTTTTGAGAATTGAGATCGGCGAGATCACAACGGGGTTACGACCGCGCTTCACCCCTTCTCAATTCGCTCAAGGTTGACAAAAACACGAGAGACTTTGTCAAGTCAAGGGGTTCCATTTTTCTGGAACTACTTGTCGAGGCGTTAATGGTTCACAACCGTCCCCGATTGATTTGTTGCATCCCTTTCTCATTTCAAGATTATATCTTGCGTTTCCTTAATCTCTGTATTTATCAGCGACCTTTTTGAGAATTGAGATCGGCGAGATCACAACGCGGTTACGACCGCGCTTCACCCTTTCTCAATTCATTGAAGGCCGACGGATATACAAGAGACTTCGTCTAGTCGAGGGGTTCCATTTCTCTGGAACTGCTTGTCGAGACGTTGTTGGTTCACAACCGTACCCGATTAGTATTTTACATCCCTTTCATTCCAAGATTATATCTTGTATCATTACTTCTTTGTGATTCCTTAATCTCTGGATTTATCAGCGACTTTTTGGGGATTGAGCTCGGCGAGATCACAACGGGGTTACGACCGCGCTTCACCCTTGCTCAATCCACGGAAAGTTGACGGGAATCCAGGAGACTTCGTCAGGCCGAGAGGTTCCATTTTCTGAGACCACTCGTCCGGACGTTGTTGGTTCACTGTCGTACCTGACTTGTTTTCGACCCCATTTTACTTTCAAGATTTCATCTTGTGTTCCGATCCCTTTGTGGGGCCTTAATCTCTGTGTTTATCAGCGACCTTTTGAGGACTGAGATCGGCGAGATCACAACGGGGTTACGACCGCGCTTCACCCCTTCTCAGTTCGCTTAGGGTTGACGAAAAGACGAGAGACTTCGTCAGGTCGAGGAGCTCCATTTTCCTGGAGCTACTTGTCTGAACGTTGTTGGTTTCCAACCGTACCCGATTCCTATTTCACTCAGCTGTGCTCGACGATTCGTATTTCACGGCGACGTCCTTGTGGGTTGACATCGTCGAGATCACAACGGGGTTACGACCGCGCTTCACCCCTTGTTAACTCACTAGACGTTTGCGGATTACTATAATCACTTCGTCAGGTCGAGGGGTTCCATTCTCTGGAGTCACCTGTCCAGACGTTGTGCTGACACAGCTGTCCTGTTCCCTATCCTTTTTTTCTACATCTGAGTGTGGAATACATCGTTGCAAGTGGTTAGATTATATGACATTTTCCGTGGCCTGCCGAATTTTGAAGTTTTACTTTGTTACTCCCGTACTCCCCTATTTACCGTCCAATTCTCGCATTCGCTCAGCTCGCCCGACCGTCTTGCTCACCCGATCACCGTTTATTCTTGAATTTATTAATCACTGTAAAATACCGATATTTAAGTCATTTCTTTCAATTTCATGTTCACTCTCAAATGAAATCAGTTTTAGTTTTTGATTCTTAGTATTAATATATTTTTCCTCATTGTCATTTCTGCTTGAAGTCAGTAAACTTTGTAAAATCCATTTTATGTTTTTTTAAGTGAACCTTTAATTTTGGCAGCATTCAGGAAAGAAACATAACTTTTGATCGCTAATTTCCTAGATTAAACCGAACCCTTCTCCACTGTATAAAAGCTACCTTGGTAGAAGTGGAGGGTTCAAGGCGCCACAACCTTGTTAAACCTATTGTGGCTGGCGCTCGAGCATTTATTTTCCGTAAAGTTGACTGCGCCCTTAAAGTACTCCCCCCAATTAAGGGATTTTCACACTTGTCACTTGTGAATTATTAATGAGATCATTTATCTTCTACGGTCACAGAATAATATTCTCATGCAACAGATTCGATTAATATTCTTATGAAACCATAGTCACCATTGACGTAAAGAAGGCCTGAAATTAGACCTGACACTTGTGAATTATTTATGGGATAATTTATCTATGGTCACACAATATTCTCATGCAAAAGATAAGATGAATTTGACTCTACGTACAACCATTAAGTCTAAATATACTGCTCCACAAGAGTTAGGGATATCGTATTCAATCGTTTTTGAAAGTATGTAATCTTCGATAAAATCGCTGTAATAGTTTATTTTAAAACTAGTTGCAGAACGGGCTCCATTGGAATTGCATTCTGCAACGAGTATTAGACGATATTTTCTCTATTTCGGTCAAATTTCGTTGAAATTCAATGAAAAATTCAGATTATACATTCTAGTGACTTTTGTATTGTATCTTGGCAGTTGGTGACTGTTACGAAATTGACATGAGTGAGTTGAAAATTGATAGGATCGGAAGCCAGTTTTGACAACCACGAAACGAAAAATATAACTGAAAACAATGCTGTAATGAGTTCATTACAGAACTGTTTTTAGTACTGTAATGAACTCATTACGATACTGAAATAGAGAAAATCATTTAAAACTCAATGACAACTTGAATCGATCCAATAAAAATCAGTATGAGACATTTCGTCAATCTGTTCGCCTTTTTTCTGAAGTTTGGTTCTTTGCATATGCTTCATGAATGTTCTTATTTTGAAATGAGGTCAGTCTATAAATAATTAAATTAAGAAACGCTGAGGCTAATAGGGCTATCGGAATGCTACAGGGTGGCCTAACTCAGGTTGTTGTAGCGGAAAGGCTCCAAGTCAGTCAAAATGTGATATCTCGACTTTGGAATAGGTTCAGGGAGACAGGTACCGTGTTGGAAAGACCAAGGCTTGGTGGGCGACGAAAAAAAACACCTGCTCAGTATCGTTTCATCACCGTTTCGGCGAGAAGAAACCCTACATCTACGTGTAGAGTGCTACGGAATACTCTTCGTCTCTTCAAAATGCAGATGGGGTCCAAGTTTCCATCGAAACCATCAGACGACGTTTGAGAGAGGTGAATCTAGGTTCTAGACGTCCATTAAGAGGAGTTCCATTACCACGTGACCATAAGCGTCAAAGACTGGAATGGGCAAGGCAACATATCAATTGGAACGATCAATGGCGTAGTGTCCTTTTCACTGATTAATCCAGGTATGGACGAGTTTCAGATTCTCGAAGAATAAGAGTATGGACAATCCCACGCATACCCCGTAATCGTCGCTATGTCCAAGAAGTCCATCCATTCCAAGGGGGTAGTGGGCCGGGATATGTTTCAACGGGCGCACAGATCTACACATTTGTCCTGGGAATATGACAGCCTCACACTATAGGGAGCATGTCATTGACAATGTTGTGCCAAATTTTCACGCTGCTATTGGTGAAACTTTTCAATTTCTAGACGATAACGCTAGACCGCACCGTGCAGCCATAGTTGAGAATGCGCGCGAGGAGCTTGGTATTCCACATTTACCGATACATCCGCACTCACCAGATTTGAATTGCATAGAACATTCATGGGATATGCTCCAAAGAAGATTGGATAATCATCAACCTACCCCAGGATCCTTAAATGATCTGAGAGAGCTTCTGCCCCGTTTATGGAACCAAATTCCTCAAAAAATGTTCAACAACCTCGTGTGTAGTATGCAAAGAAGATGTCAAGCTGTTATTGATGCCCGTGGAGGCCATACATTGTATCGATAGTCTTAAAATGCTTGAATTCTCTGGGAATAAAATTTCGTTATTTTAGTCGATTTTTCTTAACCACCCTGTATACGCTGCAGACCTACAGGCTAAAATTAATTTGAAACTTGAAATCATATTGATATGAATTTCATCACAAAAATCTTATTTTAACTATATTTTTTTGCAATTCAAGTCAATATCCCTAACTCATGTGGTGCAGTTTATATTTAAACTTAATGGTCCAGAAAACCTCAAATAACTCAGAAATTACTAAATTTAGGAGCAAGAGCATCTCAGAGTGCAATCATTATTTTTCGCAATAATTAAAAAATAGGGTTCTAATTTGAAAACCGAAGTTATGGCCAATTTTCGATCACAGTTTTCGAGACAAAATTTGATACACCCTGTGATGATATTTATGAAATTCAAAATATGCATGTCCTCTCCACATTCTTCTACTTTGACGTTATGAAAACGGTTTACAATCAGGATGTTCAGAATAAGAAAAATGAACTACTGACTGGACTATAAATATTTGACTTTTTTCAGGTTTTTTTTTCGATATTGTGAAAACTATTTGAATGAATACAATGGTTTTGATAGGAATGTATTCAGCATTGAATACTAAATCATATCAGAAACGAAAAAGTTGAAAAAAAAATTTTGAACAAAGGACCCTGCACAAATCAAATGGGAAATGGATCCCAGTCGAATTGGCTGAAATTTGGATATGTTGTAGTTTATACATTTCTGATCAATAGTCTCTTTGGGCCCGAGACCTGAAAATGGACAGTTTTTTCGGTATCGAAGGTCGAAAGTTGCGACTAGTGCACAATCAAAAATGAATTCCCATCTATATTACTCACGTTATCAGGCTTTTCGCTGCCCTTCAACTATACTAATTCAAATAGTGCTAGATGCCGGAAACAGAATACAACGAGAAAATTCAAACCCTGCAGTAATTATTATTATTTGAAATTTGAATACATATTTTAATTTCATGCCACGTATGCATGCCGTCGCCCAAAGTACCTAATAGGTGGGAATTCATTTTTGATTGCGTGCACTAGTCGCAACTTCCGACCTTCGATACCGGAAAAACTGTCCATTTTTAGGTCTCGGGCCCATAAAGACTATTGATCAGAAAAGTATAAACTACAACATGTCCAAATTTCAGCCAATTCGACTGGGATCCATTTCCCATTTGATTTGTGCAGGGTCCTTCATTTCCACTCCTTGTTAGCCGGAAGTGCCCAGGCTCCAAAAATATCTTAGCTCAGTAGAGAATTTCGAACAATATCATAATCCCAATTTTCAGATTTCAACTATGTCCAGTTCTCCAGAAACGTCTAATAGGCACTCGAACTTGGGACACCCTGTATATGGTATACTATATTCTCAACTATAAATCCATTGTATGGTAGACTTCCATGGAGAAGGTCAGCAAAAGAACCAAGGTTTAAAGCTTTTTCCACAAAAGTCCTTAAATGTATTTTTTTATATAAATGGGTTTTAACGTCTGTGAAATTAATTAGAGGAGAGAGTTAACGGCATGCAGACAATTTTTTCCGGAATTTCAAAAAATTGTCTGCATGCAGTTAACGTCTGTGAGAATAATTAGAGAAAGAGTTAACGGCATGCAGACAATTTTTTCCGGAATTTCAAAAAATTGTCTGCATGACGTTAAAACCCTTTTATATAATAATTCTCGGCTTAGTATTTCATCATTGGTCGGAATCCAAAATCCGACCTAAACTGAAATCGAAAAATTCGATGACGTGAAGTTAAGGATAAGTGGAGTCCTCTGGCTAATGATGACGAATCAGTGCTCCCCACCTAGGAACCCCCCCCCTCTCACTACATATGAGGTGAACCATATGATATTGAATTCCGGGAAAAATATCATACATACTAACATACTGCTAGCTTAGAGGTCAGTGCCCCTCGCCCGGAAAGTAGGAAGACGTTCGTTTCCTGTGCGGTGTGTAACTTTTTCCGGAATTTCGAAAAATTGTGTGCATGCCGTGTGCTATTCGTAGATAGATATATTCATACTGATTTAATGAAAAGTTATGTTTTTTTCTTTGTAATCTCCGAAAGTACGGATCCGATTTTGAAAGTTTTCACTGTTGACATTATGATGCTATTATGTATCTTAAGTATCATTCCACTTGTCGTTTTCGGCGAATTAACAATGAACATTTTCCCCTTATTTTCAGTTATTCGATCATTGCTTGGCCCCTCACACAATGGGAGATGGCACAGGGTGTGATAATATGACCGCAATTATAGTACAATTCAAAAACAACCGCAAACGATCAGCTTCATCAGAAGAAAGTCCAGAAATTGGATCTGTCAAAAGAGTGAAGGCTAACAGTGGGGAATCAATTATTTAGTGATTAATTTGCACATTCACATATTTGTAATTTGAAATCGAGAACTATTTCCCTGGTTCATTGTCATCAGAGATATTTTCCTACATATTATGGAATTTTTTTATTATTCAGCAATTTAATGTTATTATTCATATTATTATTCCTACTGATCAATGTATGAGTTTATCCCTCTAAGGTACATGAATTCAATACAGGGAAAAAAAGGTTCAGTCCAGGATACACAAATACTCAGTATTGGTGCGTATCTCTTTCATACGTGGTAACTTGAGCGTGGTCGTGGAAATACAGCACAGGTTATCATACCAGGTATCCACATCGGCCAAAGTTTTGTAACACACCAACAGGCGACTTCGAGAAGAGTATGTTACATATCAGGTATTTGTGTATCGTTATTCAATGTAAGAATCTAGTTTCAAAGTATTTCATCAGTATCATTTGTTAAGAAACAGATGATATGCTCGTAAAATGACACCTGAATTGATGTTTTCTACACCATAGTGCAGCAGGTGCCTTCAGTTATCAATAATACTGTGGTGGTTGAAATTATCACTTTGAGAATTACTCATAGTAAATGTGTTTCATTTTATTGCTAGACTGTTTTATTTATTTCTTCTTTTCTTCTTGATACATGTTTATATTCTTGTCTTTTCAAACAAAAATGTTTATGTTAGAATACATGTAATAAATTATAATTTTTAATATTGCGTCATTTGATTAATTAAATCCTGATTTCCCATTTCCGAACAGCCATATTTACGGAACCCCTGGTCAAATTTTGCGTATTAACAAACTCATCTGCGGCATTCGATATCCGAACCTGCCCTGTATATTTCAAGTATCTAGGCTTATCCGTTCGGGAGTTATCGTGTTTACAGAACAGCATTAAATTTGAGCAATGGAGCTATGCGCACAGCTCCTACAACAGCGCTTGAAGTCATACTCGATCTGACTGCCTTATATCTACATGTGTGGAAATGCAGCCTGATTGGTGCAAAAAGAATATCCCTTAACGGGAAACTCCTACCTGGAAACTGGGTCGGGCACATAAGGATATTGAATCAACTGGATTCAAGCCTCTTGTCAAAACCATCGGATGTTATGCCAACAATCTTCGATTTCGAAACGCCCTTTGAAACGGTCATAGCTGCTGACCGTCATAGTGCAATAAGTTTCGTAAATCCCTTGGACAAAAAAGTCATCCATATGGTTTACCGATAGACATATTATTCTTTGGATAAGTATAGTCTCTTTCAGATTTCAGAGGTACTGGCATTGGGATATACGGACCTACACTGGGCATCTCTAATGTCCTGTGAAGTGAACCATCTAATACACAGACCGAGATACTGGCTGTGTGCTTAGGGGTGTCTTAAAATGAACCTCAAAGGGGCGCATATCTTCACCACCACGGACAGCCAGGCTGCGCTGAGGTCCCTGGAATCACATCGCCAGGGGTCTCTGCTGGCCTGGGAGCGCCGTAACACCATAAAGATCAGCACCTTGTCGTTGGTGTGAGGGCTTAAGTAGCTGTGAGGACTCTTGGGGCGGTGTCGACGGAACACTGTTCCGGTAGGGTCTCCCAAGTCGATAAGGCCCAAGATGAACGGTGAACACTAAGACTGATCCCCAAGCTACGGTGTAAGATATCGTGCCTGAGGCTGAATGGCACCGGGTCAGAGTGTCGCGAACGATTCCCTGGGGAAACCAGGTCGCATCCCCTTGTAATTAGACCTTCCCTCAGTATCGAAGCTCTGCTGAGGGTGACGAGTATTTCTTCGCTACTCGTGGGATTCATATGAATGAAACACACAAAAACACAAAAAACAAAAACACCAAGGGAACCTCTTCGGAGGGTGCTCATGGTGAAAACCTGATAGGGGCTCCTGGCGGGGAACCTTCAAATACTGGAGGGGCTCCACATGTGGGGAACCAATCAGGTATAGAACGCAAACGGCGGAACCGTAGTGGTGCCGCCAGAAATAGGGCGAGGAAGGCTCGCGCAGCGTTAGCCGGTCTACCGACCGGAGAGGCTGCAGCCGGGACTTCTTCCCCCTCGAGGACGGAGGCATCCAAAAGGAACGCCCCCGACTCAAATTCTCCACCCTCATGCGAGAGGGCCCCAAAAAAGGCTAACAACCTTGAAGGTGGGCTCTCTTACACTGAGGTGGTGAGTAGGACCCTGAAGGTGGCTCTCGTTCCCGAGGGCTGGCCAAACAGGGGCCTCTCACAGGGAGAATTCGAAAAAGTTGAGCTGGCGGTGGTAGGCACGATGGACAAAATCCGGTCGGGCCAGCCATACCCCAAATTCCACGACGTGGAGCTCAACCCACAAGGGGCATTTATTGCCTCTTGTAAAGACAGCTTCAGTCAAAACTGGCTAACCACCAACTTGACTGGGCGGAACATCTCCAGGGACCTTCGTCTCAAGACAATTGAGATGAAGGACCTTGAAAAACTGACGAGGGTCAGCCTGTTGGTGAGGGGTGCTCAAAGCTCCTCTCCGACTGGTCTGATTCTCAGACGGATAGAGATGTCTACTCCGGCTCTGAAAACTAGGGCCTGGAAGGTCTACTACCGGAGTGACAGGCCCGACACGGTGCAGGTCATTCTGGGGGTGGACAAAGAATCTCTAGAGGTCTTGAAGTCCCTGGAGTTTAAAGTCAGCGTTGGAACCAGGACGGGCACGTTCAGGCTCGTCCAGGGTCCACGCGACACAGTTGCACCGGACCCAAAGGCAGCGCAGGAAGCTCCGGCGACGGGGCCCAGTGCTGCTGGAGAGGGCGAGGGCAACTCAGAACCCCCTCCGACTCAAATGTCGGAGAGCAGTATGGAGGTGGACCCTGCGGGGGCTCCTAGCTCGCATGCCTCGCATGCGGACCTACCGGTAACTGAGGCCGGTGGGTCGGGGTGCGACGCGGCGAGCGGGGGACCGCCGATGGGCTCAACTCCGACTGCTACACCGGAGGATCCGCATGGGTCATCCGGCGAAACGTGACAGTTGGCTGACTGAGGTACTCACACGTCCTCATGGCGGCTGACATAAATGTCACGCAGATCAACTTGCACCATTGCATAGCGGCGACCGACATCCTTCGGTTGCAGCTGGCAAGAGTGCACACATTCATAACCCTGATTCAGGAGCCCTGGGTCAGTGGAGGTGAGGTGAGGGGCCTTTCCTTCAGGGGAAGTAGGCTCTTCTGCTCGCTTGCGGATACGAATCCAAGAGCGTGTATACTGGCCTCCACGGACTTAGGAGCTCATTTACTAACAAACTTCTGTTTCAGAGATCTAGTAGCGATCCAAATTCACGGCAATAGAGGACCACTAGAGAATCTTGTAATATGCTCAGCATATTTACCATACGACTCCCCTAACCCACCACCAAGTAGGGAATTAGAAGAGTTAGTGAAATTCTGCGAACAGAAGGGCTGGCCCTTGCTGGTTGGCTGTGACGCGAACGCGCACCACGTATTGTGGGGCAGTACAGACGTCAACCCCAGAGGAGAGGCGCTGGCAGACTTCCTGTTCTCCACGTATCTAACTACACTTAATGTAGGTGTGGAGCCAACCTTCGTCACTTCTGCGAGACGTGAGGTACTCGACATAACGTTGTGTAGCAATTCTATCGCTGACTTTATAAAAAATTGGCGAGTGGACACGGAAGTGATCTCGCTTTCAGATCACCGACATATTTGCTTCTCCATCAGAGACAGCAGAGAAAGGATACCTGAGGCATACAGGAATCCTAAGAAAACGGACTGGCCAAGATACTTGGCGCATCTCTCTGGAAATCTGGGGCACAGTAACGCAGCACCAAAGAACACGAGAGAGTTAGATGCCGCAGCAAACAAACTGCAGGAATCTATTATCTCAGCTTATCATAGTAGTTGCTTACCTCAGTTCGGAAAGCCGAAAGGCAAGACGAAATGGTGGTCAAGAGAACTAACTGATGAAAGACGTAATAGCAGACGGCTATTCAACAAGGCAATGAGATCTGGCCTTGACAAAGACTGGGATGAATATAAATCAGCCCTGAAAAAATACAAAGGACTCATAAGAAAGTCCAAAAAAGAATCATGGAGGAACTTCTGCAGCAGTATAGAGGGTGTATCTGAGGCCAATAGGCTTCGGAAAATTCTCTCTAGCGGAGGCCCTCCACAGATCGATTGGTTAACCCTTCCCACTGGTGTGAAAACCAGCTCGGAAGTTGAAAATCTGAGACATCTTCTAGAGGTCCACTTCCCGGGCTTCAATGAAACAGAAAACACCTGTGACGAGGCTCACCGACGTGCATCAAGCGCAGATTGGCGGGCAGCGTCTCAGGTGGTAACTCACTCTAGGATCCATTGGGCCATCAAGGGATTCGAGCCATATAAGGCGGCAGGGGAGGACGGCATATTTCCGGCTCTCCTTATTAGAGGGCTGGACCTGCTCTCTTCCTCACTGCTCCATATATTTCGAGCAAGTCTGGCTCTGGGACATATACCTATGTCCTGGAGAAAGGTTCGCGTTATATTTCTACCCAAACCCGGAAGGCCGTCGCACACAAACGCGAAGGACTTTCGACCAATAAGTCTCTCCTCTTTCCTAGTGAAGACCTTGGAGAGACTGGTAGAAAGACATATTAGGGATACATCACTAGTGGCTTGGCCATTGCATCCCTCTCAACATGCCTATGTGCTTGGTAAATCTGTAGACACCGCTCTTCACTCAGTTGTAAATTACATTGAGGACGGGTTGCACTACAAAGAATATACCCTAGCTATATTTTTAGATATAGAAGGAGCTTTCAACAACACTGCATTCGGTGCAATGAACAACGCTGTCGTAAGACACGAAATCTCGCCTACACTTTGTCGCTGGACGGGATCGCTTCTCGAGGCTCGCAATATCGTGGCTAAGCTGGGCTCCTCGACCATAGGGGGAACACCAGGGAGGGGTTGTCCGCAGGGAGGTGTTCTCTCACCGCTACTGTGGGATCTCGTCCTGGATGGGCTTCTGGTTGGGTTGGCGAATGCGGGCCACGTTGCAGTAGCCTATGCGGACGATCTTGTCCTGCTGATAAGAGGTAGGATACTCAGCGTTGTCGACGATTTGATGCAAAATGCTTTGCGGATAATCGAGCGGTGGTGCATAACATACGACCTTTCAGTAAACCCTAAGAAAACCGAAATGGTTCTCTTTACGAGGAAAAGGGTGCCTAACGACATTAGACTTCCCAGTCTGTTTGGAATGAGGCTCACCTTATCTGACCAGGTCCGTTATCTCGGTGTTATATTGGACCGCAAACTTCTGTGGAACAAACACATCGAAGCTCAAGCGAATAAGGCCAATATAATATTCTGGTCTACACGTAAGGTGCTCGGCAAGGGGTGGGGCTTCGGACCACATATTATACACTGGCTGTATACTGTGGTAGTGAGGCCTATCCTCACCTATGCATCTGTGGTATGGTGGACTTCCTTAGAGAAGGCCAACAACCGAAACATCCTTAATAGATGCCAGAGGAGAGCTTGTCTCAGTATAACAGGCGCTCTAAGATCTACTCCCACAGTATCAATGGAATGCATGTTGGGCATCCCTTCCATACACCTCACCATCACTGAGGTGGCTATGAAAACATCGCTCAGAATCTGGGAACAGGGACAATGGCGTGATCGTGGGGGATTCAAGGGGCACGCCATGGCTCTCAAGATGGTGGAGGACATTAACCCGTCCCTCCTCCGCAGAGGGGACCGTGCGTGCGCCCGATTCTGCTTCGACGAGCCCTACAAAGTAGTTGTCCCTGACAGAGATCAGTGGTGTAAACCAGACAGGTTACTCAAACCTGAGGGCCCCACCTGGTTCACCGATGGCTCGGTTTGCAACACGGGTGCCGGTGCTGGGATTGTTGGACCCAGAACAAAGTGGTCCATTCCCCTCGGAAAAGACTGCTCAATAGCACAAGCAGAGCTATATGCTGTCTTGGCATGTGCGGTAGAGAGTATCCGCAGAGGTTACTCTGGTAAACACATATACATATGTTGCGACAGTCAAGGTACACTGAAAACCCTCTCTGAAATAAAAGTAACCTCTAACTTGGTTTATGAATGCAGAGAGGCTCTGCGCGCGCTAGGCTCGAATAACACTCTCAAGGTTATCTGGTGCCCGGCGCATGCGTCTATCTCTGGCAATACAAAAGCAGATAACTTAGCCAAACAAGGGGCTCGCTCGACTTTTATTGGGCCGGAACCCGCGCTTCCTATCTGTCCCACATATATCAAAAACCTCTTCAAAAGATGGATTGATGAAAAATTCTCCTCTGAGTGGAACAGGAGAACGGATCTCAGGCAGTCGAGACTCCTCATCAAGGGGCCTTCTTCTAAGCCGGAGGTCAAAAAACTCTTGATTCTCGAGAGGAAGCAATTATCTCTGGTGACTGGTGCTCTAACTGGCCATCTGTTTAACAAACATTTATATAGAATGGGACTAACAGAGTCTTCCCTGTGCCGTTGGTGCAGGAACGCTGATGAAACGGCGGAACATATACTGTTCACGTGCGATAATCTCTCTGTACTGAGGTCAACACACCTAGGGAACCCTACACCTTCCATCTCTATGGTGAGAGGGACTCCTCCTTGTCGGCTCGCGGCATTCCTGTCAGCGTGCCTTCGGGTCTGAGTCTCTCTAGTATCAAAAGATGCGGAATGAACAATGGGCCACAAGGCCTACGTTCTGCCCACCAATGGCGCCGCAGAAGAAGAAGAAGAAGAACACCATAAAGCAACGGACCAGAGGCAATAAAGTGACTACATGGGTGCCAGGGATAAACAATAGGTATATAAAAAAAATTGTAGTATTGAAGGAAATGATAAAGCCGATGGGCTTGCGAAAAGTGCATCAAGGTTAACACTTGCTGGACCTGAGCCTTTCTGTGGACTTGGAAAAGACCAAAATAAGGCAGCGGTTCAACAATGGGAGTTGGACAACAGAATAACCCTCTAGACTCTAGAGAAACACTCCTGAACTTACTCAGTCCAAGAAATTCGTGATGGTTTCACCAACCTATACCAGTAAGCTTCTAAAGCTGTCATGAGCTGAGCTTCGGGTGATGGTAGGTCTGCTGAAAGGGCACTGTCAGTACAAATGTCATTTGTACGTTAGGGAAAGTCAGCAGATGAGATTTGTAGGCTCTGTGGGTCAGAGCACAGTATGGACACTAACCAGAAGTCGCACTTCGTGGATTTTCTTACTCCAATTCGCGCATAATTATGCCCAATGTTTACAATACTGCCGGTTGGCGATAAAATGTCAATTCAAAGGTCAGCGCAGAAAATGGTGCGCGAATTCTCGAGAGAGTAAAGATTTCAGTTCATTTCATCGGCAGTGCAACTACTGGTTAGTGTCTATACTGTGGTCAGAGGCAGAAACAGCTGGTATGCAAGTGTCCAGAGCTGGCTGGCCTTAGAATCATTCATATGGGGAAACCGGTCCTGGATACCCATGAGGTAACAGGCAAGGCCCATAAGGATGTTGTAGGTCTTATCAACACCATCCTTGGGTTTCAATGAATGAGTAGGGTAGAGAACAAAAGATCCATGTGGTCGCAGTTCCCGGAAGGCTAACTGAGCCATAACGACCCCAGTTCAAATAAAAAAAAAGCTACGTGATAGAATGTAAACTAATGAAGCTGTTTTCCTCAAGACACTGTTACACTGAGATTGAATGTAAGCAAATGAAGCAATGTTGCCCTCAAGAGATGGAAAAAGCCTCCAATATCATTTATATATTATTAGAAAAAAGTTTTCTTGTATCAAGAGTGGGAACATAGAACATAACAGATTGACACAACAGTATGAAAGATTCTTTAATCGTTGATTCAACAATGGTAGCGATATATATATATATAACATTTAGTTTTCCATTTCTAATATTCAATAATTTTTCACATCATGAATTGAAAATTGGACATGAAATTATTTTTTGACAATTTGGACAAGGCCCTTGAATATCATTGAAGTATTTTCGGGAATCAATAGATGACAACCATTCAAAAAGACAACGTCTGTGATATATATTTGAACAACATTTATTATCACATACTACATCAGGGACAGTTTCATTCAATTCAGATGAGAAACATATGCTGCAATCAGTATCAGATCTTAACATGTTATCATTTTGTGAATCAGAGGTAATTGGTTCTTTATGAAATCCTTCAAGTCCAATTAATATTAGAACTTGTTCATACAGATTTCCTTGATCATCCCAATTCTCTAAATTTTCTTGTATTCGAGAATGATACTTATCAATTAATTCATCTGGACCTACAAATGCAAAATTTGGACACGAATTCATATTAAAGGGATCAACAGTAATGATAACAGAAAAATTCTTTTCCAGCAAAATTCTCCTATAATTAAACTTCCTCAAAGATTGTTTTGGATCCACCACTACACTGTTAGCATCAATCATATCCATAAAATTGAAAAAAGGTTGAAGTTCCTCTATAAATGTTAAAAATAAATTGTATAATTCCTTTAAATTTGAGGATTTCATTTCCAATATATTATTCTTCGTTAAAGGCACGTCAAATTCTTTAAAGAAAAAGATGTCAGTCATCTCACTATAATCAACACCGAATTCCACAGAATGTTCCCTGTAGGCTTGGTCGTCGAAAGATACCTTTATGGAAGTGAATTTGGATGACAGTTCGAGCCTTTTCAAATTTATGTAGAACTTGGAAAACTCCTTGAATTCTGAATATACTTTTAGATAGATTGGGGTGTAATTTTTAAGGGGCCGATTGTGCCCTTCTATAATTCTTGCAAGCTTTTCCAAATATGCACATATATTTCTTGAGTCGATAGCGCTAATTTCCTTTAGGATTCCCGAATGGTCTTTTTCTAAAGAATCAATGTCGAAATATTTAAATCTAGTCGTATCTCCATCCAAATATTCGACAATTTTTATATTGTACATAATCCCTACCACCACTAAGGGACCTTCATAAATTATGTTATTGGATTCATCTCGCGATATCTGTAATAATGGTTGATCCACTAAAAGACCGAGTGAAGACAAATTCTTGTACATCAAAAAGTTCAAATCTTTACAAAAACAAGATCACAGAACATCTAATAACAACACAGACCTGTTCTCTTCTGTGTCACTCTGATAACAGGTAATCCAGAATCCAGTTGTTTAATCAAGAAATCAAGACGGTCTATTAGTGTGACGTCACCACGTCATGAAAGTTGTCTATGGTCAGGGATCTGAATCCAAACAAAGGGATTTTAGTTCAGAAATTATGAAGAAGTTTCATTTATTTTATAAATAAGAATATTTAAAGAAAAATTCGATATATATGGAATGATCCGACCAAACGGGATTAATTCCAGTAAGTTTACAGCCTATTTCATCTATCAGTTTTTGAAATATACCGTTTTTATTAGTGCGAACATAACCTTTAAACTCGTACTTGTTTTATTTCTAGCGAATTTTTTCAAAGATAGTAGTATAAACCAGCTCCAAACACCAAAGAGCATCCATAGGAAGAGCTTTCTTCAGTTTTGACAATGCATAAAATGAGCTATTCAGCTTTTTACAAACGTTATCTACATGATATATCCACCGAAGATTATGATCAACATGGATCCCAAGGAATCTAACAGATTTCGTTGGCACCAGAACTCCCTTAGAGTGTTTATATAAATATGATATGTAGTTATACAGAATAAATTCTTTTAAATATAGTACATTAATTTTAAATTGCTCAATTGTCTTTATTATGGTAAAAGGTATTGTGAAGAATAACAGGCATTTCATATATTTTTTTTATTCCTCATTGAAATATTGCTTGACCTCTTTAATTAAGGGACATTGCAGGTTGGTCAAGGCTCCTACTGTCTGAAATACATACTCAGCATAAATCCTCAGGGTCTGAGGGATATAATGAAGGATTTTGAACACCTTCATCCTTATGGCCCTCTACATGTATTCTGGATCTTGCAATCGTTTCTGTATGGCAAACCTGTTCTGGGGTCAGTTGGGGTGTTGTCAGAAAAGGGGGCAAATTCAGGTCAACACCTGGTGGCAGTATATCGCGTATCAGGAAACCTTTATCTGCTAAAATGAGATCTCCAGGTACCAACTGATCTAAAATTCTACAATCTTGAACAATTTTTTCGTCAGATGTTGACCCTACATATAATCCCGAAATATAGCTAAAGAACCCATTTGGAGCAACACCTATGAATAAAATAAATGATAATGTGACTTGTTACATAAACATTCAGAAATTTTTCCTATTAACCCCTTGAAAGTATTTCTCTGCTCGTAGGAGCTGAATGTTGCCTTCTGTGCAGCCAATTAGAGCACCATGGATATTCTTGGTACAGCAGTAAATATTTCTGTACAGTCAAGAATTATCCTGCAGTTCGTGAAAGTACTGAAACAGTTCGGAAGACATGACCTATTTTTTTCTCTATCTGGAATTTTTTTCATCAGTGTTCGAAATAATAACTTTTGCAGAACATGTACCCAAGTTATAATAATGTTGGAAACTGCCGATTGAGAAATATTAAATCTGTGAGCTAAATCCAGCTGAGGAAAATTGTGCCTCAGCTTCATCAAAGTTAAAAGCAATTGATCCTCTTTAATTAATATCTCTACATTCCAACTGTGGTAATAATTAATCTTTAGATCGCCCAGAAGACCAAGTATACTTTCAAAAACTGTTGTGTTCGGCAGTCCAGTATAGAGCAAGACTAGATTCTCTTTGTTTCGTATAGAATGAAAGGACATCTTATTCTGAAAATAAGAGAGCTTAGCCTCACACTCTTGTAGATCATGCTTAAAAAAATAGTTTTCAGTCTCCAGCAGAACTTTAAAGGTGTTACTTAAACATGTTTGAGGCTCAGGTTTGCCATACCGAAACGATTTAAAATTAATGTGACCATATGTACTATATTAAAAAGAATTTATTCTGTATAACTACATATCATATTTATATAAACACTCTAAGGGAGTTCTGGTGTCAACGAAATCTGTTAGATTCCTTGGGATCCATGTTGATCATAATCTTCGGTGGATATATCATGTAGATAACGTTTTTAAAAAGCTGAATAGCTCATTTTATGCATTGTCAAAACTGAAGAAAGCTCTTCCTATGGATGCTCTTTGGTGTTTGGAGCTGGTTTATACTACTATCTTTGAAAAAATTCGCTAAAAATAAAACACGTACGAGTTTAAAGGTTATGTTCGCACTAATAAAAACGGTATATTTCAAAAACTGATAGATGAAATAGGCTGTAAACTTACTGGAATTAATCCCGTTTGGTCGGATTATTCCATATATATCGAATTTTTCTTTAAATATTCTTATTTATAAAATAAATGAAACTTCTTCATAATTACTGAACTAAAATCCCTTTGTTTGGATTCAGATCCCTGACCATAGACAACTCACGTGACGTGGTGACGTAAGCACTAATAGACCGTAGTGAGATCTATGGCCGCGGGGCGCTGTGAGCGGTCTGTCAAATTCGCCGCAACGTTGCAAGATCGGGCAATGATTCCGGTATTTAAATAATAGGTCATAGTTCTCTCTTTCATTAGCACTTCGAACTAAGCCACTGCCCACTATGATCAAATTATTAAAAATAATAAAATTTCTTTCAATATAGTGTTTAATCCAAAAACTCTTCCAAAATATTCTCTCAATATATTCATCACGTGACAATAGATAAGATGAAAAACAACTCGAATGAATTGAATATTGTACCTATACTCCATTCACTTTTATAAAGTATCGCGGTTTGCCATGAAATTTTGACACATTTCACCGTATATATTTGGAAAATGTTAGGTTATGGTTATTACACTGTCAGATACGCCCACAACGTTGCCGTTTCTGCTAAAAAATCGTAGTAATTACGTATTTATCAAAATGTTCCTTTGGGAAATTAATGAATTTGAGAAAATATTATGTTAATTCAGAAGACATTTAACTACATTTTTGCACAACCTGAAATACTCCAGTATGAAAATGTAGTAGTTCTACGAAACCTGCGCCACAGTTAAATCTTCGAAGAACTAACTCCATTTACAAAGTTGAAAAAGAGTAAATAGAAAGTAGACCTGGCAATGTCGCTTAATTTTCACGAGTGCCAAACTGCGTCTGTTCTAGGGGAAAAAACTTGATAAACCTAAATCATGGCCAACCGCGATACTTCATAAAAGTGAATGGAGTATACCTACATAATATATGTTTCCTTTGCATTTCATTTCACGTTACTGAGGTAAATTTCAAAGAAGTGAAAAAAATTTCAAACTTCTAATTTCAAAAGTCAGACTCGAATAGATTAATTTACTCAAAAGAAAAGCTGACAAGTGACAATGCTGACATGTGTCGACAACTGGGCCAATATTAATAATTATTTCCGTCGACCATAGAATAAAAGCTCATTTTAACGCACTCAAAATCATCCATTAATGACCTATTTTAATGCATGATTTCTTATTAATGCATGATTATCATGGCAACCGAACATAAAATATTCAGTCAGAGCACTATCGAGCTTGGTTCGAAATCAACTTCTGTCACAGAAGGGTATGTTGACAACTCCATTCAAAATAAAATAGACTTCAGATGAAATTTCAGGTGATACAAGTTGCAGAGTAGATAATACTTCAACCTCCACTTTCTTCATACGTTCCTTATGGGATATCATAGGTAATGATATAAATGCAAACTAAATGTGAACTATTCAGAATGTCACAACATGTCCAATATTCCCTCTATGAATTTTTCGAATTGTTCCATAGGTAGCATAAATATCAATATATAGAAATTTACATTATGTCAAATTTGTCGATTAAGCAAAATAAAAATTCATTTCTATCGAGAATTCATATTCAATTCGAGATGAGGTCGACGGAAAAATCTTGTAATCAACTCGTTTATTAATTCAGCGATTAATGGTCTCAAACATTAACGCGCTCGCTCCGCTCACGCGTTAAAATATTTCGACCATTAATCGCTGTCATTAATAAACTAGTTGATTAAATAACTATTTCATAACTCTCATAAATTATTTTCAAATGGGGTTCGTGAATTAAGACAAATTTAATCGAAAAATCCGGAAGATATTTTCAGGTGGCGCTACCTTCCAATGAATCGCCAATAAAAATTTCTTTTCCAATTCCTCAACGCAGTATAGGTTGATAATTCCTTTTCTACGATCCACTTTCAAAAAATGGATTTGCACAATCTCGCAACAAAATCCGCTTCTGACTCTGTTCGCGCATGCGCAAACTTGAATTCAAATCTCACCTAAGCTACGTTCATAAACTTACTCAGAGTAAGGATAGTTTAGTCTGAAGCGTTCATAAATTTACTCTACCAGTGCTTTTACGTTCAGAAATCACGTGATCATACTCTTCTCGAGTCTTCTCTACTCACTGGAGTAAGGGTACGTACATGCCGGAGATGCAAGGATGAGCGCGGTGGAGGTCGCGGTCGCGATCTAGTTATAAATCGATGCATTATGTACGGCCATGCATCGATTTATAACTAGATCGCGATCGCGACCTCCACCGCGCCATCCTTGCATCTCCGGCATGTACGTACCCTAAGTTTATGAACGCAAGACTGATCATACAACCATTGTTTAAGGACATTTTTAAACAATGATACAACCTAGATACAACATGTAGATGTTCCGTGCCCTCAACCACAGACATGAAATTGATTGACATTGTAACAGACAGGAGTCAAATTGACCCTTTGTATTTTAAATAATCTGATTAAGGGTTTTTTGAAATTAATGTGGAAAACCTGTAGGTTTATTTAATCAAAACTCATTTTCAAGTTTAAAACCGTCTATTATAGAAATCAGAATTATAGAAAAAATAAAAAACACATTCTAAGAAACGAGTAAATAATTATTTTTAAATTTGAAAATGATCGAAACAAAACTCCAAATGCAAAAAACAAATACAAAACACATTCATTCTAAAAAAAGAGAAAAGAAAATGTTTTTAAATGCATGGGGATTACGACAAACAACAAATTTGCAGAGGCCTAGACCAAGAATTTTCAGCAATTTTCTGTAAATTCGGGATTACCTACCGAATTCCTGAAAAATCGGGAGGTTTCAAGCTCAGTTTGAAAAGCGGGAGCGAGTATGAGAAATCGGGAGACTCCCGCCTAAATCGGGAGGTAGGGTGAATTCGCCAGTGGTCGGACAGTTTAGGCAAATGCGAATTTGAAATTCGTCTAGGAATATAGAGCAATAGAGAATATAGAGCAAGATTCCAGGGCCGCCAGACGTCACGTATTTTCTGATGAACGAAATGTGGACGATTGAATAGTGTTAGTTTAGTATGTACTACTATAGTATGGGCCAGCAGATCTACCTTTTAAGTAGTTATCCTCATCGGTAGAACTCGGGTGATTTTATAGGCGAAATGTCAAAGTTTGATCAAGTTTCCTGAAGAAATGGGGGAATTTTGGAAAAAATGAATACCAAACTATTTTGGAATGACTTTTTCATTACACCGCACTGAAAACCCTATCAAAACATGTAGATTTAGAACATCGAAAATGACTCTTTTCCGTGCGGCCGCACCGCAAAAAGTTTTACGGTGCGCTGAGGCATAGATGCATCCTATAATTCCTATGCTGAGACACAGAGCAACGATTGCGTGACAGTAGATGTCAGTGTTTTGAATAATTATTGTTTCACAATATCGAAATGCTTTCTGCTGAAAATTTTTCCCGTGTTATAGTTTTCAGAGAGGTGTAATGAAAAATATCGTTCATTACACGTCCAGAAAGGCTTTTTCCGTGCTTGCACGAGTTCCCGTGTTCGGCTCCGCCTCACACGGGAACACATCGCGCGCGCACGGAAAAAGCTTACTTTCTGGACTAGTAATGAAATATACTATTTCTCTTTCGATCCGTATATGTACAAGTACATCACGGTCAGGATGTCTGTGGAAAAAGTTTTATCGAGTTTAAAATGACTCTTTTTTTCGGATTTTATCGCTATTTTCGCGAATTTTTTTAAAATACTTCTACTTCGCCTAGAGAATCAAAATTTCACCCACGTATAAATCGATTATTCCTCTTTTCGACCGTATGAAAATTTCCTCACGATATCGCAGCTTCGCTGCGATTTTAAGATTCTTCTGGACCCACTTTTGGACAGATTCTCACGGGGCGGTCCACCCAGTTACCATTTTAGTATAGTATAATAGAACTAGTATGGGCCAGCAGATCTACTTAAGTAGTTATCCTCATCGGTAGAACTCGGGTGATTTTATAGGCGAAATGTCAAAGTTTGATCAAGTTTCCTGAAGAAATGGGGAAATTTTGGAAAAAATGAATACCAAGCTATTTTGCATTGACTTTTCCTCTTTCGATCCGTATATTTACATCACGGTCAGGATATTCGAGTTTAAAATGACCCTTTTTGTCGGATTTTTTCGCGATTTTCGCGAATTTTTTCAAAATACTTCTACTTCGCCTAGAGAATCAAAATTTCACCCACGTATAAATCGATTATTCCTCTTTTCGACCGTATAAAAATTTCCTCAAGGTATCGCAGCTTCGCTGCGATTTTAAGATTCTTCTGGACCCACTTTTGGACAGATTCTCACGGGCCGGTCCACCCAGTTACCATTTTAGTATAGTATAGAAAGAACGATCACATGCCTATCGGCTACCTTGCTCAGACGGCCAATTTGCAGATATCAGGACATCAAGTTGCAAAAAAGCATTGCTTACCTCACTTGAATTCTGATGGCTGATTTTCACATATATTTTAGACAATTCCGTTTAAAATGAGTTTTCAACAATGCCAGACACTTCCCGTCGGCCGAATTGCTTAACAGAAGACGCCTTAAAGGTCTCAAAAAAATTATTCGACTTCACCTAATTTCTGATGCTCCATTTTAATATATCTTCTCCAAACCACTATTTTAAAATTTCTTACAAGAAGACAGACCGATCCAAGGAGCCAATCATCTCCCAAACTCAATTTTAATGCCTCCATGGCTTAGAGCGCGAGGGTATTATATGCAAGCATGAGGATGAGTGAGAGATGTATTAGCTCATATTGACTTCCCTGTCTCTCTTTTCACTTTACTCGTATCAATCAATAATTAATATTTGTAGAAAAATCAGCTTAAAACTATAATAAATTCATAAAACAGGTAAATTATTGAAGATCGACGTGTACAAAAGTGCTCATCTATCCGCAATAATTGTAGAATTTTGACCTGCAACCTGTTTCAATAAACTACTGACGAAACGATTCCATTCATCGGCAATAAAAAAAATTTCATAAATTTTCGACAATGCCATTCTTTCGCCGTGGTCAACAATAGAGTTATGACTATAATCCATGCAGATTTATCGTGTTCCTAGCATGAGGAAGCCGATACAAAGATCGTATACCTTGTTTGCAACATCGATGCCCAGGCTGGTTTTGTGATGCGATGTTCAGATACTGATAGATAATAATAATAATAATAATAATAATAATAATCCCCGCACGGGTGTGGTCTGGTTTCTGCCATGCCACATGGGGGGGTGACGTCCCCACGGCCCGAGTTACCTGGGCCACCAAGGGTTAATGGTGGCAAACCCATGAAAATGGTGAATTTAACGAGCCTCGGAAATGAGTCGCTGCCTGGGGAGCGCCAGGGCATGTCCGGAGCCGACGCTGGGCATGACAGCATGCGATCCGTCGGTGGCAGGGTGCTGAGGAAGCGGGCTCCTGTCATACAACAAAATACAGCTCCACCAGAACATCAGGAAGTGGAATCCCAAAACATGGCAGAAGATCAAAATGCCACTCCACCTGCTGGCTCGACCACCGTGAGGAGGACTGCTCGCAGGGGAGCTCGCAACGCACGTATCAAGTGGAGCCGCGAAATGAATGTTGAAGTGATGCGAGCCTTTTACTACGTGAATAATTGCGATGATAAACCACTTCCTGGATGGAGATACTCCCTCTATACTGAATTCACTAAGAGACATCCAGAACTTCAGCTAACGGAAGGGAACATTGCGGATCGTAAAAATGTTATTATACGAAAGGGCTACTTGACCAGACAGGAACTAGATGAGATCAAGAGAGAAATGGGCTACACAATCAATCAAGAACAGATTGTCGGAATTCAGAATGAAGAACCCACCGAGCCGCTGGAGAGACCAGCAGATACGGCGAGGGACCTGTCTGTCACACGAACTGCTCACCAAGACTCCCCACAATATCGCCAACTGTATGACACCTTCTATAGTAACGTGGCGCAATACGAATCTACTGATCCGCTCAACCGCCCCATCCTTCCGAAATTGAACTTCAACTCTACGGCCAAAAATAACATCGAGAGGCTCAACGAAATATTGACGGAACACCTGAGGACTCAATGGACGTTGGAACAAGTCCACTTATCTCTGTACTGTGCTGCCATCACAGTAATTGGACAAAATGGGCAAAAGATCTACACCCCCAGAACCAGTGAACAGAAAGTTAAAAATCAAACTCCTGCCTGGAAAAGAAGATTAATGCAGGACGTCGATAAACTCCGAGGAAAAGTTGATGTCTTGGATGAGTTCCTGAAGGATAATAAATCGCGTAAAGTACTGAACAAAGTGCGAAAAATAGCCACATCCGCAGGGCTGGACCTGGAATCTCCTCGACATAAAGAGTTCATAGTTGATCTGAAAGATCGCTTGAGACAGCAAGCTAAAGCGAAAGGTGCTCGCCTGCGAAGATACAATGAGTTAACAAAGCGAAAACAACAGAACGCTGAATATATGAGAGACAGAAAGAAGTTCTTCAGAAGTCTTGAAAAGTCCTCCGAAATCTCCACCAATCAGCAAGCTGACATCAACAATGTCCAATTTCGGCAATATTGGAGTTCTCTATGGTCGGAGAGTGGTCAACTTCGGAGGAATGCTAGCTGGCTTACGGACATTGAACACCAGGCTTCAGAAATCGTTGAGATGAAGACTGATCTTTTCACAGTCGAAGAAATTTCCAACATTGTAAAAAATACTAGTAACTGGAAGGCGCCAGGACCCGACCGACTTCACAACTTCTGGGTTAAACAATTTCCAGCATGTTTCCCAAGTCTGGCTAGATGTTTTTCGGGGGCACTAGGAGATCCCTTCAAGATACCTACTTTCCTCACTCAAGGCAATTCCTATATGCTTCACAAAAGAGGAGATCGCACCAAGCCAGAAAACTACCGACCCATAACGTGTTTGTCAGTGGTGTACAAGCTGTTCACGTCGCTTGTGAATAATGCGATTTATCGTCACTGTGAAGCCAACAACATTCTGGAAGAAGAACAGAAAGGCTGCTCTCGAGGATCGGCAGGATGCAAACATCAACTCACCATAGACGCTGTAGTGTTAAAGCAAGCTCAAGCGAGAAGGAGGAATTTAAGTCTATGTTATATTGACTATCAGAAGGCCTTCGATACGGTGCCCCACGATTGGCTTCTGAAAGTACTGGAGATTTATAAGATCTGCCCGAAAATAAGAGCCGTGCTTCAACATCTAATGAGCACATGGAAAACGAATATTCTTGTGAACAACATCAATGCTGGAAGTCTGGAACCGTGAAAATATCGAGGGGGATATTTCAGGGAGATGCCCTGTCACCGATGTGGTTTTGTATAGCACTGAATCCTCTATCTACTCTTTTGAAAAACACCAACATAGGGTACAGACCAGCAATGAGGAATCCGCGAAAACTCACCCATTTACTGTATATGGATGATCTGAAACTATTCGGCGAGAACCAAAAACAACTTCACTCGCTGATAGATATAGTGCGCTCCTTCAGCAAAGACATTGACATGTCTTTCGGTGTCGATAAATGCGCCATAGTCAACATCAGGAAGGGTAAAATGGAGAATACTCAGGAACAATTTCAGGACATCCACAGTATGTTGCCAGAAGAGACCTACAAGTATCTGGGCATTCCTCAAAATCAACGGATTGACCACACCCGTTTGAAAGCTGAGTTCACTGCGAAATATAAGAGCAGGGTAACCAAAGTGCTCAACACCAAGCTGTCTGCTAGAAACCAGATCGATGCCTTGAACTCATGGGCTACTCCTGCTCTGACCTACACTTTCGGAGTCTTGAAGTGGTCCGACGCTGATCTGAATGAGTTGGACCGACTAACCCGCCGCCTAATGACAAAGTTCCGATGTCTGCACACCAACGCATCGGTGAAAAGGCTCTATCTACCCAGGAGAGATGGCGGACGAGGTCTGTTGAACATCTATAAACTCTGCAGAACCCAGGAGAAAAACTTGAGGCAGCGACTGCTCGAATCTGAAGATAGCCTGATGAAATTGGTGACAACAGAGGATAAGGGATACACACCTCTGAACCTACAACACAGAGAACTGACATTCGATATCACCACGAGAAGCGAAGATATAAGTATATGGCGGGAGCAAGCTCTACACGGCAGATTTCCCAAACACCTTGAGGGGGAAAATGTCGATAAATTAGCTTCTTTGTCGTGGTTGAATGCAGGACAATTGTATCCTGAAACTGAGGGATTCCTAACGGCTATCCAAGACCGAGTTATAAGAACTCGCAACTATGAGAAGCACTGTTTGAAGCTGAACGTGGAGGACAAATGCAGGAAGTGCGGCGCAGTTGGCGAGTCTATTGAACATATAATCGCAGGTTGTCGAGTTCTTGCCGACAACGCATATCTGGGCCGACACAACCAAGTGGCAAAGATTGTTCACCAGCAGTTGGCTCTTAGACATGGTTTTTTGGATACTTGTCCGCCATATTATAAGTATCAACCTGCAGCAGTGTTGGAAACGGACGCAGCGGTTCTCTATTGGGACAGACCCATAACAACAGATAGATCAGTGGACTACAATAGACCGGACCTTGTATTCATCGAGAAGGATCAGAAGTATGGGGTGATAATTGATGTGGCAGTACCATTGACTCATAACATCGGAAGAACGGAGTCGGAAAAAATAACGAAGTACGAGAACTTGGCAATGGAACTGAAGAATATGTGGCAATTGTCGAAAGTCACTATTATACCATTGGTGATTTCGGCTGAGGGAATCATGTCCAAATCATTTAAGAAAAATCTTGAAAAGATCGAAATATCCCAGAGGATCGCGGGATATGCACAGCAGGCTGTAGCTTTGCAAACCTGTCACATCGTGCGGAAATTCCTGAACTAGTGGGAGGAACTGAAATGTTTTTTCACTGGTTTATAGAAGTAATACCAGCTCGAGCTGAGACCGGGAGACCGATGATGAAGAATAATAATAAACGGTCTTTATTTATAAAGAATGCATACAAACAGAACGAGCGAAGTTTAGCCAAGGCTACTCTTACACTTAACTCATTAATTTGTTGAACATAAGTAAGATTTTCAGATTAAATGGCACTGTTAACAGCATAGACATAAGAAAAAGTAAAAAGAAAAATGCGAATGATTGGGCAAGGCGAGGGCAGAGAAACAAGGGAAGAGTGATGCACTGTACTATAAAGATAGGCATCAACAAAACACGACAAGCGCTGGCACGCAACTATTGTGAAGCACACAGAAATGTTTTCACGCTGGTCTTAAACTTTTCTAAATTATCAATATCTTTGAATTTCTGTGGAAGACAATTGTAAGCTTTAATACTTGTGTAGCTGAATGACTTTTTAAAAGATAATGCTGGGAAATATGCAGCATTTGAAAAATGATGATTCCCATGTTTGGATTTTGACCGGCACTGGTAACAAGAAGAGATACGTTGATTCAAATAATATCTACGAACAATTAGGACAGTCGTTGTCTCGGTCGTTGTTTACCAGCATTCCATGCCATCACAGGTTGTAATTTTACTCCAGCAATTTTCAAAAAGGACAAACAAAAGCCTATCAATATTTTGAAGAAAAATGAAGAGTACCAACAAGCATTTCACCGTTCCGGTATGCTGGATTTTGTTGGTGATGTAGTTGAAGAAGAAAATGTATTCAATGTAATACAAAAACTTATCTGTGATATTTATAACGTTCCTGGAAAATTGATGTAGATGGTGCTACACTTCAACTGTTCATTGATACGTATATGGTATCTGATATCAATGAAGATCGGAAGAATTTGAAAAACCTCGATGCTAGCAGCTTACTACCATGCAAAAGTGAGATTTGGCAAAAGTTGCGACGTGCTAACTAAATTGCTAGCCTTTGAAACAATTCTCGAGTTTATTGAAACAGCTTGCAGGTCAAAATTTTAGAATTATTGCGGTCAGATGAGCACCTCCTTACACGTCGATATTTACCTGATTTTTCAATTTATTAGTTTTTAGCGGATTTTTCTACGAATATTAATTATCGATTGATACGAGTAAACTGAAATGAGAGACAGGGAAGTCAATAGGAGCTAATACATCTCTCACTCATCCTCATGCGTGCGGATAATACCCTCGCGCTCTAAGCCATAGAGGCATTAAAATTGAGTTTGGGGGATTGGCCCCTTGGATCGATGTCTTCTTGTAAGAAATTTTGAAATAGTGGTTTGGAGAAGATATATTAAAATGGAGCATCAGAATTTACGTGAAGTTGAATAATTTTTTTGAGACCTTTAAGGCGTCTGCTAAGCAATTTGGCCGACGGGAAGTGTCTGGTATTATTGAAAACTCATTTTAAACGGAATTGTCTAAAATATATGTGAAAATCAGCCATCAGAATTTAAGTGAGGTAAGCAATGTTTTTTTGCAACTTGATGACCTGATATCTGCAAATTGGCCGTCTGAGCAAGGTAGCCGATAGGCATGTGATCGTAGTACATACTTACACTATGCAATCATCCACATTTAGTTGATCAGAAAATACGTGACGTCTGGCGGCCCTGGAATCTTGGACTAATAATTTTGGAGTAATCATAATAGTTCTTTCTCCAGGTTAGTCGTCGATAATGTGACCACATAATTAGATATATGATTTCAAAAGAGACTTTTTTCAGCTCTTCATGGATTTTCCTCAATGAAATAATGAAAAAAGGCCAATTTCGCCGGTATTCGGACAGTTGATGCCAGTAGTCGGCCACGCAATCGCTAGTATTCGGACAGGTTAATTTTCAACAGGGTCACATCTAGAGAATTTCTCATGATTTTATATTAAACTGGCGACCCGCCCCGGCTTCGCACGGATGTAATGCAACAACGGTAGTGCCGGCGCCGCACCGCTATGTCCCTTCATTTTATATCTGTAATATCCTCGGAAATATTCATTCAAATTACATGCTGTAAAGGGCCATATTGATCTATATTGAATGGACAATGTATTGAAGGTACTGTTATGGTTCAAAATATCTTTCACAAAATTCAAAGTTAATTTCGATTTAATGAGGCCAAATTAAAGTTGAAAATGAAAGATTTCTAGATATAAATTTATTTTGAAGTTTTAAAGTTTGTACATAGAAATAGATTCTGTGATAGTTCGAATAAGCTTAGGGAATCAAGGATGTAGAAGTTTTTTGAAGTATGGAAACCGGGGAGACGAAAAAAGAAATTAGAGAAGAAACATCAAGAAGAAGAGTCAAGAAGTTAAGGTGGGCGTTCAATGTAGTGTGTTTTTATTTCAAGTTGCATTTGAGAATGGTTTCACTTTGAGAACTGAAATTTTGTGGGTGAACTCAGAAAGGATTGGAGTTCTTAATGAGATGATTGAGATTTATTTCATTTCAACAGTTCTTTTTTTTTCTCTCAAAAATAGAAGAAAATAAGTCAACTCATGCTTCTGTTTTATTTCAAACGAAAGACCCATGAAAATAGTTCAACTTCCGATTAAAAGTGAATCTACAGATAATTTCGTTCAGAAAAACAACTTGAAATGCGGAATTGGCAGAGAATGCCCAAATTCAAAATATGGCGGGAAAAAGTTCCTGTTTTACCCACATATTTACTATTTTCATAATTCAGCTATTGTCGGATAGAGAGCGCCATAGTACATTTCATTCATAATTAGAGATATATTCATAGAACTTATAGAGATAATGTAAGTTCTATGGAGATATTCCATAAAATGCACGGTGGCGCCTCTATCGGTCGACTTGTCCTACGCGCATCAAACGGCGACCTTAAATTGAGAAATATCAGACAGAAAAGCCAAGAAGATAAATTGAAAAATAATAAAGGAAGTCGGAAGAGAAATTGGGGAAAATAAAGGAAGACACAGCAAGAAGAACCAAATAGAGAGATTTAAATAAAATAGATATAAGTGAGTTCAATTTTATTAGAATTAGAATAAGTCGTTTGTTGTTTGTTTGTTTTCGTGAATTTTAATTGAAAGAAATAATAATAATTAAAGTTTAGAAAAATCTAAATTTTTGATTTTAAATTGGACCCTCAATTGGAATCGATAAATACCGGGCAAAGCAAAATTTAAATTTATAATTAAATTTGACAGATTCCAAAATTCTTTTTCATTCGAAATATAAATTCATAAAAAAAAAGGAATCATAACAGTACCTACTAAAATGAATAACGATCTACTGTATTGTTTGAAATAACTTCCTAATTAAGCCATTTTATCCCTTGAAATGTAAAGGATAAGAAATAGTTATTGTGGGTTATCCTAAAGAGATAGACATATACATCGCGGACTTAATTTGTTGACAAATACCGAGTACAATACCGAGTACCTACATTATTTTCATTTATCTAGTGGGGTTCAGTTAGCATTTGCAATGTAAGCGCAAAAATGTGTTTATTCACGACATCACATTAGAAACCTGTAAATTCATCAGTGTATCTCTACAATATTATGCATGTATCATACATATAAACCTTCCTCTTGAATCAAATTATTATCTATTAGAAAAAAGCGTTGTGTAGTTTTGAGTAATGATTCTTCAATTTATTTCATATCTTCAGGAACGAAAACGACAGCCCTAATTTGATATTAATATCAACGACCGCTTTGCATCTGAGTCGAACTTGTTGTTAAAACGATAAGGTTACTTATAATTGGATTATATCAATACATATACTCCATTCACTTTTATAAAGTATCGCGGACCGCGGTTTGCCATGAAATTCTGACACATTTCACCGCGTATATTTTGAAAATGTTAGGTTATGGTCATTCCACTGACAGATACGCCCACAACGTTGTCGTTTCTGCTAAAAAATCATAGTAATTACGTATTTATCAAAATGCTCATTCATTTTGGGAGATTGATGAATTTGAGAAAATATTATGTGAATTCAGTAATTTCAAAAACCTGGCGAATGCTGAAGAAACTTTTTCTCTGTTAAGACTGAAAATATTTCACGTATATAAAAAGTTATGC
Source organism: Adalia bipunctata (assembly GCA_910592335.1). Taxonomy (NCBI): domain Eukaryota; kingdom Metazoa; phylum Arthropoda; class Insecta; order Coleoptera; family Coccinellidae; genus Adalia; species Adalia bipunctata. The sequence goes on from OU342951.1 coordinate 27,941,202, forward strand.
TTTTGTCTTATACGGAAATCAAGAAACGAGTGTTGAAATTTTACTGAAAAATAATGGACAGAATAGTCCGTTACTTTGTGATAGTTCATTCGGAAAAAGAATAAAAGTACTCGAATAACCCAGAAGAACGAACGGAACCAGTGGCGGCTGGTGATAATTTTGATTCAAGATAAAAAAAGTAAAGGGCGGATTTACGTGGGGGGCAATGGGGGATTCACCCCCTATGAGAATCGAAAGCATCGTGTTGAAAATAATACGTTTCATAGTTTATTTGAGGTGATTAAATGTTGTGTACCGAATTCAATGTCCGCTCTTGAAAAAAGTATATAGATTTTGAAAGGTACTTAACAATATTCTTTTTCTGAAAATAGAAGTCAATCCTTTGTTGCCGTCATTCGTCACAGGAAAAGGCCCAGTTACATCAAAGGCAATCCGTTTGAATGGAGCACCTACGTTGTATTTCTACATTTGACCCCTGGATCTTGTCTTGGGACCTTTAGTGGCGCCGCCCACTTGACATCTCCTGCACCAAGTTTCTACATAGTCTCTGCATCGGACCCAGTAAAATCTCTGCCTGATTTTGTCCAAGGTTTTGTTGACTCCAAGGTGTCCTCCTGATTTCCCTTCATGAATTTCCTTCAAGACTTCACATATCGTCTTCCCGGGCAAAACCAATTGGAAAATTGACGACCTTCCATCTGCTAATTCCCATACCCGTTTGAGTTATCCATTTTCCACAACCAGGAATCACACTGAGCCCACATTGCCTTGAAGATGGGATCTCTATCCGAAATGTAACTCCAGGAGGGTCTGCCTGTTCCGTTCGCTTTTCACCGTAGAAAGTCCTTGATGTTTGAATCGGTTACCAGGTCCTGTCTCATATGTTTGGTAGTCCAGTCGTCCTCAGGTATCAGTGCCGTACGTCTTACATCGGCGACTCCTTCATGACGTTAAACACGGTGGCAGTGCTCACAGGTTCCTGGACACGGTCCAGATTTTCCTCGAAGTTCCTTCCCATAACCATGATATTATCCAGATATACCAGGCAGGTTTTCCAAGTAAGCCCGCGCAATCAACCTTTCGAAGGTCGCCGGCGCATTACAGAGCCCAAAAGGCATAACGGTGAACTGATATAGTCCGCTACCAGTGGTAAAAGCAGTCTTCTCCTTGTCATCTTCGTGTAGGCCCACCTGCCAATATCCATTCTTCAAGTTGAGTGATCAAAACCATTGTGAACCTGCCAGCGTGGTTAGTGTGTCGTCGATCCTGAGTAATGGGTATAACTGTCCTTCTTCGTGACGTCATAAAGGTTTCTATAACCCATGCATAATCTTGTAGAGCCATCCTTTTTGGAAACCAATACTACAGGTGCGGATCAGAGACTCGATGATAATTCGATTACGCCATCTTTGGTAATTTTTTTGACAAGTTTCTCCACTTCCTGTTTGTTATGTCTTATGAGTTCATGTTTTATTCATCATACATATCTAGTATGTTGTTTGACGTTTAATTGTCAGACAGTTCTGAAAATAAATACAACCTTTCATACGTATTCATGTTTGGAATAGAATATAACAGATTGGCGACGAAATGGAAGAATTGCTTCGTGAACTTGTATCAACGTTTAAAAACGTACAGAGTCAGCATGCAAGTTTTTCTACTCACGTTCAAAGTAATGCGGAACAATCTCAAATTGACACAAAAGGAATATCACTACAGCCTAAAGCCGGACTCCCACTACTCGTGTATTTGGCAAATATTTGCCACTTACCTATATTTGGCATGTAGTGGGAGTGGTTCACTCGGCCAATACTTGTCAATCTTGTCATTCAAATTCGAAACTTCATCTATACTCCATTCACTTTTATAAAGTATCGCGGTTGGCCATGATTTAGGTTTATCAAGTTTTTTCCCCTAGAACAGACGCAGTTTGGCACTCTTGAAAATTAAGCGACATTGCCAGGTCTACTTTCTATTTACTCTTTTTCAACTTTGTAAATGGAGTTATTCTTCGAAGATTTAACTGTGGCGCAGGTTTCGTAGAACTACTACATTTTCATACTGGACTATTTCAGGTTGTGCAAAAATGTAGTTAAATGTCTTCTGAATTAACATAATATTTTCTCAAATTCATTAATTTCCCAAAGGAACATAAATACGTAATTACTACGATTTTTTAGCAGAAACGGCAACGTTGTGGGCGTATCTGACAGTGCAATGACCATAACCTAACATTTTCAAAATATATACGGTGAAATGTGTCAAAATTTCATGGCAAACCGCGATACTTTATAAAAGTGAATGGAGTATACTTGCCAAGTACGCAAATAATTGCGTACTTGCCAAATATACGAGTAGTGGGAGTCCGCCTTTACGATGAGATTACATCGAAAAGGTGAATCTTTGTCTGACTTTTAAGCCGAGCTGAAAGACTCGCTACAAATTGCAACTTCATGTGTGAATCATGCAAGAAATCCACAATCAATACTCATTTGAGGACACAATTCATACGAGGTGATCGTTGTAATGAAACTCGGGAAAAACTCTTAGCAGAGTCATGCATTTTCATTCGAAGAAGAGTAGTCAGGACAGCTTTGGCTATCGAATCATCAAAAATTGAAAGCAAAGAAATGCAACAACCAAAAACTGTATGTGGAATATCAAGAACTGAAAATAATCTCGGAATCAAATCCACTCCTAACCACAATTCAAGACGAGTGACGATAGAAATCAATGTTTTCGATGTGGTAATAGTCTGGTAATATAGTATATTCTAAAACTAGTTGCAGAATGGGCTCCTATTCCAATACGAATGCGCATGAGTGTTGGAATTGCATTCTGCAACGAGTATTAGACGATATTTTCTCTATTTCAGTCAAATTTCGTTGAAATTCAATGAAAATTTCAGATTATACATCCTGTAGTATGTTGAACACACTGTATATTTCGTACGTGATATAATAAGATTAGTGCGACCTCCCTTCAAGACCTACAGCGGCACGTGAAGCCAGAGCTCTAGGTCTCATCATTGCCAGTTATGTTTATCAAATATAATGTTATTTAAAACAAGTAAACATTTATAAAATATATATAACAATTGGCTAGGGAGAGTCATTCAATTCAATTGATTCAGTGATTCATTCAGAAGCGTATACGTTTGACCGCTTGTTAGTCAACAGCGAGAATCTGTAGTAAACATATTGTATTCAATGTAAGTTCAGTGAATTAAATCCCTTTGATGAGTCTGCCTGGTATTATTCTTCACCATCCTTAACTGCTTAACGATTGGTCGAACCTACCCTAGCTGGGTACATCACATGACGATCCTGCCAGTTCGATGCAGTTGAAGGTCCAGGGTCCAGAAGGTTTTCATAAGGATTTGGATATGGTTATGTGACTTCATTGTTCAATTCGTAGTTCAACCAACAAGCAAGATGGGATTAGGCCAGTCCAAGCAAGACGAAATCATCATTGGCCAGAGATCCAAGAAGCTATGGAGCCGACTGTACAACTCGAGGCAAGGAGAAGCCACCAGGAGGATGTAGTGTAAGAACTATTTCTTTTCCCCTGTTATTTCATGTCGTGAAGTGAAAAGTGATGAACTATTTCCTGACTTAATTGATGTGAAAACAACCAAAATGAGCCGCGAGAACATAGTGAACGGGCCGATAGTGTAAATAATGAACTAATGAAGATTTTAAATTTAACAAATTATGTAAATTGTCAAGTCGGAACCAAATTTTCTCAAAGCATCGCAATGTTTTTTTTTATCAGAAAGGAAATTCGTACTATTCAAATCAAGGTCGTGACCGCAAGGAAAATCCTAGCGTCAGCGAAGAAGAGTTCGGACAAGGTCAATGTCGCCAGTTCACCTATCGTTCCGAAAACAATAACACATCGGAATTATTTGTTCAATATTATTATCGACCGAATTCCGTTTGATTTCAGAAAAGTAACTTCAGGGTTCATTATGTAAAAGTTTCAGAAAATTTTTTCAGCACATGCCTTATCGCGTATTAAAAATAAAGTAGAGACGAATGCCTTCGATGGCGAAAGAATTGATCACCTTGTTGTTGTCGAAGTTTAAAACGTCCAGTAAAAAGTATTGTGTAAAGACCACTTTCAGAAAAAGAATTTCATAATTTGAAAAATCAACATTCAGAGGATTACAATGAGAATTTAATATATGATGTGAATTCACAAATTATTTTCAATAACCAGAACATTCGATCGGCGTAAGACTTAGGTACATCGTTGAGGAAACTGGAAAATTTATGCGCAGAAAATAATGTATTAGAATTGTTCCTCATAAAGCTAGCTAGCAATATAAAATTTTTGAATATGTTGTCAAATTATAAAAATGAAATTCTAGGAAGATACTGAAAAATTAATGTAATACGAGATGTAACGCGTATAAAAGATCAAGGCAAATCATTCTGAACGATGTTCACATGCTTCCAACCGGTGGACATCCAGACATGTTTAGTTTAATTTTCAGAAACCTAGTAGATTATTTCCTCAAAATTTAAAAAGCCGTGTAGATCCAGTTTACAATTTTGACAACTCTTGGATAATATATAGGTTGCAAACGGCATAGAAAGATGCTAGAGAAAACTTGGTGAAGGTAAAAATTGAAATGAAAAGAATTGTAACTCTCATAACAAGTGATTAGAATTATCCAGAGACCGATGTAAAAATTAGTTTAGGTAAATATCGTATTTAACTTGTAGATTTAAGATCCATTGAGACTGATATTATAGATATAGATATTAAGCTATACTGCTATAGATAAGTCAAAAAAAAATATTTTTACATTGTATAGCAAAAAATTTTTTTTCTCTCAAAGAGGGAAGGTGTAGTATGTTGAACACACTGTATATTTCGTACGTGATATAATAAGATTAGTGCGACCTCCCTTCAAGACCTACAGCGGCACGTGAAGCCAGAGCTCTAGGTCTCATCATTGCCAGTTATGTTTATCAAATATAATGTTATTTAAAACAAGTAAACATTTATAAAATATATATAACAATTGGCTAGGGAGAGTCATTCAATTCAATTGATTCAGTGATTCATTCAGAAGCGTATACGTTTGACCAAGGCCGTAGCCAGGGGGGGTCCGATGGGGTCCGGACCCCCCCCGAAATTTTTTCTAGAGCTCAGTTCAACGGACACCCTCCTCCCCCCGAATTTTTTTTCTGGCTACGGCCTCGGACGGACCCCCCCCGAAATTTTTTTCTAGCTACGGCCTTGCGTTTGACCGCTTGTTAGTCAACAGCGAGAATCTGTAGTAAACATATTGTATTCAATGTAAGTTCAGTGAATTAAATCCCTTTGATGAGTCTGCCTGGTATTATTCTTCACCATCCTTAACTGCATAACGATTGGTCGAACCTACCCTAGCTGGGTACATCACAATCCTAGTGACTTTTGTATTGTATCTTGACAGTTGGTGACTGTTACGAAATTGACATTTTTGAATTGACGTGTGTTGAGAATTGATAGGATCGGAAGCCAGTGCTGACAACCAAAAAACGAAAAATATAACTGAAAACAATGCTGTAATGAGTTCATTACAGCACTGTTTTTAGTACATCATCATTACGATACTGAAATAGAGAAATATAATCATAAATCAAATGATTGTAAATCGAAGAACTTGAAGTGCAATCATTGTGGAAAAAATGGACACATTCAATCAATTTGCTTTAAGAAACGCACGCAATCCACGCAAAACACAAATTCGGTTGGGGTTCTAGAAGAATGTGAAATATACTTACCAGATCTACTCATTAATTCAATCTGATAAGTTCCTAATACAAATCAATTAATGAGTCGCCCTGTGAATTTGAATTAGATACGGGTGCAGCAGTTTCCATTTGTTCAGAAAAATTTTTCCATAAAATCTGCCCAAACACAAAATTGCAACCAACAACCATAAAACTCAAAACCATACACCGGGGAAATTTTCGAACCCAGTGGAGTATGAAAATGAAAATACCGTTGGGAGACTCTTCGTTCTCCAAAATTCGGTGTCACCAATTTGAGGCAGGGAATGGTTAAGGCTAATAAAACTCGATTGGTCCGGGATTCACAGTATTGATATCTACAAATGTCGACAAAAATTACGAAAGCAATCTTACAAATCTACTTCAGGAATATAAATTCAGTCATTAAAAACCATAAATGTGTACTCAAATTGAAAGAAAATATAAGACTAATTTTTTTTCGAGCCCGTCTAATTCTATTTGCACTGAAGGATCGTACTGAAGACGTGATAGATCGACTTGAAAGGGCTGGGATTATCGAGAAAATAACTCAAGTTGGGGAACACCTGTTGCGCCAATAATAAAAAAAGATGGATTATATGCTGATTATAAAGTAACGCTAAATAAAAATTTGCTGGACGATAACTAACCAATTCCACGCATTGAAGATATTTTCGCGAAAATGAGTGGTGGATTTTAGTTTTGTACACTCGATATAAATCAAGCTTATTTACACATGTCAGTTGATGAAAACAGTGCTCTGTTACAAGCAATAAGTACTACGGAAGGTACATACAAAATAAACCAATTGATGTTTGGTGTGAAAGTAGCACGTAGCACCAAATATATGGCAGTCATTCATTGATCAAATTTTACAAGATATAGAGGGTGTCGCTCTTTGACGTTTTTATTGTACAAGGGAGAACTTCATCTGAACTTTTACAGAGACTCCGAATGGTTTTTCAACGTTTACATCTTAATAGAACGAAATGTCAATTTTTCAAGGAATCAATCACTTATTTAGGACATGTAATGGATTCAAATGGTCTTCATCCAATGAAGGAAAAAATGCCATCGTTACCAGTAAAAGACCAAGAAACGTATCAGAACTGTGAAGTTTTCTTGGAATCGTGAACTATCACCACCAGTTCATACCAAACTCAGCTGGAAGACTTTATCCTTTTCACAAACTTCTTCAGAAAGATGTGAAATTTTCAATGGTCACCTCAATGCGATGCGGTTTTCAAGCAGTTGAAGACAGAAATTACGAGTCCAAATGTTCTTACACCATTCAACGTAAAATTGCCAGTAACTTTAGCTACGGATGTCTCACCTTTTGGATTAGGTGCAGTATTATCGAACATCATGGAAGATGGTTCGGAAAAACCTGTTGCGTTCGCTTCAAGATCTCTAACAAAAGCTGAGAAACAATATACAGTCAACTGGACTAAGAAGCTACAGCTTTGATCTGGAGATTGAAATAGTATATTTCATTACTAGTCAAGAAAGTAGGCTTTTTCCAGTCGCGCGCGATGAGTTTCCTTGTGAGGCGGAGCCTACAAGGTGGTGTGAAAACGAGTGCTGTTACAATATCGCGTTCATATTCCTATGTCGGAATTCGTTCAAGTAGCCGAGCTATTTACCTACACGGTGGTGAGAAAAGGAGTGCATCAATTATCGCGTTCATATTCCCTTGGTGGAATTCGTTCAAGTAGCCGAGCACTCTACCTACTGGGTGGTGTGAAAACGAGTGCATTAACTATCGCGCTCATATTCCCTTGGTGGAATTCGTTCAAGAAGCCGACCACTCTACCTACTGGGTGGTGTGAAAACGAGTGCATTAACTATCGCGTTCATATTCCCTTGGTGGAATTCGTTCAAGTAGCCGAGCACTCTACCTACTGGGTGGTGTAAAAACGAGTGCATTAACTATCGCGTTCATATTCCCTTGGTGGAATTCGTTCAAGTAGCCGAGCACTCTACCTACTGGGTGGTGTGAAAACGAGTGCATTAACTATCGCACTCATATTCCCTTGGTGGAATTCGTTCAAGTATAGCCGAGCACTCTACCTACTGGGTGGTGTGAAAACGAATGCATTAACTATCGCGCACATATTTCCTTGGTGGAATTCGTTCAAGTAGCCGAGCACTCTACCTACTGGGTGGTGTGAAAACGAATGCATTAACTATCGCGTTCATATTCCCTTGGTGGAATTCGTTCAAGAAGCCGACCACTCTACCTACTGGGTGGTGTGAAAACGAGTGCATTAACTATCGCGTTCATATTCCCTTGGTGGAATTCGTTCAAGTAGCCGAGCACTCTACCTACTGGGTGGTGTAAAAACGAGTGCATTAACTATCGCGTTCATATTCCCTTGGTGGAATTCGTTCAAGTAGCCGAGCACTCTACCTACTGGGTGGTGTGAAAACGAGTGCATTAACTATCGCACTCATATTCCCTTGGTGGAATTCGTTCAAGTATAGCCGAGCACTCTACCTACTGGGTGGTGTGAAAACGAGTGCATTAACTATCGCGTTCATATTCCCTTGGTGGAATTCGACCAAGTAGCCGAACAATCTACTTGAAGGGTGGTGTGAAAACGAGTGCATTAACTATCACGTTCATATTCCCTTGGTGGAATTCGTTCAAGTAGCCGAGCACTCTACCTACTGGGTGGTGTGAAAACGAGTGCTTTAACTATCGCGTTCATATTCCCTTGGTAGAATTCGTTCAAGTGGCCGAGCACTCCACCTACAGGATGGTGTAAAACTGTAAAAACGAGTGGTGTTTGGTGTTAGAATATCGCGTTCCTATCCGCTGGCGGAATTCGTCCAAGTAGCCGAGCAATCTACTTGAAGGATGGTGTGAAAACGAGTGCATTAACTATCGCGTTCATATATTCCCTTGGTGGAATTCGTTCTAGTAGCCGAGCAATCTACATACCCGGTGATGGGAAAACGAGCATATTCCCTTGGTTGGAAATGTTTTATTTTTCAATTTCTGAGCCATACTGCTACATTGAATAAGTTCACCGACCATAATGTAGAACATTTTTATGTCCTTATTCATAAATAATACGCTAACAAAACATTACCTACCCGAAATTCAAATATCCGAATTTTCTTCAAACCACCTCTCACATTTTTCGTATTCTTTTTCGTTTTTTGAGGTATTAATTTATTCGCAATTTTTCTTAATCCTGGAGGTGTTTAATCGATCCTTCAGACATAATTCACGAATTCAATGTGTAATTATTAATTATTTCAAAATTCGAAACGTGATATGCAAATGTCAATTACCAGTCTCAACAACTGTCACGATACAATACAGAAGTCACCAGGATGTATAATCTGATAATTTCGACAGTTTTTCACAAAACTTGACTGAAATAGAGAAAATATCATATAATACTAGTTGCAGAAGGAAATTCCAATACTCATGCGTTCGAAAAATTTCGCATACGTGTTGGAATAGGAGCCCATTCTACCACTAGTCTTAGAATATACTAATTCTATTGAGTATATTTTAGCAAATTTTTTTATGTCAGTTTTTTACAACTTCACGACAGCGCGCTGGCGTGAAATTGCGCGGCAAGCTCCGGATAATCCTGTTAAATCGTTTAAGAAAAAATAATAAACGGGGATGGCCCACGAGGAATGAATTTCTTTGTCGGGCCTCATGTGGGTCATAGGATCCGCCACTGTATGTTATCAGATCAATTTTGAAATTATCACCTTTTACCATTGTAATTATTAATCCAATGGGATGTTTACCTTGAAAATCTAGGAATATGTAAATTTATCACATTTCAACGCTGAATAAATAACAAAAAACACCGAACAGTTGATAGTCGCAAAAAATAGCTTCATATGAATAATTATGCTGTGAATTACTTCTAGGAGATCATTCGAAACGTTATTCCTAAGTACCTAAAAAATTGTGCCTCATTTAACCTTTACCTGCTGAACATGAATACTGTAATATATCGTTATGTAACTGCCAAGCGGTGTTTACATTCCATATCAAGGATGCCATTTAAAGAAATCAGTATACCAGTTCCTTGGGGTAAAATAGCTGGTAAATGGTGGGGTTCCACCAAAATAAAACCCATATTATGCTTACATGGAGTACAGGTTCGATTTTCATTAGTAGGAGTAATTGTTTAATATTCAATTATATACTTTTGTAGGACAACTGTGGAAGTTTCGAACCGCTTGCTACTTTCTTGAATAAAAATGAAAAATTCAGTTTTCTCGCCATAGATTTCCCAGGCCATGGATATTCTTCGAGTTTGCCTGGAGGATTGTTTTACCATTTTTTCACTTATCCAATGGTTGTAAAAAGAATATGTGATTATTTCAAATGGTCAAAGGTTTCACTTATGGGCCATTCGTTAGGTGCGATAACCTCATTCACCTTTACTATTCTGTATCCTGAGAAAGTAAATTTTCTTATTTGCATTGATGCTTTACATCCATTTACAACAACAGTAAGTGCAGAAACTTTGAGAAGAAGTATCGATCAATTAATAAAATATGATGATATAAAATTAAGTGGAGATAAATCTATTGTATACAGTCTTGAAGAAGCAATTGAAAAAACAAAAACTGGATATGAAAATGCAATCAAACCCGAAAAGATACCAATACTATTAGAAAGAAACCTGACTCTTTCGAAAAAATTTCCAGGAAAGTATTATTTTAGCAGAGATCCCAAACTTAAAATGAAAGTGATGTGTGATTGGCCCCAAGAACAAGTTATTAAAGACTCATCTCTCATAACCCAGCCGATTTTTGTTTGTAAAGCAAATGATCATATCTATTATGGCCCTAAAGAACATTTCCATAACGTATTAAATGTACTGCAAAAAACCAGTAAAGATTGTGTTTTTCACTATTTAGATGGAACACACTTTTTGCATTTGAATGATCCAGATGTTATTGGTGTACATATAGAAAAATTTTTGGATAAACATTATGAAGTGGAAAGCATATTCCTCTGAATCAACAAAGTACTGTTATGATTCTCTTTATATTTGCTTTATATTTCGAATAAATTTAATTTTGAATCTAACAAATTTAATAGAAATTTTAAATTTTACTTTTCCCGGTTGACTCTATCCCAATTTAGGGTCCAAATTAAAATAAAAAAAAATTTAAATTTATATCAATTTTAATAATACATACTATCAACTTTCTTATCTAATGCACACAAAAAAAAAACTTATTCTAGCTCTAAATAAAATTGAACTGACTTATATCTATTTCTATTGTCCATACACTTTAATCCTGTTTTCAAATCCAAATTCTGCTCCGTAGTTTTTCTTTCACCATATAACCATTCTTCTAATATCAATATTCTCTTTTCACACCTCTCAACTTAGTACTCGTATATTGTTCTCTCTTGTTAGTTTTTTTATGCACCTTCAATAGCTCATACTCCATACAATGTTTCAATTATCATTTTATTGTTGTTTTCAACTCTGAATAATTTCATTTACTTCCATTTTCCCTTAATTATTCACCCTTTATTTTCTGACTGTTCTATTTGATTTTTCCAATTCAATTTTTCGTCTCCCCGGTTTCCATTCTTCAAAAAACTTCTACCTCCTTGATTCCCTAAGCTTATTCGAACTATCACAGAATCTATTTCTATGTACTAACTTTAAAACTTCAAAATAAATCTATATCTAGAGATCTTTCATTTTCAACTTTAATTTGGCCTCAATAAATCTAAATTAATTTTGAATTTTGAACATATATGTTGAACCATAACAAATCCCCTAAATTTTGTTTAAATTTGAATAATTTGGAAAATTAGGCAAATTAAAACTAATTTTATCAAATTTCTTGAGTCTTTATTCTTTATATTCAAAAATACTTTCTATATTATAAATTCCTTTGATCGCACCAGTATCTAAATCTATATTAATAAAAGGCGATCTATGGTTGGTTCAAAACTTCGAAATGCCATATTGTTCAAACGATCGCATCAAATTGGACAATTCTTTTTTTGTTGTGTTTATTATTGTTAGGGCAAGGTTTATACAACAAAATATTCCCAAAAATATCCTACAGAAAGGAAAAAAAAGCCTTCCATTTTCTTACCACCCATAGAATTATGTGTTACCACCAATCGAGCCATCATAGAATACTTATATAGGTTTTGATATTTGGACAAAGGAGGTTAGTTTTTCTTCCACAGAATCGCATGTCAAGTGAACAGTTAAAAGTGCAGTAGGTCTTACCAACGGTATAAGAATATTCCATGGGGATTAATAACACAGAACTGTGTTAATAGTAGTAGAACGAAGTTCCACGGTATTAAATAGAAATGCAATAATAAAATAGAACGTTGTGAAGATATAAGCCATGAAGTAGTCTAGGAAATTCAGAAATGGTATAGACTAGAGTATGAATGGCGATGTATACAATTATTGTGTAATTTGCATAGAACTTATAATAACATGGAAGGCTATTATCAGATCAAAAGCGGGTAAAGATCTCAAGTCGGTGGAACAGTGAATTTTCACCGGAATGTCAAGTAAATCGGATTTTGACGATCAGTATCAATCGTGAGTTGTCCATTTTCATCTTTTCCCTATATTTCTGAAATGTTTTTGATTTATGTTTGGGTAATAAATATATTTGCGGAAATAACTGAATTCAAAATTACCCATAATTAGTAATTGACATATTATTTTTGTATTTCTGTTTTGTGTGACAGCTCATATCCGTGGAAAAGATGACAGTTGACAGATGACGGTTGACAGATGACATTTGACAGATGACATTTGACAGATGGCATTTGACAGCTGATGACATCTGACATTTGACAGATGACATTTGACAGATGACATTTGACAGATGACATTTGACAGATGACATTTGACAGATGGCATTTGACAGATGACTTTTGACAGATGACATTTGTCAGTAGACAGATGACTTTCGACAGATGACATTTGACAGAACTTTTATTATGCCTTATTTATCTCCTGCTTGAAAAAATAGCAATGGTAAGTTTATACAACTTTAACGGGGGTTTCACAAAGCATATCACCGGTGATCGGAGCTTGATCAAGAATCAACTCGATTTGACAGTTCAGAAATCTAACCAAGCCGTTGATCTCCGATCACTGGTGATTACGATTTGTGAAATCCACAGTAAGTATAGGCACGGCCTTCTTAAGATAAAGATGGCTATGGTATAGGTATCATTTAGGCGAAACAAAGTTCGCCGGGCCAGCTAGTCTTTTAATAAATAGCTATACTGGATCTTCGTTCTCAACTTGATATGGTCCATCAAAAGGAAATAAAAATTTCGCACATTTATCTTCTCTTCTATTCGATTTCCTCTTTGTTTTAATTATTACTAAATCTCCTTTTTTGAACTTTGTTTTCTTTTTCTTCTCTTTCTTCATTTTCTTCAAATATTTTTTTGCTTTTATTTCCACCTTTTTGTTGACTTCATTCAAAATATCTTGATATTGTCTTATGTTTTCAAATTTCCAATTCCTTTCTGGGAACTCATTCTTCATTAATAAAATTGGGCATTCTTCAGTATTTGTATTTGGCACACAATTTATGAATTTCTCTATTTTATGTAAATTAGTTTCCCATTCTCTGTGGTTATCATGATTTACAATTCTCAAAAATTTTATGATTTCTCTAATATATCTATCTGCTGGGTTAGCAGCTGGATGTCTAATGCTTGTAAATCTTAATTCTATATTATTCTCACTACAAAACCTTGCAAATTTTTCATTTTTAAAATATGTGGCATTATCAAGTATACAAGATTTAACTGCTCCGAACTCGTCTATATATTTTCTGAATTTTCTTTTTATTTCTTCACAATTTGTTCTTTTACATGGATACAATTTAACGTACTTCGAAAAAATGTCCAAAATCACTAAAATATGTCTATTTCCATTGTTATTTGGTATCAAATCACTTAGAAAATCTATCGCTATGATATCTAATGGATGATTTGCTGTACCTAATTGTTTTTGTTTGATTAAAATTTGTTCTATTTTTATTTTTACTCAATTGACATATTTTACATTTTGAAGTTATTTCTTTTGTCAATTTTCTTTCATGTTTTGTTATATAATTTTCTCTAAAGATCAACCATAACTTCCTTGATCCTATATGCCCATATTCTTCATGTAAATATTTTAAAACTCTTCTGCATAGATCTTCTGTAATTACATATAATTCTTTATTTCTTTCTGTCTTCAAATATATGTCATTTTTCAATTGACATCTTTGCTTCTCTTTATCTTCTAACTGTTGTTGTGACTCAATTATTGTATCCAAAGAAAAAATCCCATTTACATCTTTCATGATATTTATTCCTATATATTTTCGATTAGTATTTTTCTGATTTCCTTCCCTTGATAATATATCTGGCACCACTGATTTTCCAGATATATGTCTAATTTCAAAATCATATTCCTGAAGTATTAAAGCCCATCTATGTATTCTACTATTTCCAAATCTATTCGTTAATATGTTCGTGAGTGCTGAATGATCTGTTTCAATGAAAAATTTATCTCCCAATAAGTAAAATCTTAACTTTTTTATGCAGAATATGATACTTGCTAATTCTAGTTCAGATACACTATAATTTTTTTCAAATGGTTTTGTTATTCTTGAAACGAAACATATTGGCACCTCCTTATCCTGATATTTTTGGAATAATACGCCAGAAAATTTATCTTTCGATGCATCCGTCTTTAATATGAAAGGATGATCATAATTTGGATGAAATACTTTCAAATTTTTTGTCAATATTCTTTTCAATTCTTCAAATGCCATATTTCGTTCATCTGTCCATTTCCATTTTACTCCTTTCTTTAAAAGTTCTATTAATTGTATTTCTTTTTCACTCAAGTCTGGAATTAATCTTTTAAAATAATTAATCATTCCCAAGAATCCCCGTAATGTTTTCAAATTTTTAGGAGTTCTGTATTCTTGTATTGCTCTTATCTTTTCTTCATCCATTTCCAATCCCTCTTCATTTACTTTATATCCTAAATATTTTATTTCTTTTTTATAAAATTCACATTTTTCTAAATTAATTTTCAATCCTGCCCCTTCTAATTCCTTCAATACAACTTCTATGTGTTTCAAATGTTCTATTTCATTATCTGAGAAAACGAGTATATCGTCTACATAATGTAAAATAAAATCTTCGTATTTATCAAAAATCTGATGTAGTGCTCTAACTAATGCAGAACATGCACTTTGTAAATCAAATGGCACTACTTTGAATCTATAAATAACGCCATCTATGGAAAATCCAGTATAATCTCTGCAATTTTCTGCTAATGGAATTAACCAAAAACTATGTTTTAAATCTATTTCAGAGAAAATTTTGGGTTTTGTAATTCTTCCAAATATAGCATCTATATTCATTGGAGCTTCATATTGTGATATCGTATATTTGTTGATATTCCTCGCATCTAAACATAAACGTAAATCTCCATCACTTTTTTTCACAACTATTGGATTGATGTACCTTGTTCTACTTTTTTCTATAATTCCATTTTCCAACATGCTATTTATTTCTTCAGCTACTTCTTTTCTGTATCGATATGGTATAGGATAATTTTTTGATTTAAAATTTTCAATTCCTTTTACTTCGAATTTGTGAATATACGTTTTTGCTTTCCCATTCCCATTCATCATGATTCCCTTATATTTTTTTAATAATTCTATTATTTCATTTTTTTTTCTTCCGGACATGATGGATCCTTCATATTACTTCTTCTGATATTCCATTTAATTGTTTATTCTCTTCCCTTGTTATCACTATATGTTCATTATCGAAAGGAATTATGGATGCTTTCAATTGAATTATTTTGTTTTTATAATCAATAATTATCTCATGTTTTTCTAACTCATCATTTCCCATTACCATATCGTACTCAATTCCTTTCACCACAAGAAATTGTACCACAATATCTTCCTTCAAATATAATTCTGCTATAATTGAACTGCTCACTTCAACTAATTTTTTTCCATTAGCACTTATTAAATTTACTTTTGGAATTTTGATTATTTCATTTTCTAATTTCAAATTCTCCACCAAATTCTTATTGATTAATGATACTTCTGAACCAGTGTCTACCAAAATTGAAACATTCTGGTTTTTGAATTTTCCTTGTAATATTATTAATTTTGAATCTTCTTTTCTAATTTTATTTTTTTCTTCTAAATCAATAAATTCTGATGGATGTTCATAATGAATTGTATTTATAGATTCATTTGGTTCGTGCATTATTGAAAATTTCGATTCGTTTCCTCAAATTCTTGTTCGTCAATTCTTTGACAGTTCATATTTTGAAATCTTCTTCCTGTTCCTTGTCTTGCTGAATTTTCTTCTTCCAAATTCCTATTTCTGTTTCCTTCTGATCGTTCTCTCCCATTTCTTTCAAAATTCCCTCTTCTGAACTTATTTCTATCATTATATTGTCTATTATTAGTATTATTGTAATTTCTATTATCCCTATTATCTCTCTCTCTGCCATTTTCGAAATTCCTATTATTCCTGTGATTTCTATCCCTTCCATTTTCATCATTCATCTTATAATTTCCATATTGTCTGTTTCTCTGCTTCAGGTCATTTTCTATTGCATTTAAATATGTAGAAAATTTATCTAGTGTATTTATTTGGTTGAATAGAACATATCTCTCAATTTCTGATCCAAAATGTCGGCTAATGCATTTTATTATTTCTTCATGTTGCATTTTCGGATCTAAGTGCTTTGCCAAATTGAATAATTTCAAAGAGTAATCATTCAAATTGCTATTGATTTTGTAATTGAAATTTCCCCATATCAGTTCTTGTCTAATGTTATTTTGTTGTACAAATCCCCAGAAATAATCTAAAAATTTAATTTCAAATTGCTGCAAATTTTGTATTTCTTCTTCTCGACTTATAAACCATATTGATGCACTGGATATCAAATGTGTTTTTATAATATTCTTCTGAATTTCCCAATCAGGTATTACAATTTTTAATTTACTTTTTATATCCTTCATGAAAATTTTTGGATGCAAATGTTTTATATTTCCGTCAAATTTTTGTATGTTTTCAGCATTCATCAGAATATTTGGAAAATGATCAACTCTATTTTTATAAATTTCTTCCAATGAAATTTTATTTTTCTCCTCTTGTGTTGATTGTATATATTGAATTTTTTCTTCTTATTTTTCTTGATAAATTTTGAGTTTTTCTGCTACTTCTTCTGCGAAATCTTGTTCATATTTGTTTATTTTATCTATAGCAATATCCATTTTTATGTCTGCTTTATTATTTAATTCATTTATTTTCTCTTCATTTTCTTTTATTTTTGTGAGCATTTGGTCTTTTTCATTTTTCATTGTGTCCTTTATATCTTCTACTATTGCTACTACATAATCATATTTTTTGTTTTGTTCATCTATTTTTGTATTCATTTCATCTAGTACTTTTAAAATTTTATCCATTTGGCTTTTTTGTAAATTTTGCTCTTTGGGTATTCCTTCCTCTTCAGGTATAGTTTCTTCATTTCTTCTATTTCTCAATTCCATATTATGGTTAGCCATTTCTTCTGTCTTACTATTTGATATTAATGCTTTGGAATATATAATATATTTTTATTAAGATGATCGTTGAATCAAGAAACTTTTTAAAATTTTTCAATATTATTGAATTTAAAATAACCAAAAAATTTTTGTGCCCCACGTTGGGCGCCAATTGTTATGATTCTCTTTATATTTGCTTTATATTTCGAATAAATTTAATTTTGAATCTAACAAATTTAATAGAAATTTTAAATTTTACTTTTCCCGGTTGACTCTATCCCAATTGAGGGTCCAAATTAAAATCAAACAAAATTTAAATTTATATCAATTTTAATAATACTATCAACTTTCTTATTCTAATGCACACAAAAAAAAACTTATTCTAGCTCTAAATGAAATTGAACTCACTTATATCTATTTCTATTGTCCATACACTTTAATCCAAATTCTGCTCCGTAGTTTTTCTTTCACCATATAACCATTCTTCTAATATCAATCTTCTCTTTTCACACCTCTCAACTTAGTACTCGTATATTGTTCTCTCTTGTTAGTTTTTTTATGCACCTTCAATAGCTCATACTCCATACAATGTTTCAATTATCATTTTATTGTTGTTTTCAACTCTGAATAATTTCATTTACTTCCATTTTCCCTTAATTATTCACCCTTTATTTTCTGACTGTTCTATTTGATTTTTCCAATTCAATTTTTCGTCTCCCCGGTTTCCATTCTTCAAAAAACTTCTACCTCCTTGATTCCCTAAGCTTATTCGAACTATCACAGAATCTATTTCTATGTACTAACTTTAAAACTTCAAAATAAATCTATATCTAGAGATCTTTCATTTTCAACTTTAATTTGGCCTCAATAAATCTAAATTAACTTTGAATTTTGAACATATATGTTGAACCATAACAGTACCTTATTATGCTACTCTCAACTCAACTTGTCTTCTGAATAACTTTCATTTCCAAACTTTGACAGTTGATAGAGAAATGTTATGATAAAATGAATATACAATCGAATAATATCTAGTAATAATACCTTGAATGGTGACTGAATATTAATTCCATTTCATTTATTTGCTTCAAATACCTATTTTTGCAATTATGTTAATTGTATAATTTTAAGTCGAATAATATAATTATTATATAATTAATTATTATAGAAATAGAATATTATTTGGAGAAAAGGTTTCTTCGATTGTGCGAATGGAGACTAATAACTTATAGGTAGGTAGGTTTATATATTTATAAAATTCCTCTGAAAACATGACAAAAAAAACTGAAGGAAATAATGAAGGAAACTAGTTTCCTTCAGGTATATTATTAACAAATTCCGTTGCTAGAAAATGGTGCAAAAATTATTGCACATTTTTTTCTTTGGATTACAAAATTATTAATTTTCATGTTTAACAGTTTTGATTGAAACTGAAATAACAATTAAACCTCGTAGGTACCAGCTCTTTTTCATTGTATGCGACACCCTATTCCACTTGTCAATTATACAAGAAGCAAGAGCTCTCTTGGAGAGAAGAATGCACTGCTGCTTGCCTCGAAGTAGCCCTGCTGTTCACCGTCAGCCACACACGTCAATATTTCGAATATTAAAGGAAAGTAAAATGCATCCCGGCCTATAGAATGATGGCAAGGCAACTCAGGAGCTCATAGAAGACGATTTCGATAGGAGAACGCATTTTTGGGAGCAAATGGTGGCAATGTTAGATAACAATGTGATCCAATCAGAAAATGCTTTGTTTTCTGCGATGAGAGTACATTCACACTACACGGTCATGTTTAATCGTCAAAATTGCCGCTATCGGTCTGATGAGAATCCTCACTGGATGAGAGAAGAACATACGCAATATCCTGAAAATGTTAATGTTTGGGCAGGAATTGTTGGAAATCATATCATAGGTCCCTTTTTCATTGACGGCAACTTGAATGGAGAAAAATATTTAGAACTACTCCAAAATAATGTCGTACCAACTTTGATAAACTTATATCCTGATCCAGCAAATCCACAAGTTTCTGCCAAAATAATATGGTTTCAGCAAGATGGAGCACCGCCCCATTACCAAATCAATGACCGGAAGTACTTGAACCACATTTGTCCAAATCGGTGGATAGGGAGGCGCGGATCGATAGAATGGCAAGCAGAATTTCCTGATCTGACACCATTAGACTTCTTTTTGTGGGGATATGTCAAAAGTATTGTATACGAAACGAGACCCTTGAACTTAGACGACCTAAAAAACCGAATCACGCTTGCGATTAGATCAGTCGACATTTCAGGCGTGATCACGTCTGAAATGTTGAGTAACATTACTACGATTAGAATACAATTCTACACCAGATTAGCATGTTGCCAAGACGTTCGCGGCGAGTATTTTGGACATTTCCTATACATTTTTTTTTAATAATTAAGAAATAATCAGTATTACTTATTAGGTTTTAAATGTAATGTACCGAATTTGTGAAATGAAATAATTTTTATTTAAAACGTTGATTTTTGCAATAGATCTGAAAACACTTAATACTTCCGAAATAGTTAGAGAAAGGTATAAGACATTGTGCATGAATCGTGTCTAGAATTCTCTGAAGAATCCAAAAAATAAATAATATACAGGGGGTTGCATTTTAAATAAGGAAGTTGGTATTATAGCCACGGTCACATGGGACACCCTATATAATAATATTTTCTTGAAAAATATGCGAATTCAAAATTACAAATCGACGTGTCCGAGCGTTTTTCCGAACACGCCCTCACTTATTCCTTATCGAATTTATTCCATTTGGCTGTTACACTCTGTATAGCTTGAAGAGGCTTCTCCCGCTGAGGAACTCTCGTAAAAAAAATCATATTAGATCAGCTGGCCATCGCCTTCGTAGTCTTCTTTGTTCGTGGTTCTCCAGCAGCGGCTGTAGCAGATCATTCTAGTTTTGTTGAGTTCTCCTTTTTATAACATCTACAATGAATGGGACTGAGTGGTCATCGTGTATTATTTGGTTGGTGACATACCATGGTGTGTTGGCTATAATCCTCAGTATTTTGCACTGACATCTTTGTAATAGAGCAATATTGGATTTGCTTGCAGAACCCCAAATTTCTATACCATATGTCCATATCGGAGTGATAATATTGTTTTGTAAAGGAGAATTTTGTTTTCCATAGATAATTTCGACTTTCTACCCATCAGCCACAGTAGTTCTCTCGTTTTCAATTCCATTTGCTTCCTTTTTTAAATATATGTTCTTTCCAGGTAAGCTTGGAGTCCAAGTGAAATCCAAGGTATTTTGCGCTTGTTGTTTGGGGTAGGTATTGATGTGTTGTTAAGAATTTGTGGGCAACGTTCTTTCTTTAGTGTGGTCAACTTGCTTGGATTTGGCCTCATTTATCTTGATCTTCCATTTAGGTATTCATCCAGAGTTGTACTTTGTCCAGGTGCTTCTGGACGAGGTCTGCGGCAATCGATGGATCTTCATTCTTCGTCTATGGCCAGAATAGTTGTATCGTCTGCAAATGTTCCTATATACAGGGTCTTTCACGAGGAACCTCACCCATATTTATACGGGAAACTACTGAACGTATTTTCATGAAATTCAGCACTTATAAGTATTTCACGATGCTGATCAAATCTAAAATATTTTCAAGGCATGAGCACCTCCGGTTTTTCCGGATGGAAAATTTTCATTTTTGGGATTTTTCAAGATGTAAGATTGATGTATCCATTTTAAAAATCGAAATCGCGATTCATGATACAGGGGGTGAAAATATCGCTTTCAAAGTTAGGGATGACAAAATCGTGAAAAATAAATTTTTTCAAATTAGAACCCCATTTTTTATGGCAGATATTGAATCTACGTTAAAAAATAATGTGAGTGTATGCCCTAAAGTGGATATTTTCTGAGTTATTCACAAAAAACTCTTTTTCGTCTTGAATTTTCAGCTATTTCTTTTCCCTTCACGCCAAAAGATGAAATTTTCAGGAACTGTTACTTAAACCATGATTTAGATTTTACTACCCTAATATGCAAGAGAAAAAAGTTACAGGTTGTTCCTGAATAGATGGCGAATTTGGATTCGAATTTGTACCGGAAACCTCTTTATTTCAACTAATCGGCCATCGGTTTTCTCTCCAGTGATAAATAAATAATTCCTTATGAACCATATGCAAAAACTTACCATGTTTTACATTCTTTTTTTTTTAATGATAGATATCATTAATTACATCTGCCAAATTCTTCTTTATTCAGTAGCATTTTGTGTTTACTATTAATTTGGTGATAATTCGTATTAAGTTATAAAATCGATCACTATGCCTAATTTTACCAATGAAGATTATTTAAATCTCATTCTACTTCATGGAGAATGTAATAAAGTTGTAGATAGAATGATTCGACTGTTCATTGAGAGGTTTCCTGACCGACCCAGACCAACGAGAGATACCATTAACAGAACCATGACAAACTTGAGAAATGTCGGATCTTTCGTTAAGAAAACTATACACAGAGAAAAAAGTGTAGTAGAAGATGAGAACAACGAAATTACAGTTCTTGCATATTTTCGTGTGAATCCTCAAAATTCTCTCAAAGATGCCGAGATTGATCTGGGATTATCTCAATCGAGTGTTTGGAGAATATTAAAAAACATAAAATGCACCCATATAAATTCAATAGGGTACAGCATTTGAAGGAAACTGATTTCGTCAGGAGAACAGAGTTTTGCGAAGCTATGATGATTCGATTTCAAGAGAATGAAAACTTTTAGCACTGTATAATTTGGACAGATGAATTCAAAAAAGAGGTTCTTTCAATAGGCATAACAGTCATTATTGGGATGAAGAGAACCACTTCAGACAATGGAACTTTCAAGAGACCTGGAGTTTCAATGTTTTTTGCGCCATCAAAAATAATGCAATTCTCGATGTTCACATTTATTATGGGACTTTAACTGGTAAGATAGAACACTACACATGTTTGCATTATTTAAAGAATGTTCTCCCTTAGGAGATAGATATTCTGACATATTGACTCAAATAATTGAGCCGCTAGTACAGAACCAACAAGATGGCGCGCCTCCACACAATTCACTCAATCGGGGCTATTCACTAAGCAAAGTTGTTATGGATAGCCACTGTAAATCGTCGTTATCCCATGCTTATTACATGGGATAACGACGATTTACAGTTGCTATCCATAACAACTTTGCTTAGTGAATAGCCCCGAATGTGTCAAATATCCTCTACAGGCTATTTGAAGATTGATGGTTGGCGAACAATGGTCCACATCTTTGGCCACCACGTTCTCCCGATTTAACTCCTTTAGACTATTATGTTTGGGGTAGGATAAAAAATATTGTCTACTCAACTCCCCTGACTGATAAAGAGGACTGCATAGAACGAGTCAGAAATGCGTTCAGGTTTGTTTAGATTTTTAGATTCATAGTTTTGAAACTCAATTTGGTTTTTAAACACTTTTGCAGATCTCTTCCTCCCGATGAAATAAGAAGAGCAACGCACGAAGCATTCCTGAGACGTACCTATAAATAAATGTCTAGAAATTAACGGTCAAAACTTTGAGCATCTTCTCTAGTTATAACTGCGAGAGTTTGCCATGGTTCTCCTAAGTCCTAATAGTAACTTGAAGTCGGTTTCAAGAAGGGGTGAAAAATATACAGCATGGTTCAAATAACAGTTCCTGAAAATTTCATCTTTTTGGCGTGAAGGGAAAAGAAATAGCTGAAAATTCAAGACGAAAAACAGTTTTTAATAACTCAGAAAATATCCATTTTAGGGCAAGGGTGTGATGCATACACTCACATTATTTTTTAACGTAGATTCAATATCTGCCACAAAAAAGTGGGGTTCTAATTTAAAAAAATTGATTTTTCACGATTTTGTTGTAGTACCCTGGGTAATGGAAATGAATTAGTTCATCTTAAAATTAAAATTTTAAAATCATTCTATGTAAGAATATTCCAAACGTGTGGAATAGAGGCAGACACATAAATTAAAAATTTCGACGGGCGGAAACAGTTAAGAGCTTTGATAAACAAGTTCAAGGGTCTTGTATTCCAAGGGGTCGTGATCCACGGGAGAGCAAGCAACGGTTTTTTTTTATCATCAGATTTTATGGTTTTTCAACCAATATAGTGTAAGACCACGTCGTTTCAAACAAATTCCTTCTAGAATATTCCAAGGGGACGAAGAGGCAGGGGAGACATCGCTTTAAATAGGGAAATTTTCGGGTATTAAGAGAGTTCCGACAGTGGCGTGAAGGGTGAAGTACAGAAGCACGCGACGTGTGCATGAGAAGGGAAAATGCGAATTGAATCGTAGGAAGTACCTGTGTTGAGTGGAAGTAAAGTTCGGTCGGTTCTTCAAAATTTGTTATGTAACTTGAGGGTAATTTGTAAGTAATTCATTTTTTTTTAAGTGATTAACAGCAAGTGTTTTCGCGAGTGTTTGGTCTGGTAAGAGAGAACTTTTTTATAACTAAATGGGAATTTTTGACAATTTTGAGTAGGAAGTTACAAAAAGGTACTACGTCACTCTCCATTTGATTTGTTTTTTTTTTGTTCTATTTTTTTAATTTATTTACTGTTCGGTTCTTGAAAATGCCGAGAAATAACACTTTTATTTTTTATTGAATGTAGGAGAGACAATTTTTTTTGAAATTTAATATATTGTTAATGTTAATGAGAAGGTCTTTTTTTATTACATCCCCTCTCAGAAAAGGATTTAATTTTTTATAAGTCTTGCGTTTGCTCAAGGCACGAGTCCAGGTTCCCTTTCGGCTTGAAAAGTGTGCAGGATTCTGAAGGTAATTTTTTTATTTTATTTGCGGTAACAGGTGTGTTTAGAAACACCCCCGCAGGTATTACAATTTGGTGACAGCGGCGAGATTGAATATATCTGTTTTCTGAGAGTGGGTATTTTACAGTTCATTTTTTTAAATTTTGATTGAGGGAATAAGTGGAAACTTAATTCGAGAATTTTTTTTTCTGTTTACTGGCGATTTAGAGTGAATTAATTAATTTGAGCGTGACATGCAAAGAGGATTGTTTAGAAAAAAAATATTGAGTTGAGACGTTAGTGAGGGAAAATATAATTTTTTCGTCAGAGATTTTTTTGTGGAGGTTATTGAATTCTGGTTTTGTTCGTGTTACTTACAAGTTTTTTTTACAGGAATAATGGTTCGTCTTCAGTGGAAAATTTTTAAGTTTTGATTAATCTGAATTCACATTTTGATTTGTGTGTGGTTTTTTCTTTATCTTCAGGAGATTTTCAGATTTAGGGGCGTCACAGATGAGGAGCTCGATAGCGAATAGGAGGAAGAATGGATGGAAGAAACTGTCCTAGCTTTGGGAAGATCCAGAAGAATTACACGTCCACCAGACCGATGGACCTATTCTATTGAGGAAATACTTTTCCGCACGGTGTGGTTTGAGAACCATTGGGCAGTGACGACCCCACGTTCCGAGTTAATAATTAAGTACCTAATCATGCAAAGGCCATTCCATTCATTTATGAATTTTTTTTTTGTGAAGTTAACAGGGGCAATTCTAGTTTTAGTTGCCCAATTTTTCAATTGTGATTCCAAATTTTTAGGTTCCAAGGTCATTTCCGTTGAAATTAATTTTAGTAAAATTTTTGGAGAAAAATCAATGTGGCTGTGTTTCAGAATTTTGAGTACATTATTCAGAAGAAGCAGTTTAGGTACGATTAATTTTTTTTTGAGGCCTCTATTCAAAAAGTTTAAAAAGGGGAATAGAATTTTGTTTTGTTAGTTTAACGGTATAATATTGCGAATTTTGAAGTTATTCTTTCAAATTGGATTGGATATGGATATGGTATATGAAGATAATCTGAAACAGATTATAAGGAAGCGTTTTGGTCGCTGGTTAACGCGAGCACAAGGCCTTGCATGTTATGGATGATTATTTTTTGTTGTTTTGCATTTTTTCAATAAGTTTCAGATTGTACTGATTATACAATCATTTTGATGTGATTGTTTTTTGTTATAATGGATAAATTCTAATTTTTTTGTGTGTATTCGTGTATATATTTGAAATTTAAGTGAACGTTAGAACAATGCGCGCATAAGGACAATAGAGACAATCAACGGGAAGTTTTGTGATCGAGAAAATAAGCGAAAATAATCATCAAGCCATCATCAGACGAATAACCTTCCTGTTCAGCTTTACCTGATTATTAGGCGAGTGTGAAAAACACGATTCCGCAGGTGTTACGCCAGCGAGATGTCTATGGAAGAAAAGTCTGACAACCTAGCTGGTTGAAAGATATTCATGGTATGATAAATTACGAAAATCGAATAATTCAAAGAGTAAATGGTTCGAATTTCATCTTCCGAAATTGGGTATCACAACAACGACGCTAGACGATTAAGGTCGCCGTTTGAAGCGCGTAGGACATGTCAACCGATAGAGGCGCCACCGTGCATTTTACGGAATATCTCCATAGAACTCACATTATTTCTATGAGTTCTATGAGTATCTCTCTAATTATGAATGAAATGTACAATGGCGCTCTCTATCCGAAACTCGCTGAACTATGAAATTAGTGAAAATGTGGGTAAAGCAGGAACTTTTTCCCGCGAAAATTTGAATTTGGCCATTCTCTGCCAATTCCGTATTTCAAGTTGTTTTTCTGAATGAAATTATCTGTAGATTCACTTTTAATCGGAAGTCGAACTATTTTCATGGGTCTTTCGTTTGAAATAAAACAGAAGCATGAGTTGGCTCATTTTCTTCCATTTTTCAAAGAAAAAAAATGAACTGTTGAAATGCAATTAATCTCAATTATCTCATTAAGAACTCCAATCCTTTCTGAGTTCACCCACAAAATTTCAGTTCTCAAAGTGAAACCATTTTCAAATGCAACTTGAAATAAAAACACACTACATTGAACGCCCACCTTAAGTACCACCCTCATCGATCAATCAACGAGAACCGAAGAAATTCGATATGTCTGCAGTTTTATCTATACTGCGGGGATGTAACATGCCACCAGGGGTGCTAGAGACAACAAATTTGGACAAACGGTGACAGGGCATAAACAATAATAATGCTACTGGGAGTGCGACATAAGTAGAGGTAGAGCAGTGGCGTAGCAACAGCGTGAGAGACTTTGGGTAAGCTGGAGATGTGGAAGCGAAGGTTATTCCGAAACAGAGGACCAGCAGCTACAGCGGAAGGTGATGTGTAGTGAAAACCGAGGGAGGACGCGAAAAACTAACAGAAAGATCGGGAAAGGTGCGCGCAAGACAATTGTTCGAAAGTTGTGGTTATGGACAAACGAGAATATATGTTCGTCAATTTTGGAAATTTTTGTAAAGTATAGTAGATCATAGGTTTTGCGATTTTTTTTTATTATTGGTATTTTATGTCTCATATGGCTATGTGCACATAATGTTTTTTCTTGTTATTATTGATTTTCAGGCAATAATAATGTTATTGAACTGGTAAGAAATGGATGCATGTGAGTTTAGTAATTTCTATAGAAATAAGATGTTTGTTTCGTGTCAAGTGGGATAGTGACATGTTATAAGTAGGGGTATGAGGGAAAAGTTTTGGCGATGTGGAGCCAAAAATTTTTTATTGGGGAGAGTGTTGTAGTACCCTGGGTAATGGAAATGAATTAGTTCATCTTAAAATTAAAATTTTAAAATCATTCTATGTAAGAATATTCCAAACGTGTGGAATAGAGGCACACATAAATTAAAAATTTCGACGGGCGGAAACAGTTAAGAGCTTTGATAAACAAGTTCAAGGGTCTTGTATTCCAAGGGGTCGTGATCCACGGGAGAGCAAGCAACGGTTTTTTTTTATCATCAGATTTTATGGTTTTTCAACCAATAGTGTAAGACCACGTCGTTTCAAACAAATTCCTTCTAGAATATTCCAAGGGGACGAAGAGGCAGGGGAGACATCGCTTTAAATAGGGAAATTTTCGGGTATTAAGAGAGTTCCGACAGTGGCGTGAAGGGTGAAGTACAGAAGCACGCGACGTGTGCATGAGAAGGGAAAATGCGAATTGAATCGTAGGAAGTACCTGTGTTGAGTGGAAGTAAAGTTCGGTCGGTTCTTCAAAATTTGTTATGTAACTTGAGGGTAATTTGTAAGTAATTCATTTTTTTTTAAGTGATTAACAGCAAGTGTTTTCGCGAGTGTTTGGTCTGGTAAGAGAGAACTTTTTTATAACTAAATGGGAATTTTTGACAATTTTGAGTAGGAAGTTACAAAAAGGTACTACGTCACTCTCCATTTGATTTGTTTTTTTTTTGTTCTATTTTTTTAATTTATTTACTGTTCGGTTCTTGAAAATGCCGAGAAATAACACTTTTATTTTTTATTGAATGTAGGAGAGACAATTTTTTTTGAAATTTAATATATTGTTAATGTTAATGAGAAGGTCTTTTTTTATTACATCCCCTCTCAGAAAAGGATTTAATTTTTTATAAGACCTTGCGTTTGCTCAAGGCACGAGTCCAGGTTCCCTTTCGGCTTGAAAAGTGTGCAGGATTCTGAAGGTAATTTTCTTATTTTATTTGCGGTAACAGGTGTGTTTAGAAACACCCCCGCAGGTATTACATTGTCATCCCTAACTTTGAAAGCGATTTTTTCACCCCCTGTATCATGAATCGCGATTTCGATTTTTAAAGTGGATACATCAATCTTACATCTTGAAAAATCCCAAAAATGAAAATTTTCCATCCAAAAACCTCGAAGTTATTCTTGTTTCAGCGGAGCTCTCAGAGAGAATTTTCCAACCAAAGCTGAAAAATGTTACATCAAAATAACTTGAAATTTTCTAAGGAACCTATTTCTGCAATAAAAAAATGGTGTTTTAATTTGAAAAACGGAAGTTGAAGTCATTTCCGGAAAAACCGGAGGTGCTCATGCCTTGAAAATATTTTAGATTTCATCAGCATCGTGAAATACTTATAAATGTTGAATTTCATGAAAATACGTTCAGTAGTTTCCCGTATAAATATGGGTGAGGTTCCTCGTGAAAGACCCTGTATATCAAAGACAAGTTATCAGGTAACTGGATATATTTGTAAGAATACTATCGAACAATTGCCGACGTTTCGGGAGCTGCTTTTTTGATAATCGCATGATTCCTTGATGAATGGTCGAATTTTCGCTTCTCAACGCAAAATATTTGAGAATATACACGAACCAGCCTTGAAAAAGGGACAAGCCAGTGGCCCAGGGGGCCCGGGCCCCCCCCGAAATCTAATAATATTCATCTAACCTAATCTAACCATTGGATCATTTGATGGTGTAAGCATCTCGGCCCCCCCCCCCCCGAAAATATTTTCTATATACGCTACTGGAACAAGCAGCTCCCGAAACGTCGGCAATTGTTCGATAGTATTCTTACAAATAAATATGTATATCCAGTTAGTTACCTGATAATTGGTCTTTGATTTTATTAAACTATGGATGAGAACCAACAGAATATGTTCCTATATTACAAGCTTTTATTTAGTTTCACCTGTCCCGGTGTCTGTCTGTAATCAAATCTTGCAAGTTGAATATGACACACTTCTAATCGTCCGATTGATTTGAAATTTGGCAGGTGTACATAGTTCTGGCACAGACCAACAAGACATTTCACTTAACCCATCCCGCCAAATCTGCGAAACTGTCCTTGAGAAATTGTGGGGTGGTGAATTTCGTGGTGGGAGCAAATCAGACGAAGCGCGAAATTCAAATCGAAATAACATAACCTCTAACTGTCATTGGGAAACGAATCGTTTTTCTAGTAATTTTGAATATCAAATGTTGTTCTTAACTTGATTTGATGAAATGTGACAACAATGATCTCTAAATTTGGTGCTGAATTCCTGGAATATTCTCAGTATTCAAGACTCGTCTTTAGAATAACCAATTTCCATTTCCAAACAGTATATCCTCAAATTGAATATGTTCTAATATTTGACAAGTTATAATATAATTAATGTTAAACTTATCTCTTCGGAATAATCAATATCCAAACAACACTAATTTGAATTTTCAATGTTGCATCTTGCATACAAAAGATGGTAGGTTCTGCAATTAAAACTTTTCAAACCGAATGTATTCCTTGACAATCCCTGAAAAGCTGTAAATAAAGACCGAGGACAGCACGAAAATTAAGAATAGAAGATAATTATTGCATGAATTCCCAACAACAATATTCCCCATTCGAGAATTTTCATTATATTAGCGAAATATGTAAACATAATTGACATTACATCTTCGCCAATCTTCGCAAGGAACACGTGAGCTGATCGGCCTTATTCGGTTTTATCTGCGCTCTGATTGGCCCCACCTCGATTTAATCGTTTTCTAATGCCTTCAAATGTAAATCCAGGCGGGGAAAACATTAACAGAAGACACTCAAGGTTGCGAAGCACGTGACCAATAGCTGGGAACTAAATCGTCTGAGTGCCAAGTCTTGTTGGTCTGTGGTTCTGGTGACAATGCATCATGAAATATTTTTTATAGAAAAAAACAAAATGGCGGCTTCAAAATGGCGGATGAGTTTTGTAATTATCATCCGATTCCATTCAAAATTAGTATCTGGGGGTTTTTGGGTTCGACAATGATGATTCTTCCGTCAAAATTGAAAAATTCAAGATGGCGGCTACAATATGGCGGACGAGTTTTGTAATTATGATCAGATTCTGTTCAAAATTGGTATCTGGGGGTTTTCTGGGTAGGAAATTACGATTTTTCAAAATTGAGGAATTCAAGATGGCGGCTTCAAAATGGCGAATGAGTGTTGTTATTATAAAAGCTTGTTTAAAAAAATGATTTTTTTATTATAGCTTGTATACATGTAGTTTTGATGGGCAGACCTGATGTGTACAATAGGTATAGTATAGGGCCCAAGACGCTGCCTTGGGGAACTCCCAGCACGGATGGGGTAATTTCTAGAGATTTCTTGTCAAAATCTGATTCTGAATTACTGAATTTTCTATTCGTCAATTCTTCAGATAGGATTTCAGAAGATGGAAGTACTTTAGGGGGAGGATCGAGGATATTTTGTATTTTGCGTAGTAGTCATGCGTGCCAAACTTTATCAAAAGCTTGGCTTACCTCGAGAAAGACTTAAGTACAGTACCTATTTCTTCTCTTCGAAGGCTTGTGTGATTCTGTGAGTTTGCTGGACTCTTGAATGGTCTTGTCTGAATCTGAAATGGTGATTTGGAATCCATTGGTTGTTGGGGATGTCAGTGTTGATCCACTTCAGGATAAGTCTTTCAAGTATTTTGGAGGTTATGGGAAGCACTGGAAGCAGGCTTATTGGTTGGTATGATCATTGTTCTCCTTAAACAATGGTATGATGATGATGTATCGTTAGGATTTTTTCCTGGTTTTAGAATCATGAGGATCTCGCTGTTTTCAGTACTTCCGGCCAGTGCTTCAATCTTATTATGGCGTTGAAAATGTTGTTTAAAAGAACCACTCTTTTATGGATAGTTCTTTTACCATTCTTGGTGTTATACTATCAAATCCAGAACCTTTTTTAGTATTCAGCAGCTTGATTTCCGCATATATACCTCTTTTGGTGTTGAGAATTGTATGTTTGGTATATCTTGTGGTGTGTTGGAAATGCTCTCCTCTATGTTGTCATCTACCATTTGATCGTTTGGAGTGAGTACATCGGCAAGGTACTCTGCAAATAAGTTTGCCTTTTCCTGTTCGCTTCTGGCCCATTCATCAGCATAAGGTAATACTTTGATAATACTAAGTTTTTGACTGGTGGGGTTTGTTCTTTCGGTTTACTCTTGGATTTTATAGGCCTCCATATAGTACTTTACTCTTTCATTGTTATTTCAACTGTGATATCTCTTCAAACCAGTTATGTATTGTTCAAATGATTTGTCTTGTAGTTCTCTAAGTCTACTCTTGAGCCTATTGCTATGGTAGTTCAGGTTAGTTTTGTCAGAAGGTGCATGTGTGAGCTGCCATCTGGATTCAGCTTTTCGTTTTGCGTCTATCAACTGTTTGATCTAGATTTATCTTCCTCTTTCCTAATCGGTGCATGGTTTACCTTGAGTAGCTGCCTGCTTCAAGATTGACCATATTTTCAGAACATCGATTAATCATATTCATCGATATAAATATCAACAACCGCCATGGATCTGACTCGAACTGGCCACAAATCATCATCCAGGGAAACTAGCGAAAGTTCCAACCTCATCAAATCGGGTAGGTGTTGTCCAAGGTTTCGATATTTTCAGACCTCTGCAACTTGCGGGGTTATACCGGAACCTATTTCGAAAGACGCATCCGGTATATAAGTGCCCTTGACTCAGTGGTAGAGCATTGGTATTATGACCCAAAGGTCCGAAGTTCAATCCCGAGCTAGGAAAGAAATTTTCTAGTCTTGTAGTTTCATAGGGGACTCCTCAGGAGACCTAGGAGTGATCAGGATAAACAATATATTATATTATTGCATTATCAGATAGCTTTTTCGATGGCAATTTCTCCAAAATGCCATATCTTCGGTGAAAACTCAACGGTTAATAAGTTATTGAGTTGAAAATGAGAGATTTGATTTGATTGGTTATTGAGAATCTTATGGAAAAAATGGCGAAAACAAGGAATCGCACGCTTTCTAATATTTTCGAAAAGAAGTTTTTTTCAAAAAATCTTTTTCATTTTCAATTGTGCGAATAGAAGCCACTCATTTTGTTCTACCTCATCGGGTTTCTGAGATCCCCTCACTCGACAACGAATTTGGGACATCAGGTCCATACTATGGATAAAGAATATTGTTATAACTATCCATCTACTCACGGTTGGTCTGGCTTGAAGCGATGTATCTGTTGGTTTTCTGGATTCGTAAAGGTGAACTGAATTTTCTCCCACGGAACGAATTCACTGCATGAATACTTGGCTTTTTACTCAAATGTTTCTCCAGGCACGTGCTAGGTCGCGTTCATGAGAATAACTTGTTCGGGGGTGTAAAGGCCGTATGACATTATGTAGTTTCCGATATCGTTTTCTGTACAGCTTTCAATGTCGACAAAAACTGTACTGTTTTCTGTACAAGAAACTTTATGTCCATTAAATTGTGTATGACACTATGTAGTTTTTCGATGTTGAAATCAAAGAATACTTAGGTATTCTGTGATTGAAATTAACAAAAATAACGCCTCTGATTGGTGGTAGAGCAGCAGTCAAGTCATCTGTCATTGTCAATTGATATTTCAACGTTCAACCATGTCTTGGATGGTCATAATTGGTCTTTGACCAACATCACCAATTGGTCAAATCGAGTGCGATGAAAGATATAAGCGGGTTAGACAAGAAAAGACAATGACCGCGGTCTTTACTGGTCATTCGATTTATATAGGCAGAGACAACCTGTCTCTGATATAGGTAATCAAATTGTGTCTGGGACATCCTTAAAAAGTTTTTATATGCTAATGGATCTTCTTGCAAAAGCTCATTGTTCAACAAATTTAACACATTCGAAGTGGAACGACTTGTTCTCCTTTGAATCCAGGGCCTAATCCATATTCGTTTTGGCTTTTTCCGAGAATTATCTTTGCAAATAGTTTTGAATATCATTGTATATCCAACTACAGCCGCAGCACATGCAGCCATTACGTTTAACTCCATAACAGGAAACCGAATAAAATAATTTCATTTTCAACTAACCAAGGAATGACTTATATAGGTTAGGCTAAACATAAACACGACACAATGTGACACCGACACGATATTTCATCTATTGCGCAGAAACTAGCGCATAAACTGTACAGAAATATGATGCGGAATGGTATTTCTGTACAGTATTCGATATCGAAAACTACATGCTCGTATGACACTATACAGTTTTTGTCAACATTGAAAACTGTACAGAAAACGATATCGAAAACTACATAATGTCATACGGCCTTAAGAGAGTGGCGTGCTGATCTGATCAGTGGCGCACCCAGGATTTTTTTTCGGGGGGGGGCTGAAGAAGACTGTTTGATAATGCTCGACGTTTGTTTGGAAATGAACTGCGAAAAAACGAAACTTTTGGTAGCTTCGGGGGGGGCTGCAGCCCCAAAGCCCCCCCCCTGGGTGCGCCACTGGATCTGATGGCGCTGTAAGAACATCACTAGACAAGTAGTGAAAGTGTGTTGAACACAGGTTGAATCTTTTGTGGCGTTCTGGGTGACTCAAGACCATAGAATCGAGGATGTGTTAACCACTGAGATATCGGTCTTCTTCGTTATCGACGAAGTCCATCGGTATGAACTTTGTGGTATTAAAAATAAAAATTTTAATATTGAACTTCTCCGCCGGGAAAATGCATCTATGCGTTTCAAGACATAAAGATTAAGAAATATGAAATATTAAGAGAAATGAAAAAAACTAACAAAAAAAGTAAAAAGTTGAAGGAAGTATAGATTTCGACTTAACTTTCAGTTCTGCGTGTGGGTTCCTGGGGATTATTCATGATGGGGAAGAGGAAGATATAAATCCACGCTGGGAGGATAGGTTTGGAGGGTAATTGATCCAAAATACTGTCGAACGCCAATTGGTGTTGGATGAATGATCAGGGCTCTGCACTTGTTGGCGTTTTGAAAGGCGACACTTCTTCGAATTCATATGCCGAGACCTCCAAAAGGTGGAGTTTGAAACAGGTGAAGGTCTGTTATCCGATGCTTTGATTAGAAAGGAGGCTGCCGATAATATTTGCATAAGAGGGGTTTCTACCGTTCGACGTTCGGTTCAAAACGCGATTCGGGATTTCTCATGATGGAGACCACCGATTTATATGCGGTTTTCACTATTATTCAATTTGAAGAGTTCTTCAAGTGGGAAAGTTCATAACTTTTTTTTTCGTCAAGTGAAAAAAAAATTAATGTTTTTTTTTTCGACGAAAAAAAAAGTTATGAACTTTCCCACTTGAAGAACTCTTGAACTTGAATAATAGTGAAAACCTCCTATAAACCGGTGGTCTCTATCGTGAGAAATTACGAATCGAGTTTTGAACTGAACGTCGAACGATACAGACCCCTCTTAACTTGTTCGATAGGCGATTGAGGCGACGCGACGATGGAAAAGTGAGAGGTGAAGTTTTCTTCGAAACCGACTTGGGTTCCCTAAAGATTAGGTTTGTCCTCATGCGATAATGAGTGGTGTGTTCCGGATCCACATTTCTTGCATTTATAATTTTATATGCTGGTTGACAGGAGCGAAAATCGTCAGAGGCCTACCACACGCTCAAGCTTCACGACAGTTTGGCTTGCGCAAACCGGCTTGAACACTGAACACTGAGGGAAACTGTATATAATTCTCCCAACCACACGCTCAGTGTTCAAGCCGGTTTGCGCAAGCCAAACTGTGGTGAAGCTTGAGCGTGTGGTAGGCCCATCAGATGAACTCATCGGGCAATCAAAGCATAGATGTGATGCTCTACAGAACTTTGGAAATTTCGCAGTGAACGCATTGCATCGGTTAATTGTATGTTCACCTTTGCAGTGGAGACAAGTGCGCGAAGATGAGGTGTTCGTGAAAAGCGTGGTATACTGATGATGGGGTTTTCGGTCTTGCTGGAATCTCTTTGCGATGTGTTGGATATATTGTTGTGGTAATTCATATCCCCATGAGAGGAACCGATAAACTTCTAGTTCTAGTTTCTAATGCCGTGCAGTGTCTTTGAAGAAATGACAGCAGATCTCTATAGTCAGGAATTTCGATCGAATTCCTATGATAGTCTTGTGATCTAGACGCTTGATTAACATCAGGGATAAGACAAAGTTCCTGCTTTCGACCAGAAAAATCATTTCGCTGAGGCCGGCAAGATTATCGGAAAATGACAAAATGTGTCTGAGATTTTCTTCAAGCTTGCCGCGTTCTCGGATTTTATAGATGGAGCATTTTCCAACTCAACCCATAAAGCTTGAGCGCGTAATCGTTCATTCAGATATGTGCGTTTCAACTGATCAAGTATGCGATTTGATAATTATCAGCACATAAACCAAACGTTCTAACAAAGATTCAAAGGTGGACCAGAAAGGGATGAAATGAAATAATTAAATTTTTCTATACGTACCTGACAATGAGCTATTATTGTATACTAATGCGTCGAATAAATCTATAAACGATTTGTAATCACCATTGAATTTTGTTAGCTCAAGAGTTGGAAGCATGATATGTAAATACTGATTTGTATTCAAATTTCCTACGATTTCTGCCTTAGTATATATATATATATATTATAAGATGTCTTCGTGGACACTATGCTCAGCAAATATTAGCTAAGCATTGATCGAAAGTTATAGATCGGAACACGAAGTATAATTTATAACCTTCAGATTGGTCATTTTCGAAGACTGCTTGAGTTGATCTCCAGTCATATTTTGGTCTGATGTTATTGTTGATCGAATTGATGCCTGTCATTCTCGCTGTTTTCATCCTAGAATAAGGATAAGTAGTTTTTGTTTTTATTATAGGGACATTTCTTGATATTGTGTATGATCTCATGTATGAAAGAATATTCGGCTGATATTTCCATCTGTGCTACGTTCTTTGAATGTGTATGTCGACAATACCGACATTCAGCTTCTGAAGAGTAAAACTCTTCCATTGTATATTTTATGTTTTTATTTCACTGTTATTTAGGGCCGATTGCACCGTAGACAAAAGTGTAGATTAAATCCTAATACCTCGATTAGTGTCTATTGATTGATTATCATAGACACTAATCGAGGTTTAAGATTTAATCTACACTTTTGTCTATGGTGCAATCGGCCCTTATTTGCCTTGCAGCCTTAACTTTGAAATACCAGTAATTCAACCAACAACTCTTCAATAATCTAACACCTAATGAAAAATACTTAATTAATTGAGCGGCTGTCAGGGGAAGATTGAGGTGTTTTATACCCGAAAATTGAATACCAATTTGAATTAGCCTAGAATGAAAAATTAAGTTTGGGATTCAGGATAAATATTAAACTTCATCAACTTAAGTTTAATTTATTTAAGTAGGTATCACAGTTGTAGGAATTTTCTTATATGTCAAAAGCACTCTCGACCTCCAATCTATAGCTATAATCTTGAAAATTTAAACAATATTAATGGATATGAAAATATTGCCTATTTTTTCTTCTTTCTCCTATCGTTGCTTTTGAAATTATTTACATTTCCTTCAAAGGATACCTTCCTTTTGAGGGCCTGATGGAAAACTGACTTTTTCGAAATATTATTACTGGAAATGTTCGAACCACGTCCAGCACTACTATCATTTTTCAAATATTTTCTTTCATTATTTTCTGTATTGCTCCTGATAGCCTTATTCTTTCTCAATTTCTTCTTTTCCTTTATTTTCGTTACAGGAGAGGCTATCGATGTTCCTAAAGGAATAAAATCCGTGGTCATAAATGGCTTCTTTGTTTTGGATACAAACTGCACACTGTCGATATCCTCCTCAGAGGATGA
The DNA here is from genome assembly GCA_910592335.1 of Adalia bipunctata. Classification (NCBI taxonomy): domain Eukaryota; kingdom Metazoa; phylum Arthropoda; class Insecta; order Coleoptera; family Coccinellidae; genus Adalia; species Adalia bipunctata. Next base: position 27,978,011 of record OU342951.1, read on the forward strand.
AATAACTACTTGACTTGAACTTTTACGATTCACCTCATTTTTACGGTGGATTGGAACCGAGAAGACAGGTTCCGTTTCTACTAATTCATCATCTGATGAAATAATTACACCAAAATCAACTTCATTCATTTCTCTTTGCGGAAATTTTGCAGATGTAGTAGGGTCTTCTTTCCTGTTTGTAAAAACCTCCTCTCCAATGGACAGACCTTCAATATCATTTTTATTTTTCACTGAGGATACTACTATATCAGTCTCTTCGACTTTTGTTTCTTCATTAATTTGATCATTTTCGAAATCTACACCTATTTCTTCACCAAAATCTGCATCTGCATTAGACTTCGATGTAGACAGAAGAATAATAGATTCATCTAAATTCTGCTTTTCAACTTGGGTTTTCTGAATTTTCTTGAAATCGTTAAGTATATCGGCAACATCAGAAATCTGAAATATAAGGGACATAACTAATGATATTATAAACATGCTAGTACACTAATATCTATGAGTCTTCGACTCATATACAGGGTGTCCCAAGTTCGAGTGCCTATTAGACGGTTTCAGGAGAACTGGACATATTTGAAATCAGAAAATTGGAATTTAGATATTGATCGAAATTCTCTACTGAGCTAAAATATTTTTGGAGCCTGAGCATTTCCGGTTATACAAAAAAAGTCAAATATTTATAGTCAGTATTACGTTCATTTTTCTGATTCCCAACATCCTGAGCGTAAACCGTTCTCATAACGTCAAAGTAGAAGAATGTGGAAAGGTCATGCATCTCTCGAAATTCATAAATATAATCACATGGTGTTTCAAATTTTGTGTCCAAAACTGAGATCGAAAATTGGCCATGCGCCCCCCCCCCTGTATCCGCCAGTGGCTCCGCCGAGCCAGGGTCGGAATCATCGAGAACCTATATTGAGGCCAAACAGCTGAAGTCAGGGCAGGGAAAAAATAAAAACCTGAAAATACAACGAGGCGTTTGACAGGGATGTACTCTTTCACCAATTTTGTTCAATCTCTACTCTGACCAAATATTCAACGAAGCCCTCAAAGGAATGGAGTATGGAATTAAAATTGACGATGTCCTTCTAAATACATACCATCAGATACGATGACGATATCTTATTTCTGATTTTGTAACTTTTGTGAAATATTGGAATATATCAATATCAATATCTCTGTTCTGGTTGACAGCTTGGAGGATTGCAGTAGGATAAAATAATAATAAGTTTATGGTATTCAATCGAGAAAGAAATGAAAATGAACTGAGGATAACTATTGAGACAACGAATAAAACAATTTAAATACCTAGGTCCTAGACAGTATTATAACTGAAACATTGGAACTTGAAATAAAGAGTCATATTGAGATATCGAGAACTGCCTTCCTTACCATGAGAGCTTTTTTCTGTAACGACAGAAGAAGAAGAAAATATGTTTATTGCTCACGCAAATGGCTAACGACTTTCGTCTTTCTGCCATGTAACGACAGATTAAACCTGAAATTACGACAACGTATGGTTAGGTCAAAGAGTAAATACAAGAGACCTCACTCCCCCTATTTATGAAAGAAATCGCGAACATCGTTTGTTTGACCTTGAAAGTCATTTGTGAATGACGAGGTCTAATCGAGGGGTGCCAATAAGGGCCCAGCTTGTTGTAGTTAAATTCAAGGTCGACGAACCAATGTTTCGCGCCAAGCCGAAGTGATCTCTCTTGTATCTACTCTTTGGTTAGGTGTTATGTGTGGCCAGTGATATTGTATGGAATGGAAGGCTGGACCCTGAAGGTAAATAAGCTCAACCTTAAGCATTTGAGATGTGGATTCATCTGAGAATGCTCAGGGTACCGTGGATGGGCTTGTTGGCCAACGGTGAAGTCTTGAGAAGAGCTAATTCAGACAGGCAACTCATGAAATCTATGAAGTGTCGTTAAATTTCATACCTCGGAGATGTATTGCGAGGAGAAAAATACGGCCTCCTTCATCTCATAATGGGGGAAAATAGGGAGTAGGCGCGGTGACGGAAGAAGGATGATGTCATGGCTGAGGAACATTGGGGTCTGGTGGACTGGACATGAATCCGGAGTGCTGCACAAATTTTCAGGTTGGCAGAGGATAGAAATGCACAGTCCATGGTAATCGCAACGTTCGGGAAACCGAATAGGCCACAAATAGAAGAGATCGTTACAACAGGGTTTCTATGCATCGCTCATTGAATGTAATGATCAAAATTTTCAGGAATTTCCACCACGAAGCCAGTCCAGGGAATAAATTCCACATTTCAAATATGAAAAGTGAATTATTTTTTATAATCATACAAATTTCCCATTTAAAATCACTCGAGGATAAAGGTTCAACAAAATCCTTCATCAAGTTCTAGCAAAGAAACATAATTTCTAATTCATTTTTAAGAAATAATTCATTATTTCTACTGTCCATCAGACATCAACCCATGATTTTTTTCAAAAACTTTTTTGTAATCTTGGCACCAAAAATGAGTGAAAAATTCGATTGACAATAAAAATATTAAAATAAACAGGAGTATGAAATGAAGGTTATACAATATCCTCTTTTGTAGAACTAGTGGCTCAAGATAGCAATCTTGAAGAATGTGGTCCTATAATCATATTTTCTTCACAGGCAAAGGTTTTTGGGAAATTTTTGGCAAATACGTTCTTATCATTCTTTAAAAAGAACCAAATAGTAACTAGGCATCAGCATGATTTAAAGAATACAAGGGGACAGAAGGGAGATTATTCAACTAAACTAGTATATGATAGATGCATTGAAGACAAGAAGTAGATCATCTGCAATTTTCTTACATCGGTCGAAGGCTTTTGACAATGTGAGCCACTCAAAACTATTAGAATAACTTGAGCAGCATGATATAAGAAATATCTAACTGAAATTAATTGAGACTCAAATCTAGGGTAAAAATAGAAGTAACAATTGCATCAGATGAATAAAGATATACATTGTGCATACTCCCTGTACTGACGTACGGTCTGGAAGCCATGACGCTAACCATAAAAAGTGCTAACAAACTGAGAGTTACTCAGAGGGCCATAGAACGCGCAATGCTAGGCATTAGTATTAGAGACTAAATAAATAACTGCGGCATACGTCGACACACAGGTGTGCACGACGTGATTCAGTGCGTAGCAGAAGCAAGGTGGAGATGGCCAGGCCATGTGGCGAGGCAACCGAACAACAGATGGACAAGAATAGTTATGTAGTGGAGACCAAGAACACACAAGCGTGGCAGAGGGAGACCCCGGAGAAGGTGGATGCACTAGGTGGATGGATGACATTTACAGGAAAGCAGGGAGAGGATGGCAACACATTGCACAAAACTGTCAAAGATGTAAATTGGAAGGGGAGGCCTATATTCAGGAGTGGACGCGACTATAGGCTGCTTATGATGATGATGATTCGTCTGTGAATAGATTATGGTCATAAAAGCTAATATCTCCGCCAAATCTGTCAAAATACCATACACAGAATTCTAGCCTGCGTTTGAAGTCATTTCCATACAGCTGAATGTGGTATGGATGATATTTGTGTCTTCTAATAATTCAGCTAACACTCGATTGACCTATACCTGTTCCATTAGCATTTGTATCTTTGCATCTTTTAGTTCAAAAGAGGTAACCCCAAAATAGTAGATTCAGGTAGATGAAACAATGTTAGTTCAAAAAAATCATCGGATTTCAAAAGGCTTCGATAACTCCTGTAGCAGCTCATTCAAGTATAGGGAAATGATACATGGTTCAAGAGGAAATGAGAAGGCGAATCTTGTCATGTGGAAAGATATAGGGTGTTCCATTAGAAATAACATAGTTATTGGAGTTCAAATATGTGATAAATGTTCTTGGCAATATTAAACACACTGTATACTATGGATCGCCTACTCAAGGCACAGTAACTAGATGGAAGGGATTTAAGGGACCTGACAAAATTTTGTACACGGGCCGTTGCTAATTCCAATGATATTGAATTTCTTTGACAACATTACTTTTTGAGAAATAATTGAATACATATCTCGCAAACGGAGAGCGTTAGGTATATGGATACTTTTGCGAAGTCCACTTATTTTTCCTCAGAGAATTCAAAAACGCAAGAAAATACAGGGTGTTCTATATAAAAAACATAATTTTGATATGTCACGCTCTTTTCAAACACCTTGTATAAAAGTCATTATTTTCAAAATGTAGTCCAAATCGACATACACATACTTCACCAGGCCGTTTGCCATAAAAATGTACCATTTGGCCCCAGAGTCAGAGGCGTTTAGCTTGACTCACCCTGTATAATGATTTGCAATTTGTCCCACCGGCACCCAGACTATCAGTCTTAGAGTATAGAAGTTTCAAGAATCTCTGTGAGAGTATTGCCTAATACTAATTAAATCAATAATAATAAGACCTCATATTATATTTTTTGTATTTATTTGTTATAAATGGGTGATGACTAGAATATTTTCCTAGAGTGAACTGACACTCACCTCTACATATTCCACATCATCATCTGAATCTCCGGCTAGATCAATTAAACTCAAATTAAACTCTTCATCAGGCACTTCGATCACTTCTTGTAGTTTAGACCACTCAACATTCAACCAATTCTTCAAATCCTTAGGGAACACATATTCTTTCGGTAGCCAATTTATTGTAACATTCTTCAAATGATGAGATAAAGGAAGCAATCTTGCATACAGGATACATGTATATTTTACCATATTCAGACATAAGAGGTGGATTCTTGACACTAATGCTATAGCAATGAGTGCTAATTTCCAAAAATGGCCCAAGTATAGACGATGTTCATAAATTATGACAGTGAGTTTACATGTTTCAATAACCTTACATAATATTTTTCCAACACCTTGTAGCTGGACTAAAATGAAGTCAAGCATATTTTTTGTTGGTAAAGATATTTCAACTTGGTGATAATCATATATTGGTAAAATTGATAAGAGATACTCTAATTTTGTAGGAATATCCATATCTTGAAAAATAGTTATATTTTTTTTAACCTTTTCAAATGTTTGAAAATCTTTCGAATTTCGAAATTTCGTTTTCATTCTATAGACTATTCTAGACAATAAAGCCACCTCCATGTTCAATATGTTTTGTTCATTGAAGAATTTTACTCCATCTTGAAGAGTTGCTCTTAAATGGTTCACATCTGAAAAAAGGATTCTATTTACTATCTGAGAATGAGAATAATTGAAACAAAATTCACCAGTTATTATATTGTTGTTTGTTGTTGACCTTAAAAATATTATTTCAAATATTAATTAACTACTCACCTATATCACCCCCATTTGCTTTATATGTATACGTTGCAGGGGCAAGCATATTTCTCACGTTCCAGAACTCCATGTCTTTATAATTTGTGTTATCTATTTGGAGATATTATTGTTAACAAAAAGTATAAATAACGAAAGATTTCTCTAGCCCGCAGAACATCTAATCTAATAACCTGTTTAACCTCTTTGCTTTGCACTTAACCACAGAACAATAATATAACCAATTATTTTGATATAACCATAGACCAACGATCTGTCACGATCAGCTTTTTCAAAATGGCTGCTGGAACAAACAAATAACAAACCGAGGATATTCAGTTACGAGGTACGTGTTTCAGGGTAGTTTCTGTTGGTTTCTCAATTTTCAACTTCAATGTCTTCAATTATGCCATGTAAAAGGATATTTATAATAGAGAAACAGAAATGTTTGTTATTTGCTTGTTCCAGCAGCCATCTTGAAAAAAGGTGATCAGCTGTTTTGTTCATAGGGGCAAAGGCAAATAATTCTATTATTATAATATGGTAAAGGTAATGTAGATGTTCCATCTTACATCACAGACCTTTGGGTCCACTTTGATTTTATGGTGTTGACGACAGAACTTAAGGTCCATTCATATTTACCGACACCGTGCGTGGCAGGCACGGACCAGCACCGACAGTAAACCGACAAGTGTATTCATATTTACCAGCAGCTACATTGCCAGCACCTAGCGTGACAGACACCAACAAGGTCTTACGTAACCTTAGATAAAAGAGAGTTGAAGTGCTGCCATGAACGTAAACGTTAACGTAATAATTGACATCTACGCACGCGCATTCGTCAGGTTTTTACGTTAACGTAGAATATGAGTTTACGGGTCTACGTAACCAAACGTTCTCTCACGGATACGTTAAAAAGGAACGTACGTAAAACGAAGAATATACGAATGATACCGATAAGTTCCGAATAGCCGAATTTTGAATTCGAAGTAGATATCCATAACCTGGAAAATTCATGAAGAAGTTACTAAATATTTGTCTCGATATTTGTTCCATTTCAGATTAGTTTTTTTATTTATTTTATATTTAAGAAATGACTGAAACGCTTCTGTGATTATAATTATATAATCAAATTAATGGTAGTGATAATAGGACTTTCACTTTTTTTTTAAGTATTCGTTATTAGATTACATTCAGTTGGAAAATTCATAAAGAAGTTACTAAATATTTGTTTTTGTTTCATTTCAGAAAAGTTTTTTAATTCATTTTATATTTTAGAAATGACTGAAGTGCTACTAACTGTGATTATAGTTAGTGGTAATACTACTGGGATTATAATTGATCTCATATTAATAGTCTTGATGTGTACTAGGACTTTCACTTTTTTTTAATATATATTTGTTATTAGATTACATTCAGTTGGAAAATGCATGAAGAAACTACTACATATTTGTATTTGTTTTTTATTTATTTTATATTTAAGAAATGACTGAAACGCTTCTGTGATTATAATGTTTGTGGTAATACTACTGTGATTATAATTGATCTCATATTAATAGTCGTGATGTGTACTAGGACTTTCACTTCTTTTTTAATATATATTTTTTATTAGATTACATTCAGTTGAAAAATTAATAAAGTGACTAAATATTTGTTTCTGTTTCATTCCAGATTAGTTTTATTTATTCAATATGTAAAGACAAAAAAAACTCTTCTAGTAGGTTGAACTTTTTTTATTAGGTATATAAGTATCATCAGAACATTCAATTCCCTAAATGGCCTAAATAATGTTCCAGCTGTGGAGGTTCAATGTTGGCATGTACCGGTCTGGCTTCCATATAAGCAGGTATGGCACTTAGTGAAAATCATGAAGTAAAAGCTTCTGATTCTTCTTAAAATCCACAAAATCAAATTCCTGTACTATTTTTTGGAATCCCCATTCTACAGCAATTCTCAAACTACTGATGGTTGTATTAAAAATTTGACGGTCTGGGTGTCCTACTATTTCTAGTTCCGTATATGGCCTCAATAGTAATTCCCCCAAGCCATAGCCTTTGTCTCCATAAATGACATACTTCTGGTTGCCAAATATTGTATACTGGAGAAGTTCTTCATAAAGTCTTGACTCCCTTAGCATTCCTGCATCATGTCAGCGACCAGGATAAGCACCTTTTAGACTAATGATAATTCCATCAGGGCATAAAACTGATTGGTATTTCACACAATGAACTTTTTTGTAACCGGAGTAATAGTCCTCTTGATTATCTGTTGGCCTACAAATCGGTCTGATAGTGCCATCTATGAAGCCCCAACAATTGTTCATGGGAGCACCTTTTTCCATTATTGCCTGAAAGTGATGAGAGTATCAAATTATATAATATATAAATTTATAAACTGAAATTTTTTGAATAATTAATAATTTATAATTTGCTAAAATAATTTATAGAAATAAAATGGGTCTTAGCTTGAAATTAATGCTATATGGCTATTTTTCGGTTCAAAACACATTCAGGTTTTCTGTTTGTTTTATTTAATGTTTTTTATACATCGTTTCGTTCAAAATTAATGTATTTTTAGAATGTGAATTCACAAGCACCTGTAAATGATCTAAAGGACCTACACATGACAATATCATTTTTATAAGTATATCACATACCTCTGAATATGCTCTCAACTTGGCTTCGTTCAACCATGGCACATTTCCAAGGTTTTCCAATAAATGGCTTTTATTATTGCATATGACCATCATGACAGTGTTAATAATGCTGGAGATACTTTTGTAACCATAACCAAATAAACATTTCAAATCTATGAGGCGATAAGGATATGCAAACCTTCTTGAGAGTATGCATCAACCATCTACACCTAGAAAATAATAAGGATGTTAAAACATTGTTATCAAACCTATAAAAAAACCTACTATTCAATGTAATGTTGTTTTCCGTCGTTATAGTTCCCGGAAGGCCTAATACAATTGCAAGGCGAGGAATGTGACATTTTTCAAAGCGAAACCAATTTTTTGCTTCGGTATTGGATACATTGTCCAGAGTAAATCGTCCATAAAGTACTGCTCGATTCCCAACAGAATCATTGTTAAATATATGTAACAAGATTGCCTCATCCATATCATCCTCGAAATCTGAATCCCCAAGTTGCGCTGCATCAAGAATACCTTCCATCTGGAATTAAATTTTCTGAAATAGAGCCTAATTGAACATGTATAACGACGTGCTTACCATAAAATGTAGCTTCTATTTTCAGTAGAATTTCAACAAATCGAATTCTAAAATTTTATTATTTTGATGACAGAAAACAAAATACACTCAAATTTATAGGTTAGGTTTGTTAACGGTTGACATAACGTTAACGTAATAACGTTCATCAACCACGCACTTCAACTCGAATTTCACTCAATCCGTAAACCAGACGTAAACGTTATATTTCGTACGTTAACGTCTACGTAAAGCCTTACGTATCGTGCGCACTTCAACTCTCTAAAGATATGTTGGTGTCTGCCGCGCTTACGGTTACACCTTTTCAACAGGTGCTGTAGTGTATATTCACTATGTTTCACAATTTGTCGATAGAAGAACTAGCCGTAATGGCAATTCCTTTAGAAAATGAATCGAAATCCTTGGAAGGAACAACCGAGAAAAAGAAGGTTTACTGTACATCCCATGAACACCAAGCGAAAAAAAGAGCGAGAATTTTACACATTATGAAAGGAACTCGTGGATGATGAAGATAGATTTTTCAATTATTTAATAATGAGCAGATATGAATTTGAAACTATTGTTTGTGAAACCAGTCATATCTAAACTAGATTCGTAGTTGAAACAATCTTTATCGCCTCGAGAAAAATTAACTGTCTGTTTGAGGCACTTAGTTTTTATTTTTGGAATAGAAAAATAGAAATTATAGTATATTCTTAAAAGGATGATATTTTATGATATACATTTTTTTTCATTTCGTTACATATCCAGAATCCAGAAAAATAATCGTGTTCGTTAAAGTCATCCTCTGCAGTTTCATCATGGGGGCTTTCGAAGTCTTGAATTTCGTATTCTAATTCTATATTGTTATTTGGTGTGCTTTTGCAATTTCCTCCCAAGCGTTACTTTTTTATTGTTGTCACTGTACATACGATCACTCATATCATACAGAAAACAATAATCTCGAACTAATTCGATTAATTTCTCAATATTCATTTTTCTTACGACTCCGAATGTCCCTACTTTACGCTTGCAGTCTGTCCGCATCGTGTACACACGACTGATGAGATGAGCGATGTTTTGATTTTGAATTCAACACCACACAGAGACATCGGCGACAAGGACCGGCGCCGACAAAACATTCTCGCCGAGAATGTCGCTCACTGCTGGCCTGTGCCGGCGCGGCCACGCTACGTTCATACGCGGTAAATATGAATATACTCCATTCACTTTTATAAAGTATCGCGGTTTGCCATGAAATTTTGACACATTTCACCGTATATGTTGGTGTCTGCCGCGCTTACGGTTACACCTTTTCAACAGGTGCTGTAGTGTATATTCACTATGTTTCACAATTTGTCGATAGAAGAACTAGCCGTAATGGCAATTCCTTTAGAAAATGAATCGAAATCCTTGGAAGGAACAACCGAGAAAAAGAAGGTTTACTGTACATCCCATGAACACCAAGCGAAAAAAAGAGCGAGAATTTTACACATTATGAAAGGAACTCGTGGATGATGAAGATAGATTTTTCAATTATTTAATAATGAGCAGATATGAATTTGAAACTATTGTTTGTGAAACCAGTCATATCTAAACTAGATTCGTAGTTGAAACAATCTTTATCGCCTCGAGAAAAATTAACTGTCTGTTTGAGGCACTTAGTTTTTATTTTTGGAATAGAAAAATAGAAATTATAGTATATTCTTAAAAGGATGATATTTTATGATATACATTTTTTTTCATTTCGTTACATATCCAGAATCCAGAAAAATAATCGTGTTCGTTAAAGTCATCCTCTGCAGTTTCATCATGGGGGCTTTCGAAGTCTTGAATTTCGTATTCTAATTCTATATTGTTATTTGGTGTGCTTTTGCAATTTCCTCCCAAGCGTTACTTTTTTATTGTTGTCACTGTACATACGATCACTCATATCATACAGAAAACAATAATCTCGAACTAATTCGATTAATTTCTCAATATTCATTTTTCTTACGACTCCGAATGTCCCTACTTTACGCTTGCAGTCTGTCCGCATCGTGTACACACGACTGATGAGATGAGCGATGTTTTGATTTTGAATTCAACACCACACAGAGACATCGGCGACAAGGACCGGCGCCGACAAAACATTCTCGCCGAGAATGTCGCTCACTGCTGGCCTGTGCCGGCGCGGCCACGCTACGTTCATACGCGGTAAATATGAATATACTCCATTCACTTTTATAAAGTATCGCGGTTTGCCATGAAATTTTGACACATTTCACCGTATATATTTTGAAAATGTTAGGTTATGGTCATTGCACTGTCAGATAAGCCCACAACGTTGCCGTTTCTGCTAAAAACTCGTAGTAATTACGTATTTATCAAAATGTTCCTTTACTTTGGGAAATTAATGAATTTGAGAAAATATTATGTTAATTCAGAAGACATTTAACTACATTTTTGCACAACCTGAAATACTCCAGTATGAAAATGTAGTAGTTCTACGAAACCTGCGCCACAGTTAAATCTTCGAAGAATAACTCCATTTACAAAGTTGAAAAAGAGTAAATAGAAAGTAGACCTGGCAATGTCGCTTAATTTTCACGAGTGCCAAACTGCGTCTGTTCTAGGGGAAAAAACTTGATAAACCTAAATCATGGCCAACCGCGATACTTTATAAAAGTGAATGGAGTATACGTCCATATGAAATGTGTGCAATCATATTTCTTCGCCTGTGCTGGTCCGTGTCTGGCACGTACGGTGTCGGTAAATATGAATGGACCTTTAGAGACAATCTAAGTTCTGTGGTCTAAGCCACAGAACATAACCTCAGTAGCACAGAACACAAAAATCAGGACTTTAAACTTCAGTTTTCGAGGAATTTAAATATACCCTTGTTTAGAATTAATATAGAAATAAAAAGTCTGAGAATTATGACTTTATTCCAAAATCATGGAATTCTAAGAAGATTAGCTTTGAGCAAACGATATTTCAACGTGAGTACACAATTATGTAATAATTTGAATAATAAGTCATATGAACATTATTTCCCCCTTTCATTTTTCGTCTTGTATGGATGTATCTGTGCATTACTTTTCTAATAAGAAATTTATAATCACCTGAATTATTTATGATAGGTCTCTGAAATATATTCTTCAGGGATGCACACACTTCTTCCTCTAATTATCTCTTATACAGTTACCTATACAACTTAAAAGTTTTTATTGTTAGGTTCAGAAATCTCAAAGTTCACCTGTAGAAGAAGCAATATTTCTTGAAAAAGATAATCCAAATCAAGTTATCAATCATCTCAGAGATGAAGTGGATTGGATTGGTCCACCGGATCCAGTTTCCAATCTGCGACAGGTTATTAGGGGAAGATTTGCTGATGAAACCAAATTGCAAGAACAATTGAGGTGTATGCAAGATTCTACCCACCAATGGAATCAAAACTTTTGGGCAGCTCATAATACTAAATTTCTCAGGGTGAGATACTAAATGGTTTTGATGTTATGAGATTTTAATGTGATTCAATTGATAATTCACAATCGGGAATAAGCTGTAATATCCCAATCATGGTTTTTGGCCATAGGCAAAATTCGATTTGGAATGATGTTATTCTTCTGATAATTTGAAATGTTTTGCCACTTGTTTTAACTTGAAAGTCACTGTTAATATCAGGTTCATATCGTCGGTCCCATGCCAAAACCATGAATGTGCCAAATTACAGTTTTGAGATAATCGCATTTGAAGTTTGTAATTAGTGGGAAAAATAGGGATTTTGTGTGACTTTAAATATTCTCTGCAAGAAGTAGAAGTCGTATTGACCAATTTATGGGTTCTAAATAAATAATATGGGTCATTTTAAGACTTAGGTCAAAACGGTCAATTTTGCACATTCATGGTTTTGGCACGGGACCGACGATATAATACTGAAGGTCTATGACTTCTTCCCATGGTAATACTTCAAACTCAACATGTTTCCTGGAAATTGTGTCGATAGAACATAGTTGGTATGTTATTTTATGCCATTCAATCCAAAATTAAATCAGTTTTAGGTAATCTCTCTGTATTGAGTTTGAATATACATAGAGATAAAACCCCCTTGAACGAATTGAAGCTGCTTTTAGTTCCTTCTCCCATTCATAGTGGCGTAGTTGTGTTTCAGAAAATAGAATTTATTCACCCTTTCATCTGGTGGTGAGTAGCTGAACGAATGCATGATTTATTTCTTATTGTTATTTAAATAATTAACATGATCCCTCTTTCACATCGTTTGTATCAAAGACAAGCAGCCCGTCCCAGCTTCGCCCGGGTAGAAATTTGTTTCATTAACATTTTGCGATGAACTTAGAGTAAATCTACAACATTTAGTCTGTTTATAAATATTTTTTGAATTTCTACATTTCCAGGAGATTTATTTTGCCTATATTTTTTTTTATCATTTTGAGGCTTTATTCGATTCCATGGACTTTTCCGTATTTACTTTAGATTTTCCACCCCAGAACTTTTCAACTTATGCCATAAAAAGGAAAAACGCTTCTGCTTCCGCTTCTTAACAAATCGACCGGGTGTCTGAAAGTTGATCTACGCGGCTACTCCTATACAGGGTCTTTCACGAGGAACCTCACCCATATTTATACGGGAAACTACTGAACGAATTTTCATGAAATTCAGCACTTATAAGTATTTCACGATGCTGATGAAATCTAAAATATTTTCAAGGCATGAGCACCTCCGGTTTTTCCGGAAATGACGTCAACTTCCGTTTTTTAAATTAGAACACCATTTTTTTATTGCAGAAATAGATTCCTTAGAAAATTTCAAGTTATTTTGATGTAACATTTTTCAGTTTTGGTTGGAAAATTCTCTCTGAGCGGGAAAATTCGAAAAAAAAATCGAAAATAGAGCTCCGCTGAAACAAGAATAACTTCGAGGTTTTTGGATGGAAAATTTTCATTTTTGGGATTTTTCAAGATGTAAGATGGATGTATCCACTTTAAAAATCGAAATCGCGATTCATGATACAGGGGGTGAAAAAATCGCTTTCAAAGTTAGGGATGACAAAATCGTGAAAAATCAATATTTTCAAATTAGAACCCCATTTTTTTATGGCAGATATTGAATCTACGTTAAAAAATAATGTGAGTGTATGCATCACACCCTTGCCCTAAAGTGGATATTAACTCAGAAAATATCCATTTTAGGGCAAGGGTGTGATGCATACACTCACATTATTTTTTAACGTAGATTCAATATCTGCCATAAAAAAATGGGGTTCCTATTTAAAAAAATTGATTTTCACGATTTTGTCATCTTACATCTTGAAAAATCCCAAAAATGAAAATTTTCCATCCAAAAACCTCGAAGTTATTCTTGTTTCAGCGGAGCTCTATTTTCGATTTTTTTTTTCGAATTTTCCCGCTCAGAGAGAATTTTCCAACCAAAACTGAAAAATGTTACATCAAAATAACTTGAAATTTTCTAAGGAATCTATTTCTGCAATAAAAAAATGGTGTTCTAATTTGAAAAACGGAAGTTGACGTCATTTCCGGAAAAACCGGAGGTGCTCATGCCTTGAAAATATTTTAGATTTCATCAGCATCGTGAAATACTTATAAGTGCTGAATTTCATGAAAATACGTTCAGTACTTTCCCGTATAAATATGGGTGAGGTTCCTCGTGAAAGACCCTGTATAGAGTCCCCCTCCCACACTTCGGTGCCCTCTCCTACCCGCCTACCTAGGACGGAAAAGCATTTAGGTCCGGTGGTGCGGTTTCATCTTCATCACTTCAACATGTCATAACTTTTGATGTACTCGTTGTAATTGTATGATGTAAAAGACAATTTCGTTCCAAATTAAATACTGGGGATAAATAACGTATTAGGTTGGATGAGGATCGATACCCTATTCCAAAAACGCACTCCCAAATAGTGCATAATTTTGGAAAACATCTGATTACCATAAACAGGTATTAGCAAGTCAATCTTGAGAGATAGATATATGCTATCCAGGACTTTTTTGTAGAACTATTTAAGAGGTACATTTCCGTCATAAATTGTATCCACGTAAGTCTCACGGTTTTTGCAGCGCACGTGAAAATAGCTGATTATGGCTGATTTTTTTGTAATTATTGAAGTTATAGTAGGTATCCTTAATTTTTTCAGGTGAAAAGTATAGCCTATGTCACTCAGGGATGATGTAGCTTTCTAATGGTGAAAGAATTTTTGAAATCGGTCCAGTAGTTCTTGAGCCTATTCGTATCAAACAAACAAAAATACAAATCTTTCCTCTTTATAATATTAGTATAGATATATGCATATTGTATAATCGAAAATTCGTTGCTGTTAAGTTATAATTCCCAATATCCAATTTTCTATCTTATATGCATATTGTATAATCAGGGCGAACCTGACCCTGCCCATGATTCATGATACTAGAGGGAAGTAAATATCCTGTAAATGAATAGGTAACATGAAAGGACCAGACGGTCCCGGCAGATTATAGTTCCTTTAGTTGATTCCATGTGTCGCCACTAAAGTTGGTAGTAAACTGCCAAAATTGTTTGCATCAAATCGTTTTGGAGCGATGTACCCATATATCTAATAACATCAATATGGATTATACCCCTGCTTTTCACACTCACAAAGTGAAGCCAAATCTTTGGTAAGGATTGAGTTGTACGCTTGCGTCAGCTGGAAATTCAAAAGTTTCGAGAAATGTATAGGTTATGTTTTTTTGAAAGACAACAAGAAAATATATACCTATCGAGGATGAAAATATGTCATGTAAATATTTTCAGTTGAATTCTGAAATATGAATAGGAGTTAAAAATTATATTCAGGACTTGAAGAAAACGAAATAAGGCGATTTAAACAATTCACAGGAAATTGTGAGGTTATGTTCGAAAGTATTCACATGAAGTTATGAATGGCATACGTTTCACGACATAATACGATGTGTCAGAGAAAGAGAGACAGAATTAGACAGTAGAAAAAACTGTAGATTGAATCTTAAACCTCGATTAGTGTCTATGATATGATATATTGTTTATTATTATATTAGACACTGATCAGGGTTTGGATTTAATCTACAGTTTTGTCTACGGTGCAATCGGCCCTTAGTAAATTATTTTTATTCTAAATATTGCGACACACGCGCAGTTCCGGATTCTTACCAAAGCCCAGCTTCAGTTTTCATTGGCTCATTCCTCATATAGGAATTATCAGATATATGCTGCCGTCCTAAGCAAGAAGGCAGTATCTCCAATTTTTACCATTTTTCAATTTTTGAATTTCATTTTCATATAATTACTAGCTTTGATAACCGGCTTCGCTCGGGAGTTGACATGAGATTACGTGGTAGTTGAAATAAAAAATGAACTATGACGTAAAAAGTAAAAAAAATTATTGAAAACATTTTCTCATTATTCAAACTACAGTAGAATCCGCTTATAATGAAGGGAAGTGACAAATAAGTCATACTGACCGGATGTCATATAAAGCATAATCTTTGAAAAATTGAGGGATTTCAAATGTTTGAAAGAACAACCACTTATTCAAAATACATATTTATGAAAAACACCAGGTCACACTGAAAAAACATACATATTTTATACTAAAAAGATAGAAAAACATTATTGATGTTCAAATCCAGAATATTCCGGGATTTCTAGCTGTGGTCTAATTATGGTTTCAAAACATTGCAATTGAAAGATTCCTTCGGTCTTTGTTTTTGAAAAATCATTGATATTGTGCAATTGTCGAATGACCGACCCCAAATTCCTTTGCGAGAGATGATTTTGATTTTACAATCTGGCTATAATTGCACCTTTCTCTTGAATGGTAAATGCCTTACGACGTTGCGATGTCATTTTCAGTACAAATCACAGGACAACTCCCCCTAATAAAATTGAATTATTTCTACTGAGAAACAGATAGATTGTCAAGTAGTCACGCGTCATATCAAACGGATTCTACTGTACTTGTTTATAATCAACATTTTCCATTTCTAGAATGTTCTCGACATTATCGTCCGCCGTAACAATAGGTTCTGCAGCTGAAGCGTACGTAGTAAAGTCGCGAAATTTGAAAACTGAAATTTCAAAATATTTTCAGAACTAATTTTAATAACTAAAATTAAATTATGTCGCTTTAACTCCAAAATATAAGTTAGCTACTGCTGTATTAACACACATAGAGTCCGACCGAAACTACATTTTACGGCCGAAACCGAAACTTCCATATGAGGTCATGTTTTCGACTATACAGTGTGATTTTTTTAAGCGTTTCAGTAGACGTATTCGAGGAGGAAATTTTGATACAAATTCAAGATTCTGTATTTTTGTACATAAACTTAAATTGTAAAATTGTTTCAAGCGGAATCTACCTCCGGTTCTACCGGAAACGAAAGTTATTTCAAATGTAACACCCTGTATATTTATACATAATCGAATTCTTCGTTCAATTCTGCCCTAATTTGATGTATGATATGCGTAATCACTTCAAGCGATTATTGAGTTATAGCCTGATTGTCATATTTGTTGACAGACACAAATTAGTGTTCAGATCTCCAAAATCCCTCATGGTGAGAATTTTTTTTGCAACAGTGGAACACAAAATAGTACGCTAGTACTGATTTTTGTATTATTATGAAGAAATATTATACAAGATGCCCGAAAGCGGGTTTCAAATTGAGCCTCAATAAAACTATGAAATCTTATTGCTTTTCAAAAACTAGTTATTTTTTACATATATTTCATGAACTCTAAAACGAATCTTGAATTAGTATCACAATTCCTTCCTCGAATACGTCCACTGAAACACTTGAAAAAATCACCCTGTATAACATTGTTATTGATTAACTAGAATGAAATTAAAAGAAGCAAAGTTCAACAACACGAAAACAAATTGTTTTTAATGCAAATAAAATGAAAATAATACTTGATGTATAAATGGTTTTTCTTAAACAAGTTAAGACGCGTCTGTAAGCGTGGACTAGGCAGAATGATACTTCGAACATCGTCGATCGCAGCCCAGTGCACCGACCCACGGATACTCTAACTGTTATGCGGCCCATACACAAGCTACTTTTTCGCCGTTCTGGCAGCTAGCGTTTTGCGAGCGTCCTAGACGCTCGTGCAATTTTGACCACACACAAGCGTCTCAATAGCTCACCGATCGCTGACGACAAGGGCGGTCATAAGGGGGGGGGCATGGGGGCTATGCCCCCCCCCAAAGGTGGCAATGCACTTAGAATAAATTCTGCGTTTTCTGATTGAATTGGAATTGATGACTGATATTATGTAATTGTACAAAATGCCCCCCCCCCCCAGAATCAAGATATATGACCGCTCTTGGCTGCCGAGGGTGGTTTAAAATGTCGCTCAGGCAAAAAAAAAATAGCCAGTGCTATAATCTTAACCCAAATGAACCTACCGTTCCGTATAAGGAACACGTATCTAAAAGTTCCCTGTTCGTGCTCATAATGAAAAAACACAGATGGCTTCAATATTATCACTTAAAATAATGCAGCTTTCAACACTGGATATAACTTACAAAGTTCTTCAGTGATTAGATTGACTGTGAAGCCAAATAATATTCGGAAATATATTAGTTGTTCATATATGAATTTTTTTATATGTAGGTATATAATTCATCGCGTTCCCGAATGAAATTATTATGTTCATACTTCAATACATAATATTAGAGCAGAATTCTTTTTCTACATAATTTCGAATACCGAACTTTGCAATGTAAATGAGGCCGTTCTTTTAAAGGGACGGTAGGATTATGACTTACTATATCCTTGAGAATACGTTGAAATGTTGTTATTGCTTGTGCAGCTCCAAATTTCTTATCCGTAACAAATTGATAAGATCTTCACGTAAAGAAAAAAATATATTCATATTGACCAACCAAAACTCATTCAACATTATAATGAAAATATGGAGGTGTCGACAGATCCGAACAGAAATGGCTTTGAATCGTATTTCGATAAGGGCCAAAAATGGTATCTCCCACTTTTTGCACACTGCTGTTCAAAACGCTGCCGTTCAAAACGCTGCCGTTCAAAACGCAGCTCAATCGCACAAATGATAGTAAAGTGAATCAGCTATCATTGAGAAGAAGTAAAGCAACCACTGGCGGATCCAGACAGTTTTTCAAGGGGGGGGGCATGAATTTCTCAAGGAGGCCATAAATTTTTTACCAACATTATAGGAGTCACGGTGGGTTTCACAAAACGTAATCACCGGTGATCGGAGATCAACGGCGTGATTCTCTCATTATTCAACTGTAAAATCGAGTTGATCCTAGGTCAACCTCCGATCACCGGTGATTACGCTTTGTGAAAACCACCATAGGACTTTTTTATTGAAAATATAAGCCATGGCCCCCAGGCCCTCCCTGTATCCGCCAGTGATTGCATCCGGATTGCTGGAAACTCAAAGAAAAACAACATTAACGGGACCATCAAAGCAATATGATGGACACTTGATCAGTTCAACAGAATAAAAAACACGTTGTGGTGGTGCCATAAAAACTCATATTTTATATGCATGTAGTGTGAAATAGCCTTATATCCAAAAGAGTGCTTTTATAATTACCATACATTATATTTGATAGTTAGTGTTCATTTCTCACACATTGAAATTTAGTTCCTCGAAAACCTACCGTTCCTTTAAAAGAACACCACAAATTTCCATTTTTCGTGAAAAATAAGTATAAAATAAAATTTTGATTGTGAAAAATCTTCATTTTAGCCATAATCTAAAACATTTATTATTGAAATTCGCAAAAAAAAATTTCAGGCCTATTTGGGTTAATAAGTGAAAAGGGTGAATCCAAGAAACGTCGAATATGGGTTGAAGACTGGTTGTTAAAAAAAGATTCCTTATCCCATATAAATCTTTTAAAAGAATGAAAATTACATCCGGACAATTATATAAACTATCTACGAATGGATGAGGACACTTTTAGATTATTATTGCATAAAGTCACTCCACTACTGAAAAAACAGGTTACACATATGAGAAGGGCTATAAGTGTAGAAGAATGAGTTTCGGAGGCTCTTTATTTTTTTCTTTACAAAATCAATATCGCATTCATCGTTATATTGTTAACATAAAGCTTACAATTCTTCGTAGGCTTTATTCTTTAGTGTTCTGTTCGAATATTTTTTGCTCTTAATCATCCAAAAACACTTATTCTTTTTTAAATAGTTCAATAAAATTTGTAATGAATTCTTCTGAATGTGATAATCTTGCATGATTCTCTGCCATTCCAGACGCTCTCACACACACACACACAAGCGTTTTTCATGCGTTTCGCCGGCTATCTTGACGCTAAAATAAAACACTTTATGCAATAATAATCTAAAAGTGTCCTCATCCATTCGTAGATAGTTTATATAATCGTCCGGATGTAATTTTCATTCTTTTAAAAGATTTATATGGGATAAGGAATCTTTTTTTAACAACCAGTCTTCAACCCATATTCGACGTTTCTTGGATTCACCCTTTTCACTTATTAAGATTATAGCACTGGCTATTTTTTTTTTTTGCCTGAGCGACATTTTAAACCTCCCTCGTCAGCGATCGGTGAGCTATTGAGACGCTTGTGTGTGGTCAAAATTGCACGAGCGTCTAGGACGCTCGCAAAACGCTAGCTGCCAGAACGCCGAAAAAGTAGCTTGTGTATAGGCCGCATAATGCGGCCCACACTTTTTCGGCGTTCTGGCAGCTAGCGTCACCGCAAACGACCAAAACGCCTAAAAGTAGCCCGAAAAACGCCTGTGTATGTCTATCCGCTGCTACGGTGGCGAGTCGCCGTACAAGACGCAACGCCGGACGCCAAGATCAAACGTGTTTGATTTTAGCGTCAAGATAGCCGGCGAAACGCATGAAAAACGCTTGTGTGTGTGTGAGAGCGTCTAGAATGGCAGAGAATCACATTCAGAAGAATTCATTTCAAATTTTATTGAACTATTTAAAAAGAATAAGTGTTTGTGTATGATTAAGAGCAAAGAATATTCGAATGGAACACTAAAGGATAAAGCCTACGAAGAATTGTTAGCTTTCTGTAAACAATATAGGCCGCGTGAAGTTAGCGAAAAGTTGGTGGAACAAATTCTGAAACCGAGCTCAATATTTAGTACTGAATTTGTTCTAATTTGTTCTGTATGAATCATCCCCAGCACCCTTATGGTTTTCGAGTTATTGGCATGTCTTTGATTTGGTGCTGACTTCACGCTCAGCACCAACATGTTCGAATTTGGAAAAATTTTTTTGCCAATAATTAGTCCCGAATTTGTTCCAATTTGTTCTGAAGAAAATTCTCCGATATCATTTTTCGTTAACGAGTTATTCACATTCGTAACATTCGGTGGTGACGTCACACCCAGCTCCGAAGCTTTTTGTTCTCTAAGAAATTCGAAGAAATTTTGATGCAAATATTTAGTACCCAATTTGTTCCAATCAGTAAAAGTTGTTTTGTTGAAATACCATTGTTAGTTTTCGAGTTATTAACGTTTTAAGCGAGCGTGAAGTTAGCGATAAAGTTTTAAATTATCACTTTTTTTTTTCAACATATATTAGTACTCAATTTGTTCCAATTTGTTCTAAAAAGAACGAATCAATTTCATTATTAGTTTTCCAGATATTAAGGATTTACGAAGATTTGATGACGTCACGATAGGTGTAGCGTGGAATCTCCATTCGAGTCAATTCGAGACCATACCACTGCGGCAGCCGCTCTCTTCACGTTTGAATGCAGATATGGATTCAGGACCAATTCGTTTCTTATTCTCGCTCATTAAATTGTTAGGAAATAATTCTTTATATCAAAAATTTCTAAATTTGTAGTTTCCGTTATTTGGACTCAGCAAGGGCGTAGCCAGGAATTGTTTTCGGGGGGGTTTTGAAATTTTGGCAATTGACTTTTTAAGAGCCGGGAATTGTGAGGGTCGCTTTCTGTAGAGAGTATTTGTTGTTTTTAAGAATTCAGTAACCCTTTTCTTACTTCTGAAACAATATTCAGCATATAGATATTCCTGGTTAGGTTAGGTAAACCTGTTTTTCAAATATGCTTCAGAATTTAATTTTTATTCACTCAAACAGAAACTTAAAAAAAAATATTTATTTCCCAAACAATACTTACAGGATGAATCAATATGAAATTAATGTGGATGTGTGCTTTCATTGGAACTAAATAGAGTTTTTTAATGTTTTATTTCAACATAGTGCCAACAACATATAAACAGGTATTAAAAATGAAACAGTGAGAAAACTCAAACAATATTTCATTATGATGAATTCCTTCAGTTAAAAACTTATCCTTCTTTTTTCTAGCGAATTGGTCGACCACTTCATTTTCATCAATTTTCACACTATAATGAATATTCATAAGCACCAACCCATTCAATCTATACCTTTTCAACTTCAAATTGGGAACTATCAAAATCAAATTGGGAACTAACATATTATTCAAATTGGGAATAATCAAAATCAGATTGGGAATAATAAATTTCACATTGGAATGACATCCGTGTGAATCAGATCTTTGAATTATTCGATATGTAATTAACTCTCAAATTTGTTCGAAGTAAGTAACGAACGATAAGTCTACACTTTCTTTTTCATAATCATGCCTTATACAAAGAAGAAAGCAGATTCAATGAAAAAGCAGGTAATTGCGGTATGCAATGGAAACATAACACAGGCAGAAATTCGTCTTCAAAGAACGGAAAATTTGATAAGAAGAAATATATCAACCATGAACCATTACAGTTAGTACCTGTACAAGATATGTGGCTCATATCCAGAGGTTCATACCTGATGTTTTGACATGAAATTTTTTAAATACCTACTTCTGTGTACCTGTTGGAGAACAGGATTGTCCAATTATTCTTTGAAAACAAGGTTCATTTATAGAAATCAAAAAATGAAAAATCAATTAGACTTCAAAATTATTAGCGAGTAGGACCTCCTCTGGTTCTTCGCAGAGTATTTTTACTATTAGACAGACTCCTTGTTAAATTATTCGGAAAATCTTGCGGTATAGCTAATCAAATTGCCCGCAATTATTAGCTGAATTCTCTAATATTTGGGGAGGGCGAGAGATTTGGTTTAACCGCCTCGACATTTCGGCCCAAACATATTCAATACAATTCATGTCTGGTGAATAAGGTGGCCAATCCATTCTTGTGATCCCATGATATTATATGCGGTCATTTACAATTCTCGCTCGATGGGGACGAGCGTTATCAATGTTATCATTCATGAGAATTAATAAGTCATTGCGGCCATCAAAACATATTTCTCCACAAACAAAAACTGATCCTGCTCCAAAAGATGTGCTTTCAAGTATGCAACTCTCATTGTTTCGTTGATTTCTTTCCCTCCATACCAATATGCGTCCAATGTTTGTATATGAACTTTATCTTGATTCGTCAGTAAATAGACAATGCCTGCAAATTTCAAAATTCCAGTTTCTGTCTTCTCTTGCCCACTGCAATCTGCACGCATGCTGCTGCGCCGTCAATCTAGGATGTCTAGCTGGTCGTCTAGATCTCAAATTAACAGCATGCAATCTTCTTCTACTTAACTGTTTGTCCACTAATTATTGTTCCAGTTGCTTGTATAAAGACACTGTTGATTCGGGAAGCAGTGAATTTTCTTGCGACAAACAATCAATTGTGTGAGTTGCAAAATGAGGTGTAGCGCCATTCTGTTGAAACCAAATATCTTCCAGAGCAATATTCCTTAATTCAGGCTACAAAAATTCGTCTGATGGACATTTCAGGGTCTTCTGCAACATTTTCACGAACCAAATATTTCCTTGTGAACGATCGCTACGACTGTATTTTCCACTTTTTTGATCTTCCACCAAATCGGTCTATTGAAATTCTTCAGTAATTCGACTAATAGTGCTTCAAGATGGACGATTATGTAAACCATAAAATTCACGTAATTTTTCGAAAACACTCTCCACAGAACGCAGATTTCCATAAAATAATTCAACAATTTGAACGCGTTGTATCGTGTACGAAGCCATTTTTATTAATGTCATACATCACACTTCTCAAATGTCAAAATACCCAGACGTACCCAGTGCGCCATGTATATTTTATTCATTCTTAAACAAAAAACACGCAATTTGAAACATCAAATTCGGATCAACTGACTAACTCATACCGTTCCTGGAGATAATTCGTCCAGGAAATTTTGTCTAAAAAACAATTGTGTCATTTGCAAAGTGAGGTGTAGCGCCATCCTGTTGAAACCAAATATCCTCTAGATCAATATTCATTAATTCAGGCCACATAAATTCGATTATCATCAATATCATCCGCTGGTACCTAACACCATTTCACAGAACGCTTATTTTCATAAAATAATTCAACAATTTCAACACGTTGTTGTATAATGTACGAAGCCATTTTTATAAATGTCATAAATCACACTTCTTGAATGCCAAAATACCCAGACGAATTCAATGCGCCATCTATATTTTATTTATTCTTGAAAAAAACCAGGCAATTTTTATGTTCAGGTCGAAGACTCGCCCTGTATAACAAACGATTTATCTAACTGAATAATTTGCTCCAATCTGAAAAATTGTCTCCGTATAAAGAGGATTTCAATGAGTCCAAATAATGTAAATTACGAATTTAGAAGTTGTTGATATAAATAATCATTTCCTAACAATTTAATAAGCGAGAATAAGAAACGAATTGGTCCTGAATCCAAATCTGCATTCAAACGCGATAAGAGCGGCTGCGTGCGGCGCATGATCAAAGAGACAACGGCTCTTTTCATGTTTGATTTATGACCAATTACAGATGGCTTTGCATGAGCCAAAACTGCCGACAGTGGTATGGTCTGGAATAGACTCGAATGGAGATTCCACGCTACACCTATTGTGACGTCATCAAATCTTCGTAAATCCTTAATATTTGGAAAACTAATAATGAAATTGATTCGTTCTTTTTAGAACAAATTGGAACAAATTGAGTTCTAATATATGTTGAAAAAAAAAAGTGATAATTTGAAACTTTATCGCTAACTTCACGCTCGCTTAAAACAATTGCTAATAACTCGAAAACTAACAATGGTATTTCAACAAAACAACTTTTACTGATTGGAACAAATTGGGTACTAAATATTTGCATCAAAATTTTTTCGAATTTCTTGGAGAACAAAAAGCTTTGGAGCTGGGTGTGACGTCACCACCGAATGTTAAGAATGTGAATAACTCCTTAACGAAAAATGATATCGGAGAATTTTCTTCAGAACAAATTGGAACAAATTCGGGACTAATTATTGGCATAAAATTTTTTTCCAAATTCGAACATGTTGGTGCTGAGCGTGAAGTCAGCACTAAATCAAAGACATGCCAATAACTCGAAAACCATAAGGGTGCTGGGGATGATTCATACAGAACAAATTAGAACAAATTCAGTACTAAATATTGAGCTGGGTTTCAGAATTTGTTCCACCAACTTTTCGCTAACTTCACGCGGCCAACAATATAACGATGAATGCGATATTGATTTCGTGAAGAAAAAAATAAAAAGCCTCAGAGACTCATTCCGTAAAGAATACAAAAAGGTACGAGCTACGGAAAAGTCGGGTGCAAAGCAAGCACTGGCTATTTTTTTGCCTGAGCGACATTTTAAACCTCTCTCGTCAGCGATCGGTGAGCTACTGAGACGCTTGTGTGTGGTCAAAATTGCACGAGCGTCTAGGACGCTCGCAAAATGCTAGCTGCCAGAACGCCGAAAAAGTAGCTTGTGTATGGGCCGCATTAGAGTATCCGTGGCACCGACCATGTACATAAAGTTAGCAAAACAACTCTCACGAATCGAACTCGGAATAGCTCAAAATTTTGCCGTTATTTATCCGTAATTTATCCGTGAAAAAATTAATTTTGCCGCTCTTATATTTAAAAAGATATGGGGTGTGTCGCTAAGTTGATATCAAGTTGGCGAAACAACTTTTCAAAAAATAGTTTCAGCGAGAAAAAAAGTAGCTCATCTTTTTCAGTGATTTATCCGTAAATTATCCGTGAAGAAAAAAACATCGCCACTCTTGTATTTTGAAAAATATTGGATGTTTCGCTAACTTGATATAAAGTTGGCGAAACAACTTTTCGAAAAATGGTTTCAGCACGAAAAAAAATAGCTCATCTTTTTGAGTGATTTATCCGTAAATTATCCGTGAAAAAAGAAATTTTGTATCATTCAAGGTTTCGAAGAAAAATTACAAAATCGGATTGATCTATCAGGAGCCGACGGAAAATAATTTATGCATTTTTCTCGAAAACTGAGGCAACAATATTGTTGAAAATTGGAGAGATGATGTAGCTTTACATCTTTGATTTATCCGTGAAGAGAAAAATTTTGCCGCTCCTGTTTTTAACAAAATATCACGTGCACCGGTAAGTGTACATCAAATTACCACGTGACATATCGAAAAAATTATTTCAGCATTCAACAGATAATTTAATTTTTTTCAGTGATTCATCCGTAAATTATCCGTGAAGAAAAAAACATCGCCACTCTTGTATTTTAAAAAATATTGCATAATTCGCTAACTTGATATAAAGTTGGCGAAACAACTTTTCGAAAAATGGTTTCAGCACGAAAAAAAAAGCTCATCTTTTTAAGTGATTTATCCGTAAATTATCCATGAAAAAAGAAATTCTGTATCATTCAAGGTTCCGAAGAAAAATGACAAAATCGGATTGATCGATCGGGAGCCGACGGAAAATAATTTATGCATTTTTCTCGAAAACTAAGAAAGCAATATTGTTCAAATTTGGAGAGATGATGAAGCTTTACATCTTTGATTTATCCGTGGAGAGAAAAATTTTGCCGCTTCTGTTTTTAACAAAATAAAAATGACAGAATCGGATTGATCGATCGGGAGCCGACGGAAAATAATTTATGCATTTTTCTCGAAAACTAAGGAAGCAATATTATTGACATTTGGAGAGATGATGTAGCTTTAAATCTTTGATTTATCCGTGAAGAGAAAAATTTTGCCGCTCCTGTTTTTAACAAAATATCACGTGCACCGGTAAGTGTACATCAAATTACCACGTGACATATCGAAAACATTTTTTCAGCATTCAACAGATAATTTACTTTTTTTCAGTGATTTATCCGTAAATTATCCGTGAAGAAAAAAACATCGCCACTCTTGTATTTTAGAAAATATTGGATGTTTCGCTGACTTGATATCAAGTTGGCGAAACTACTTTTCGAAAAATGGTTTTAGCACAAAACAAAAAAGCTCATCTTTTTAAGTGATTTATCCGTAAATTATCCGTGAAGAAAGAAAATTTGTATCATTCAACGTTTTGCAGACAAATGACAAAATCTGAATAATCGATCTGCGACCGACGGAACGTTTGTCATGCATTTTTCTCAAAAACTATGAATGCAATATTGTTGAAATTTTTGAGAAAGATGTAGCTTTTCATTTTTGATTTATCCGTGAAGAGAAAAATTTTGCCGCTCCTGTGCCACTCCTTTTGCCACTCTTGTATTTTAAAAAATATTGGATGTTTCGCTGACTTGTTATCAAGTCAGCGAAACATCCAATATTTTTTAAAATACAAGAGTGGCGATGCTTTTTTTTCACGGATAATTTACGGATAAATCACTGAAAAGAAGTAAATTATCTGTTGAATGCTGAAATAATTTTTTCACTTACCGGTGCACGTGATATTTTGTTAAAAACATTAGCGGCAAAATTTTTCTCTTCACGGATAAATCGAAGATGAAAAGCTACATCATCCCTCCAAATTTGAAGAATATTGCTCTCTTAGTTTTCGAGAAAAATGCATAAATTATTTTCCGTCGGCTCCCGATCGATCATTCCGATTTTGTCATTTTTATTTTGTTAAAAACAGGAGCGGCAAAATTTTTCGCTCCACGGATAAATCAAAGATGTAAAGCTACATCATCTCTCAAAATTTGAACAATATTGCTTTCTTAGTTTTCGAGAAAAATGCATAAATTATTTTCTGTCGGCTCCCGATCGATCAATCCGATTTTGTCATTTTTCTTCGGAACCTTGAATGATACAAAATTTCTTTTTTCACGGATAATTTACGGATAAATCACTTAAAAAGATGAGCTATTTTCTTTCGTGCTGAAACCATTTTTCGAAAAGTTGTTTCGCCAACTTTATATCAAGTTAGCGAAACATCCAATATTTTTTAAAATACAAGAGTGGCGATGTTTTTTTCTTCACGGATAATTTACGGATAAATCACTGAAAAAAAGTAAATTATCTGTTGAATGCTGAAATAATTTTTTCGATATGTCACGTGGTAATTTGATGTACACTTACCGGTGCACGTGATATTTTGTTAAAAACAGGAGCGGCAAAATTTTTCTCTTCACGGATAAATCAAAGATGTGAAGCTACATCATCTCTCCAAATTTCAACAATTTTGCTGCCTCAGTTTTCGAGAAAAATGCATAAATTATTTTCCGTCGGCTCCTGATAGATCAATCCGATTTTGTCATTTTTCTTCGGAACCTTGAATGATACAAAATTTCTTTTTTCACGGATAATTTACGGATAAATCACTTAAAAAGATGAGCTATTTTCTTTCGTGCTGAAACCATTTTTCGAAAAGTTGTTTCGCCAACTTTATATCAAGTTAGCGAAACATCCAATATTTTTTAAAATACAAGAGTGGCGATGTTTTTTTCTTCACGGATAATTTACGGATAAATCACTGAAAAAAAGTAAATTATCTGTTGAATGCTGAAATAATTTTTTCGATATGTCACGTGGTAATTTGATGTACACTTACCGGTGCACGTGATATTTTGTTAAAAACAGGAGCGGCAAAATTTTTCTCTTCACGGATAAATCAAAGATGTGAAGCTACATCATCTCTCCAAATTTCAACAATTTTGCTGCCTCAGTTTTCGAGAAAAATGCATAAATTATTTTCCGTCGGCTCCTGATAGATCAATCCGATTTTGTCATTTTTCTTCGGAACCTTGAATGATACAAAATTTCTTTTTTCACGGATAATTTACGGATAAATCACTTAAAAAGATGAGCTATTTTCTTTCGTGCTGAAACCATTTTTCGAAAAGTTGTTTCGCCAACTTTATATCAAGTTAGCGAAACATCCAATATTTTTTAAAATACAAGAGTGGCGATGTTTTTTTCTTCACGGATAATTTACGGATAAATCACTGAAAAAAAGTAAATTATCTGTTGAATGCTGAAATAATTTTTTCGATATGTCACGTGGTAATTTGATGTACACTTACCGGTGCACGTGATATTTTGTTAAAAACAGGAGCGGCAAAATTTTTCTCTTCACGGATAAATCAAAGATGTGAAGCTACATCATCTCTCCAAATTTCAACAATTTTGCTGCCTCAGTTTTCGAGAAAAATGCATAAATTATTTTCCGTCGGCTCCTGATAGATCAATCCGATTTTGTCATTTTTCTTCGAAACCTTGAATGATACAAAATTTCTTTTTTCACGGATAATTTACGGATAAATCACTTAAAAAGACGAGCTATTTTTTTTCGCGCTGAAACCATTTTTCGAAAAGTTGTTTCGCCAACTTTATATCAAGTTAGCGAAACACCCAATATTTTTTAAAATACAAGAGTGGCGATGTTTTTTTCTTCACGGATAATTTACGGATAAATCACTGAAAAAGATGAGCTACTTTTTTTCTCGCTGAAACCATTTTTTGAAAAGTTGTTTCGCCAACTTGATATCAACTTAGCGACACACCCCATATCTTTTTAAATATAAGAGCGGCAAAATTAATTTTTTCACGGATGAATTACGGATAAATAACGGCAAAATTTTGAGCTATTCCGAGTTCGATTCGCTAAAGTTGTTTCGCTAACTTTATGTACATGCACCGACCGAGCATTTCCTATCGCAGCGCAGCGATAAAGCCCTCGAATTCAGTTTCGGTTTCGGCCGAAACCCGTATTTTCGCCGAAACTAGGCCGAAACCGAGTGTTCGGTCGGACTCTGAACACACAAAATTTTAAAACATTATTATCGTAACAAATGTAAAACTTTATTGAAATTGGAATTTTAAATTTCGCGCCATTACTACACATGCTGCAATTGCTAATTGCTCGCAGCGCCTTTCGAAATGCAACCCAGAGAATCGTTGAAGTTCATATACTTTATTTAAAATTCAAAATAGAACAGTCGATAACCAATCAATTATATTAGTTCAAATACTCTCCAACAGATGGCGCCACTACTCTTAGTTTCCAAGTTGAAGAGTTGGAAATATCTTTTTAAACACGCCCTTTAGGTTAAAACGGGAAATTTCTTGTTCGAGGGGGAAGAAAGGACTATCACTTTTTAAGTTTTATCGGCACGCGCATTTTATCAACTTAGTTTTATTATATATAATGATTATAGAAGGATGAAATTCGAAAATGGTGAAAATTGGAGATTCTGCCTTCTTGCTTAGGACGGTAGTATGTATGTACCTCTATGTATATTTGAACTCAATGATAGAATTTAAAATACTGCAAACTGTTTAATTTTTGTTTTCAGGGTTAGTTATCATTGTTTCGAAGTTTTTTGTTTCATGAGATTCGATCATATTCTTTCTATGTCTGACAGTGGCTTGAATAAGTTATGTTTCACACTCGATTTGTTTTGGAAATATATCATCTAGTAAACAAAGAATAAACCTAGAATAGAATTCCATCCATCGGCTGTTGTCTTTTTCTTTTATATTGTTTATTTTGCAGCAATCTCCCTATTTTTCTTTGAACATTTGCTTGTTTTGGGCTTTCTATAACCTTCTGTGAATGATGTAGTGGTGTTCTCCATTCTTCTAATAATTGATTTTTTGTGTCGTGTGATCTGAAATCTTGGAATTGATGACTTGACTGCATAATTATTTTTATTACAATTGTATTGTGATAGCGATGTCATTCTAGTATATTGGGGAAATGTTTGCTGGAGATTAAAGGATGTCAGTAAACATAAGAATTCTGCTTGATTCTTATTAGATGTTAGTAGATCAATAATAAAATCACGGACAAGAAAATATTTTCCTTCTCAGATAGCAAACTGCTGAGAATTTCGTAGATTTTCTAAAAAAAAAACTGGTCACCATTTGGAGGCTTATAGCCTGATTATTAGATTATTTTGATCCTATCATTTTTTACCTTACCTTCAATTGTAGCACATACCAATACCAAATGTCCTATCACTGCCGCTTTCTCCAAATTTATCTTGCCATGGAAGTTTTTCAGATGCGCCACGTAGTTGGCGCATCAACCATGTTTATTTTCTCTTCTGAAAAATGAGCTTAGAAGATACAACAAATTAAAATTGATTAACTGCTGATTTTCGCATCCTCGAGTAATGCACGATGAATAATATGTGCTGTCACATTTTACAGATTTAACAACAGTTCCACGACAGTACTTGCAGCGCGCTTCGAATTCGCTCTTATCATTTTCCGACGATTTTCTCCAACCATAAACCAATAGGGCAGAGTCCTTTTTTTTGAGACCTGAGTTGAAATCGATTTAATAAAAAATTAAGTAGAATCTTATCATTGAAAATCATAAGAGGTTTTAAAAACCTGACGTTTGTCTTAGCTCAGAGAAGCAATCAGTAAAACTAGGGATTTTTTCAGGAAAAGCAGAAATTCATTGACAGACGTCAAACCCCTGGTGAGGAGAAGTCCCTTTTGTCTGCTGAAGAAATGAGCGAATTTTACAAGAAGTTCCTTGATGAACATTGGAAAACACACATGGAATATAATCTTGAATGGTACCAAAAGAATTTCAGTCTTTTATTCTTAGCATTCAGAGTGAATATAGAAAAGTTTACACCAAGGGTTTATTGAAAAAATACTCTTTCCCCTATACTGTAAATTATATTAAGTATAAGTATTGTTTTAATAGATCAATTTAGAAAAATATTGAGAATTTTTCTAGTCACAGAACTCACAGAGTATTCAATCAGTCCTCATTTATATTGTGGATACTATGATTTACACATGAATTGGGTCAACTGAATATTACCCTCCTGAAAGAAGATGAATGGAATACCGCAATAGGGTTTCAACAGCCTCGGTGCAAAGACAGCTTGTCCTATGAGGAAGTGCCTCACCAATAAATTTGATAAATATACTTATAAATGAAATATTTTATTATTTCATTCCATCATCACTATCATTCCTGTCACAATTAATTTCGCATTTTCATCAGCGGCGGCTTGTGAGGTTTGAAAGCGCGTAGACGACAAACAGATTTTGAATTACGTATTTATGAAATGATCAAGAAATAGCCTCTTACTGTCGGACGGCCATACGGCCAATAATTGAAACAATTTCTTTTCGAATATCATCGTTCAACCGCGAAAAAGGAGTTTCCAGTAAGGAACAGATGACATAATAAATGGGATTCATTTCTCGTTAATTTGGAAGTACGACCTAAATATTAGCAATAAACAAAAACAATTATGTGAATATGTATATATAGGAAAATACTTATCGAGTTATGCTGCTTTCGGATAATCTTCAAATCCAAGGAGGATTGTGAAATACAAAAGCGAATGCGCAAACACAGAATTCTAATCACAAATATTATCGATATTAAAGATCACTGAACTCGAATTGGAT
This sequence comes from Adalia bipunctata, assembly GCA_910592335.1. Lineage (NCBI taxonomy): Eukaryota > Metazoa > Arthropoda > Insecta > Coleoptera > Coccinellidae > Adalia > Adalia bipunctata. The sequence goes on from OU342951.1 coordinate 28,010,165, forward strand.
CGTTGCAAGCTTAGACTATACATGGTCTTTCACGAGGAACCTCACCCATATTTATACGGGAAACTACTGAACGTATTTTCATGAAATTCAGCACTTATAAGTATTTCACGATGCTGATGAAATCTAAAATATTTTCAAGGCATGAGCACCTCCGGTTTTTCCGGAAATGACGTCAACTTCCGTTTTTTTATTGCAGAATAGATTCCTTAGAAAATTTCAAGTTATTTTGATGTAACATTTTTCAGTTTTCGTTGGAAAATTCTCTCTGAGCGGGAAAATTCGAAAAAAAATCGAAAAAAGAGCTCCGCTGAAACAAGAATAACTTCGAGGTTTTTGGATGGAAAATTTTCATTTTTGGGATTTTTCAAGATGTAAGATTGATGTATCCACTTTAAAAATCGAAATCGCGATTCATGATACAGGGGGGGAAAAAATCGCTTTCAAAGTTAGGGATGACAAAATCGTGAAAAATCAATTTTTGCAAATTAGAACCCCATTTTTTTATGGCAGATATTGAATCTACGTTAAAAAATAATGTGAGTGTATGCATCACACCCTTGCCCTAAAGTGGATATTAACTCAGAAAATATCCATTAAGACTTAATCACTCATCATTTTACACTGTTTTGTCTTCGAAAAGACCAGCAATTAAATTAATATTCGTCAAGTTTGACAATTCAGCATTAATACGTGTCCATAGTAACGCAACCAATTCCATTCCGAATTTCAAAGCTCCATTCATTTATGAATGGAATAATTCGCGATTTTGTTCAAAATTGATTAAAATCTGTCGAATTTTAACGATTTGCGAAAAAATAGTATGTTTACCTCGTAGGAAAAGCCACATTCCTGGACTCTGTGTTGCAAACTTCACAATCGTCCAGGAATGAAAAGCTTTTCCTACCCGGTAAACAATGTACTATTGCAGTGCATGACTTATTTCTGTCTCTGTTAGTTTCTATACTCCTTTGTTTAATGTTTATTCTTTTGATGGTGTTGGCAAACCCAGTCTTTTCGAAAATCCAATTTTGCAATTTTTGAATATGTATATTTAACAATCCAATTCGTAGAAGTGGCTGAAAAGTTCTCGATCCATTTTTTGCAGTTTTCTTCGAAAGCATGTTCAATACGGGTTCTCAATATGACTTTTATATTATCGCTTTCAATGTGGGTAACACGCTCATCAAAACTTTTTGCAGCGTTTACAACAAACACTTCACCAAAATCGTCTGACATTGCAGCTACAATCTGATAGATCTTAGATCTTACTCCTAAAGCCGGACTCCCACTACTCGTGTATTTGGCAAATATTTGCCACTTGCCTATATTTGGCATGTAGTGGGAGTGCTTCACTCGGCCAATACTTGTCAATCTTGTCATTCAAATTCGAAACTTCGTCTACTTGCTAAGTACGCAAATAATTGCGTACTTGCCAAATATACGAGTAGTGGGAGTCCGCCTTTACGTGATGAAATTAGACTGTTTATTCGCTAACCCCGCGCACAGCGATACGTTTCGCCCTCGCGCAGGCATTTCAAAACCAATTTCGTCCTGCCCGATGAGGGATTGACTCGCACATTGCTGCACTGCAGCACTGCAATTCATTCCTAACTGGTAGCACAGTATAGACACAGACCAGTTGGTCTGTGGTATAGACACCAACCAGTAGTCGCACTCACGCTAAAATGAACTGAAATTTTTACTCCAACGGGATTTGGCGCATACCTCGGCGCGCATCAAGATATGCATTCAGTTGTTGCCGCAGCCACAGAATTATCGTCAAATTTACCGAAATAATATCCTTGGCTCTCAAAAAAACTTTGTATATAATTTGATAGCTCCAGCTGAAGCACAGCAATATCAATTGGAAAATCAGTATAATCCTCTTGAAGAAAGTTTTGTCGTCTCTGAACTATTAAAATGGAATTTAATTCAGAAAATAACCCGTCTCGGAAAGTTGGGTTCAATTTATCAGAGCGGCAACATAGTTGTAAATAATATGATAAGGATGACTATAACAGCAGGCTATCTCTAGCAATATGCGGGGACCTGACATGTTTCCGACTTTCCGAGTAATGCTGGATGATTTGAGGTTATGACGAATGAGGTATGCCCGAGTCCGGAATGGAGTAGAAAATCCACGGAGTGCGACTACTGGTTGGTGTCTATACTGTGCTGGTAGCGACGAGCAATCGTTGTCACATAGGATAGGAGGTATTGTAAATGTGCTACCGGGACAGAGTGGTACGTCACAAATTTCCCAGTTAAATTAATGTAAACACTCGAAATACATGTGTTTTCTTAAAATTTTCAGCTAATCAGCAGAGTTTTTCGAGCAATTCTTATGAGGATAAATCATATATTTCATGAAGTAAAGCGATCAGTTCCAGATTTGAGTGAATGTCTCTCTCGTGAATATTACGCAACTGACGAAGAAGAGAGTTCACTAGAATTAGTCATTTATAGGTGTATCTACATATACCGAGTGTCCCATTAGTGCAATAAAGTAGAATACCTCATTGCTCATGCTCACGTCAGATACGGAATTATTTTACTGCCAATGTGGTTGCTTTTGCACTGATATATCAGCCTAAAATAATAGTACAGGGTGTTCGTTTGAAGCGGTATTAGAATTGGGTCGGCTTGTTCTAATGGTAACCCCCTTCATATTATTTCATCGTTTAGTGCAAAATTAGTACAAGCACCAAAGTTTTTCTTTATTTATCGGGCGTTGCCGACTTATCAGGAAAAAATCATGGAAAAGTGGAAGTACAGATTCATATGAATTTAAATATTCTCAATTTTCTGGTTAATGGGTGTTTCAAATCTGATGATATGATGGACAGCGATTTCCTTGTAGAGGATGTTCTTGACAAGGTCTAAAACAAGGGCGGGGGTAACTATCCCCCCATGAGTATCGAAGAGCTGAGAAAAAAGAGGTGTACATGAAATATTTCATACATTGTGTACCTAATTTAATGATTTTTAAATCGTTATTACCCCTCCCATAAAAAACAGCTATATCCGCCCTTGGTCTAAAAATTCGAGAATTTCAACAACCCTTTAAAATGTTCAGTTTTCGAGTAAGATAATTCTTCACTGCTAGAAGTGAATATTTTACAAAGCAAAATGTTCCTCGATGACCTTGAGTATGCTAGCGATAAAGAATTATTCTAATCATCAGTTTTGCCAACAGCTTTTTTCTTGGCAACGCCACGCCAAGGAATTTTTTTTCTGACGTGCCTCACCACTTCAAACTGGCACGAGCCGCCACTGCATCAAAGGTTTTTCCATCATAGAGATTTGAGTCTTGAGTTGATAAACACTCTGACAACATTCTTTTCTTGTATAGAGATCAGACTGATCAGAGAGTTTATAAATTTCAGTCATTCTGTGATATTATAAATCCACGGAAGCATCCAAATTATTATTCTTATGATTTTTAATTTTTTCGTCAAATTTTATCGGGTAAAATTGGAAATAACTTGAAAACGACGCGTTTTATTAAAAAAACATAAGAATACTTATATTTTTTGAAATGATTGATTCTTTCGAAAATATGAACCGTTTATTCTTTTCACGTGATTTTATAGTATTTTTGCGTGGATTTATGAGACGGCTACGCTGTAACTTTTATACCAAAAGAAATATTGAATAAGTTTTGATTGAGGAATATGCACCATGAATAGCGTAACCAATCAACCAAAATTCAGCGGTTACGAAGATATGAGCAGAAAAGTGTTTTCTTCATGTATTTTCGACACCCTGTATCTTTCAAACGAAACCGTTTGAGGAGAGGAATCTGCAGTTGAAATATTTGAACAAGTCAAAGACTCACCCTGTATATAGGTCAGCTAAGATATATGTAATTTCTCTGCAAAAGTTGTTGCTTTTGATTTTTAAATGATATATCAGCCTTAAATAATCGTACAACGTTTGAAGCGGTATTAGAATTGGGTCGGCTTGTTCTAATGGTAACCCCTTCATATTATTTCAAAGTTTAGTGCCATATTAGGATTTCCATGTGATAATATCAATTTTTTTTTCTTAGGTCCCGTTTGCGACATATTACGAAAAATTTATGAAAAACTGGAAGTTTTTTATTTCAAAGTTTATTGCCAAATTCGAATTTCCATGTGATGATATAATTTTTTTTTATTAGGCCCCGTTGCCGACATATATTACGAAAAATTTATGAACAACTGGAAGTTTACTTCATCATCAGAAGTATACTGGGTGTTCTGATCTACAAGCTCTATGACAAACTTTGACAGATGGTAGCTGTGCTTCTTTTGAACATTTTTTTCTTAGGAACATAGGTAATATGGTAGCTTAGGAACATAGGTCCGATTCGTTTTTGATACACTTCCTTCAAAACTGGGGCGGTCATTGATATTCATGCCTTATTTATTTTTACTTGTCAAATTCAATTCAGTTCCATGTTCCATCATTGTTGTATATCGTCTGGCGCTTCTAAAGTTCGAAAAAAATGAGGTTGACGGTGGCCCAGAGAGAACGAAACGTTGAATACGAAATCTGATTATGTCAATTTGAGGATAATTTACTGTCGAAAAAAAATTCCTGTAACATTTTTTGATATTTGAAATAAAAGTGGGGAAAAAAATCAAAATGACAGAATTTACTTTTCTTATGATATCTCAATAACCGGCACTGATAATCTCGATTTGTTTGAACTGCTTGACAAAGCTTTTATGAATGCAACTTTTTCCCCGTTCTAACTCTTATGGTTTGAAAGTTACCTATACAATCCCATTAAAAAAGTGGCCACCTCGTACAGGGTGTATTATGAGGTGAGGCTTTTCTTTTGACAGATGGTAGAACTCATCAAAATGAGTCATTTTACCAAAAATTTTTTATATGAATTATGCCCCTGTTTCGAGAAAATTAAACTAGAATATTTTATAGTTTCTAGGTGAATCTGAAAATTCCTCAGTCCGAACCCGCTCCAACATCTCTTGTTTTTTTGTCTTCTTATCTAACAAATTTGCCAAAAATTTTGAGTGTGTAGAACAGATCATTTTACCATAATGCCGCTTTTTTATGAATTTTTTAAATTGAACATATCATATACAAAGTTTTCGTATTTTGATGAGTTTCATCACCTGTCAAAAGAAAAGCCTCACCTTAAATTAAAATACACCTTGTATAATTATATGTTTGTCCAGTTCATGGTGCAATTCTGTGCATGTAATATTTCATAGGTAAAATAATAAGGATACCCATGTAGGATTTCATTTCCATCAATTGAACATATTATTGGATAAGTTTCTCTCATATTTCTGAATTTCGTGTGTGGGACGCTTTATATTGTCCCCAAGATTAGCGTGACATTTCTGATTTGCCTGTGATGACTCCCATGTTGAGCTATCTAGTCCCGAATGTGAAACCCTTATCTTATAGTTGAAAGGGAGTGCAATATGAGATTTAATAGTTTTTGCCATTTCGTGGAATAGGATGAATTTTAGGCTCAAGTGTTTCTTTGTAGCTTTTCATCCCTAGATGGTCTCGGGATAATTTATGATACACTCGGCACTTGCTTATTTGATTGGCTTGAGTCATACGAGAGGTAACACCTCCTTTCTCAAATGCGAGTTGGGGGCGGAACCGGGAATTAGCGTTGGAGGCATAATTGGGTTAGTGAGGTGGGTTGAGGGTCAGTTAGTTGAAAGCGGGAGAGTCAATGATGAGTCGGATAGTTGATTGTTAGTCGGTATAGAATTTTGACGGAAAGAGAAGGAATTAGATCTTCAAGACGTTATAAGATCAATTCATTTGTTCGGCGAAAAGATGTTTTTTATCTCGTGACGTTCAGTAAATGCGGATAAATCATAACTGAATGTGTAGTTGCCTAGTTAAATAATGAGTATAAGACGTATAATCTACAAATGTAGATTATTGTGTAAGGACTTTGAATAAACTGTATAAAAACAGTTTGGGTTTTATTGGTTCTTCAGAGAACTACAGGAAGACAAAAGACGTAAAATATAGGTTTGGCAGCCACAGCAAAGGTCATATTTCTAGACAACCGAAAACAACCTACAATAGACTAAAACATATACCAACATATATTGTTATTTGGTATTAAGGAACCCCCTTAGTTGAAAATAAATTGAAGTCAAAGGTAGAGGAATAATTTATTCTTATAAACATAACAAATTGATTCATAATCCAATTATTTCCATAAGATTTGAGGAAGTTTATTTGGTTCACAAGGTAATCCAAATCAGGAATTTCAACAGGATATACCATTCTCTCAACATTTCTTCTCTTGCTGTAATTTCTTGTGCATCTATAAAATATTCATCAACAGTAGCTTTGGCCATCTCTCCTGGCACATCTGGTAAATACTTTATTGCCTTTTTTTTACTACAATTGCTGAGTTCTAAACCTTGTGAAGTACAATTTATTAATTGGAATGATTTATCAAAACATAATCGTAATTCACTGAGTAAGGATTCTTTTGATTTAGAATCTACTACACACTGTACCTGAGGAGTAACATGAAGCGTTTGCAATACTGCATTACTAAAATCATCTACAGTATAATTATTCATATTTGCTGAGATATTTGATTTTGAGAAAATTGACAAAATATCAAACTGTTTGTGAATTTCAAGACCTTTATGGAAATAATTATAAACACTATTGAGCTGTGGTAAACTCGATGCACAAGTTCCATGTTTATCCCATTCATGTGACCAGAATGAATAAACTTTTGTATTACCCTCGATATTGGTCCAATCATTATTTAGATCATTTAATAACGGTTGAAGTTGATCTGGATCAAAATGAATGGCAGAATCGCAATTGTTAGGACCATTAGTACCTGACTTAGTAGGCCATAACCCATGAATTACCCAAGTACTAGGATTCTTGGGAAGTTTGCAAACATTATTCTTGGTTTTTTCCTCCCATTCCATACAGGCGGAAATAGCCCATCTTTGAGAAAACATCAGGTAATCCCAATCTGGTATATTGTATAATTTGACATCGAAGATACTAGATTCACAGAGACTGAAAATAATTCAATTGTGGCTATTTACGAATCATCACTTCATTTCATGATTCTTGTTTACCTTTCTTGGATAAAGAACAATAAAAATGAAAGAACAATGAAAACACATGGTTGATGACGCATGACTGATAAGAAACTATAAACTGTACTTGCTGAGAATACTATACTACATAATTATTTATTTATCAACAAAGATACAAAAATGAGAAATTAAATGACAGATCATATGTTTTGAATATTTGACATTCCACAGAATATCAAACTTTCGCTCCAATGCGATTATGTTCTGTGGTCCAAAGAGTAGGAACATAGACCAGGTCTGTGGTTGTAGTAGGATCACAGACCAACCAGTTGGTCTGTGGTAGGATTGCTCTTAATGCTCTTTGCTTCCATTCTATCACAGTCTGTGATTCTATGGATGTTCTGTGATGGAAACCCATGTCTCTGAACTCTCTGATGCTTACGTTTATTGTATAGGCGGTCTGCATATTCTTGAAATGAGACATCTGGTGGTGACTTTCGTCAAAACATGAAGTAAAGCATAATGATAGGTTAGCTTATTGTTTCTGACTTTTGACCGAATTTTGGTGTTTATACAATGGATATTCAAAGATCTTTTGGATTTTTAAAAATAAAATTCGATCATTTCTCGACAGGAAATGAAGAAAAAGGCCAAGCTTTGAAAAAAGCTGGTCATGTGTATGAGGTGAGAGAGCGGAGTGGTCTCATAACTTCTGAAGTAATGAGACAAACCTCTGTTAATTTGCCACCGTATACGGTCGAAATCACCGTAAGTACATAACAGTCAGTATTATGATCTTTTTTTTAAATAATGCATGTTTTCCAGCTGGACAAAGAGAGAAACGTGAGGCGTGCAACATGCTCTTGCATTGCTGGAATTTCTGGACATTGCAAACATTTATCTGCGACAGTTTTTTGCGTAAATGATGAGAAGTCTACAAGAACAAGTGTACCTTGTACTTGGAAAGAGCCATACATTGCAAAAATAGCAAAGGCAAATTATTTGAAGGGGCAGAGATTTTCCGATATATTTGGTGTATCGAAAAGGACCAATGTTTTTTCTCCAGTAGAAGTTACTGCAGAAATGGTGTCATTTTCTCCCCCTTCGATGCTCCAATATATGCTAGGAGCTTCAACTGGTGTTAAGCCTTCCTCTTTCACAGAAACAAGTCGGACATCTTCAAGGTTGTATAAATACAATTCAAAAGAGCCGAAATCGAGGCCTAGCAATTCTGAGCATGTCATATATTTTTCCTTATTTGTCAGTCCTTTTTGCTGTATTTTTTTTTGTTTGTTTCAGGAATGTTACAAGTAGGGAATTTGAACCTGCTCTTCAAGTCAGTGAAATTTCAAATGGTATTGAAGATATAATTGACAGGCAGAGATTAGTTAACACACAGCATATATGTACAATGTCATCTAAATATTTAAATAAATTATATGGTATTTCATGTAAAATTCTATAAATTTTTATACGTTGAATTGATCTTTCTACATGAATTCTAACACTCGCAACACTATAAGTTTCTTCAACTTCTTCAAGAGATAGTTGGCCATCATGTACAAAATATATCATCTTCCAAATCACTTGGGTCAGTTTGGCATGAAAATTCCACCTTTTGATCACCACCAGAGACATATCTTTCCATTCTTTTAGCGGAATTATCCAATTTTTTATACTCCTAAAATAAGTAGAATAATGAGATTGAATTCATGTAACTAACCTTTGGAAATATTGTTGGGTTATATGAAGGACTCTCATGCATTATCACTCTTTTTGTTTCCTAGAAAATGAGCACTATGGAAAACTTTAGGCTGCCATTCTCTCGAAGTATCATCAACACTACAATGAATTTTAGATTAATGCCATTTGTTAACGTTTCTCAATCATACAAATATTCTTACTTCTTACCAAACTCTTCTCACACTATTGATCCACATTTGCCTCCTCTCTTTTTCGAACCATCTTTTCGGAAAGGAATAAAATGTTATGGAGTTGTCTGTATTATAGTATGCATTTTGACAACCAACTACACAGCACTGAATTTCGTGCAGTAAATGGCATATCTGGCCGTTCAGAATCCATATTCAATACAATAAATAAGTTATTGAAAAATAAACCAACTCAAAAACCCTTAATATCGACAAAAAAATTAAAATTTCAACAGAACTTTAGCAGGCAAAACACGGTAAAAGCGTTATGTTTTAACGCGAGTATTGCTTAATTTCACCACGGAGGCCGCCACCTACAAATATGCAGACCGCCTATACAAATTACAATACAAATTGATTTTTTGGTGAATGAATAGATCTTTATAATTTATAAGAAACATTATATCTGCATCTTTTAATTAAAATACGCCTATGAGAAAAACAAACGCCTAGAGTTATAGATTGGACATAAAATTAGTCTTTTTCATGAAAAATGGCCGAAGCTCCAACGATTGTTGATAATTTGAACACAAAAAATGGCAATTTCATCTGTGGTGTAGTTGAAGGTGATAACTGAAAAGAAGATACAGTAATTTCAACAACTATACTAAAATTTCCATTTCAGGCTTTTACGGAAGACCATGGACTACAGAACAGAGGAAAGACTTATTTCAGAAGTAAGTTTTCAGGTATATATCACTAAGAATCTGTATTCAGCTGAAAATAGTCAAAACATCTTCACAATAAAAGGTTGTTAATATCAGCAAGAGAACACACTGCCAGAATGCCCTCTGATAAAAGTGAATTTTGTCCTATAAATTGAACGTATATACAAGGTGTTTGGTATATCGACTGACACTGTCTTTTGGTGGCTAGACAGAGCATTTGTGAAAGTTTTCATCCCTAGTTGTTATCTCACAGCAGTTGAGATTTGTTTTTCCGATTAGTCGATGAACTCCTGTAAGCTTTACTTGTGGTTACAATATACTGGTCAACATTGTTAATACACTTCAATGTGTTTTCATTCTGATTATATCGATATTTGTGCATTTGATATCTAGAGAATTACTTATGAGCTCCCAAATAATGATACATATGTAAATAAAGAAGGGTCAATCGTGAGTAGGATATGCTTGGGAAAGGGTTCCGTTTTGTAATTTGTATGTAGAAATTCAAAGATTTTCGGTAATCTATGAGTGGAAACCTACATCCAGTAGTTTCTGAGATAAGGAGGAGGGAATGCCCAATTTTCTTTGTTTTTTGTTTTTGAGTATACATCTTAAAAACATTGAAATTTGATATGCAATTTTAAATTGTTTCTGTCTAGTAGATTAGAGACAAAAACATATAAGGTGGCATGCATGCAAAATATCTCTTGTCTTTTTTTCTTTCATTGTGTTCTAAGTCTAATTCAAGGCTTGACTAGTTTGTATTCTTCAGTTTCCGGTCTCCCTCAAATTTCATGAGGGGGGTGAGATCACATGATGTGGTACACTTTGAAAAGGCTATTGCTTCTAACAAATGCTCTTCTATCATATCAATTAGTGCATCCATACTACAACAAAATGTCAGCGTAGTCATTATTACTCATAACTAGCCGATGAACAAATACAAATAATAATTACATTAGATATCTGCAAAGAACATTTTCAGCAATGATATGGCAAGACAAAAAAAAGAGGAAACTTGTGTCCTGGCTGATGGTCAGTGGACAGACACCCCAAGTTATTCATCTGGTACCTACTCTATAAGCTGGACTAAAAAATTCTCACTCAACAAAAAAGAACTGAGGAAGTACTCACAGTACACTGTCCAACGAATAATCATTCACAAGGCATGGGAAGTTTCCAATGGCTCTTTTGGCTTTTGTCAAGAATCCATTGATTCAGAGGAAAAGGAATTAACACCTTGGCTTATGGTTGTTGAAATTTGAACAAGTGATAATAGCAGCACCCAGGAAGGTGATGAAATGAGTAAAAAAAAAGGCAAACAATTCAACAAAGAGATCGATCTATTCCCCATTCCTTATCTCAGTATTCACAGAGGAAATCTAAAAGGGGGCAACTTAAAATTCTATCTATGATGTAAGATCACATATAAAAATTTCAGAAATAACTCTGTCTCCCTGTATGAGTGTAGGGGTATTGAATTAGTTCACAGAATAAGCTGACAATAATAATGAAGGGCATCTTTTTCTTAAAATACAATTTCTTCTTCATTTCTCTGAAAAAAAACAAAAGGAGAAAAACAAGAAAAAAAATCTACCAATAAATACATTTTCAAATTGTTTTGAAGGTACTGACCCATCTCATAAACTAATCAGATACTCAAAACCATCTGGAAAAATATAAACAGTATAACTTCAGTAGTTCGGGCAGATATCGTTCCGGGACATGCCCGGATTATTGGAGTGATTTGAATATATCAAGTGAAACAACTTTAAAATGATAAAACTAAAGTTCATCAATCAAAACAAAAAAAAAACTGTTCTTTTTATAAAATAAAACGGTCTTTCGAAATTTTTCGACCTGGTGCCGATTTTTTATACTAATGGACCCACTTGTTATCAGGTAGTTCCTAAAAAAAATTCCGATTCATCAGCAGTATACTAGCCTGTTCCTCAATTGCATCTCTTCAACTACAGCTCCAAATTTTTCCTGAAACGATGCTGCTCTGCAATTTTTTTTCCTGCATTGAGGTAATCTAATATTTCAGTCTATTCTGCGAATGTGGTCGTTTGATTGGAGTCATTGCATCCGCCACACTTAAACACTATATGCAAATGAAGATAGATGCCGCACCGTGACGTTTTCCAACCATCATGCAACAGTTTGTACTTGTTCAGACATGAAAATTATTTGTTTCGCATGAATGTTCTCGCGCCCGAATTACTGGAGTGCCTGGGCTACTGAAGTTGTACTGTACTGAACAAACTATTGACCAATCGGTCAATAGTTTGTTCACCACACTTGCATCTAGGGCTATCAATGAAACTCCATTGGAAAACCATGCTGTTAGAACAATCATCACCTTTCCTAATAAGATTCAAAAGACGCCAAATTTTCCTGGCAGATGATAACCAGGAACTTTTTCAGAATGATCGTGAATTAAAATTTCCTCATCACATATATACAATGAATTGCTAAAATACATCTCATTCAACAGAATAATTACTACAAAGAGTAGACCAGAAAACAATACCCATATTAAAGAAGTGAGAAAAAGGAATTAGCCTCTCAGTTTCCAAGTTTTGATTAAAATAATATCAGAATAGATAGCATCTAGGGGAATATCTGAGGAACAGCCAGGCTTCAGAAAAATAGATTAACGATAGATGCGATATATACGATCAGGCAGATCACCAAAAAAGCCATTGAATTCAACAAAACCGCTTATATGTGCTTTATTGACTCAACCCAGGCATTAAATTGAGTGCGTCTAACTGACAGTACAACTACTTACACAACGAAAAGGAGACCCAAACATATCAATCATTAGCGAATTGAATACTGGAACCTTGAAATTCATCAACACAAATTCAGGGCTGACGAAAGAAATACCTATTGGGACAGGAATAAGACAAAGGGGACAGACTTAGCCAAATACTTTTCAACATAATCATAGACGAAGATATGTTAAGAGCAAGAACCAAGGATACAGAATGGGAAACAAGGAAATCAAAATTTTGTGTTATGGGGACGTTGCCATAATAATATCAGAAAATGTAGATAATCTTCAGACAACTCTTTACGCTTCATTCAACATGATCATCTTCACCTTCCATCCACAAAACCCAATGCCTCAATATATCTAGAGAACCGAGAGCAAACTGGCCCACCCCAGACGTGGTTCTCATTTTTAGGCAGTAAATGAAGACATTTTGAAAATTTTTTTGTCGTGAAATGTGAAGGACAATCAGATGCACAATTTAAAATTGTTTTCAAATAATATGTTCAATAACAAAGATATAGACCATAGTTACACTTTTTTGAATGGAATACCCTATATATGAATTCAAAAATTGAATGGCAAGCTCAAATAATGATGAGTTTATAGGGACCATTTTATGCCTTAGAAGAACCATTTGAGAGAAAATGGCGAAAAATCGAAAAAAAGGAGTATTTTCAATTTGCAATTAATGAATAAACCCTTCAAGCCAACGCAACAGACAGTTTTTTTGCGTAGACATATTCGCTACCCTTATGCAGAAGAAAAAAATTTAACTCTGGAATATACTGAGTGATCATAATTAATGTTCAAACATTAACTACAAATAATGGTCAAAAACTTTCTTATTTCAATTGGCACACCTAGTAATTCTGTACCTTGTTGAAAGTAAAAATTAATATCGAAACAATCTTCATTGGGTTTCCCTATACCTAAACCTAATAGACTACAGGCCCGTGTCGAAAATTGATGGGTCATTTGAACCAGAAGATGACCTATCTAAAACGATAGAAGGACATAAAATAATAAGATTCAGCACTATGCCGTCACTTGTAAGCTGTCCAACTGAGTACAGGTGGCAATTCAAAAGGACAGGTAGACTGGGTACATTTGGGTCATATGAATTTTGACGGCATTCTTACCATCGATAGCTCCATGGAAAATAATAGGAAAACGGGCAGTGCCGTACAAAAATGATGCGCCATATATTCGGAAATTTTTTTTGATTTTCCGAAAATTTCCATGGTAAAATAGGTCATTTGACTTTGTACGGCATCAGTTTTATACGGTTGCCATACATCTTCTAATCCATTATTCAGCAACGCCGTACAAAAATCATGCGACAAAGGGAAAAAATCGAGGGTTGCAACCCCCTCTCTTGCCGTGCTCCAGGGGGTCATTTGAAAAAGTACGGCTTCGGTTCCAAAACATTATCCAGCACTCAAAATTACTATTAAAAATAAGGCCGTCAAAAAAAAATTGTTCATTTTGATGTTATATCAATAATTATCTTAATTTCATCTTATGCTTGACCCATAAAGCTCTAAAGTCATTTGACCCAGTACGGCAACTTCTTTTTTTACATGATACTTTAAGATACAATTCTTATATTATATTGCCGTTCAAAAGAAACTGTCCAAAAAAAATTATAGAGAAATACAAAAAGTGAAATTTTTCATATTATTGTAAACGTTTGGAACTCATAGATTAATGATATATAACAATTTTCTACATTTTATCCCTTGTTTTGAATAGTATTAAGGTAAATAAATTAGGAACAAATGATGCCGTACATTTTTATCCAGACCATATCATTTAGGATGATGAAAATTGCGCTACCATTTTAAGGATACTCATTGATCATTGGTCATTTGATACTGTACGGCATCAACATATTTTTGAAGAGAAAAATTGAAAAAATGACAAAATCAGTATACCGTCTGAAGTGTCTATATCATACCCAACAAGTGAAACCGTCAATCCAAGTATCAACAGTTTTGTATACTTTTTGGTTTAAAAAAGGTATACTTGAAACATTATTGATACATATATAATTGATTGTTCACTGTAATAATGTGAATGAATAAATCAACTATTCTCTAGAAAAATTTTTATATATTTATAACTATCAATGGTGATAATAACACAAATTGAATAACTTAAATTATTCGCTATCCGAATCAGCCTCTGAGTTGTTATCAGAATCAACGTCTTCATCAGCTTCCGAATAATCTTCTTTATCATTTTCTGAAACATGAGTATGTTTTTGTCAAAATTAAAGTCTCACGTACAGATCAAAGTTGTAAGGATTTATTCATTTACGTATGATGTCATCAGTTTCTCCGCCTGATTCTAGGAAATGCAAATCTCGCGAGATTAGGGCTAAGGCGAGATCTCGCGAATGTGAGAATAACAATACAGCGAGATCTCGCTAATTCCGAGATCTCGCTAATTCCGAGTTCTCGCGAGATTGGCAGTTTTTTTGTATTTATTTTTGAAAATCATCACAATATTTCAATGTCTTAAAAAAATAAGAATTATAGGTATCCCTAAATAAAAATTTATTTTTCCGAAGTTTTTCAATGAACTTTTATGTTTTCAACATAGTTTGACGTACGTCAATTCGTTTTTTTTATTTATAATAATCTCTCCGTTTAATGGTCCACTTAGTTAGTTTTATTTAAATTTTTGACTTCTCGTTGTTTTATTATCAAAAGGGTTTTGTTTGATATTAAAGAGAAGACTGGTTGTTTATTTCATTTATGATTTTAATTGATACGCCAAAGTTCACTACTCAGATTTTTCACAGAATGATAGGAACGTGGAGTATCCTTAAAATGGTAGCGCAATTTTCATCATCCTAAATGATATGGTCTGGATAAAAAAAAAATGTACGGCATCATTTAAATGTTCCTAATTTATTTACCTTAATACTATTCAAAACAAGGGATAAAATGTAGAAAATTGTTATATATCATTAATCTATGAGTTCCAAACTTTTACAATAATATGAAAGATTTCACTTTTTGTATTTCTCTATAATTTTTTTTGGACAGTTTCTTTTGAACGGCAATATAATATAAGAATTGTATCTTAAAGTATCATGTAAAAAAAGAAGTTGCCGTACTGGGTCAAATGACTTTAGAGCTTTATGGGTCAAGCATAAGATGAAATTAAGATAATTATTGATATAACATCAAAATGAACAATTTTTTTTTGACGGCCTTATTTTTAATAGTAATTTTGAGTGCTGGATAATGTTTTGGAACCGAAGCCGTACTTTTTCAAATGACCACTTGGAGCCCGGCAAGAGAGGGGGTTGCAACCCTCGATTTTTTCCCTTTGTCGCATGATTTTTGTACGGCGTTGCTGAATAATGGATTAGAAGATGTATGGCAACCGTATAAAACTGATGCCGTTCAAAGTCAAATGACCTATTTTACCATGGAAATTTTCGGAAAATCAAAAACATTTTCCGAATATATGGCGCATCATTTTTGTACGGCACTGCCCGTTTTCCTATTATTTTCCATGGAGCTATCGATGGTAAGAATGCCGTCAAAAGTCATATGACCCAAATGTACCCAGTCTACCTGTCCTTTTGAATTGCCACCTGTACTCAGTTGGACAGCTTACAAGTAACAAGTGACGGCATAGTGCTGAATCTTATTATTTTATGTCCTTCTATCGTATTAGATAGGTCATCTTCTGGTTCAAATGACCCATCAATTTTCGACACGGGCCTGTAGTCTATAATAGTTTTCAAGTAATTTTCGATGTTTAATTCAACTAGTTAACCTACTATTATGATTAGCGATATTCATAGAAATACTTGGAAACATTTGTGGGGAAATGCTCACAATATTATTTGAAATCTGAAAAACTCATATGAAGATCTCAATAATGGTGTTGCGGTCACGCAAGATTTATTATTCCTTTATTAAAAATTATCTACTGTTTTTATGAATATCAATTCTTTTTTCAATTATTTTCAAATTAATTTCCCCTAGAAGGTATTAAGTGTCATTATCATTCAATGTTTTCCGGTACATGCCCTCAAATGTTTCTTTATTCCGATCGTTTTGATTTGAAGTTGAGCTATACGTTCAAAGAATCATGTAACAAACGATTCATTTAATAAAATATTTGCTCAGGCGATGAATCTGTGCTCCAGTCCAACATTTTCCCTATTCTTCGTATTTACAATATTTTGAAGACTTTTCGAAATTTTCAAAAGAGATCTGTGATAGTGAACCTCTATGAAACTCGTTCCTCTCGATACTCAACTCACTCTCTAGTGAGTTATAGCATAAGGACATTCAGTTATAAGGTAGTATTTGAAGGTATTTTGTGAACATCTTTGAGTTTACTAATACTCAATCCAACAATTGGGAATAACAAATATGAAGAATCCAAGGTTCAATGTTTTTTTGAATGAATCGTTTGTTACATGATTCTTTGAACGTTCAACAAGGTACAGAAATACTGGGTGTGCCATTTGAAATAAGAAAGTTTTTGACCATTATTTTTAGTTAATGTTTGAACTGTAACGTTTTCTTCGTTAGTAAAACGTCCGAGTTCAATAAACTATTTATTTACACCACTTATAACACTAATACTTAATAACTAATGAACTTATTCTAACAAAAGTCTGTACAATTTATCTCTACTGATTTATTTGGCACTATGTATTTATTTTCACTGGTCGCTCGTGTCTAACTGAATGAATCTCTCGTCGTCGATGGGCCCCTTATATGCATAACGCCGATTGTTTCTCGCTAAGTCCGGACCCGTCTAGAAACTTCGCGAAACATTCTCGGCCGCTATGACGCCACGCGTTTCCAGAAACTTCTCGATCGAGCCGTAGCGCACAGGGCCGTACTTGTCACACTGTCCCCTCCTTAAGCCTGTTCTGTCCCAGAACAGATCGCACGGATTCTTCAGAGGGCCGTGGCGAAATCTGCAGTCGGCTCCTTCTCTACAGTAGCCCCTTTGATGGAAATAGCATTCTATAGTTTTGCCGGGGAGCTCGACACGATTTGGGTAGAAACTGCATACTAGGATCTGTATACCTGCCGTCTGGAAAATTACTTCAAGCATGCTTCGTACTACCCTCCAATTCAGTAGATCCAGTCCACAACCAAGCTTGGGAACTGCTAGTTTCCTAACACCGGAACGCTGAAGGTCTTCTTTCAAGCCATGCAGCGAGGTCCATAAGTTCTGGTAGGTGGGCTTCTGGAAAGAATGCTGCTTGGTAACCAAATAGTAAATAAACCGACCTCCGGACTTTAATCGCAAACATTTCCCGATTCTGGGCTGCTGTCCCATTAGTTCCTCTTGCCGACCAAATTTGTTTTTGAATACTCTTGCTATTCCCTTACTCATACGTAGATCGGCTGCTACACAATGAGCAAGCGAGTATTCCTCGGGGACTGTGAACAGGTCCCGATGAACTTCCTGCGTGACGCCAAACCTTGCGATGCGTGTTCCCCCATAGGTGTTCATGAATTCCTGGAATTCACAGCTTTCCTGTGCTGGAACCTCGACGAGACGAACTTCTTCTTCGTTCTGCGAAGACGCATACGGAGCCAATCGGTTGAAATGGACGACTTTCGGTTTTCCTCTGGGGAGCTTCCGTATTCGGTAAACTACATCATTTATTCTCTTCACAACTTCGTACGGCCCTTCCCAATGTCTCTGCAGCTTCGGTGAAAAACCTTTTCTTCTTTGTGGGTTATACAACCATACCAGATCTCCTGCGGTAAACCCACCTTCAATGGCCTTGATGTCATAGCGCATTTTCATCCGGTCACTTGCTTGCTGCATTTGATTACGCACCTTATCATGGATGTAGTCTAGCTTGCTTCTGAGATTACTAACGTAGTCCTCCCCAGCTACATCTTCTCCAGGCTTACACCCAAACTCGAGGTCGCAAGGTAATCTTATTTCTCGGCCAAACATTATATTGGATGGAGTCTCCTTGGTAGATTCTTGAACCGAAGATCTATAGGCCATCGTGAATAAATGCAAGTATTCATCCCAGTCCCTTTGATGGTCAGAGACAACTTTGGCCAAGTGTTTTCCCATAGTCCGGTTCATTCGTTCTACCATGCCGTCTGACTGAGGATGCAGAGGTGTAGTTCTGGTCTTACGTATCCCCAATGTTTTGCAAACTTCCTGGAATAACTTCGACTCGAAGTTTCGGCCTTGATCACAATGCAGCTCAAGGGGGATTCCAAATCTGCAGAAGAACTCTTTCACCAATTTGTCAGCTACTGTGCTTGCCTCTTGGTTAGGAATACCGTACGCTTCCACCCATTTGGTGAAGTAGTCCATCGCTACCAAAATGTACTTATTTCCATTGCCTGTTTCTGGAAAAGGGCCTGCGATGTCGATAGCTACTCGTTCCATGGGGGATCCGACGTTATATTGCTTCATTGGTGCCTTTCCTTTACCGTAGGGTCCGTTGGCCGCAGCACAAACTTTACATTTTCTACACCAATCTTTAACGTCGTTCTTACAATTGATCCAATAAAATCGCTGCCTAACCTTCTCCAGAGTCTTAGTAATCCCAAAATGGCCACCCGAAGTTCCATTATGTAGTCTGGTCAAAATGTCCGTTACCCTACTTTTGGGCACAATTAACTGAAGCCTCTGCTGAGATCCATCGTCATTTTCCCAACAACGTTTCAGAAGACCTTCATCAATCTTCAACGTTTCCCATTGGGCCCAATACGACTTGACATTTTGGCTCAGTCTGGATACTTCTTCCCATATAGGTCGTCTGCCACTCTCCTTCCAACTTAGGATTACTCTCAGATCTGGATCTTCCTCCTGTGCTCGTCGAATTTCTGGTGGTAGCCAGTCATCTTCGATCACTGTGGTCCGCATCAAATTGGCCTTATCTTCCACACGAGAGCAGTGGCTACAATTTTGGGGGCAAGGTCTTCTTGACAACGCATCCGCGTTTCGATGTGTAGCCCCAGCTCTGTGTTCAGTGTCGAAGTCATATTCTTGCAGCCTCTCGATCCATCTGGCCACTTGTCCTTCTGGGTTCTTAAAATTCAGGAGCCATTTCAAAGCAGCATGGTCCGTTCTTAGCAGGAATTTTCTACCATATAAGTATTTGTAGAAATGTTCTACGGCCTTGATTACTGCTAAGAGTTCTCTTCTGGTCACGCAGTAATTTCTTTCTGGTTTCGACAGTACCTTGCTGAAGTAACCGATGACTCGTTCTTGTCCATCCTGAACTTGCGATAGAACGCCTCCAATGGCCATATTACTAGCATCGGTATCGAGCACAAATTTTCCTTCAGTTCTTGCGTAACTCAAGACTGGAGCTGTGACCAGAGCCTTTTTCAATCGATCAAAGGCTTCAGCGCAATCATCGGACCAAATGTACTCCTGCCCATCTTCCGTTAATTTTGTCAGTGGTTTGGCAGCGTTGGCGAATCCAGGCACAAATCTTCTGTAGTAAGTGCACAAGCCTAGGAAACTTCGTAACTCAGTCTTGTCTCTCGGTATGGGCCAATCCTGTACTGCCTTGATCTTGTCTGGGTCAACTTTCACACCCCTCCGGGAAACTACGTGTCCTAAATATTTCACCTCTGCTCGAAATAGATGGCATTTCTTGGGACTTAGCTTCAAATTGGCCCCACGTAGTCTCTGGAAGACCTCGGATAGGTTGTGCAGGTGATCTTGGAATGTTTTTCCCACAACTATCACGTCATCTAAATACACCAGGCAAGTCTTCCAGGAGAGTGCTCTTAATATAGTTTCCATTAAACGCTCAAATGTGGCCGGAGCATTGCATAATCCAAAAGGCATAACCTTAAATTGCCACAGGCCCGTTCCAATACTAAAGGCAGTTTTCTCTTTGTCTTTTGGATCCAAACCAACTTGCCAATACCCACTCTTCAAATCCAAGGTAGAGAACCAACGAGATCCCGAGAGTGTATCCAGTGTGTCATCAATTCTTGGTAAGGGATAGCTATCCTTTTTCGTAACTTGGTTGAGCTGTCTATAATCTACACAGAACCTGGTGGACCCATCCTTCTTCTTTACCAGCACTACAGGTGATGTCCAGGGACTATTGGATGGTTCAATGACACCTTCTCTCGCCATGTCTTCAATGATCCGTTCGGCTTCTTCTCTCTTTGCCAGCGGAAGACGTCTGGGGTGTTGTCTGACGGGTTGTGCATCACCTGTATTGATTTTATGCTGCACAACATCGGTCTTTCCTGTTCTTTCGCTAGTGGCAAAGACGTCAGAGAAGGACTGAATCAATTTTCTGACTTCGGCCAATTGACACTGGTTAAGGTCTTGACATTTTGAAGTGAGAAGGGCGACCAGCTCTTCGGTATTCTTCTGTGTCTGCGGAACTTCTGCAGTACCCATCCCACCAGAAATATGGTACACTGGTACCCCATGTCCAAGCAGGGTGTTCTTCTTCAGGGTGACTGGAAACATGTTCACATTTAGTAATCGGATGGGAATGCTGTCTCTCAACCTTACCAATGTCTTCCCTAGTAATAGTCCTTTGGCTAGTATCCCATCGTCTGAGGGTTCGATCATTCTAACGCAGCCATTTCTTGTAATATTCTCACATTCACCAGTCACTATGCCTTCAGTCCGTCCTGGCAACGTGATGTCCTCGGTCAGTCGGATCTTATATGTCCTGTCATCCACATCATTGAACGGAATCTCTTCAATACCCAGCCGAAGAACATCTTTCTTCATATCCAGTTGGCATCCAAGTTTCTTCACAAGGTCCAATCCCAGGATAACTTCTTCTGTAATTTCGGCTACAAGAACTTCATGCTTGACTACCTTGCTACCCAATTCAATGGTGGAGATGACTGATCCATAAGTCGGTATTTCTTGTCCAGACGCAGTTCGGAGTTTGATCATAGCTGGACGACTCTTCAATCCTTCGGCTATTTCCGGACGCACAATGGTTCTAGTCGATCCTGTGTCCACCAGTATTTTCACGCTTCGATCGTTTATCTTTCCGGGAACAAATATGCTTGTTAAATCTGTGGACATGATTCCCCGGATTATCACTTCAGGGGCATTTTTAGCCTGGGTCGATTTATGCCCCTTATCACCGACCCTTTTTAGTTTCCCTGCTGTGGCTCTTTTTCGATCCTTGGGCAATTTCGCTTGAAATGCCCACTTTTGTTGCAATACCAGCACACAACATCCTTTTTCTTGGCTTTCAATAACCTGCTAACTTCTTCTCGGATGATTTCCTCAACCGGTCGGTCTATTTCTTGGACTTGTCTCACACGAAATTGTCCTCTATGCGACGCCTGTTTCGCTGCCTCGAATTCTAAAGCATGAGCTAAAGCATCGTCGATGGTTTTAGGCCGGGCAAGTCTCAAGGCTTGTTGAACTTCGCTGTCCTTGATACCGTCGACGAACGTCTGGATTGATAGCTGTTCAAGGAAGCTGTCTGGAGCAGATGGATAAGCCAGCCTCACCAATCTGGCAACATCGGCCTCGAATTCCTGGAGATTTTCTCCTGTTTTCTGCACCCGGTTCTTTATTTGAGCATGGTAAACTTGCTGTAGGTGAGCATCGCCATATCTCATTTGAAGTTTGGATGTTAAAACTTCATAACAGGCCTGTTGACTCTCCGGTATCGTCTGCAGAATGTTAAGTGCATCTCCTCGTAGAGCTATTATTAATGCTGTGGCTTTTTCGTTGTCGTTCCAACTGTTTGCCAACGCAGCAGCTTCAAATTGTTTTTGATATGTCGACCAAGGAACTTTTCCATCAAATGTAGGTGGCTTGATTTTCATTTTACTACTTTCTGTGTTGTTTTCAGATTTCACGAAGCTATAGGATGGTGAAGCTTGAGTTTCTTTCCTATTCGACATTCTTCTCAGGGATTCTATCAACTTGGCATGCTGTTCAACTATTCCTGATATTTCCTCAAATTTTTCATTGACTTCTTCAAATTTTTCGTCAACCTTATCAACTACTTCTTCAATTTTTCCGTCAACCTTATCAACTACTTCGTCGAATTTTTCATCAACTTTATCAAATTTTCCATTGATTTCCTCAAATTTTTCGTCAACCTTATCGAATTTTTCATTCACTTCATCTATTATAACTTCCTTGATGGATTCCATTCTCTCGTCCAATGTACTTGCAATTTGACTCACCACCTTATTTTCCATTTCATCCATTTTCAAGCTCATTTCTCGGGAATTCTCTTCCGCCTTATTTTCCATTTTATCCATTTTCAAGCTCATTTGTTCAAAGGCTTGCTTGAAAAATTCCATACTCGCCTGGTCCATTTTCTGTTTTTGCGATCTGGTTATCGGCATTCAAATCCACCCCACACCTGACACCAATGTAACGTTTTCTTCGTTAGTAAAACGTCCGAGTTCAATAAACTATTTATTTACACCACTTATAACACTAATACTTAATAACTAATGAACTTATTCTAACAAAAGTCTGTACAATTTATCTCTACTGATTTATTTGGCACTATGTATTTATTTTCACTGGTCGCTCGTGTCTAACTGAATGAATCTCTCGTCGTCGATGGGCCCCTTATATGCATAACGCCGATTGTTTCTCGCTAAGTCCGGACCCGTCTAGAAACTTCGCGAAACATTCTCGGCCGCTATGACGCCACGCGTTTCCAGAAACTTCTCGATCGAGCCGTAGCGCACAGGGCCGTACTTGTCACAGAACATTAATTATGATCACTCAGTATATTCCAGAGTTAAATTTTTTTCTTCTGCATCTGAAGGGTCTATTCATTAATTGCAAATTAAAAATACCCATTTTTTTTTATTTTTCGCCATTTTCTCCACAATGGTTCTTCTAAGGCATAAAATGGTCTTCATAAACTCATCCTTATTTGAGCTTGCCATTCAATTTTTGAATTCATATATAGGGAATTCCATTTGAAAAAGTGTAACTATGGTCTTTATCTTTGTTATCGAACACCCTGTATATGTGAAAACAATTTTAAATTGTGCATCTGATTACATTTCACGAAAAAAAAATTTCAAAATCATTCACTGCCTCAAAATGAGAACCGCGTCTGGGGTGGGCCACCCTGTATAGCGAGGTGCAGAACCAATAACAAAAGCTACCTTGAGGTCATAAAATGAGGGAATAAACACTCACATATATCCATCAAATTTTGTGTTTGACCTGTCATGACTTATTTTTATTTTGATTAAGCAGTTGGAATTTAATTTCGGTATTTTTACCGCACGGACAGGCTAAGCCTTTGTGGGAATCATTATAATTTGTAGAATGTTTTGTACCTACTTGTATAAAATCTGCAAATAAATTTATTATTATTATATGCCATTCAAACAAGGGCCGAAAATATTACAGCCAAAAGGTTATTGAGAGGTATTGAGGTTATCCAGAGAGACCTACTCAATGCAACTGTGGCCTTTTTGAATTCAAAATAGGGATTGCTAGCAACATCTAACTGCTGACTGCCTCCCGCAAAAATCCATGACTATCAATACCTCAAAAATAAAGTGGGGATTCTCTAAAAGATTAATATATTCGTAATAGTAATATTTGCTGTTTAAAATATTTTTATCATATTATCTTCTTCTTCTCATGCAAATCCATTACTGAATGTTTGCGACCACATTTTCCATTTTATTCCGATCTCTTAATGTATGTATTAGGTCTTCTATCGTTCTCAGTTCGGTTCATTATCTTATATTGCGTAGCCATATTTTGTGTTACGCATAATGTGTCGTAGGTACGCTGTTTTTCTTTTCTTGATTGTCGTTAGTAGTTCTCTGCCTTCATTCATCCTTCCAAGAACGCTCTCATTTGTTTTCCGTGCCGTCCATGGAATCTTAAGTACTTCTTCTTCCTGCTGATTATAGGCATAGTTGCCTGTTTTTCTTCGCTTCATTGCCCCCACTCAGTCATCTGGAAGGTTGCCACTCCACCTCTTTCTAGGTCTTTCAAGGCTCCTCTTTCCTGCTGGTGATTTGTCTCTTGCTACCTTCACAACTCGTTCCTCCGTCATACGATTAATATGCTCGTTTCATTCTATCTCCCTATCTAACACCCAATCATTGATGTTCTCTATCCCGCATGTTCGTTTTATATTTTTACTTCTTTCTCTGTTCATCAATGTTTTTCCTGCTATTCTTCGCACAATTTTCATTTCTGTTGTCTCTAATATTCTTTTAGTTTTGGTGGTCTCAGGTCGGGTTTCTGCTGCATAGGTTAAGATAGGCCTAATTGCGGTCTTGTATATCCGGGCTTTGGCTTCTGTTCGAATATGCTTATTCCTCCAGATTGTGTCATTAAGGTATGCCGCGGCTCTTGATGCTCTTGTAGCTTGGTTTCTTACTTCAGCCTCCAAGTCCCCGTATCCAGATACTTCGATTCCCAAGTATTTAAAATACATATCCTGCTGTATTGTCTTATCATCCACCACAAGTTTACATCTGATCGGTGACTTGGAAGTTACCATTGATTTTGTTTTGGCCGCTGATATTACCATATTAAATTTTTTCGCTGTTCAATTAAACTGGTACAAGAGCCTCTGGATATCATCTTCGTTCTCCGCCATGAGCACCGCATCGTCTGCATCTCACAGGATTTTGACTTCTTCATTCCCCA
This sequence comes from Adalia bipunctata, assembly GCA_910592335.1. Lineage (NCBI taxonomy): Eukaryota > Metazoa > Arthropoda > Insecta > Coleoptera > Coccinellidae > Adalia > Adalia bipunctata. Next base: position 28,035,231 of record OU342951.1, read on the forward strand.
TTTTGTATCCTCTCAGTTTGCGTAGTAGTTTTATAATTTCATCCATCACGATATAAAAAAGGAGTGGGCTTAGAGAGTCCCCTTGTCGGATGCCATTACTAGCTTATATCGGTTCTGTTAGTTCGCCATTTATTTTCGCTTGGATCTTATTTTCCGAATATATATTTTCAATCGTCTTGATGATGTAGTATGGTATCTGTCTATCGTAAAGAAGATGTATAATGTCTTTCAACTGAATTCGATCGAAGGTCTTCTGCAGATCAATAAAACACATGAATGCCGGTCGGTTATATTCGATCGATTTTTCCGTAACTTGTCTTGTTGTCTTATGATGAAGATGACGTCTGTGAAGGATCTTCCTGATCTGAATCCTTGCTGTTCGTCTGCTAGTGAGATACATTCATTGATCTTGTTAGTTATTATTTTTGTCGTTAACTTCAGCGTGGTGCTTAGAAGGTTCATTCCCCTATAGTTCTCAGGCATTCTCTTATCTCCCTTTTCAAATAGAAGTATCGTAACGCTAGTTCGCCATTCATCTGGTATTTTATGCTCAGAGAGAATTTTTTTGATCAAAGTTGTTAATTGTTGGGTTTACTTCTCTCCTCCATATTTTTTTAATAGCTCGATAGTGATGTCATCCTGTCCTGAGCTCTTCTTGTTTTTCATTTTTTGGAGTGCTGTTTCCACATCGATCTCGTCGATTGTCAATATCTCTGGTGCATTCGCTTCAGCTTCAGTCACCTTACCCCTGTGAAGCTCCCGCAAGTATTTTACTCAAGTATCTCTTTCTATGTTTTTGGTACTAATGAATTCATTTGCTTCTGTTCTCTGATTTCTAATTAACCTCCAAATTTGTTCCTGCAGCCCATAGAATTCAGTTTCCTTCCTTTTGGAGAAGATTTCCCAGTGTCTATCCTTAGTCTGTCTAACGAGTGCTTTAGTGTCAATACGGATTCTCTTATATTCTTCGTATGCTTCTACCGTTTTTGATGACAGGTAGTCTAAGTACGCTCTCTTCTACTCCTTACACTGTTGTTTAATATTGTTACAGAACCACGGTGTTTTGTTTGTTACCAATTTAAGGTCTCTCACAGTGCGAGTTCCAAACGATTCCGTTGCCGCCCCAATAATATTCTGTCTCAATTTCTTCCAACTGTTATTAATGTCTTCACTATCTTCTATTGGGTTTTCATCGAATCTCAAGTACTTTGCGGTAAATCCACATTTCAAAGGCTTCCAGTTTGTTCATTGTGGCCACTTTCAAGGTCCATCCCTCCAGTCCATATGAAAGTACTGACCAGATGTAACACTTGATAAATCTCACACTGAGTTTCAAGTCAAAGTCTGCGTTTGTGAGAACGTTCATAAACACACTTCGAGCCTGTTCTATGCGACATTTTGTGTCTAAATCGGATGTCCAGTCTTCAGCCATGTTCTGAGATATTTGAACTTGTTTACACGTTCAATTCCCGTGTTAGACGGGAATTCATGAAAGTGTCAGGTTCACGGGTTACTTCCATATATTTTGTCTTTTCCGTGTTTATTTTAAAGCCCATTCTTTTACAGTCTTCTCCTACTACGTTGACTAGGTGTTGAAGATGATGCATGTTATCAGAGATTAGAACGATATCATACACTGCGCAAAATAATCAACGCACATTCTGAAAATCTCAATTTTAATGAAAGTTAATTCTACATTGACTTTATATCTTATTTTTTATGTTCTCTTGGGAAGGTTTTGAACGAAACAAGACACATTGAATGGAAGAAAAATTCAGGATTTCACCGAATCTTATGTGAAAGAAGAGAAATGAACAATTTTCAAAATACTGAAATGCTGATAAATGATTTAATATTTGGTATTTCCACCCCTTGCTTTAATTACAGCTCGGCAACGACGGTTCATACTCAAAATGAGTGATCTTAAAATGTTCTGATCTTATCCTTCCCAGATTTCTCCGAGTTGGATTCCTAAGTCATTAAGAGTAGCTGGATTATTTTCTAAACTTCTCGGCCTTCTATTGAGGTTGTCCCAAACCTGTTTAATCGGATTTTGATCTGGACTTCTTGCTGGCCATTCCATTCGAAAGACTTCAACCTCTTCAAGGTACGAAGGAACGATGCGCGCACGATGGGGTCTGGCATTATCGTCCATAAAAATTAAATTTTCACCAATGTATGGGGCAAATGGCACTACATGCTCTTCAAGAATGTTCCTTATATACTTATCAGCATTCATAGCTCTATTATCAACGACCACTAGGTCTGTGAGAGCAGTCAAAGATATTCCACCCCATACCATAATCGATCCTCCCCCGAAACCAGTAGTGTTCAGGAAATTGCTGAGCATATCTTTCAAGGGAACGTCGATCACAATGGTAGAGGCAGAATCTAGACTCATCTGTGAAGAGAACTCTTTCCCAATCGACCTCTTCCCAATGGATATGCCCTCTCGCAAAATCCAAACGCGCCCTTCGATGGGCTGGGGTAAGAGCTGGGCCTCTTGCCGCGACACGAGGCCTTATTCATATTATCATATTCTCTGAGGCGATTTCTTATTGTCTGAGTGCTAATTTGCACCTCATGAGTTTGCTCAAGCTGATTTTGAATGAGGCGAGCGGTTGCAAACCGTTGTCTCAACGAAGAAACTCTCAAGTAACGTTCTTGAATGGCAGTTGTTACCCGTGGTCTACCCTGTCCTGGTCTTCGGACATTCATACCTCTCTTCCTGAATCGCAGCAACATTCTGGACACACTTGTATGGGAAACTCCAAACCTTTCTGCAATTCTTGTGTATGTCCACCCTTCTTCTCGCAAAACTACCGCTTGGGCACATTCCCCTTGGGTCAAATTGCGTGTTTCGCGTTGCATAGCGATCGAGTGTAGAAAATCAAACGAAAGAAAAACTATTGATCATTAGAATTGATCGACTGATTTTAGAATGGAGCCAATACATTCAAAATCTGATATCTTTTTTTTTATTCCTGCTGGGAGAAAACATCTGTATTGAAGAAAAACGTTGAAAGTGGATAACATATGCATGCATAATTCTGATAAAAATAATTATCATTGAGAACACCTTCGGTTGTAGAATAAATTTGAGATTTCCATAATGTGCGTTTATTTTTTTGCTCAGTGTATTATGCGCAGAATAAATAATAACTTACCATAGTTTTTATGCATCATCTGGTGGTCCTAATATTAGGTTCCCTCAAAGGTAACAATAATGAATGAATGAATTCAGCATTATTTCGATTATGTGAAATTTTTTTTTAATTAACTGTCACGACATGTTTCATTGAAATGATCTCTTTCATTTCATTCATAATTCAGAGAATTGTGATTTCCTTCTATTAACAAATTTCCGAAATGAAAATCTTTCTTACCTTCCATTTATTTAATTATTTATTCATTTACACGGAAATATTCACTGTACAAATGGAATAACTACATACATCCGTGAAAATTGATGAAATGCACATGGTGAATTTCATCACTTAGGTACATGAAAATCAAACCGAAAATCCAGGAAAATTTAGTTCACATTTCAGTGTGAATATTGCAACGTTTTGATACATTTATATTTCGGCAAGAATTGAACCTCAAATAATAGTTTATAGTGAAAAGGAGTTACAGTCCATTGTGACCTTAAGGTCTATTGTGCCCCCTAACAGAGCTGTTATCATCGAGCCTCCTATAGCTCGCCTTCCAGAGATTTGATGAAATCCAGTACATATCTGGGACGTCTTCAACGAGGATAATTCCCCACTCCTACAAGTTTCTTGTCCAAAGCACTCTTTCCTTTGGCTTGCAATGGCATAGCATTCCGTAACCAGGTGAGTAGGAGTTTATTCCTCCTCCCCACAGAATCGCTCGTCTGTGTCTGATAAACGCAACAAATGCTCCTTTGGGCGACAATGAGTAGGTGTAGTTGGTTCTTACTGAGATCCAGATATTTTTTGGATCTACAAGTTTCAAAGTTCCGGAGGAACTTTTTGGAGTGATCCATACCTGGATTACGTTACAGTTAAAATATATGTACAAGTCAAAGACTCACCCTGTATAAAGCTTTCAAAATTTTTCACAAATGTCTCTCATATGTCAAAACAAGATAATATTGAGCATGTTGAGCTGATTTTGATTAACGGTGAGTGCATGCGGCGGCAGCATGCCGTTCATACATAGAAAAATATGGACGGAGAAGCCATCCAAATTCGCGAATGTGCCACAATTTGAAGCAGAGATGTAGATATATTGGCAGTTGGAAAGCATTATTTTATTTATTCCTTAATTATCACTCTCTGTACAGAAAAAAAATTTGCTTATCATCAACGTATCTAGCCTCAGTTTTCAGGGGTGGCCGCGGCCCCTGGTATATTTGTGATACCTATACGTAGTTTTTGAATTAGAATCTTTCAGGGGGGCCAGAGGTACATCAGGGGGGGCCTGGCCCCCCCTGCCCCCCCCCTAAATACGCCAGTGTTGCTTATTCAGCTCAATACTCTTACTCTTAACTCTACGAGAGCACAGTTGTGGCGAAAAAAATGAACACTATCACAATTGTTGAACGAGAAAGTCGAAAATCTTTTTGAAGTATAAATCAGCCGTAAACTATAACTTGCCGAACTAACAAGACTAGTTACATCCGCTACATTCTATAAAGAAGTTTGCTTCCAAGGGCACTGGTATCGGTACATCCACGAAAATCTCCAGACTGCTATATAAATCTTCCTAATCCACAGTCTCGCGAAATATTAGTCTTTCAGGATGAAGGTACGAGATCACCATTGATGTGACATAATGCTACATAAATGCCTATCAGCTGGAAAGAATTTGAACTCTAGCTGCGTATCATCCGCATAGCACTCAGAATCATCATACCGTGGAGAAGAAAACACATCAATGGTATACATAATAAAGAGTAAAAGTCCCAAGATGGAACCCTGTCCTACCTCAGATAAGATGGTTTGCTCTCGAGAAGTGGTCACACTCAAATTCACAACTTGACTTCATGACATGAATGACTGTATCAAAGATACTGAAACACAATCAAAACTATAGCATTTTATTCTGGTACAAATTAACTGATGCTTTCGAAAAGTCCAGCAGAAGCATCATCCGTCACAAACGCAAGAGCCGCCAGTGTACTAAAGAACCGCCTAAATTCATACTGACTACTGGGGAACAACATGTTGGAGTTGAAAATTTCATACTCTCAATATCAGGAAGAGAATGTTGTTGTTATTCAATGAAGTTTCTTCTCATTATCAACAGTCTTCGAGAATATCTAAACACCCTGCTTCGAAATATGTGTATAGAACGTGGTGGGCGGATTTCTTGGCCGTCATGCTTCCCGGAACTAATCCCTTGCGATTTCTTCCTTTGGAGTTGTTTGAAAACCTGTGTACCGGATAGGGGAGGTGAATAATATAGACGAATTGAAGCATCGCACATCAAGACCAAAGCGAACAACGAGGGAAAAGAAATCATTGGCAATTATTTCCAAGAAAAAGGCATACTCACCTTTTATTTCAACGGTGACGTACAAAATTGGCAAACTTCTGAAAAGAAATAACATCGAAACTGTCGAAAAACTTACACAAAAACTAGGACACGCCCTAAGTAGTGACAAAGACCAAACTGATCTAGCGACAACAAATGTTTTTTTACAATGCATAGTTAAGATGATAAGTATGCGAAAATTCGGTATTCCTCCAATTTTTTTTATTTATCCTCTGTGTGTTCACAAAATTTATCTTCTATTAATACAAAATAAAAGTTCATATCATCCCGGACGGCGAAATTGCTCTTAAGATTTAGAAAAAATTTGAATTATTTGAATATAGAAGATGTATTCGAGTTTGGTTAACATGATCTTAATTTCCTATTTATGCAGTCATTTTTGTACCTGATCTAGATGGTTCTGTAACATGTGGGCGGCTTTACAGGGTCCTCATTACTCATTAAGACAGTTGTGTCCTCTGTGAATGTATCCATTATTTTGTGTGAGATATAGTATCGGCCCAAAAACGCTTGCTTGGGAAACTCCAGATGTTGTGGAAAAATTGGGTGATATATTTCCATTCAGTCTTACTCTAAATTTTCTTGTATTCTCAAGAGTTTGAAGTATGTTTATTGAGAAATGCTTTCATTTTATATAGTAGGCCAGGGTGCCAAACCTGGTATAAGACTTGGCTTTCGTCGAGAATTGCGTATGTCCAAAGTAACCTTCCCTACTTTCAAGGAATCGAAACCTTGGCCAGTAGTTTTGTTTCAGTATGGCGTTGAAGATTTGCTCGAGTATAGTTACCCCCTTTCTGTCTGCTCTTTGATCATTCTTGTGACTTTTTGTCAGCTCTTGCAGCTTTTTTGGTGTTAAGGTACGACTGATTATGATTATACTTGAAAGGTTTTATAGCCGTTGTTTGGTCAGGTATCTCAAGTATTTTTCTTTCTGTTTCATCATTCATGACATCGTTGTTGGGGAAAATTATGTGCAAGAGCTCATTTGTTTAAGGCGTTAAAGAATTACTTAAAGCAGGAATGTGCCATTTTAGTGTTTTTATTGGTTTCCATATTGAATTGTCTTATCTGTTGAGATTTGAGACATGGTCGTTGAACGAGGCTTTTAGTGTTAGATGTTGAATGGACATTGAAGGAATTATACAAACAAGTACATTTTTTGCAAACATTTTCAGATCAAATTATCTATTATCTCTAAAATTACCAAGAGCGGTATTATCATATATCTCATATAACTATCTTTATTTTTTTTCAAAACAAATATATACTGCTGTCTTTTCTTTTGTTTGCAAATTGTGGGTACACGATCATTCTCCTAAGCGGTGTGGCAACCTGTTCAAGAATATTGAATGGCGATAGGGGCCCAGTAACACATTATGGTGAAGGTTTTGTGATTCTCTTCCTGAATATGCTGAGAAAATTATGTTGGGCGTTCGTCTGGGTTTAAAATATTTCATTTGAGATTTTTGAGATGTTGGCCACACTGCTTTAGGGATTGCCACATCGCTTAGGGGATGGTCGTACATCCAAGAATTTGCAATCAAAAGATAACCTCCTCCAAAATTACCTATCATATTTTCCAGAAAAACTCATACTTATGGAAATATTTGGTTGGTTGTGATTATATCATTATATTTTAATCGAAGTGTGGACTTTTCAGTGTAATAGACAAGGAGCATTTGCTTTATATTGCAATTGAAGAAGATACAATAATGTCAAACTCATTATTCATTTTACCAGGTCGCCACTACAATGGTCGGCGACAAGGTGATTCGGGGATAGATTTTAATTCAATCAAAATATATGATCGATTAAATGAAAATTCATCAGGGTGTTTTTATTTTCATCAAATGAACGAATATTTGCAACTGGAATGAACTCATTCTTCAAAATGAAAGAATTCAGAAAATTTAAACGAAACAAATCATTCGTCAAAATTTGTATGTGTTCTGTATTTATATTCCTTGGATTGATTAATGAATTTGAACATGGATTTCGATGACGTCACGTCAATTGTATTATCATCGCTGCTGAAATATCATCAAAGCCTATTAAAATAAAATAGCACCCTATCTTCGTAATAGCCGATTGGTGCGAATGCTCCCTGTATGTTATATTGATTTGCCCAGATTGCGTTCGTCATTCTTAGAACCATAGGTTGATATTCCGAAATATATTTAATGTGCATGAAATAATATTGTAGGATGAAGAAATGGGGAATGGATTCCTATATTTATGCACCGAAAGATGACTACAAACATCGTGCATATTGGCGAGAGCTATATACAGTTGAAGAAGCTGAACATCTCTCAGGATTAATTCAGGCTGCCAAAGATCAGAACATCACATTTTACTATGCCCTCTCACCAGGTTTAGATATCACTTATAGTAGCAGCAAAGAAATGACTACCTTGAAAAGAAAATTAGAACAAGTATCTCAATTTGGTTGTGAAGCATTCTCATTATTATTCGATGATATAGAACCAGAAATGAGTGAAGCTGATAAAGAAGTATTCCAATCATTTGCTCAAGCTCAAGTATCTGTTACTAATGAGGTATATCAGCACTTAGGACAACCAAAATTTATAGTATGTCCAACACAATATTGTTCATCAAGGGCAGTACCCAATGTCACTAATTCGGAGTATCTGAATACTTTAGGATCTAAATTATCATCGGAAATCAACATTTTGTGGACAGGTAAGGGGAACTGTTTTCAGTAGTAATATCACAAGAGAGTGAGAATAAATTGAAAATAATTCGACAGTTTTTAGAAAACTTGTTGCCAGGCAATAGACACGAGAGCCCGAAGGGCTCGAGTTGCGCGCTCCTGATTGGTCACTTTCATTAATTAATCACTAATTAACTACGTTGTCAAAAAATTTCAAACATGGATTTTTGGCTTAGAATATTTTTCACTTTCGATCCCCTGAATGGGGTGCGCGACTTCTGGGACACCCTGTATATGAGTGAATTAATTTCATGTATTCAAATGATGAAAGAAATAAATTTCTTATCGATAAAAATATTACGAAACAAATAACGATTTTCATTAAATTATTAGAAATAACCTCCTATGGAACCGAAGAATGAAGACTAGAGCACTTTGAAATTGTGCCTTTTCAAATTTATCCACAGATTTGGCCAGATATACATTTTTTGCGCCATCTGTTGGCTTCTTTTTGAAATCAGCCTCAAACTGTGGTGGTTTTGTAGCACTAACTATGTAGCGATTTTTCCTTCTAACTTCCTAATCTTTGATGTGATCAGGAGAGAGAATTGTTTCGCAGCATTAAAATGCCTATTACACTATCCAAGATCTACGGCCCTACCTTTCGAGTGCCCTATCTACTGGGTAGGGTTTTCTGTCATCTATGTATTTATGGTGGCGATGAATAAATTTTTTCACTATGATTTTTGCACCTCAAACATAATCTACATCATTTTTGTCTAGTTATTCATCAAGTCATATTTATTGTGGGTTTCACAAAGCGCGATCAGCGCTGATCGGGAATCACAACTTCATTTTTAACTGTCAAATCGAGTTGATTCTCCAGTCAGCGTTGATTGCGCTTCGTGAAACCCGCTATTAATTTAACTTTTTTGAGCCATTGAAACGAATTGAATTTATTGCAGGTCAGAAAGTTATTACTAGAACTTTAACTACCGAAAATATTCAGGAAATCACAGAAGCTTTGAGGAGACCTCCAGTGATTTGGGACAACATACACGCAAATGATTACGATCAAAAGAGGGTGTTTTTGGGACCTTACTCTGGGAGATCGCCAGACCTTATACCAAAGTTGAGAGGAGTTGTTACTAATCCCAATTGCGAATATGGTGCAAATTTCATTGCTATTCATACCTTGGCACAGTGGTCAAGATGTAACATCGATGGTCAAAGGGATCTCACTCTGAGTAAGTGATTTTGCGCGCTTGTTCCATGTACGGGACCGTTTTCGTTGTGCCCAAATGTCTGTAATTGAAATTTGAGCTGAAATTGGTCTAAAGGATTAGGTCAGACTAACTGATGAAGAAATCGGGATAACATTTTATTCTGTTCGTCCATCCGACCGCGCAGGAAACGGACATTTTTTGAATGGGTAGTCTATCTATTTAGGGTTTAGAGACTCCGTAGGTGAGTCATTGAACTCCCCAAAGTTTGCCTCTCAAGAAAATGCCCGCCGCCATCCACATGACGACCACATTCGATAATTTGAAATCCCTTGAGCACACTCATAAATCGAATTCAAGCGAATGACCAGTAAAGACCGCGGTCATTGTCTTTTCTTGTCTAACCTGCTTATCAGATATCTTTCATCGCACTCGATTTGACCAGTTGGTGATGTTGGTCAAGTACCAATTATGACCAGGTCAATCGCTTGAATTCGATTATAGCTGAAAGATTCATGGATTTTCTCGGATACAAAATCCATAAACACCCCTCAAAGAAATGCAGATTTTTTTGATCTTCAGTCATGTTCCTATAAACCCGGTCGAAGACTTCGACTGCATCTCCTCAGCCCTTCGTTTGTGCATTTTGCATTGCTGACAATGGGCATTTCCAGTCATTTTCAGAAAAAATATATTTTGACATATTGGATTCTCACGTAATTCCTGATTTTTTTTTATTTTTTCTTCATCAATTTATACCCTCAAAACAATATTGAAAACTCAAGAATAATCTACCGAATTCTAACGATCAGAAGAAGCGGGAAATAGTGTGACGTCGCGTCGGTGGCTAGAGAGATTTTTGATTGGTTGTACTCGTCATGACGTGCTGCTGATATGAATATGACAGAATTGCCAAATCACAAAAAAAATTAGCCTAAAAAAACCCTTGCTTCCACTTTCCTGATAATATCATAATATGATGTTGATTTTGGATGTTTTTTTTTATCATCATGACATTTTCATTTGTACTCCATAAAGCTTCATAATATCATTCAATTTAGGACCTCCTAATTGATTATAAAGAGGGTTCAAGTAAGCAGATAGGTGAGAAATTCAATAAAATATAATAATCCCTAGTCTACACAGGTAATAATTGGTATATATAGGCTGGTCTTGTAATTTTGGAAGCATTAATAATTATTTTCATTTTGAGTGCTAATTAGTGGTAAGAATAATTATTGATTTGGCAACTGTGTACCTAGGAGTATAGAATATAGAATACTCCTAGACTTAACTGTAAGAAACGCCATTCTATAGTACGCAGAGAACACGTCGAAATGTCGAATAATGACAAATAAGAAGTTTATGTTTTTGTAGGCGTGGTTATCACATCAGTATTTGTATTTTCAGAGAATGAGTATTATATCAACTTTAATGAAAATTAAGTTGTTATATGACGATGTTTCAAAAACATTATAGTGATCACATCAAATATAATACGATTACTGAATATATTTATGAATAAATTCAGAGATTTCACCAAGACTTGACAACAGCGGCGTGTCTCTCAGTTGCTCTGGGCTTTGTCCCCTACATCACAAACTTAAACAAATCATATTAAAATGTAGTCACTGACGTCACAAAGAGGGACGTTTGAATTCACACGTGTTGAAATCACATTTTCAATATCGAATAATTAATCAGTTCTTCAAAATTCAGAGTGAATTAATGAAGAACGTGAAGTCACGTGAAGAAAAGTTCATTTTTTGAGGTACTGAAAATCCCCATTCCATCCGCCAGAATTGTGAATTCACCTACACTTCAGCGTCGAGCATATGACGTAGACCAGAAGCTATGTCGAAACTGTATTTCTTCGTACCACTCCTCTAGAGACAAGTGTGGGTCCGATCACGTTTGCCATACTTGTCAGGGACGTCATCACACCATCCTGCACAGGCAACTGAAGCATGTTGATCTAATCCCTCTGAGCGTAAATCGATGTACATAAAGGGATTTCCATTAAGAGGTGTTATTTTGAATAGCCCGCTATTTCGGTACATGTCACTTTTGAAGGTGTGCTTTTAGACATTCGACGAGTAGAAATTACGCCATTAATGAAAATCGACCGATATTAGCTTCAACAACGCATTGAAATTATTAAAATTCACTATAAAAATGGTGAAAACTGTGATGTACCGAGCAAGGGCAGGTTCGACCAATCGTTATGCAGTCGAAGGATGGTGAAGAATAACATGCAGACTCATCAAAGGGATTTATTTCTTAGACACACTGAACTCACATTGAATATGAATGAAACAGCCAAATGGAATAATCTTCAACTTTTTCGGAATTATTAAGTGTTTTCAGATTTTTCACGAAAATTAACATTATAAATGAAAATTATTTTATTTCACAAATTCGATACATTACACTCAATACTTATTTCCCATTTACCTCTTGATATGGAGAAAGTAAGCAAAGACCATTACTGGGAAGAAATTAAACAAAAACAGATTTGTTTATTCTCCTAGCCTTACTAACACGTTGTCTGTTTGCATGTCAATAAGTGATCAGTGTAAGTGCTATTGTCTTTTGAATTTTGATAACTGTACGTAATAATATCAGAAAAATGGTTCATTCAACAGAAATGCACAAAACAACCATTCCTCAAATGATTGGTTATGGAGATTACACACGGACACAAATGGAAGTTTCTCTCTTATTTCACGAAAAATTTCCAAATTTGCCGCCTATATCCCAAGGAACAATTAGCAAAATAGAAAAGCAGTTTAGAGAGCTTGATCATGTAAGACAAATAAAAAAAAATTGCTGCCATTGCAGTAAGTGATGATATGAAATTGGATATTATGCTTGAGTTTCAAGAAAGCCCACATAATTCTGTTCGAAAAGTAGCCCCGCTGTTCACCGTCAGCCACACGTCAATATTTCGAATATTAGAGGAAAGTAAGATGCATTCCTATAGAATGATGGATTGATGGCAACTCAGGAGCTCATAGAAGACGATTTCGATAGGAGAACGCATTTTTGTGAGCAAATGATGGCAATGTTAGATTACAATGTGATCCAATCAGAAAATGTTTTGTTTTCTGATGAGAGTACATTATTTACACTACACGGTCATGTTAATCGTCAAAATTGCCGCTATTGGTCTGATGAGAATCCTCACTGGATGAGAAAAGAACATACGCAATATCCTGAAAATGTTAATGTTTGGGCAGGAATTGTTGGAAATCATATCGTAGGTCCCTTTTTCATTGACAGCAACTTGAATGGAGAAAAATATTCGGAACTATACTCCATTCACAATTATAAAATCACAACTCTGGCCTTGGAAATTTGACACATTCCACTCTGTTTCGAAGTTATGATGATACATTCTCAGCGTGTTTCTCAGAATGTGAATGAATTGGAAAAGATGTGATGGACGAAAATAATTAACGTTTATATGAATTGATAGAAAGGATTCCTTTATAGTTATTTGCATGAAAAGTACAAGAGATCACTGTTGAAATATATTATCTTTTCGCCATGGAAGAAAATTGCATTGCTTTCACATAATTTTCATATGCATGCTTGTGAAGATTCAATGTTTATTATCCTCTTGAACTGAAAGTTCAAGACTTGACGACATTAATTGTTGATTCTAATCAAGAATTCATTGAAAAAATTAACCCAAAGATATAAGATGAATTGATGGGTAATTACAAGAATCAAGAATAATGGAATATTATATCCCTCTATTAGAATCCAAATAGTTGAAAGGAGTTCTGATGCAAGAGGAACTTTTTCTTGGAACATAACCTTAATAGCTAACTTAATAAAAATAAGAGTAGAAGATTCATCTCACAGGAAGACAACAAGGGGTAACAATCAAATTTATGATTGTAAAGATTTATCGATGTGCTTTGTTTTCATCATGATATTGTATGTGATATGATTCTGAGGGTGCATAACATTCCTATTTCTAATATCTCTTTATTTCAAATAAATAACAGTTTTATTCATTCATCACAAAGAAAATAAACATAATAAGTAAATTGACGAATTTGTTTACAGAGAAACTAATAATTTCAATGCAATAGTAACTGAGTTTTGGTTATAAATTAATAAGCAAGAATGTCAATTCCTCAAAGCTTTATGGATATACATTTAATTTATTTGATTTTATGAACAAGGAGTGAAATATTCTGACTGTAAAGTAATTTATTAATTTGGAAAATATTCATACATTACTACCACAGTAGGTTGGTACAAATAAAATGGAAAAGGTCAAACATATGCTTCACATTTATCATTCATCTGTTCTAAAATAAGACACAAACTCCTGGAATATGGAGAAAACCGATGTATTTTGGTTCAATTTAGCCTATTTTTACTTTCGGCAAAGGATTGATAGGAATGAAAGCTCCAGTGACACATTTCAATTCATCGGAATCTGAATTCACGTACAGTTGAATGCAATATAGTCATTTTCCTTTTTTTTTAGCTTTTTCGACGTGTTTTTTTTTCTGAAACGTGGAAACGACCAACAATAATCATTTAGAGACCGATGATGGCCATCCAGAACCCGTTTACTTACGAAAATCGTTCTTTCCTCATAATTCCTCGAAAATCCTACCTGAACCATATTTTCCGGTCGCTTTCGTTAGAAGATCGTATAAGGAAGCCTTTTTATCCATTTACACATTCCAAATAAATTTTGAGCACTAAAAACGATACCGAAACTAACCAAACTTCTGAGGGACCGGAATTTCGTTTGAAATCTCTCTTAACGTCCAGATACCCAAAAAAACTTCGTTATCAAGTGTAAGAAGGTCGATTAGTACTTACTTTCGCTTCATTTATGCTTATGAATCGATTTTTGGTCCAATTCAAATTTGCCGTTCGTACTCAAGCCAGAAGTCGTGAAAGGAAAAAATGACGACGAAGAACGGAAAAATAGGCGATTTCCTATCGATATTTCGCCCCAAAATCGCCGATCGATTCGAACTAACAAAATGTGGAATATCTTTGATACTTTTACTTTGATGTAAACAAAGAAACTGGCAACGTCGTTTTGTCATTAACGATATTTTCTGTACGCGCACAGACATCAGGTGCACCAACTCCTGAAAACGAAACCATGACCTCCTATGTGATTAAATAAAAGTGAATGGAGTATACTCCAAAATAATGTCGTACCAACTTTGATAAACTTATATCCTGATCCAGCGAATCCACAAGTTCCTGCCAATATAATATGGTTTCAGCAAGATGGATTTTTCCAAATCGGTGTATAGGGAGGCGCGGATCGAAAGAATGGCATAGATCTGACACCATTAGACTTCTATTTGTGGGGATATGTTAAAAGTATTGTATACGAAACGAAACCCCTTAAACTTAGACGACCTAAAAAACCGAATCACGCTTGCGATTAGATCAGTCACGCCTGAAATGTTGAGTAACGTTAGAAGACAATTCTACACCAGATTAGCATGTTGCCAAGACGTTCGCGGCGAGCATTTTGAACATTTCCTACATTGACATTAATGTTTTTTTTTTCAATAATTAAGAAATAATCAGTATTACTTATTAGGTTTTAAGTGTAATGTACCGAATTTGTGAAATAAAATAATTTTTATTGAATTATTGAATTTATTTTTGCTATAAATCTGAAAACACTTAATACTTCCGAAGTAGTTAAAGATAGGCATAGGATATTGTGCATGAATTGTGTCGAGAATTCTCTGAAGAATTCAAAAAGTAAATAATATACAGGGGGTTGCATTTGAAATAAGAAAGTTGGTATTGGCCACGGTCACATGGAACACCCTATATAATATTTTTTTCTTGAAAAATATGCGCATTTAAAATTACAAATCGACGTGTCCGAACGTTTTTCCCAACACGCCCTCATTTATTCGTTATCGAATTTATTCCATTTGGCTGTTACACTCTGTATATGTTCACTACAGATTCTCGCTGTTGACTAACAAGCAATACGTACACGCTTCTGAATGAATGTCCCCCCTAGCCAATTGTTATATATATATTATAAATGTTTACTTGTTTTAATAACATCATATTTGATAAACATAACTGGCAATGGTGATAACCTTACAGATCTTGCTTTACGTACTTTTAAGACGGTGTAAGGTTTCATAGTCCTTCTCATCTCACGTATGAAATATACAGGTTGTTCATACATACTGCACACATCCTTGGGTCGTGAAGTACCTTGTCGAACCGCAATACGAAAATTGGTGGAAAAATTTGAGCTTTTGGGACAAGTTAGTGATATGAAGAATAAAATATGTGCACGTTGTTCAAGAACAGCCGAAAGTATTGGATAAAACCAGGTTTTTCCATTCCTCGACGTTCTTTGGAATTAGACATTCCACAAACGTCATTTCCGTAAAGATTGATCTGAACAACGTTTACTTTAAACAAGACGGCACTACGTGCCACACAAACAGCGAAACCATTGATCTTCTACGGGAAAAGTTTCCGGACCGTGTTTTCTCTCGAAGAAGTAATAACAATTGGCCACCGAGATCTTGTGATTTAACACCTTGCGACTTCTTTCCTTGAGGCCATGTGGAAGAGAAGGCCCAGCATCGATTCAAGACCTCAAAGATGGAATTCGTGCGGTTTTCGAGGACATAGGGCAGCCACTTTGCGATTTGATTATGGAAAATTTCATAAAAATGATATGGTCATGTAGTCGTGGTCGTGGTGGTCATTTGGCCGATGTTATTCTTCATCATTAACAGCATACCTTCTTCTTTATAATGAAATTAACATCGGTTCATTTATCTAAAAAAAAATGGCATATTTCTTTCAATGTCAAAATAACACCTCTTATCTCACGTATTCACTCGTGTTCTTCAATATTGAGGTAACCAACACGCCCTCATCACTTCGAAATGTGCCTCTGCTCTACGTCTTCGCCTCCATCCTGAGGCAATCCAACGACGATAGAGAGCTTGTTAAGGAATATGTATGGTTTTACTTCATGTCCGGGGCGATCCTCATGTCATAATCAAGGCCTACGTCATAGATAGCTGATCATAGATCAGCTGCATTTAGTCGCCAGAGGCTTGAATCAACGTCGCTCAATAAAGCCGATCTACTATTATATTATCTTCCTCGTGTGATTGAAATGCTCGGACAAAGGGAGTATTCCCTTTGTAAATTGAGTAAATTTCAGGGGGAAAGTAACAACTGATGAAATAGCTCACGTGCTTGTATGAGGAATGCTGTGTTCTGTACTATGCTGCTTGAAAATTTGGAGAATGTAATTTGTTCTCAAGATGAGACTTATGATTCAATGTGCTGCAATAGTAAATTTTATTTGGTTTACAGATGATACTGTATCAGCAGATATAAAGTTGGAAACAGAGGTAGAAGATGGCCAAATGTGTGAAGATGTACCTGCTACCCTATCTCCTAATATGTATCATCCTAGACAAGCATTGAGAAATGCCATCAAAGAATGGCTGCCAGAATTTTCTAAACCTAAATCAGCTTGGGGTCCTATTGCTAAACCACAACCAACTGTAACAGGTGAGCAACATTGCTGAAACTTTAAATTTTCAAGGACCTCAGAAATTTTAAATGCTCATATTGAGCTCAGTACCTATTGTATTGAGCTTAGTATTTTAAGGTCAAATCTCATGATTTTCTTATTCAAATTTATAAAATCAAAATGCCGGACGAGATTTTCACTCAAAGATGTGTCAAAGGTGAGTCAAGGGTGAGTCTTTGACTTGTACATATACACTGCGCAAAAAAATTAACGCACATTATGGAAATCTCAAATTTATTCTACAACTGAAGGTGTTCTCAATGATAATTATTTTCATCAGAATTATGCATGCATATGTTATCCACTTCCAACGTTTTTCTTCAATACAGATGTTTTTTCCCAGCAGGAATAAAAAAAGATGATGTTGTCAGATTTTGAATGTATTGGCTCCATTCTAAAATCAGTTGTTCTCGATTAATTCTAGTGATCAATAGTTTTTCTTTCGTTTGTTTTTTTACACTCGATCTCTATACAACGCGCAATGTGCCCAAGCGGTAGTTTTGCGAGAAGAAGGGTGGACTTACACAAGAATTGCAGAAAGGTTTGGAGTTTCCCATACAAGTGTGTCCAGAATGTTGCAGCGATTCAGGAAGACAGGTATGAATGTCCGAAGACCAGGACAGGGTAGACTACGGGTAACAACTGCCATTCAAGAACGTTACTTGAGAGTTTCTTCGTTGAGACAACGGTTTGCAACCGCTCGCCTCATTCAAAATCAGCTTGAGCAAACTCATGAGGTGCAAATTAGCACTCGGACAATAAGAAATCGCCTCAGAGAATATGATTTAAGGCCTCGGGTCGCGGCAAGAGGCCCAGCTCTTACCCCAGCCCATCGAAGGGCGCGTTTGGATTTTGTGAGAGGGCATATCCATTGGGAAGAGGCCGATTGGGAAAGAGTTCTCTTCACAGATGAGTCTAGATTCTGCCTCTACCATTGTGATCGACGTTCCCTTGTATACAGACGTCCACATGAAAGATATGCTCAGCAATTTCCTCAATACTACTGGTTTCGGGGGAGGATCGATTATGGTATGGGGTGGAATATCTTTGACTGCTCGCACAGACCTAGTGGTCATTGATAATAGAGCTATGAATGCTGATAAGTATATAAGGAACATTCTTGAAGAGCAAGTAGTGCCATTTGCCCTATACATTGGTGAGAATTTCATTTTTATGGACGATAATGCCAGACCCCATCGTGCGCGCATCGTTCCTTCGTACCTTGAAGAGGTTGAAGTCTCTCGAATGGAATGGCCAGCAAGAAGTCCAGATCAAAATCCGATTAAGCAGGTTTGGGACAACCTCAATAGAAGGCCGAGAAGTTCATAGCCCGGGAGCCAGTGATAGTTTTTGGTGACCAATTTTAACCCTGGCCATAATTTGTATATAGCTTAATTTGTATTTGTCTTATAGCATAGTGACCGTCAGCTGGCGCACTAGTGGTGGGTTTGCCAACGGAGGCAACGAAAACACGTAGAAAAAATATTGAGTTTCAGTCATTTTGACCCTGCTGAAATCCACAGAAATGGTAGTTTATATAATTATTCGAATAAAAAAAATCGTCCGCTGGCTGTACGTTGGTGGAAAACCAGTCCGCTGGACATGAAAACTTGTTTTCCATCAACGTACAGCCAGCGGACCATTTTTCTGTTCGAATAATTATATGAACTACCATCTTTGTAAAATTTAGAAGGGTTCAAATGACAGAAACTCAAATTTTTTTTTACAAGTTTTCATGTCCAACGGACGCGTTTTCCACCAACGTACAACCAGCGGACGATTTTTTTTATTCGAATAATTATATAAACTACCATCTCTGTAAATTTCAGCAGGGTTAAAATGACTGAAACTCAAAATTTTTTTTACAAGTTTTCATGTCCAGCGGACGGGTTTTCCACCAACGTACAACCAGCGGACGATTTTTTTTATTCGAATAATTATATAAACTACCATCTCTGTAAATTTCAGCAGGGTTAAAATGACTGAAACTCAAATTTTTTTTTACAAGTTTTCATGTCCAGCGGACGGGTTTTCCACCAACGTACCGCCAGCGGACGATTTTTTTTATTGGAGTAATTATACAAACTACCATCTCTGTAAATTTCAGCAGGGTTAAAATGACTGAATCTCAAATTTTTTTTAGAAGTTCCCATGTCCAGCGGACGGGGTTTCCACCAACGTACAGCCAGCGGACGATTTTTAAAAGCTTTTATTTAGTTTCACCTGTCCCGGTGTCTGTCTGTCTGTCTGTCTGTCTGTAATCAAATCTTGCAAGTTGAATATGACACACTTCTAATCGTCCGATTGATTTGAAATTTGGCAGGTGTACATAATTCTGGTGACAATGCATCATGAAATATTTTTTATAGAAAAAAACAAAATGGCGGCTCCAAAATGGCGGATGAGTTTTGTAATTATCATCCGATTCCATTCAAAATTAGTATCTGGGGGTTTTTGGGTTCGACAATGATGATTCTTCCGTCAAACTTGAAAAATTCAAGATGGCGGCTACAATATGGCGGACGAGTTTTGTAATTATGATCCGATTCTATTCAAAATTGGTATCTGGGGGTTTTCTGGGTCGGAAATTACGATTTTTCAAAATTGAGGAATTCAAGATGGCGGCTTCAAAATGGCGGAGTGTTGTTATTATAAAAGCTTGTCTTAAAAAATGATTTTTTTATTATAGCTTGTTTTAATTCGAATAATTATACAAACTACCATCACTGTGAATTCCAGCAGGGTTAAAATGACTGAAACTCCAAATTTTTTTACAAGTTTTCATGTCCAGCGGACGGGTTTTCCGCCAGCGGACAGCCAGCGGACGATTTTTTTTATTCGAATAATTATACAAACTATCATCTCTGTAAATTTCAGCAGGGTTAAAATGACCGATACTCGATATTTTTTTTACATGTTTTCGTTGCTCCCGTTGGCGAACCCACCACTGTTGAGCCAGCTGACGGTCACTTTGGCTAAGAAAACAACCAAATCAAGCTATATACAAATTATGGCCAGGGTTAAAATGACTGACTAAAAAATGTCACTGGCTCCCGGGCTATTAGAAAATCATCCAGCTACTCTTAATGACTTAATCTGGGAAGGATTAGATCAGAACATTTTGAGATCACTCATTTTGAGTATGAACCGTCGTTGCCGAGCTGTAATTAACGCAAGGGGTGGAAATACCAAGTATTAAATCACTTATCAGCATTTCAGTATTCTGAAATTTGTTCATTTCTCTTCTTTCACATGAGATTCGGTGAAATCCTGAATTTTTCTTCCATTTAATGTGTCTTGTTTCGTTCAAAACCTTCCCGAGAGAAAATAAAAAATAAGTTATGAAGTCAATGTAGAGTTAACTTTCATCAAAATTGAGATTTTCAGAATGTGCGTCAATTTTTTTGCGCAGTGTATTTCAACTGTATATTCTTGAGGCCAAAAAAAAACCTTTTTCATTTTTCCGAATCCGCCTCTGTTAAAAGGATATAGCCATTTGAAAAAAAAGAGCCAAATACGTGCCTGATAAGCATGCGTATAGCGACCACCGGCGCGATCTCCAAACAAAAATGAAGGAAATCTTTTCTAGAGCTAAAGTGTTATAAAAGGAAAAGGTGTAGCGTCGAGTTTATAAAATTCCAAGAGGATATTGCTTAGATACAGATTATTTAGTGCTAAGTATCATTTTATTCTTCATTAATTCCAACTTGATACGTGGTTTGTATCGATGTTCATCATTCATATATCTGAATTTTATATTTCATTGACATTTATTTTCAATATGGACCGGTAACAATAAATTTTTAATAGGAACTGTGCGTATTTGATGTATAATTTCATGGCCCGTGGTGTTCAATTTTATCTCCCACATTTGTGGGATTTTATTATTACATATTTCTACATCAAACGTTTTTCCATCAATTAGTTTCTGATCTCGATAAAGCTGATAAACATTTTGACAACATAGTTAACTTGTTTGGAGACCATAAAAGTACATAATGATATTCGATGATATTTAATCCAGATTATTCTTGAAATCCATAATTTTTTCCTCGAATTTATCGTATGCAATAAGGAATAACTCGAAAACGACGCGCTTCATAAAAAAAACATAATACTTTATGGTATTTTTGCGTGGATTTATGAGTCGGCTACGTTGTAATTTTTATACCAGCAGGATGCGGAATAAAAAAGTTGATCTCAAGTTTGAGAAGCGCTACCGAATCCAAATATTGTTATAAAATAACAAATGACTACCGAAACTTAACAGCGTAGCTTTTCCTGGAAACTTTTTATTGGTAGATGACCAATAGGGATGTTGACACATGTTACAAATTCATATAAATTAAAGTTTTCCACATTGAAGGTAGTTTTTGAAATATGTAGTGATTGATTTATAAAATTAAGATATAGATTCTATGGTTATGTGTAAATGGTTCTATGTCATATGTCACGATATAACCTAACAATGTCTAGTAGCAGTTAGAAGAACATGTCTTATTCCCTTACATTAGAAAACATATTAAATCTTATATAAAGTGTGTGAATTTATTATTTCCCTAAATATTAAATAAAACATGGCGCAGTCGTCATTGCACTAAATTTGAAGTGCCAAGTTTAAAATTTTGGAAGAGGATCGCCGAAATAATCAAGGATTTTGTGGATACCACGAACCACGTGAAGATGGAGTCCAACGCAGTAAATGTAAAGTTGCCTCCAAATTTCGACATAAGGGCACAATCAGCCGCAACCGACTGGAAATCTTGGAAGTGTATGTTCGAGGACTATTTAGTAGGTGTTGGGAAAGAAGAATCAACCGACAAAGTGAAGTTATCACTACTAAGAAACATGATGGGTCCAGAATCAACGAAAGTGATCAAATCCTTTAAAATGTCACAAAAGGATAGTGAAAATTTCAACAAGGTAATAGGGGAAATAGAAAAGTATGTAAATCCCAAATGTAACGAAGTATTTGAACGATATAAGTTCAACGAAAGGAAACAGGAAGAAGGAGAAACCTTTGAAAACTTTTATACAAGCCTGAGACAGTTAATTGAATCTTGCAATTTTAAGAAAACGAATGTCTCAGTAGAAGATCAACTGCTGAGGGATAGAATAGTCCATGGAATTAGAGATAAGAATCTTCAAGAAAATTTATTGAGAATCGATGACTTGACATTGGACAGGGCCGCAAATATGTGCAGATCTGCTGAAGTGAGTCGATCACAGATGAAAGAGATGAACCCAACTGCAGAAGTAGACGCTGCAAAGTATATAAAAGGGAAGAAGAAATTTGTTGATGGCAAACATCAGAGCAAGCAGAACCGACAAAAGTTTGAAAACGACAAGAAATTTGAATGTAGAAGATGCCAGAAGATTCATGGAGTTAGACAATGTCCTGCGTATGGTAAGAGATGCTCTAAATGTGGAATTCTAAATCATTTTGCAGTAAGCTGTAAGGTAAAGAATGTGGAAGAGGTCAAAGAAGACAGTTCAAGTGAAATATTCTGCGGAGAGGCAAAATCAAAATCTACTGGTGTTGACAGATCAGAATGGGTTGAATTTATCAAGATTGAAGATAAAGAAATAAAATGTAAACTAGACACAGGAGCGGATGTTAGCATAATGCCTAGAAAAGTTTTTGAAAATGTGAGTAAGAATTTAAATGTTAAAATGTTTGACACAGATTTTAAAGTTCAGTCATTCAGTGGAGAAATGGTCAAACCGATAGGAATTGTAAATTTTAAATGTCAATTTAAAGAAAAGGTATGTTATGAAAATTTTGTTGTCACAGATACCAATACCATGCTCTTAGGTTTACCTGGTTGTGTTTCGTTGAATCTAGTGAAACGAGTACATTTGGTTAATTATGGGAAACAAGAATTTATAAAGAACAATAGTCAAGTTTTTGAGGGAATAGGTAGGCTGCCAGGACAAGTAGATATACCTACGAGAAATGTAGAGGATCAAATTTGCCACCCTTCGCCTAGGCTACCATCCTGTTTACTCGAACCATTAAAAGCAGAATTAAACAGATTAGAAGATCGGAAATGTATAGTTAAGGTTGATAATATTAACGTGAATGCTTGTGTTAATAGAATAGTAATTGTTGAAAAGCCAAATGGAAACATTAGATTATGTCTTGATCCATCAGATCTCAACAAGATAATTGCAAAGAAACCCAAAATTTTACCAACACTGGATGATTTAAGTTTCAAATTGAAGGGCAAAAAGTTTTTCTCAGTATTAGATTTAACTGAAGGATTTCATCATTTGATTTTAACCGATGAGTCATCATGGAAATGTTGTTTCGCAACTCCTTTTGGAGTATATAGATATTTAGTTTTGCCATATGGGTTGATGAATGCCCCTGAGTTATTTCAAGAAGTTTTAGAAAGTCATTTCGCTGATATGGATAATGTAGTAGTTTGGGCTGATGATCTTTTAGTAATGGGGGAAACAGAAGGTGAACATGATGATGTGTTAAAAAAAGTTATAAAAAAAGCAAAAGAACTTGGTATTGTTTTTAATAAAAATAAATTTCAATTTAAGCAAACAGAGGTTAAATTTGTTGGTCAAGTTTTTAATGAACAGGGAATGTCACTTGATAAAGAAAGAGTTGAGTCGTTACTTAATTTGAAAGAACCAAGTAATCGAGATGAACTTAGACAAATCTTAGGTTCCTTTAATTATGTTAGAAGATATGTACCTGATATGGCTAATTTAATGGCACCACTGTTTGAGCTTCTAAAAAAAGATGTAGAATTTTGTTGGTTAACACCACATAGGTTAGCTTTGGCAGAACTCAAAAGGAAAATTTGTTGTGCGCCATCTTTAACGCCGTTTGATTCTAAAAAGAAAGTTGTGTTACAGTGTGATGCTAGTAAGAAAGGACTTGGTTGTTGTTTGTTTCAGCAACATGATCAAAATGTATTGAAACTTGTAGCATGTGCATCGAGAACTATGAACGATGCTGAATTAAATTATAGCCAGACTGAAAAAGAATTACTTTCAATCTGTTTTGCAGTCAAAAAATTTCACAGATATATTTATGGCTTAAATGTTGATGTTCAGACTGATCACAAACCAATTGTTTCCATCATGTTGAAGCCAATAAGTAAAATTGGTTCGCCCAGATTAAAAAGGTTGAGACTTAAATTATTCATGTATAATCTCAATGTATACTATGTGCCTGGTAAATTTTTGCATTTTGCAGACATGTTATCGAGAAATAGTTTAAAATGTACAGAACAGGACGAAGATATGTTACAGATTGTACATTCAGTAACAGTTCATTTACCTATGTCAGAAGACAGAAAGAAAGAATTTCAAAATAAAACTAAGAATGACAAAACTCTCTGTATGTTAGAAAAATATTATATTAACGGTTGGCCAGAAAAAAATAAAGTGTACAGTGAATGTAGAGACTATTATAAATTGAGAAACGAAATTTACTTTGAATCAGGACTTGCTTTTTATGAAAATAAGATAGTACCACCTGAGTCTATGAAGATATACATATTGAATTTAGTTCATGATGGTCACGTCGGTATTTCCAAATGTATTAGTAAAGCTAGACAATTATTTTATTGGCCTGGTCTTTCCAAAGATATATCAAATTTTGTAAATCAGTGTAGAACTTGTGAAAAATTTAGACCTGCTAACAAACCAGATAGTTTGATGCCTCATAAAATACCCGATGTTAGATTTGGCAAAGTTGGAACAGATATCCTAGATTTTGGTGGAAAAGTTTGGCTGGTCATAGTTGATTATTTTTCTCATTGGTTAGAAATTTTGCACTTGAGAGATAAAACTTCAGAATCGGTAATTAATGCTTTTCAAGAAGTTTTTACTAGATTCGGGTATCCAGAAGAGCTTGTTGCAGACAATAATCCATTCAATTCTGCTGAATGTCGAGAATATTTTAAAAAGAAAGATATCACTTTAATTACAAGTAGCCCACATTACCCTAAAAGTAACGGTATGGCTGAGAAAGCAGTCCACATCTCTAAAAATATACTAAGAAAGGCTAAAGAGGATAACAAAGATTATAGAGACTTCATTTTATCTTATAATAATACGCCATTGTCAACAGTGAATGTATCTCCTTCACAGATTTTAAATAGTAGAAGACTTAGAACTTTAATTCCTACAAATGCTAAATTGTTAAAACCCAAAATTGAAAAAGAAGTATACAAACTATTAGTGTTGAAACAGTCAATTAGGGCGAATGACAAAGTTGTCAGAAAAAAAGAAATTGAACTTTGTATAGGTGATAGAATCGTACATAAGACAGATAAAGAGAAATACTGGAAAAGAGGAACTGTTGTAGGAAAATGTAAAGAACCTAGATCGTATTGGATAAGAAAGGAGGGAGAGAATGTTATAGTAAGAAGAAACATCAAACATTTAAGAAAATCATTCAATAAGAGTAATGAAGGTATCAGAAAGCTCATTCGTCCTTTCTCATCAGATATGATTGATAACGATGTTAACCTAAGTGTAGATAGTGATGCTGATGTAGTTGGTCAGGATAGTTTTCCATGTAATACAATATATCCACAAACAACCAGATGTGGTAGAACGGTTAAACAAAGAATGGTTTTAGATTTATAATTTGTAACCTAATATTGTAATTATAAAATAAGTTAGAGGGGGAGGTGATTTATAAAATTAAGATATAGATTCTATGGTTATGTGTAAATGGTTCTATGTCATATGTCACGATATAACCTAACAATGTCTAGTAGCAGTTAGAAGAACATGTCTTATTCCCTTACATTAGAAAACATATTAAATCTTATATAAAGTGTGTGAATTTATTATTTCCCTAAATATTAAATAAAACAGTGATGTACTAAAAAAATATTTCAGTGATCTAATTACTCTCATTGAATTAAATGAGATTGATTTAAAATGTGTAATCTATTACCGATTATCACGTGACTGCGAACACGAATGAGAATACGTGACGTCACTGTTCTGTAAACAAGCTAACCTATAACCTTTCTGTATCTGTGTCATCACGAGTACGAACTTACGAAGAGTTGTTCGCAAGAAATCACACAAGATCAGTTCGCTTTGACAGACGGCGAAGTCTGTTTACCGGATAGTTACGTAATCATAATCACTTGACAGTATGAAGCGTTTCAGCGGGAAATTTGGAAACTATTTTTATTTACGCATTTTTTATTGATATTCGGTAAATTTTTCCCATGAAAATATTTTTTCCGTATTCGTATAGGGTTTATCTACAAATTAAAATCATTTCCAAAAAATAGTCAACATCCCTATTGGCGCGTAATACGTCACGTACCTAAAAATTCAATATCGATATATACTCCATTCACTTTTATAAAGCATCGCGGTTTGCCATGAAATTCTGACACATTTCACCGTGTATGTTTTGAAAATGTTGGGTTATAGACATTCTTCTGTCAGTTGAACGAGCAACGTTGCCGTTTCTGCTAAAAAGTCGTAGTAATTACGTATTTATCAAAATGATCCTTTACTTTGGGAAAATAATGAATTCGAGAAAATATTATGTGAATTCAGAAGACATTTAAATACATTTTTGCACAACTTGAAATACTCCAGTATGAAAATGTAGTAGTTCTACGAAATCTGCGCCACAGATAAACCTTAGACGAACTAACTCCATTTATAAAGTTAAAAAAGAGTAAATAGAAAGTAGACTTGGCAATGTCGCTTGATTTTCACGAGTACCAACCTGCGTCCGTTTTAAGTGAAAGAACTTGATAAACCTAAATTTTGGCTAACCGCGATACTTTATAATAGTGAATGAAGTATATGTAATTAATTCGATGACTTAACCGTTGTACTCACAAAAAAACTAAAAATATATATCATTTAGCACAAAAATGAATAGAATGGACAAATTTATTGTTATCAAGTAAAATTGATTTAGTAGCAGTTATACAGGGCGAGTCAAGCTGAACGCCAAGGACTCTCGTGGCCAAATGGTACATTTTTTCAGTAAACAGTCTGAGGAAGTATATGTAAGTCGATTTGGACAACATTTTAAAAATAATGATTTTCATACAGGGTGCTTGAAGAGAGTGTGACATATCAAAGTTATGTTTTTCTAAATGGAACACCCTGTATTTTCGAATTTTTGGAAAAATTACTGGTTTTCGCAAAAGTATCCTTATACCTAACTCTCTCCGTTTGTGAGATATTCAACTATGTATTTCTCAAAAAGTACCTAATGTCAAAGAAATTCAATATCATTGGAATTAGCAACGGCAGGTGTACCAAATATTGTCCGGTCCCTTAAATCCCTTTCAGCTAGTTACTGTGCCTTGAGTAAACGATCAATAGTATACCGTGTGTTTTATATTGCCAAGAACATTTACCGCATATTTGAACTGCAATAATAATAATAATAATAATTTATTAATCCTTTTAGACAACAGTATAAGTGTATAGGACAAGTCATATAATATATTTCAAATCTCCTCTACATCGAGAAAGGAACAATCGGAGTGGAATTCATTCACAGAGTAATAACATTTTGTTAACAAAACAGTTTTGATGTTTCTCTTAAATTTTATTATATCTAAAGATTTTATAGAAGACGGTAGGAAATTGTACATTTTTATGGCTTGAAACATCGGGGAACGTTCGAACTTACTTGTCCTATGCCTGGACACAAGCAGTATTTCTGAGTTCCTAGTAAAATGATTATGGCCATCTGACAATTTTGTCCAATATGTTACATTTTTCTTTGCATATAGCAGACATTCTAAAATATACATGCATGGCAACGATAGTATTTTATTCTTGATGAAAGTAGGTCGACAAGATGTTCGAAAATTGAGGCCAAATATCAGGCGAATGATGCGCTTTTGAGCGATAAAAGCTCTGGAAAAATCAACACTGCTACCCCAGAGTACTATATTGTATAAAAGCTGGCTATGAACGAGGCTATAATAAATTTGGATAAGTGAAGAGAGGGGCAGGATATTCCTCACCCGACTTATGGCAAAAAACGAAGAATTGATTTTTTTGCAGACAACATCAATATGCGCCGACCAACTTAGGGTTCTGTCAACAAATACACCTAGAAATTTTGTGCAATCAGCGGGTGTTATAATACTGTCCAATTAGCCAATTCGCAAGGTATTCATCACATCGGTCTTCAAGCCGAAATAAACGCACACAGTCTTGTCAACGTTAACTATTAGTGCATTTGAGCGACACCATTTAACAAATTCAGCAACAATATCCTCACAAACTTTCTGGAGCTCCACAAGGCTCCGCGCAGAAACTACCACCGAGGTGTCATCAGCAAAAAGTATCAATATGAAACTGGCCAAATGAATAGGCAGATCATTTATGAATAATAAGAATAAAAGGGGTCCCAGCACGGATCCCTGTGGAACTCCGAGACCCACATGAAAACGCTCCGAAAATGAATCCCCGACTTTAACACGCATAGTTCTGCCGCAGAGATAGCTACGCAACCAATCCAGAAATATGCCCCTGAACCCCAAATTATAACACTTATCCAGAATAAACTGAAAAGATAGTGTGTCAAATGCGCAGGAAAGGTCGAAAAATAAACCAGCCACTTGTAGGTTGTTATCAAGACAATTATAAACAGATTCAATAAAATTGAGCGCAGCTGATTGAGTTGAGCGACCACTTCTGAAACCGTGCTGGGCAGGGTTGAGAACCTTGTATTTGTCAAGGTATTTTGCCATTCTATCGAAAACAATTCTCTCAAAGATCTTAGACAGGACACTCAAAATAGATATCGGACGAAAGTTCGTAATTTCATCTAGTTTACCGCTTTTGTGCACTGGTATAACGATTGATTCCTTTAGAATATCTGGAAATTTACCTGATGTTACCGAATAATTTATGAGGTGAGCAAAGGGCTCGCCAATTATGTCTGCAGTTGCTTTTAATACTTGGGTCGAAATGGAATCCGATCCAGCGCATTTTTTATTCTTTAGGTCTTTTATTGTGTCCACGATTTCAAATTTAGATACAGGATAAAAGAAGAAATTATCGAGGACTAATGGTGATGTGGTGCAGGAGATCGATAAATTGTTACCATAGCAAGATATCAACTTCGAATTCGCCACTGACGTGAAATGTTGGGCAAACATGTTTGCCACTTGCGCAGAATCTTCATATACAACACCATCTGTACAAACCACAATAGGTTCCTGGTGCTTATTTTTCCTACCGGTAGATGTATTTACAATATTCCAGAGCGTTCTACTCTTATTCGTAGAATCTTCAATAGCTGAGCTGTAAAATTTTAGTTTGGATTCCTTTATTAGTCGTTCATGTTCGTACTTTGCCTTTCTATAAATTTCATAAGTGCGGGGTGAACGGGTATTGGAGAATAGCCAATATACATTACTCAGATACAGTTTGCTTTGTATAATTTCGGATGTTAACAATTTTTTCCGGGTAGTATTTGAGTGAACTCTTTTCATGGGACAACAAAGTTCAAGGTAGTAT
The DNA here is from genome assembly GCA_910592335.1 of Adalia bipunctata. Taxonomy (NCBI): domain Eukaryota; kingdom Metazoa; phylum Arthropoda; class Insecta; order Coleoptera; family Coccinellidae; genus Adalia; species Adalia bipunctata. The sequence continues at coordinate 28,064,734 of OU342951.1, forward strand.
AAAATTATATTATTGAAGCCCTCAAAACACAGATCAACATCCGATTCCGAACACAGAACGTCAAAACTACAGTTAGTCATACATGTCACCAAATTATTTAGGTTATTTTGACTCAAATCTCTAATTGAATGTACCTTCGATGGAAAATATGCAGGCTCTGCATTCATTTCCAGGAGCAATGCCTTATGATCACCTATGTGAGATTCAAAAACTGAGACGCTATAATCTTGAAGGTCAGAACTAGTAATTATATAATCCAGCTTAGAAATAGAAGTGTGACCATTAATATTAGTAAAAATTCTGGTGGCAAAGTGAGAAGTCACCTTTAGACTGAAGCAGTCAAACAATTCGTTCAAAAGCTTTAATTCTTTACCGGAAGCCCCTAAAAAATCTATATTCAGATCCCCGCATAAAAATAACAAATCGACACTGTCCGAACAACATTGTAATGCACGAAAGATTCTTTCGAAAAATAGTTCTATGTTTCCCGAGCAAGGTCTATAAACACTTAAAACGCCTAAGCGATTATTTCCGGCTGATATTTTAATGCCACATATTTCCACATGCATTTCTTCAGAAAATTTAGAGACACTCAATTTCTTCACCTGGAGACCACTTTTAGTATAAACCATAGATCCGCCATGTTCCCTAGAAGAGCGGCAGAAATAGTCGGCTTGAGTATAACCAGACAACATCATTGTCGTAACATTTACGAACTTGCACCAATGTTCGGAAACACTTACTACATCGGGTTTTTTCTCATCTAAGAGCAATTCCAGAGAGTGTAGTTTATTAGAGATGGATTGTACGTTCAGTTGCATCAATTTCAGTACGTTGTTTCGAGAGCAGCAAACTCGAGAATCGTCTAGATCTCTCGTGGCCGCGGTTTGCTTCGTGGATGGAAAAAATTATGCACGTTCACTTTGTTAGGCCAGTTTGAACCATCAAGGGCTTTATCATAGTCTGTACTCGGAATTAAAACCTTGAAAGAGGAATAATGGTCCGGGTAACGGGAAGATAACTTCTCACATTTGACGTTTGAGAAATTTTGCCTGAGAAAGTTTTCCAAATTTTCGACAGTTGTATCGGGTTTTAGATTAGATACATGGAACGCTTTGAACTTATCCAATCCCTCCACAGTGGAGGTACCGGAGTAGCTACCAACAACAACCAATGTTTTCCGTGGTTTACGGTGAGTAGAGCGTTTTGCAACGTTCCGTTCTTGATCGTGATTCTGTGCCAGAGAAACACCATCAATACCCTTAGTGGACACGTCTGTAGAAGGTACAACTGTATCCACGACAGCAGTTTTGCCAATTACTTTCCCGGTGGATTGCTTCCGTACTCTGTACTTAGTAGTGGTAGGAGCGGAAGTTGAAGCACTTGCGGGTAAATGATGAAGATCAGCAGTTGCGGCGCATCCCGAAGAATCAGTGGTAGCGCTGGAAATTCTTTCCTCAGCGTGACTCACCTGCGTTGTACAGGGTGGGGCAGAAGAACCTATCCGATTTCAAATCCCTTTTTCTCAGAAGAGAGAGCAGGTAGAGTAGTGGGGTAAAAACCGTTAGAAAGCTGGTTTTATGCCATTTGTCAGTAGTCAACATGCCTTGGTCTGGTGAACATCGTGCTTTTGTTATTGAGCGGTTTATCGAATGCGGCGGTTCGATAATTGCTACACAACGTGCTTTTCGAATTCATTTCGGACTCGGGCGTCATGATCCTGTTCCACATCACGCTACGATTAAAGTGTGGGTGTCAAATTTTAGACAGACGAGTTCATTGAAAAAGAAGTCGCCTGGACGTCCCAGGACAGCAACAGGACCTGAAAACGTGGCCAATGTGAGAGCCGCGATTGAACGTTCCCCGCGTCGTTCGGCGCGAAAATATTCGCTCGCTTTGGGGATTTCCAACCGCAGTATTCGGCGAATTTTGCACCGGGACCTCAAAATGCATCCCTACAAAATGGTTGTTGCACAGAAATTAAGTGAAAGGGATTTTGAAACCCGTACGAACCTGTGTCGCGATCTCCGAGAACTGCCAAACGACGATGTTGTGCTCTTCACGGACGAAGCCCATTTTCACCTTTGTGGCGCCGTAAACAGGCAGAATTTGGGGTTACCTCAAATCGAAGGTTTACCAGCATCGACCAAGGACCCTTCTTGCTTTACGAAGGGAAATTGCTCGGGCAATTGAAGAAATTCCTGTGGAAATGACGGTGAAAGTCATGGAAAGCTACCGCGAGCGCCTAAATAAGTGTATCCGCTCCCAAGGACGACATTTGAGTGATGTGCTTTTCAAAACTTAAATTTAAAAATGGCATAAAATTTGCGATATGTTAATAAAAAAAATTTTTGACAAGCTGAGTGGTTTTAATTTTATAACGTTTTGAAATCGGATAGGTTTTTCTGCCCCACCCTGTATATGTTGACAGTTTTTGTTCGCTCAGTATGTTCATTTCCTGGTTTTTAACTTTGATTTCGTTTTCTAATGTAGCAATCTTGAACTTAAGGAGAGAATTATTCTCGATCAGGATGTTATTCTTAGATTCAAGTTCAGAAATTATCCTCAGAAGGAGATCATTATTGGATGATTCACTAGAGATGATTTTCGTTGGTTCAATCATCGGAGACAAAGCACCAGTTTTTTCAATCACAATAGCGTTGGATAGGTCTAACTCGCAACATTTTTTCACTTTCACGCCACAACCGGGGTGGAAGGGTTTATTACAGGCACTGCATTTACAGTAGTTTTTTACTATAGATTTCTTACAACACCCGCACTGGGGAACATTTATTCGCAGAGGAACACTTGGATCGACCTCTTTACTCGCTGACATATTGCGATGATATTGTTATTTCGAACCCTATATTTTGCCATATAACAAGATTCGCCATTTTATTTCCTTTCGAACCATATATCATTTCCCTATACCTAAATGTGCTGCTTCAGGAGTTATCGAAGCCTTTTCGAAATCCGATGAATTTGTTGAATTAACATTGTTTCATCTACCTGAATCTACTATTTTGGGGTTACTGGTTTTTAATTAAAAAAAAAACACTATTCATCACTATTCATTTTTCGAGTGAGCTTCTAACATTTTTCAAAATATTTGGAGTAACTGTTTGGAAGACGTTTCTAATCCTTACTTTCATATCATCAGGAGTAGTTGGTGGTGTACTGTATACGTGTGAACAATATTCTTGATATATCCCCATAAAAAAATCTAATGGTGTAAGATCAGCTGATCTCGCTGGCCAGTTATAAGGACCACTCCCTATCCAATATTTGTAAATTTTCTGTCCAGATAGTTCCTGACAACACATTTGAAATGTACCGGAGCATCATCTAATTTTAGCCACATCTTCTCTCTCACATTCAATGGAATATTTTCCAGAAGATTCCTAAAATCTGTCCTCGTGAATTTCAAAAATTTCCTTCCCGTCAAAGAAATAAGGACAAATTATTGTGTTTCCTATGATTCCACCGAATGTGTTAACAACACTCTACCGGTTCTGGCGATCGACGGTTCGAAACAAATGTCTGTTTTCGGTGTTATAATGAATCATCATTATAACACCGAAAACAGACATCAGGTTAAGTCGATTCATCAGACCAGTGCTATGGAAGGTTGATTCGTCTGTGAATATATTATGGTCATAAAAGCTAATACGTTCGCCAAATCTTTCAAAATACCATAAACATAAATCTAGCCTGCGTTCGAAGTCATTTCCATACAGATGTTGATGCAGCTGGATGATATTTGTGTCTTCTAATGATTCTGCTAACACTAGATTGACTTATACCTGTTGCATTAGCAATTGTATTTTTTTTTTTTAATTAAAAACCAGTAACCCCAAAATAGTACATTCAGGTAGATGAAACAATGTTTTTTCAAAAAATTCATTTGATTTCGAAAAGGCTTCTATAACTCCTGTAGCAGCACATTTAGGTATAGGGTAATGATATATGGTTCGAAAGGAAATGAAAAGGCGAATCTGCTCATGCGGTAAATGTTCTTGGCAATATAAAACACACTGTATACTATTGATCGTCTACTCATGGCACAGTAACTAGCTGAAAGGGATTTAAGGGACCCGAAAAAATTTTGTACACCTGCCGTTGCAGGTATGATATTGAATTTCCTTGCCAACATTAATTTCTGAGAAATAATTGAATATCTCGCAAACGAAGAGAGTAAGGTATACTCCATTTTTATAAAGTATACCGGTTGGCCATGGAATTCTGACATATTTCACCGTGTATATTTTGAAAATGTTAGGTTATAGTCATTCTTCTGTCAGTTCAACAAGCAACGTTGCCATTCTTACATATATCTTGCGGAGGCATGTTCAGGTCCAATAATATACTTTTCCAGGCCTTTTCATTTATAGAATTTTGTTATTCCTTCGCAAGAACTTGCATTATTTCGAAAAATATAAAAATACTAACAATACTAGGAGAAGATTTGAGTACTTTTTTCCTTCACATAGATTATCACTTACTGAACATAATCCAATGTATTTTGCAATGAAGCTTTACAACTTGCTTCCATCAGGGCCGGATTAAGACCACCTGGCGCCCGGGGCACAATATATTTTTTCGCCCCCCCACATTACAAAAATGATCATTTAATAAAAAACGAACAGGGATATCTTCATGATGAAGTTTTTTTTTCATCGAAAAGTAACAGCCAACAAAAATTATATATATCATACAGGCAGTTGGAAAAAAAAAGAAAATGAAAAACAACTTATATATAAAAAAAATATGTATATTGTATACAGGGTGTTTCACTATAAACTGGACTTCGGCGCATGAGCGAGATACAGAGTGTTTAATGTCAACTTCGGGCAATATTCTGATAACTGTGGTGAGTTATGCGTGACATTTGAAATAACGGATACTGGTCACATCTTAGTATTTTTTAGGGTACGTACTAGATTTTTCAAGATTTCCCGTGAAAAATTTTTTTCAAAATTCGAACTCAACTTTTTTTTTACATGTCTTCAGTAAAAAAAAATTCGGCGGAAATTGTTGAAATTTTTTATGGTTGAACTATCTTTCATTCTGAATACCGAGGTGAAAACAGAATGAAATAATATCCGTTGGTTTTCTTTTTGTAGCCTTCCAAAGATTACGCTCGGAGAACTTTCATAATTTTTATTCAAAAAACTGGAGGCCGTACGAAGGCCAAAATTGTGCTAATGGGCTACCAGAATGACCCGGACGGAAATATGAATTTATTCGCCAAAAAAAAATGTTCAAAAAACTTTGGTAGGATTCGAACCCTCTTCGAGTATGAATTGGGTTTATTTCAATCTTATAAATTTCCGTTTCCAAAGCGACGCTAGTTAATCGAAAGTGGACGAATCCTAATAATTATCCTAATTAATTTAAAAATTGTTTCCAAATTGGTATTTTTACTTTCCGGCTCAAATTCCTCTTCACCATGAATGTTATTTTCCTGGTCGATCATTTCTAGATTTTTAGAAACTTTCTGATTTTCGATGCCTCGAATAAAATATTTGAACTGAATGCATTCGTCTTTAAAATCAGGAATCAAATCATTCTTATATATATCACGAAGTTGCTTGGCATCAGATATTATTTCATCATCATCTTTGCTTTCTTCTGCTCAACTCTGGTATCAATGATAGTGAAAATTACAGTTATCTTCATTCGACTTGCGCCAGTAAATTCGACAGCATTTTTCCTCGTTTCACCACTTGGGGCACTAGGTAGTCGTAGTTTTACAATTCTTTTCTTTTGATATCGTTTTCATACACCCTCCAACGAAATTTATTGTGACGTGAATCGACGATACTGATAGAAATGTAATACCAAACAGAAACAATAATAGCTATTTATGTAACAAGTACATACATTAGGTCTTTATGGGCGAGTCCAAAAGTTTATGGCAGAGCGAGCAAAGCGAGCGAGGCCAATAATTTGGGCAAGTCCATAAGCCTAATTATGTACGAGTTGCATACAAAGCTTTATGTTTGACTGCAATGCAGAAGTTTCATTTTCTGTAATGGCAATTAATATATTCGTCGATTTATTTCGAGAAAACATTAAGTGTGCATTTGCTTTTCTTACCTTAGTAACCATCAGCGACCTTAGAAACCTCACTGAACAAAGTTGTTTTCTTCGTTAATTCTGTGACAAACGTCATAATAATCCCAAGAATGGATAGTTCGGGAGAGGAAAGCGTAAAAAATTTAGTCGCAAGGGCCAAAGAATCTCTCCTACCCACTAAAAGTGCTTATAAAAATTTGCATGCGGCCTATAACAAGTGGTGTGAAACGAAGAAAATTGCAAAATCGAGAGAAGACTGTGACAGTTGAGTCCAATAAAGTGGTGTCCAATAAAGTAGTCAATTTTGGACGCTAAACGAATTCATGAATCAAGTGTTTATGAAGCAGTCGAACATAAAATAAATGACCGGCATTCACAAAACTACAAAAGCGTTTATTTCCACATAACAATTCGTTTTCGATGCGTGCGCTTTCTATTCACCATGTAATGACTAGTCACCCGAGTGTATAGAATGCGCGGAAGCTCGGTCATCGAAGAGGCCAAGGGGGGGCGACCGACGGTTCGTTTGGATGCGATGCGAAATGCGAGGGGCAGGCGCAAGTAAATGACGACTGATATCGGTCGAAGGATTGAAACCTATGTTTCTATTGTTTGGAATCGCTTTTCTCGATTTCAGTGATTTTCGTATGTAGTTAGTAACTTGATGAATTCGCCCCCAATTCTGAATTCGCCCTGGGCAATTGCCCTTTTTGCTCTGGGGTTAATCCGGCCCTGGCTTCCATTGTATATCAGAAACATCCCAGAACTAATGCCATTTCGCAAAGCCATTTATTCTCTCATTGTCAATGCCGCGCCTCATAATTTCTTAGAATTTCAACATTACTGTGCTGCTTTATAATTTTGTTTCATGATTTCTTGTATTAAAATGTAGACCTGTTTTCTCTTTATTGTCTGTACCGATAATAACTTGGAAAATAAACTGATATTATTTTTTTTAACGTCCGTGTGAGGGGAAAACCCATTATGGGCGCCGAGAGGGTCCGCACTCTCGGTAGTGTGAGAATCCAAGATCTTGTTAGGCTACTCACTAAAAACCTCTCACACATTCAATGGAGGTGTTCTTCATTCTGCCCTCGTAGCGTCCCTTAACAAAAGAGATGAGCTGCAAGTGGCTTCTAGAGTTCGTGGGACCTGGAGTGACCCGAGCAACACTGCCTTCTGCATTCTGTGCGCCAATACCTCGGCCAGTGGTTTACAGACCGGGATAATCTTCAGTTCATGTACATAGTTAACTCTCATTCCGCCGAGACATCCTATGATTAGTACGACCATCCTAATTTTATGACCTGGGTTCCTGAGTTCCAAGCTCGAACATAAGGTCTTTGTATTTTTGCCTCTTCTGTTCTTCTTTCATCACAACATTATTTTCCGCAGGGGAGGAGAATTCCACGACAAATAACTCCTTCAGCTACTTGTCCAGTAGCAGAGTGTCTGGCTTAACAGCATTGATCTGCCGTGTTGTTGAGACAGGATAGTTCCACCATATGCGAGCGCTTTCGTTCTGGACCACCGCTTCATTCTCCAGAGGCACATATGGTAGCACCGGTTCTTTGTCTATCTCAAACGCGGCTCTCAGATGGAAGTATAGAATTCGGAGAGCCGCGTTGTGTCTCTCTACATACCCTGATGGAGCATGGACGCTGCAGGCTGAAAGGATGTGCATAATCGTTTACTGTTGCCTATGGCAAGCCTTGCAAGTTGCTGGGGTGTCCATTTTCATAATGTTCTTTTTATACCATCTCGTATTTAGTACTCCATCTTGACACGCCATCACAAATCCCTCCGTCTCTGACTTGAGGCTAGCGGACCGTAGAAAGGCGAAAGACAATTCCTCAGACAGGTCCTGGTCTTTTAAACTCCTGAAATATATGGAGTGCAAGTTCTTACTCATATGATGTTCGAGTAATTTATCCGACTGAGACTTTCGGATCAGTTTCGCTAGGCTTTTTTGTTCAGCCTGAGTGATCGGTGTTCCAGCGAGCTCAAGATTGAATATTATTATTATTATTATATGTCGTGGTAATTAGGTATTCAACAAAATGTTCATTTATTTCGGGAAAATAATGAATTTAAGAAAATATCATGTTGATTCAATAATTTCTGAGAACTGGCGAATTTTGAGGAAACTTTTTTCTCTGGTAATACTGGAACTGTTTCACATATATGAATTACCTTCGGCATTCTTAGTTTCCGGACTTGATATAAAAACGTCGGCAACTTCTCCGAGATTTATTAATTGACGTAATGTCATTTTTCAGATAAAGAAACTTGATAAACCTAAAATTTGGCCAACCGCGATACTTTATAACAGTGAATGGAGTATATATGGATACTTTTGCGAAATCCTCTAATTTTTCCTCGAAGAATTCGAAAATGCAAGAAAATACAGGGTGTTTCATTTAAAAAAACATAACTTCGATATGTCACGCTCTCTTCAAGCACCCTGTATGAAAATCATTATTTTTGAAATGTAGTCCAAAACGTCATACATATACTTCCCCAGTCTGTTTACTGAAAAAATGTACCATTTGACCACGAGAGTCCGAGGCGGTCAGCTTGACTCGCCCTGTATATTCAACCTCAACCAAATTAAATTGTTTATTTTCAGTGATACCTGTGCCAATCATACCGTCCATTAATACCTGCATGAGTCTAACCTCTTCCACCACGACTAGTACCACTGTTACTTCAGCAGTTAATGCTACTCAATTACAAGCTTTGGCAGAGGTAAGGAATATTGTACTTGGTGAATATGTTTTCAGTTTTATGTTTAGGTTAGGTCTACAAACTTTTGCAGACTAATGTTTTGAATTTTGATTCAAAACCTATTGAATATCGAAATGGTTACTGTGGGTAATTTGTGAAAGATTGATCACGCCAAATGCGACAAATTGTTTAATTCTACTTAATGTACACAAGCAGTGATTTGCTTCTAAAAACTCATTCTTGTTAGAACAAAAAGTCTCTGGATTACTTCATACAACCCAACAGATATTCTCTATAAAATTCAAATTGATTCAAAAATAGTTTGTCGAAATGAAATTCAACTTGCATATCGGATACTTGTGGGAATTCAAAGCGTTTCGTAGTGTTTTTTAGTTGAATTGCTCCATAATATAATATCTATTAATTTACAATTGATTGTTTTCTAGGTTACTGTGAATGACAGTATGGTGAATCCTTTACCTGGACCTATTATGAATTCCCTGGTATCAGAATCCAAAGTAGTATGTAATGAATCTATTCCTAATCCGATCACCACAGTTTCTATTCCAATTCCCGTTGTGGGAACACAGGATGAAACTCAACATATCACAATGTTGAGTGGCACTATTATAAAACCAAAAATAAACAAGATAAACGAGGAATACATCAAATCTCAAAGTGTTGATTCAGATACAAAACATTGCAAGAATAAAACGATCGGAGAAGAGAAAATAATGACAAAGCAAAAAATTAATAATGAAAACGATTCCAGTCCTTGTACATCAGAACCTATGGATTGCAATTGTACTCCAAACATATCTCCTAATCACGTGATCAAATCCAGTGGTGCTTCTAATGAAGACATAGCTATGAGTGAAATCTCGGTAAGAATTTGCATTTGAATTATATTCCTTATAGTTTTTTGAACATATTTTTCAAAATGTTAATGAATGGGAGGTTAATAATAAGTTGATCAGAAGCAATAAGGTTTAATATTGTGTCTTCTATTTTTGCGTGTTGAAAGGAAGGTCGGGTCTAAACAAAGCACCTCCTTACTCGCTCAAGCTATAAGCTTATAAGGTGTCTCCTTGGAAAACCTAGGCCTGCCAGTATCATCTTTATCCTAATCTGAAATCGTAACTTTGTTGATAAATGATTTGTACTAAGATGGGTGGAAGTCTCGACTGTCAAGTAATATTAGATCTGAAGGTTATCGGGATGTTGTGACTGCTATCCCGATAACCTTCAGATCTAATGATTTGTACCTTTGAACCGACGACTCGCTTGTACCAACCGCTGCCGCTATTGGAAGATAACTCTTTCAGTGAAGTCTCAGTTGCGTGTTCCTGGAGCGCGTTATTATGTATGTATATGCAATGTAGCTCACGATAATATGTGTGCTTATTTGATGATTTTTTGATCGTTCATTATATTCTTGGTTCTGGAGTGTAAGTTTTGACAAGCGTTGTATTCGGTGGTTATATCTGCGGTTTTGTCAATTTGGAGGTTGCTGTTTATGGTGAAGACAGGAGGTTGACGGGTTTTTGGAGGGAGGTTAGTAGGGTAGGTAATTTTATGGTGGAATTCAGTGATTCACGAAACATGACCTATCCTATTTTCAGGAATAGAAAACCTTTGATCATTTTAGCATTTTAGTTGAGGATAATTGGTTCATTTTGTATTGAATTAGTTCATTTCACACACTGTCCCAAATTAATCATTATAATTCATTGTTCAAAATAGTTGAAAATATACAGGGCTACCTTCTTCCAGATATGAGGCTAAATCGAACGCTAGACTGTTTACAAGAAGAAACATCGAGTAACCAGACAACAAAACTTATAAACGAACAGTGGAATTCCCCACATTTCAAAATTCTTAAGAAATAACCTACAGAAGACATTGAAATACTTTTTTGCACATCTTCAAATACTCCAGTATGAAAATGTAGTGATACCACGAAACCTGTGTCACAGTTGAACCTTGAAAGAACTAAATCCATTTACAAAGTTGAAAAAGAGTAAATAGAGATTAGCATTGGAAACGTCTCTGAAAATTATCTGACATGTCACGAGTAACAACCCGCGTCAGTTTTAAGTAAAACAAACTTGATAAACTTAAATCATAGCCAAACGGGATACATCATAAAAGTGAATGGAGTATATGAATGATATCTCAAGATTGGAGTTTCACGATATTTTTCGTTATCGAACCTGAATTCATTGGCTGTGTTCCACTAAAGTAGATCGTGAGGTCGAAAATTTATCAATACTGGACTTTTTCAGCTTCGAATTTTACAATTCCTGGAGCGATTACTCATGTTGACTCGTTCGCGAAATTTTGATAAAATGAATGTTGGCGTTTGAGGCATGATGTTTACATTAATTTCGGATGTAATTCTTTGATTTTTTGATGCTTTAGCAATCTTGATTTTACTTTTCATTCTTTAAATTTATTGGGAGTTTTCTGTAGAATTTATTGTAATGACTTCCCTGGCTTCATATTCCGTGTTGAGGAAATTTTTGGTGTATCTTGTCAGACTTGTCAGCAATTCTACATTTTTTTCTGTCTAACCTCTGCAACATTGAAATAAAGTTTTTGATATTTTTTAGTCAATGAATATTTTCAACCTTTTGTACTCTGGCAGAAGAGTCGGTTATTGTCGCAATCGCCACAAAATTAGAGTGCTCTAAATAAAATTCATTACTTCCATCATCCTCAACTGAGCCATTTCAAGCTCCTGGTTTTTGAGAGGCAGCAATTGAGTCTGCAGAAGGACTTATGAAACAACTGAACACCTACTGTTCATGTGTAGTAATTTATCTGAATTGAGTTCAGGACACCTGGGGAACTCTCCCGTCTCTATGGTGAGAGTCACTTCATACGGTATGAATAATGTGCCTCATGGATTACGTTTGGCCGACGATAGGAGCCGCGCAAAGGAAGAAGAAAAAAGCCATATGATATTAATTAGAGATTAGCAGTATTAACTTTTGAATTCAAATAGGATTGTACCTGTTTTGTTTAGTCGAAATATTTATTTTTTCAGACCTCAAGTGGTAGTATGCAGGTAGAAATGTATGATGCAGTTGTTGAAGGGAAAATAGAAAAGTAAGTACAGGAAGTTCATCTTATCTCACAATAATTATAATGGAAATAACAACGATTATCCAGATTCATCCATAAAAATTTCAAAAACATGTCTGACTCGAACTTGCCATCCAGGCGTAGAAATTCTGTTTTTGGAATTAATTTATATTCCATTGTTAATATTGAGACAAAAACTGGTAGTAAATGGTATTTCAAATTGGGCGATTTTTTCAAGAATAAATAAAATATAGATGGCGCACTGCATTCGTCTGGGTATTTTGACATTTAAGAAGTGTGATGTATGACATTTATAAAAATGGCTTCGTACACGATACAACAACGCTTTCAAATTTGTTAAATTATTTTATGAAAATCGGCGTTCTGTGAAAAGTATTTTTAGGAAATTTTATGGTTCACATAATCGTCCATCTGAAAGCCCAATTGGTCGAATTATTGAAAAATTTCAAGAGACCGGTTCCGTGGAAGATCAAGTGAAATATACAGTCGTAGCGGTTGTTAACTGTTATTCTTTGAAAATGCTGCTGGTGAAGCTGTAACTGTCTATGGAGATCGATACCGTCGGATGATAATCGAATTTTTGTGGCCTGAATTAATGAATATTGATCTTGAGGACATTTGGTTCCAGCAAGATGGCGCTACACTTCACTTTGCAAATGACACAATTAATTTATTGAGAAAAAAATTTCCTGGACGAATAATCTCCAGGAACGGTGATGTCAATTGGCCACCAAGATCATGTGATTTGACGTTGGACTATTTTCTTTGGGGTTATGTGAAAAGTCAGGTCTATAAAAATAATCCACAATCGATTCCTGAACTAAAGGATGAAATTATTCGTGTCATTAGTAAGATAGAACCTTAATTATGTCAAAAAATGTCATTGAAAATTTTAACAAAATAGTGGTCATCTATAGAGCTGCAAGAGGGGGCCATTTGGCAAATATTATTTTTCCTACATAAATGTCATAACTGATAATTCAATTATCAATGAAAATTTTTTGAAAATGAATGCAGGTTATGTGTTTTATTTAATCTAAAAAAAACGCGCAATTTGAAACACCCTTCAGTTGTTGTGAACAACCCAGTTAAATTATACAAAGACATGGTTATTGACGGTGACAATGTTTCATGAAATTTTGATATTTAAGGAATTCTGAGCTGAGTATTGATGACTTGACTCTGCTATGTGATCTTTTCTACTTACCTTTCGAGCATGGTGGTCAAGGTTTGGTGCTCTTGCAAGAGTTCAACTGGTTGAAGTCAAATGCAAATCTTGTCATGGAACATAATCAAAGAGCTAATAGTGCATCTCCTGAGGTAAGGTTTTACTTAAATTCGGGCAATTATTTACACGTTCTTTTCTTCGTCGGGTGTAATCTCAAACTACTGATCCGATATTGAAAGAAAGGAAAGGACCCGGCACTTTCCTTTTGGAAAATGGCGTTCCGTCAAATGTTCTAATTTTTTGGTATAATGTAGTACTCGACCTTCTGATCAAAAGTGTCCATGGCCCCAACTGAATCCTATGACTAGTTTTTGAGATACAAGGCGTTGAAGTTACCCAATTTTACTACGCGCGTATCTCGAAACGGAATCGAATGAACTCCATTTTCTCATGAAACATTTCATTCCATCCCCAGGGAGCAACCATATAGAGGAATATGGCCGAAAATCTTTATGAATACAGGGTTATTCATAATTGAATGCATGCCCGATTTTAAAAGTATAAAATATGTCAGTTCCAGAGCAAGAACGTTCGCAAAATGATCTATTAAGGCCGTATGACATTATGTAGTTTTCGATATCGTTTTCTGTACAGTCGTCAATGTCGACAAAAACTGTACAGTTTCTTGTACAGGAAACTTTATGTCCATTGAATTGTGTATGATACTATGTTGATTTTCGATATTGAAATTAACAAAAATAACGCCTCTGATTGGTGATAGAGCTGAAAATGAGCCGAAAATGAGTATCAGATTTCTCAATATCTTGTTTCACCAAATTATATAAGTAATCAAATTGTGTCTGGGACATCCTTAAAAAGTTTTTATATGCTAATGGATCTTCTTGCAAAAGCTCATTGTTCAACAAATTTAACACATAACCAACAAGTGGAACGACTTGTTCTCCTTTGAATCCAGGGCCTAATCCATTTTCGTTTTGGCTTTTTCCGAGAATTATCTTTGCAAATAGTTTGGAATATCATTGTATATCCAACTACAGCCGCAGCACATGCAGCCATTACGTTTAAAACTCCATATCCATAATAACAGGATAAATAATATCAACTAAAGAAATTGGTTCTTAAAATTTAAAACTCTGTGGTACTCAGAATAAAAGAGAAATACCAAACATATGTTATATATTCGAAATAAGGGGAAAAAGAACTTGCCAAAAATAGAAAAGTAAACAGGGAATTCCATTTGAAAAAATGAAGTTGCAATCAATATGTTGCCCACTCTGTATATATTTCATTTTGTGAAATCATTTCAAAAAACATTAGTCAATTTCGTGAAACTTTTGTAAATAACATTTTTCTGCACCTCTTTCAGTGACAAAGTTGAAGGGGGGGTCAAATTATGGTGAAAAACCCGGTACAATCCATCAAAAGAAGTGAGAAAAGTTGTTGTGAACCTAGATTCCTATTTTTGGAAGCAAATCCTTCAGTTTTCGAGCAAATGCTTCTTTTTATAAATACGGCGAACGTATAACCTTTTACTTCGAAGTAAACCCTTCGAAGCAAAACCTTTTCCTTCAATTCTTTTTATGCATATATCTGGAAGGAATTGCTTCATTTTTTGAAAGTAAAAGGTACGGTTTCTTTTTATAAATACGGCCTAATGTGACACCGACACGATATTTGATCTATTGCGCAGAAACTAGCGCATAAACTGTACAGAAATATGATACGGAATGGTATTTCTGTACAGTATTCGATATCGAAAACTACATGCTCGTATGAAGGCCGTATGACATTATGTAGTTTTCGATATCGTTTTCTGTACAGTCGTCAATGTCGACGAAAACTGTACAGTTTCTTGTACAGGAAACTTTATGTCCATTAAATTGTGTATGACACTATGTTGATTTTCGATATAGAAATTAACAAAAATAACGCCTCTGATTGGTGATAGAGCTGAAAATGAGTATCAGATTTCTCAATATCTTGTTTCACCAAATTATATAAGTAATCAAATTGTGTCTGGGACATCCTTAAAAAGTTTTTATATGCTAATGGATCTTCTTGCAAAAGCTCATTGTTCAACAAATTTAACACATAACCAACAAGTGGAACGACTTGTTGTCCTTTGAATCCAGGGCCTAATCCATTTTCGTTTTGGCTTTTTCCGAGAATTATCTTTGCAAATAGTTTGGAATATCATTGTATATCCAACTAAAGCCGGAGCACATGCCGCCATTACGTTTAACTCCATATCCATAATAACAAGATAAATATTATCAACTAAAGAAATTGGTTCTTAAAATTTAAAACTCTGTGGTACTCAGAATGAAAGAGAAAGACCAAACATATGTTATATATTCGAAAGAAGGGGAAAAAGAACTTGCCAAAAATAGAAAAGTAAACAGGGTCTTGCATTTGAGAAAATGAAGTTGCAATCAATATGTTGCCCACTCTGTATATATTTCATTTTGTGAAATCATTTTAAAAAACATTAGTCAATTTCGTGAAACTTTTGTAAATAACATTTTTCTGTAGGTACCTCTTTCAGTGACAAAGTTGAAGGGGGGGTCAAATTATGGTGAAAAACCCGGTACAATCCATCAAAAGAAGTGAGAAAAGTTGTTGTGAACCTAGATTCCTATTTTTGGAAGCAAATCCTTCAGTTTTTGAGCAAATGCTTCTTTTTATAAATACGGCGAACGTATAACCTTTTACTTCGAAGTAAATCCTTCGAACCTTTTCCTTCAATTCTTTTTATGCATATACCTTGAAGGAATTGCTTCATTTTTTGAAAGTAAAAGGTACGGTTTCTTTTTATAAATACGGCCTAATGTGACACCGACACGATATTTGATCTATTGCGCAGAAACTAGCGCATAAACTGTACAGAAATATGATACGGAATGGTATTTCTGTACAGTATTCGATATCGAAAACTACATGCTCGTATGACACTATACAGTTTTTGTCAACATTGAAAACTATACAGAAAACGATATCGGAAACTACATAATGTCATACGGCCTTGACACTATACAGTTTTTGTCAACATTGAAAACTGTACAGAAAACGATATCGGAAACTACATAATGTCATACGACCTTTACACTAGATATGTTGTTGTTACATCTAAAAAAAATGAAATACCCAGAATTCATACTGGGTGATCCATTATTATAGAAACTATTCACAATGAAGGTTGAGTGGACACCCTGCAATTTTGGGTTGATTTAAGGTGTTTGTTTGATTTTTTCAGAACATGTCATCATGGATTTGAAAATAAATTACAAATTAATAATTTCCATATTACATTAAAAAAAAATCTGGTCATTGGAAGTGAATAAAAACTCTCAGCCGTATTGATGTTTTCATATCAAGGACAGTGGTGAAAGAAAACTCCCACCTCAACGGAGTTAATCTTGAAATAGAGGGGGATGAAAAAAAAGGTGGTTTTTCGGTATTTTCGTGAAGTTCACAATTTATTTCATGACTGAATCACCCTGTATTCTTTGAAGTCCATGATGATATGTTCTGAAAAAATCAAACAAACACCTTAAATCAACTCAAAAATACAAGGTGTCCACTTTACCTTCATTGCGAATAGTTTCTATGATAATGGATCACCCAGTATGAATTATGGGTATTTCAGGTTTTTTCGATGTAACAACAACATATCTAGTGAAATAGTTCATTTTGCGAACGTTCTCGCTCTGGAACTGTTATATTTTATACTTTCAAAATCGGGCATGCATTCAATTATGGATAACCCTGTATTCGTAACGATTTTCGGTCATATTCCTCTACTAGCGACCCGCCCCGGCTTCGCACGGATGCAATGCAGTCCTTATAAACAACGGTAGTGCCGGCGCCGCACCGCTATGTTCCTGCATTTCAAATCTATATCTTCAGGAATATTCATTCAAATTACATACTGTAAATGGCCATTTTGATCTATATTGAAAGAACAATGTATTTAAGCTACTTCATTGGATGAGGATTAATGCTGTATTGCTCAAAATAACTTCCTTAATAAGCCATTTTCCCGTAAAATGTAAAGGATAAAAAATAGATATTGTAGGTTATCATCAAGAGATGGACATTTACCATCGCGGACTTTTTGTTGACCTTTTTTAAGAGTGCAATACTGAGTACATTAGTCTGATTCATCTCGTTGAGTTCAGTCAGCGTTTGCAATGTGAGCGCAAAAAATGTGTTTATTTACGACATCACATTAGAAACCTGTAAATTCATTAGTTTTTTCCTATATGATGCATTTATCATACCTAAAAACCTTCCTCTGGAATCACTTTATCTATTAAAAAAAGCGTTTCAAAATCCGTTGCATAGTTTTGAAGATTTAAGCATACATAGGTACAGACAGCGAAAGCGACTTTGTTTTAAACTATGAAATGATATAGTTGCTCCCTGGGGATGGAATGAAATGTTTTTTGAGAAAAATTGGAGTTCATTTGATTCTATTTCGAGATACGCGCGTAGTATAAATGGGTAATTTTCAACATCAACGTCCTATACCTCAAAAACTAGTCATAGGATTGAGTTGGGGCCCTTGGACACTTTTGATCAGTAGCTCGAGTACTACATGAAAAGTGACACTTCTCCTCCTTATGAATTGATGTACTAATAATATTGCACATCATTTACAATCACAATGAATAATATATTCGCATGAACTGCATGAAGTTAATTTTTTTGCCCTACAAATTAAAAGAATCTAAATCAGAGATATATTTATTATTCACTAAAATATGAAATTACAAGAGAGTTGTTAGATTCTTATCTGAAATAAGGGATTGGACATGAGAAGCTTCTTTAGCAATATTCAATAGAATACGATAATATGAGAGCACTCAATTGAACTAAGTACTATTTCCAAAAAGCAAACGATTTTCCTAGAGAAATCGTGCAAAAAATATTTTGATAGTTTGATCGATTAGGTTAATATGTATTCTAATAAAATATGTGAAAAAAAAAATTCCGCAAACTTTTCGAAACATGAGGTTACTCATGAGTTACTCTACATAAGTGGTTTTGCAGAAATTATATTTGTATCGATTTATTTTATTACAGATTCAGGAATGGTTCTCCAGGGCCACAAAATTCAATGAAATAGCAGAAGGTGTCAATAAATTGATAAAAAGTCTAACAACCTGTGACAATCGAGAACTGTTATATGACTTGTATCCCTATGTTTGGGATATAAGAAGTGTGATATCTTTGCTTAATTCTTATGTTAAATGGTTGGGTGAGTACAAAACCAACGTAGGAGTTATGAAATATGGGAAATGAATCCAAATTGAGTTTTTGCGTTGACAAAGCATGTATATTAGAGGTTAGTTCTTCAATGCGCAGCGAAGTTTTTTCTGCCTTTTTTCTAGTATTTGGCGTAATTGCTTGCAGGCGTCATTATCCAAAAGCGTCAATGCGTCACGATTAATTTCAGGTTCCCCAGAATGATTGCTAGAGCGTATTTCCTCTCAAAAATACAAGAACGTTCCTCATATATGCATGAAACTAATAGCGAATTCCATTGGCAAAAGCTGTAGTGCACTGGTTTCACTCCAATTCTAGTCAATTCAAATTAATTTCTCAGTGCGCACGAATGCTACCAATGGAAATGGTTAGAAGCAAATGAAATCTTTCATCTAATTTTGGCTGTAACAGCTCTTGAAGTCTTTCAAATAAAATGTTCTGGTTTGGATACATTTTCATTGTTTGATACTCGAGGTGATGTGGGTAAGATTTTAAGAATGAGGAAATGTAACGTCAGTTGAACATCCAGGCTGTACAGTCAAACACCAAAACTGCAGGACATGGAATAAATTTTGTTTTTTATTATTATTATGAGGGTTTTCCATTAGAACAGTCTTAAATTCCCTAAAGCTCCATCTGCAAACTCCCGACGCAATCTGTTCCAAGGTCCCAAACCTTTTGGCAATTTAAGCTAAGTTAGGAAATTCCCTATTTGATGTGATCTCCGTAGAATCTGTTGAAGAAGAATTCTAGGGTACTCTTTGATATTATTATCTATGTTTTCAGTTTGACGTTATGTAGATGTGGTTTGTTATCTGTCATATAAAAACCAGAAATTATGAAAGAACATTTTGGTAGGAAGTAAACAGGACAACTAAAACTTGATAGATGTTAGTGTCAATTAACAAGGGACAGTTAATTTGTTCAATAACTAAGAATTAATAAACCGAGGAATGGAAAACTATGTATTCGCAAAATGCATACTATTGTGAATTTAATAAAGAACTGTAGGCTCAAGCTATATGACAAGTAATATATAGTACTACAAGATCAAATTGCAAGTATGGTATATGCACATATTCCTTAAGAAGTAGGAAAAAGAGAATTGGCAAAAAACTAATATTTATCAGGTATAGATCAAAGGGACTTTGGGATACAGAAAATTGACAGATAGTAACAGCAAGATCAGTCAAGCTTGACGAAGAATCAAGAAGATTATTTATGGATATTCCATCTTGTGGAATTGGAGATCATGAACAATCTCTCAGTACTGAACAAGAAACATCAATATCAGAAACTCTAGGGTGTTTTTTAGAGTTAAAATTGAAATAAAACACATTTAAATTAAGGTTGAAGCCTTGAAGGATACTTTTATGACATTCATGTTCTTAAAATAATTTCTGGCGTATGTCCACCACGACTAGCTCTGGAGCTAATGTTGCTCGTTACAGGTCGATGATCAATGATTATTTATTTCAAAGTTTGAATGATATCGACCCAGAAGTGTTTTGGTACAAACAAGATGGTGCTACACCTCATGCTGCCACCGTAACAATTGATTCATTGAAAGGAAGATTTTGCGATAACATTATTTCGAAAAATGGTCTAATTGACACATTCTCTGCAGCACGGGAGCACGCAAGTCGATCTCAAAAATGATTTGCCGATATTAATTTTGTTAGAAATGATATTGAAGTGCTCTAGGATTTCTGTTGGTACATTTCACCCTTATCAACTAAAATGGAATGAAACATCGCAAGTCGGTCTCGAAAAATATTATCATGAATGAAATTCTGTAAAAACATATCTAGTGTTTTTTAGAATCATATTCCTAGAGGTTTCTATTTGCCGGACTTATGATGGTAGTTTTTACTTTCATCAACAAAATTGTTGATAAGGGTTAAAACTACCCCCAGGAGTTCTGCAAATGTGAAGACGTCTCGGAATGTGATTCTATAGTACAATTGTTGGCAATGGTGAAAACTACCTTCAGAAGTCTTACAAATGAAAAATATGATTTTAGAGCACACTTTCTACCTAAATTCATTCAGTTTAATAATTTTTGATCCGACTTGCGATGCTTTTCTTGTTGATAAGGGTAAAAATTACCCTCTTAAGTCCTGCAAGTGAAGAACCTCTCGGAATATGATTCAAAATTGAGGAATTCAAGATGACGGCTTCAAAATGGCGGATGGGTGTTGTTATTATAAAAGCTTGTCTCATTATAGCTTGTTGAAGGATCAATTTAGTATTTAAGTACAACTCATTAGGAGTACGATTTTTCCAAATGAGCAATTCATGTTCTTAATTGAATATGGTACAAAGGGAAACTTTATGGGTCTGGATATTCACTTGATGTTACATTTTCTGATGGTAGTGTCAGTGACATATGATCGATCTACCATGAATTAAACACAATATTAATAATTGATGGTTTTTTCCCCAAGCTGGTGGCCATTTTCCTGCGTCAATGCCTTCATACACCCAAGGAACCTACACATGTATGCATAACAGGAATATAATCAGATAATGCTTGGCGTAGAGCAAATGCGTAAAACCGAATAAAAAGATTCGAGAGTGCATAAGCGTCATTAATTTATTCAAATAAAAGGTGTTGTACGATGCGACGGACAAACTTATACAGGGTGTTTCACCATAAACTGGACGAACATATATAGCCGTGCAGATGACACCGAGAGTCATTTGTGCCTTATGACATATACCCCGTTTTCGACCCATAAGCGAGATACAGGGTGTTCAATGTCAACTTTGAGCAATATTCTGCGAACTGTGGTAAGTTATGCGTGATATTTGAAATAACGGTTTCTGGTCACATCTTAGTATTTTTTAGGGCTGAATTGACTTGTGTTGTAGAATTTTGAAAAAAAAAAATTTAAAATGGCAGAAAACCTGCGAAGTTTGAATTTTTATTTCTCGGTTGCCATTTTGGGAAGCTTTATCCCAACGTTCTCGACTTTCTAAGATTTTCAGTGAAAAAATTTTTACAAAATTCGAACTCAACTTTTTTTAAGTACATTCAGTGAAAGAAAAACTCCGCCTTCTAAATCGGCAAGCGAGAAATAAAAATTCCAACTTTGCAGGTTTTCCGCCATTTCGAATTTTTTTTTTTTAATTCTACACTACAATTCAATTGAGCCCTAAAAAATACTAAGATGTGACCAGTAACCGTTATTTCAAATGTCACGCTTAACTCACCACAGTTATCAGAATATTGCTCAAAGTTGACATTGAACAGTATCTCGCTTATGCGTCGAAAACGGGCTATGCATCATAAGGCAAAAATGACTTTCTCGGTGCATCTACATAGCTATAAATGTTTGTCCAGTTTATGGTGAAACGCCCTGTATGATATAGAAAGATGATTCACGGCATGCAGACAATTTTTTGAAATTCCGGAAAAAGTTAAACCCCGAGCAGGAATCGAACCTACGTTTGCAGTTTGCCGCAGAACCTTCTTGACCGCTAGACCATCTTCAACTTTTTTCCGGAATTTCAAAGAATTGTCCGCATGTCGTGAAGCATCTTTCTATTTCATAATAACAGACTTTAAAACCATATTCTTTTTATTATATGCTATGATAAGGTATGAGTATAGAGAGTATAAAGGTGAGTCTGAATAACCTTTAAGTTGGGATCTGCTGCTTTCCTTTTGGTTTATATGGTGCGATTCATCCCCAAAAAATTAGCTTGAATATTTATTCCACGGCTCAATCAAATCCTCTTCAATTCGGAGGATATGATTTATTGATGAGACTCAAGATATTTCGAATTAAAAAAATCAGGTCCGAACTACACCAACTTTATCGAGATTGCCTTGTCATTAGCTTAATCATTAAATGCATTTATTCAGTTTTCAGTGTACACAACATTACAGAGCATTCTATTCCCAATCAGCAATATGCTGGCGACGGAACATTAAAATCTTGGTGTAGTGGTACACTCTCCTCTTACACAATACAATAACATAATCTCACATTATATACAATTCCACAATACAATCTCACATAAAATATAATTACACAATATAATCTCACTTACAATATATAAACATTTCTCAACGATAATTTCAGCATTACAACAATATAATCTCTTATAAAAAACACCAAAATATAATGAAATATAATACAAACACAATTACTTCAATACAACATTACATCAACAGCCATAAATATCACAAAACAGCGCTTTCTTTTTTAATGTACTGGATCATATCAACCTTAAACGAATAATAACTATCTCTATTTTTCACAGTATTTGGCAATGAATTGAAAGTTTCTAGACACTTGTACACGGGATTATTGAGAGCCAGATTCGTCCTCACATTCGATTTAGATTCCTTGTTTCATAGTTGTGGGTTTCACTAACTAAGCTGACCATGGTGTTACACTTTTGTTGGTTTCTTTGAGTTTTGTAAGCGTACTTGCATTGCTCCACTTGCAATATTTGTTCCAAGGGCATTATTCCAGTTTCCTTATATATTCTCTCCGTAGGTGTTCTGTAGTTGTATTCAAACAAGGATTTCACCACCTTATTTTGGAGAGTCTGAATCTTCTTAAATTGCGTTGAACGTGTTGTTCAACCCCAGGTTGTTATGAGATAGCGAAAAACGGATAGAAAGTATGCAGTGTAGATTCGATGACTGAACACATGGTGTTTGCACTGATTAGATTTTGTTTCGACCAAATTGGGAATATCGACAAAATTTCGTTTTTTCCACTTCAGGTGGCGCTATTCACAATTTATGACAGATTTTTATTAGATATTTCAAATATTTGAATTTATTCTGGTGAACGTGCTGTGTCAATAGCCGATAATTTTGTCAAACAATAGTTTGGGAATATATTCTTGACATTATAATTCATAATATTAGTATGGAGGAAAAGTATAAGACTTTCACAATATAAAATTATCATTCTGTGGTCATGTCATAATTGACTTTGGCAGATCAGCTGTTGATTAATCAATCAAATCAATCAAGGGAAAAAAGACCTTATCGACGTTGTATGACATTGCAGCGCCGCCACGAAACATTGCCGATATTCTCGATTTGGTCAAACGTCATTCCATTCAAAATTCGACGAGTGCTTACACCAGTATTCTAGGCATCTTAAGTGTAGATCATAAACTTATTCTGTGCATTCAGATAACTTCTATACAAGGCACCAATCATAGGGACAACTTTTTTTGAAGGTGGTCTGAATGTTCCCGCCAGTTCAGCTTATCATCTACAACCAGCCACAGATACTTGGTGCATTCGACTCTTTGAATAACTTGGGAACCAACTTTTATGACCAAATCACGGGCTTTCATATTTTTGTTTTTAAACAACATGAAGATAGTCTTTTCAGAATTAAGTTTAAGTTTATTTCTGAGGAGTCACTCAGCATACAGTCCCAGGTCATCATTCACCAATTGTTCCAATTCAGCTAGGTCACATCCCTCATAGACAAGGGCGGTGTCGTCCGCAAATATATAGTGTCGAGCTTTCAAGTTGGCATTTTTAAGATTAAGCGTATATAATGAATACAGCACCGGCCCCAAGACTGACCCCTGTGGGACCCCACACGTAACTTTTTGGTGCACTATCGACTCCGTCCAGCGATACATACTGTTTTTGGCCTCTTAAATATGTCTCCAGTAGATCTGAGCATTTACCTCTTATTCCCAGTAAGTTGAGCTTATTCATTAATATTTGGTGGTCAACTACATCAAACGCCTTCTGTAAATCAACAAATACTGTTATGACATATTTTTTATTATCTAGATTAGTTATAATTTGACTTGAGAAGTCCATTGTGTCACTCTGTGTGTTTGATTGCTTTTGGAAGCCACATTGAAATCTATGCAGTTCAACATATTTAGTTAGAAAGCAACTGACCCTCTTTTTCATGATAGTCTCCACGAGCTTCGAAAACGCACATACCACAGTTATTGGCCGATAGTTTTCCACTTTCTTTCTTGAGCCTGCCTTAAGAATAGGTGTGATCTTTCCAGTCTTCGACACATTTGGGAATATTCCAGTTGTGAAAACCCTGTTTACCAACCTGGCCAAGACCGGCACAACAAGTTACCGAACCAAAACCAAGACCTTTACAGTTATACCATCCTGGCCAGGAGCAGCATTCACATTCTCCATTTAGAGCTTCGTTTACTTCATCAGAGTTTGATTCATGCAGATATATCGAATTTCTAACAGTAATTTCTTCAAAGATATGTGTAGGTGGTGTATTTGCTTGATGAGAGCTAATGATGACCACTATTGATTGACCCAAGCATGAAAATGTGAATTGAAGGCATCCACAATTTCGGTCTTATCTGTTATGTGTCATCTATCTCAACTGTCTCTATTTCTGAATGTTTTTTCTTCTCCTTTAACTATCGAATTTATGAACTGCCATTGCTTTTTTGGATTACTACCTGCCTGGTCCCACCTAGTACTTGAAAAATTTTTTTCTTTCATTATTTACTTGATTCTTTATGTTTTCAAACTCCCTACCAATTTTTAGATCTACAGGAAACCTACATTTCAGTCTATATAGCTTATCTCTGTTTTTTAGTAATTCCACTAATTCTGTGGTTATCCATTCATTGTTTTCTTTGAATTTAATATTTACTTTCTTTGTAGATTGAATTTTTGATTGCTGTATAATATCTATTAATTTTTCAAATGAATCCAGTGAACTATTACTTTCAGAAAGAATTCTATCAAACTATGAAATGAACCTGGGATGGTCCAATCTACTGAACGTTACCAACTTACTGCAATGTCTGGGCCGCACTGTGGTATACAATTCTATGTCCAACAAGTTGTGATCCGATAAGGCGCTACAATCAATCTTTATCTCACACTTTTCAATTTTTCCAGTGACTAGAACATGATCAATAATTGACCGCGTTGAACTTCTTGTTACATAATCCCTGCCTACCTTGTTTACTTTTTGAAAGCCATTCAGTGTTACACAATCTCTATAGTCTCGTGATTCGTTTTCCTTTAGTTAGTCTATGTTGAAGTCCCCGACTATGAGACTTCTTTTATCTTTCTCTTGTTGTAGTAGTTCCTCCACCATTTTTAGGAACTCGATTTTATTGTACGATGGAGGCCTATACACCGCAATTAGTTTCATTCCATCCAGCCGTAGACAGACTCCGACCACATTGTAAGAACTATTTCCGCCAACATTCTGCATTTCGATGAAGCCCATGTTCTCCCTAATATAAATCGCCGCCCCTCCACCGCTGGAATCCCTACAAGAGTGAACAGCCGAGTATCCACTGATTTCAAACAGGTTCACTTCATTTTTATACAGCCAAGTTTCTACAATTACCACTACATCACAGTTTTTTACTCCTGATACTTCACTTCATCTAATTTATTCTTGAGGCTTTGTGCATTAATATACAGCATTTTCAGTCTTGGTTTTGTTAATTCAGTAGTTTTCACATATTCAGCAATTAGTTTTTTAAGTCTGAGGTGTCTTCGATCACTCTTACCCTACTTTGTTCATCCTTTCTTATGTGAATTCTTCCATTCTTTATCCAGATAAATTTCTAATTGTTTTCTTTTCGATATTTTAGGACTGATTCGCCTTCGTAAGATCATGATTTGCATATTTAATATTATGAAATCAGGCTGAAGGACCCAAGGTCGATGGCCATTTGCTCTGCAATAAATGACAGTTATCTATCTATCTATTATGAAATATAATTATATGTCTGGTCAATTGACTATAATTTCTAGCTGGAAAAAAAAATTGCGGACACCCTGTTTCTAAAAGTAAGTAACAGGTAAGGTAAAAAACGTTTTCTGAACAACTGGCAAGGAGTTCACTACGAATGTACAGAAATAATAAATAGGTTTGAAATGTCTCATTACTCTTATCCAGTATTTTATTCAGTTTTGCATAAAAATAGCTATGATCAAAACGAATCAACAATTCATATGAAATATTTTGAAATGGCCTCCTCCAGCTTATATGCATTTCTCAGTTCGTTTTTAAATTGATAAGGAAGCTTTTTCTGATGAAATCAAGATTCATTCTTTTCTATTTCTTCACATCCATCCATGATTCTTTGTATGACACTTCGTCCCTTCTATGAAATTCAAGCTATATACTTTGATTTCATGTTGCTCCAGAAGAAGTAGTCCAGAGCAGATAGACCAGGAAACCTTGATGACTAAGCTTTAGGACTACCACGCCCAATCGACCTATATTGAAAATTTTCTGTAAAACGATTTCTCACATCTCCGGAAAAATGTAGTGTGGCTTCATCGTATGGGAACCTCATACCATTTCTGTCAAATGAACTAGTAAACTGGCGTAATGACTCGGTTGATTGGTCAATCGATAGCTTATCGCCGAAAAGAAAACGTGATCTTTAAAAGCCTGAACACTTTTCTAACCGAAAGGATCCTGGAGTCGTGCCTGGAGCAAACGTTAGGTATATGAAACTTATGGAATCTTTTTTTACGAAGTTGCGAAGAATCAAAATGAAGTTTTTTTATTAAGTTGAACTATATACGAGGATGTATTGATATCTAGTTAGCCTAGACCAATTCCATGAATAAACAAAATATTGCGATACCATATCACCGAATAACTTATTAGAAGTGTCAGTGTAGAGTTCGACGTCAAAAAAGTAAACCAGAGTTACGCAATAAATTAAAAAAAAGATGTCCACCGAAATTGTAAAAATCGAAAAATTGGAGAATCGAGCCATCATCAAGTACCTGCATTTAAAAGGGTCAAGGGGTAAGCAGATTCACGAAGATACGCTTACCCTTGGTGATCAATGTCCTTCGTATGCGACCGTGAAAAATTGGACTGCAAGCTTCAAAAGAGGTGAATTTTTCATTGAAGATGATGACCGATCGGGAAGGCCAGTTTCTGTGTCAGTCCCCGAAAATATCGATGCAGTTGATGACATGATTTTATCAGACGGCGAATTTGGCTAAAACGGATATCCGAAGCACTGAAGATTTCATACGAACGCGTTCATCATATAGTTCACGTCAATTTGGACATGGGAAAAATTTCTGCAGAATGGATCCCCAAATGTTGACCAAAAGCGTGCAAGGGCAGAAGCATCGCGTTCGATCTGTGCTCGATTTGAAAACGATGTGGACTTCTTAACCGAATTGTTACTATGGATGAGACTTGGGTACATTTCTACGATCCAGAAACCAAGCAACAATCGATAGAATGGCGACACTCTGGTTCTCCAAGACCTAAGAAGTGTCGTGTCCAAAAATCTGCTGGTTGTCATGGAATAATCATGATTGATTTTTTGGATGACGTAGAACAATAAATGGAGATCACTATTCGACATTACTGACCACTCTACGGGAAAAAATTAAAAAGAAAAGACGCGGAAAGCTATCCAAAGGTGTTTTGTTTTTACAGGACAACGCCCCAGTACACAAATCTCATGTTTCCATGCAAAAAATTCGTGATTTAGGGTTAGAATTACTAGAACACCCCCCTTTTTCACCAGATTTGGCTCCGTCTGATTATCATCTCTTTCCTCAACTGAAAAAAAGTAAAGTTTAAAAGGTCGTTAATTTTTTTCCAACGAGGAGGTAATAAAAGCTGTGGAGGACTGGTTTGCAGAGCAAGAAGAAACATTTTTTTTTGAGAGGTCTAGAGACGTTGCAGGTTCGCTGTAATAAATTTCTTCAATTAAGAGGAGAATATGTTGAGTATTAAAATACATATTTTGACATTGAAATTTCGTTTGGTTTTCAAGTAGGCTAAGAATTTTTCAATATATCCTCGTATCAACCTCGGAAAAATTTTCTAATTACATTTCTCTTCAATTTTATGCTTGTAGCTTACGCGTTCAACACAAAAACCATGAAACCAAAACATACAGGGTCTTTCACGAGGAACCTCACCCATATTTATACGGGATACTACTGAACGTATTTTCATGAAATTCAGCACTTATAAGTATTTCACGATGTTGATGAAATCTAAAATATTTTCAAGGCATGAGCACCTCCGGTTTTTCCGGAAATGACGTCAACTTCCGTTTTTCAAATTAGAACACCATTTTTTTATTGCAGAAATAGATTCCTTAGAAAATTTCAAGTCATTTTGATGTAACATTTTTCAGTTTTGGTTGGAAAATTCTCTCTGAGCGGGAAAATTCGAAAAAAAAATCGAAAATAGAGCTCCGCTGAAACAAGAATAACTTCGAGGTTTTTGGATGGAAAATTTTCATTTTTGGGATTTTTCAAGATGTAAGATTGATGTATCCACTTTCAAAATCGAAATCGCGATTCATGATACAGGGGCTGAAAAAATCGCTTTCGAAGTTAGGGATGACAAAATCGTGAAAAATCAATTTTTTCAAATTAGAACCCCATTTTTTATGGCAGATATTGAATCTACGTTAAAAAATAATGTGAGTGTATGCATCACACACCCTTGGATATT
This sequence comes from Adalia bipunctata, assembly GCA_910592335.1. Classification (NCBI taxonomy): domain Eukaryota; kingdom Metazoa; phylum Arthropoda; class Insecta; order Coleoptera; family Coccinellidae; genus Adalia; species Adalia bipunctata. Next base: position 28,093,561 of record OU342951.1, read on the forward strand.
TTCTGAGTTAATATCCACTTTAGGGAAAGGGTGTGATGCATACACTCACATTATTTTTTAACGTTTTGACGTCATTTCCGGAAAAACCGGAGGTGCTCATGCCTTGAAAATATTTTAGATTTCATCAGCATCGTGAAATACTTATAAGTGCTGAATTTCATGAAAATACGTTCAGTAGTTTCCTGTATAAATATGGGTGAGGTTCCTCGTGAAAGACCCTGTATATGTTATAAAAAATATGAGATTTAAATGAGAGCGACGTTGTACCCATTCGTATCTTCCACAGATCGAACAACGAAAAAAAATATCACAATTAGTAGTAAAATTTTCTTCCTAAACAAGACAAACACTCACCAAAAACACTCGCAGTTGAACAAAAAATAAAGAATTGATTTACCTGAAAACCTCTAAATCAACTCTTATTCGAAATGAAATTCGCGGGAATCAACCTAACTCTATTGACAACTGACACAGTTACTTCCTAATATTTAGGTTCTTTAGGTTCCCTATTACACTGGGAAAAATATTCAGCAAAAAACCCAAATTGTTCGGAAAACGCTGCTTACATGATCTTTTGCTAGCAAGAATAGAATGTATGCCCTCTTTATGCTAAAGTGGGACCTTCCATAGCTCATTGCTATGATATCTCATAGCTAATGAAGAGGTATTCTTGATAAAGTTGAGCTAGTAGAACGAAGAAGTTGGTGAAAATTAAACATGGAAGCCCCAACTTGTAGACTGAAATAAATAAATATTGATTAATCGATTGAATTGATAGTGTCAAAATAATCTTGATTTCAAGTAGTTGTTGATTATAAATACTCCACATACACGGCGATTTTATTTTATAAAAAGTAGCAAAATATTCTCTAGTTCTGGTCCTTTTTTTTTCAATAAAATACATCAATAAACTCATAAATAAATCCTATCACTCAAATTTCAGGGGATTTGATAAAGCCGTTAGAACATATCGAAGTTTCGGCAAATTTCCATGAATAACCTTATACGGTTCACTCAATGGCATAGGAGCCTGCAGAGGGGAGGATTCGAGCTCTTCCTAGTTTCGATGCAGTTCATATGCCATTGAATGAGGGTTTTGATGATTTTACTGGTCCACTAGACAATATTCATCCACTCGTTCAACGCTGAATTGGCTGTGTTTCCATTGTATATCCCAAAGGGAAGGCATAAGGATTCACTTGGATGCACTCTAACCAGGCTATCCTCATACCAAGTTTATTCTTGGCATCGTGGAACATCCTGTATTCATCCGGTCATATATTTACTGACCGAATCTTTTTATTCTTCAGCAGATTTAGCCCAGTTGGAATATGGATTTTGCTATGCGTCAATTCACGAGGGGTTGGAATTTTTTTACATCCAGTTTCATGCCCAATTGAACTTTGAACTTGACACCACTGAGATTTAAGAATTTTCTTGCTTTGTTCAGTCTTTTATTAAAAAATATCACTATAAATTACCGCAATGGTGCGGTATGACAAAAATTTCAATAGATTTAAATTCCTTCTCTAACCTTTGTTCTTGTTTATCTGTATGCGAAAGGAAAGACAGACTCATCATGGCGTCGGTGATTTCAAGGCTATGGTTTCCTACAAAGCGGTACCGCAATGTTTCCCCCATAATATTACTTTGATTTTACAATGAGTGAAGACATATATACTCCATTCACTTTTTTAATGTATTCCGGTTGGCCATGATTTAGGTTTATCAAGTTTTTTTTACTTAAACCTGACGCAGGTTGGTACTCGTGTCAAATAATTCTCAGAGACGTTGCCAATGCTAAGTTCTATTTACTCTCCTTTAACTTTGTGAATGGAGTCCGTTCTTTTAAGGTTTAACTGTGACACAGATTTCGTAGAACTACTATATTTCCATATTGGAGTATTTCAAGTTGAGCAAAAAGGTATTTGAATGTCTTCTGTAGGCTTATTTCTTGAGAATTTCGAAAAGTGGGAAATTCTACTGTTCGTTTATAAGTTTTTCTGTCGGATTATTCGAGTACTTTTATTTTTTTTTCGAATGAACTATCAGAAAGTAACGGACTATTCTGTCCATTATTTTTCAGTAAAATTTCAACACTCGATTATTGATTTCCGTACAAGAAAAAAGCATTACCGAATCTTCCAACCATGTTTCTATACGTGAAATATTCCTAGTATTAACAGATAAAAAAGTCAAACATTTCCATAAATACGTAATTACTACAACCTCCATGTAGAAAGGATAACGTTGCTTATTTATCTGACAGGAAAATGACTATAAACTAACATTTTCAAAATATACACGGTGAAATGTGTCAGAATTTCATGGCCAACCGGGATACATTATAAAAGTGAATGGAGTATATGTAATAATTCCAATATGCGCAATGAGCCAATTAAAATTGAAGTTGGGCTTTGTTAAAGATTCAGATCAGCGCATGTGCAGTAATATCAAGAATAAAAATAACTCACTTCACGTGGTCATCCATAACTTCATGTGAATACGTTTTATTATAACCTAACAATTTCATGTGATATTATTATATCGCTTTAATCCGTTTCCTTCAAGCTCTGTATATTGTTGTTAACTCCTATTTATATTTTAGAATTGAACTGGAAATATTTCAGTGGCATATTTTCATCCTAGGTATCTATTTTTTTGTTGTCACTCGGAATATACTTATCTAACCTTTACGTTCCCCGCGATTTACAGTTGACGCATGCGTACAATTTAATTCTTACCAACGATTTGGCTTCACTTTGTGACTGAGTTACAGGGGTATGAACCATATTGATGTTATTAGATTTTTGAGTAACGTAAACAAAGCAGACGGACGCTATCTACTACAGCAAACGTACAAATCTGACGGCAACGGTATTTTGGAAACCATTTCCGAGGTATTCCACAGAACAATTTTCTTTGAGCGGCAGCACTGCCGCTATATGACGTTACTGCTGTGTAGTAAACCCTGCCTTAATTTCATACCAACCAACGTCACAACCCTGTGAACGTAACCTCTTTTTGCATACCATATACTCGAATACTTTCACTCGGATTACTATTGATATCGATATTTTATTAACACTCAGTCAGTGGTAATATACTATCATTGAGTTTGAATATTTCAACTCAATGATACTATTTTAAGTTCCATGGGTCAATACTATTTTGATATCGCTGCATAACCTTTATTTAAACATATTTTACTGGGCTAACTGTATGTGTAGCATAAATTTGAGATAAAGCATCAAGCGTAAATTCGTTTGTTTGACATTGCGTAGTTCGGGAATAATCCATTGTGCGTAAGCTTTGCGTAATTGCGAAAGTGACCATGTTTACGAAATTGCTCCGGTTTTAGGGTTTTCTAAAGGTTGGAAAGAAACATTTATGAGTGGTGACCAGGAACCCTGGGTATTCAGGGGTGGTTTAACTGCAGATTTGCAGGTAGTTTTCTTGAATAATTTAATAAGTAAATATTTGATTGTGAACGAATAACTGATCTTTCAGCGGTTGATGCCTGTGGATTCTGGAAATGATTTATTTGTGTATAAAATACCTGATGTACCCACATGTAGAATATTTACAATAAGGCCATACAGATGTACAGACGAAATAGATGCCATGAATATTTGTACACGAACGTCAAGAGATGGGCTGGAAGATCAACATCCATATCCAGACAGTCTGAAAGATCTTCAAGCCGACAGAATATTAGCCCCTTATTTGTTGTTGCATCCTGAGTTCTGCCTGGTGGTAGAAGATGATTCTGGAATTGTAGGATATGCATGTGCTGCACCAGATCATGAGAAATTTCGAGTGAAACAAGAATTGTCTTGGATTCCTGAAATGTGTGAAAAATATCCTCTATCTCTCATCAACAGTAATATAAGTAAATTTGCACAAGTAAGTAAAGAATATTATTGACTTTTTTCTATTAATTCGCAATCTGCTCATTGTGAAATTCATCTGAGGGTTACCTGAGTTACCGAAATGATTGGAAATAATGAGTTTTTACTGTTTGGTGCAAATCGAACGATACATAGTTTTGTAGTTGGGCGAACCTCGTTTTTTATTGTCTGCTACACTTTTTTTGAATCATTATGAATCATGTCATCTATTTCAATGAAGGATGTTTAAAAAAAAGCGCAACATTTCAGTGTTCAACAAAAACATGGTTTTCTGTAGCAAAGTATTGAAATATTTATTGATTTAGAAAATATACATTTGGGAATTGTTTATGAATAAAAATACCTTGTAAATAGCCGCCACGGCTTTGCTGGCATATGCGTACCCTTCTGACGAAATTTGTATTAAACTGTATTGAATACTTGTGTTGGTAATTCTTTGATACAGCGTCCAATTTCGGCTGTCAATGCTTTGATGGTTGCAGGCTTATTCGGAATAAACCTGTGACTCCAGATAACCCCACTGTCACAAGTTTAAAAGCGTTAAATCTCAAGAGCGTGGGGGTCAATTCTGGTCACCGAATCGACCAGGAGCATACTTGTGCAAGATCTGCAATGTTTCACGGGTGGTACGACATGTGGCACCGTCCTGCTGAAACCGCATGTCATCAAGATCAACAGCTTCCAAATGAGGCAACTGTGTTATCATAGAACGATGGCGTTCACCGTTACTCCGTTACCATCTTTGTTTTCGAAGAAAATTGTCCAATTAATCCTCTAGAGTCTAGACCATAATGCATATCATATCCCCATCTGTTAACTTTCGATGTCACGACAAAATCATTTGACATTTATGGCTGTCAAACATGGCGCGCAATTCAAATCTTGCGCTCTCATTGAAACACCCTCTATACTCTTACTCAATATATTCTTTATGAAAATCAAGCGAAATGGCATGAACAAAGAAATGGCGACAAGAAACAAATATTTCATAATTTTCCAAACTACCCTTGGATAATTTTTTGCCTCACTTTGCATTTGTGAAAACTGATATGTATTCGATTTTTTCACAATTTTTTTCAAGGATACTTCTGTCCGTTCCATATGTACAATTATTATTAGAAGAGTTATTTTCATTTAGTTTTATCTAATCTATTTTGCGTATGGAATTTTCTATTCCAAAAGGTATCCAGGAATTGAGTTTTGGTTTTTCGATCCTTTCGTTATTTATGTCTCCTCTAGAATTAATCACTGAACCAATTGGATAATTATCAGTTAATGAGAACTCCAAAATGAATGTTGTTGAAGAGAATTCATTTCTCATTTTTTTATCCATAGTGAAATCAAAATGGCAGTTACATGCAACAAGTGCTCAAAAACTGTTAGTCGTTATGATGACCCTATTCCTTGTTCTAACAATAGTTCACATTTCAGTGAATTAATATAGTTATGTTTTTCGGTCTACAAAGTCTGTTTTTAAAAAAGAATTTATTCTTTCAATTATAAATCACAATCGTTACGAATGAATGATTATACAATTAACAGAGTAGAACGGAGTTCTATCAATCTTAAAGACTAAAATGGAACTAATCCTAAGATAAGTGTCTGTTTCACTTTTCACGATCGCGTCGCAAGATCGTTGCACTCATTGCACTGACACGTGGAGAGGAACGCTGACTTGCAGTCTTGGCAGTCTTGGCACTTTCCATGTATCGGCGGTTTCCTGGGATTCTGGATACGTAACTCCTCCTTCCTTAAGAGATAACGTCTCTGTTATCTGAGGGTTCTCTGGTGTTTTCGATTTCCACGTGTATGACTTTCCGTGGGTTGTAAAGTAACTCAGCAATTCTTGTTCTATTTCTCAGTAGGAAGATGATTCCAAGTATTACTAAGCAGAACAATAACACACTCGTGGCTTGGTGGATTATTTGAGTTGTGGGTTGAAGATATACAGGCTGGTCCAAAAGTCTTTCCGCTTCTTGGAGAATGGAAGTAGGTTCTTTCAGATGCCTGAATTGAAAGTCGATTTTGTGGGTACAATTCAGTGTTATTTTCGAAACGTTTTGGATGGATATTTCGAAAATTGGAATAGTGTTGTCAAATATGGTTTCATCGATGATGATTTTACAGGGTGAACTCAATAGGTTGGTCCCCTGGATTGATTTCTTGAAAAGGATGCCATTGCAATCTTCTAATATTGTATGGTTCTTCTTGAAGAGGGTCAGTAGTTGATGATTCTTCAAAGGGTAGATGATGTTGAACTCGTTGTTGACAAGCGTTGTTTGGCATCGTTCTGGTGATGACAGGGTGCATACTTCCTTGGTTGGTGGTTGAAGGCATAAAACAATGGTATTGCCTAAGGTGGAGGAACAGGCTTCGTTTGTCCAGTATTCTTCATTCTTGATTTTAATCAAGTACTTCTTTGGAGGTACAACAGCAATATCTTGGTGATTAGGTAAAGGGTACACTCGGGAATAGTTTGAAGTAAAAAGTTTAAGAATAGGAATTTTAAGGAGGAATGTAATAGTTTCATCCGTTCCTATGACAGATATCTTTGCAAATTCAATGATTTTGTAAAGATGCACATGATCAATTGGAGATAATTGCTGTGATTTATAAATTTGCTCAAGATATGCTCCAATGGACATAAGTTCTTCGACTTTAATGATTTCTAAATTTGGAATTTCTTTCATTGCAAAACTGATAGTTCTTTCAAGCATGAGTAAAGTATTCAAAAGAGTTTCGGATTGAAGTATTTGGTATTCTACAATGATTCGAAATTCTTCGGTAGAAGTAAGATTTCTGAATAAAGTTTTGGTATGAACAATGTTTTCATTTAAAAAGGCTAAATCTTCTGAATATCTTTGTGATAAATGGTTGGCAAACGAAGTAATTTTATTTATTGTTTCAATTTCAGAATTTTGATAGTGATGGAGACTTTCTAAGTTCTCATTGATAGTTTTCAAATCGTCATCATCTAAATTTCCGGTAATAAATTTGATTCCTTTACCGATGAAATTTGCCAAACCTCTTCTAACTTTTCTGTTAATGAATTTATGTAGAATCTGTTCAATTTGAACTAAATTGGTTTTCAATTGAAGATAAATTCTGTGAGATAATTCATCTATAGTGCGGTTTTTCTGAAGAGCATTGAAGTTAGAATTTAGTTGATCATAATTATCTTGCAAAGTGGTTATGTTTATGAAAAAGAGAAAATTATGATAATGATCAAGGATTTTTGCGAGGCCTAAAGGTTCTTCGAAGTATCCATTATTGGTTATTTTGTAGACCTGAAGGGCCTGCTTCGTTTGGGTCTGAATCAGGAGGATTAGTAGTATCCTGAAAAGAACAAACGTTTTTTCTTAGTTTTTTCACTTTTTTAATGTGAGCTGTGGTTTCTCTAGATTTTTGAGTTAGACCACAAATCTTATTTTGTTGTTGTTGTTCAACAGTGACTTTTTCGAAAGGAGGGTCTGTTTTTCTAGGTCTATTCCTTTCTACATAAACTTCTCTCTGTTCTAAATTTGGAGGATCGTTTCGATTTTCATTTAATCTATTCAGTTTTTTCTGTGCCTTTTCTTTATTGCGTTCGTAGATGTGATCGAAAAATGGTAAGATTTCCTGTTTCCTTTTCTCATTATACTGTTCGTAAACAGTCATGTTTAGATCAAATTCTGGCAATTTGTCATAAGGACCGTAAAGTAAATGAAAGGGTGAATAACCAGTTGCTGAATGAATTGACTGGTTATAGATTAATGTTGCAGTAATCATGAGATTGGATGGATTTTCGTTAGGATTTTTCAATTTTAAAATTCGTAATTTTTCTATGATTGTCGAATGGAATCTCTCTATAGGAGAATTTGAACTTGGATTATTCACGGTGGTGAAGTGTAGATCAATTTTGTTCAATTTGCAATACTCAGTGAAAGTTTTATTATGAAATTCTCTTCCTTCATCACATACAATTTTCTGAGGAATATTATGATGTGAAAAATAATGACGTAGTTTGTTGAGGATTGTTAATGCCGTACCGTCTTTAACAAGATATGACTGAGCATATTTGGAAAATAGATCGATTATCGTTAAAAACTTGGAATTTTGAAAAGAAAATGTGTCTACATGAATTACTTCAAAAGGTCTTTTCGCCAAGAGAGGTCCTGAAAATTTCAGTTTATAGGGGTGTCTCTCGTATTTCGCCTGGAGACATAATTCGCATTTATTTATAACTAGCTGGCCCGGCGAACTTTGTTTCGCCTAAATGATACCTATACCCATAGCCATCTTTATCTTAAGAAGGCCGTGCCTATACTCACTGTGGATTTCACAAATCGTAATCACCAGTGATCGGAAACCAACGGCTTGGTTAGATTTCTGAACTGTCAAATCGAGTTGATTCTAGATCAAGCTCCGATCACCGGTGATATGCTTTGTGAAACCCCCGTTAAAGATGTATAAACTTACCATTGCTATTTTTTCAAGCAGGAGATAAATTAGGCATAATAAAAGTTCTGTCAAATGTCATCTGTAAACTGTCAAATGTCATCTGTCTACTGACAAATGTCATCTGTCAAATGTCATCTGTTAAATGTCATCTGTTAAATGTCATCTGTCAAATGTCAACTGTCATCTGTCAAATGTCATCTGTCAAATGTCATCTGTCAAATGTCATCTGTCAAATGTCATCTGTCAAATGTCATCTGTCAAATAACATCTGTCAAACGTCATCTGTCAACTGTCATCTTTTCCATGGATATATGAGCTGTCACACAAAACAGAAATACAAAAATAATATGTCAATTACTAATTATGGGCAATTTTGAATTCAGTTATTTCCGCAAATATATTTATTACCCAAACATAAATCAAAAACATTTCAGAAATATAGAGAAAAGATGAAAATGGACAACTCACGATTGATGCTGATCGTCACAATCCGATTTACTTTACATTCCGGTAAAAATTCACTGTTTTACCAACTTAAGATCTTTACCCGCTTTCGATCTGATAATAGCCTTCCATGTTATTATAAGTTTAGGAGGCGCGATGATAACAGCTCTGTCAGGGGGCACAATAGACCTTAAGGTCGCAGTGAACTGTAACCCCTTTTTACTATAACTATAACTATTATAAGTTCTATGCAAATTTCACAATAATTGTATACATCGCCATTCATACTCTATGCCATTTCTGAATTTCCTACCCTTCAAGAAAATGAAATGCACCATTGCCAGACTACTTCATGGCTTATATCTTCACAACGTTCTATTTTATTGCATTTCTATTGAATACCGTGGAACTTCGTTCTACTACTATTAATCCCCATTGAATATTCTTATACCGTTGGTAAGACCTACTGCACTTTTAACTATTCACTTGACATGCGATTCTGTGGAAGAAAAACTAACCTCCTTTGTCCAAATGTCAAAACCTATATAGGTACTCTATGATTGCTCGATTGGTGGTAACACATAATTCTATGGGTGGTAAGAAAAAGGAAGGCTTTTTTTCTTTTCTGTAGGATTTTTTTGGGAATATTTTGTTATATAAACCTTGCCCTAACAATAATGAACACAACAAAAAAAGAATTGTCCAATTTGGTGCGATCGTTTGAACAATATGGCATTTCGAAGTTTTGAACCAACCATAGATCGCCTTTTATTAATATAGATTTCAGTTATTTTGTTCTTCATTTTCGGCCAATAGTACCGTTTGGATAGATAGTTATGTGTTTCTGAAATACCATTATGATTTTTGTCATGATATTCTGAAATGATTTCTTTTTGGTTTTCTTCTGGAATTACATCTAATAGAAAATTATTACTTATGAAAAGTTTCACTGAATAATTGAATGATTTTTTGCAGAATCTTACGAAGGGTAGACGTAATTTGTTGTCTCTAAAATAAATTCCGTATGATTCATTTGGTCTGAAAATTTCTTTGAAAAGAGTTGAAAAATCATTTTCAATACAGTGCTGTCGTATTGATACGTTGTATGTGTTTTTTCCGAAGGGCTTAGTGAACTTCAGATTGTACTGTTCGCCAAAATTCAAAATTATTCTATTTGGGTAGATATTCACGGATGTTTCAGTGATAGGAATGACTTTTCCGTTATCTTCTTGAGTAGAATGAATTGTAGCATTCGAATCATCGTCTTCGTTCAAGTTCTGGTTTTCGTTATTCTGAATAGTATTTTGGGAATTCAAAATATTTTCTACTTCTTCGTCGCCTAGTACAGGGAGTTCATTTACATTTGGTAAAATTGAAGAAAGTTCTATATTTAAATCTTCTTCTGATAATAAAGATTCATTTTCTCGGTTATTAATCTCTACTCGAGAAAGAGCATCAGCGACTTTGTTTTCTTTGCCTTTGGTGTAAACTATTTTAAAATCGAATTCTTCTAATTTCAATTTCCAACGTATAAGTCGGGAATTTGGTTCTTTTATTTTATAAAGCCATACAAGGGGATTATGATCGGTTTCGATCGTAAAATTTTGTCCAAAAAGGTATGGTCTGAAATGTTTAGTGGAATCTAGGATTGCTAGTAATTCCTTTTCGATAGTCGAATAATTCTTTTCTGCTGAATTTAGAGTTCTCGAATAGTAAGCTACCGGGCGATTTGATTGTGAAAGAACGCTTCCAATGGCTATATTTGAAGCATCGGTAGTAAGTATGAATGGTTTTTCGAAATCTGGGTACACTAAAATTGGGGCATTTGTTAGTAACTCTTTACATAATTGAAATGCGTGTACATAATCGGGATCATCAGGCTTTACTTTTGCGCCTTTTTTCAAACATTTTGTGAAGGGTGAAACAATATGTGCAAAATTTTGTATGAATCTGCGGTAATAACCTACCAAGCCTAAAAATGATTTTATTTCTTTCACTGTACGTGGTAAGGGGTAGTTTTCTATAGTTTTCAATTTTGATGGATTAGGAGATACTCCTTCTGGGGTTATGACATGTCCCAAAAATTCTACGTTTTTACTTAGGAATTCGCATTTATCGAGTTCAATTTTTAGATTGTATTCTCTGATTTTTTCGAATATCAGTTTCAAATGGTAAACATGTTCTTGTAATGATTTAGAAAAAATGACAATGTCATCCATATACACAAAACAGAATATGTGGAGATATTTTTTAAGTACGTCGTCCATAACACGTTGAAATGTGCTTGGGCCATTTTTCAAACCGTAGGGCATACGAAGGTATTCATAATGACCGTTGTTGACTGTAAAAGCAGTTTTCTCGATGGATTCAGGATCCATTTCTATTTGGTGAAATGCTTTCGCCATGTCAATTGTTGAAAAATAGCAACTTTTTCCAAGGTTGTCCAAAATTTCTTCGATACGTGGAAGAGGATATTTATCTTCGACAGTTTTTTCATTGAGACGTCGGTAATCTATAACCATTCGATATTTCTTTTCACCGGACGCATCTTTTTTCTTGTCTACAATCCACACTGGGGCACTGTAGGGTGAAATTGATGGACGTATGATGTTATCATCAAGTAGTTTCGAAATCTGTGTTTGGATAATTTTTTTCATGTGATGAGGGTGTCTGAAGGACTTGACGTAGACAGGTTCCTCATCTTTTGTTCTAATTTTGTGTTTGACTGTATTACTGAATGAAAGATCGCAGTTTTCATTATAAAAGATGTTTTTGAATTTACTACAAAGCTTTAAAATTTCTCTTTTTTCTTCTGAATTCATGTGGATTGTTCTGATATTTTTCGCTAGTTTAAAATTTTGAGTTTCTAACGGAGGAGTGGATATTTCAGTTTCGAAGAGAGATTTAACAGGTATTCTTTCTGAAAAATTGATTTCTACATCATTTTCGATTGGCTGGGCAATCGGTATGAGACAAAATCCATTTTTTGCGTGTGCAATGCAATTAGGGGTAGAAAATTGTTGAAAGTTTATTTCGGGTAATAAAACATCACCATTTTCTATAGTAACAGGTACTTTCACGGAATACCTTGCTGTAAGTTTACGTGGTTTGATTTTAGTAGAGGAATATTCGAGAGTAAAAGGTATTTTCAAGTTATTGATTTCTAAAGTATGAGTTTGGTAATCAATTTTTGCTCCTAGTTTTTGTAGATCAGATGTTCCTAATAAAGCATCAAAACTTGTATGCCAGTCGATAACATGTAGATGAATATTATCAAGGATTCCTAATTCGTGCAATAGTGGGATATTGAGGTTATTTTCTGCATTAATTGTAGTGCCTAATCCTGACACACTGAATTTTTCTTTGTATAAAAATTGGAAAAATTTCTCGAAAGCAGGTTTTTCATTAATGACAGAATTTGTTGCGCCTGAATCTATTAAAATTTTTAAATTTAGTTTTGGAAGGTAAATGTAAGGTAGTTTTGGTTTGATTCTCAATGAGTTTGAGGTCTATGTTCCTAGGTTTTCTGGAGGAAGTTCTTGAAAATTTTCTGTTTCATAGTTATTCTCGTATTCTTCAGGAAAATAGATGGAATTTTCTTCAGGATATTCGGTTTCGCAACTTTCAAATTCGTGGTCAATCTCCTCATCAAGTTTGGATTGTACGTTAAATAATTGGTTTTGAGGAAATTTTGAATTTCTGGTAGAAATTGACATAGGTGTTGGTTTTGTATTTCGAGTTGAAATTGACATTGGTGTCGGTTCTGGATTCGATCTATTGATACTTGAACCTGGTTTAGTACCGAAAACTTGCTGGTTAGTGAAATATTTCTGATTATTTCTTATAGGTTGATTATTGGGAAAAACAATATTTGGTCGATTTTGATTAAAATGGTTATTTGAGAATCTATTCGGATGATTATTGTAATTTTGAATTGGTTTGAAATGAGGTTGTGCCAAAGTTTTCTTAGTTTCTTGGGATTTACGAAGAAACTCGGAATATTCCCATTCATGTTTTCTGTTGTCATAGAATTTACATTTATTGATGCATTCTTCTAAGTTATTGAGCTCAAAATTACTTATGTAAGATCTGTAGGGTTCTAGTAATCCTACTTGAAATGTTTTCAATGATAATTTTTCTGCTTCGTATTTCTTATAATCTAGCAGATTTTTGTCTTGGATATTCAAAGTGAGGTGTTGTAAAAGGTCACTCAAAGTTTTCGAAATTCGGCAATAATAGTCTAAATAGTTTTCGTCTCTCCTTTGGACGCATTGAGAGATTGCCGCAATTAATAATTCTTCATTTCTTTGATCGCCGTATCTCTGTAAAAGAGCACGTCTTATGGAGGGCCAGTCCGTCGCATTTTGAAATGAGATGAAGTCTCTTGCTTCATTCAGAATTTTCGAGCGAATAGAAAAATTTAAGCAAAATTCTAAATCCGCAGTTAATCTGCCATGTAAATGTGAGATTAAATTATCTACTTCGTTTAGAAAAATTGACAAATTTTTTCCTGGTGAAAATTCCGGAATGGAATTTAATAATAATTGCATGTCTTGTCGAGACATAGTGTCGGATACAGGTGTGTTAGAAGAGCTTTGGTTCATTTCGACGTTCAAAACTCTACTGGGATAAGGTCGAAATCGGTTATTTCTCAATAATCGGTCTTGAATATTATTTGTGTTTAAAGACTCTAAAATTTCGATGTCTTCAGCAATTACCTCTAATTGTGTGGATGAATCTGTCATCGAAACTAGAAATGATTAAACTATTGGAAATGATGTTGGGAAAATAGGACTTACACCAAGATTTGCATCCTAGAGTGGGTCGTCCTTCCTTCTGGGTTGAAGTGCAGGTTGGATAACTTAATCCGTTTGGTTCTTGGTTTTTTGAGATATCGCACTAAGAGTTGAAACTCAACGGGAGTTCCTAGAACACGATCCGGTCACAGTTCGTATTCACTATGGACACTAATTTCAGTTTTTTTCGAACTAAAACCCCGTTGCGATATCCTGTTCGCAGCGCCAGTTATGTTTTTCGGTCTACAAAGTCTGTTTTTAAAAAAGAATTTATTCTTTCAATTATAAATCACAATCGTTACGAATGAATGATTATACAATTAACAGAGTAGAACGGAGTTCTATCAATCTTAAAGACTAAAATGGAACTAATCCTAAGATAAGTGTCTGTTTCACTTTTCACGATCGCGTCGCAAGATCGTTGCACTCATTGCACTGACACGTGGAGAGGAACGCTGACTTGCAGTCTTGGCAGTCTTGGCACTTTCCATGTATCGGCGGTTTCCTGGGATTCTGGATACGTAACTATATAATATTAACCGTGTAGTGTCGAGTTCATGAAATTCCAAGAAGATATTGTTTGGATAGAAACATCGCCACAGATTTTTAGGTATCATTTCATTCTTCATTAATTTCAATTTAATACGTGGTTTGTATCGACATTTATCATTCATATATCTGAATTTTGTATTTCATCGACATTTAACTTCATATGGACCGGTAATAAGAAATTGTTAGTCGAAACTGTGCGTATTAAATGCCCCTCGGTGTTCAATTGTATCTCCCACATTTGTGGGATTTTGTTATTGAATATCTCTACATCAAACGTTTTCCATCATTTGAATTTAAGTCTCGACAAAGTTAATGAATATTCTGACAACATCGTTAACTCATTTAGAGACCAGAGAAGGAATAATTTTCGATGATATTTAATCCAGGGAAGCATCCAGATTATTCTTAATGATTTTTTCGTCGAATTTTCCGGGTAAAATTGGAAATAACTCGAAAACGACGCGTTTTATTGAAAAAACATAAGAATACTTTTAGTTTCTTGAATGATTGATTATTTCGAAAATATGAATCGTTCATCTTTTTCAAGTGGATTTATGGTATTTATGGATTTATGGTATTTTTGCGTGTATTTTATTTACCAGGAGAGATATTGAATGAGTTTCGATTGAGAAATATGCATCATGAATAGAGTAGGTAACCGATCAACCAAAATTCAGTTCATTTGAAATAACGGTTCTGAAGATACAAACAGAAAAGTGTTTTTTTTTTTCATGGATTTTCGACACCCTGTATCCTTGAAACGAAACCGAATTTTGAAAAATAGTATAAAGAAAAGTGTTTGATGAGAGGCATCTACAGTTAAAATATATGTATCGTTGCAGCCCTGAGAAACGACGAATAGTGTCCGAAACGTTGGCAAAACTTCAAATGTTTTGATATCAATATACACTTTTTCAATTGGTTCAAATTCCTGATATTATTTATTGCAAATAAGAGTGATTTGGGTTTCAGAAATTATAATATTTTTTTGTGAATTGGTCAACCACAATATCTCGCACAATTTTGAGTTTATTTTCATTTCTATTCGTTTATTTTCAGGAGAGTATAAAATATTTCCACGAATTCAAGGATGAAATATGCAACAATTATCCAACGCATCCGTCGAGTATGATTTGCAGTATTCTACCCTCAGTGTTGGACCAGTCTGTGAGTAAACGTTTGGTAACTGCTTTGTTAGCAGCACTAAGAGCAAATGGTAAGAACCTACTTCACATCATATCTTTTTGCTAACATACCCTTCAACATGAAAAAATAAGCTATGAAGGCAGCTACCTGAATAAATGAAACAAAATAAGACACAAATCATTATTGCCATTAATAAATATTGACAAATGAAATGTGAATACAAACGAGGTCTGCCATACTGCGCACCCTACAAGACCGAATGATCCAACGTCAACAGAGAATCGCACCGACTATAATTTCGTCCTATTAGGACTCATCAGGGTGGTAGCTGCCTTCATAGCTTATTTTTTTCATGTACATCAATTTTGGTTCTGAAAACTTAATAACTGCGAATGTCCCCGTGCATCCCAGGTAAATTAAATACTTCTAAATTGGAAATTAGCGTCTGTGGAATGTACATAAGAGAAAACTATTAATCGGTAAACAGACAATTATCGAATTCCGGAAAAATTTTCACTTCGAGCGGGAGTCGAACCACGCTTCTTTGAATTTCCGGTCCAACGTGATAACCAACTACACTACCGAAGTTACTCATCTTTCCGAAATTCGATATTAATGATACCACGCAGATCAAGATGTCTGCGCGGGCGAGAAGGTCAACTAGGTGGGGGTACAGTGACTCTCAAGACAGTGGCGACAATGGAGTGACTCGTTTTTGATTGGTTCACGTCACGAAATCCGCCATTAAATTGCTAAATTTCTTTGTTTACATCGTGGATACATAACCTATAAGAGAAATAATAATTTGCCAACAAATACTGTGTTATCCAGTCCTATACATGAACTGGTAAAACACGAAGAAAATAATCTTTTCAAATTGGCCCCGAAACTAACAGAAGATCTCCTCCCTACTCATTTTGCGAAAATGAAGGTTAGCACATCTACCAATGTAATAAGTCACTCAGTTAGTAGTGCACTCAAATTTTTGGCAGAGGAATTGGGTAAGCCAGAGTATATAACAACAGCATTCTTTTTGGATCAAGAGGAGAAATGGTTTTATCTGATGACCTCCAGGCATCCATCTTCGGCACTCAGTAAATTTGATATCAACAAATATCAAGAAACTGTTTCATATCTTAAAGAAATCATGCAGCTTTTCTACACTATAAAAGTTGGAGTAAAACAGATTTGGAAACCCTGCCAGTCAGGAGTACTTATTTCAACAGAGTCAATGCTGAATATACAACCGGTATTTCTAAATGAAAAAGGGTTCGAATTCCTCTTAACTATAGATTTTCACAAGATTGTCTTGAAAATCTCTTCTGTGTGTTGAGGAGGAAAGAAATAGTGCCCAATGCAGTGCCGGTGAAATACAATTTAAAAATAATTTGTGTATCGCAATTTTTAAAAACTGCATCCTCTAGTAGTTATAACGACGATGACAGGGAATTTTTGAGTGACTTTATAGATGTATTGGATGTGAAAGAACCACATCAATATGAGGATGTGAAATTGCCAGTCAAATAAGATAAGAAGATATTTAATCTGTCTGTAAGTTAACTGAATTCCTTGTATTTGTGGATATATACTAAAAAGTATAAAAAATACATCAAAGACATGTGCCACATGTTTGAATACTGTAGGTTCACAAACACCGATATATAAAAGGTTTACAAAGTTCAGCCTACTTAAGTGCTTCAAAGAATCTTCCTTATTTTTTGTATCAAAAGTGGCATTCTGTTTCTTTGTTGATATGGAAAACATATTTAGGAAGTATTTCGATGATATGTCCTAACAGAACGTTAATCTGAAAGAATTTTATTTCAAAGAGATGGCGAATTTGAAATTTGATATTCCAAATTGCCATAATTTAAAAGATAAAATGATTATAAAAGATTTATTTCCTTTCGATTGAAAATAAATTCAAAGAGGAAAAAATCACAATCGAAAAAACATAGCAGCAAGTCAGTAGCTGGTAATTTACTTTGAAGTGGGCTGAATTTCAATCAAGTATGTAACTACTGAAACAACATTTATATTGTCTAATTATATAAAAATATATATATATTCTATATGTAAATCTTACAATATAAGTTTGAAATTTGGGTGTATCTCTTTATTTTACAATGAATCGATATCATATCATCATATATCATTGATAGGTATATTATGATAATGTATGAAGTAGTTAGTTCACGGGTTTTCGACCAGGGGCAAGATATTCAAAACAAAGTCAAGTTGTTATTGGCTCTATATATTTCGTTACAAATTGTAACTTCTACAGGAGTACAATTTGTAACGAATTATATAGAGCTAATAACAATTTGACTTTGTTTTGAATACCTTGCCCCTGGTCGAAAGCCTGTGATGTAACTACTTCTAATATTACAACCTTGAAATATCTAATTCATAATGTATGTACATATCTATAATGATGGACTTGGTGAATCATTAAATTGATAAAATAAATTTGTCATATTGAAAACTGTGCTTTAATATTGCTATGATATTCTCCAGTTTTCACACTTCTGATTTTTCCTTCAAATGAAACCTTCGTTGATGGGGGAATGCTGCAAATCTGTTGTTTATATAGAAAGTTAAAATAAATGAATTTTAGGGGATGTTATATTTCTTATACCTCTGAATGAAAAATGATTATTTCATTTTTTCTATTATCGTTTCAAACTTTCGAAACTATTACTTTCCACGTGCATTCACGTTTCGAAAGTTGTCTTTTTCCAAATTCCCATGCATATACGTGTAGAAAAAGAATAGAATGTCATTTTTCCGCACTCAAATAATGAATATAATCAAAATATATTCCAAATAAAATGGAAAATCAAAACAAAACAAAAATCAGCTGATTCGGATTTAGCAATTAAATGGCGGGTGGGCGGTGCTTAGAGGCCCAATTGTCGCCACTGTCTTGTTAGAGTCACTGTAGGTGGGGGGAACTCATTCGCTATCATCATCATTGGTCAAAGGATTCCCTTTTTACCCTTCTCCTATGCGTCATCGATATTTTGTCGAAATCAGCAGGGGTCGAATTTCGGTCTCCGACCGTTGAACAATATAACCGAAATTTGTATATTTTAAATTGGAATCTAGCGTCTGTGAAATGTACATAAGAGAAAATTATTAATCGGTAAACAGGCAATTATTCAGGAAAATTTTTCACTTAGAGCGTGGTTCGACTCCCGATTAATAATTTTCTCTTATATATTTACTTCGTAGATAACGTTGGAATTTACAATCTGGTGATGCGATATGGAAAAAAGTTTCCTTTATTGCTCACTCAATTACCGAGAGGGGACTCTTTTCTGAAGGTGGATTTTATTCATTTCGATATAGTGCGCAACAGATATCCATATCTTGACGAAAAGATTTTCCATCCAGCGTTGGACCATTCGGTCTGGTAGGGTGAGCAAAATGGCAGACCTAGTTCGTATTCACATTTCATTTTTCAATATTTATTCATGGCAAATGATTTGTCTTATTTCATACCCTTCAACAATTGTTGAGACTTTGAGCTAACATATTATGTTCTATGTTATTTATTACAACAATGTCATAGGTATTCTATAGCCTATTTATAGGATTTCACTATATAAAAATAATAATTAGAATAATAAGTTGTCGATCACATTATCATACTAGTTTCTTCAATCTACTTTAATGCCCATCCGGGGTTCAAGCAATTACTCGATGAATTTCCTCAGTTCGGATTCAAACCATAGTTCACGCTACGGTCATGTTATCTAACAAAACGTTGTAGAGCATTAAATTTCTTGAAATAATGTTTTTGGTTGATTTGGAAATGTAGTTCGGGTCCTACTACTCCTACTTCAGGAGTAATCTGCAATATTTCGCAGACGTGGCGCTACTGTGTGTACACAACCTGATTATTAAGCTGCTGACAATGAAGATAGAGTCGTGATACAACAAGGTATTGCCTTTTTTAATTGATATTTCTAATACTTGCCTGAACTAAATATACCTTTCTTGTCAGGAACTATTGCTCATTGAGCATCATAATTTTTTGAATTATTTTCTACCTTTATAAACTATAATTTTATCGGATATTCAGAAGTTAATTTATTGAATGCCATTTCAAAGAAATTATTTTGATGACTAAATTTCAGCTAAAAATGATTATTTCAAAATCGCTATGTCCACTGTGGAGGATCTTCAGTAGAACTCTATTTTCTTAAGCTAAGGGAATTCATAACTAGGATTAAACAACACAGAAACGTTGAAAATTCGTATTGACGACTAAGTAGGACATAATATAATAATAAGACATTCAATGTATGAGACAAGTCAAATTAAGTATATATTATGAAAACATATCAGAGAAAAACAAAAAACAGCCAAGAGAAAATAAAATCAGTATGAAAGAGGATCATCAAAGACTATAATAGCTCTAACCACTTAACATAGAATTTGTTGTCCTCTTAAAACATAGACAAAATTCAAACCTTCAAAACACTCTGGTAACTTTTATTGTATATTTTAATAGCCTGGTAAGTAGGCGAATGCGAAACATCGTTGTTCGATGCTTAGGCAGCGACAGAATTTCCGTGTTTCGCGTACTTTATGAGTGATAGACAGATAATTTCTCCAGTACTTTAAACTTTGCCTTATTAAGAGCAGTGACTTCTTAATATAAATACACGGAACAGTTAGGATGTTATTTGCAACAAAAAAATTCACAGATTTCGCAATTCTTGCAACCATCAGAGACATTGGAAATGATAACACCACATGTAAATATTACCAACATTTATTTGCATTTGAACTTAAAATAAAAAAGTATTTTCAATAATAATAATAAGCAATAGATAATAATTGCAAGAAACAATCAACATTCCTAATTCCTAACTTAAACATGTGAGAGAAAACTTGTCACCGTATTTTATAACAAAAATGTTCTTTCTAAAGTAAGTATTCTTAAGATATAATAATGAAAAATAAAGATATAAATGATCGGATGAAGCTGGGTCCACCCTGTTCAATATTTTCGAAGTGAATTTTGATTTTAGCAAATCTTGGTTTTCATGAAATTGGCTTAAGATAGAAGAATTCTATTTTCACTAAAATTCATGAATCTTATATGTACTCGGATCAACTATCATCGGATGAAGCTCATTACATCCTGTCCAATATTTTCGGTGCGAATTTTTATTTTACCAAATCTGAGTTTTCTCGAAATTGGGTTGAGATAGAAGGATTCTGTTTTCATTTAAATTCATGAATCTTATAGGTACTCGTAGTGAACATTATCAGAAGAATCTGAGTCCACCTCGTCCAATATTTTCGAAGAGAATTTCGATTTTACCAAATCTGGGTTTTCATGAAATTCAATTTAGATAGGAAGGATTCTGTTTCTACTAAAATTCACGAATCTTATATGTACTCGGATCAATCGGATGAAGCTGATTACATCCTGTCCAATATTTTCGAAGCAAATTTTTATTTTACCAAATCTGAGTTTTCTCGAAATTGGCTCGAGATAGAAGGATTCTGTTCTTACTGAAATTCATGCATCTTACATGTACTCTGGGTAAACATCATCAGAAGAAGCTGAGTCCACCTCGTCGAATATTTTCGAAGGGAATTTTTATTTTACCAAATCTGAGTTTTCTCGAAATGGGCTTGAGATAGAAGGATTCTGTTTTTACTAAAATTCATAAATCTTATATGTACTTGGATCAACTCTCATCGGATGAAGCTGATTCCATCCTGTCCAATATTTTCTAAGCGAATTTTCATTTTTCCAAATCTGGGTTTTCATGAAATTGGTGTGAGATAGAAAGATTCTGTTTTTACTAAAATTCATGAATCTTATATGTACTAGGAGTAAACATCAAAAGAAGAAGCTGAGTCCACTCCGTTTTCGAAGAGAATTTTTATTTCACCAAATCTGAGTTTTCTCGAAATTGGCTTGAGATAGAAGGATCATGTTTTCACTAAGATTCATGAATCTTATATGTACTCGGAGTAAACATCATCAGATGAAGCTGTGTCCACTCC
The DNA here is from genome assembly GCA_910592335.1 of Adalia bipunctata. Classification (NCBI taxonomy): domain Eukaryota; kingdom Metazoa; phylum Arthropoda; class Insecta; order Coleoptera; family Coccinellidae; genus Adalia; species Adalia bipunctata. Next base: position 28,114,883 of record OU342951.1, read on the forward strand.
GTCCAATATTTTCGAAGTGAATTTTGATTTTATCAAATCTGGGTATTCATGAAATTGGCTTTAGATAGAAGAATTCTGTTTCTACTAAAATTCATGAATCTTATATGTACTTGGATCAACTATCGACCTATTCTTCAAATACCGAAATAATTGCCCAATCTGGCAACGTTGCGGCGAATTTGACGGACCACTCATCGCGGCCCATATCTCACTTGATGAAACAACAATATAAACACTCGAAGTGCTAATGAAGGAAATAAAACAATGATCTATCCTTCAAATACCGGAATAATTGCCCAATCTGGCAACGCTGCGGCGAATTTGACGGACCTCCCACCGCGGCTCACTGGTCTGCAACTCTCGTGCCTATTTGTCATTTAATGTTTAATGATACATTAAATGACAAATAGGCACGAGAGTTGCAGAATGCCGATGTAAGGCAAAACTTGACCTGCGCGCTGGCCGGTTTCTCATCGCATCGCCAACATCTGATTTTGACAGTTTGACACTGACCTGTCGTCGGTCAGAAATACAATGTTGGGAACGAAAATGGAAATAGAAATAATAAACATTTCAGATTCTGGAATAATCAATCAATCCCTTCCCCACTGAAGTATTATTTCAACACGTTTTACCGAAACCGTGAGTGAATTAGGTCTTGGATTAATTGAATTAAGTTATCTGTTGAAATTGTAACCTGTTTCAATTTCAGCTGTACCTACACGTTATAAATCGAACAAATTTCTCTTAATGTGAGAACCGATTACTGAAAATCATTTCTCAGCATGCATTTCACTATGGTACAGTTTCAAGCATTATTCGCTCCTTTGAAATAGAATTTTTACCTAATTGAATTTCGCAATTCAAGAAACTAAGAATTTCATCTGCATAGTAAGTAAGGTGTATTGGCTACACAATAATAATCTATTTCAATTCCTTTCGCAATTGAAGAAATCAATATGATATTGTTCCATTTTAAGCCCTAGAATCAGGATGGAATTGGTATGCATTGTAGAATTCAAAATAAAAGAAAAAATTTTTTTCACCAACATACATTACTCATTGTTTCGATTGAGATCAATGAATATATAATACGAAAACAAAAAGAAAGTGGTGCAATGCTTATCTCGAAAGAGAAACCGAGCCTTCTCCAAGATACCCTGAGTTTAAATCTGATAAGAGACATGCAAGAGCAGAAAAATGAACAAAATAATCTCTTCACCATGCTGGCTAAGTAGTTTCCTGGAAGATGATTCAGTAAAACTCTGAAAATATTCTACAACTTCAGTCGAAGACATTTTACCATAGAACACTTTAAAAAATATTCTATTGTTTGCTCGGATATGTATGATTTGCTATCTCCCTTTTTTGCAAATTTCACCTTGGATTTCTTCGCAAGCCATGTGTTTAATTTCTCCCCACAATTTAATTAAATTCCTCATCACTACCAAATATTCAAGAGAAAAACTCGAAACAGTTTGAACTGCATTACATTTTCATCGTAAAAATTAAATGACGTTGAACTTTCTGGTTTGGATGCTAATTCTTCTATGAAGAATTTCACATCATCCTGGTATGCCAATCGACTAGATGAGGGTTCATACATATATACCAATCTTCATCTGAAACAGAATTCCTTCTTTCTTACGAACATTCTCCAAATTTTCGTCAATCATGAGGACATGATGTGCTTCCACAGTAACCCTATGATAGAATAGAATTACATTTAATATTTGTTTGCATTTGGTCTTTCTCTGTGAAGAATTTGTTTCCCCATTTTCACATACACTATTTGGTCCAATTAATCCAATAGCTTTTCTACCCTAAAACAAAGCAGTATTCAACGAGGATCTCAAGTTATAACTAGAAAACCATAAATACCTTATATCCTTTTTTCCTTCCATTTTATCGTATTTCAAATATTCATTTCAACTTTCTATTATAGCCATATAGGTATTTATTCCAGTTCCTTCCCTGCCAATCCTGCCATAGAACAAAATGGCCTCTCTTTTACTCAATAAATTTGAGAATAATACATAGATTAAAGAACTATAATATAATAAACACAAAGTTCTCAATCGCTGAAGAATCGAATAACATGACAGCTCGAACATTGTTTGTAAACAATGTGCTTCGGAATGTCACGACTCACGAGTGTTGCGGTATTCAAATGCCGTGTCGGAGATTCACGAACCGATCCGAACCTTCCCGATACAATTTGTCATTTAATGTATCCTCCCAACACACCTATCTTTATAAATCACGCGATAACTTCCGAATGCTCTTTTGGTCTACTGGCGACACTTGTCTTTTGACCTTGAACGAAAACTCGTAATTTGCCTGTAATATACGAACATAAACATTTCCAATGTTAAAAGCCTGCAGGACGATCTCGTGTTTATACCGAAGATCAACCGAAGGATCTCTTCTGGGCAACCAAAATTCTATTTACATCAGTGGATGTGCGCCACAGCGGAATATTGTACGATATATGACTATCAACCAAACAATATTAGTATAAATTAAGCAGACATTCAGTAGAAAAACAATCTTTAACACGGGATATTGCGTAATAGGAAGAGTTTAGTTTTTTACTCAATGCATCAATATGATGACTCCACCTAAGATATTCGTCATCAGTACAGAATATTGAATACCAGATACCAAATGATGATAACCATTCTATAGAGAAGACAAGAAAATAGATAAATCATGCCCACAAAACATGAAATTTAGCCAGAAGAAGGGAATGAACAAATATCTGAAATCAAACAATTATGCAATACCATCACTGATGCCATAAAGTCTGTCGCTAGTGCTCCAAAGCAAAGTAGATTTGCAGCAAGGCAAGTTGTGGACAAAGATTTCAGTATTTTTGACGGCAATTTCGAAGAATGGCATTCATTTCACAGTTCATGCGAATTTCCAAATTATGCGAATATTCTTCAGAGGAAATGATGATAAAACTGCAAAAGTGTTCAAGAGGTGAAGCCAAGCTTGCAGTATTAGGAATGATGACCACCCCAGATAACATTGATTTAGTTTTGAGGACACTCGAAATGAGATTTGGTAGACCTGACCAAATCATCGAGGGGATCATCACAAAGGTGAGAAATCTTCCACCAATAAGAGAAAACAACATGGACACTTGGATTCACCTCTCCAATCATGTTTGCTGTCTCGTGGCTAGTATCAAATCATTGGAACACTTTGAACATCTCCAAAATCCGCAAGTACTTCGAGAATTGGTTCAGAAACTAACTGATTCGTTGAAACTTCAATGGGGAGAAGAAATTATGCAAAATGGGGGAATGAGAAATCTGAACGAATTTTCTGTTTGGATTGATAAAAAAGCTACTGCAGCGTGTTTTGTCAATAGCTGCAAGAGTTCCAAGATAGAAAAAAAACCAAAACATATTCAGTTCTCCTCAAAACGACAAGAAACTACTTTGATTTCGACAGATATACAAAGTCATGACGAAAAATGTAAATATTGTGCAGTAGAAGGAAATAAAATACAGAATTGTTCGAAAATGTCCTCTGACGATGTTGATACAAGATGAGCAGTTATTACCAAACAGAAATTGTGTTTTTTATGCCTACGACACAATCACCAGACCATGAAATGCAGAGCAAGACGACAGTGTAACATCAATGGCTGTAAGCGTTCTCATCATCAGCTGCTTCATAAAGATACCAAATCGAAGATGCTGATGCCCATTCAACTCAGACAGAATTCGAAAATAATGAGAATGTGCTTGCAGTTGGACATGGAGAAAGCAATGTTTTGTTAAGGATGGTGAAAGTAAAGCTATATGGTAACAACACTGTTTTGGAGACTGTAGCTTTATGTGATGAAGCTTCTTCTGTGACCCTCGTAGACGAGTCAATAGCCAACAGATTGGGACTAGATGGTACAGCTCAACCGCTTTGCATCCAATGGACTAACAACTTATCATCGCGTCATGAAGATTCGAGCTGCCTAAATTTTGACATATCGGGAGTATTCGATGGAGCTAAGATTTTCAGTATGAAAAATGTCAGAACAGTACAAAATTTAGCTCTGCCAGTTCAAGAGGTTCGAAAATCCCATTGGGAAAGATACTCCTATTTGTCAGGAATACGCTTCCACGAAATAGGAGAACGCCCTATGATTTTACTAGGTCAAGACAATGTACGCCTCACTGTAGCCAGAAAAGTAGTTCAGAGCACAGAAAACCTTCCCATTGCGACAAAAACTAATCTTGGGTGGATTCTTCACGGGGGAAACTGTAACAGACGAGAAAGATAGGCATATTCCTTCCACATCTGCACTTCTGAAATTTCCAACGTCCCACTCCATGAAATGGTGAAACAATCATTCACCACGGACGCCTTTGGAGTAGTGAGTAGTACCGATGAAAACAAACATGGGTGAAGCAGGAACTTTGGAAGTAGATCATGATTTTGCTTCCAGAAAACAGAAGGAGCAAGAAGTTGAAGGACGAGCAGGAAAATTCACTGGAGATAATGAGCAAGAAGGTGTACGAAAAGATATCAAAGTGACGACAATGAAAACATTGAAATGGAAGATCCACCAGTAGGAGCAAATCAAAAGATGAAAATGTTGAAGAAATCAAAGAAAACAAATCACAAAGGCATACTGAATCAAGACAAAATTCGGAAAATGACCGGGCAATTTCAATCAGATAATATGTGAAAAGGCCAGATTTGAATGAGGATGAAGTAATTGATAGAACGGGAGCTCAAAATGAAACCACGAAAACGGAAGATTTGAGAAATATTCATGACAATGTTGCTTACAAGCAAGCATCATCGGAATTTATACTAGGTGGGCAGATGAATAACGAAACATTTCTGAAGGAAAAGAAGCCCACAGATTCCTAAGAAACAGAAGATCCTAAGCTACGTTATGAAACTAAAAATGACATTGCAGATTTTATAATACAGGGTGTTTCACCATAAACTGGACAAACATATAAAGCCGTGTAGATGACACCGGGGAAGTCAATTTGGCCTTATGACTATACCCCGTTTTCGACGCATAAGCGAGATACAGGGTGTTCAATGTCAACTTTGAGCAATATTCTGATAACTGTGGTGAGTTATGCGTGACATTTGAAATAACGGTTACTGGTCACATCTTAGTATTTTTTAGGGCTCAATTCAATTGTGGTGTAGGATTCTGAAAAAAAAAAATTCAAAATGGCAGAAAACCTGCAAAGTTTGAATTTTTTGTCTCGGTTGCCAATTTGGAAAGCACTATTTCAATGTACTAGATCTTCTAAGATTTTCCGTGCAAATTTTTTTTCAAAATTCGAACTAAACTTTTTTTTACATGTCTTCTGTGATGAAACAATTTCGGGCCGAAATTACTGAAATTTTTCATGGTTGAACTATCTTTCATTCTGAATACTAAGGTGAAAACAGAATGAAATAATATCCATTGGTTTTCTTTTCGTAGCCTTCCAAAGATTCGGCTCGGAGAACTTTCATAATTTTTATTCAAAAAACTGGAGGCCGTATACGAAGGCCAAATTTAGGCTGATGAGCTGCCAGAGTGACCCGGACGGAAATAGAATTTATAAACCAAAAAAATTTCTTTCTAAAAACTTTGGTAGGATTCGAACTCTCTACGAGTATGAATTGGGTTTATTTTAATCTTATAAATTTCCGTTACCAACGCGACGCTAGTAAATCGAAAGTGGAGAGTTCGATTCCCACCAAAGTTCTTTTAACAAAAATTTTTTGGTTTATAAATTCATATTTCCGTCCGGGTAACTCTGGCAGCTCATTAGCCAAATTTTGGCTCATATTGCAATGGAGCCCTAAAAAATATTAAGATGTGACCAGTACCCGTTTTTTCAAATGTCACGCATAACTCACCACAGATTTTTGCTCGAAGTTGACATTAAACACCCTGTATCTCGCTTATGCGTCGAAAACGGGGTGGGGTATAACAGTGGCGTATCCAGGATTTCAGTTTGGGGGGGGCCCAGATTTCCCATATGAGGAAAATTGAATTTCAATACTATCCTAAGCCTTCAGACTTTCAGAATTTCTTTCCTGTGATTATATGGTTTGGGGGGGGGCCGGCCCCCCTGCCCCCCCCCTGAATACGCCACTGGGGTATAATGTCATGACGCAAAAATGACTTCCCCGGTGTCGTTTACATGTATATGTTTGTCCGGTTTATGGTGAAACACCCCATATACAGGGTCTTCCTAAATTGAACGTACAAACGAAAAGGGGAGATTCCTTAAGAAAGTTGGAGAAAAAAAAGTCCCATAAACATGGGTTCGCAAACGATTCGCTTTCGAGATACAGAGTGCTTGTTTGAATTTTTTCAAGTTTTTTTTCTCATAGTATCTACACTTTACAAGATATTCAACTGAAATTTGGCATAGATATTACATTTGAGAGTTCTCACCACGTGACATGGCAATTTCGATAGCAGATCTACAGGGTGATGTTTTTTCTGGAACACTGGTCCCTGTTTTCCTCCAGAATTTTTTTTTGTGAACAACTGTTAATTTGAAAAAATGATAAAAAAGCTTTGTTGTTATACTAAACATTTCGGTCTATAGTTTTGCCGTATCTGCTACTGATTTCGAGAAAAAAAATTTTGAGCGATTCTATCGAAATCCTCGGAAAAATCCAAATTATCATAAAATTCAGTCAGTAGTAAGTGATGGTGAATGAATTCAGTGTCAGTTTTGACACATCAAATTACTGAACGTTTGTGTTTTGAAAAGTAAAGGTTGTGAAGTGTAGATACTAGGAGAAAAAGATTTGAAAGAAATTAAAATTTCCATACTCTGTATCTCGAAAACGAAACGTTTGCGACCCCATGTTTGTGGGATTTTTTTGTTGAACTTAATTTAGGAATCTCTTCTTTTCGTTTGTACGTTCGATTTAGGAACAACCTCTATTATTTATAATTTCATGAAATAATATTATAATTTGAAGCTGAATCGAGTGAATCGATGTGGTGACGTCTCGCTTACCACTCAAGAATTAAACATGCACGAGGCCATCGGTTTTCTCTCCAGTGATAAATAAATAATTCCTTATGAACCATATGCAAAAACTTACCATGTTTACATAGTGATCGATTTTATAACTTAATACGAATCATCACCAAATTAATAGTAAACACAAAATGCTACTGAATAAAGAGGAATTTGGCAGATGTAATTAATGATATCTATCATTAAAAAAAAAGAATGTAAAACATGGTAAGTTTTTGCATACATAAGGAATTATTTATTTATCACTGGAGAGAAAACCGATGGCCGATTAGTTGAAATAAAGAGGTTTCCGATACAAATTCGAATCCAAATTCGGCATCTATTTAGGAACAACCTGAAAATTTCATCTTTTTGGCGTGAAGGGAAAAGAAATAGCTGAAAATTCAAGACGAAAAACAGTTTTTTGTGAATAACTCAGAAAATATCCACTTTAGGGCAAGAGTGTGATGCATACACTCACATTATTTTTTAACGTAGATTCAATGTCTGCCATAAAAAATGGGGTTCTAATTTGAAAAAATTGATTTTTCACGATTTTGTCATCCCTAACTTTGAAAGCGATTTTTTCACCCCCTGTGTCATGAATCGCGATTTCGAATTTTAAAGTGGATACATCAATCTTACATCTTGAAAAATCCCAAAAATGAAAATTTTCCATCCAAAAACCTCGAAGTTATTCTTGTTTCAGCGGAGCTCTATTTTCGATTTTTTTTTCGAATTTTCCCGCTCAGAGAGAATTTTCCAACCAAAACTGAAAAATGTTACATCAAAATAACTTGAAATTTTCTAAGGAATCTATTTCTGCAATAAAAAAATGGTGTTTTAATTTGAAAAACGGAAGTTGACGTCATTTCCGGAAAAACCGGAGGTGCTCATGCCTTGAAAATATTTTAGATTTCATCAGCATCGTGAAATACTTATAAGTGCTGAATTTCATGAAAATACGTTCAGTAGTTTCCCGTATAAATATGGGTGAGGTTCCTCGTGAAAGACCCTGTATAGGAATTGTCATTCCTACTTATTTTAATTGATCAAGCAATAATAAAAAGGTACTCTAGAATGATATATCAAAAGTCTGTTTTGTTTATTTGCGGCGAATGTGACAAATAAACAAAGCAGATAATGAATGATGACTGAGGGCCACTTGCACAGTACCTATTGGTTCTAAGCGTTAAGCGTCGATAATAGCTATTTATGTAACAAGTACATAAATTAGGCCTTTATGGACGAGTCCAAAAGTTTATCAACACCCTATATCTTTCCACATGGCAAGATCTGCCTCTTCATTTCCTTTCGAACCATATATCATTTCCCTATACCGTGCTGCTATACGTGCTGCTTCAGGCGTTATCGACGCCTTTTCGAAATCCGATAAACTCTCATAACATTTCATGAACCAGCAGCCAGCTGATGTCGAATACTGAAGAATAGTTCTTCAATATTATTGGCTAATTTTTACAAGGCAATGTTCGATTGGTCAATATTTCTTGGCGTATGGACTTAAATTATTTTTGACTCTATAGGCTCTATCATTGGAAAATGTTGTTTCAGTTTTTCCAAAATATAGACATGACTGCAACTGGAAAAATTTTAATTTCTATTTGGTCGAAAATGAGAGAAATGGTACCCCTGTTCTGCATCTTTTACTTGAGTTAAATAATAATAACATCTCTTCACTCTACACTGTGCCGTATTCACCTGCTTCGACTGAAAAGCAGGAGCACAAGTAGTCCATATATGGTGGCGACATTCATTTATTTCAATCAGTTAATTATTTTTTACAGGATTCTTTGGCGTACATGTCACAATGAAAGCTAGTGATAGTTACATCCATACATTTTATGGTAAACTTGGATTTGTTGAAAACACCCAGGCTGCAGATGGAAAAAGAGTTATGTGTCGTAATTTTTAATATGGACTCAAAATCCAACATACTTGATGATATTATATGGATGACACTGATTTTTTTCTATTATAGATGAAAAATGAATTATTATCATAGGTACTTGATTGAGGAAATAGATATACTATTTCCAAAACTTGTATGTATAGGTATGCATGAATTTGAAAGTTTCATAATGTATTTAGATGATACAGAGAAGAAACTAGTATATTCGAATTTTTTTATTGTCTATATGTATATTTAAGTAAATATAACACTTTTTCATTTGTTCTTTCATTTTCCATTTACAATTGAAGACCTAATTCTCTCCAGCCCGCAATGGCGAGCGATAATGTAATCTGAAGTGAACAACCGAAAACGAAACGGAGCCTTTTTCAGGGCCTGCATTATCATTCCAGAAAAACTCTGAGGTTGGTCGATTTTTGATCATTCAGATGGAGAGAGTTCCCCGTACGTTTTGGGGCGAGAAGTGCAAAATTATTGCATGCAATAATCGCCATTGCCATTCTATGTTTACATAGAGGTAAGAATTGAAATCTCGCCCACGATTGTATTATAGGATATTCGTAAGGACATACAGAGTGTACCTAACAGCCAAATGGAATAAATTCGATAACGAATAAATGAGGGCGTGTTGGGAAAAACGCTCGGACACGTCGATTTGTAATTTTAAATGCGCATATTTCTCAAGAAAATAATATTATAGAGTTTGAAAGTGGGATCACAGGGATAAGGACAAAACCAGTAAAACAACTTCTTCAATAGCCGACGTTTCGCATATATATTTATGCTTCCTCAAGGCTAAAAACATACAAAGATAAAAACATCTTCAACGAAGTCAAGGATACACAGAAAGACGACATAATGTATTGTCGAGTTTATTAAATACTAGTATGGGCCAGCAGATCTACCTTTTAAGTAGTTATCCTCATCGGTAGAACTCGGGTGATTTTATAGGCGAAATGTCAAAGTTTGATCAAGTTTCCTGAAGAAATGGAGAAATTTTGGAAAAAATGAATACCAAGCTATTTTGCATTGACTTTTCCTCTTTCGATCCGTATATTTACATCACGGTCAGGATATCTGTGGAAAAAGTTTTATCGAGTTTAAAATTACCCTTTTTGTCGGATTTTTTCACGATTTTCGCGAATTTTTTTAAAATACTTCTACTTTGCCTAGGCCCTAGAGAATCAAAATTTCACCCACGTATGAATCGATTATTCCTCTTTTCGACCGTATAAAAATTTCCTCACGGTATCGCAGCTTCGCTGCGATTTTAAGATTCTTCTGGACCCACTTTTGGACAGATTCTCACGGGCCGGTCCACCCAGTTACCATTTTAGTATAGTATATAGAATGATTTCTGTGGGTAATGTTATTGTTACGAAAAGTGATAGTAATCAATTTATTATTCACAATTAGAGAAATAATTGAATATAATAGTAGGTTTGATAAGGAATTTATTAATAATTATTGTTAGAATGAAAATAATTATTGAATTAAACCATTAGTATGAAATTGTTTAGAGAATAAGCTGACAAGGGAATTGTTTTCTCGAAATTAAATATCTTCTTCCTCTTTTGGAAATTATATATACTATAATCTCAATAGAAGAGTGCCTTCATGCTGGTCAACTGTTTAAAAATACCTAAAAATCACATCCCTTTTTCTCGCAATGATTCAACTTTTACGTGAAAGCTTTAATCCTAATGAGTGTATCCTGAAAATATTAGTTGTCACGAAGAGGCTATAAATTCTTGTTTCCTAATGTTTTTATCAATGGATAGGAAAATAAATATCCCCACCAAAAAGTTTGTATGGAGGATTTGAATTTTCATCCATTCCCGAAGAAGTAGCACTTGTTTACAAACCTGTTGTAAAATGTGAAACATATTATTATATGTGTTTTCTTTGAATTCGTAGGATTACATGAAGACTTTCAGTATAAATTAATGTATTAACAATTAGTAGATATATGGCTAAAACTCACGGATACTCTAACATGTTAGAGTATCCGTGGCTAAAACCCACAAGGTAAGCTCACGCGCTATCTCTCTCGTACAACGCCTACGTCATCGGGAGACAAACATTCAAATTCGCTTTGTTTTTGTCCGCGTTTAGATTATTTTGGATTGAATTGTGCTGAATTTTGGTGGATAAACTTATTTTTCATTGTTTTCTTCCGTTTTCTAGTTAAAGATTATATTTAGTCTATGGTCTCTTCCATTGAATTCTTCAAAATTCATGAAGAAAGACTTTCAGTGACGCACTTCACTTCAAATCAAGATACAAAAACAAATTGGCCAATTTTTATTTTGAGTCTGAACTGTTTCAGCCAGCTGTTCATTTTCAAAAATCCAAAATTTCCCAATAAAATAGAACTTCACATGTATACCCTACAAGACATGGGCGCCCGCAGAAATTTTTCTCAGAGGGGGAGCAAAATGAAAATTATTGAAATATTGAGGGTGTTAAGCTGAAAAACGATAAGGCCATACAAATCTCAGGGGGTGCCATGGCCCCCCCTGGCCCCCCCTGCGGGCGCCCATGCTACAAGAAGCAATACAAATAATGTATTTTCGTACCATACAATCAACAACCTTCTTTAAAATGAAGATATATTATTATTGATAATTCATTGTAGGGATTGAATCATTCCAACAAAAATATCAAATGGGTTTTAGTATCATCATTGTTTAAGGAGAACCTTAAAACAATGATATCATGCTGTTAGAGTATCCGTGGGTACTACCTACCGGTTGAGGAAATACGGCGTTGACGAATTTCTATTTGGGGCTTGCTGTGTTTGTGTCACAGAATAGAAAATTTGAAGCCGATACTCTATGGTTGAACCTTAAACACGTTTGCGATTGGTTTCTGACAGCGAAAATTTGAAAATATTTGGTGGAATTATTATTTTTTTGAAATGGAAAACTACACCAAAGGAAGAAATGTAGAAGATTCATTGCAAATTGCAGATATTCCTATCACAAATATTTCGGAGGACGTGCTTTGGATGCAGGTATATATAATTCGATATCTTACCCCATATTAAATATTACAATCATGTCCATAAGACAATGTATAACAGTCTGTATGATGAAATTATTGAGGCTGATTACATGGAAAGACAATACACTAGGACACACTGTATACAGAAAGACCACACACAGAGAGGTGTCTGCATAACACCTCAAATCATCATCCATGCCAAGGAAAAGGAATACTGAAAACACTGGTCGACAGAGCGAGGACCATATGTGAACCAGAACAATCAGAACGGAATTAGAACACCTAAAACGCGCCCTCATGGCTAACGGCTACATGAAAAAGGATATCAATAAACAAATCAAACAAAGGCATGAGAATAACACTGACGATGGATCACGTCGCCAAGAATCCCTGAAAATAGCACTCTTACCGTTTGTCCCCCGGATAACGGATAGAATCGGCCGAATTTTGAGGACAATATTCAAACTGTCAAAGAAGATCAAAGACCACCTGAAATCTCCCAAGGACAGAAGGAACCCACTCAGTACTCCGGATGTATACCGAATTTCGTGCAGCTGTGGGATTGTATACATCAGTACAATGATGCAATCATAAACACCAGGATCAAAGAACTCAAGACTGGGTAATTCAGAGAAAGCCGCCGTCGCAGAGCACACAGTGAAGAATACGAATAAGCAATAGAATTCGACCAAACTTGGGTGCATATTAACCCAGGCTTTATAGGGAAGCAATTGAAATTGACAAACACCAAGAGAACTTCATTAGATCCAAGGAAACCCTGAAAACTAACAGAGTAGAAAAATAAATAATGTACTTTATTTCAAATGAAGTGAACACATAAAAAGATTCAATATTGAACACTTGAAGTGAAACAGGGTCAATGACATTGGGTGCAGGGTGCATCATATTCTGTGTGCCAGGAAGTCTTCCACGCTGTATGGTTCCATATCAAGTAGGAGTTTGAAGATGAATTTCTTATACTGTTGTAGGGTCCATCCTCCTGTCAGTTTGTGAACTATTTTGTTATAGTATCAAATGCATCTGTACTCAGGTCCTTTTTCAGTGAGGCTAAGTCTGTGTTGAGGATATTTTAGTGTAATTGTTCTTGTATTGTAATGACTTGTTGTTTTCTCGTTGAAATAGTGCTTGTTTTTGTAAGTGAAGATCAGGCATTCTTGAATATGTACTACAGGTGCAGTCAAAAGGCCATTTCTTCTGAAAACTCCCCTTTTCCAGATCATTCAAATAGGTCTCTTCTGCATCTTTAGTATTATAATTCAGGTTGTATGAGCTACCATAGAACATGATTCCATACCTAAATTTCGATTCAAAGACTGCCTGGTATATTGCTCTGAGTGAAGTGGTGTCTAGATATCTATTGAGGACGCCCATGGTGTAGTAAATGGAGCTCACTAGACCACAAAGGTTGGTAATGTGTCTGCTCCAATCGAGATTATCCTCTATAGTAAGGCCCAGGAAGTAACACGATTTGGTTAGGTCTAAGGTGGAGTCAGACAGTTGAATGTTTGCTGGTGTTCGGAAACCAGAGTGAGTGGTTGTGAATAGGATGATAGCGTTTGTTTTTTCAGAGTTCATGCATAAACCGTTTGCTTCAAACAGTTCAAACCATTGGCTAGCTTGTTTCGACGTTAAATCTACCATTTCACTTATTTCTGGAAGAGTCTTGGCTGTCAGAGTAAAATTTGTATCATCTGCATAATTTGTTGTTTTAACAGCTGTTTCATTGAATATGGTGTTCAAATCATTCAGAAAGATGATAAAGATAAAGAGTATGGGTTCCAGTGCTCGAAAACACAAAAACATTCACATACAAGAGAAGCCAGGTAGATGAAGAGAACACCAGTGTTGACCAATAAGACACTTGAACGAGTCCCAAGCTAGGAAATGAGTGGAGTGAATATGAATATTTCCCAAATGAAAACCAAATCGATATATCCTGTGTGACAAAACATTTGCACGGCTATCTGGTTGCGCATGCTTTCTGTCATGAATCAGCCTGACATGAGGGCTCTGCGGTATTGGTGAGGGATGGCATGCCCATTAAGCAACTCCGAGCATTAGAGGGAACATCAGTGGAGAGAACTATTGAAATGTCAGGTGTAAGAATACCCAAGGAGAAGTTACTGGTAATATCGTTATATAGACCACCATCAAGTGACGTCATGGTGTTTCTCTCAGTCTTAAATGATGTCTCGGAGGAATGTACGGGAGACTACAACATCGACTTCAATAATCCGACAAACGAAAGAGATAAAGTCACTGAGCTACTACGATCAGAGAGAGACAATCGAATGACTATCGACCACAGTCTTCCAGCCAGTTATATACAATTTCATTATAAATTTAATCAATATTGATTAAAACTATTGTAAAGTAAAAACTGCTATTCTAGGGATTTCAGGTGTTCAAGAAGGTGCAAAGCTGGTAGCTTTGTCTTTGGTATAGATTCTCTATTGTAGTGGTGTATCAATGGCTCGATTATGTCGATGTTATCTTGGTTTGTGATGAACTTTTTGCATTCTTTCCAGTATTGGTTCTATTTCCGTTATCTGGTATAAAAGTTGATTGGATGGGTTGTGGAGTGGGTTGTAAGGATGTCTCAATTTTGTAATTTTACATAAGCATGTCCCTTCCGCTACTTCCATTATATTCAGAGCTGTCTTTGGTGAATTTGAGAATATGTATTGTATGTATGTCCATAGTCCAATATAGGTCTGCATATCATACTGGTCGTTTTACTGCTGATTACCCTCCTTTTATAAGTTAGGGACCTAAAGTGCCCAGCTCATGTGATTGCTGCCTTCTTTTGGAGATTCAAATGTGCTCTGTAGTTCATCTTGCTGTCAATCTGTATGCCCAGGTATTTGCATGAATGTGTTGATTGTGACACTTCCAAGTTTTATATTGGGAGAGTTGGCGTTGATTTTGTGATTGAAGATGATGAATTTTGATTTTGCTCTCATCCATGCCACTGCGACATCCGTCAACTTCTGTAGTTCTTTCAATGTTTTGTCACCACACCACACCACCGGATATTGGAGTTGTATCAGCAGCAAATTGAAGAATGTATGCTTGGTTGTTGATGTTCTGGTTTCTGTCATTGTATTGTCGATACCTACATGTCACACCAAAACAAGTTGTAAAGTAGAGGATAGAGTGGCGAGCCTTGTAGAAGACCTTGTGCTGGTGGCAATTCTTCTGAAAGTTCATTTTTAACCTGTACCTGTAAGTTTCTGTTAAGAAGAAAATTCTTTATCGTTTTTGTCAAATAGATGGGGCATTTGAGATGAAAAAGCTTTGAGATAAGACCGGCGTGCCAGACACTGTCCAAAGATTTTTAAATGTCCATAAATATAGCAACTGTTTTATTTCCTATTTTTCTATTGAATTGAAAGTTTGAAGTGAGTACAATTGAAGGGTGGATGGTTGATGTTTTCTTTCCGAATTGATATGGTAGTATATATTTTCCTATCTCATTGCATATTCTTTCCCCCAATATTTTTTCAAAATTTTTTCCTAATGTAGGTGTGATTGGTCTGTAGTTCTCAATGTTGGAATGATCTGTTTTCGCCTTGGGGATGGTAATCAGAATGCCTTTTTTCCATTCATTTGGACAGAAAGCGTGGCAGAGGCGGTAGTTGTAGATTTTGATTATAAGATTGTGAATTGCTGGATCTAATTTTCTTAGTATTTTTCTTGGTATGTTGTCATAGCCGGGTGTTGTGTTCTTCCCATGGTTAAGTACAGTATAATATTCTTCCTCTAATATGGGCTCAATTGTATTATCTGGTGGAATGTATTACCTAGAAGCATAGAATGAATGGAGGGAAGGCTTCATACGCTCGACAGATCATTTTGAACTTCCAATTTCGGCGGAGGTTAGAGTTTCGTGTGACGCCCGATAGATAACGCTGTGATCGCTCATAGGGCTATATGTCACATAGGTCTTGTTCTGTGGCGCTACAGTTGCAAAGAATATTATGTGGTTGTCATTTTTATTGATACATTTTCATGACCAACACCAAAGTGATTAAATAATAAAACTTTTTGTGGTTTTTGTTGTTGACTGAAAGGACTCAAGGAGGTCGAAACAAATTGTATTGAATTCGATTATTGTTCTATATATGTTCTATATAATTATTGAATGAAAAAACAAGGTAAACAGTTTGAATTTTTATTGACAAGTATCAAAACATATTGAACAATTTTGATATTATCTTAGCTCCAACGTGTTTGTACGAATGCAAAGATCATTAAGCAATAAAATATATCTATATACAGAAATTTATATAGAAACATATTCATTCATTCAAAATAATACCAAATATTAATCATAACAATATTGTTGACATATCACCGCTTTCTGATCAACTATTTATGCGCAATTATATGAAAAGTCTATGATCGGAAATAAATTTGTCAAAACGAATTTTATTTTAAATATCGGTTGGAGCCACGACAGACGTTGGCGCCATCTCGTGACCTTGCGGCGAACTGACAAGTGCGGAAGTTTTTGGCAGTTCATTTTTGTAGCGAGCCTTCCCTCCATTCATTCTATGCTCCTAGGTATTACGATAATTTAACTTGAAACAACTGTTTACAGAACAAAGTCACATAAACATGTATCGATAATGTTTTCTCTAATATAGACAAAAACGACTTGAAGACAGTAACGTATGAACCCCACTTTTCTGATCACCCCTGTCAATCACTTCATGTGCTTCCGTGATCGTGAATGTCCTCGATCGCGGTGGAAGCTTCCCCCCACCGCCCTCCGGTCGCCGCTCGCGCCATAGTTCGTACCTTCTGGAGTTTTCCGTTTCTGGGCGCTTCCAGGCTTCACCAGAAACGGTATCGGCCCAATATAGTTATACGAGCGCATTGGCAGAGAGAATTCATTCATTCATTCAGAGAGCCAAGCAACGAGTGGAACTGAATACGAGTGCAAATAAATCAGTGGAAATAAATTGTACAAACTGTTGTTAGAATTAGTTATATAGTTTTGGATAGTAGTGCTGAAATTAGTGTAAATAAATAGTTTGATTATTTCGGACGTTTTAATAACCAAGAAAACGTTACATTGGTGTCAGTGTGGAGTGGATTTGAATGCCGATAACCAGATCGCAAAAGGGGAAAATGGACCAGGCTAGTATGGAATTTTTCGAGCAAACCTTTGAAAAAATGAGCTTGAAAATGGAAAATAAGGAGATAGAGAATTCTCGAGAAATGAGCTTGAAAATGGATAAAATGGAAAATAACTGGCTGCAGGACTGATATGTCGATGACCGATTGGCCTTTGGTCAATAAATAGCTATTATTATTTTTGGAAAATAAGGTAGAAGAAAATTCTCGAGAAATGAGCTCGAAATTGGAAGAAAAAAAGGATAAATGGTGAGTCAAATTGCAAGTACAATGGATGAGCAAATGATAACTATCAAGGAAGTAATAATAGATGAAGTTAATGAAAAATTCGATAAGATTGAAGAAAAATTTGAAGAAGTCGATGGAAAATGAGGAAATATCAGGAATAATTGAACATCATGCCAAATTGATAGAGTCCCTGAAAAGAACGTCCAATAGTAAAGAAACTATAGCTTCACCATCCTTCAGCTTCGTGAAATCGGAAAACACTACAGAAAGTAGTAAAATGAACAAGCCACCTACTTTTGATGGAAAAGTTCCTTGGTCGACATATCAAAAACAATTTGAAGCTGCTGCGTTGGCGAACAGTTGGAGCGACAACGAAAGGGCCACAGCAGGAGAGGCACTAAATATTCTGTAGACAATACCGGAGAGTCAACAAGCCTGTTATGAAGTTTTAACATCCAAACTTCAGATGAGACATGGAGATGCTCGCCTACAGCAAGTTTATCATGCTCAAATAAAGAGCCGGGTGCAGAAAACTGGAGACTACCTTGATGATTCACAACATGGGTTTCGAGTTTCGACAAAGGAGATCAACAATTACAGCTATGATAGAAACTATCATAGAAGCTTATAACAACAGTGAAGACCTAGAACAAATATGTGTTGACTTAAGTAAAGCTACAGTGAAATTCTACTTAGTGAAATGCATCACTATGGAATCAGTGGAAACGTACACGAACTATTTGGGTCTTATCTGACAGACCGATTCCATTGTGTAAAGTGGGATGATGAAATTAGTAATTTAAGACAAGTAAAAATAGGAATACCACAAGGCTCGATTCTAGGACCCGTACTGTTTATCCTTTTTACAAATGACCTGCATTACAACATATCAGCTATGCTGACGATACTTGTTTCGTGAATGCACACGAGGATGCGCAACAGATCAAACTAAAATCCAAAAAATCTGAGGAAGATGCTTCTCAATGGTTATTCACAGCTAATGGTCTCAAGATGAACACCGAAAAGACACAAAAACTCCTTTTCACGAACAGAATCAATACAAACCAGTCCTTGATGCACCTGGGTTTGGAGTTCCAGTCCTCACTCAGTTGGCATAATCACATTACCAAGTTGAGCAAAAAACTATCAACTGCAATATTTATGATGAGAAGAGTAAAACAAGTAGCAGATCTGAAGTCAGCGAAGCTTACATATTTCTCAGCATTCCACAGCCGGGCTATCTACGGCATAATACTATGGGGCCAAAGTACCGAAGCACATAGGATTTTGCTACAACAAAAGAGTACCTCGGAGAGCACTAAAAACGTTATATGGTATGAAAAATACTGAAAGTTGAGGGGGGATATTTCAAAGGGAAAAAAAAAAAATGACCATAACATCTGTCTATACAGGGTCCAGCAATAGTGCGGTCTTCTTCCTTAGCTGGCGAACCAGACATCTCAGAGATTTCGTTGGAAAGTAGACCTCTTGTACCTTCATTTCTGCATCTCAGGAAATTATTTTCTGATATGACCTTCATTACCTCTTTCATGACGTAAAATCTTAGGGACATTTTTCCAACAGTTCAGATCTTATTCGAAGAAAACTGCAAAAAGGTGAGGGAAAAGCAATTCAGTAAAAGTCTTCTGACGATTTACAGAAGCGATAGTAACATGAATTTGAACTAAGAGTTTTTTAATTGAATGATTTGCCTTGACATGGTTCCTAAACGATCAACCTGTCCGTTATTAAGATTCAAATATGGAGAACTTAAAATTAATATTTCTCGATTTTTTCAAATAGAACACCCTGTATTTTTGTCAACAATGATGTAGAAAATTGAATACCTTACATTTTCTCAGAAGTAACCTCAGGATTATTTTAACTCCCGCATCCAGCAGACACGAAAAATGATATCGCAACTGAAATTTTTTTTCAAATCTATATATACAGGGTGAGTCTTTGACTTGTACATATATTTTAACTGTAGATTCCCCTCATCAAACGAAAAACTTTTTTCCCATACCATTTTTCAAAATTCGGTTTCGTTTGGAAGATACAGGGTGTCGAAAATCCACGAAAAAAACACTTTCCTGTTCATATCTCCGGAACCGTTATTTCAAATGAACTGAATTTTGGTCCATTGGTTACTCTATTCATGGTGCATATTCCTCAATCGAAACTTATTCAATATCTCTCCTAGTTTAAAAGTTACAGGGTGGTCGACTCATAAATTCATGCAAAAACACTATCAAATCACTTGAAAAGAAAAAACGGTTCATATTTTCGAAAGAATCAACCATTTCAGAGAATAAAAGTATTCCTATATTTTTTCAATAAAACGCGTCGTTTTCGAGTTATTCCTAAATGTATACGAAGAAATTTGAGGAAAAAATCATGAATTTCATAAAAAATCTGAATGCTTTCCTGGATTAAATATCATCGAATATTGTTTCTTCTCTGGTCTCTTAACAAATTAACAATGTTGTCAATGTTTATCAACTGAATTCCGAGAAGCATGAAATTACAAAGTTTATAAGAAGTTTCTATTGAAAATTTATTGATACCCGTCCTTCAGGAAAATCTATCTTCTTAACAATATCCTCTTGGAATTTTTAATCGACCCTACACTGTTTTCACATCACATTCATCACCTGTTTGCTTTATTCTCTGCAAACTTCAAGTAAATAAATAAAAATAAATAATAAAACGAATCCATGTAGAAAGGTTATCGCGGCGTCGTTCATTGTAATCACAGACTGTACTGTGGAAACACAGAAGAACGTCTTGTCTTGTCTTGCGTGGCGGCTACATCGCACTCGCAGCCGGCAGCGCACTTAAATTTAGATCGTAGCGCTGTATCGGCGAGAATCAGAACTACTCGTTTGGCATTTCCAAAGAGCAATGCGTAGAAGCCTCTGTGATAGTGCTTCCGTTAACGATAGGGGACGTTCTGCTTTCTTGAGTTCGCCTATACCATTGTTGAAGAGTAAATCGTCAATCTGGCATCGTCTTCTCTAGAATTCTATGATATATCATCACAGAGGAATGGATTAGGTTAGGTCATTGACCTCGAATCATATGACTTTGATTAATGGAGTTAGGATAGGTTAGTGAGAAACTAATTTTTATAAGATAGTTTCAGGGTATCGAGGCAAATATGAACAAATTATTAGTGTTTACAAACTAATCTTCAGGAAAATCGAAGAAGGAACTTATTTTGGTGTGAGAAATATGGCATTTCAATTGCAGAAATTATGGAACAAAACTTAGCGTTTTTGCTAGGAAATATCGTGTTTGTAACATTCTTATTCAAATAAGGTTAGTGCTTGAGTATTTTCTAAATGTATCACCCAGAATATCTGATAATCACATCAATTTCAATTGAATAATATGAACTTTGAGGTGTTTGCAGAGAATTGTTTCAGGAGCGTATTCAGCCCAACTTTTTTTTTCAAATGGCTATATCTCTTTAACAGAGCCGAATTCGGAAAAATGGAAAATGAAAAAAAGGCTTCTTTAGGCCTCAAGAATCTACAGTTAAAATATATGTACAAGTCAAAGACTCACCCTGTATATAAAACAGAGTTGTTGGTTACACCATTTATAACTCGAGATCGAATGGACTGTTTGTTATGAAACTTCATTTATGGATTCGTCTACGGCCTGGTTATTATAAAATACATTGAAACTCTGAAAAATTCGATGAAGAATTTGCTTATGTAGAAATGCTTTTCCTCCTTTTGAATAAGGCCACTAGGTGTTGCTACGGTTTGCTTATGTAGGAAATGCTTTTCCTCCTTTTGAATAAGGCCACTAGGTACTATATTTGATATTATCGCCACAAGATGGCGATGTATACAATTATTGTGTAATTTGCATAGAACTTATAATAACATGGAAGGCTATTATCAGATCAGAAAGCGGCTAAAGATCTCAAGTTGGTGGAACAGTGAAAGTTAACAGGAATGTCAAGTAAATCGGATTGTGACGATCAGCATCAATCGTGAGTTGTCCATTCTCATCTTTTCTCTCTATATTTCTGAAATCTTTTTGATTTATGTTTGGGCAATAAATATCTTTGCGGAAATAACTAAATTCAAAATGGTCCATAATTAGTAATTGACATATTATTTTTGTATTTCTGTTTTGTGTGACAGCTCATATCAATGGAAAAATGACAGTTGACAGATGACGTTTGCCATATGGTATTTGACAGATGACATTTGACAGATGACATTCGACACATGACATTCGACAGTTGACAGGTGGCATTTGACAGAACTTTTATTATGCCTAATTTATTTCCTGCTTGAAAAAATAGCAATGGTAAGTTTATACAACTTTAACGGTGGGTTTGACAAAGTATATCACCGGTGATCGGAGCTTGATCTATCAACTCCGTTGATCTCCGATCACTGGTGATTACGATTTGTGAAATCCAGCGTAAATATAGGTATCATTTAGGCGAAACAAAGTTCGCCGGGCCAGTTTGTAACATAATAAAAACTAACGGACATTCAGAAGAGGTTAAACAATGAAATAAAACTAAATGAATAATCATTGACAAACTTCAAAACCTCCCCAGAATCATACTTCCTGAGCATCATGTTACACCCCCCTGTACTAATTTTCAGAATTATTTGAAGGCGCATCGTTCCGATGATTTCCACCAGGAAAACTCAATTGATTCGATCGACGCAAGCATCTTTCATATACAGATATGGACAATGTAGTTGAAAACCCTGGGATTTCAGTACAAAATTCGAGCAGTCTTCTAGTCCAGTTGAACAGTGGAAGAATCCGAGGAAGAATCGAAACCTCAGTGCGATTCGATATCGAATAAGCGGCTGGTCTAGTTTTATGGCAGTTTCGATCGTAGTGGGGATGCCTGGATCTCTGCTGCTCTTCGCGGATCGAATTCACTGAATTCAGTCGAAATCCGAACTTGGATGCGATAGACCAAGGGTCTCCAAACTACGGCCCGCGGGCCAAATCTGGCCCACCAGTTTCAAGAATCCGGCCCGCGAAAGCTCATCAGCTTATACAGGGTGTCCAAGAAGTCCCGCACCCCGTTGAGGGGATCGAAAGTGAAAAATATTCTAAGCCCAAAAATCCATGTTCGAAATTTTTTGATAACGTAGTTAATTAGTGATTAATTAATGAAAGTGACCAATCAGGAGCGTCCTACAGAAGAATAAGTAGGCAGTGGGGACGCGAGAGTGAGATGCCAGTCTCGGATTGCAGCGTGAAAAGCCGGCAGCAGCTCTGGCGTCTCCCTCTCGCATCCCTACTGCCTACTTATTGTTCTGATAGGGCGCTTCTGATTGGTCAATTTCATTAATAGATTTCTGATTAACTACGTTATCAGAAAATTTCAAACATGGATTTTTGGGCTTAGAATATTTTTCACTTTCGATCCCCTCAATGGGGTGCGTGACTTCTGGGACACTCTGTATATGTATACAGGGTCCTGCAATAGTGCGTTCTTCTTCCATAGCTGCCGAACCAGACATATCAGAGATTTCTTTTTTGATATACAGGGTGTCCCCGATAAATGTTATTCAACAAATGCATGATTCCTTTAAGGATCACCCCATATATTTTCACATATTTTCAATGACCTTCATTACCTCTTTCATTACGCAAAATATTAGGGACATTTTTCCGACGGTACCGATCTCATTCGAATAAAACAGCAAAAAGGTGAGAGAAAAGCAGTTAAGTAAAAGTCTTCTGACGATTTTCAGAAGCGATAGTAACATGAATTTGATCTCGAAGTTTTTTAATTGAAGGATTTGCCTTTTCACGGTTCCTAAACGATCAACTTTTCATATACAGGGTGTGCGTTATTGAGGTCCAAATATGAAGAACTTAAAATTATTATTTCTCGAGTTACCTTAGGATTATTTCGACTCCCGCATCCAGCAGACCGAAAAATGATGTCGAAACTGAAAATTTTATTCAAATATAATAACATAATAAAAACTAAAGGACATTCAAAAGAGGTCAAACAAGGAAATAAAACTAAATTAATAATTATTTACAAACTTCAAAACCCAGAATCATACTTCCTGAGCATCATCATAAAAATGATATTGTTTTGTCGGTACAAGCAATTCATATTGACCACGTATTCAACCAATTATATCAGTTTTTATCGGCTTTCCAAAAAAAAATATTATTCAAGGTATTGCTACTAGAGCTCAAAGATACTTTCGAATACAGTTAATCAGTATTAAACTTTTGGAAAAAATGGGATGAATGTTTCTTATCGGGACTTCCTGAAAAAACAGGTTCTGTGGCACTGCCTTAACATGAAAACCATATCAACTTTTGCGCGAATCAAACGATTAAATATTTTGGCCCTTCGCATTTGCTGGAGTATGGAGTATGGCCCTTAGGCTGAAAAGTTTGGAGACCCCTGCCGGATAGACCATACTGTTTGAGAATAAATTAGATTCCGCGTGTATAAAAATGTTAACTGTTCAAGAGAAAATTCAAATAATGAAATGGTATTTCGGTGGTCAATCAATTATTTTATTTTCAAACTAGTTATGGTGAAAAAGACCTGAGCACTAACTTTCACAGGAAATTATTTGTGTCATTCATTGAGGCAAATTAATTCCTCCGATAAGAATGTAATAAAATTGTCGTATTCATTTTCAACGGACATGATAACACCCATCGCTTCGCGCGTTGAGAGTGTTACTACTCTAATCGTCCAAACTAATTCGATCCGAGATCGTTGCGCTCTGGCATCCCCACTACAAACTGCCATAAAACTAGACCAGCCGCTTATTCGATATCGAATCGCACTGAGGTTTCGATTCTCCCACTGTTCAACTGGACTAGAAGACTGCTCGAATTTTGTACTGAATTCCCAGGGTTTCCAACTACATTATCCATATCTGTATATTGTTTACAAGATAATTTTAATGAATTCTTTCTTTTCATTTCGAGTCTCTTACGAGCAAGGTTAACAGCCAGAGTTTCTAGTTGGATTAGTTATAGATAATCGAATAATTTCGGATTTGACTAACTCTGCATAATCAGAAATTCTTGGTTAAGAAGATTATCTGATCGCAATTTTGCGGATTGGAGTATATCAAGTTCGTCGAGAGGTGAGAAATTTTATTGTGGTGTAATATGCGTCGATCTTGTCAAGTTTGTTTATCCATAATTTTTTTCTTGATTTTTTATTTAGAGGCCCAGAAGGATTGTTGGACAATCGTCGTTTATACTGGCGTATTATTCCGGCATATTAGCCTGGCATTTTGTCCGGCAAATTTTCAACGTCCAGTCTCTGGAACATTCCTCGGATTGGAAATTTAAGCCTTTTTGATACCATCAAATTCCACGGTGTTCGTGTCTGACCATATGGTGTCAAGCTGTAAAATTTTCATTTCATTTGTTATATGATTTCACACTGTAATTATTATCTTGATTTCTTGAATAGGTGAGAATAAACTATTCAAAGTCCATTTTCGTTCAATCACCCGTAGAATCGGCAATCAGAAAAAAAAAATCAAACTCGAACCTCCATTTTATAACATAACTTAAAAATAATATTTCTTTTCCGTACAAGCAATACATATTGATCACGTATTCAAACTATTATATCAGTTTTTATCGGCTTTCCACAAAAATATTGATCAAGTTATCGGCTAACTCAGAGCTCGAGGATACTTTCGAATACAGTGAATCAGTATGAATTTCTGTAAAAAATAGGATGGTTGATATGATTTTCATGTTAGGGCAGTGCCACAGAACCTGTTTTCTAAGGAAGTCGAACTTATGCTGCCCTATAATAGCCCAATATCCCGATAGGAAACAAAAATTCATACTGATTTACTGTATTCGAAAGTATCTTTGAGCTTTAGTAGCAATAACTTGATCAATATTTTTTTTGGAAAGCCGATAAAAACTGATATAATTGGTTGAATACGTGATCAATATGAATTGCTTGTACGAAAAAGAAATATCATTTTTATGATGATGCTCAGGAAATATGATTCTGGAAAGGTTTTGATGTTTGTCGATAATTATTCATTCAGTTTTATTTCATTGTTTGACCTCTTTTGAATGTCCGTTAGTTTTATTATATTATTATTTGAATAGAATTTTCATTTGCGATATCATTTTTCGTGTCTTCTGGATGCGGGGGTTAAAATAATCCTAAGGTTACTCTTAGAAAATGTAAGGTATCCAATTGTCGACATTATTGTGGAAAAAATACAGGGTGTTCTATTTGAAAAAATCTAGAAATAAGAATATTAAGTTCTTCATATTTGGACCTTAATAACGGACACCCTGTATATGACAGGTTGATCGTTTAGGAACCATGTCAAGGCGAATCCTTCAATTAAAAAACTTTAGTTCAAATTCATGTTACTATCGCTTCTGGAAATCGTCAGAAGACTTTTACTGAACTGCTTTTCCCTCACCTTTTTGCAGTTTTCTTCGAATAAGATCTGAAATGTTGGAAAAATGTCCCTAAGATTTTGCGTCATGAAAGAGGTAATGAAGGTTATTGAAAATATGTGACAATATATGGGATGATCCATTAAAAAAATCATCCATTTGTTGAATAACATTTATCGGGAACACCCTGTTTATCAGAAAATAATTTCCTGAGATGCAGAAGTGAAGGTACAAGAGGTCTACTTTCCAACGAAATCCCTGAGATGTCTGGTTCGTCAGCTATGGAAGAAGAACGCACTATTGCAGGACCCTGTATTCATGTCTGTCTAAACTACGTACATTCTAGGCGGGAGAAATTTTCAAAAAACTCTGAACTACACGACCATAACACCCGAAATCGCAACAAATTCGTCATTCCTTATTCGAGAATCATGAAGGAACAACAAGGCCCTAACCATACAGCATTGAAGTTATACAACCAACTGCCAAGTGATATGAAGATACTGAGACCAACTGCGTTCTCTGAAAGTGTAAAAGATATCTTGCTGAAAAAAACTATATACAGACTGAAAGAATTCCTCGTCTAGGACATATGGTGTCACCTATATTATATTTGTATTTTATTAATGACAAGCAGCCCCTTCCAGCTTCGCCCGGGTAGAAATTTTCAACTTATGCTATGAAAAAGGAAAAGGCTTCTGCTTCCGCTTCTTAACTAGTCGAGCGCGTGTCTGAAAGTTGATCCACGCGGCTACTCTTTTATAGATATGCATGTCCCCCTCTCACACTTCGGTGCCCTCTCCTACCCGCCTACCTTGCACGGAGGGGCATTTAGGTCCGGTCGTGCGGTTTCATCTTCATCACTTCAACCTGCCATATCTTTTGATGTACTCGTAATTGGATGATGTAAAGGGCAATTTCGTTCTAAATTGAATACTGGGGATAAATAACGTATTAGGTTGGATGGGGATCAATACCCTATTCAAAAAACGCACTCCCAAATAGTGCATAATTTTGGAAAACATCTGATTACCATAAACAGGTAATAGCAAGTCAATCTTGAGAGATAGATATTTGCTGTGGCGGACTTTTTTGGAGAACTATTTGAGAGGTACATTTTCGTCACACATTGTATCCACGTAAATCTTACGGTTTTTGCAGCGCACGTGAAAATAGCTAGATATGGCTGATTTTTTTGTAATTATTGAAGTTACAGTAGGCTAGAAGCATAGAATGAATGGAGGGAAGGCTCCGCTACAAAAATGAACTGCCAAAAACGTCCGCACTTATCAGTTCGCCGCAAGGTTATGAGATGACGCCAACGTCGTTCGTGGCTCCAGCATGGCTATAACGATACATATTCAAAATGAAATTCGTTTTGACAAATTTATTTCCGATCATAGAATTTCCATATAATTGCGCATAAATAATTGATTAGAATGCGGTGATATGTCAACAATATTGTTATGATTAATATTTGGTGTTATTTTGAAGGAAGGGTGAGACTTAAAAAAATTCTTTTATTTAAGTAACGTACAGGTCTTCTTCTAGAAGATGAAAAAAACGGAGATGGAATTGTCGAATTTTAATGTAGTAAGAATTTGTTTCGATTTCTTCATATGGAACAACCGGACGTCATTTTAAGTCAATCAGAAGGCGTGATTATTCTTTCTTCAGAAATTTTGAATGCGTCATGATCCCACCGAGGCCTTTTTGGCTAAAATAGGTAATAATAAAATTGTTCAATATGTTTTGATACTTGTCAATAAAAATTCAAACTGTTTACCTTGTTTTTTCATTCAATAATTATATAGTAGGCACATAGCATAATAAATCACACTATATCAATTAAAAATATTATACTTAGCAACAAACGTTGAAATGAACAAAACCAACAGGTAAATTAGATAGTTGAAGCCGCAGAAATGTTTTTTTTTATCGAAGCCGATTCAATTCGTATATTATAGTAACTTCAAACAATATTCGAATTCAATACAATTTGTTTCGACCTCCTTTAGTCCTTTCAGTCAACAACAAAAAGTTTTATTATTCAATCACTTTGGTGTTGGTCGTAAAAATGTATCAATAAAAATGACAACCACATAATATTCTTTGCAACTGTAGCGCCACAGAACAAGACATATGTGACATATAGCCCTATTTGCGATCACAGCGTTATCTATCGGGCGCCACACGAAACTCTAACCTCCGCCGAAATTGGAAGTTCAAAATGATCTGTCGAGCGTATGAAGCCTTCCCTCCAATTATTCTATGCTCCTAGCAGTAGGTATCGTTAGATTTTTCGGGTGAAAAGTATAGCCTATGTCACTCAGAGATAATATAGCTTTCTAAGGGTGAAAGAATTTCTGAAATCGGTCCAGTAGTTTTTGAGCCAAGTCGTATCAAACACACAAAAATACAAATATTTCCTCTTTTTTTCTCAGCTTGAAGATTTTATTTAATCATTTTTATTCAACAATCTTTTTGGGTTTTAATAACCTACTAACTGCGAACGTCTCCGCGCATCTCAGGTGAATTGATGGCGTTCTCTAACGTTGAAATTCACAATCTGGTGTTGCAATTTGGAAGAAAGTTTCCTTTATTGTTCATTCAATCACCGAGGGGGGTCTTTTCTGAAGGTGGATAGATGTCGCTGATTAATAGTCATCCGACATAATGCACGACCGATATCCATATCTTGACGAAAAGATTTTCCATCCAGCGTCGACTTTGGGATATTCCACCCTGATGAGTCCTAAATAGGACGAAACTGCAGTCGGTGCGATTCTCAGTTGACGTTGGACCATTCGGTCTGGTGGGGTGAACAGTATCGGAGACCTAGTTCGTATTCACATTTCATTTTTCATTATTTATAATGGGAAATGATTTGTGTCTTATTTCTTTCTATTTCCTCTTTATAATATTAGTATAGATGTATCTTCTTAATAATAATAATGTGTAAATGCATAGTTTATGTATAACAAAAGTTCATCAGGATGATATGTTTTACATCCGTACTGTATATTATTTCCTAGGGAGCCAATCTCGAAGAAAATACCAAGAGGCCTGAAGAATATCTAGCCACTAGTTATTTCATGTCTTTATCTTGTTCTGAATTTTCTCTCTTCTTCGGCAGTAGGTGCGTCTCTTGATCGGTTGAATATATTTTAGTAGTATACATATATGTGTTATTATATTGTTTCATTTCTCTGATTTTCTGTTGTTTTGAGACAACGTGAAAAAACCAGAATTGAAGATTTTTGTTCTTCTCTTAATGAATTTATCATTCCAGGTCAGGGGAGGAACCAAAATGAGGAATGTTTTAACACATGTGACACAATATCATGAAAATAGAGATGATATATCAGTCTTATGGACGGGATTTGGGTCATCTGTGGAGAAAGTAATTTCTTGTGCAGAAATAATGAAAAGGAATTATAAGTATAAGTTATACCAAATAACAAAAGTTTGTTACAAAACGTGAGTTGTATTTAATATATTTTCACAATATTTTCCTATTCGAATGTGTGATCTCAGAATTTTCTTGAATGTTCATGTTGAATATAAAAAGAGCCCTCTTGGGGATAAGAATGTACTGATGATATACCAATTTTTATCAGAACGAACATTAAAGAAAAAATGGCAGTATGAGATAAGATAAATATACCACAAAGTAAACACTGAAAGAATGGTACTCACAGTTGATGCTGGCTTGAAAGATATTCTTCTCGTCTTCTGGCACGTATCAGAGTCCTTTTTTTCACGGAACGAATTCACTTTATGGATACTTACTAGTTCGGGCGTGCTGAATGAAGATTGAGGGGTGTTTCTTCAGATACCTCCATTGTTGAAAACAATAGTTCACAGAGTTGAGGAAAGTGGGTCAACCCTTCAGGTCCGGATCTTCTTCGTTTCCGACGAAGTCTATTCTCAGTATCAACTTATCTTTGTAGTATCCAGTTTGAAAAAAATACGAATTCTAAACATTCTCCGCCGAGAAAACGCATCTTTGGATTTCGAGAAATAGAGTAAATGAAATGTTGAGAGAAAGACGAATCGTAATGGAGAAATGGAATCAATAAACAAAACAAAAAAAGTGAAGTGAAAGAAGGTTTAGCTTTTCACAATCCTTCAGTTCTGCATTTGGGTTCCTGGCTTGTTCCGAAAAGCATCAGGAGGAGGAATATATGAATGTGGATAGATTTGGAAATTAATTGATCTAAAATACTGATTGAACGCCAATTGGTGTTTGATGAACGATCTGTGTTCCGCACTGGTTGGCGTTTTGAAGGTTGTCACAACTTCGAATTTTTATTCCGACTGTTCCGAGATCTCCACAAGGTGGAGCTTGAAACATGCGAAGGATGTTTCGATCAGAAAGGACTGAAAGGAGGCTGCCGATGTAATTGGATAAACTTGGTCAGAAGTGGGAGGTGAAGTTCTCTTCAAACGTTATTTTTGAGTCTCAGATTTCGAGTCCTTATCAACATGTAATAATGTATGATGTATTCTGGATCCACATTTCTTTTATATGCGAATTGACAGGAACGAAGATCGTCAGAAGTACATAGTTAATCAAAACAACGATGGGATACTCGAGAGAAAGTATCGTATGCGCTTGTATAATTATCAGCACATAAGCCCAGCAAAGATCGATATGGAAGAGAATGGAAGTGGCCTATGTCCAGGAGTGGACGTCAACGGGCTGAAGAAGAAAAAGAAACTAAGCGTTTTGACAAGATTCAAATTTTCTACAATGTTCTGATGATGTATCCCAGATTTCCGCTTTTTTTTCTATGACACTAATAAGCATTTCAGTTCCAAGAGTAACTTTTTCCTACCCAGTGACTGTTATCCACTTTTTGTGGTGAACAAATACAATCCTTTCGTAAATACTTAAAAAATCCTCCAATATTCATTGACATGCGCAACACCGTAATCGTATCTGCCCCGTCATGAGCCGACGAAACGCATACGCAGCGGGCCGAAGCGATGCTCGTGAAAACGACTCTTAATAATCGCATAAACGCTCCTGAAGTAATCACACTTAAAAAAAAAGAGATTTTGTCCGAGTTCAGATCATGATACATTACCAGATTACCAGAAATGAGTTCCGATTTGTAACCTTTCTAATTTCCCTAACCCAGGCAAAAAATTTCCCTTCTTTCTTGATCTCGGGTTATTCAGTATTCATTTATTGTGAATTATAACTTTTCTCATATTTATGTGGGATTTCATTCCGATCAAATGTACATAATTGTTAAATATCTCTGTCATTTCTGAATTTCGTGTGTGGAACGCTTCATATTGTACCCAAGATAAGCGTGACACTTTTGGCTTTGCGTTTGGTGATGTCCATGCGTGAGCTTTTCGAGTCCCGGATGTGGAACATTCATCTTATAATTGAAAAGAATCCATAAGTGCAATATGAGATTTAGCAGTTGTACCATTTATTCTTAGAATAAGATAAATGGACCAATTCTGACTCGAGTGTTTCTTGGTAGCTTATCATCTCAGGTGGCCCGAGGCCACCTAGGATAATTCATGATGCTTGAAAGTGCACTTGGCTCTTGCTCATTTCATTGGCTTAAATCGTACAAGAAGTAACACCTTTTTTCTCAAATGCGAATTGGGGGCGGAACCGAGAATTAACGTTAAGGGCATAAAATGCAGTAAGTTAGTTAATAGTAAGTTGGGAGTTGAGTACAGAGTTCCTACGGGAGTCGGTAGAGAGTTAAGACTGAGGTAGTTATTGCCATTAGAGACGAAATTAGATCTTTAAGACGGTATAAGATCAATTCATTTGTTCGGCGTAAAGACGTTTTCTATCTCGCAAAGTTCAGTAAATGCGGATAAATCGGATAAAATGAACGTGTCTGTCTAGTTAAATAATTAGTATGAGACGTATAAGCTACAAGTGTAGATTATTGTGTAAGGACTGTAAATGAACTGTATATGGACAGTTTGAGTTTTATTAGTTCTTGAGAGAACTACGGGAAGACGACAGACGTGAAATATATACTCCATTCACAATGGGCGTTTCCAGTGATTTTCAGAAAAAATCATTTCGGTAATATTTGACCCTCAGAATCTCGTATCAATTTTTCTTTTGTTTTTCTGTTGCCTATTCTTCGAGAAAAAAATTATTGAAAATACCAAAACGAACGTCAAATTCAAACGAGTATAAATGGCGGCAATCATAATTTGATTGGTTGGAACTGTACAGCGTTGCCAGGTCGCCATCCTCCTAACTATCCGTTCTTCTCTATCACGGAAGATTCGTTCTTATCATGGTTCTAATTCTGTGATCACAGTTCACTTAAGCGGCTGACAAGTGATACCCATCGAATTTATCAAGAAGCCATATATGCTTCATAAGTTTTGTGGTTCTATTTCTCCTATTTCAGATGACAAAATAGAGTTAGCGGCAACTACGCCTTCTTGATAGCTTTCATCACAGATTAGATTGGTCATGGATGTGTACGTCATCACGGCAGTGTCCAATGAGGTTCCGAGGATAGCTACGTCATCATGGCGCTAATTCGAATTTCAATATTTTATTAATGATGATAATAGAAAAAATGCGCAAAATTGAAAGTGGAAAATTGGTTAGGATTATGTTTTGGACTACTACTCTTAATATATTTTTGTAAAAAAAAATTGATTTTTTAATGTACTGGAAACGCCCATTATAAAATCACAACTCTGGCCATGGTTTCGTTTTCAGGAATTGGTGCACCTGATGAAAAATCTGTGCGCGTACATAGAATATCGTTTATGACGAAACGACGATGCCAGTTTTTCTGTTTACATCAAAGTAAAAGTATCAAAGATTTACCACATTCTGTTAGTTCGAATCGATTGGCGATTTTGGGGCGAAATATCGATAGGAAATCGCCTATTTTTCCGTTCTTCGTCGTCCAGAAGAAGTTTCGTGCAAGTGTCATTTTTTCCTTTCACGAGTTTTGGCGTGAGTACGAACGGCAAATTTGAATTGGACCAAAAATCGATTCATATGCATAAATAAAGCGAAAGTAAGTACTAATCGACCTTTTTACACTTGATAACGAAGTATTTTTTAGGTTTCTGGCCGTTTTGAAAGATTTCAAACGAAATTCCGGTCCCCCAGAAGTTTGGTTAGTTTCGGTATCGTTTTTGGTGCTCAAAATTTATTTGGAATGTGTAAATGGACAAAAAAGGCTTCCTTATACGATCTTCTAACGAAAGCGATTGGAAAATATGGTTCAGGTAGGAATTATGAGGAAAGAACTTGCAGAATGAAATTGCACGATTTTCGTAAGTACCTAAACGGGTTCTGGATGGCCATCATCGGTCTGTAAATGATTATTGTTGATCGTTTTCACGTTTCAGAAAAAAACACGTCGAAAAAGCTAAAAAAAAGAAGAAATATGACTATATTGCATTCCACAGTTGGTGAATTCAGATTCCGATGAATTGAAATGTGTCACTGGAGCTTTCATTCCTTTGCCGAAAATAGAAATAGGCTATATTGAACCAGAATACATCGGTTTTTTCCATATTCCAGGAGTTTGTGTCTTATTTTAGAACAGGTGAATGATAAATGTGTAGCATATGTTCGACCTATTCCAATTTATTTGTACAAGTAATGTGGTAGTAATGTATGAATATTTTTCAATCTAATAAATTACTATACAATCAGAATATTTTACTCCTTGTTCATAAGATCAAATAAATAAAATGTCGTCAAGTCTTGAACTTTCAGTTCAAGAGGATAATAAACATTAAATCTTCACAAGCATGCATATGAAAATTATGTGAAAGCAATTGTTATGATGGCTATGGATTTTGTTATGGTTACTATGGTTTTTGTGTGTTTGAAATGAATGTCATTGAGTTAACGTCGTAAAATTGTGGCTTTGATAAAAATATAAAAGATTTTGATATAAAGGTGGTGTTTTATTACAACCCCAACGTAACAGTTCAGAAGTGGGATTAACAGAACAGTTTTTCTCGTTTTGTGGCTTGAAAGCGAACTTTAAAGTTGAAGTGATTTGCGCCAAAATAAAATGAGTGACTTGGGGGAACTGAGCGACGAGGAAGTGCGTCGAAGTCGGATGTATGATGATTTAATCGAACAACACATACAAAAACAAATTACGGCTGCCCTAAAAAGAAAATTCGACACCAACTCGAGAGTTTCGTCGATTTCTACCAATTTAAACCTCGATCAGAATGACGCCGCTGCAGTTGCTATGGATGTTAGCACCGGAAAATTAACAGTGAAAGGTGATATAATACCGCCCTTTGATCCTGATGATCGTCATCACACTGTAGTATCTTGGCTCAACAAAATTGACCAACTTTCACTGATTCATGGATGGAACGATTATGAAAAATCCGGATACATGCAGATGAAATTGAAGGGCGCGGCACGCGAGTGGTTTTTCCGGTTGGACAACTACGACAGAACTTGGGCAGAGTGGAAAACAGCTTTATCAAGAGCGTTTCCCAGATGTGTCGATTGCGCCACTTTATTAGAAGAACTGGTTGCACGGAAAAAGAGCCTCGATGAAAGCATGACACATTATTATCATGCCAAGCTGAATTTAACCCAGCAATGCCGACTCGATAATGAAGCCACAATATCTTGCATCATTCGAGGACTTCCTCAAGAATTGCAGCCAAACGCCCGTGCATTTCAATGTGCTACTCCCGACGAATTGTACGCAGGTTTCATCGCTCCTATGGACAACTACCAAAGTCCCCAAATGATATGATGCAGCCCCATTTCGGAAAAAGACCGAAAACTGAGTGCTACGCTTGTGGAAAATTAGGACACTTCGCAAAGGACTGTTGGAGCCGAAATAAACCATCTACTTCGAAACAAGGAAGATTGGAACGATGCGCAGTATGCCGGCTTACAAACCACACCACCAAGGATTGCTTCAAGGGAAAAACTGGGTCAAATCAAAGGACGGACATGACGCGATGCGCTGTTTGTAGGAAGGCGGGACACCGCCAAGACGATTGCTGGTTTAAGAAAAAGAACGTTGAGGAAGTCAACACTTTAGGGCAAGTAGAAAATAATTTATATAAACTACCTGTTATAATAAATAATATCCCGTTTAGAGGGTATTTAGATACAGGTAGTTCGATAAATGTGGCAAATTTGAAGGTTTTGAATAAAACAAACTTACAATTGATGCCCTCTAACACGGTTATTAAAGGTTTTGGTGGATCGTTCGTGGTTCCAAAAGGTATAATTAAAACTGATGTTTCAATAAATGAAATGGATTTCCATACAGAAATACTGATAGTTAATACACCAATGAATGAAATTGATATTATTCTAGGACAACCTATATTGAATCAACCAGATATGGTGGTAGAAATAAAGCACAATCATGTTACTTTAAGAAAATGTAAGAAAGATCTTCAAGTCAAAGGTTTAAATAGCATTAAATCTTCTGAAATAAGACACGGTGATATGACCGAACAGAATTTAAAAAAATTATATCAATCACTTAATTCAAAACAATCATGCTTTGCACAGTCTCCTGCTGAACTAGGCACAATAAACAATACTGAATTTTCAATAACTTTAAATTCAAAACAAACAATATACTACAAACCTTATAGATTATCAGAAAAGGAAAAAACAATCATGCGAGAGCAAGTAAATGAATTATTAACTGCAGGTATTATACAAACTTCAAATTCGTCATATGCCAGCCCCGCAATTTTAGTTAAAAAACCAAACGGGGATTATAGGCTGTGTATTGATTATAGAAAACTAAATGCCATAAGTGTTAAAGACCGATACCCATTACCGAATATTGAAGATCTTATTAACAAACTAAGCGGGAATAAATATTTCTGTAGTTTAGATATGAAGCAAGGTTATTACCAAATTCCATTAGCAAAAGATTCGATAGATAAAACTGCGTTCATAACTCCAGATGGCAGTATGAGTTTCTTCGTTTACCATTTGGTTTATGTAATGCACCATCAGCTTTTCAAAGATTTATAAATAATCTTATGGGACCACTACGCCATACAGAAATATTGGTTTATCTCGATGACATTTTGATACCGTCAAAATCAATATCTCAAGGAATGGAAAAACTAAACACTATTTTAAATATTTGCGAGAAAAATAATTTAAAATTGAATTTGGAAAAATGCTATTTTTTTTAAAACTAAAATTGACTTTTTAGGCTACGAAATAAGTGAGAATGAAATCAAACCTGGTTCAAAAAAAGTAAAAGCCATTCAAGATTTTAAAATTCCTTCAAATGTTCATGAAGTAAGGCAATTTCTAGGTCTGAGTTCGTATTTTAGGAAATTTATTAAAAATCATGCTGAAATAGTCGCGCCTTTAACAAAGTTACTCAGAAAAGACGTTAAATGGAAATGGGGAAAAGATCAAAACATAGCGGTTTCGAAAATAAAATCGATTTTAATTAATGAACCTGTTCTAACAATTTTCAACTCAGAATCCAAAAAAGAATTACATACTGATGCTAGCTCAAAGGGTATTGGCGCTATTCTTTTCCAAGAGTCAAATTGTGGTTTAAAACCAGTAGCTTATTATAGCAGAGCAACAACCGCGGATGAATCTTTTTACCATTCATATGAATTAGAAACTTTAGCTGTAGTGGAATCTATTAAACGATTTAGAATTTACCTTCATGGTAATCATTTTAAAATAGTAACGGATTGTAGCGCAGTTCGAAGTACATTTGTAAAAAAAGAATTAGTCCCCAGAATAGCTCGGTGGTGGTTAGCTATTCAAGATTACGATTTTGAAATTGAACATCGTCCAGGATGTAAAATGTCACACGTCGATGCTCTGAGTAGAAATACGGAAAATATTTTAATAATAGAAATTGACGACTGGGCTTTAACCATACAAATGCAAGACGAACAAATTCGAATAATTCGTGAAAAATTAAAATCGGGCACTGCCGACAAAGACATAAAATCCACATATTGTCTTAAAAACGACAGGGTTTACATGAAAATTCTGAATGACGAATTAAGACTTGTAATTCCAAAAATATGTAGATTCAATATAATGAGAAAATATCACGATGAAATAGGTCATATAGGCCTAAAACGATGTGAAACTTTAATCAAAAGTAAATTTTGGTTTCCAAAAATGACACGATTTATAAAAAAATATGTCAATGCATGTATTGATTGTGCGTATAAGAAAAGTCAATATGGAAAAAAAGAAGGTTTTCTTCATCCTATACCTAAAGCGAAGGAACCCCTTTGTACATGGCATATTGATCACTTAGGTCCCTTTTGTAAAACAAACAAAAATTACGCATATGTTTTTATGATCGTCGATTCATTTTCTAAATACTTGTTTGCAAGACCAACTAAAACTACCAACACAAACGAGGTAATTTATTGTTTGAAAGATTTATGTAGTATGTTTGGAACACCTAAACGAATTATCGCAGATCGTGGAAAGGCATTTAAATCTAAAACATTTAAAGAGTTTTGCGACGAAAAGAAAATTAATTTGGTTTTAAATGCAGTAGCTTCGCCGCGTTCGAACGGTCAAGTCGAACGTTATAATCGTACTCTTTTAGACGGTATAAATACGAGTATAGAAAACGAAAATGAATGGATGGATAAACTGCCAGATGTGGTCTGGGGAATGAATAACACTATCAGTGAAAGCACAGGGTACTCCCCACATACATTAATGTTTGGCTTCGATAAAGATCGTCATGGAAATTTAGACCAAGAAGACATAATCGTCGAAAATAGGCAAAAAAAATTGCAGAAAACGCTCAAAAAAAAATGAATAAACAAAGCAAAAAAAAAATGAAAGAACAGTTTGATAAGAAACGAAAAGAAAGCACCAAATACAAAGTAGGCAGTTTAGTTCTTTGGCGAGGAGCTAAAAAAGATACCAAGGATGTCGGTCGTAAGACTGGAATAAAATATGGAGGGCCCTATAAAGTGTCGAAAGTTCTAGAAAACGATCGATACGAAATTATGGCCCTGAAAGGAATGAAAGGTTACCAACGATATTCTGCAGTCGTAGCTGCAGACGCAATACGAGAATATAAGTCTGGTGCAATAATTGAGTCCGATACGTCTTCAGATGATGAGGTGAATAGCATCGATGAGTTGATTGATTTATTGGAGTCATAAAAAAATATACCTGTATATGTGTATATAGGTTATCTATCTATAATCTGTATATATGTATATAAAAAAAATGGAACACCATTAAAAAAAAAATATATTATGGAACACCATACATAAAAAAAAACAAATATTAAAAATGGAATACCATACAAAACATAAGATTGGATAAAAATATGGAGCACCACAACATGATGTTTCTACTACTTGAAATTTTTCAGATTATTTTATATTGAAAATATATGAACTTTTATACAAAGCTTTCTGATTTCAGAAATAAGAAGAAATAAGAAAAAAAAAACACCTGCTCTTCGATTCGCGAGGACGCGCAGAAAAACAGGATGGCCGAATGTTATGATGGCTATGGATTTTGTTATGGTTACTATGGTTTTTGTGTGTTTGAAATGAATGTCATTGAGTTAACGTCGTAAAATTGTGGCTTTGATAAAAATATAAAAGATTTTGATATAAAGGTGGTGTTTTATTACAACCCCAACGTAACACAATGCAATTTTTTCCATGGCGAAAAATAATATATTTCAACAGTGATCTCTTGTACTTTTCATGCAAATAACTAGAAAAGGAATCCTTTCTATCAATTCATATAAACGTTAATTATTTTCGTCCATCACATCTTTTCCAATTCATTCACATTCTGAGAAATACGCTAAGAATGTAGAAAGGGCAACATAGTGTTGACTTGGAACATGAAAATATTTTGAAAAACGTCATAACTTCGATACAGAGTGGAATGTGTCAAATTTCCAAGGCCAGAGTTGTGATTTTATAATTGTGAATGGAGTATAGGTTTGGCAGCCGAAGCGAAAGTCATTTTCTTAGACGACCGAGAACAAACCTACATTTATGGTCACAATACTCTTCTTTTTTTCAGAGTTGAGGAATATTGGGATCCCATAAACACAGAATTGGATCAACTGGTGATAAGAAGAAAACTCCCAATGGTTCACATATATTTATCCAGCAAACCACTGGATAGAACAGAATCAGGGTAAGCTCCATTAAGTAAATTATATAGAATACAATATAATATGACTAAATCATTTGTTTATGATTTATGATTTTTATAGATCAATTAGTAGCTGACTCTGACTACACTATCTTTCATCACTATGTCCAATTTGGACGATACAGATAAACATGTTCATGAGAAAAGGGCAAGTTTGTTAAATTTTCTATCAATCAACTCCTGTATACAGGGTGAATCTTTGACTTGTACATATATTTCAACTGCAGATTCCTCTCATCAAACGAAACACTTTTTACAAGCTTTTATTTAGTTTCACCTGTCCCGGTGTCTGTCTGTCTGTAATCAAATCTTGCAAGTTAAATATGGCAGACTTCTAATCGCCCGATTGATTTGAAATTTGGCAGGTGTACATAATTCTGGTGACAATGCATCATGAAATATTTTTAATAGAAAAAAACAAAATGGCGGCTGCAAAATGGTGGATGAGTGTAATTATTATCCGATTCCATTCAAAATTAGTATGTATCTGGGGGTTTTTGGGTTCGACAATGATGATTCTTCTGTCAAAATTGGAAATTTCAAGATGGCGGCTACAATATGGCGGACGAGTTTTGTATTTAGGATCCAATTCTATTCAAAATTGGTATCTGGGGGTTTTCTGGGTCGGAAAATATGATTCTTCAAAATTGAGGAATTCAAGATGGCGGCTTCAATATGGCGAATGAGTGTTGTTATTTTAAAAGCTTGTCTTAAAAAAATTATTTTTTTAATATAGCTTGTTTCCTATACCATCTTTCAAAATTCGGTTTCGTTTGGAAGATATAGGGTGTCGAAAATCCACGAAAAAAAAACACTTTCCTGTACATTGATTGTTGTGACATACGACAGTGTAAACATATCCGCATAGCAATTTGAAATTTTCTACTTGTTTTTCGATCATTTAAAATCGGCATTTTTCTGAGAGTGGTGATTTTGAGTGTTATTTTCCCCTTGTTAATCAAGTTTTCCGGAGGGTGGTAAAGTTAACAAATCTTGAATATTATTCTTTTTTACAATATTTATCATCAACCCAGTCCATTGCGCATATAGATCCCCCACTATAAAACCAGTTTTGTCGACTGGATGCGCACTCCTCTGAATGCTACAATTGTTTGTTTAGTACTGATTTCACCTTAGGAGCTATCACTTAGGACAGTTTGCTTTCAACTGGAGCGACGAATTTACTGCGAGCGTAACAAAACTTGACCTCTGTTTTTTACCTACTCCCTTTTATTACCTCTTGTCCGCGGCCTACCTGTATTTGTCTTTTGAAAGTCTCTCATAGAGGCCCGTGAGAGTGAAGCGAGTGACCTTGTTTTGTTTTCCTTAAAATAGTTTTTTGTGCGCTTCTCGAGAACTTATTATGTCTGTCTGCTCTATATGCGTTGGATCTGCTACTGATTCAGATTCCTTAAAGTGTGCCATTTGCAAAAAGATATTCCATGCAAAATGCGTTAATCTCAAGACTAATGATCTTGATTATTTAAGAACAAGTCAGGACCAGTGGAAGTGTCAATCCTGTATACCAAAGAGTCGACTACGTAGTTATTCCGGCTCTTCTCATGCATCCGGCGCTAGTCAGAATCTTGACCAACCTTTAACAATGAAGCATTTTCAGGATCTAATGCAGGCTATTTCTGCTATATCATCTGATCTGAATAGTTTGAAGATGACTCATTCCAACATCATCGCTGATATTGGAGAGATTAAGGCATCACAAACTTCTCTTCAAAATAAATTCGATTCAATCGGAAAAGCAATTGAATTACATTCCGATACACTCGCAGATCATAAGAATTTAATAGATGAAAATAGTAATAGAATTGAGAAACTCGACTCTTTTTGTGGGGCAATTGATTCAAGGGTCGCTGCTTTATCTGAAAACGTTAACGTATTGCAATTGTCTGGTGTTCCTACTGCTGAAGCTGCACCTGCTGCGGAAATATTGGAAAGGATGAAACGTTCACATAACATCCTCATTCACGGGTTCAATTCTTCTGGAAATATAGGCGAGGATTCTGCATTCTTGAGACATTGCGTCAATGAGGTCGTTCCTGGCTCATCTGGGTTCATTGTGGATACCAATAGGATCGGGACCAATATCTGGAGGATCTGTTTCTCTGGTCCTCATGTTGTCTCGCGTATTTTGAGGAATAAGAATGCCTTATTGGGTCATCGTGACTTTCAAAAGGTGAAGATCTCCGATGATACCACTCCAATGCAGAGGAAGCATTTGAAGGGTTTGAGGGAAGAGTTGAAGACTAGACAGGGAAAGGGGGAGAAGAATATCACTATAAAATATATACGAGGTGAACCTACTATTGTTAAGTCCCCAAATACTCAAAAAAACTAGATAATGATAGATCTCCTACACTTAATCAATGGAATTTCATCTATACAAATATACAGTCACTTCATTCAAAATTTTGTGAGTTATTGACCTTCGTTAAACTGCATAAGCCTCTTATAATATTTCTTACGGAGACTTGGCTGAGGCCGACCATACCTGACTCTTTATATGCCATACCTGAATATTCAATCTTCAGATGTGACAGTGTCACTACTGTAGGT
Organism: Adalia bipunctata; assembly: GCA_910592335.1. Taxonomy (NCBI): domain Eukaryota; kingdom Metazoa; phylum Arthropoda; class Insecta; order Coleoptera; family Coccinellidae; genus Adalia; species Adalia bipunctata. Next base: position 28,156,392 of record OU342951.1, read on the forward strand.
CATGGTGGTGTCTGCGTATACATACATTCATCTATATGCTCCAATTTTACGGTAGCGGTAAACTCCCTTGCAACGCCAGGAATTGACAATGTATTTCTTTCAATCTCTGGCACATCTTTCTCGATGAATCTTGGCTGCATATACCGACCCCGTCCTTCACAACACGAGATCTCTGTTTTAGATTACATGGAGACTTTGTCACATTCTAGTATCCCTTCGATTATTGTTGGCGACTTCAACTTACCGGACGTCATTTGGCCATTGTTGCCTTCCAGTTTACCTAACCCCTCTTCACCTTCTTATAACTTTTGTTCGATGCTGATGCGCTCAAATCTAACGCAGCTAGTGGATCGCCCCACTCGTTACCGTGTTGGCCAGAGACCTTCTCTTTTGGATTTAATTCTTGTGAACGACAGAGACCTCCTTTCTGAGATATTGCACAACCCTCCTTTCGGTCTGTCTGATCATGTCACTTTATCCTCCACCATACAATTCACGCCATATATTCCTGCCTTCAAGCAATTGCAATCCAAAACCATTATAAGTTTTCCTGAGCTCAATCGTGATCTCCTTCAGGTGGATTGGGAGGCGGAATTTCGGGATGGGTCGGTTGACGATATGTGGATGTTCTTTTCTTCAACTCTGAATTCCCTTGTGACCGAGCACTCCCGCATTATAAACAATATTGTTTTTCCATCAAAACCCTGGATTACACCTGGTCTACAAAGAATGATTCGCTCAAAGAAAACTCTGTGGCAGCGTTTTACACGCAGTGGACGAGATACTGATTATATGAAGCACAGAAGATTCTCCAACGATCTGGGTGACAAGCTCAAACGAGCAAAGCAAGATTACGAGGCAAAACTTCTGGATACTCAAACTTGCAAAAAGAAATTTTTTAAGTATGTGCGCAGCACCCTGAATACTAAAGTTTCCATCCCTATTGTATGCGATTCTTTGGGAAATTTGTGTCAGAATCAGAAACAATCAGCAGAAGTTTTAGCGGATTCGTTCGCCTCATCTTTCTCCGAGGAACCATCTGGTCCACTTCCATCAGTTTCGGCACCCAGATCTACGGTAGAGCTCAGGGAGGTGTCTTTTTATGTGAATGATGTTGAGAGATACCTCAACGATTTAGATACCTCATCTGCCCCTGGGCCTGACGGGATAACACCATACCTACTCAAGAATTGTTCTTCAGCTGTTGCTCTTCCACTTTCATTGATTTTCAACCGTTCTTACGAAACATCATCTTTACCTGGAGAATGGCTTATCGCATCAGTCACTCCCATTTTCAAGAAGGGTTCTAAGACATCGGCCTCTAATTATAGGCCAATAAGCCTGGAGTCCGTCATTGCCAAGGTATGCGAGAGGATGATAGTGTCGGAGATTCTCAAATTCGCCATTGAAAATAATATAATCCCGGAGAACCAACATGGATTTTTACCAGGGAGATCAGTCATCACGAACCTCCTCAAGTGTTTAGACGATTGGACAAGAGCGTTAGATTCTGCCATACCAATAGATGTCATCTATCTCGATTTTGCACGGGCCTTTGATAAGGTCCCACACAGCCGTCTGCTTGCCAAGCTGGAAAATCTCGGAATTCGAGGAGGTCTCCTTTCATGGGTTAGGGCATTTTTGTATGCACGTCAATTTTATGTCCGGGTCGGTGGTTCTTTTTCCACCTCTAGGCCTGTTAAAAGCGGAGTTCCCCAAGGATCAGTGTTGGGACCGATTTTGTTCCTCCTGTATACTTCCGATTTACCTGGAATGCTCTCGTCCTCCGTTTCTATGTACGCTGATGATACGAAGATTTATGGAGCCGATAGGGGCTCCCTACACCGAGACCTGCTCGTCATCCAGCAGTGGTGTGATGATTGGCTCTTACCCATTAATCCGGAAAAGTGTGTGGTTATGCACATGGGAATGAAGCATGTCCGGGAAAAATACGTCATCAATGGGGCGACTATTTCTGACTGCTCAAGTCATGTTGATTTAGGGGTCGTCGTTACTGAGAATCTGAGTTGGTCAGACCACATTCACAATACATGTACTAAGGCCTCTAGGATGCTGTATCTCATGGAAAGAGTATTCGGAAAGTGTAACATCACCACCTGTCGCTCTCTTTATACAGCATACATCCGACCAATAATTGAGTATGCCGGTCCAGTTTGGGATGCAAGATTGGTTGGTGACAGGACTTCCTTGGAAAATATACAACGACGAGCTACCAGGATGGCTTTTGGTTACCAGCGACCTAGTTACGACGACCGGCTCCTTATGATGAATCTACCTCGCTTCGAGGATAGACGCCTGCGAGGAGATCTCATAATAACTTACAGGGCGCTAAGGGGAATGTTTGGAGTGGATCTCTCTCATCTGTATGACCTTAACACCAGTCAACGTCTTCGTGGTCACGGGTTCAAATTGTATCGTGAAAATTTTCACCACACGGCTAGGGAGAATTTTCTTCCTAATCGTGTTTTTCATCCTTGGAATCGACTTCCATCTGTAGTAGTGAATAGTGAGAGTGTAAATTCATTTAAGAACAATATGGACCGATTGTCATTGTCAAATTTGATATTATGAAACTTTGCACTGTGTGTGTCTGTTTTGTTATTTTTGAGCCTTATAGATTTCGATCTTGGCTCTCGATATGAATAAATAATAATAATAATATCTTCGAAACCGTTATTTCAAATAAACCAAATTTTGGTTGATTAGTTTCTCTATTCATGGTGCATATTCCTCAATCGAAACTTATTCTATATATCTGCTGGTACAAAAGTTACAGCTGAGCCGACTCATAAATACACGCAAAAATGTCATAAATCCACTTGAAAAAGATAAACGATTCATATTTCCGAAAGAATCAATCATTTAAGAAACTAAAAGTATTCTTATGTTTTTTCAATAAAACGCGTAGTTTTCGAGTTATTCCCAGTTTTAACCGATAAAATTCGACGAAAAAAAAAAATCATGAGAATAATTTGGATGCTTCCCAGGATTTACAATATCACAGAATGGCTGAACTTAATAAACTCTCTGATTATATATAAAAATCAACAATGTTGTCAGAATGTTTATTAACTTTGTCAAGACTAAAATGTCAATGAAATACAAAATTCGGATATTAATGATGAAAGTCTCATACAAACCACGTTTTGAATTGAAATTAATGCAGAATGAAATGATACTTAACACTACATGATCTGTGGCGATGTTTCTATCTAAACAATATCCTCTTGGAATTTTATAAACTCGAAACGACAGGGTTAGCATCAAGTTTGAGAAGGTCATTAAGGACCTTGGCCTGTACATAGTTATACAGGGTGGCCCACCCCAGACGCGGTTCTCATTTTGAGGCAGTAAATGAAGACATTTTGAAAATTTTTTTTTCGTGAAATGTAAAGGACAATCAGATGCACAATTTAAAATTGTTTTCACATATACAGGGTGTTTGATAACAAAGATATAGACCAAAGTTACACTTTTTAAATGGAATACCCTATATATGAATTCAAAAATTGAATGGCAAGCTTAAATAATGATGAGTTTATAAAGACCATTTTATGCCTTAGAAAAACCATTGTAGAGAAAATGGCGAAAAATCGAAAAAGAGGAGTATTTTCAATTTGCAATTAATGAATAAACCCTTCAAGCCAACGAGACAGACAATGTTTTTTCGTGTAGACATATTGGCTACCCTTATGCAGAAGAAAAAGATTTAACTCTGGAATATACTGAGTGATCATAATTAATGTTCAAACATTAACTACAAATAATGGTCAAAAACTTTCTTATTTCAAATGGCACACCCAGTATTTCTGTACCTTGTTGAACGTAAAAATAAATATCGAAACTATCTTCATTGGGTTTCCCTATACCTAAACCCAATAGTTTTCAAGTAATTCTCGATTTTTAATTCAACTAGTTAACCTACTATTATGATTAGCGATATTCATAGAAATACATATTTGGAAATATTTGTGGGGAAATGATCACAATATTATTTGAAATCTGAAAAACTCATATGAAGATATCAATAATGGTGTTGTGGTCAAGCAAGATTTATTATTCCTTAATAAATGATTAGGTATCTACTGTTTTTCTGAATATCAATTCTTTTTTCAATTATTTTCAAATTAATTTCGCCTAGAAGGTATTAAGTGTCATTATCATTCAATCTTTTTCGGTACATGCCCTTAAATTTTTCTTTATTCTTATCGTTTTGAAGTTAAGCCATACGTTCAAAAAATCATGTAACAAACGAATCATTTAAAAAAATATTTGCTCAGGCGATGAACCTTTGATTCTTCATACTTGTTATCTCCAATTGTTGGATTGAGTATTAGTAGACTCAAAGTTCCAAAGATGTTCACAAAATACCTTCAAATACTACCTTACTACTGAACTGAATGTCCTTATGCTGGTGAAACTCGTTCCACTCGGTACTCAACTCACTCTCTGACCAGAGGTTCACTATCACAGATCTCTCTTGAAAATCTCTAAAAGTCTTCAAAATATTGAAAATGTGAAGAATAGGGAAATGTTGGACTGGAGCACAGGTTCATCGCCTGAACAAATATTTTTTTAAATGAATCGTTTGTTACATGATTCTTTGGACGTATGGCTTAACTTCAAATCAAAACGATCGGAATAAAGAAAAATTTAAGTGCATGTACCGGAAAAGATGATGACACTTAATGCCTTCGAGGTGAAATTAATTTGAAAATAATTGAAAAAAGAATTGATATTCAGAAAAACAGTAGATACCTAATCATTTATAAAGGAATAATAAATCTTGCGTGACCGCAACACCATTATTGAGATCTTCATATGAGTTTTTCAGATTTCAAATAATATTGTGAGCATTTCTCCACAAATATTTCCAAATATTTCTATGAATATCGCTAATCATAATAGTAGGTTAACTAGTTGAATTAAAAATCGCTAATTTCCAGTTTAAATTTGTAGTTAATGTTTGAACATTAATTATGATCACTGAGTATTTTCCAGAGTTAAATTTTTTTCTTCTGCATAAGGGTAGCCAATATGTCTACACGAAAAAACATTGTCTGTCTAGTTGGCTTGAAGGGTTTATTCATTAATTGCAAATTAAAAATACTCCTTTTTTTCGATTTTTCGCCATTTTCTCTACAATGGTTCTTCTAAAGCATAAAATGGTCTTGACAAACTCATCATTATTTGAGCTTGCCATTCAATTTTTGAATTCATATATAGGGTATTCCATTTAAAAAAGTGTAACTATGGTCTATATATTTGTTATCGAACACCCTGTATATGTGAAAACAATTTTAAATTGTGCATCTGATTGTCCTTCACATTTCACGAAAAAAATTTTTCAAAATGTCCTCATTTACTGCCTCAAAATGAGAACCGCGTCTGGGGTGAGCCACCCTGTATATAGTTATAGTGAAAAGGGGTTACAGTCCACTGCTACCCTAAGGTCTATTGTGCCGCCTATCAGAGCTGCTATAATCGCGCCTCTGGCCTGTACATAGATCAGGATCCAAGATTCTCCTTTCATGTTTCACAGATATTGAAGAAAGCATATATCAAAGCAGACATTTTCTTGGCGCGAAGTTGAAGGCAATGCTATGTGACACTTTGGTACTATCACATCTTAATTACTGTGATACCGTCTACGTCCCGTGCATCACTGCCTCGGATATTATTAGAATTCAAAAGCATGTTTGAGGTTGATCTATGGGATCCGAAAGTTGGATCATATAAGCCACAAACTCAAAGAAATCTCTTGGTTGAACATGTGCATAGGCGCCGATTGCACTCTGCTTGTCAATTTTTCTCCATAGTAAGTCGGGAGACGCCTTCGTACCTCTGTAATAAAATCAGATTCCGATGTGACGTGCACAACATCAATATTCGGTTCAGGGGGAAACTCACTATACCACCACATTCAATGGAACTCTTCAAGCGTTCATTTTCCCATAACATTGCTAAACGCTTGAATGAGTTTCCTATCGACTATGCTAATATTTCAGGTACATTTTCGAAAAATAAGTTTCGAGAGATGGCGTTGAGTTTTGTCTTGGGTGCCTGAGTACAGGATTCATTCAGTTTAACTTTTTACTTAGGGTATACCTTATTGTATTTTTTATTTTGATTTATTAAAGTAAAGCAATAAAATATTATGGTGGAATATCTAATATACTGTCCATTAATTGAAAATATAAATAATGTTGTTTGTGATCGCTTTGTAGGTGGGTTAGCTGAACAGACGTTCGGGGTATTCTGAAATATGTACTTCGATCGAACAGAAACTCGCCCACTGTAATGTTTTTATGAGCTCTTGAATCTGCTATTTGGATATCGGATAAAGGACCTTTTATTATTATTATAATGTTATTATCACATTGATTCACTTTCACGGTCACATCACCTTTTGCATACTTCTCTGTGAATAAACGTAACGACCTTTGAATATAGTCTTATTCCATCACGCCGCTTCGTTCAACAACCACAGACCAACTGTTCGGTCTGTGGAACAACGGTTTGTCTTGCGCACCGTTGTAGCGCTCTATCGGCGAGAATCAGAACTACTCCTTCGGCATTTCCAAAGAGGCACGACAAGACGCTATCAGCCAAAAGTAAACAAAAAATATTTTGGAAGAGTATTCCTTAGGGTGAAAGAAAAGAAAAAAGTCCTGAGGTCCCACAATCTTTATTTTTTTGACTACTTGTTTCGACACTTTGAATTAGTCGTCAAAAAAATAAAGACTGTGGGACCTAAGGACTTTTTTCTCTTCTTTCATGATGAGTCACCCACATTCGTCAATCTTCAATTTTAACAAATAACGGAGCCGTCGATAAATATTTTTTGGGCTGTCATATGTGTGTGAAGATAAATATCCATTCGATTTATATGATAGAGATGGAAAATTCCGAGGTAACTTTGAAAGATGTATATCTGCTCATAAAGGAGGTCAATGTGAATCTTGGTAATAGAATTGATAGGGTAGAAAAAACTACTAATGGATTAACTGCGGTAATACGCTCTGAAATTGAGAATATTGAAAAAAGAGTGAAAAGTCTGGAAGAAGAAAATCAAAATTTTAAACATCAGTTAAAGAACTACGAGAGAAAGTCAATTGCTAACAACCTGGTTATTTATGGCGTGGAAGAGGCACCAGAGGGCACAAGAGAGAACTTAATGGTATAAAATTCGAGAGTTAATGAACGAAAGGCTAGAAATCCCTATTGAGAGAGCAGAAATTAACAACTTGTTCAGATTAGGAAAACGGAAAGTTACAACCGACCAGTCCTTCTATCGCTTACAACCTATTTAAGAAAGCAAGAAATATTGCGGAGTGGGCCAAAGTTGAGGGGTACCAGGATCGTAATCTGTGAAGAACTTATACAAGAAGATTTAAAGGAGAGAAGAATTCTACTGAAAGGTCTCAATCAGGCAAGAAATAACGATCAGAAGACAACAATAAGGGAAAATAAGTTGAGATGATAGAAGGTAGGCTATTCACCGCCTCTGAGATTGAGAACTCCGTTGAAGTAGAGGATCCCGAACTCCTGGATATTCCGGAAAGAAAGACATCCAGTGCACCGCCTACCCCGTCCTCCCGGGAAACCGACAAAGAGGAAGTACCAGAGAAATTAATAGAGGAAACAGGATTGATTATCCAACAACAGGAAGATAAAGCCCAGATAAATCAGAAAGAAAAAGATAAAAAGAAGATCACATCGAACAGCATACGTCGCATAGCAGTCAATGAGACATCAACTAATGTAGCTCGTACGCTCAGGCAAAAAAAGTAGGTTTTAGTTCATTATAATAATATACTATAGAATAATAATATTTGATCAATTGTTTGTTTGTTATTTGTGTCTTGGGTTTTTGGGTTTGATTTTGTGTTTTTCACATATTTGGGAGTACTTAGGTTTCATCTGCGCCACTGGAAATATAGAATAGGGTGTAAAGACAACATAGAGGCCAATTTTGGCCAATTTTGAAGTTGATAAAATACATACTGAAATCGTAAAAAACTTTGAGTCCTATAATAGTTTAATCAAGCTTAAAACGAGCAATGATCAACGACTCTTCTGTAGTGTTTTGCAAATGAACATAAGGAGCTGGAACAAAAATTTAGACGAGTTGATCGTATCTCTGAGATTGATAGATTGGACATTTGATTTTTTGGTATTGCTGAGACCAGGAATATACCGGACACCTCCGTTTGTACTTTAGAAGGGTACCAAATTTTTTATAACGAAAGTCGATATAATCAAAATGAGGGTGTGGTGGTTTACGTCAGGGATAATATAGATTGTTCAAACAGAATTTTACCTTTCGGCGATGTTAAAATGTTGGAAATAACTGCGAAAATATTGAATAAAAAAATTGTCTTGAGTTCAATTTACAGACCTCCCTCAACAAACGTTAATAATTTTGTCGGTGATTTATCTAATTACTTGGGTCAGGAATTGCCCTGTGACTTACACGTTATAACCGGTGATATGAATATCGACATTTCAACTGAGAATGGAATTGCACAGGATTACTTGGATATTCTGAGTGGGAAAGGTTTTGTTGGCACCATAAACGAGTATACCCGGGTACAGAACAATGAGAAGTCTTGTATAGATCATCTTTTCATTAGACGTAACAGATCAAACGATGATATCTCGAATATTCCAGCCGTTATCGAAGCAGATATAACTGATCATTTTATCAAAGTGAACACCCGTAGTTAAATAGTGTCTTCGCTGCCAGTCGATATATTCAAACCTTCTGTACCGCTCATACTTTTGCATAACAACCATATTCGTAAGACATTAAATAAACTCCAAAATAAACATAGTCTGATATTATCTCAGAGGGTACCAGATTGTTTTTAAGGGGGCCGTACAGTAAGATGTCGGAATTGGAAAACGCGATTAAAAATATTCGTGAAGAGATCTTGATCAGTCGTTCGAAAATAAAGAACTGCATCACAGCTAGCGAATCACGACTTCTCCTAAAAATTGAAGATTTGAAGAGCAGTGTCTCAGATTTGGAGAGAGAAAATAACGAACTCAGAACTGAGTTGGAACAACTCAAGAGAGCACAGAACAAGAAAAATATCTTAATATTTGGACTAGAAAAAAAGAGAGAGGAGGTTGGTGCGGAAACCTTGTGCGAGGACCTAAAGGAAATGCTTGGTGTCAGCCTGGAAACAGGAGATTTTGCCGACGTATACCCATTGGGCAAGACGGACAACTGTCCCATTAACGTTGAGTTTGTGTCAAATCTCAAAAAAAGAGAAGTCCTGGGAAATTGTAACAGGTTGAAAGGAACAAATATTTATATCGCCCACGATCTAACACCGATACAAAGGAGTGAGAGGAGAATATTGAGAAAACACCTCTTACTTGTGAAGCAGGAGGGGCTATATAAGGAATTTTATATCAGAGGAAGTAAACTCATTGTGGACGGGGTTTCTTATGGAGTTGATGAGTTGGAGAAAGACGCTACTCATGTGAACAAGCCAAACAGTGCCCCTCCTACACCAATTGCTGAGATTAGAGAGAAGCCTATACCGAGATCTCAAAGAGACCCTGCTACCTCACGGAATCCAGTATCTATCGTGAGAACACTGCAGGAGAAACCAAGAACTCGCTCTGTCAACAAAATTCAGCTGATCAGATGAATGATAGTGTAACTGTAAGACTTTATTTCAATTAATCTTTTGTATTTTTCTTTTTTCATATTGGGGATTACCCACTTACCCAGACCTTTTTGTTTTCAATTGTTGTTTTGGGATATTGTTCTATTTTTGCTTGTGCCTTCCAATGGATCAATTTGTTCGGGATTTCCGGGCGCCAACTGTTGACTTGACACCCTGGAGTTTGATACGTATGATAAAACGAGTGAGGATTTGTATGGTGGGCAGAGGGGGGAAGTCCAATGGTTTTTCGTTGTTTCACAATAATATAAGAGGTATCCATAGGCATTTTGACGAATTTCTATGTAGCACAGCCGGGATCCAAGATTTTCTTCACTGCTTCGTTCTGACAGAAACCTGGAATATAAAACATAATGAGTTAAAAGCGACAAACGGTTTTAACCTTGTTCACATTAATGATAATAGCATAAATGAATCCGACGAAATAATAATATATTTGAAAGATAATATCGATTACACAACCAGTACCCATAAAATAGGCGAAGGATTTGGGATTCTTGTAAAGATGCACGTTGTAATGAAATTCATAGTTGTGTTAGCGATTTATAGGTCCCCATCCACTTGTCTGAATGAGTTCAATAATGATTTGGAAAACTTTTTAAAAACGTTCAAATATGCAGGCATCGATTGCTTTCTCATTGTGGGTGATATGAACATTAACATCATGGATGACTTGAGTTGTTATGCAGAGGAGTATTCGAACATTCTCTATGAAAACGGCTTTGCATCCCAGGTTAACAAATACACCCCAGTCACGGAACGAACTAAAGGTGAATACAGACTATTCTGACGTGACGTGATTTCACGTCACGTCAGTACCTTGCAGTGCTCACATTGGCCTAATATAGACGTGAACGCACAGAACGATGTGTTGCATTTTTATAAGTTCATATTAGGCCAATGTGAGCACTGCACGGTCCTGACGTGACGTGAAACCACGTCACGTCAGAATAGTCTGTATTCACCTTAAGTCTTGTATGGACCATATTTTCACCAGAACAAAATGGTTGAGGCCGCAAATGTAACGGCAAGTGTCAACACAAACATTACCGATCATTATGCAACATCAAAAAAGATTCGCGATACGGAAATAAAATTGGTTTCTTCTCCTAATGTGAGTTTCAACCGAAAATTAAATAATGAAAAGCTCGCACGATCCCTGAAAGATGAGACATGGCCTGACGTATACAATTCTCACAATGTAGAGAGCGGAAAGTCAAAGTTTCTAAACATATTGAAAAAGCATATAATATATGATTCTACTTCAACTCATAAAGTTTAGCAATTCAAGAAGAAAAAACCGTGGATGACCTTCGGCCTGATTAAATCTATTAAACAGAGGGACAGACTTTACCAGGATTTCATCAGGAATCCATCCGAATACACCAAATGTAGATACAGAAGCTACCGTTATTTGCTTACTAAATTAATGAAGAAAACAAAAATCGAATACTTCTCGAACAAATTACTTCAGAATGAGAACAACCCTAAGGGTCTTTGGAATGTCGTGAATGAGTTTGTGGGAAGGGGTAAGAGTGGGAAAGCCCACAAAATAAACAAAATTGAATTGGAATCTAGGGAAATTATTATATCTGGGAATAGTTGTGGACTCGCACCTGAGATGGAAAGATCATATAAATTATGTCATGAAAAAACTAAGATGTGTTTTATCTAGAATGAGATATCTCAGGGCAGGGGCGTTCTGGATGTGGAGTACTTACGTGTTATTTACTACTCTCTCGTGGAAAGTTACCTAGTTTATGGATTAATAGGATGGGGAGGAGCTGCCTGGACATTCATGAACGGTTTGGAGAGAGTACAAAAGTCCATTATAAAAACCATTTTCAGGAAACCAAGAATGTACCCTACTGAAAGTCTTTACCGGGAGTCTGGGACAGTGGCGTATCCAGGATTTCAGTTCGGGGGGGGCCCGGATTTCCCATATGAGGAAAATTGAATTTTAATACTATCCTATTTTTGCAATTTCGTTCCTGTGATTATATGGTTCGGGGGGGGCCCGGCCCCCCTGGCCCCCCCCCTGAATACGCCACTGGTCTGGGATGTTTAGCATGCATCAGCTTTATGCTAAGATATTGTTATTAAAACAGTTTCGAGAAAATAATAAATTGATTTCAATACAACATGAATATAAAACACGAAACAAAAAATTCACTTCAGTAGTGAAAAAAATTAATAAAAAATCCCAAAATTTTACAATAAAATTCCTGATGCCACAAAGCAGCTCAAAGGGAAGAAATTTGAAAACAATTTAAAGAACATTTTACTTAAGAATACCTTATACTCTCTAGAAGAGTTTCTTGAAAATGATATTTGAATTAATTGTATATTCTGACGTGACATGTAATATTTGATGTTGTAATTAAATATTATTATTATTATTAAGACATTTTACCTACTTAGCACCAAAATTGTTCAACTGTTTACCCCCCGAACTGAAAGAAGTTAACACTTACATCTCGTTTAAATATAAGCTGAAGATTTGGATCCGACAGACTCCAATTAGAGTCATCTCGAATTTTTTCAACACTGGAACAGAATATAGGTTGATGGACTATCAGAGCTAAAAATCTTTAGGAATTAACAGAATTACCTATACAGAAATACTACATCTTGGCGATTACCTGTGTAATTTATTTGTGAACAATTTATGTATTTTCACTTGTTGGAATCATGTTTGTTTTTGTGTCGAATATGGAAGGAATTATTGTTAACGTAGGATATCTAAATTAATAGTCACTGAATTTATGTTGGGTAGGATTTAGGCATATTCCCACACACAAGGATACTTTTGTGGACAACTTGTTTATTCACTGGTCGGCATATTTTCTCTGATATTTAATTATTGTACACTCTATTATGGTGAATAAACGTTACTATTATTCCTTAGGAATAATAATTTTTCAAAATCAAAAGACGCGATGGTTACTGCAAAAGAAGAAATAAAATACCCACACTCCAGAGGCTTTCGTAATAATACCACAAGACATTCAAGAAACGAATGGGACACCCTGTACATACTTACGATTCAGTGTGAAATTCAAAATTTGTAGAATGTTATCCACTTATCAATAAGGAAGCCGAAACGGTGGCAAAAGCTTTCACAGAAAATTTTATATTACGTTTTGGTACCCCAAAGGAAGTAGGTAGTTATAGTACGAGAGATGACGACCAAAACCATGTCTCATAGCGGCCCGGCTAAAACCGTGTAAAATCGATAGATAAGATGACCCTAGAGCCGACTGGTAAGTAGTAATACTCAGAAGTGTAGCATCTTCGCGGGGGGCCATTTCTGCTGTGCAAAAAAAAAATGGCCGACGGTCGTATAACGGCCCGTCTGATATTGAAATTGTACATAGATTTTGTTATTTTATCACTAAAATTTGTGTTTTCAGACATTTTGTGCGTAGCGTTTGACCTGAGTGTCTCTTCAAAAATGTCAAAAATCTGACCTATGTGACTCATAGCGGCTCGGTTCATTTTTGTTTTGAATCATTCGTATGGATGCCCAAAATACAAAAAAAAGGTTTTCAGACATTTTGAGTGTCGCCTATAACGAAAAAATGTGCTGGAGTCGCCCGGCAAAAACTCCGGCTACACTAGTAAGAGATCTTATCCCAAAGAAAAGAGATGAACCAAGTGTGTGGTCAACTTGTCAAAATCATATGGAAGATGTAAACCAATATTTATTTGGCCACAGGCTTGCTTTGCCCACAAGCTCTGACCACAAGGAGTTGATGCGTTGAATATAATTCATGTAAAACTGATTTCTGAATTAAAGTCATATATTTTTTATATATTTCATTTGGAATATATCTATTTGGTGTTAGTGACTATAATCAAAAGAATTTCTGTGAAGTATTTCGGAAATTTCTCAAATTATTTTACGGACTTGGATCAGGAATAAAATATATTAGAAATGATTTGAGTTGAACGTTGAACTAATTCATAATATCTAAATAAATATAATGCATATATTTTTGCTGAATAATTAATGTTTTATTGGCCACAAACTACAAAAGTACGTATTATCATTTCATTCCTCAGAATTTTCAATTAGTAAATTTGGTAGCTACCTCAATTTCATGTTCAGTGCTAGTATTTCTATACGATTGAGGCTATTCAGCATTGATTTCTTGTGCTTGAGGAAAGAAACTTGAATTCCGAAACACATTAGATAAATGTTTGATAAATATGTGTATGACAAAATTGAACGATACCCCTGAGGTAAATTTACCTCACGTTCATGCAACCGGGCTAAGTACTGCAAATTGAAAAGTTGTCTGATTAGTTAAATGCTACATTCAATTTGTCTGATATAATTTTTTTCCACATCTGGGGAACGTATTCAATCATTGACGACGAATTTCAGACAGGCCGCTATGAGTCACTTAGGTCAGATTTCTTGACATTTTCGAAATGCTATAAAAATGTACGGCGACATGTTTTTTGTCTGAAAATTGATCTTTCCACATCAATTGACACGGCTTAACCTATAAAAATCATTTTCAGACGGGCCGCTGTAAGTTTTTTTTTTTTTTTTTTTACGTTTTTTTATTGGTCTCCTGGGTACACGCTACAATCTTGGTGTCTGAAAACTGTGTTATTGGTATCTCAGGGCTATTATCTAACTACATTCCGGAAATCAGACGGGCCGCTATGAGTCACCCATGTCGTTTTTTTTGACATTTTTGAACATGCGCTCAGATCATACGCTACGCGCAAAATGTCTGAAAATCGCATTTCTGGGTACAGGGTCATATAATCTATCGATTCCGTGCGGTTTTAGCCGAGCCGCTATATGTCAAAAATCTTGGTCGCCATCTCTCGTACTATTAGTGATCAAGGAACTGAGTTCATGTCTTCAGTTTTCAAAAATACCTGTAAACTGTTGAAAATAAACCATTTGAATTCGACAGCATATCATCACGAAACTCTAGGAGCACTTGAGAATTTCCATACAAATCTGGGAGCTTACTCGAGAATTCATGCAGCCAAAAGGATCCATTAAAATGGAGCTCTTGGGTACCATTTTGGAGTTTTGCATACAATAACACAATTCACACCGAAACAAAATATACGCCATTCGAATTAGTTTTTGGGAAATGCAGTACATTTCGATATCATGTGAATTGAACCACTGTATAATTTAAATGATTATTCGGTGGCAAGAAATAATCTTATGAAATCGAAAATTAAAAGGAAGGACAATTTCGACAAAAACTCAAAACATGTGACATTCAGTTCGGAAGAAAATGTGTTAGTGAAAAACATTATGGACTGTAAACTAGACCCAATTTTCAAAGGACCATACAGGGTGTCCCACGGTCGAGTGCCTATTAGACGTTTCTGGAGAACTGGACATATTTGAAATCCGAAAATTGGTATTATGATATTGTTCGAAATTCTCTACAGACCGAAAATATTTTTGGAGCTTGAGCACTTCCGGTTATACCAGGAGTGGAAATAAATTTGTTAAAAAAATATTTTTTTCAATATTTTCGTTTCTGATATGATTAAGTATTCAATGCTGAATACATTTCTGTTGAAACCATTGTATTCATTCGAATAGTTTTCAAAATATCGAAAAAAAACCTGAAAAAATGTCGCATATTCATAGTCAGTGTTACGTTCATTATTCTTATTCTGAACATGGGCGCCCGCAAAATGATAAGGCCATCAAACTCTCAGGGGGGGGGCACGGCCCCCCCTGGCCCCCCCCCTGCGGGCGCCCATGATTCTGAACATTCTGAGTGTAAACCGTTCGCACAACGTCAAAGTAGAAGAATGTGGAAAGGTCATGCATCTTTTGAATTTCATGAATATCATCACAGGGTGTTTCAAAGTTTGTGTTGAAAACTGTGATCGAAAATTGGCCATAACTTCTGTTTTTCAAATGGGAATCCTATATTTTTATGATTGCGTTGGATTCTGCGAAGAAAAATAGTGATAGCAATCCCAGATGTTCTTGTTCCTAAATTCAGTAAAATCCGAGATATTTGAGCTTTTCTGGATTCATGTTGTACGTAGAGTCAAATTCATCTTATCTTTCGCATGAGAATATTCTGTGACCATAGAGGATAATTATCCCATTAATAATTCACAAGTGACAGGTCTTATTTCAGACCATAACCTTACTTCTCGATTTCACTTCAAATGGTTACTATGGTTGCATAAGAATAGTCATCGAATCTGTTGGCATGAGAATATTCTGTGGCCATAGAAGATAAATGATCCCATTAATAATTCACAGGTGGCAGATCTAATTATTAGTTGTTACTATGGTTTTATAAGAATATTCATCGAATCTCTTCAGATTCGATGAACTTGACTCTACGTACAACATGAATCCAGAAAAGCTCAAATATCTCGGCAATTACTGAATTTAGGAGCAAGAACATCTGAGAGTGCTATCACTATTTTTCTTCGCAGAATCCAACGCAATTATAAAAAAATAGGGTTCTAATTTGAAAAGCAGAAGTTATGGCCAATTTTCAATCACAGTTTTCAACACAAAATTTGAAACACCCTTTGATGATATTTATGAAATTCAAAAGATGCATGACCTTTCCACATTCTTCTACTTTGACGTTGTGAGAACGGTTTACACTCAGAATGTTCAGAATAAGAATAATGAACATAACACTGACTATGAATATGCGACATTTTTTCAGGTTTGTTTTCGAAATTTTGAAAACTATTCGAATGAATACAATGGTTTCAACAGAAATGTATTCAGAATTGAATACTTAATCATATCAGAAACGAAAATGTCGAAAAAAATATTTTTTGAACAAATTTATTTCCACTCCTGGTATAACCGGAAGTGCTCAAGCTCCAAAAATATTTTCGGTCTGTAGAGAATTTCGAACAATATCATAATACCAATTTTCGGATTTCAAATATGTTCAGTTCTCCAGAAACGTCTAATAGGCACTCGACCGTGGGACACCCTGTATACAGGGTAATTTTTTTAAGTGTTTCATTAGAAGTTTTCGAGGAAGGAATTGCGATAAAAATTCAAAATTTTGAATTTTTGTTTTAGAGTACAGGGTATCCCATTTTGGGCACTTTTACGGGATATCTCCGTTATTTTTATCGTTAGCGGGATGCGGTTTTCGCGACAGTGTGCTACTTTTTTGTGAAACTAAAGATGGCGCAATCAGTTTTTGCATAGCCCTCTTAGTTTTTGCTATACAGGCTGGAAATGAAAAGTATCACTTTTTAATCACCCCCCATATCTCAGTTGTGCTTGAACTTGGAGAAATGGTTGGAACGCATTCCTATAGATTTTTTCCGTGGAATCCAGTGGCGTAGTCAGTTTTTCAATTTCACTTTCTGTTTTTGAGTTATTGAGCAAACATTATGTTTTTTTAAATGGGACACCCTGTATATTATTTTTTATTCTTATTAAGCGCAATCTCGGCTTTTCAAAAATATATTATTTTAT
This sequence comes from Adalia bipunctata, assembly GCA_910592335.1. NCBI lineage: Eukaryota > Metazoa > Arthropoda > Insecta > Coleoptera > Coccinellidae > Adalia > Adalia bipunctata. Next base: position 28,173,582 of record OU342951.1, read on the forward strand.
GCATTTATTTTCAAATTATTTATATTTTCAAAAAATCGCAAATTAAATTAAGTTAAATATTAGATAATGTGATGTAGATATGATGTTAACATTATTTTCGATTTCTAACGAAATCTTGACATTTATTTTTTGTTTTTAATAAACAGTCATAGCCTACTACTTAGTTATTGACAATTGAATTACAAAATCTTGAATTCTGAGCTTGGTTTTGAAAATAAATGCATAAAATGATATGTTTTTGAAAAGCTGAGATTGTGCTTAATGAGAATAAAAAATAATATACAGGGTGTCCCATTTAAAAATACATATATTTGCTCAATAACTCAAAAACAGAAAGTGAAATTGAGAAACCTTGTACAGGGTATCCCATTTTGGGCACTTTTACGGGATATCTCCGTTATTTTTAACGTTAGCGGGATGCGGTTTTCGCGACAGTGTGCTACTTTTTCGTGAAACTGAAGATGGCGCAATCAGTTTTTGCATAGCCCTCTTTGTTTTTGCTATACAGGCTGGAAATGAAAAGTATCACTTTTTAATCACCCCCCATATCTCAGTTGTGCTTGAACTTGGAGAAATGGTTGAAACGCATTCCTATAGATTTTTTTCCGTGGAATCCAGTGGCGTAGTCAGTTTTTCAATTACACTTTCCGTTTTTGAGTTATTGAGCAAACATATGTTTTTTTAAATGGGACACCCTGTATATTATTTTTCATTCTTATTAAGCACAATCTCAGCTTTTCAAAAACATATTAATTTATGTACATGAACTCAATTCGTAAAATATTTTCAAGCGGAATCTACTTCCGGTTCTACCGGAAACGAATGTGAACTTCATTATTTCAAATGTAACACCCTGTATGTTTATACATATTTGAATTTTTCGTTTAATTCTGCAGAGCAGATAATTGATAATGACTAAATACAGAAATTTTAGTTTAAAACTGACATATTCTTACTATTGACATAGCCTACTTGAAAATTTTCTCGATAAACCTTATGTTTAGACAAAGAAACCTGCATTTAATCGTGAAATTCGAATCTTATTCGATAACGGCGAGACTACTCATTTTAAAGACATGAAATGTTTGGCACACTCTAACTAGTTTTTGACGAGCAATCGATCGGAATTATTAAATTATATGGTTCACATTTGAAAAAAATTAGATTTCATAGTTTTATTGAGGCTCACTTTGAAGCCCTGTTTCAGGCACCCTGTATAATATTTCATCATACTTTATACGAGAAGCAGTATCAGCGTAGTTTCTTTTGTTTCACTGTTGCAAAAAAAAAATTCTTACAATGAGGGATTTTGAAGATTAAACACTGTCATCTGTCAACAAATTTGACAATCAGTCTATAACTCAATAATCGCGTGGTGCGTGGTTGCGCATCAAATCAGTGCAGAATTAATCGAAGAATTCAAATATGTATAAATATACAGGGTGTTGCATTAGAATAACGAAGTTCACATACGTTTCCGGTAGAACCGGAAGTAGATTCCGCTTGAAAATATTTTACAAATTGAGTTTATGTACTCTAAAACAAAAATACGAAATTTTAAATTCGTATCGCAATTCCCTGCTCGAAAACTTCTAATGAAACACTTAAAAAAATCACCCTGTATTGTTTTGACTTTTGAGAGATGAACATCCTAATGTAGTGGTAGAAATTGAAATTAAATTGAGTATAATACATGAGAATAGGCTTAGACGAAATAAGGATTAAAAATACAAATCAACCAAAAATGTATCTATTTGAAGAAAAAAATATTTTTTTCTATTTTGCCCGGAGAGTTGTGATGAAATCCTTGCCCTCATTTAATATTGTTTCAATATGATGATAATTCCAATTAGGAAAGGATATTACAACACCGGAGCACTTAAGTAGGTAGTAAGCACAATAAGGCCCGGTTTCACAAACATTTTATTCTGGTTTAAAGAGATGACTGAGACAGAAAATTATCGATGCCTTAAACGAGATTAAAATCGTTGGTGGAACCCGGCCTAAGTATGTTAGAATTAGGCAAATCTTCGATTGCAATACTGAACTGTACAAAACATCCTAGTCATCAATAATGACAATAAGGTAGCTCGCTACAGTTAGGACAAAGAAGGGTCAGTCTAATGATTACGATCCAATGTTCAGTGCATCCCAAATTCGCTGTCCACTAAGGCTATTTCTGAAAACGTTGGATATATAAAATTTTAAATATAAAATTTATGATCTAGTTTTTCATGACTAATTTAAAGATGCTTTTACTTCTTTGGTATATAAAAAACTTTGGAAGTTACAGGGTGATTTGAAATTATGGCGTTTTCGGGCATACTGTGTATCTGGATGACCTCTTATTATATGTTCAAGATGAAAACTGTCTTTGACAGATATTTTTACGTAGAATTCATAGGCGTACACCGTACACAAACATTTTTTCTGGTTTATAACTCAAAAACGATAGCCCAAAAAAATTGTTTGTGTACGCCAATGAATTCTACGTAGAAATATCTGTCAAAGACAGTTTTCATTCAGTTTTTTTCAAATACACCATTGTTTTTTCAAAATTGCACATTATTCCTGAGAGATTATTAAATATGGTCTCGGATAGATGCTTTCAAGACATAAGACATAAGACAGTGCAAAGTATTGCAACCTTGAATTTGGTCAGCTTGAGCAATAAATTATCTTGTAACAAGGCGTATTTTTCAACATGATAAACTTGAATATTTCTGTCAATGGAAGATCATCTCTAAATGATGGTGAAAACTCTATTGAAATGTGTTCTGTAGCTCGGGAGTAGTTAGCAAACAAACATAGGCACACGAAATACGACTTTGTTCCAAACTTGGTATTTAGAGAGAGAGATGAGTGTTTTTTTATTAATTTTTTTGGTTTTTTTTTGCAGCTATCAAGCCCCGGGACAATTTATACCATACCAAGAAAATTCGCTGGGATGTTCAAATTCAACAAAAAGGTGACCATATAATGTCTTCTGAAACATTAACGGAAATAGCAAACACTACAACTAGCATTTGAAGTTTTTAATGTCAGAATATGTATACATGTATATTATGTAGTTTATTGTATGTGTATAAATTCATTAAAGTTTACAGATTTCCGGTCATTTAATTTGAAGTGAGTGTTTTCAATTTATTCTTCGTCAATTCTGCAATTTCTGATTTACACTCCTCTATTTTATTGAATGATTTTGTTTCATTCCCAGTGTTGACACGATCACAATAAAAGCTTATGTTACATCGGCAACCCTATTCGGCATTACCGTCACCGCCACTGGTGCGTGGAACCTCTTCTTTTCGCCCTGTGTTGATATAACGACTCTTGAAAACAACCAAAAATTTGAATAATCTTCTGATTCCGAATAGTAAATCGCGTCTGAATTTGCACAATTTTTCATCTGTTCATTAGTGCAAAAGCAAACAAGTGTGATTGATCAATTTTCGAGTGAATTGACCCCTGATTTCTCTCAACTAGGCAAAGAAAGAAGGTGTATCCTTTATATTCCTATCCTTAAAAACCCGACTTCTGTGTGAGAGCCTCCTGGATCCCTGATTCATCATCACTTTAGGGTAAGTGCATATTCATTTATTGGATTGTTCAATATCAATAACCATCTGAAATTGATTGCAATAATCATCGGCGATCATTTAGCTCAATTGAATTTTTAATGTGCCAATTCCGTATAAGTGTTCATAAGACGTAAAATACTAGAAAATGATACGATTAAAAGAAATTTTTTTTCAATACTGTGTTTTTTGGATAAAAATGCTGTTTGGAGAAAATGCTTCTATGTTTATACTCCATTCACTTTTATTTAATCACATAGGAGGTCATGGTTTCGTTTTCAGGAGTTGGTGCACCTGATGAAAAGTCTGTGCGCGTACAGAAAATATCGTTAATGACAAAACGACGTTGCCAGTTCCTTTGTTTACATCAAGGTGAAAGTATCAAAGATATTCCACATTTTGTTAGTTCGAATCGATCGGCGATCTTGGGGCGAAATATCGATAGGAAATCGCCTATTTTTCCGTTCTTCGTCGTCCAGAAGAAGTTTCCCGTCGATATGAGAAATTTTGTGCAAGTGTCATTTTTTCCTTTCACGACTTTCGGCGTGAGTACGAACGGCAAATTTGAATTGGACCAAAAATCGATTTATAAGCATAAATGAAGCGAAAGTAAGTACTAATCGACCTTTTTACACTTGATAACGAAGTTATCATAAAGATTCAAACGAAATTCCGGTCCCCCAGAAGTTTGGTTAGTTTCGGTATCGTTTTTGGTGCTCAAAATTTATTTGGAATGTGTAAATGGACAAAAAAGGCTTCCTTATACGATCTTCTAACGAAAGCGACCGGAAAAATATGGTTCAGGTAGGATTCTCGAGGAATTACGAGGAAAGAACTTGCAGAATGAAATTGCACGATTTTCGTAAGTACCTAAACGGGTTCTGGATGGCCATCATCGGTCTCTAAATGATTATTGTTGATCGTTTTCACGTTTCAGAAAAAGCTGGAAAAAAGAAGAAATGTGACTATATTGCATTCAACGGTAGTTGAATTCAGATTCCGATGAATTGAAATGTGTCACTGGAGCTTTCATTCCTATCAATCCTTTGCCGAAAGTAGAAATAGGTTATATTGAACCAGAATACATCGTTTTTTTCCATATTCCAGGATTTTGTGTCTTATTTTATAACAGCTGAATGATAAATGTGAAGCATATGTTTGACCTATTCCATTTTATTTGTACAAACCTACTGTGGTAGTAATGTATGAATATTTTTTAAACTAATAAATTACTATACAGTCAGAATATTTTACTCCTCGTTCATAAGATCGAATAAATGAAATGTATATTTATAAAGCTTTCAGGAATTGGCATTTTTGCTTATTAATTTATAACCAAAAAAATAACCAAAACCATTGAGTTTAAATAAACATTTAATTTAATTTGAGTTTAAATATAATATTTAAACTCAATGCCAAAACTCAATTACTATTGAATCGAAATTATTAGTTTCTCTGTAAACAAATTCGTGAATTTAGTCATTATGTTTATTTTCTTTGCGATGAATGAATAAAACTGTTATTTATTTGAAAAAAAGAAATATTAGAAATAGGAATGTTATGCACCCTCACAATCATATCACATACAATATCATGATGAAAACAAAGCTCATCGATAAATCTTTACAATCATAAATCCAAAAACTCTTTTACATGTAGAATATTGTTCACAATTTTTTGTTGTGTTCTTCAAAATTAAATATACATTCTGAGAAATACGCTAAGAATGTAGAAAGGGCAACATAGTGTTGACTTGGAACATAAAAATATTTTGAAAAACGTCATAACTTCGATACAGAGTTGAATGTGTCAAATTTCCAAGGCCAGAGTTGTGATTTCATAATTGTGAATGGAGTATATAGGTCTATACATACTTCTAGTGCTTGGCAAACTCAAACCAGCAAAGACAAAAAATATGATTGCTTGCACTTAATGTGAACTGTTCAAAATCGGGGTGTCAGGATTGTGGAAAGTAACTGTTGTGGAATGTTTCCAGACAATTGTTGAGCTTGTTGAATAAAAACATTTATTTGTAAATTATTTACTTTCACCGTGAATAATACATTCGCATGTTAATATAATAATAAATATTGCTCTAAATTTCAACAGTATCGAACTCAAATGTGAAGGGTTTTCACATTTTGAATAGCCCGCTATTCCGGTAGATTGTCACTTTTGAAGCTGTCATTTATTGAGGCCAATGGGTGCGTTGATCGGACACAACAGTTGGCCAACTGTTTTGAAAAAGTCGGATGAACCTTTATGCTACCTGAGCGCTACATCGGAGCGGACGCCATTTTTTCGAGCGGTCTATTTTTATGCTACATGTCAAAAGCGTGAAGTTTGTTGTTGGTGATAGGTTGAAGTTTCATTTGAAAATGGAAAATAAACGAGAGTACGACATCAAATCATGTGGCTTTGACATATGAAGGAGCATGGAGCGAAAAGGTCGTTCATAAAACTTCGATGTTTCTCAACTGTTACCGATGGATCGAAGCGGTAGCTGCTTAGTCGGATGAATGCACCCATTTATTCGCGTGAATCACGGTTCAGAACTTTTTCGGAAACAATTCGAAATGAACGTCACCTAATGCCACAAAACGGTGGAATCATACATCGGCCGTCTCGAAACTTCGACTTCGCCTGGTAGACACTTACCTGAAAAACTGTAGTTCTTCCGTATCTGCACCTCTTAGCAAAATCATGACAGCATCTATGCAGAATGGTGTATTACCATATATCTACTAACTAATACCAATATGGATTATACCCCTGCTTTTCACACTCTCAAAGTGAAGCCAAATCTTTGGTAAGGCTTGAGTTGTACGCTTGCGTCAACTGGAAATTCAGAAACTGCAAGAAATTTAGAGGTTATGTTTATTCTGAAAGACAGCCAGAAAATAGATATCCAGAATGAAAATATGTCACTCAAATACCTTCAGTTCAATTTTAGAAAATAAATAAGAGTTAACAATGATATTAAGGACTTGAAGAAAACGGAATAAAGCGATTGAAACATTTCACATTTCATTGTGAGGTTACGATCGAAACTATTCACATGAAGTTAAGAATGACATACGTTTCACGACATAATACGATGTGTCAGAGAGAGATAGAATTAAAAAAATATTTTTATTCTCAATATTGCCGCACAAGCGCAGATCTGGATTGTTACCAAAGCCCAGCTTCAATTTTGATTGGCTTATTACCCATATAGGAATTATTAGATATATGTGTATTACCCTCCACTTGGCTCGTCGAGAGCGTTACACCACGGCCTTCTCTAGACATGGCCGGGTGCCTAAGGGCTCTCACAGACACAGCGGTTTCCGCCGAGTCGGCCGTCGAGAAAATCGCCGAGTCGGCGGAGTTGGCCTGTGCTTTTGCGCTATGAAACCACACACCGCCGCCCAAGCCGACTCGTCCCACAGAAGCAAACTCAGCCGACTCGGCGATTTTCTCGGCCGCCGACTCGGCGGAAACCGCTGTGTCTGTGAGAGCCCTTAAGCGGCAACGCCGAAAAAAAAACAGGGCAGGGAGGTATGCTGTTTACGATGCTTAGCGTGGGGTGGGGAGATACGATATTTCGACCGTATCATTTCATTTCCTAATGTTGATAAATGTGTTTTCCGATGAATATCTGAAAAAAGAGTGGAAGTATGCCCCACTCAGTCAATAAATCTATATTAATAAAAGGCGATCTATGGTTGGTTCAAAACTTCGAAATGCCATATTGTTCAAACGATCGCACCAAATTGGACAATTCTTTTTTTGTTGTGTTTATTATTGTTAGGGCAAGGTTTATATAACAAAATATTCCCAAAAAAATCCTACAGAAAAGAAAAAAAAGCCTTCCTTTTTCTCGAGCAATCATAGAGTACTTATGTAGGTTTTGACATTTGGACAAAGGAGGTTAGTTTTTCTTTCACAGAATCGCATGTCAAGTGAATAGTTAAAGTCTTAGACTATGGTCTAAGGTTAAAGTGCAGTAGGTCTTACCATAGAATACCTAACAACGGTATAAGAATATTCCATGGGGATTAATAGTGGTAGAACGAAGTTTCACGGTATTTAATAGAAATGCAATGATAAAATAGAACGAGAGAAATGGACTCGCTATCCATATTAATAAAAGAGGATCTATGGTTGGTTCAAAACTTCGAAATGCCTTATTGTTCAAACGATCGCACCAAATTGGACAATTTTTTTTTGTTGTGTTTATTATTGTTAGGGCAAGGTTTATATAACAAAATACATATTCCCAAAAAAATCCTACAGAAAAGAAAAAAAAGGCATTCCAATTTCTTACGACGAATCGAGCAATCATAGAGTACTTTATATGGGTTTTGACATTTGGACAAAGGAGGTTAGTTTTTCTTCCACAGAATCGCACGTCAAGTGAATAGTTGAAAGTGCAGTAGGTGTTACCAGCGGTATAAGAATATTCCATGGGGATTAATAGTAGTAGAACGAAGTTCTACGGTATTCAATAGAAATGCAATAATAAAATAGATCGTTGTGAAGTTATAAGCCATGAAGTAGTCTGGCAATGGTGCATTTCATTTTCTTGAAGGGTAGGAAATTCAGAAATGGCATAGAGTATGAATTATTGTGAAATTTGCATAGAACTTATAATAACATGGAAGGCTATTATCAGATCAAAAGCGGGTAAAGATCTTAAGTTGGTGAAACAGTGAATTTTTACCGGAATGTGAAGTAAATCGGATTGTGACGATCAGCATCAATCGTGTGTTGTCCATTTTCATCTTTACTCTATATTTCTGAAATGTTTTTGATTTATGTTTGGGTAATAAATATATTTGCGGAAATAACTGAATTCAAAATTGCCCATAATTAGTAATTGACATATTATTTTTGTATTTCTGTTTTGTGTGACAGCTCATATCCATGGAAAAGACGACAGTTGACAGATGACGTTTGACAGATGACATTTGACAGATGACATTTGACAGATGACAGATGACATTCGACAGATGACATTTGACAGATGACATTTGACAGATGACATTTGACAGATGACATTTGACAGATGACATTTGACAGATGACATTTGACAGTAGACTGATGACATTTAACAGTTGACAGATGACATTTGTCAGTAAACAGATGACATTTGACAGTTTACAGATGACATTTGACAGAACTTTTATTATGCCTAATTTACCTCCTGCTTGAAAAAATAGCAATGGTAAGTTTATACATCTTTAATGGGGGTTTCACAAAGCATATCACCGGTGATCGGAGCTTGATCTAGAATCAACTCGATTTGACAGTTCAGAAATTTAACCAAGCCGTTGGTCTCCGATCACTGGTGATTACGATTTGTGAAATCCATAGTAAGTATAGGCACGGCCTTCTTAAGATAAAGATGGCTTTGGTATAGGAATCATTTAGGCGAAACAAAGTTCGCCGGGCCAGCTAGTTGAATATAAATGAAAAAAAAAATTGAAATTGAAGCGAATTGGTTGATGTTTTATTCAATTTATTGTCGAGCAAGAACCACAGGGAGTGTAGGGCCATCTCTCGCCAAAATTTTCATTATTATTATCTTCTAATGAAGTGAAGGAATCTCTCAATAAATCTTATGTAGATTTACTTGTATTCTCATTAGACACGTGCAAGCAAATTAGTAACTTGAGACCATTTGCTGAGAATCAAATCAGAAGGAAGTATCCATTTTAGTTCATTAGCGGAAATCAGAACATCTTTATGAAATATTTTAATTTCCCATCCAGATATATCAATTTTAGCCGAATAATTTTCAAGTAGATAAGTCTTTGAAATCTTTGATCAAATCGGAACTCAAAAAAGCTTCTACTTCATTATTATTCCTATAGTAAAAATTGCTTCCCTTCTACACTGAGGATCGGTCCTTTTTATTTGATTTGGGCTTTGGGATAGCGCCTTCTTTCAATTTTGGGGATCTTAAAGAAAGTAATTTGATGGCTCCATCTGCTTGCGAATGTTTATCGAACTTAATTATATCGGAATCAAAATATTTCTCGCAAACAAAACTATTCGTTGGAATGAAATTTCGCGATATGGCATGCACCTCATCCATAAAAGCTTACGCTGTTCATCTTTCGGAAAACTAAAACAACTAAAATATCCTCAATTTCTTGTAGGCGGATAATTACTTCTACACGATGGCATACAATCGGGGCTATTCATTCACTAAGCAAAGTTGCTACCCATAACAACTTTGCTTAGTGAATAGCCCCGAATATGAATACAACACGTTTTGACCATTTTTCGAAGCAGATGACCTGTCCAAGTTGAATTTATAGGTTAGATATCAGATACCAATTATTCTGTTATTCCAAGGAAAATTCACTAACACCAATATCACAAACACTCACTGTACACGGCACTCGAACAGTCGCTATAATTCACTTATTTTTTCACATACATGACCACTAAACTAAGCGGATGATACAAAAACACGTGCATTGTTTACCACAAGACGGTTGCTTGACATACCCCAGTCCAGCGTTGCCGCTCTTCGCATGGCCCTGGCTCTGTAAGTTGAAGATGGCTATGGTTACACCCATATTCAAGAATGGTAACAAATTAGACCCCAACAACTATCATCCGATATGCCTTGTCTCTGTGGCTGCCAAGCTCAGTGGCGTAGTGACCAGTATTCGGCGTGTTCGAAGAACACGGGCCCGGGCCCCAATAAGGGGCCCGGATGCTTGGGACGACTAGCGTTAATAGGGAGGGTAGGGGCCCGGAAAATATCTTGAACACAGGCCCGTGGTGGAGTTACTACGCAGCTGGCCAAGCTGATGGAGGCAATAATTAGTCAACGCATGACAGAGTTCCTACTTGCCAGCAATGTAATCCCCAAAGAGCAGCATGGCTTCGTTCCTGGTCGACCGGTAGTAACTAACCACTTGCAGTGCGTAAACGACTGGACGTGGACCTGTATTCTCGACAAGTGATCTTTCGGTGCGTATACGTTTTCTGTATTGTATTTATGTATACCAAACGTATACGCACCGAAAGATCACTTGTCGAGAATACGGGCCCTGGTCTGCCGCGATTGATGAGGGGAGATGTATGAATTTGGTGTACTTGGACTTCTCCAAAGCTTTCGATCGAGTGCCACGTCGAAGACTGTTACATAAGCTTGAACAAGCCAGCATTCGGGGTAAGCTGCTTCGTTGTGTTTCGGCGTTTTTAACTTGCGGATCCTTTCGCGTTCGGATGGTGCATTCGTCTGATCGGTCATTTCTGAGTGGGTTGCCCCATGAATCTATACTTGGTCCATTGCTGTTTCTGGTGTACATCCCTTTCTTCCTGAAATCTCCGAGCTCCTTCTTCGCTGATGACGCCAAAATATATGGTGATCCCTGCACTGGCTTTCGACAACCTAAGCGAGATTTGGAAGAGCTGCAGATGTGGTGTCATATACTTGATGGTTACTTTCGATCAACATTTCAAAGTGTGTTGTGCTGCATATTGGTAGGACAAACCCAAAACTCCAGTATACAATTGACGATACCACCCTATCAAGTGTAGATTCTCATGTTGATTTGGGAGTGTTGGTGAAGAGCGATCTGACCTGGTCCGGACAGACGGACTAATTCGTCCTTATACCTACTGCGTGAATCTTTCTCGCGGTTGTCGTTCCCCACATCAATCAAATTGAACACAACCTACGTTAGACCAATTTTGGAGTTCGGTGACCTGTATGGAGTGCGGGGATTGTTCGCGATCGCCGTTTGCTGGAGGCCGTGCAGCGATCCGCCACGTGAAATATGTCGTTTCGCCGAGTGGGACCCTCGTACAGGGCCGTATCTAGGTACTACTACGCCTGTGGCAAGATTTTCTTCAGCGCCCCCAAATTGGCGTAGATTTTTTTCATCATGTTTCATTTTTTTTTTTTAGTTTTGAATAAACTAAATATATATACATATATATATATATATATAGGATGTCCCACTAGCACAAACTAAAAATATTTTCGAATATATAGGGTGGCCCACAAAAGAGGAATAGCGGGTGACTTTGTTTTTTCAAATGGGACATCCTATATTCAATAGTATTTTTCCATTCTCTGAAACTTCCTGCATGCTTCCGTATACTCTTCACATATTTTTATTCGACAGTTTTCGAAATATTGGCCATTTTGACAAAAAAATGATACTTGTAGAGGCTATGTTATGCAATTATATTTCACGAACCCTTGCACAAACCAATAACAGTTTTATACGGATTGAAAGACAAGACTTCAAAGTATCACACCCAGCTATAATAAAACATCTCCAGCATACAGAGTGTCCACAAAAAGACTATCAACATGACGAATTTCAGATCGATTTTTCTTCATTTTTTCAAATGCAATGCATATAATTTTTTTCATCATTGTAATCACCATTCATTTTACTTCATTTTTTGTCAAATACATGATATGCATGTCTCTAACGGAATAGGATTTTTTAGAGTTTTTCCTCCAAATTCACATTTACTTTCGAATTCAAAAAGCAGATTTGGCTTTTCTGTGGTTATCGGGAACTGTCAAATTATTCTATTCAAAATTAACATCATTGCAGCTTCAATTAAAATCATCATAGATTTTACGGATTGGATGAATACTCACACAATGATGTAAAAATTCAAAAAATACCAATGAGTTTGAATGTACAAGTTATGAATGCTTCAAAAAAACGAGTTTCAAAACTTCAGGATACAAAAAAGTACCCGCTCTTATCCTTATACAACTTTCTTCGAAAAAATGATATTCATAAGTTTCACAGGCACGCACGCGGATCTTCAAGCTCCCAAGCTCAAAGCTTGTTTGAAATTTTTGAAAGATTCGACGTTCCAAGTAGAAACATAGAAAATTATCAAAAATGTATTTTGAAAAATGGGAACAGCAAGCAAGTTTCGGTCTTCAGTAACTGATTTCATCACATTTTTGAGTAGATACATCAAAACCTTCTAGTTCCTCATTTCGCTATAATATGAATTGAAGCTTCAATGATGCTAATTCTGAGTGGAATAATTTGACAGTTTTCAATAACCACAGAAAAGCCAAATCTGCTATTTGAATTCGAAGGTATATATAATGTGAATTTTAGGGAAAATTTTCGAAAAAGCGCCTAAAAATCCTATTCCGTTAGAGATATGCATATCATGTATCGGATAAAAAATGAAGTAAAATGAATGTTGATTACAATGATGAAAAAAAATTATATGCATTGCATTTGAAAAAATGAAGAAAAATCGATTTGAAATTCGTCATGTTGATAGGCTTTTTGTGGACACTCTGTAAGCTGAAGATGCTTTATTATAGCTGGGTAGGATACTTTGAAGTCTTGTCTTTCAATCCATATAAAACTGTTATTGGTATGTGCAAGCGTTCGTGAAATATAATTGGATAACATAGCCTCTACAAGTATCATTTTTTTGTCAAAATGGCCAATATTTCGAAAACTGTCGAATAAAAATATGTGAAAAGTATACGAAAGCATGCAGGAAGTTTCAGAGAATTTAAAAACACTATTGAATATAGGGTGTCCCATTTGAAAAAACAAAGTCACCCGCTATTCCTCTTCTGTGGGCCACCCGATATATTCGAAAATATTTTTAGGTTGTGCTCTTCTTGTAGTATATCAAGTCGGCATCAAGAAATTTTGCCAATCTCAGATCGTAACGCGTATATCGTCCGCTGCGGCACTAGTGGGACACCCTGTATATTATAATATTTTTTCATAATATTATTCAGATATTTTCGTCACAAATTCGAAATAATACACAATAATATGGATATTAACCTATTTTTATTGAAAACATTAAAATACTCATCTCAAATAAAATATTTAAATATATATAAAAATAATATGAATTCTAACAGACAAACAAAAAATTTTCAACTGAAAATTCATTAACACTGCAAACGCAAAGTGAAATGTTTTTTTGGTTAGTTGACTAGAAAAACTAATCGTTAATCACAATCATATTATTAGGAATATGTTCAAAACCTCGCCTTTCTTGATTTTGCTTCGGTGAATATATCAATTAATTCAGAGTAATCTAAGGTACATGTCACTTCTTTCTCGATGGCGAGGATTGACATATTTGATAATCGCTCTTGTCCCAAGGAGGAACGAAGATTCGAATTTATAAGTTTCAGTTTGCTAAAGGAACGTTCACATGTAGCAGTTGTCACTGGACTGGCAAACTCAGAAATATTCTCAACGCCGTTTCCAGATTGGGATGAATATTTTCAAGAGTCAGATCATCTCAATATTTGTAATGGTCCCATTTCATTCAAGTTTTCTAAAATTAGGCTACTTTGAAATCTGAAACTTCCGATTTCCACTGAAAACTCATGTGCATTTAAATCCAAAGGATACTTCATTGCAAGATCTGCAACACTTTTCTGTAAATCGTCAACAGTCATAGTTTGAATAGCATTCCCATTCAAAAAACTGAAGTCGTCTGCCACTTCGTTCAGAGCAACGAATCTATTTTCAATCTACATTATTACTTCATCAAGCACTTGTATCAGTCCAATTCTTAGTTTTGCATTTGCATCAAAAAGATGAGCTTCATCACTGGCTAGTTCTCTTGGCATTCTGGGTTTTTTTCGTTTTCTTGGCCCATTTAGTTTTGCTTCAATTCCAATTTTGTCTGCTTCAGTTTTCGAAAGTTTCATTAATGGTGTAATTCAATCGGTCCAATACGGTAGACGGTAGGGAATCTAGACGAGCCCTTTTCGGCTTGTCAGCGGACACATCTATGTACACGCGGTCGGTTTTCACATCCTACCTGGCGGAGTCGCGACATCGCTCCTTACGCAAAAAAATATTTTTGGCGTATACATGAAAACTGTGTCATGTTATCTCGAATATTTTGTTGGCGCTTCTATATTTTATTCTTTGAATTTTTTTGGCGCTCAAATTTTTTTTTTCATTTGATATTTTTTGGCGCCCCTGCGGACCTTGCGCCTGTGGCGGGGGCCACTTGGCCACACCCTAGATACGGCCCTGCCCTCGTACGATCAGCGGCTGGCTATGGCGAATCTCGAAACGTTTGAGCGGCGCAAACTGCCGCGAGCCGACAGGGATGAGTCTCTCTCACCATAGAGATGGAAGGTGTAGGGTTACCTAGGTGTGTTAACCTCAATACAGCTAGATTACCGCACGCGAACAGTATGAGTTCCGTCGTTTCATCCGCGTTCCTGCACCAACAGCACAGGAAACACTCAGTTAAGCGGGCCATAGACATCGTTATTTTTCATCCGTTTATAACGCCGCGATACGAACCGTCCCGGCAAAAGCGCCAAAAACCGATGTGTATGGCGAAAAACCGTCGGTACGAATCGTCGGTACAAATATCTGCCGATGCTTGATTTTTGTCACGACGGTTCATCGGTTGTCGTGCCATACCGACTGTGTGTGGGGATTTCGTCGAGAATCGGCGGTTATTTTCCATTAGCGTAGTACAAGTCGCGTCCTCTCCACAAGTGCGTCTACTTCTGCTGTTTCTTAATCACTTCTTCTATCACTATTTTTGACCGGGATGGATCAGAAGACGGCGAATAAACAATTAATTGTGGATTTCATCCAGTTGGACAGGTTGCATCCTTGTCTATGGCGAATTAAATCAGCAGAATACAGGAATAGAAACAAGAATAGGGACGGTTATGTAATATTATTGAAAAAATATCATGAATTGGAAGGAAGGCGCTGATATTAAAACAGTGAAAAATAAATTTGATTCTTTTTTATTCAGCACCGAAACCGCGGCCGCCACTGCTAAGAGATGTTTCCTCTTCATGACGTGCTTAATCGTGAACGACAGTAAAATAACGGGTAGAATTTACCGAAGTGTGTGGGCAAAACAGTTCTGCGATATGACTCGGCGGTTCGAATCGCGGCGAGGAAAACGGATGAAAAATAACGATGTCTATGGCCGGCTTTAGACCCATTTGCGACCCACACACGACCACTTCGGAGCGCAAATCAAGCATTTGGCATTCCAGAACCTCACTCTTGATCGATACACGCAAGAGTGTCGCTTACCCACTAACGTACACAAAATATCTTGCTTCTGATGTGACAGTATAGATTGTCACGTTCAAGAGTGATCGTTAGTTGGGTAGAAGTTTCCAAAATTGAAAGGTGGTCGTGTGTGGGCCGCTAATATATGCAAATGTTTGTGAAACAGATGACCAGTTAACGCACCAGTCACAAGAGACAATGGCTTCCTCTTTTTCTATTTCACTTTAAACAAGCTATAATGAAGAAAAATATTTTTTAAGACAAGCTTTTATAACAACACTCATCCGCCATTTTGAAGCCGCCATCTTGAATTCCCCAATTTAGAAGAATCGTAATTTCCGACTCAGAAAACCCCCAGATACTATCAATTCGAAATAGAATCGGATAATAATTACAAAACTGGTCTGCCTTGTATACGCCATGTTGAATTTTCCAATTTCGACAGAAGAATCATCATTGTGGAACCCAAAAACCCCCAGATGCTAATTTTGAATGGAATCGGACGATATTTGCACAACTCATCGGCCATTTTGGAGCCACCATTTGGTGTTTTTCTATAACAAATATTTCATGATGCTTTGTCACCAGAATTATGTACACCTGCCAAATTTCAAATCAATCTGACGATTAGAAGTGTGTCATATTTAACTTGCAAGATTTGATTATAGATACACAGCCAGACACCGGGACAGGTGAAACTAAATAAAAAAAGCTTGTAAAATGATTAAAATTTGGCAGAGACGGTTCGTAAAACTCGAACACTTTTTGGTCGTCGTGAATAAGCACCTTGTCGAATCGCAATACAGAAATTGATGGAATTTGATGTGCAGGTCGCTCAAGAACAGCCGAGAATATTGCTGCTGTAGCCGAAAGTGTTGAAGATGATAGAATTAGACATATAGATCTATAATGTCAAATTCTGTTGTTGAACAGGTAATCAATCATAGCTAAGAATATTAAGTATTCTTCGGGATAAGATCCCTGAAGTCTTCGAGAAGTCGAGAACTAAAGATTCGACGCCAAACGCATATAGATCGAACTTAGTGTACAGGGTGGGCAAAATTGGTGCTACATGAACTAAAACTTTTTAACCCGAGGAGATAGAGAAAAATGAATGGCACCTTATGGGCCTTTTTTTCGAGAAACTGATAATGCCATCAACTGCATTCCTCTATCTTCTTTCGTTTCCGAGTTATAGGCCAAAATTTAAATTTGGGCGATTTCAACTTTGGTCATTATCTCCGTCTTTGTTTATGCTAAGATGTTGAAATAAAAACATTATACAGGCACTTTTCTGATAGCAATCCAGTGGCGTACTCTGATTTTTTCTAAGAGGTTTATTTCCCGAGTTATAACGTAAAGTTGTGTTTCTTATGGAAAGAGTAGTTTGAAATGACTTAGGGCCGGTTTTATAAAAGGCGAACCGACAGTTGAACCGTGTGCCAACTACCAGATAGTGAGGAATTTGGTTGTTGACGCAACGGTTCAATCCTCGGTTGGCCTTTTATAAAACCTGCCCTTAAAAAGAATCGCCATTTTTTTACCGTTTCAGAAATGTATCATATGTTTTAGTTCATGTAGCACCAATATTTTGCCCACCCTGTACAAGATTGAATGGAGGATGTGACAAATGTTACATTGGAATAACCAAACAATATTTGAAAAATCGGTTATATCAGCACGAATATGATTGTAGATGTAGATTGATTAACGAGTGTAAGGGCCGGTTTTATAAAAGACGAACCGAGGATTCAACCGTGCGCCAACCACCAGATAGTGAGGAATTTGGTTGTTGACGCAACGGTTGAATCCTCGGTTGGCCTTTGCCCTTTATAATACCGGCCCAAAAGCCGGCCATAGACATCGTTATTTTTCATCTGTTTATAACGCTGCGATACGAACCGTCCCGGCAAAAGCGCCAAAAACCGATGTGTGTGGCAAAAAACCGTCGGTACTCCTCGTCGGTAAAAATATCATTTCGTCGAGAATCGGCGGTTATTCTCCATTAGCGTAGTACAAGTCGCGTTCTTTCCACAAGTGCGTCTACTTCTGCTGTTTCTTAACAGTCCTTCTTTAAGCGAATACCACGAACTGCTACAGCAAGTTCGTGCGAACAGCGTAACAGCAAGCTTATATGTACAGCGCAACTGATTTCGTACGAGTTTGGTCCTGAGATATGGTGATATTAAAAAAAGAAAAAGAGTGGAAGAAATAGTTTTAAGAGACAACTAAAAGTGATATTCACCAAAGCTGGAATTTTTGAAGCCGAAAAGCTTGCCAAGAAGTGTATTGGTAAGTACTGAAATTTCTTTCTCTTCGTTGAAATAGGCACATAATTCTATACCTATAATTTGATCCTTGAAATTAAAAGTGAAACATCTAAAGGGCTGTGCCTAGGGTCAGTGAGACTTATGAGCATGTGCGATAACGGAGAGTGGGAACATAGGGGCATTGTGGCGATCAGCGGATGCAGAGTTGTTATTTGTCTCTGTTTGTATTGAGTCACATACGGTATCCATGGATACAGAATAACATGTCCCTTCTCTTCTCCCTAGGCATGCGTAAAGCGATGACTGACCCTGGATTTAAGGGGAACGATTGCCACACTTTTGTATACTTATTAGACACTACGCTCAAATTCTATATTTATAATTCTATGGAAATAGGTATTCAATCTAATATACAAATACAAGGATGTCGAAATGGCGAATGCTGAATTGAGATTCAGTGAACTACATGCCAAAATTGATGAGAAAAACGATCATAGAAAGATATTGTCTGTCCATCTCGCAGAAATTTTGTTGAATAGTGAATTCACCCGTCGGTCACTTTTTCGAAATAAATCTTTCTATTTATTTTGAAATATTGCGAATCTTTGAATTTTTTTCAGATGATAGTGTTACCTCAATATGCTGAGGTTAGTACCCAAGCTACCTACTTATAGGGTATCCGCGGCTTACTACAGTGGAGACGGGGGGGGTTCTTAATTGAAAAGAAAAGTAGATCTTAAACTGGGCGCCAGGTAAATTTCTACCCCGGAAAATACCCTCCGGAACAGTTACAACTCTAAAATTTACCAAACGAGTTGTATTGATAAAAGGTTTATTCAGGTAGCAAAGATTACAGCTGCTTATGTATTTGGAACAATATAATAAGAGAAACAGTCGCAAATTGAACGGCAAAGGGGGGGTGATCGTCAACGAAAAAGGGGGAATTTGAAACAATTAAACCGAGACGCGTCGCTTGAGCTCAGGCGCATGCGCGTAATTCTATAAGAATATGCGGTAACCTTACAATGAAACGTTCAATGAGAACTTCACAGTTCACAGTAAAATGGCTTAAGAGTGAGGCTCTTTATCAGTACATATAACGACAAATCAATAAGGTGTACTCTATATATATAAATGACAAATTCCAAGTCAAACTTGCGTGTATCTCCCTGAATTCTTCTATTTCCTCAACCTTGGATGGTTCCTCCAAGATCGGATTCTCCAAATCACACCTCAACTCCCAAATTCTAAGTTGGCTGTCCCTTATAATTGGCTTCCCTTCCACAAGGCGTCGATAGTTCGGTACCCACCAGCTCCACCAATCAACATCTACAAGGGCACTCTGCAAGGATGCTCGACGAGGGTGCTCCACCAGACCCTTACTTGAATCTTGTCTATTAGATTGCCTGTTATTTGGATCCTACTCTACAGAAATCCGCTATACTAGAATTCCTCTTTCCTACAATTCCAGTTATTCGGGGGCAAACAGTCAAAGTTCTCCACTTCGTGAAATTCGTCAGTGATCTCACCGAAATTCCAAAATGCAGTTCGATATTACGGCAATGGCTGTTAAAGAAAGAATATCACTCATATGATAAACATTTCACGGGTCGTACAATACGAAACATACCTGATCAACGGAAAATTCGAGGTTTCCCACGTGCAATAAGGATAGAAAATCCCTCAACAATCCTCCTTCCAGAGATATACTAGCGTCGATGATACGAAAATGATCCAAAATCGGCTCCACAGAATGCACAATATTCGATTTCGAAATAAATCCCACAATTGGACGACTTTGAGTCGAAAATTCGAGAAATCAAAAATGAACACCTCCAAGCTTAACAAAATGGCCATGAAAAATCACCAAAAAATATCCACTTGTCATATTTCCCAAACTCTGTGAAACTTCGAAAATCCATGATTGACCACAGCAAAGGACCATGCGCAAGCCATGAACGAGCGTCAACCTGGCAACACCGCGAGAGTATCAAATTTTGAAACAACAACATAACTCACAAGTGC
Organism: Adalia bipunctata; assembly: GCA_910592335.1. Lineage (NCBI taxonomy): Eukaryota > Metazoa > Arthropoda > Insecta > Coleoptera > Coccinellidae > Adalia > Adalia bipunctata. The sequence continues at coordinate 28,193,490 of OU342951.1, forward strand.
CGGAAATTATCACGTGAAATTTGAACACGTAACAACTCTCCCCTTACGAGAAACAAAAAAAAACAAAAAAAAAAGATTACCACAAGGGTCAAATTTTCTTCCTTTCTTCCTCTTCCTCCAAGACCAAACCATACAATTTCCTATCTACCCAAACTCCGAAGAAAAAAAAAACATTTTGGGGCGGTTAGCTGTTCGCACACCCGTCGAGCATTGCGAAAGGCAATAGTGCTTGGCCAATCCTCGTTTACTCGACAACATCATGAAAATTAGAGAGAAGGAAGAAAAGAAAAACAAAAAAAAAACACAGATAGCAATGCACCGTCGCCCGATTGACTCTCAACAACCTACCAAACTTCAAGTAGAAAAAAGTGAAAGGGCTACCGATTACTGAAGGCCACTTCACTAAAAGCAGAAGAGGGACGAGAATACCATCTCAACGATAAATATAATCGACCAACCGAAGCCCGTGACATGCCCGAGACTCTAATAGGAATAATAAAAAAAATGGTCTCAACAAAAGAAAAATTATATAAGTGGAACGAAAGAAATAAGCGTCCTGCAGCGAGACCTAGATACAAGACGAAGGCATGAAGACTTATAGTTTCCGTCTAAAGTCTCAAAATGACTCCGTCACTCTGTATTCACACAGAACGACGTCAAATCCGGTATTGTGTCATAGTCGAGAAAGAAGACAAATTCGGAAACGGCAAAGCAAGCCAAAATCGTGAACAAAAACTGTATCGTCAAAATCGAGAAAACGGTAGCGTCAAAATCGAGAAAATAAGCGGTAGTGTCATAATCGAGAATATAAGCGGTAGTGTCAAAATCGAGAAAAACAAACGGTAGTGTCAAAATCGAGAAAATAACAATGTCACACTTGAAGAAACAAAACTTCTCACCCATACACGTCGACGAGTCGACCTTATCGAAAATCAGAAGAGGGAACAATACAGCAACGTTACTGTCGTGGACTCGAAAGTACAAACGATCTTAGTTGTATTTTAAGCCACTGAATGGGGGTAGTGACCACCCTAGTCCATTTATGCTTAAAGCAAGGGACAGCCATCCTCTGCCCCAAATATTCCCGTTACCTCAAGAACCTATGGCAAATCCGGCGGATGAGCCTTCAAATCCTTGGCATGCCAGATGCCAACGGATGCACCCGACGTATCCATTAATTCATAGGTCCATGGCGAAACAACCCGTTTAATCCCGAACGGACCGATAAATTTAGGGGCTAACTTTGCGGTAAACTTCTTAGAAGCATCCGATAAAACGAAGTTTCTTCTCCACACCTTCTGATTCAAGGAAAACTTATCATCACGTCTACGGAGATCATAGTACCGTCTACTTTTATTATAAGCATGAGTAAGGTGAGAGCTAACTTCCTCAAATACCTTCGCTAATCCCATAGCACGATTCCGTACATCACGAGATCTATCAATTTGGATATTCTCTGTATCCACCGCGGAATCCAAAGCTGGGCAAAGATTGAGCTCTCGGCCGAAAACTATAAAATTAGGCGTGAATCCCGTAGCTTCATGTTTACTAGATCGTAAAGCAGCGGATACTTTTGGCAAGTAAGTGTCCCAATCAGTTTGGTGATCGGAAACATAGGCAGTTAACATGGTCTTGGTGACACGGTTGACCCTTTCCGTAGGATTGGTCTGAGGATGATAATGGGCATTGAAGGCTAATTTAATATTATATTGATCGGCAAAGTTCTTCAACACCTTACCCCGCAATTGTGGACCATTATCGCAAATGATGGCAGACGGAATACCGAAAACGAGAACAACATCATTCTCCAAATGTTTAACTACATTTTCTGCGGAAGCTTTACGTAACGGAAATAACAAAGTGAACTTACTGAAACAGTCAGACACCGAAAGTATATATTGGTAGCCCCTAGGTGTTCTTGGGAGTGGACCCATGAGATCGGTACTTATCAATTGCCAGGGCTCGGTAACCGACGGGACTTTGCTCATCATTAAGCCAATTGGCTTTTTCTGCTCCGGTTTGGTTTGTAAGCACACCGTACAGCGTCGAACATAAGCCGCAACATCGGATCTCATTTTAGGCCAATAGTAATTAGATGCTATTCGAGCCAAAGTTTTGGTTACTCCTCCATGTCCACAAAGAGGACTATCGTGATTCAAACGGAGAATCTCCATACGCTTCTCCTTAGGAGCCACCAATCTCCATGATGAATCTTCGGAGACTAACTCTGGAAAACGAGAGCGAACATACTTATATATGTCATTACCATCTATTCTCCACTGCGAATACTTATGAGGATACCTCCGTATCAAGGCCATCATCTTTAAATACCATGCATCCTTAACTTCAACATCAGGCAAAGGGTTGAGGACCCGAACGCCATCCACTATCGGGACACTTCTGGAGAGAGTGTCGGGAACGACATTGTCTTTCCCCTTTCGATGTACAACCTCGAAGGAGTACTGTTGCAGGCGCACGGCCCATCTGGCAATCCTACCGACGGGATCCTTAATATTATTTAGCCACTTCAAACTATAGTGGTCAGTAACCACCGTAAAGTGAACCCCCTCAAGGTAGGGACGGAGCTTCTCAACAGCGAACAAAACCGCCAAACACTCTTTCTCCGTAGTGCTATATTTTCTTTCGTTTTTATCCAACGACCTACTGAGATAGCTTATCACTCTCTCACCTAATTTGGGATGAACTTGGTAAAGGACAGCGCCCAAACCAAAATCTGAAGCATCCGTTTGCACATAAAACGGAAGGGAATAATCGGGACACGATAGAACGGGAGCAGAAACCAGACATTCCTTAACGGTATTCAAGGCCTTCGTACAGGCATCAGACCATTCGAATTTCTTATTCTTGTGCAGAAGACCCGTGAGTGGACTTACCACAGAAGAAAAATTTGGCACAAATCGGCGATACCAGGACGCCAGACCTAAGATGCGACGAACGTCAGAAACGGTCCTAGGTATTGCGATATTGAGAATGGCTTGAACTTTTTCTGGATCTACATGTAGACCGTTTTTATTGACGATATACCCCAAATATTTCAATTCGGGCCTACAGAATTGGCACTTTTTTTTACTCAACGTGAGTCCTGACTCCTGAAGCCTTCGAAATACCTCTCTAAGTATTTCCAAATGCTTCTCGAAAGTGTCGGTAACAATGACAATGTCATCCAAATATACGAACACACAGGGCTCCAACGAAGATCCAATAATCCTATCAATCAGTCTCTGAAAAGTAGCCGGGGAATTCGAGAGGCCCATTGGAAGCCTTTTAAACTGGAAAAGCCCCCTGTTTGGCACACAGAAAGCGGTCAATGGTCGCGACCTCTCTGCAACCGGAACCTGAAAGTAGGCTGACTTTATGTCTAGCGAGGACAGATATCGAGCGTTCCTAAGTTTATCTAGCGTAGCCGAGACGAAAGGAATAGGGTAAGCATCCTTAACCGTTACGCTATTTAATTTACGGTAATCCACACAAAAACGATATGTATTGTCCTTTTTCTTCACCAATAATATAGGAGAGGACCACGGGCTATTGGATGGTTCCACAACATCATCCGTTATTAAGGTATCCAGCTCTCTATCGATATGAGCCTGCATTACAGGATTCACAGGATAATGCCTTTGTTTAATTGGAGGCGAATCAGTTTCGATGACATGTTCCACCAAACTAGTGCAACCTAGCTTATCACCCATCTTACAGAAAGCTTCGGAAACTACTGACTGTAGCTGGCGTGCCTGCTGTGGAGTCAAATCCGAATCGGAGTATAAAGCACCTATGGGTGCCAACATCGGATCACATTCCGTAGTGAAATGCCATCCGCCTCGGCGTAGATCTGGGACAATACCCATGAGTTTCCAAAAATCCGCCCCCAATATCAGAGCATGCGGTAGAGACGGAACGACTAGGACACTCAACAGCTTAACCTTACCCTGCAACTCGAAGGGAACACTTACAGAACCGCGCGACAGACACCTATCGCCATTGGCCACCGTACAACTGATAGGTTTCTCGTCAGTCCACGGCAATTCCAAACCCTCAAGGACACTCCAACCCTTACTACCCAAAATAGTACGAGAAGCACCGGAGTCCAAAAGCCCCAACATTCTCACGTGCGAAACAGCTACCTCCAAATATGGACGCTCATCGCCAACGGTACTGGACAAAATGAAATCTAAGATAGCCTTTTGACTATCCCAAATCTCACTCTTCGTAGATTGGTGAATCGGAACAATGATTTCAGGGTTCGAGGAAAGTAGCCGATTACCTACTTCCTCCGCTGGTCGTTTCCCTGATTTTTGTTACACTTAGGACACGTTTTCACGGTCTGTCCTGCCAAACCACATCGATAACAATAAGCACTGGTCTGGGCACGAGGACAAGTTGCTCTTAAATGACCAACCTCTTTACAATTCCAACAAGTTGGAGCCGAAGCGCTACCACCTGCAGGTTCAATAGAGCTGCAAGAAGGTGGAACCTCCGAGACATACGCCAAATCTGCCTCAATCCACTTCTTATTTTTAGGTGGGGGATTAAATTTCGAAATGGCTTCTCTACGAATTTCTAATTTGCGACATAAACCCAATAAATCTTTCACCGAGTCGACCGATACCAAGCCTAATTGACCCTGAAAGAAGGGAAGAATATTGTTCATCAATACCTGCACTCTAAGCTTCTCCTTAATCGGAGTGGTGAGTTTGTCGAACATATTTTGCATTCGGGCGATATAAATACCTATGGGTTCATCTACACCCTGCGTTCTGCGCTTTATCTGTTCGAACAATTCCTCGTCATAGAAGGGGGACTGAAATTGTTCCCTTAAAGCCCTGACCAAATCTGACCACGATTTCATCTCTTTCCTTACCGATAGATACCACTGATGGGCATCATCAACGAACAAATCACCAGCGGAACATAGTAGCTCTGCTTTGGACACATTTCGAGATACACAAAGCTCTTCAACTTTATCTAGGAAGGCCCTCAAGGACATAGTATGTGTTTTACCACTAAACTGCAAGTTCCACTTGTAAACCGGAACCGACCTTATCTCCTGGTGCCTTGAAGAGGTGGAGGTATGGTGCATATTTTTCACATCATCATCTTCATCCGAGTCTGATGACCCTGACTCGCATGAGGAACTGGACGCTAAAGTAACCATAGATATGTCCCCAGGCACAAAAGAACTCAGACGCCTCTGATATCTTTTTGCCTTATTGTTTAAATCCGCTTGCATGTTTATCAGTTGTGCACTAAGGTTTGACTTCTTTAGGATATCAGCAGAGCTCGTTGGCAAAGATCTATTTATCCTGCCCAAACAATGGGTTAACTTAGATGATAATTTTAGGAATTGAGAATTTTCTTTATCACCCTCAAATTGTTCGATAGCAGGCTGCATGTTAGAAATTTTATCACTCACATAAGTACTGTCTTCCTCAAAGTCAAAGGGGTAACTAGGGAAACTGAGGGATGAACCTTTCCTTTCATATTTAAGGACGTTCCTAAGGGTCTTGCGCATTTGAGCAACGGTGGTTGGATCGGTGATACCTCTGAAACCCAACTCATATGTCAACTCATCCTTCTCCAATCGATTGATCTCCATCTTAGTGTCCATACTAGACAAAAGAAGTATCGAGAAAGAAAGAAGAAACGACAAACGAAACTCTGAAAGTAGCGATAAACGCAACGATAAACGTAACGATAAACGGAGCGATAAACATAGCGATAAACGGAGCGAGAAATGAAACGGGCAACCCCGCGATAGACGAAACGATATCGGAACAGCCAAACGACCGTTGAGGGGAGCTGGTGAGCAAAACTGAACGAAAAGCAGCTACTTCTAGGCCTCACGTTGGGCGCCAAAATTGTTACCTCAATATGCTGAGGTTAGTACCCAAGCTACCTACTTATAGGGTATCCGCGGCTTACTACAGTGGAGACGGGGGGGGTTCTTAATTGAAAAGAAAAGTAGATCTTAAACTGGGCGCCAGGTAAATTTCTACCCCGGAAAATACCCTCCGGAACAGTTACAACTCTAAAATTTACCAAACGAGTTGTATTGATAAAAGGTTTATTCAGGTAGCAAAGATTACAGCTGCTTATGTATTTGGAACAATATAATAAGAGAAACAGTCGCAAATTGAACGGCAAAGGGGGGGTGATCGTCAACGAAAAAGGGGGAATTTGAAACAATTAAACCGAGACGCGTCGCTTGAGCTCAGGCGCATGCGCGTAATTCTATAAGAATATGCGGTAACCTTACAATGAAACGTTCAATGAGAACTTCACAGTTCACAGTAAAATGGCTTAAGAGTGAGGCTCTTTATCAGTACATATAACGACAAATCAATAAGGTGTACTCTATATATATAAATGACAAATTCCAAGTCAAACTTGCGTGTATCTCCCTGAATTCTTCTATTTCCTCAACCTTGGATGGTTCCTCCAAGATCGGATTCTCCAAATCACACCTCAACTCCCAAATTCTAAGTTGGCTGTCCCTTATAATTGGCTTCCCTTCCACAAGGCGTCGATAGTTCGGTACCCACCAGCTCCACCAATCAACATCTACAAGGGCACTCTGCAAGGATGCTCGACGAGGGTGCTCCACCAGACCCTTACTTGAATCTTGTCTATTAGATTGCCTGTTATTTGGATCCTACTCTACAGAAATCCGCTATACTAGAATTCCTCTTTCCTACAATTCCAGTTATTCGGGGGCAAACAGTCAAAGTTCTCCACTTCGTGAAATTCGTCAGTGATCTCACCGAAATTCCAAAATGCAGTTCGATATTACGGCAATGGCTGTTAAAGAAAGAATATCACTCATATGATAAACATTTCACGGGTCGTACAATACGAAACATACCTGATCAACGGAAAATTCGAGGTTTCCCACGTGCAATAAGGATAGAAAATCCCTCAACAATCCTCCTTCCAGAGATATACTAGCGTCGATGATACGAAAATGATCCAAAATCGGCTCCACAGAATGCACAATATTCGATTTCGAAATAAATCCCACAATTGGACGACTTTGAGTCGAAAATTCGAGAAATCAAAAATGAACACCTCCAAGCTTAACAAAATGGCCATGAAAAATCACCAAAAAATATCCACTTGTCATATTTCCCAAACTCTGTGAAACTTCGAAAATCCATGATTGACCACAGCAAAGGACCATGCGCAAGCCATGAACGAGCGTCAACCTGGCAACACCGCGAGAGTATCAAATTTTGAAACAACAACATAACTCACAAGTGCCGGAAATTATCACGTGAAATTTGAACACGTAACAATAGATTTACTTTTGAAACTTTCATATTGATAATTACTCGTCATATCAAGGAATTTTGTTCTGAGGAGCCACATTTTTCTTGGAGGGATAGGATAATTTTCGAAAGGCTTGTCCGAATTACGCAGAACTTGGCAAAATTGAGGTAGGTACATTATACCAATGCAATGATTAGTTTCCGTTGCAAAAAGAATTTTCACGACCTTTATATTTTGATAAGGCATCTCAAACTGATTCTCTAAGTTTCATCGCATGTTTATTTAAAACTGTTAGATTAAGCATTTTTAACTTCTCGATAGTAAATTGTGATATTTCTTTCAGATGGACGAAATGTAGGTATATCGCTGCTTCTGCATGCATCCATAGCTCCAACATCTAGAAAACCTCAAAAATTCGGCTCCAGTTCCCAAATTTTTCATACCTGTAATTTAGTTATATTTATGAATTAATTTTTTATTTTTCTGTTCCTGTAGAATCTTAAACCAAATGTTAAGAACCTTGTCTTATAAATCAGACACGGGCAATTTTTAATAGGATATATTTGTTCATATATTTACACTGTAGTACGACTAATGACGATAATAACGATACGATACGAAGAATGATGAAACTGCCTTGAGAGCATGTGGTCTCAAGGGCTGGTTACTCAAGTTGGGCGATCGGTGCTGCCCCAACTCGAACGACAATGATAATGCGACAAGACCGACGATGACAATGATCCCTTGCAGGTACCATTCTACCCCTCTAGTCCCGATCATAGACTGGTCGACAGGAATTTCTTCTTCTTCCTTGGCTTTGCTCCGGAATGAGCGATTCTGGCGTAAACATCCTCCCCCTTTTGGAGAACTCCAGCTGAGTTCTTCAACAAACATCTCATCAAGTTCGACAGTCCGAAAAATTTGATAGTCGAACGCTTAAGGGGGCCAGAGTGTATGCGGAGTCTTGAGATATGGAGATATATGTTCGCGATTCTGTCCAATGTCCTTCTGAGTGCTGGAAGGTTGTCGTCTTTGATCAGCCTAGGATCTTCTATCTCGAATGGTCGCTGCTTCTTCTTCCACTTGACTCTAGGTAGAATCTTGGCGATGTACTGGTTCTTCTTCCACTTGCCTTGAGGCAAAATATCGGCGATGTTCTGAATTTTCTGCCACTTGACTCGAAGTAAAATATCGGCGATGCTCTGGTGGTACTGTTTTCCCTCAAGCTGCAACAGGTACCATATGGAGCAGAAGGGCGTCAGGAGTGGCTGGATTCTCTCGGACAATTCGAGTCGTTTCTCTGCAACAGCAAGTAAATTGTCGTCCGGTAGAGCCGCAAGAGCTCGTCCAATTACCAAATGTGATGAGTAAGGAGGGTAAAGGTCTGTGAGATGTGTGGACAAGGCATGTATGGGACGTGAATTGAGGATCCCTTCGATTTGGTCGGACGGGATGTGAACTTGACGACATGTGGAAAAAGTATTGCGTGCAATACGCGATAGTTGGTGCGAAAACCGAGCATGATGTAAGGGGGGTATCATGAAAGGCAAAGGAACGCCTTTATTCCCGATAATATCGTTGAGATGTTGTTTGATAAATGCCTGGATTCTTCCTTTCTGTGAAAGAAAACCATTGGAGTAACTAGCATTATATCTGCGAGGTCTTTCTATGCGCGAGGAAAATTGACTGATCGAGGAAAATCGACGGATGGCGGAAAAACTACCATTCAATTGCGTATTGAGTTGGTAACTAACGCAGTCATCTTTGGCGCTGTTTATTAAATGTGGCTCTTGTGTGTTCTCGTTGACACCTTCATCGACTATGTCTTCTACATTATGACAACTGAGACGAATTAAAGAAGAACTTTTCTCCTCTGTCGTATCTACGCCAACTTTTGCCCTCTGATGGACATCAACGAAAACATTTTTTGTCGATAGATCTATGTAGTGCGTAAGCTTTGTTGCGACTACCTGCTTACCTTTTCATCGACGAGGTCAATCTTCCCTCTATTTCCGGGAGTAACTCATAAAACTGCGTTTCGAACTCCTTTCGTTCGAGACATCTACCTGACAATTGTTCCTCCGACTCTAATAATTCAATAGATGTCTGTACTTCGTCAAAGCGTCTTTCTAAATCTTTCGCACGATCAACAAGTGTTATGAGATAACACCTGTTCTTACAATCAAGAGGTAATTCCTCCGGACATTGTTTGACGAACTTTACGAAACTTTTGCGCAAAATGTTGAATTTTGCCTGGACTCCCGCACGTGTTCGAATAGCAATCTCGATTGCATTCATGTTCACGAAATGATTCAAACAACGAAAAGCCACAAAGGATTGAATGAAACTATCTTCGAAAGTAGGTACATTTAAAGGCGGTCGAAATCAAACTAATACGAAATTAATGCTTTAAAAGTTAGATGGGATGCCGAGTAAGTGCCATGAGAATTTATTTTTAAGAGTAATGAATTCTAGAGTGCATCGTCAGTTCGAGAAATAAAAGAACTATGAATGAAATTTGCTAAACTTATAACCAAATAACTTACTCAAAAGGATATGAACGATACAATACGACACATGAGCGGATTCTCAAAGAGGTTTAGGGATCAAAGGATACACATAAGTTAATAACCCAAACGAAATGTACTTACTTATGCTTTGAATCGACTTACCTTTGTTGAGAATAATCCACATTTGCTGCCTGCTAAACTCTAGTGGCACTCGATGCCACGTGCTCCTTCTAACTTTGTTGTAATTTGTCCGAAACTCCGAAATGTCGACTAGACGAATCAATAACGAAATGGTGGACTGTAAAAACTTTATTCTTTTCAATGGATGATAGTGTTAATCACGATTGTTCACTATAAAATCCGAATGGAAAACCAAAAATGTCACTGTTGTTCGATAAATCCGGCCCGAAGGACCAAAATGTAGAATCTTAAACCAAATGTTAAGAACCTTGTCTTATAAATCAGACACGGGCAATTTTTAATAGGATATATTTGTTCATATATTTACACTGTAGTACGACTAATGACGATAATAACGATACGATACGAAGAATGATGAAACTGCCTTGAGAGCATGTGGTCTCAAGGGCTGGTTACTCAAGTTGGGCGATCGGTGCTGCCCCAACTCGAACGACAATGATAATGCGACAAACCGACGATGACAATGATCCCTTGCAGGTACCATTCTACCCCTCTAGTCCCGATCATAGACTGGTCGACAGGAATTTCTTCTTCTTCCTTGGCTTTGCTCCGGAATGAGCGATTCTGGCGTAAACAGTTCCAATAAACTCATCATTATAAAACAGTTTATTTCAACTGACCTATACCTAGACATTGAATATACATATAACTAGATACAGAATAATAATGTTTTCAGGAAGCTGACATCACAGCAATATCGTAAATTCAGCAACATTCACATGAGGCAGTTGCTCCACAAGGCGGTTGTCTGCCTCTTTGTATTTTTAACAATTTCACTGATGAATTAAATGATACATAGTTAATTGTTTTTTATGAATTAAATCGAATATTCTGAATGGAGCAAAATATATTCCATTTAGAATATTTAGATAATAGTTGAATAATATCGTATGAATATTACATTCTAAGAAAATAATAAAACCCTCTATCAGCACAAAAAATAATACTATTGGCGAAAAAGTAGGAATCTGTATATTTAACAATCTCACTTTCCATTGTATAAAAAGCAGTGTTATTGAAATCATTATATTATACGATTTCGATCTCCCTAACATAATATTTTTATTGACGGCGTAAAGGAATATATTATTCATGGTAATAGAAGGTACTGTTATGAGTATCTACCTATATGTTCGTTAAACCTGACAACTGCAATATTAGCGGAAGAACTATTTTATTATAATGGTAACAGAAGATTCTTTATCTACAACAAGTTTGCATTCAATGAGGCAGCTAACAAAAGTGCTTCTGTTAATATAATAGAATTTTAGATTGACCAAATAGGGTATGAGATCATTACCGTCTCCCTGTGTCGCAGGGCGACTACTCGCAGCAGCATAATTCCGTAAAGAACGAGACATTGAGGTAAAGGAGGTAACAAGTAGGTAACACACGTTTCACTTTCTTGGGCCCGTAAGAAAGACTTTACAGACTAGGAAGGCCACGGATAGAGGAAAAAGAATGGTGAAGGAAAACTACGTAAACAAATGCGCTACGGTATGAAAGCTTCATATATCCTCTACCTACAAAAGAGCGTTACTGGTGCGAAGAAGCGAAGATCGCCGGTGCCCGGGAGCGAGTCGCGACACAGTGATTAGGTTTGTTGTTTGTTGACAAAGGAGGGGGTACCTCATAGAACTTAAAGTACATGGAATGCTATTACCAGATCGAAAAGTGGGTTAACATCTCAAGTTGGAGGAATCTCTAAATTTCCATTGTGGGTTGCTGTGTTTTTGATCTGCAACTTCAATTAATTCACGGGGAAAGGAAAGTGAAAGAAAAAGTCAGGCAAATATATCACAGTTTATTTCAACCCAACTATTTGTTTTTGTCCCTGAAGTTAGCGGACACCGTTTTCAGAAAAACGATTTATTTTGTGTTGTGTTGTGACAGTCGTATTGAAGTTTAGGCGCCGGGATGTGGTGCAGAGATTATGCGAAACAGATGTGGCGGACGGACGTCTGATGGTCTTCCAGTGGCAGGTACTGTTGATGTGGAACAGATGTGGATGATTGACGTTCTTGCTCGGTGCTGGTCGAGGGTTTTGATAAAAACCTTTTAAGAATTATTGGCTGTCGTCGATTATCGCTGGTGTATTCTTCTCGGGAGCTGGTGCTTCTTGAGTGCTGGTTCTTGTGATGAATCGAAGAGATCTGATTTCTGCTTTGCATGCCGGTCCTTTTTATCCAATTTCTGGACCGATTTTATTTGAACCAATAAGGTTGCTCGAATGAGTTTTACCATACGAGGCGTGGTTTCCCAGATTCCACATTTTCTCTGTCCGCCGACTTTGCATTCGAAAATCATCTTATTCCTTAATATTTCTGTGGAAATTAGTTTCCCACACACTCCCCCACCAGTGACGAAGTTACGAAATCATCTGCACAAATCGCTTTGGGAAATGGACTTTTCGGCCGGATCTAGTGGTCCGCGTTTCCTGCGATGGCCTTGGATCTGTTGTGTCGGGTACTACAGGGTGTTCTCTTCTTGGCGAGTCTTTCATATTATCGTCGGTGATGACGTAGGCTGGCTTCAGTCTGTCGATCGTCACCGTCGTTTCCTTGCCGTTCACTTTTATTAGGAAATGTTTTGGATTTCGCCTTAACACTTCGTATGGTCCGTCATATGGGTTTTGCAGACCTTTCTTTGGGCCGTCATGTCGGACGAAAACGGAAGGTGAAGTTGATAGGTCCTTGAACACGAAGTTGGATCGCTCTCCGTGGTGGCTTCCTTCAGTGGGTCTTATCGCTTGCATTTGTTGCCTCAGATTCACGATGAAGTCGGATGTGTCTTCACAGTCATTTGTATTTGTCGCTAGGAATTCTCCGGGCAATCTCAGAGGTTCTCCGTACACTAGCTCTGCTGCGGTTGTCTTCAAATCCTCTCTCCAGGCCGCTCTCATCCCAAGCAGGACGGTTGGTAACGTTTCGGTCCATCGATCGTTGCTGTGGCATTTTATTGCTGCCTTGAGTTGTCGATGAATTCTCTCCACCATGCCGTTGGCTGCTGGGTGATAGGCGGTGGTTCGGATGTGATTCGAGCCAGTCAACTTACTCAACTCGTTGAACAGGCTCGACTCGTCTTCCTTGGTCCGTTGTGATCCGGAGTGGAGTGCCAAACCTCGCTATCCAGTTAGTGTAGAATTCTCTGGCGATGGTGACTGCCTCCTGGTTTTGTAGAGGGATTGCTTCTGGCCACCTAGTGAATCGGTCAACGCAAGTGAGGCAGTATCGGTAGCCCTCAGAGTGTGGCATGGTTATGATGTCCATATGAACGTGATCAAATCGCCGTGCTGGTGAAACGAATGGACTTAGTGGAGCCGTGACATGACGAGTGACTTTGGCTCGCTGACACTCTATACAGCTGCGGGACCATTTCCTGCAGTCTGCGTTGATTGAAGGCCATACATATCGTTGCTTCACCATTTTTGTTGTTGCGTTGGTACCAGGGTGTGCCAGTCTGTGTATAGTATCGAAGGCTGCTCTACGGAATGGCTTCGTCAAGAATGGACGTGGCTGTGGTGTGGATGTGTCACAGTACACCGAAATGGTAGATCCATGTGGCTTCATCTTCCTTAGCAGCAATCCTGTGTCTCCTTGTAGGTATCTCCGTAGTTCGTCGTCGTCCTCTTGTGATGTGGCCAATGCTGCATAGTCCACTGTGTGAGTGAGTTCGTCCACTCTCGAAAGGGCATCAGCAACGACGTTCTGCTCTCCTGGGACGTATCGTATGTCGGTGGAGAATTGGGAGATGTAATCCAGGTGTCGAAACTGTCTGGGCGAGCACTTCTCTGGCTTCTGCTTGAAGGCGTACGTCAAGGGCTTGTGATCCGTGAAGATAGTGAAGCTTCGGGCCTCTACCATGTGTCTGAAGTGTTTGATGGCTAGGTAGATGGCTAGTAGTTCACGGTCGTATGCTCCATAACGGGTCTCCGTTGGTGACAGTTTCTTAGAGAAGAATGCAAGAGGTTGCCATTCACTGTTGACCATCTGTTGGAGAGTAGCTCCGACGGCAGTGTCTGATGCGTCGGTTACTAAGGCCAGTGGAGCGCCATCCATGGGGTGTGCTAGCAAGGTCGCTGAGGCTAGCGTTTTCTTCCCTGCTTCAAAGGCTGCAGTGGCTTCTGGGGTCCATGAGATTTTAGCCTTCCCTTTTAAGTTTGGTACGAGTATGTCGTGGAGCGGTGCCAGTGACTGTGATGCTCGAGGTATGAAACGACGATAGAAGTTTATCATACCCAGAAATCTTCGAAGGTCTTTGGCAGTCGTTGGTTGGCTGTATCCCAGTATGTCCTGGACTCTGTCTGGCAGTGGCCTCGTTCCTTCAACTGTGACGAGGTACCCTAGGAACTTCACTTCTGGTTGTCCGAATGTGCATTTGGCTGGATTGAGGACGATGGAGTACTTGCGGAACCGCTCGAAGATGATCCGGAGATGTTCCATATGTTCCTCTTCTGATGAGGAGGCGATCAGCACATCGTCTATGTAGCTGAAGCAGAAGTCCAGGCCTCGTAGAACCTCATCGATGAACCTCTGGAAAGTCTGTGCAGCGTTCCGTAGTCCAAACGTCATGAACGGGAACTCGAACAATCCAAACGGCGTTGTGATGGCTGTCTTGGCTACGTCTTCTTCTGCCAGGGGTATCTGGTTGTAGGCCCTCACTAGGTCGAGGGTCGAGAAGATTTTCTTTCCTTGCAGAATGTGAGCGTAGTCCTGGATGTGTCTCACAGGATATTGGTCGGGGACAGTCCGGGCGTTTAGTGCACGGTAGTCTCCGCACGGTCTCCATTCTTCGGAACCCTTCTTTGGTGCCAAGTGCAGTGGGGACGACCAAGGGCTGTTGGATGGACGGGCGATTCCTAGTCGGAGCATGGCTTCGAATTCTTTCTTGGCTGCCTTGAACTTCTCTGGTGCCAAGCGTCGTGGTCTCGAAGCGACTGGTGGTCCATGGGTCGTCTCAATGTGATACTTCGTCTGGTGCGTGATGCGTCCTGGGGCTCCTTCCGGTCTTGTGATCTCTGGAAATTCTGTTAATAGATCATGATACCTGGAGGATCCGTTGACTGTCTTGACTTCTGGAATGTTACACTCAGCCACTTCGCCTTGGGTAGTGAGTTGGGTGGTTCCGTCCAAAAGTCTTCTGTTTCTGACGTCCACTAGCAGGTTGTAGAAGCTCAGGAAGTCGACGCCGATGATGGGTTTCGATACGTCTGCTATGACGAATCTCCATGTAAAGGCTCGGCGTAGTCCTAGGTTCAGCGTGAGGGTGATTGTACCATAGGTTGCTATGGGTGTCCCGTTGGCTGCTGAAAGTACGTAGTCGGACTTCTCTCGTCTGCCAGTGACTGCTCTGTAGGGGAAGACGCATAGGTCTGCACCAGTGTCGACCAGGAACTGAAGCTTGGAATCCTGATCCGTTACGAACAGGCGGCGCGTCGAAGGGCTGGGATCACTGGCCGCCTCTAGTGAAGGCCCCCTCCGTTTCCCGAAGAGTAGTTACAGGGCTGCACGCACCTCGTTGACTTGGCTCCAAATCGGTCGTGGTACCAGCACTTTCCATCGACTGTGGGTCGTCTGCGACTGTGGCTTCTTCGACGCTCACTGGAACGGCCTCGGTTCCTATCTCTCCTAGGTCGTTCTTGGAATGCTGCCAGTTCCGCTTGCAGGGTTGCGATCTTCTGGTTGAGTCCTATTGTGAACCGCGTGAACTCGTTCTTGAGGGATTCCATGTCGGCCGCTTCAGCTATATGGTGGACGGGGGTTCGGGAAGCTTCCACGATGTTGTCTGCCAGGTTGGCCAAGTCCTCCAATTTCTTGTCCTTGATGATAGCCAATGACACCTCGATGTTCTTGGGTAGACGGCTCATCCATAGGGACTTCATCAGGTTCTCCGGCACTGTTGCATCTGCAAGCCCCTGTAAGTGTCGAAGAAATTGTGAGGGCTTACGGTCTCCCATTTCCTCTCGCTCCAGTAGGCGGCGGGTTTTCTCTTCCTGGGAGGCACTCAACCGTCGCACCAGCTCCGTCTTCAATTTGTCGTAGGCTTCACTGGAAGGTGGTTTCATGATGATATCCTTCACCTCCACTGCATATTTGGCTGGCAGGGCTCCTACGACGTAGTTAAACTTGGTCCGGTCCTGTGTCACGCCAGCATTGCTGAAACTCCCTTCGCAGATGGCAAACCATAATTCGGGATCCGTGACTGCAAATTCGGGCATACGGACGGCGACTCTGGATACTTGGGCTTCTTCTGTCATTGTCTTCAGGGCTTCTTTTTCAATCACGTCGGGGTCACCAATTTGTGGGTTGCTGTGTTTTTGATCTGCAACTTCAATTAATTCACGGGGAAAGGAAAGTGAAAGAAAAAGTCAGGCAAATATATCACAGTTTATTTCAACCCAACTATTTGTTTTTGTCCCTGAAGTTAGCGGACACCGTTTTCAGAAAAACGATTTATTTTGTGTTGTGTTGTGACAGTCGTATTGAAGTTTAGGCGCCGGGATGTGGTGCAGAGATTATGCGAAACAGATGTGGCGGACGGACGTCTGATGGTCTTCCAGTGGCAGGTACTGTTGATGTGGAACAGATGTGGATGATTGACGTTCTTGCTCGGTGCTGGTCGAGGGTTTTGATAAAAACCTTTTAAGAATTATTGGCTGTCGTCGATTATCGCTGGTGTATTCTTCTCGGGAGCTGGTGCTTCTTGAGTGCTGGTTCTTGTGATGAATCGAAGAGATCTGATTTCTGCTTTGCATGCCGGTCCTTTTTATCCAATTTCTGGACCGATTTTATTTGAACCAATAAGGTTGCTCGAATGAGTTTTACCATACGAGGCGTGGTTTCCCAGATTCCACATTTTCTCTGTCCGCCGACTTTGCATTCGAAAATCATCTTATTCCTTAATATTTCTGTGGAAATTAGTTTCCCACACCATGTTCCCATGGATACGACCTGTCACACTAAACAGAAACACAGATATGTTTGCCGAAATGCCAAGTGAATCGGATCTTGACGATTTATTTCTGTGTTTCTATTCTGTATGACAAGTCGTAACCATGGCAATAAGGAAATTTCAGTATTCCTCCAACTGGAGATGTTTATCCACTTTTTTAAGCTGAGCAGCAAGGCTTATGGCATTCCATGTACTATAAGTTCTATGGGGTACCTGCGCTGTGGTGTTGAAATTGAAATAGGTTTTTTCATTGTACGAACGACTTATAAATAATGAAAAGTTTCAATTATACTAATATATCTTGAGGAAATGAAAAGATTTATAAGATGAGTGGAAGTCTCGACTGTCTAGTAATATTAGATCTGAAGGTTATCGGGATAGCAGTCACAACACAAGATCCTTATTAACCCATTTATTGAAACAGAAAACCTAGCTTTCGGACAAGAGCTTGTCCTTCTTCAGGGTTCTAAAATAAATAAAAAATTTTCTCTATGAAAAATCTAATTATTATCAAGAAAAAAGAACTAAAAACTTACGTCAATGTAAGGTTAACCTCGATTCCAAGAGTAACCATATAGGTAAAAACCACAATAAATACTAAAGTTACAAACAAATCAAAAATTGGTAAATCTCAGTTTGTAACCTGATGACATTTATATCTAACGAATAATACAATTTTTCAAGAACAAATGAAAAACATCCGCATAGGTTCAGTCAACGTAGTCAATACAAAAAAACGGAAAATCGACAACAGATCGGAAATGACGCAGATGCGCAAATTAATAATTACTTGGTTTAAATCTCTTGACCTGTCGAAATTGTTTCACTAGAAAACTTCTTTTTCTTCTCTCCCTGAACCTTGATAAAGTTTACTAAATAACAGTAGATGGAGCCAATATGTTGAAAATCAGTTATTAAATTGAGAGGATTATCATGACACCCAACCTCAACACCCTCCAAGAACATTCTCTTATGCATGTTATTCTGTACTCTAAGTACCTGAGCTATTTGAAAACTCATTATATGACCAGTATCATATACGTGCTTCGACAAACCACTATTCTGTTTACCTTGTCTGATGTCATTTTGATGTTCTCTTAATCTAGTTTTAAAATTGCGTGTGGTCTGCCCAATATAGCAATATAGCAATCAGATCAGATCGATCATATCATAGACGTTTTCAACTCTGTAAATGAAGACATAAGGTTTACGTATGAACTTGAAGAAGAGTTATGCCTCCCCTATTTGGACATATTACTTAGGAGGAATGAAAATGATCAGATAGTTACTGATTGGTACCGTAAACCAATGGCATCTGGGCGTTATCTCAATTTCAAGTCATCTCACAACTTTAAACACAAGATTAATATTGTGGTGGGTTTAAAGAATAGAATTGTTAAAATTTCTAGTCCCCAATTTATTGATAAAATCTTAATATTTTAAAAAGACTTCTTGATGAGAATTCATACCCACCAACATTGGTAAGAAAATTGTTACACAACACACCCGCGATACCTGAACCTGAGATTGGCATTGTGGACTCACAATCAGGGGGTAATGGTGAAACAGAGAATAACGAAATAATTAACAAATATCACTCGTTACCTGATTACAATAATTTAACTAACAACTTAATTAAAATTCTCAAAAAACATTCCACTAATATAAACTTAAAAGTTGCTAAGAAGAATCCTAATAATTTGAACATGGCTGTTTTTTCTAGAATCAAGGATAGACCGGATACGAAGAATTTGTCAATTGGGGACTAGAAATTTTAACAATTCTATTCTTTAAACCCACCACAATATTAATCTTGTGTTTAAAGTTGTGAGATGACTTGAAATTGAGATAACGCCCAGATGCCATTGGTTTACGGTACCAATCAGTAACTATCTGATCATTTTCATTCCTCCTAAGTAATATGTCCAAATAGGGGAGGCATAACTCTTCTTCAAGTTCATACGTAAACCTTATGTCTTCATTTACAGAGTTGAAAACGTCTATGATATGATCGATCTGATCTGATTGCTATATTGCTATATTGGGCAGACCACACGCAATTTTAAAACTAGATTAAGAGAACATCAAAATGACATCAGACAAGGTAAACAGAATAGTGGTTTGTCGAAGCACGTATATGATACTGGTCATATAATGAGTTTTCAAATAGCTCAGGTACTTAGAGTACAGAATAACATGCATAAGAGAATGTTCTTGGAGGGTGTTGAGGTTGGGTGTCATGATAATACTCTCAATTTAATAACTGATTTTCAACATATTGGCTCCATCTACTGTTATTTAGTAAACTTTATCAAGGTTCAGGGAGAGAAGAAAAAGAAGTTTTCTAGTGAAACAATTTCGACAGGTCAAGAGATTTAAACCAAGTAATTATTAATTTGCGCATCTGCGTCATTTCCGATCTGTCGTCGATTTTCCGTTTTTTTGTATTGACTACGTTGACTGAACCTATGAGGATGTTTTTCATTTGTTCTTGAAAAATTGTATTATTCGTTAGATATAAATGTCATCAGGTTACAAACTGAGATTTACCAATTTTTGATTTGTTTGTAACTTTAGTATTTATTGTGGTTTTTACCTATATGGTTACTCTTGGAATCGAGGTTAACCTTACATTGACGTAAGTTTTTAGTTCTTTTTTCTTGATAATAATTAGATTTTTCATAGAGAAAATGTTTTACTTATTTTAGAACCCTGAAGAAGGACAAGCTCTTGTCCGAAAGCTAGGTTTTCTGTTTCAATAAATGGGTTAATAAGGATCTTGTGTTGTGACTGCTATCCCGATAACCTTCAGATCTGAAAAGATTTAGTACCCAATACAGACAATTTGACTATACACAACAGAACACTCCGAACGAACCAAACACGTCGCGCGCGCTGAACCGATTGGAAGAAATATTGCGCGAAAAGCTTCAGGCTGTTTAGAGAGTTTGCGGTATTCGCTGCGTTCCCACCCGTATGTCAGTGTTGTTTGTGTGTTCGTCGAAAATGGATGCAGACGATGTGATAGACAAGGAGCTGAAGGAGCGAACGACAAACACAGCAAACGTCCGTATCCACTGAACACCGGCGAAAGAATAATTCCCTTTGAGCAAATCGCGTTTACCGATAGGCGACAATCCTCGGAAAATGTTTGGCGCGTTCAGTTCTGTTCTGCGCAACGTATTGACTAGACAAATTTGTTACATCGCGCGTGGCGCGTTTGGTCCGTTAGGAGTTTTCTGTTGCAAGTGAATACGCACCTTAAGACGTTCAGAGTTTGTTCCTTAATTTGTAACGTATACGACAAACCCTACTTTTCATATTTTAAAATGATGATTACTTTCTATTCCGGCTGCTTCTATTCAGATGGAACTCGAAAGAAAGCGATGTATTCGTCGGTATAAAGTGTTGTGGTTTATTGAAAATTCCGATCGTCCCTGAACAATTCGGGATTCCAAACTCCGATTCCCGATTTTACAACATTGTCCAATAAAAATTTGAGATTTGAGGGAAGGGTGAGTATCGAAGACTTGAGAAAAATTTACGAAATGTGGTGCAAACAAAATATATCATACCTACATTGTGTACCTGATTTAATGATTTTCAATCGTTATTACCCCCCCATGAAAAAGAGCTTATATCCGCCCTTGGCACGAGTCGAGGTCACCGACAGGAATCCGCTGACAATGGATCCTCAGAATCTTTTTTAATTTTGCTTACCTTTTAATACATTAATATCTATTAATGAAACATTCTAATCATCTCAATTCATTCTTGACATAGTACAGGTGAATCGCTGTTCAATTCATATAAAGTATATCGAATATTCTTGTAGACAGTATTTTATCAATAAAAGTAGTTTTTCAAAACTCGCTTATCATCCCTTAAAATATAATTAGCGCCATAAACGTAAAAAATTGTGGAGTATTGTGGAACTATACCAAAAACTACAATCGATAGTGCCGTACAGATCTACACCTTTTGATCACGATTTTCAGTTAGGAGTTTCAAGAGTCTTTCGCCTTCAATGTAAGAAACGTATACCGCCAGATGGCAGTGCATTGCAATAATTTTTTTTATTGGATTATTCAGCTCAATAGAACAAATGTTGGGGCACAGGGAATATAACTAGAAATACTACCCTGAACTAGATATCATACTGCCTGTATAATTTGGTATAATACTCTCTTTTTCCTTTATCAGTCATCTGGGAGGAGATACCTGCGGGGCGTGTCATTTAAGAGAAATTCAATTCCATGTTAAAATCCATAATTGTTATTAACAATTGATTTTCACTAATCGACGGCTAAAACAAACCTTAATGACTTGTCTTTGAGAAAAATGAATATATATCATTTCGAATAGAAAAATTTGTAACAACCGCCCTCGTATGAATATTTTCACGCGAGGTTGGAAATCATTATTAGATAGAAAAATAAAGAAAAGGTGGAATTTCCGATCCTATTGCAGTCGAGCGGCTGTCTGCATGTAGGTTCGTGCCTCAAGCTAATGAGAGGTCTTTGATGTTCAAATTTTCTTCTCAGAGGGGTGAGGTATTAGAATTCAAAAACATAGGTAAATACATAAATCTATATTAGAAAGTAAAACAAAACAAAAATTACTGAACTTCGACAATAGCCACAATGAATTTTTGGGATTTGTACAGGGTGGGCAAAATTGGTGCTACATGAACTAAAACTTTTTAACCCGAGGAGATAGAGAAAAATGAATGGCACCTTATAGTCCTCTTTTTACGAGAAACTGATAATGCCATCAACTGCATTCCTCTTTCTTCTTTTGTTTCCGAGTTATTGGCCAAAATTGAAATTTGGGCGATTTTAACTTTAGTTATTATCTCCGTTTCTGTTTATGCTAGGATGTTGAAATAAAAACATTATACAGGCACTTTTCTGATAGCAATCCAGTGGCGTACTCTGATTTTTTATAAAAGGTTCATTTGCTGAGTTATAACATAAAGTTGTGTTTTTTCTTATGGAAACAGTAGTTTGAAACGACTTAGAAAGAATCGCCATTTCTTTCCCGTTTCAGAAATGTATCATATGTTATACATCGCCCTCAGATTTGTTAAGATATTATGAAAAATATGGTTTGTATATGGAATTCGAATTATTGGGTAGGCTGAATCATAGAATTATGTGTCTCTACACATGGTGTAATTATTATTTTACAGTTGAATCACTTGCTGCCCCACTATTCTCATTCGCTAAAATGAAACATTTCAACATATCATATTTTTCGTAATTTTGAAATATCTCCATAATGCCGCCAACGATGACTTCCAATTTTAATAACTGACAGTTGTTTCAAACAGAGACCGCACCATACAAGTATTCAAACGTGAATTAATAATAACACCATGCGTAGAGACACATAATTCTATGGTTCAGCCTACTCAATAATTCGAATTCCATATACAAACTATATTTTTCATTATATCTTAACGAATCTGAGGGCTATGTATAACATATGATCCATTTCTGAAACGGGAAAAAAATGGCGATTCTTTCTAAGTCATTTCAAACTACTTTTTCCATAAGAAAAAACACAACTTTATGTTATAACTCAGCAAATGAACCTTCTATAAAAAATCAGAGTACGCCACTGGATTGCTATAAAAAAAGTGCCTGTATAATGTTTTTATTTCAACATCCTAGCTGTTATATGGGGTGGAGAAAGACTTACCGTTTTAGGTTAAAGGTCGCGTGCCCGGCTTTAACGTCTCTTCTCCAAGCGTCCATTATAAACTGCCGTTCGTGTCGTTACCCGCGCAGGTCTTGACCGCAGGCGCAGATGCGACGTTGTCACGTGGCTTCTCTATACGACATCCCCCTTTTTTTGGCAGGAACACAGAGATGCCACTGCAGGATTGTCCACACACGAATTGTCTGTTTCACTAAAAGTTACCTAATAAACTAATAACTACCTTATCACTACGAGTCTCGTCCTTTCGAGTTTTTCCGCGCATGTTTCACTTAGCGATTGCACCCACGGACGCATCCGCTTCTGTTGGGCGGTTTAACTTGCCGACCCGATCGCGTAGTGTAATATGGCGATTCGTTTCTACCCTGTTGTGTTTGAGGATTGGTCTCAGAACTTGTCTCAACAGGTGGATTGTCTCCATTTTCATTTTCGAACACTCTTTCTTCTTCTCTTCTCTCCTCCCAATCGGGGTTCTGTGCTTGGAGCCCTACTGTTTCATGAGTTGACTTTCCGAAGTCTTCTTCGTAGTCGGGGATATTAAAGTGTTCAGTGTTGAGAATTTTTTCTGCTTTTATGAGATGTGCTCTATTTCTGCGATAAGGAGTATTCTCTGCGATCACTGTATACGATCTTGGTTCTGAATTCTCATTTACCACTATACCGAACTTTTTCACGTTGGTTATCCACACGCGGTCATTGGTTTTCAAAGGAGAAACAGATCGAGTTCTGTGACTTCTGTTATAATTTTGGGTATATTGTTGTATTTCTATTTCTCTCTTCCGTTTGTACTCTGAAATATACGTCCATTCTGGTATCAAATTGGTTTTGCATGTTGGCAAAGTTGTTCTAGGACTTCTACCCATAATCAGTTGAGATGGGGATAATCCACACTCAAGCTTGGAAGTGCGGTAGCTTAAAAGTCCGAGGTTGGGATCATCACTTTTCAACAGTATCTTTTTGGCTGTTTTTACTGCTGACTCCACTTGGCCGTTTGACTTCGGGTACAACGGACTGCTGGTGGTGTGATTGAAACCATACTTGTTGGAGAATTCCTTGAATAAAAAGCTGTCGAAACAAGGTCCGTTGTCCGATCTCAGCGTTTCAGGTATGCCCCACCTTGCCATAAAGGTTCTGATCTTGGCGATCACCTCTTTCGCCGTTTGTGATTTTAAGGATGCCACCTCTATATAGCGAGAAAAGTAATCTACTACTATTAGGTAGTTCTTGCCTCTGACTTCGCATAGGTCCGCTCCAATTAATTGCCAGGGGTAGTCGGGTACAGCGGAAGGTTTTAGGTGTTCCACTGGTGGTGTTCGAAATTCGATACACTTGTCGCAATTTGTAATTTTTGTCTCAATATGTTTGTTGATCTTGGGCCACCAAATGGTCTCTTTGGCCCTGCCACGACACTTTGTGATTCCTAAGTGTCCCTCGTGTATGCTGTCTAACATAGTCGGTCTCAGGACAGGTGGAATGTAAATTCGGTTGCAGAATGTGATAAGTCCGTCTAGGATAGCTAGATCTCCTTGATATTGTTGAAAAATTTTGTCTTCAATTGGAAGATCTTTCGGTGTCGGCCAGCCCAGTTGAATATACTTGAGAAGTCTGCAAGATTGTGGGTCTGCTTTCTGGATTTGTCCGATTTGGGTGAGTTTGGCATCTGAGATTGGTGTCGATTTAATTATGTGCTCAACGAACAATTTGACGTTTTCGATCAGGAGTGCATCTGTGCCTGGATCTGAAGATTTCACTGGAGCTCTTGAGAGCATATCAGCTGTGATCATTTGTTTCCCAGGGATATATATTACGTCGTAGGAAAATTGCATCAATCGCATTCTGAATCTCTGGATTCTTGCCGAAAGATCTGCTATTGGTTTAGACCCCAATAACTCAACCAGTGGTTTATGATCCGTCAGAATGGTGAATTTAGCTCCAATTAGAAATTGGCTGAATTTTTCGCATGCCCAAGTCGACGCCAATGCTTCTCTCTCTATTTGCGCATATCTTTTTTCTGCATCAGACATGGTTCTCGATGCATAGTATACCACTCGCCAACTATTGTCTGGTTGTTGTTGTTCGAGGATTGCTCCGAGTCCGTACGAACTTGCATCGGCAGCTACTCGAGTAGGACGACCTGGTGCAAAATGGGCTAAAATGGGAGCGCTGGTCAAAGCTTTCTTAATTTTGTCAAATGCCTCTTGTTGGTTTGAACTCCAAACAAAATCATTTTTTTCCCTTAGAAGCTGGTGGATTGGACTTGCCATGTCTGCCAGGCTTGGTAGGAATTTTGCGTGAACCTGAACGCATCCTAATAGTTGTCTCACACCGCTGACGTCCTTGGGAGCTGGCATTTCAAGAATTGCAGTCAATTTTTTTCTGTCGATCTCAACACCTTTGTGTGATATAACGTGTTCAAGAAATGTTAGTTTTGGGACTCCGAAAACGCATTTCTCTTTGTTGAGTTTTATGCCTTTTTCTTGGCAACGTTTCAACACTTTTCTCAACCTCAGGTCGTGTTCTTGTTTCGAACTACCGAACACTAGGGTGTCATCCGCTAGGTTGATAATGCCTTCTAAGCCCTGAAGTGCTTCTAACATTTCCCGTTGAAATCTTTCTGGGGCTGAGGTTATGCCCATAGGGAGTTTTTTGAAAGCGTATCTGCCGAAGGGAGTGATGAAAGTTGTAATCAGCTGTGAATC
Organism: Adalia bipunctata; assembly: GCA_910592335.1. NCBI lineage: Eukaryota > Metazoa > Arthropoda > Insecta > Coleoptera > Coccinellidae > Adalia > Adalia bipunctata. Next base: position 28,218,856 of record OU342951.1, read on the forward strand.
TGGGTCTAAGGGCACATGATAAAACCCGGCCGTTGCGTCAAGTTTTGAGAAAACACGAGCATTGGGCCCGATTTCTGCTAGCAAGTCCGCAATATCCGGCAGCACCCATTTCTCGGACAGAACACTTTTATTCAGATTTGTATAGTCTATACATATTCTCACTTTATTATCTTTTTTGGGTACCACTACCATAGGCGCGCACCAATGAGTTGGTTCGGTGACTTTAAAAATTACGCCCGACTTTTCTAACATGTCCAAGTTATCTTTGACAGCTGATTTCAGGTGTAGTGGTACTCTTCTAGGGGCAAATATTGAGAATGGTTTTGTCCCTGGCTTGAGACATATTTTGTATGTTTGCCCTAAGTCTCCTATTCCTTGAAATAGAGAAGGAAAGCATGAAAGCATGTTCAGTGACTGAACCGCATCTCGGCCTAACAAATTGGCGTGCAGGTTCTCGGCTACATAAATTTCTGTTTCGAATGAGTGGTTTTTCCAAGTCATTTTGGCTCTAATGACACCTTTGACGTTGATTTTATCCCCAGATGCAGAAAGAAGGGGTCTTTTTGGTGCAGTAATTGCGAAATGTTCTAAACTTGGTAAAGTAGAAGATTTGATCACTGTAACATCTGCACCCGTATCTATTTTGAAATTGATTGGCACACCGCATACATCTACAGTAACTTTCCAGGGCTCAGAGTGTTCTGAATCTACTGACCCGAGAAAAAATATATCGTCGTCACTCACTGCTGACATCGGCTGAAATTCTGAGTTGCTCATCTCTATCGACTCTACCTTGTTATTTTCAGGCTGTTGTCTTTTATTGTTGTTAAAAGATGATTTCGAAAGACATTTCACCGCCCAATGTCCTTTTTTCTCGCATTTTCTGCATTTATCGTCACGTGCCGGACAATTAACAAATGCGTGTCTGGGAGCTAGTCCGCATTTACGACATTGTTTTTCAGCTTGTTCGCTATCTGACGCCCTTTTGGTGCGATTAGAATCGTATCTACTGGATGAATTGTTCTGACTGTGATTTTGTGAATGATGTTTTTGTTGGACCCCTTTTTTTAACAAAATTCACCTCCGCGGCTGCTTCTTGCAACCCTACGTTACTGGAATTTGCCGGGGCGGGTGCGCTCGAGCGTATAACAGATTGCTGTTTTTTCAAGGTCTCAGCTAGCCGAACTCTACGAATAACTTCATCTAAAGTGTCATCCGGACGCGACTGTAATTGAATAGACAATCGGCTATCTGCCAAACCAGCAATTATTCGTAGTTTTATCATTTCTGATTCCAATGTGCCCCACTCACAGGTTTGGGCCATGGTTGTGAGGTCGGTCAAAAAACAATCACACGGTTCGTCACAGCTTTGAGTTCTTTGAAGAAATTTTACTCTTTCAAAAACTAAATTTTTCTTCAGACTGTAATATGAGTCAAATTTTCGGAACACTACATCAAAGTCCTTTATTTCCGTCTCCGAGAGTTTGAAAGATTTCAAGATATTTTCAGCTTTAGTGCCTAGGTATCCTATGAGATAATCTACATGTTGTTCTGGCTTGAAATTTGCTAAAGCTATGCGTTTATATCTTAAAAAGCTTACTTTCCAATCCTCCCAATGCTCCGCTTGAAACGAGAATTCACTTGGGGGCGGTACCGCTGTGGGGACAGGTTGACTTGTACTCACATTTCCCGTATTGCTCGATATTGTCATTTGCTGTTGTTGAATCTGCAGCAATTGCGTGATGAGTTTTTGTTGCTCCAATAGCTGAATTTTATATTCTTCGGCGCTCATGATTAGATACGAGGGTAATCACTTTTTTCACTATTGTACAAGAAGGTTCTGTTTTAGTGTTTTATTTCTTTTGGTTACGTAGCACTCTCGCACTGACGCCCGCCACGTGTTCCGTTTTTTCACTTTCGTCCACAAACAGCAGAGTCCTCACTGTAAGGTTCTAATTGCGTCCACAAACAGCACAATACTCACTGTAGGGTTATTATCGCGAATAAATTAACTTTTACCGCTGCCACCATGTTATATGGGGTGGAGAAAGACTTACCGTTTTAGGTTAAAGGTCGCGTGCCCGGCTTTAACGTCTCTTCTCCAAGCGTCCATTATAAACTGCCGTTCGTGTCGTTACCCGCGCAGGTCTTGACCGCAGGCGCAGATGCGACGTTGTCACGTGGCTTCTCTATACGACACTAGCATAATCAGAAACAGAGATAATGACCAAAGTTGAAATCGCCCAAATTTCAATTTTGGCCTATAACTCGGAAACAAAAGAAGATGGAGGAATGCAGTTGATGGCATTATTAGTTTTTCGAAAAAAGAGGACTATAAGGTGCCATTCATTTTTCTCTATCTCCTCGGGTTAAAAAGTTTTAGTTCATGTAGCACCAATTTTGCCCACCCTGTACAAATAATTTTATTCAACCTTTTTACTATCAATCAAATTCAAAACTATGATTAAACTTCATAAATTACTTTCAAGTCATGAATAAATTTCAGATAATGAATAACATTCAAGTCATGAATAAATTTCGATTAATAAATGAATTTCGTTAATACCTGATATAACAAAACACTTATTATTACAGCAGTCTCCAAATGATATTTGGTAAGGAAGAGAGTGATGAATTCCGACACCCAATAAAATAGACAAATACACACAAAAAAATATTATAAAAATTGCTATGGTCATCTATTCGCCCTCTTAGATATCTACGGGGTTAATTGAATAAAATCAGGTCGTCTGAACCTCTTACCTTAGTTAAATTTTACTCCACACCTTCACACGATATCACGAACCACGTCACGGTACGTTACTTCGAATACAAAGTCTCTTTTCTTCGAATCAAACGAAATTTCAAATCAACACTTTTCTTGCCGTTTCGAATCGTTACTTTAAACTAATTCTGAATTCAAACAAACACTGTTCTCGCCGTTTCTAATCGTTAATTCAAATAAATTAGTTCTGAATTTAAACCAACACTTTTCTCGCCGTTTCTCAACTTTACTTCCAATTAATTCTGAATTTAAACAAATACGTTTCCCACCGTTTCTCAACTTTACTTCCAATTAATTCTGAATTTAAACTCATACTTTTCTCGCCGTTTCTCAACTTTACTTCCAATTAATTATCCCTTCTCGGACTCTACCAAATTCCCAAAATTACTCTCCTTCGCCGTACTACCGACGTTCTCCCACGCGATCTAAAAACGGTCTCCTCGCGCTCGTCCCCATTCACGCCTTATAAAGTAGATAGGTAGATACTTTCTGAACCTAGGGGGTAAACCCCCCCTTCACGTCTAAGTTATAAATCCTCTTTTTCCTACCCCTGTCCCCTTGAGAGGGCACAGAAAAATTGGGTGGTCTCAGCAAAACAGAAAAAAAAGACTTTTCATCGATGACATCCTATCCTCGGCTTTTTGGGTGCGGAAGCTATAATTCGATGTTTATAGCTTTTCCAACGACATGCATTGAAAATGGTCCTAAGGACCATGTGTGTGACTTTCTTGATTTATTCTTTTGGGCCATCCTAACTACGTGATACCCGAGCCTTTATGGGTCTATTCGAATTTGCCTATCCAATTTGAGTAGGATTCTCCAAAATGGTAAACGGATGTCGGTTGAGTGTGGTCGGTGACAGAAATATTACATCTTTTATGGTTTTTCCCTAAATCCCCAGTACCTTGAGAGATTGAAATTTAAAACTTTGGTTTCATACCAAATAGTCACTTGTAATAATTGTTGAACTGACGTCCTTTGTCTAGTCCCACAAGTGTTTTTAATTAGGGTACATTTCCGGCCTATTACAAATTCAAGGAAATAAATTTTGCGAAAACAACACATTCTTGTAATATCATTTACAAAAAAACGATAAATTCTAAAAGAAAAAGGAGACAGACATTGCATTAACTAAATGAAAGACTTCAATACTGAAATGAAAAAACACAAAAATATTTGTTAGTTTTGATGGTGGAAATGTTGAAAAATAACCAAAAATGATGAGGAATATCCTTTTCATGCATTTAATACTTATAAATTTTTTTTATTATTTTTATCTTTATACACTCATACATCCCTTCATCAATCGAAAAAAAAAATCGTTTCTGACTCCCTTTTTTTCAGCAATGTAGACCCTTAACAACAGGAATTCTGTGCATCCACCTCGAAAACATAAACTGAAATTTCAAAAGCATAAACAAGACTGAGTTTTCTAAAGGTGATGCATTTGCACGAAAAATCAATAACAAAACATTCATATTATATTATATTTTGTTACAAAACATATAAATTGAATTTGTGAATAGGTAAAATGCAAGATGGGTTGACCAAATAGCATCCAACATACAGGATCCCAGGGACTCCGCAACGAATGTCTTAATTTTCGAACACGCCGGTTAGTGGTTAAGGATTAATTTATTTGAAAATACAGAATTGAGGCCCGAAAATAGAAAGGGACTTATGCTGAATGCAGCTTGAAATTTATATGAATTTGAAAATACTGCTTGAGGAACTCTCACTTTTGACGGTAGATTTTCGGTTGTTACATTCAATATTTTCCTCAAAATTTGTTTGACATTTTCGGCATAGAGTTTTCTCCAATTGATATTCCTCTTTATTCGCCTAATAGACTCTTCAACAGTTTCCTGCAACAATATGAGTTTCTGCTCATTTTTTCTTACATTCTCTCGGAACTCTTTAAGATCTTCCTCTCGATATAGTTGATCCGCAAAATTCGCTAACCATTTAGATACTATGTGCTTGTGATCCTTTTCCATCCTTTCATACATCACTTTTTTATCATAATCTAATGGGAATGAATTTAATTCAACATCTGAATCTAAATATATAATCGATCGTTCATGTATTTCTTGGTTTTTTTTGATACAGTTCATTGAACTTTCCATTATTTTATATTCATTTGGATCCTTATATGACTGTAATTTTAAGTGTTCAAATTTGCTTCGAAAAATTTTGATATCATCGTTCTTTCCTCTTTTTAGCACTGAACAATATACCATAAACCGGAATTCTTTGGGAATAGGATTCTCCTCCAAACTTACTCCTTTATATTTATCGAAAAGTTGATACATTTCATTCAAGCAATCAGTCAATTGGAACTCACAAGATGTTTCTGCAATCAGAACGTTGAAATACGTCTCTCTTATAGCTATTGGATTATTGGCCTTAAATGTTCTCTTATTGAAATGCGGTTGAGTTAAATTGCGCACAAACATAGCGACTAATTCTTGTTCATCATACAACCACATTTTTAATTTTTTTAAGAAATCAACAGCCGGTTTCCATGGAATGAATTTGTTTTCATGCTTCAAATAAAGAAATGTTTGAAGGAGCGAGTCATATGATACTTCACCATGAAATGCCAAGGTTAATCTGTCGAATACTAATTGAAACCTGTTTATTGGAGGTATCAGTTCGAAGGATTCTCTCTGTCTCAATGTTTTCGATAGCATCATCCAACTGTTCTCATCATACTTCACCATATATAATCCTGACATTTGAACGTTGAGTAGTATCCAGGCAGAAGGATCAAAACCTTCAATTACAGTTTCTTTTCGTGGACAGCTCATCCAAACCTTCGTTTTAAAATCCCGTTCATTCAGATCGTTTTCTGAAGTGAATGTTATTGGTATCCACCAACAAATTGTATCGCCAAAGTGACCGTATAATGATTTCTGCCGGAGTGTTGCAGTTTTCGATTCAGGCTTCCTCTCAACTTCCACCACTGGAAATCCAGGTCTATCCAACCATGTCGCCATCACATCGTTTAACGAGATATTCGTAGGGAAGTCTTTCAATTCAGCTGTTGCCTCGAAAGCATCGATAAGATTGCCACTATCGAAGTTACTATGAGCATATTTGACCAAAACATAATTCATTGTTGGGCCTAAGCTATGTAGTCCTAAAAAATATTGGGTCATCCTGAGGATGGGTCCTCCTCTTGCATATGTGGTGGAATCGAATAGCAATAAAGCACTGTCATGATCCCAAGTGCATTCAGTATTCAAACTGCGTGATCCATTATAAAGAATGATGTTTATGTGATTCTGTATGAAACCGATTTCGAAAAGACCATTCTCAATTATGAAATCACGAGCTAAGAGTGAAAAGTATGTGGCAAAGCTCTCTTTCAACCAGCACTGTCCCCAGCACTTCATAGTAACCAAGTTTCCGAACCATTGATGTGCTAACTCGTGGGCAATCGTGCCCATTGCAGGAACGCTAGAAATTTCATTCCCACCCTTGTGTAGAAGCAGTGCACCCGTATATGTGTTCAAACCCCAATTTTCCATTGCACCTGAAATAAAAATTTAATATTGATAAACTCATATCTAAAAGTATCAATATAAAAAATGAGCCAATGAAAATTGAAGACGGGTTTTGGTAAGAATTGAGATCTGCGCATATGCTATAATATTAAGAATTAGCATTATTTATTAATTCTCCCTCTCTCATTGTATTGTGTCGTGGAACGAAACAAATTCATGATGTGATATTTTTCAATTCATCATCTTCGAGTCTTGCATAACATTAGTTATTTATAATTTCAGTGGCGTTTTTTCATCCTTGATATCTATTTTCCTGTTGTCTCTCGGAGTATACGTAACCTCTACGTTTCCCGCGATTTTTTTAATCTCCAGTTGACGCACGCGTACAACCACAGAATCACATTACATGAAAGTATAGGCCTCGTTTCGTTTGAATCCAGCGCTTGTTTGCGCTATACGCATGCGTCATAAACTTTTACGGTGAATGGTTACTGTAAGTGGAATTTATCACAGAATTTTTCTCCATGGGCATATTGCCCCTATTTTCCTTGGTTTCTACTCTGAGCCACTTCCCCTTTATCGCACATGCGCACTAGTTCTCGAGTGAGTCAGACATAACCCAAACTCAAGCTTGCCATGAAAAGTGACAGTTCTGCTCATGCAATAATATACTATTGTACTGATGCAAAAATTCGACAGAATGAGTGCTTCAGGAAATTGACCACGAATTCAGTTCGATCATTCCTCATTATCTGTAACTCTTATTTTGTTGCCTTTCTTCACTATCGCATGTTTTTTTAGTGGAAGAACTTTGAATTGTAATGAAACTAATTTGAATTGAGGTTGAAGTAAATTTTTTTTTCATTTGAAATATACATAATTTCATGTAATTTGTTGTTAAACTAATTTCTGGCATATGTCCACCACGACTAGCTCTGAGGAACCGCATTCGACCAGATTAATTCTGGACCACTTTTTCGAGTAATTCAGGCCTTATTCCAGCAATAACACGAATAATGTTGGCTTCCAAAGCGTCTATTGTTTCTGATTTATCAGCATAAACCAATAACTTGACATAACCCCAAAGATAATAATCAATTGAAGTTATGTAGCATTATATCTTCCTTTCAATAAATCAATTGTTACGGTAGTAGCATGAGGTGTAGCGCCATCTTGTTGGAATCAAAACACTTCTGGGTGGATACCATTCAAATTTTGCAACAAATAATCATTGATCATCAATCTGTAACGAGCATCATTATTTTCTCAGAGCTAGTCGTGGTGGACATATGCCGGAAATTATTTTCAAAACATAAATGTCATGAAATTATCATATATAATACCACTTTGTCGCTGAAAAATCAACTTGTTAGTTTTGCCCGTTTCCATGTTTCATCGATGAGAAACGAGTGTTGCTAAGGAAACTTCCTCACTAAAAATGGAATGAGTGAAATAGTCTTTCAATTAAAAATAAAATGGCTTTGATCTTGATTTAAATCATCCGATTCATAGAGCTCATTTTTTACTCACCACCACTTATCGACTCGTTCATTGAAGACACTTGAAGGGTTTATTGCTGTGGATTATCAGTCGTTGACAATCAGTGAAAAGATCTCATAAAACTGACCAGAATTTGTAGAAAAACTTCATTGGAATTTAATCCACATGTCGACGTTTCACTCCACATAGAGGGCATTCTCAAGACAATATCTATTAGTGACAAATGCGAACAATGCATTTAGAGATAACGATAGTCTAAAAAAATGTAACAACATTTTCAGGAGTACGTTTTCACCGAATACGTTCTGTTAATACGTATTTCTGAAAATGATTCTACATATTTGTTCAATAATATTGTCTTGAGAATGCCCCGTATGTGGGGCATGTTGATTGAATTCCATTGTAGGATTTCGACAAATTCTGGCCAGTTTCATGAGATTTTTCTGCTTCAAAGATTGAAATAAACAAATTCTTAAGAAAAAACCGGAATGCAAAAGCCTACATCTGAAAAGAAAAATTCAAGAGTCATACTTAATCAATACCTATAATTTTCGAGTCGAGTGACGTATTGATGCAGTAATGCAATAAGCAATTTTTTCATCGCTACTCACCTCTCCAGTTAATAATAAATGCACTTTAATATAAATATGACGTGAATGTTATAATGTTTACAGACAGGGAAAAATTAAAATTGAGAAAAGTATTGTGAAAATCGATATACAGGCTGAGTTTTTGACTTGTACATATATTTTAACTGAAGATTCTTAGGGTTAAAAGAAACCTTTTTTTCATTTTCCTTTTTCCGAATTCGGCTCTGTTAAAAAGATATAGCCATTTAAAAAAATGGGCTAAATACGTCTCTGATATAATTCTCTGGAATTGATGCGAAATTCATATTTCTCGATTGAAATTGATTTGATACATTTAGAAAATACTCGAGTACTAACCTTATTCGAATAAGAATTAATGTTTTTTATATTAATAAAACACCACTTAGATTTTAGTTTTTATATTGGAAAATAACTTGAATCAACTTCGTTTAACAACCTACAACATATCACATGTCTTGCTAGAATGTTATAGAAATTATACACTAAATTGGCATCTGCGCCATCTATATAATACTGAACAAAATTGGTTTTATTGCAGTAGTTTCCTACTACCACAGTTCTATTTTCAACACGCCCCCTCAATAAAATCATTTTGTTTTCTAACTTAAAGAAATAGATAACATTTCAACAACATAACTTAATTTCTTATTTGGAACAACAATATTAGAATCCTAATTGGCTACAAAAATCTTGAAATTTAGTTTTACATAATGGCTTTGTGAACATATCTGCCAATTGGTATTCTGTTCCAATATGACAAACTTCGATCACATTTTCATCTATCTTTTCTTTAATAAAATAAAATTTTATATCTATGTGTTTGATTCTTTTATTATTTTCAGGGTTATTAGCTAAACATATAGCTGCTATATTATCTTCATAAATCCTAATGGGTTTTTCTATCTTCAACTGAAAATCATGAATGATCTTTTTCAGCCAGCAAGCTTCTGTTACAGCCAAACTTAAAGCTACGTATTCAGACTCAGTGGATGAAATTGATACATTTTGTTGTTTTCTACTGATCCACGAAATTGGGCAATCAAACATTTTAAAAATATAACCCGATGTTGATTTCCTGTCAGTTGTATCTCCTCCCCAGTCTGAATCTACATATCCCATTAATATTTCGTCCTTTGGTTGAAATACTAACTTAAATTCTATTGTTCCTTTGATATATCTCAGTACTCTCTTCAAAGCTTTATACAAATTCATGTTAGCCCTTGATTGAAATCTACTAAGCAAACTTATGCACTGACATAAATCAGGTCGTGTAGCTAATGCTGCGTACATCAAACTACCTATTATTTTACGACATAATTTCTGTAATTCCAAATCATTTTCATCAGTTTCAAATATTCTGACGTCAATATTTGGATCTAGTGGAGTACTTATCATTTTACAGTCATTCATTTTGAATTTTTTCAAAACATTTTTCAAATACGATTCCTGACTTAGTTTTGTGAAACTTTGCTCTAGATTTTGTTCTATATCAATCCCTAAATATTGTGAAATTGTCCCTAAATCTTTCATTTGAAAATTAGTGTTCAACAATTTCTTTAAATTTTCAACTTCAGAATCATCAGTTCCTAAAATTAACACATCATCAACATAAATTAACAAATAGAGCTTAGACTTGTCAGTACACTTAGAATATAAACAATAGTCATTTTTAGATCTAGCAAAACATTCATTTTTCATCATTATATCAAATTTTTTATTCCAATTTCTTGGAGATTTTTTTAAGCCATAAATTGATTTATTAAGTTTGCAAACAAATTTGGAATTATTTCTATTGGTACCTGGAAGTGACATGTAAACCTCTTCTTGTATGTCACTGTATAAGAATGCTCCTTTGACATCCATCTGATATATGGGTTGTTTCATGATATTTGCTATTACTAATAGCATTCTGAAAGTTGTCAGCTTGGCCACTGGTGCATAAAAATCATAGATCTGGGATTCATTCTCCTGTTGAAAACCCCTAGCAACCAGTCTCGCCTTGTATTCACCATTTTGTTTCTCTTTAAGCACCCATTTACTCTGAATTACTTTCTTTTCTTCTGGCCATGGTACTTCTGTCCAAGTTTTGTTTTGATTCAAAACATTTAGCTCTTGATCAACTGCTTCTTGCCACTTCTCAGAATCGTCCTTAGACATTGCCTCCTCAAATGTTATGTTTTCTTCTGTCTCTGTATAGAATGTCATATCGTAATCTCTCATCCAACTTGGTTTTCTAATTTCTCTTGTTCGTCCCACTTCTTGTATGGTCTGTTCTTCTTCTTCACTTTCTGTATATTCATCTCTTTGTGCATGATCTGTTTGGATATCTTCATCTACATTATCCCCCATGCTTGTTGAAATTCTTAAGTTCGTTGAGTTTGGACTCTCAGTTTGATCTTCTTCTTCGTTCCCATCGTCACGAATGAACACCACATCTCTATGGATACTGACTTCTTCTCTGTTAGGAAAGTACACTCTATATCCCTTGACTGTACCTCCATAACCCACAAAAATTCCAATGTTACTTTTTGCATCTAATTTTGTTCTTTTTTGCTTTGGTATATGTACTGCACATCTGGAACCAAATTCTCTGAAACACGATATATCATAATCTTTATTAAACCAGAGTTTTTGTGGGGATTCCTTTCTAGTTGAGTTACAACCAACTTTATTAAGTACAAATACTACAGTATTCAAAGCCTCAGCCCACAAATTTTTATTCAAGTTTTTGCTTTGCAACATCGTTCTTACAGCTTCTACTAGGGTTCTCATATCACGTTCTGCTCTACCATTTTGTTCTGGTGTATATGGACAAGTTGTTTCATGTACAACTCCATTCCTATCTAACAACGATTTCAAATCTTTATTGATAAACTCTAAACCATTATCTGTTCTTAACTTCTGTATTTTTCTGCCAGTTTGTGTTTTGATATGTGCAAAGAATTTTTTAAAATGATCAATAACTTCAGATTTATTTTTCAAGTAAAAAACGAATCTATAACCAGAAAAGTCATCTTTAATCAACAAGAAATACTTTGCTCGTCCTAAAGACTCTACTTCGAATGGGCCACAAAGATCTGCATGCATCAACTCACATATTTCCTTCGCTCTTGTATTACTTGGTTGAAACGATTCTCGATGTTGTTTTCCCAAGAGACAATCAGTACATTGCGGACTTTCCTGATCCTTATATATAATTGAGTGTTTCTTCAATGTTTTTCTTATCTGATCATAATTAACATGGACCATTTTTTTATGCCAATTCATTAATGTTTCTACAGCATAACACTGAGTTTGTGTAGGATTAGTTTCAGTCTTGTTGCTAAACTTTATTACATATAAACCATTCTTGTCTTTCTCACCAGTTAATACTTCCATGTTGCCTTTCTTCACGATAACTTTATTTTCCTTGAACAAAACCTCTGCTCCATTTTCTACCATAGTGTTTACAGACAAAAGATTCTTTGTCAGTTCTGGTACCATTAAAACATTTTTTTAATATACAGTTTTCAGTAACAATGTTACCTTTTCCAAGGGCTTTCATTTTTTCATTCTTTTTTGCTACCAAAATATTACTTTCTTGTTCTTCAAAATTTTTCAGTAGGTTTTTATTATTCGTCATGTGACTGCTACATCCGGAATCTACTATGAAGCTTTCACTTATCTCTTGAGGTGCATGTGTTAGTAATGCCACTCTGTCATGTTCTTTATGGTTACTTGTCTTTGAACTGGAAGATTCACCCCCTTTGTTTCTAAAAAAACAATTCTCCTCTCTATGGTTGTGTTTCTTGCATATTCGGCACATTTGTTTATTCTTTACTCGACAGTCCTTTGCAAAATGACCTGCGTTTCCGCAGGAATAACATTTTCTTTCTTTTCTTTCTGGCTTTTTATGTGAAGTTCTAAAGGCTATCGTTTCTTCCCTTTCAACTTTACAATTAGTCCTCTGTTCTTCTGACATTAGTCTTGCAGTCAAATTGGTTAGGTTCCTTTCAGCTATCGGTGCCGACTCCCATGCAGTGCAAAAATGTTTATAATTGTCCGGCAGTGTGGAAAGCAATTTGGATATAAGCATTTCATCATCTATTGATTGATTCAATGTTTTCAACCTACATCTTAAATTTTCCAATTTACTGATGTGTGAGCTCATATCACTATTTTTATCAAAATTTAAATTGAAAAATTCCTGCAATAAGTTACATTTCTGTTGTTCACTCTCTTTTTGGAATATGTTACACAATTTTTTGTACATTTCATATGAGCTCGAACAATTCAGAAGATGAACCATAAGCTTTTTATCAACTGATGTTATAATTACTTTCTGAGCTTGGGCATCTTTTCGTTTCCAATCCTTTTTATCACTCTCGCTGGTCAGATCTTCGAATTTCCTAGCGCCTTCAACAATTTCATAAACGCCACTTGATTTGAACAAGACATTTATTTGGAATTTCCATATTTCGAAACTTTCGCTGTCCTTGAGTTTTTCAATCAACATGATTTCTTCTACAGATGCCGCCATTTTATTCTTCGTTTCCAGATTCAGGTGGATGAATTCCAATAATTTTCTCGAACCACTTTATTTTTCTTGACGTTGCTCTTTATTGCGGATTGCGAGTCTCGGCCCGTAACCTAATGTTTTTTATATTAATAAAACACCACTTAGATTTTAGTTTTTATATTGGAAAATAACTTGAATCAACTTCGTTTAACAACCTACAACATATTACATGTCTTGCTAGAATGTTATAGAAATTATACACTAAATTGGCATCTGCGCCATCTATATAATACTGAACAAAATTGGTTTTATTGCAGTAGTTTCCTACTACCACAGTTCTATTTTCAACAAGAATATTAAAAACACCATATTTCTCAACAAAAACAGTAAGTTTCATTCGATTATATCTGCAACTAAAAAGCCATAGATATTTCTCCCACCAAAATAAAGTTCCTTCTTCGATTTTCATAAAGATTAATTTGTGAGCACTAATAACTTTATATTCTGCTCTTTCTCCCAAAACTATCTCCAAAAGAATTGTTTTTACACTTATCGAACATAACTCTATTGAATCGGTGCGATTCACTGAAGCGAAAAGTCACTGCAGCGAAAGTTCATTCCCGCGAAAGATCATTGGAGCGAAGCTTCACTCGCGCGAAAACCACGCCCACTTCACCTGATTGGCCATCTAGCCAGTTCTCCGTTGTTTGTCATCTTCGTCTATCATTAATTTATGCAGTTTGAAAGTGGTTAGGCAACTTTTAACAGAAAAGTTGTTATTGTTTTTACATAAGCCAAGAAAAATGTGGGGTTTCGATATAATTTCGATGACTGAACACATGGTGATTACACTGATTAGATTTTGTTTCGACCAAATTGAGAATATCCGCAAGATTTCGTTTTTTCCACTTCAGGCGGCGCTTTTCACTAATTATGACTGATTTTTATTAGTTATTTCAAATATTCGAATTTATTCTGGTGAACATGTTGTGTCAATAGCCGATAATTTTGTCAAGCAATAATTTGGGAATATATTATTGACATTTTAATTCATATCAGCATTGTTTAAACAATGATATCAGTATGGAGGAAAGTATAAGACTTTCACCATATAAAAATGTCATTCTGTGGTCATGTCATAATTGACTTTGGCAGATCAGTTGTTGATTAATCGATCAAGGGAAAAACAGCCGTCCGTAATGACGTTGTATGACATAATTAGTGGCGAGCGGCACCTGAAGTGGAAAAAACGAAATCTTGCCGATATTCTCAATAATCTCAATTTGGTCGAACGTCATTCCATTAAGTATTTGACGAGTGGTTACACCATTATTCTAGGCATCTCAGATATAATGCCGTAGCAATGTGCTGCAATTTCTGCAGCTTTTTTGCTCCTTGAATTTCCCATCCTTGGAGCAGCTCTACCTTATCCTATATCTTCCAAGATTCAAGACTTCTACACAATATCCTCTGAAAACTTCCAAATATGCTTATGAAGATTTGAGAACAACCAATAATGAAATCTTCCTAGTAACCCATGAAACAGGAAAATCATAACAACCTGCCTACCAGAGTTCCATTCTCTCCAAGATTCGACAGATCCTTGAACAATGTGATACCTTACTAGGTTCTACTGAATCATATATCATCCTGATACCGAAGCTCTAAACATATACGAAACCAGCTGCCACCTAGCCTAATCCTATCCTTCTCGAGATGAGACTTCTTCAGGAATGAATTGGAAACTCTTGAGTACAACAACCAAACTTGAAATCTTCCTTGTCACCCATGAAACAGGAAAATCATAACAACCTGCTTACCTGAGTTCCATTCTCCATGATTTGACATCCTTATGAACAATCGCTGCTCTCACAAACCTTTGCTTCGAGAGTGGGGATTTTCCAGACCTGTATAAGATAGGAGTGGTGAAGCCGATTTTCAAATCGGGAAGAAAGGACTGTGTGGAAAATTATAGACCCATAACTTTAATATCTAATATTGGGAAAATTATAGAAAAAATCATCAAGAATAGAATGACTAACTTCTTGGTGAAATTTAACATAGTCTCGTCTGCGCAGTTTGGTTTTATGGAGGGTAAATCAACGGAAGACGCAATGGGAAAGTTAATATCAAATATATACAGGTGCTTGGATATGAACAAATCAACTTTGTGTGTGTTCATAGACCTGGCCAAGGCATTTGACACTGTGTCCCATGATAAAATGTTGTCAAAATTACATCGCTATGGTTTCAGAGGCAAGGGATACGACTTATTAGCAAACTACCTAACAGGTAGAAGACAGTTGGTAGAGTATGAAAACAGTCGAAGTGAAACCAAAGTAGTTGAGTATGGAGTGCCGCAGGGAACGGTACTGGGCCCTATCCTCTTCGTCATATATGTGAATAGTCTACTATCTATGCCTAAAAAGGGGACCATAATTAGTTTCGCGGATGATACTGTACTCACATATGAACACGATACATGGGAGGAAGCTAAGATAGAAGCAGAATATGATTTCGAAAAGATTAAGCGTTGGTTTAGAGCAAACAAGCTCACAGTTAATTTGGCAAAAACGAAATTCTTACCCTTTGCCAGTTATGCACCAGGTCTTCCAAATTTTGGAAATCTCGAGGTGGGAGATGGTGACGTAATACCCAGAACAGACAGCATTAAATATCTGGGAGTAACAATAGATCAACATCTGAAATGGGATATGCACATTGACTGTGTCGTCAAAAAAATTAGGGGGATTATTTATAAGTTTCGGCACTTGAGAAAACACTTGGACATAAAATACTTGAATACCGTATATTACTCTCTTGTCCAATCCCAGCTCTCATATGGTATCTTGTGTTGGGGTGCGGCATACGATAATATAATGAGAAAGCTTGAAATGGCCCAAAAATATATTCTCAAGATCATTCATAGAAAACCACCCCGCTTCAGCAGTGAGGAATTGTTTACTATTTCGCATGTAATGGATATACGTCAACTTTATGTACTACAAATCTTGAAGAGTATACATAAGAAAAAAACTGAAATTTATAAACTGGAACATAATCATACAACAAGAAACTATGACAAACATCAGAGACCAAGAGCCCTTAAAAGAATTGGACAAAGAAATTATTTGTATCTTGCGCCCAGAATATATGATATATTGCCAGAAAATCTCAAAAAAAACTGTCACCGCAAAATCTTTATGAAGCAAGCAAAAATGTGGATCCAAGAGAGAAAAAGATTGTTCTGCTGGAATTTTGTAAATCAAACTTGATAAGTACCCCTAGGCATGCATATAGTCCACTATCTGATTGATTATTGACGACAATGGCAAGGTTGATTGAATAAGTATATAAAATTTGTAAACATTTGTTCTCGATGTTGATGACACCCCTGGAAATGACGCTGCTCGACCTTAACCAAGCAAGTACCCCTGGATCGGATGGGGGTTTTATTTCAATTTATACGAATGGTACATAATGGGATATTTGAGTATATACATTTATTTATCTTTTTGTAAAGTTGCAAGAATTATAATTTTTATTTTCTATCAGATCACGCACGGATAGATTCCCTATCTCTGTGATTAAGTTTATTTGTCAGAAAGGTTCTCAAATAAACATTATTATTATATTATTATAATTCATACCTACTAGAAACGTTTTCCTGCTTTCCAAGACCTGAAAGAATCACACCAGAATTCGGAGTCTTTTAAGTATTGAAGATGTAAGAAGTTGTTCATCTTCAAGATTGGAAAGATCAGAGCGAAACCATGAATCATTACCTATCACTCGTTCACATGGTTTTTTTGCTTGATTCCTTGATTGAAGAAAATGGAGATGAAAAACTAAACAGCCTACTAAAAAAAAGGAAAAACAGAAAATTTTGAATCTCACAGAAAATTCGCAGTGATATAATATATATAATATTATAGTTCAGATCGAATTTTCAAGTGAAATACAAATATTTTGATAATATGTCATTTTATTCCACAAATACATTATTTTGATATATATTCAAATATAACGAGTAAAGTTATAGAGTAATATTTCACTCAGTCAGTTGTATTTCAGAACAAATATTTTAAATGCTATTTTTTCTCTGGGTGTGAATGAAAAATTATCAAGAACAAACCGAATGTTACATTCTCTTCTTTTGTGTCCACCTTAAATATAGGTACACAATAGAGTAAGTTTAATGTTTTTTTTTTATAAAAAATCAGATTCTACTTGTAGGTAAGTACTTTATCTTCTGCAATCCACAACATTCATTCAAATCGATAAAATATGTGAAAGGATTTCATAAATTGAGATTGTTAACTGGTCATAACAGAAGCTAATAAATATTGGTTTAGGTAAAATATGTATCCTATACAATGGGTATGTATCATCAAAGTTCTTATTGGGCATAACAATTCTATAAATAATACCAACATGAAAATTCATTTTTCAGTTTATATTTGATAAAAGGATACGTTACACGCTCCCATTATCTGTCTATCTATTTCATAAATATGGACAATTTCCAGCCAATAAGTTCTCAGAAAAAAGATCTGTGTAATCTATGGTATTTATATCACCGATCTACTATTTACTCCAAGTAACGTTGATTCCAAAGGTATCCATTATTTCACTGGTCCTCTTATTACCTACCTAATTTCTAAAACCAATCATGCGTGAGTTGAATTTTCTGAATAACATTTTTGTGAAATAGAAACATTGATATTGAAAGCTTGAGATTGCTGATAAAAAAAAGCAGTTGCATTGGATTAAACTGAAGAAAATGAGGGATATTTATTTTGTACGATTCGTTAGACACCCACTTTATATATTATTGGAAAAATATTTAATGTATCCTAAAAAACTCCCAATGCATTTCATCATTGAATTCTTTTCATATTATCATTACGCTCACTTAATTAGACAAGAAAATCGTCATTCGTCATAGAACATACAGAAACGTCTAAATCTGTGTTCGTTGGATTATATCGAAACCCCACATTTTTCTTGGCTTATTTAAAAACAATAACACCTTTTCTGTTAAAAGTTGCCTAACCACTTTCAAACTGCATAAATGATAGACGAAGATGACAAACAACAGAGAACTGGCTATATGGCCAATCAGGTGAAGTGGGCGTGGTTTTCGCGCGAGTGAACCTTCGCTGCAATGATCTTTCGCGGGAATGAACTTTCGCTGCAGTGACTTTTCGCTTCAGTGAACCCTACTCCATTGAATTAGGTCAAATGATTTGAGGTCATTGACCTAACCTAACCCATCAAACCATATTCAATGAACTCTATCATAGAACGTTTGAGAAGACGATGCCATTTTGTGTTGATTTTCTCCTTAAACAAGTAAGCAATAGGTTCTCTATCATTAATGGATGAACTTAACGCAAAGGCACTAGTTTTGTTTACTTTTGGCTGATGGCGTCTTGTCGTGCCTCTTTGGAAATGTTCTGATTTTCGCCGATAGAGCGCTACGATTTTAATGCGCAAGACCAACCATTGTTCCGTAAACCGAACAGTTGGTCTGGGGTTGTTGAAGTAAGCGTGCGGATAGCGGCTTGATGGAGATTTGTCTATTTGTTATTTGTCTTGATCACAGTGAAGAATGCGAAAAGTTGACGTGGAAAGATTTTCAGTGGAAGGGAATTAATGTGATGATAACCGTGAAGTGAGTTTATTAAATTCCAAAAGATATTGTTTAGATAGAAACCTCGCCACAGATTATCAGGGATCATAGTATTTTTTATTAATTTCAATTCAATATGTGATTTGTATGGAATATTCATCATTAATATCCGAATTTTGTATTCCATTGACATTTTAGTCTTGACAGGTTGATAAACATTCTGACAACATTGTTACCTTGTATAGAGTTTATTAATTGGAGCCATTCTGTGATATTGAAAAGCCAGGGTTGCATCTAGATTTTCTTATGATTTTTGATTTTTTCGTCAAATTTTATCGGGTGGAATTGGGAATAGCTCGAAAACGATGCGTTTTATTGGAAAAACTTAAAAATACTTTTATTTTCTGAACCGATTGGTTCTTTCGGAAATAAGAACTGTTTTTCTTTTTCAAGTGGTTTCATAGTACTTCTTCGTGGATTCATAAGTTGGCTACGCTGTTACTTTTATCCGGGAGGAATATTGGATAAGTTTTGTTTTGGATATATGCATTATAAAGGGAGTGAATACTTCACCAAAATTCAGTTCATTTTAAAAAACGGTGCCGAAGATATGAACAGAAAAGTGTTTTTTTCATGAATTTTCTCACCCTGTATCTTCCAAACGAAACCGAATTTTGAAGAACGGTATAGAAAGAAAGTGTTTCGTTTGATGAGAGGAATCTTCAGTTAAAATATATGTACAAGTCAAAGACTCACCCTGTATATACCCGTTTGCAATCATGTCTTTGACTTGTACATATATTTTAACTGTAGATTCCTCCCATCAGACCTAAAGCCCGCAACGGACGGCGAGCGATAATATAATATATATTATAGCTTTGCATTGACATATGTCATTTTAGTATGGAAAAATATCGTAATATATCGCTTGGATGAAAAAATATATATATTTTTCCATACTAAAATGACATATGTCAATGCAAAGCTATAATATATATTATATTATCGCTCGTCGTCCGTTGCGGGCTCAACACTTTTTACCTATACTATTTTTCGATATTCGGTTTCGTTTGAAGGATCGTCGTAACCGCTATTTCAAATGAACTGAATTTTGGTTGATTGTTCACTCTATTTATAGTGCATATTCCTCAATCAGAACTCATTCAAAATGTTTCATTGTATAAAAGTTACACGTAGCCGACTCATGAAATTCACGCAAAAATATCACTTGAAGAAAATAACCGGTTCATTTTTTTCGAAAGAATCAATCATTTTAAAAAATAAAAATATTTTTATGTTTTTTTAATAAAACGAGTTATTTGACGAAAAAATCATTAATTTCAAGAATAATCAGAATGCTCTCCTGGATTAAAAATCGAATATTATTCCTTCTCTGGTCTCTAAATGAGTTTAAAATGTTCACAGAATATTCATCAAGTTTGTCGATGTTATAAACGGAAATATTTTGCCATGGTTGAACGGATATGTCTTGAAAATTGGGACTTGAAGGTTTTCTTTCCTGTAATATTTGAATCGTTCCTTTCAGCACCCTTCATTTTTACCCTGAATAGAAAGAGAATCGTAATATTTCGATTGATCGGTGTAGACTTCTGAAATTTGATACCCCTGTGCCAGAAAATTATTGAATCGTTTATCAAGCCCATACAGGATGTCTGGCAAGACATCCGAAAAGTGGACATAATGAACTCCATGTAGGAGAAGTGATAGACAGATTTCTTAATTCTTTTTTTTGAAGGACTTGATTGAACTTTATGTTATGCTGTTTCGGACGTTCGTATTTTTTATTGGATGTTATTCAGATTAATCCTGAATGATATTGTTTATTTAAGACTAATTATTCGAGCAAGTGTATATGGTGGTTTAGTAGTTGAGCAAGAAATAATATTTAGATTTGAGGCATGCTGCTTGAAACTCAAGAATTTTTCACGCTTGCTATAATTGAGTTGTATAACTGAAATATTGTCTTAATCGGGAGACGAGGGACTATTGGACTACTGAGGATAATGGTAAGGGAAAAGTTATGGCAACCGATGCCGAAACTTTTTCAAAGGGAAAAGTATTGTAATAAACGGAAATATTTTGCCATGGTAAAACGGATATGTCTTGAAAATTAGGACTTGAAGGTTTTCTTGCCTGAAATGTTTGAATCGTTCCTTTCAGCATCTTTTATTTTTATCCTGAATAGAAAGAGAATCGTTATATTTCGATTGATCGATGTAGACTTCTGAAATTTGATACCCCTTTGCCAAAAAATTATTTGATCCTTTATCAAGTCCATACAGGATGTCTGACAAGACTATAACGATTGAAATTATTGAATTTCGGTTCTAGTTTCTCCTGGAACCCAGACGATAAGAGAAAATCGTTCCACGTAATCAGTTGCACCAACTGCATACGATAGCAGGAAAAAGTCGGGGCAAAAATTGTGGGATTTGCAGCGCAGCATTTCGCAAACCGTTTCATGAGAAACTGGATTATCTCAAAGAGACCCTACCTACGAGAGGTAGGAAGCAGAAAAGTCTCTAATTTGATTGGTTTGTAAAAAGGAAAATGGAAGAAGTTTTGATTTGATTGGTTTTGAAACATCGACGAAGGAAAACCTTTAATTTGATTGGTTTTTAGAGGAAACGAAGAAGGGAAATCTTTTATTTACTCTGGGGACGAAAAAGGCAGTAACTGCGGAAGCCTAAAAGGTTTCCAGTTGGCTCAGGAGACGGTTCGTAAATTAAAAGTAACTGCGGAAACCTAAAACGAGAAGGTTCCCAGTTGGCTCGGGATACGGTTCGGAAACTAAGGGTAGTACGGTTTTAGGGTAGGTACTTCAGTGTTTAGAAGTACGGTCTCAAAATGGAGATGAAAACAGTTGAGGTTGAATCGGAAGTTGAGGGGTAGCTTGGGAAATCTTAAACGGGAAGATTCTCAGTTGACTCGTTTAATCATTTTGATACGGTTTTAAGTGAGGTTCAAGAAGTAATTTAGTTTCGGGTTGCCTCGAGAACGGTGTGACTGTGAGGATAGCTCAGATATTTTGGTTTTATTTTCGAAAGGATAGTCCAAGCGGAGACAGAAAAGTGTTAAAGTCGAAAATTAAAAGGTCTTTGAAATTACTTGTAATTATTTTAGATTGTGTCTCGTCGGTAGAACAAGAGTGAGATTAATCTGCGAGAGCGAGTTAGTGACGTGTTTCTGTGTTTCTTTTGTTTTTCAGGAAATATTCATCATCCTTAGGATTTTTGGCACGGGAAAAAAGTCAGGTATTTTTGTTTATGCTTAGTTTATTTGGGTATTGGTAGAAAGCTGCATGCAAGGCCAGATGTCTTTTATAGTCCAGAGTCCCGAAATCTACCACAAGTCTTATTTTTCAAAGTGTATTATTTTTGCGATCTCCATTGAGTATTTGAAAGTTTAAGTGGAATTGTTTTCGATATTTCCCTTGAGTATTAGAAAGTTCAAATAGTATTATTTTGAGATCATCCCATGTTTATGATTTTGGGTTATTTTGACAAACCCTTCAACTTTTGATAGCTCGATTTTACCTTTATAGTTGACATCAGTACGAACGAATTGATTTGGTTCCAATGATTTAATTTTCTTTTGTGATTTGAAGTTGATGTAATGATTTGATTTGGTGTTATTAATTTCATTTGATTTGAGAGATTTTTCGAATATTTTGATAATTTAGATCGTTGGAATATGAATAACGAGTGTAAAATTGTTTATTTTGCTTTGGTCTCAATATACGTCTTAAATTTAAATTCAAAAGTTTCATTTACCATCCCTCTCCCTGGAGAATTATTAGACACTAAGTCCCGACCCTAGTGCGTTGGGGCGATCCCACACCTTTTCCCATTTCTGAGAAAGATCTTCAAAATTCGAAATAACATCATTTCTTTTTCTTTAAGTAATAACACCCCTGATTGGTGGAAAGCCGTTCTTCCGTCGAGTCACAAAGGGGGTGCTTTTCACAAATGGTGACAGCGGTGGGATGTGTTAAATTTTCCGGGGGAGAGTTTTTTTATTACGTTGAATTTTCCGGGTGATGAAAATGTTTTTATTTTTTGTTTGTTTGTGTTGAATGTAAAGATTACCGGTGGGAAATGTTTAATTTTCCGGTGGAGAGTTTTTCTTAATAATAATAATGCTTCTTTATTTCAAAACAATGTATCAAATTACAATCATAATCGACAAAATGTAATGAAACAACGTCAAAGAAAATATACATATCTATCTCCTATTGAGATAGTCATCTAAAGTATACGGTTCCAAGTCTATGAGGAACTTCTTCACTTTATGTTTGAAGCTATTGTATGTTGTTAGAGCTCTGAATTCACTAGGTAAGTTATTATAGAATTTTATACATCGGTAGTGTGCACCTTTCTCAGTTATTGACAACTTATGGAAAGGGTAATTAATATTTGTTGTTCTAGTGGGATACGAATGTTCTCTATCAGTAATAAAGACATCACTATGCTGAAATAAGTATGTGAGGCATTCATAAATATATAAACCATAAGTGGTTAACATGTTATTCTTTTTGAATATACCCCTACAACTTTCACGGTACTTCATGTGACATATAAAGCGAATCATTCTCTTTTGTACTTTGAATACCCTTTCAATATTGGAGCTTGCACCCCAGAACAGAATTCCATATCGAATTCTGGACTCGGCACATGCGAAATAAAATGCCCTAGCAGATTTATCGTCTATATATTTAGATATATTTTTCAATGCATATGCAGTTGAACTAAGTTTGAAGCATAGATGGTCCACATGTGCACCCCAGTCGAGAAACTCGTCGAAATATACACCAAGGAACTTACAATCTTGAATTAAAGTTAACTCTAAGTTGTTAATTGTTACTTTTTGAGGCGGCTCTACCCTTGACTGTTTAGTTCTGAAAAGAATTATATTTGTTTTGTCTTCATTTAAAACTAGTTTATTGCTAGCAAACCATTGGGATACAAGATGGAATTGTAGATCTGCCTTTTGCAAAATACTTTCAGGAGTTTTTTCCCATACAAGAATACTTGTGTCATCTGCATATCTGGTGACCATTGAATCTGATAGATCCAGGTCATTCACAAATAGCACAAACAATAGCCCAAAATACTTCCCTGCGGTATACCAACATTTACTTCTTTAATATGGGAGGTTAACCTCACACCATTATTTTCAATTGAGACGAATTGCTTCCGACTTAGTGAATAGGATTTCAGCCAATCATATGCTGGACCCTTTATGCCATATTTCCACAGTTTCTCGAGAAGGTGGTGCACATGAAGACAATCATATGCTTTGGAAAGGTCTAAAAACATTCCGAGGGCCATGTTTTTGTTTTCTAGCTGTTCTATAATAGACTGGGTGAATCCGCACATAGCTGTCATCGTGGATTTTCCTTTCAGATAACCATGCTGGTTCGAATTTAAGATATTACATTTTTTGAGGAATACAGTCAACCTAGTACACATGACTAATTCGAATATTTTTGAGAAACTTTGTAAGAGGCTAATAGGTCTATAATTCTGGATTTCTGATGGGTTTCCCTCCTTGAGTAAGGGTTTAATCATCGCTAACTTTAATTGATTAGGGAATATACCAAATTTCATTGAATTGTTGATGATGTAACAGAGTATATCTTTAGTGCTTTCCAAACTCATTTTTACTATTGAAGTGGGCACGCCATCTTGTCCACTGCTATATTTATTCTTTAATTTTTTTCCCAGATCCAGAAGTTCTACAGTTGTTATTGGTTTGAGATAAATTGATTGATTATTTTCAGTAATAGAACATTGGAAAGGTACCTTATTAATATTCTTTACAAGTTCAGGTATTACATTGAATAAGTGTTTACCATATTTTTCAGCTATATCCGGATTCCCCCACTCCATCTGACATTCATTATTAGATTGACTTTTCCCTGTTATTTCATTACAAACAGACCATAAACATTTTGTTTTATTGTCTGAATTTTTAAGTTTGTTTATATATAGCTTGGCTCGTTCTTCTCTGAGAGCTTCATCATATTCTCTTTTCACTTTCTCATATAAAATTTTATATTGTTCGTCTAAATTTGCCAACAAAAAACAATTGTCCAATTTTTTTTTCAGTTCAGTAATTATATTTGAGTTATAATAATATGGTTTGTTTCTCCTATCGTGAACTTTAGTAATTGGGAAACTTTGGGTGAATAATCTTAGAAATTGATTAATAAATACCTCCCATTGCAAGTTAACACTAGATGGTGGAAGATCCAGGACGTCAATCCAATCTTGCTCTGTAAGGTGCATTAAAAATTCTGCTTTTTTACTCACTGAAAAGAACCGTCTAGATGTATGTTTTGTTATTTGTTATTTTTCGGTGTGTATTCAGCTTTTTTAATAACACTTTTTGGATAAAAGAATTTGACACTTTACTTATTTGATCAGTTCGTAAAAACTGTCTATCATTTATTTTTATTTTCATATATCTCTCGATTATAAAAGTACATGGTTACCAAAATATACATAGAATTATGTCGAAAGTTATACAATGTTATCAACATTTCAACACACTCCCTTAACAGAGACATAATTGTGACTAAAAAAAATTATAACATTGCAAGTAAAATTATTCTTCATATGTATTAGTCAAGAAAGATATATGCTGTAAAAATAATATTCGAAGATATTATTTCAACTTATTTAAAAACACTCCCTGAAACATCTAATATGTATCATACAAAATACTTGAAATTATTCAACTTGAGTTTTTTTTTTTTTTTTTTGCTTTTATAGTAACCATCATCTTTCATTTTGAAAATCCATCTTCCTGTGACAATTTCTTTCCCTTTTGCACAGTTCTCATCGACGAGTTTCCATGTACCATCTTTCTCCAATAACTGTTTTTCTTCTATGGCTTTTTCCCATTCTTGCTTTTCAGGACTTGTCAAGCATTCTGTGTATGACAGAAAAGCTTCATTATCATCATGAATGACATGATCTTGGAGTCGCAATGGCAACTTTCTTTGCCTTCTTGGTCGTACCATGACATTATCTTCTTGGGCTTCTTGTTCTAGCTCGTGATCTTCATTTTCGGATTCTTCATCTGTTTCGCTTTCACTGTCCTCTGAGTCTGTGAACGGGAGTTCTCTATCTTCATAGTTTTCAATTTGAACATCTCTTTGTTCATCTTCGACTTTTCCTACTGATATGCTTGGATTTTCAGCACTCTCCATTACATCCAGAAAAACTATATCTTTTGACACATAAATTTTCTGGGTATTGGGATCAAAAATGCGATATCCATTTTCGGAATATCCTACAAATATTCCTCTCCTACTTCTTGGATCAAGTTTCTTCTGATTTCCAAGAATTCTGGTATACACAACAGAACCAAACATTTGTAGATTAGATAGGTTAGGTTTCTGTCCATACCACAGTTCCGCAGGCGTCTTGTCTTTCACTCTTGTAGGGCTTCTGTTTATTAAGTATGCTGCAGTGTACAGAGCTTCACCCCACATAAAATTTTCTAGGTTGGAGTCAAACAGCAGAGCTCTCACTTTATCAACAAGTGTCCTGTTCATTCTTTCTGAGGTACCATTGTGTTGAGGAGTGTACGGAATTGTGTAGTTCAACACTATTCCTTTATTCTTGCACCAGGCTTTAAAATTGTTGCTGCTATACTCGCCTCCATTATCACATCTTAATTTGGATGTTTTCAGGTTGAAATGAGCTTCAGATTCATTTATGTATTCCTTCAAACATTCTTCAACTTCACTTTTTTGTTGCATTAAATATACTTTCACAAAATGTGTGTAATCATCGATGCAAGTCAGGAAGTAATTTTTGTTATCGTATGTGGGTGGATCTATTTTCCCACAAACGTCAGAATGAATGATCTGCAGAGGTCTTGTTGCTCTTTTCCTTTTGTTATTGAAAGGAGTTCTCACAAGTTTTGCTTTGAGACATGTTTCACAACGTGTATCACTTTTGCATTCGTTCAAAGTTTCTGGTACACCAAAACACATTTCAGGAATTTTCTTCAAGTTGTTGTAGCTGATATGTGCAAGCAACTTGTGCCAGTCTTGTATTGTTCTTGTAGTAGCGAAAGCTTCTTTTTCATTTCTTGAAGTTTCCATTTCCACCACATAGAGACCATTATTATTTTTGTATCCTTGAAGCAAGACTTTATTGTTCTTGAACACTTGCACTTGGTTTTTGGTAAACAAAACCTCTCCATCATGCTCGGTAATAGCACTCACCGAAAGCAGATTCTTGCTCA
Organism: Adalia bipunctata; assembly: GCA_910592335.1. Lineage (NCBI taxonomy): Eukaryota > Metazoa > Arthropoda > Insecta > Coleoptera > Coccinellidae > Adalia > Adalia bipunctata. The sequence goes on from OU342951.1 coordinate 28,245,677, forward strand.
GCTCTGGCACATATGTCACATCGTTGAATATGACATTGTCGGTTTCTATAGTTCCAACGAGTGCACCTGTCATGCTATTGCCACGCTTGGCCACATTTATTTTCACTGGTTCTTGAGGAATTTCGGCATCATAAAGAATGTTTTCTTGATTTGTGAGATGTGCATTGCATGCACTATCAACAACAAACTTGTTATCATAAATGTTGGTTGTTGTCTTCTTTTCACTTATGAGGACTTCAGTCATAAAACTGACCTTTTCACATTTCTTTTCTTTGTTCTTGAAGAAACAGTTTTCCTCAGAGTGATTCGTTTTCTTACAGATTGGGCATGGTGGATACTGATTCTTGTTCATTACTTTATCCTTTAGGAAACATTTTTCTTCTGGATGATTTCTTTTCTTGCAGATTCCACACGGAGGGTAAATATTCTTGAATTTCCTTTTGTTTTTGTCCTTGTTTGCTTGGAATGCCACATTTTCTTTCTTAGTGTCTCCTTTGAGCATATCTTCTTCCTTTGACAATCTCCACTTCAGATTATCGAGATTTCTGTCGCATCTCGCAGCAGAATCCCAGGCACTTCTGAAATGTTTGTACTTGTCCGGAAGAATAGTCATGATTTTAGTTATCATCATGTCATCACTAATCTCTTCTCCAGCAGTCTTCAGTCTGAAAACAATGTTTTGAACAAGACTTATGTTAGTCATAACATCTGTTGATTTATTCCAGGTGTAGTTGAAAAAATCAGTTTGTAGCTGCTGTTTCTGTTGCTCAGATTGTTTGTCATATATGCTCTTCAAAGTATCATACATTTCTTTTGCTGTTTCACATCCTAAAATATGTGACTTAACATGTTGATCAATGGTTTTTAGGATAAAATATTGTGCTTTAGCGTCCTTTGTATTCCATTTGTCGATGTTTGCTTCATCGTTTCCTGTGGGCTTTGCTTCTTCACCACTGACTAATTTATACAGTTGTTTTGCACGAAGCGTTATTTTCATTTCGAAATTCCACAGTGGGTATGTCTCAGCATTTTTTAGTTTTGGGATGCTGGACAAATCGTTTTCTTCGGTCGACATATTGAGCGTTTTTTCTTTTTAACCTCTGTGCTTTGATTTTCGTGTACAGTCGTTTTACTCTTCACGTTTATTGCTATACACACTCGTGGGCAATGCCTAGACCCATAACCTTTTGTTATTTGTTATTTTTCGGTGTGTATTCAGCTTTTTTAATAACACTTTTTGGATAAAAGAATTTGACACTTTACTTATTTGATCAGTTCGTAAAAACTGTCTATCATTTATTTTTATTTTCATATATCTCTCGATTATAAAAGTACATGGTTACCAAAATATACATAGAATTATGTCGAAAGTTATACAATGTTATCAACATTTCAACAGTATGCGAGGCTTTTTCCACATTTAAATTGAAAACAATTTTCTGACCTGTGTGATCTGAAATGTGTTCTTCAAATACGGATGTCCTGTATCTTTCACAGTTACTGAAAATATTGTCCAAACAACTGGGAGTTCCTATCTTTCTAGTGTTTTCAAATATTGTTTGCTTAAGATTATGAGATGCCATTAATGATCTTAATTCTATATGTGATTTGTCTTCACTAAGCATATTGATATTGAAGTCACCCACAATAAAAATTTCACTGCTAAATTTACAGATATTTTCACATAACTGTTCCATCCTATCAAAGAAGATATCTAAGGGTTTTCCCGATGGTCTATAGATTGAACAAATTATAATTCCTTTTTTCCCTTTTACCTTACATTGTATAGCAGCAAATTCACAAATACCTTTAACAGTAAGCTTCTTCACACTTTCACATACAGAAAATTTAATTCCTTGCTTTATATATATAGCTACTCCTCCATGCTGCCCCTCATCTCTGCAAAAACTGTCGGCTAGTTGGAAGTTTGGTAAACCTGTAACATTCAGTTGCTGTGAACTCAACCAGTGTTCTGTGAGACATAAACATATACACTCTGGGTTACTTGCTGTTATTTTGACAAGCTGATCAACTGAATTTCCCAATGATCTTAGGTTTTGATGAATTATACTCGATTCCTCTGGGTTATATCGACGATTCTCTGGTGTTGAGTCTATATGTTGAAGACTTGATGTTGTTTCCGTCTTGTTTATGTGGCCGGTTGATCCTTGGGATTGTTTTCCAAAAAATGTTGTCCCCTCCTGAAGTTGAATCTGGAGAAACTCACTCGATGGGGCCAGAATTCATTTGAGTAGACTACTTCCTTAAGATCGGTTGTGAATCTAGCCTAATACATGTATGTGAACTTAGCTTTACGCTGACTGTCAATGTCATGATATGTCATATGAAGGAAGCGTCGCATTGAGCCGCCATAGCGTTGCTCTAACGGCTTTTCTAAGTGTGTTACTTGATTAATAAAAGTGTACCAGTGTCCCTGCATTTTTATTCAGTATTCTTTACGAATACATAACATTTTGGCGACGAGAGTCAAAAGAAAGAGCCTACGTCAGGTCAGAAGTCAGTCCAGTGTGAAGTCAAGTCCCGATTTTTCAAGTATCCAGTGTCTGCAGTCTAGTTCTGAAGGAGAAAAGGAAAATGCCACTCACAGGAAACATCGAACCATTCGAGCCCAAGGAATCAGAAGTTACGAGCTATTTGGAACGTATGGAACAATTTTTCATATGCAATGACGTGGATGATAACAAGAAGGTACCCTTATTTCTTACATTGATAGGAGGAGCATCATACAATGTACTCAAAGATTTACTTTCACCTACGTTACCTAGCAGCAAATCCTATGAAGAATTAAAAAGGGTATTGCTAAATCATTATAGTCCAAAACGTCTAGTCATAGCCGAGAGATACAAATTCTACTCAGTGAAGCAGGAAGCATCTGAAGATATTAAAACATTCAGTGCTAAAGTGCAAAGTCTTGCAAAATACTGTCAGTTTGGTACATTTCTTAACGAGGCATGTCGTGACAAACTAGTATGTGGTCTACGATCAGAGGTTATAAAACGAAAATTACTCTCTGAAGATAACCTAACCTTCGATAAGGCCTATCAAACAGCCATAGCGATGGAATTGGCTGAAGGTCAAACAAAAATTATGACGTCCGATCCAGAGTCAGTAAACAAATTCTTTCAAAAGAAAAAGTCTAATAAGTGGTCCAAAAGTAACAATCAAAAGTCCAACCAGTCCAGTCAAGTTTGCAGTCAGTCTCGTCAAGAAAACAGGAAAGTCAGTACGAAGAAATGTAGAAGATGTGACAAAGAGCATACCAACCCAAATAGTTGTCCAGCTATCAATTGGAAATGTTACTCGTGTCATCAAACAGGTCATACAGCCAAGTCAGCAATGTGTAAGAACAGCGTACACCTAGTGGCTGAAGAACAAGAAGTTGCAGAAGAAGCAGATGAACCATTGGAACTAGGATTTTTGAACAAGGTTTTAGTGGGTTCACTCAGCGAGAATGAAAGTCTCAAAGTCACTCTACCAGTAGAAGATAAGAATTTGCTAATGGAAGTAGATTCAGGTGCATGTAAGTCTGTCATTCAGATTACAGATTATAATACATTTTTCAAAAAGTTACCTTTAAAACCTGTAAATTTCAAATTGAAAGTAGTAACCGGTGATAATGTTAAAATAGTAGGACAAATTAATGTCAACGTTGAGCATAATCACAAAAAATTTGTGTTACCTCTAGTTGTGTTAGACAGTAAACATAGATTTACTCCTCTGTTAGGAAGAAATTGGTTAAGTGTGATAAATCCAAATTGGAAGTCCCTTGTAAACTTGAACTCAATATCTAGGTCAGAAAATAAGGTATTGTCAAGTCAGTCACGTCAAGGTACGGCGGTACAGCAGTCACAAGTAGAAATTAAACGTGAAAATTTAATTTCTGAAATCAAAGAAAAATTTCAAAAAGTTTTCAAAGATGAATTAAATAATCATATTTTACAGTTTAAAGTTGAGTTAAAAGTAAAAGATGATGCCAGTCCAATTTTTCATAGAGCATACGAAATGCCCTATGCATTGAAACCTAAAGTAGAAGAAGAGTTATTGAAAATGGTAAATGAAGGAATTATAACTAAGGTTAAGCATAGTGAATGGGCAAGTCCTATAGTAGTAGTGCCAAAGAAAAATTCTGATCAAATTAGAATTTGTGTTGATTTTAAAAAAACATTAAATCGTGTTTTAGAATCAGAACATTGCCTTTTGCCTTTACCTGAGGATATATATGCAAGCCTTAGTGGCAGTCGTTATTTTTCAGTTTTAGATTTAAAAGGTGCGTATCAGCAGTTACTTGTTGGCGAGTCATCTAAACATCTATTAACCATAAATACACATATGGGTCTTTTCACTTACAACCGTTTGACATTTGGTATTAAAACAGCGCCAGGAATTTTCCAAACCATTATGGATACCATTTTGTCTGGTATAGAAAACACCAAGTGCTATATAGATGATATTTTGGTTTATGGTGACACCATGACTTCATGTTATCAAGTATTATTAAAAGTTCTAAGTCGATTAGAGGAGTTTAATGTTAAAATAAACGTAGATAAATGTAGATTTTTTGAGAAACGAGTCGAATTTTTAGGTCATATCATTGATCAGGAGGGTATACACCCAACAGAAGAGAAAATTATTAGCCTCAAAAGGGCACCCTCACCCCAAAATCTCACCCAGCTAAAATCATATTTGGGTTTACTGAATTATTATGGAAAATTTATTCCCATGTTATCATCAAAATTAAAAATTCTTTACGATTTATGTAGAGCAGATACTCAATTTGTGTGGACGGAAGAATGTGAGAGAGTATTTCAGTCGAGCAAAGAGTTGTTGACGTCAAGTCATGTTCTCACTCATTACAATCCGACATTGCCTATATATTTGACAGCTGATGCTAGTGGATATGGAGTAGGAGCAGTCCTAAGCCATCGAATTGAAGGTAAAGAGCGTCCGGTAGCTTTCGCATCGAGTACTTTAACACCTGTTGAACAAAGGTATTCAAATTTAGAACGTGAAGCCCTTGCTCTTATGTTCGGAATAAAGAAATTTCATAGATTTATATTTGGTCGAAAGTTCACCCTAATAAGTGATCATGAACCTTTAAAATTTATTTTTAGTCGCAATAAAGGAATCCCAATTACAGCAGCCGCACGAATAACCCGTTGGGCTATAACACTTTCAGGGTATGATTATGAAATTGAGTATAAAAAAGGTTGTCAAGTTGCCAATGCAGATGGGTTATCCAGATTACCTATTCCAGCTCAAACTGGAATCACAGATTGTATTTTCTCATTTAATTTGGTGAATGAAGCCCCACTAAATAGTAAAGAAATAGCTTTGGCATCACATAAAGATTTACTGTTAACCAAAGTGATTGATATGACTGCTAGTGGATGGCCTCGGTCAGTTGATTCAGATGAACTAAAGCCATATTTTCATAAAAGACATGAGCTTTCTATTGAACAAAACTGTTTATTAATTGGAAATAGAGTTGTTATCCCTACTGTATTAAGAAAAAATATATTAGAACTATTTCATGAGCAACATGTAGGTATCGTACGTACAAAAATGCTAATTAGGTCCTATTGTTGGTGGCCAAACATCAATAACGACATTGAAAAATTCATAAGTATGTGTGAAGTATGTCAGGAAAACCAGAATTTTTCAAATGGTGCATCACTTTTACCATGGCCCACCGCCCCAAATAATTTCTATCGAGTTAATATAGACTTTTTCCACAAAAATAAGTATACATTTTTAATTCTAGTGGATAATAGGTCAAAATGGATAGATGTAAAATTATTGTCTGATGGAACCACTGCTAAAGAAACCATCTTACAATTAAAAGAAATATTTAGTATTTTTGGTTTGCCAGTTGAATTAGTCTCAGACAACGGTCCCCCATTCAACTCTTCAGAATTTCATATGTTCTGTCAAGCTAATGGAATAAAAATTATTAAGTCTCCACCATATCACCCCCAAAGCAACGGCTTAGCCGAAAGAGGCGTTCAAACAGTAAAGAAATCATTAGATAAAAACATTTTTTCAAACCAGTGTGGTGACTTATCAGAAAAAATTATTAGAAGTAGATTAGCAAATTTTCTATTTACATATAGAATGACACCAAGTACTGCTACATCTATGTCCCCAGCTGAAATGATATTCAAGAAGCGTCCTAGATCTAGATTTGACTTGATAAAACCTGAATTTAACAATAAGAATTCAAATGAAAAGGTTGACAAATTATTAAGAAACACAAAATTGTATTCCCTAAATGAGTGTGTATACGAGTATGTGCAAAATATCAAGGATAAAACCTGGGAAAAGGGTAGAATTTTGAAAGTTTTAAGCTATTGTACTTATCTTGTCAGGATTGGAGATACCATAAAACATACTCATGCTGGTAATCTTCGTCCCAACCCTAATGATACGACAAATATTCATGACCCTTTGTCTAAAGAGACACATGTTACTGAAAAGTTTAAAGATATTGTAACGAACCCCAATTTTGAAGTTTTACCAGATATTGTGAAACCTGTGTCTGAAGTTATGGATAAACCCATTGAAAATAATTCAAATTCAACAATTCAGCCTAGTAGTGTTGAAACCTCAGTTAACGTTTCACCACAAATGGTTTCCATGACTCCACGCACAAGTCGTTTTGGAAGAATAATTAAAGCCCCCACAAAGTTGAACTTGTAGGTCAACTATTCTTTTTTAGTGGGAGGAGAATGTTGTGAATCTAGCCTAATACATGTATGTGAACTTAGCTTTACGCTGACTGTCAATGTCATGATATGTCATATGAAGGAAGCGTCGCATTGAGCCGCCATAGCGTTGCTCTAACGGCTTTTCTAAGTGTGTTACTTGATTAATAAAAGTGTACCAGTGTCCCTGCATTTTTATTCAGTATTCTTTACGAATACATAACAGTACTCCAATCAAAAAACTTTTATAGTCTGATTTCACTGATTTGGTTTGAAGTTCTTTGGTAGATATTTGAGATTCCGTTAGATTGTCTTCCTTTCCAGCAATATATTTTCGCACATCATCCTCAGTTACTGTGTTTTTAATTCGGGATATGAAAAGCCATAGCTTTTTATTCTCGTTATGAGGCTTAATCGACTGGAAAGATGAGTGTCCTGTAGTTGTCTTTGCAGAACCAATATTTGCCTTCTTGAATTTCCTTATTCTTCTTCCATTATTCTGACCTTTAGTATCTTCAGTATCATTTTCGATATTTATGTATTTAGATAGGATTTGTGGTACGACAGATGATTTCTTTGTGTTTGTTTTCGTTTTGAATGTCAATTCATTGGTATTGACATTTGTGTCTTCCTCTTCTAAATGTCTTTTGTTCTGATCTATGGTTCGTCGTGGTTCCGATGATCCATCATTTCTTCCGTGTTCTCTGTCCTTGTTAACCTTTCCTTGTTTTTCCGATGAAGTTGTTTCTCTTATCATCGTTTTTCCTTCTCTGTCTATTTTTGAATCTTGATGCGCTGCGCTTGTTCCTGATACAGCTTGGCTATAACTTTTTTTGTTGTTGTTTATAAATTTTTTATCCTCTAGCATACTGACTTTTTCTTTCAATAGATCGTTATATTCCTGCAGGGTCTTATTTTTTTCTTGTACTTCCCTCAGAATTTCCTTCAGAAAAGCATTTTCTATACTTAAAATTTTGATTTGAACCGCTGGTTCTTGTTGATCTTGAATTGTCTCTGGATTTTTTCCGCTTGAAACTTCATGTTTGCACAAAGTTGACTTTTGGTTTGCGCTTTGAATAATGCATGAGGGATGAAAATTTTCACCACACTTCACGCACAAAACGTATTCCACCACTTTTCTGCTGCAATGCATGCATTTAAGGTGGGCGTTCAATGTAGTGTGTTTTTATTTCAAGTTGCATTTGAGAATGGTTTCACTTTGAGAACTGAAATTTTGTGGGTGAACTCAGAAAGGATTGGAGTTCTTAATGAGATGATTGAGATTTATTTCATTTCAACAGTTCTTTTTTTTTCTTTCAAAAATAGAAGAAAATAAGTCAACTCATGCTTCTGTTTTATTTCAAACGAAAGACCCATGCAAATAGTTCAACTTCCGATTAAATGTGAATCTACAGATAATTTCGTTCAGAAAAACAACTTGAAATGCGGAATTGGCAGAGAATGGCCAAATTCAAAATATGGCGGGAAAAAGTTCCTGTTTTACCCACATATTCACTAATTTCATAATTCAGCTATTGTCGGATAGAGAGCGCCATAGTACATTTCATTCATAATTAGAGAGATATTCATAGAACTTATAGAGATAATGTAAGTTCTATGGAGATATTCCATAAAATGCACGGTGGCGCCTCTATCGGTCGACTTGTCCTACGCACATCAAACGGCGACCTTAACTTCACTATTTCCCTGTGATAATTTTTGATTTTTCGGAGCGCGACTTTTCGCGTCTTCATCATTCGCCGCCATCTTGCAATTCTTTGTGTTATGTTGAATTTTCTGGGAGATAAAAAAGTTTTTTTCTTTTTTGTGTATGTTGCATTAGTGTGAATATAAAGATTACTGGTGGGATGTGTTAAATTTTCCGAAGGAGGTTTTTCAGAGAAATTTCAAAAAATTTAGAGAAAGTTTGAGGTATAAGGAATTTTATCCTGCTGTTTTATGGGTGATTGAAATAGTGTGTATTTACTTGTTGGGAGATTTCCGGATGGAGGTTTTTAGGTATTGATTTTATTTTGAACTGGATTATTTTGTATGAACGTATATGCCTATGAATTTGAGTTTGAGTTCCAAAGAAGCAATTGATCGAGAGAATAAATTCAAGTTTTTCCTTTGGAATTATTATAGAACAATTCGTATTTCGGTGATGTTCTATCATTTTATGTGAAGGATTTTTGATTGAGTCAAGTTGCTCTAAATCAAGTTTGAAATTTTGGGAAACACTTTGACAGAAAGGAAATTTAGTTTATTTTTCAAGTTGGGTTCATTTCGATAAAGGAAAGAAAATTTGGAGAGAAAATCGGGTGAAGTATAAGTTCGGTTAATATTTTAGTAAATGAGCCGCTGATCGTGAATCGTGATCTTTTTAATTTTAGAATGAAAACGAAATTATTTTTTTTTAGGTAAAGATTTAACGGCATGCAGACAAATTTTTGAAATTCCGGAAAAAGTTACACACCGAGCGGGTGCCGTTAAATCTTCACCTAATTATTCTCACAGACGCTAAAATCCATTTATATACTATTTCTCGGCTTGAGTATTTCATCATTGGTCGGAATCCAAAATCCGACCTGAAACTGAAATCGAAAAATTCGATGACGTGAAGTGAAGGATAAATGGAGTCCTCTGGCTAATGATGGACGAATCAGTGCTCCCCACCTAAGAACCCCACTCTCACTACATACGAGGTGAACCGTATGATATTGAATTCCGGGAAAGGTATCATACACACTGGTAGCTTAGAGGTCAGAGCATCCGCCCGGCAGCATATTTCCGTTCCCTATACAGTCAGCGCGACAGGTCGCTCTCACCGTATAGGAAACGGAATGCACACTGGAACACTCCGTTTCCTAGCAGATATGCGCGATGTGCTCACTGTCCTGTTAGTCTTCTGGGTGCCGATGGGACAAATTGCAAATTATTAATAAAGTTTTCATACTTTCTGTATAGCTTAATTAGATAGAGTCTACCACATTTTTCCTCTGTGAACATTTTTGTAGCCGCGGATTTTTTTTCAGCAAACCTCTCGAAAGTCGATCATATTTTCATTTTTCTTGAATCAAACATACTCTTTTATGTAAAATGCAATCATGAGAACAATCTTGGAGAAATGAGAAAACATGATTGTCTACCAACATAAACATGACTGACTATTTCCCTCGTCTGAATTTCCACCAATCAGAAACGCGCAATTTTGAATCACAAATGGTTTCTAGATGGAAAAACTGTATGGCAGCAGCTGTCAGCAGTTTTTTCGGGTTTACCCGCGGCAAAACTTGACAGTTGTTGTCAACGAAAATTAATAATACATACATAGATGCATCCAGAATAATCTGTTACTCATGAAATATTCTTTTAAATACCATTCGTGCATCTAATTTTTCCTGAGAAAAAAATCGAAAAAACACAGTGCAAAGTAATATTTTTTTAACAAAAAGCATTCGTGCAGGTGCAAAAATCCTCGTCTTCGACTCGGATTTTTGTTGCCACCTGCACTCATGCTTCTTGTTAAAATATTACTTAGCAACGTGTTTTTTTCAGAAAAATTGGATGCACTTATGATATTACTTATGATAATCGCATTTTTTCAAAGTAATACCCTTCCGAATTTTTCAGAATCGGTTGATACGACCATATGAAGTATGAAAATGCAATTGTGCGACAAAAAAATGTGGCGATTTCCTTGTCCGACAAATGAAAATAGAAGATTTTTCAGAATAAAAAATTATGAATAATGTCGTTTTTTTCTTATTCTCTCTCCACCTCGATAATACGGTCGCGTTGATTCAAAAATTGAAGAATTCACTGCTCTAATTTGGTTATGAATAGACTATATGCATTTATTGGATATAACTTTGCTCATGTTACAAATGAACATTTTGATTTTTTGAGGACCATTTAAATGCTGAATACTATCATCCAGCTGTCCGACGAATAAAGTTCGGCAATTTTAGTTGTTGCCGATATAATATTCTCAGTAGTGATGGAGTTTTTTCGAGCAAACATTTGAAAAATATCCGTGGCATTAAAACAAAAAAGGAGGAAGTGACATCCTTGAACTGTGCAAAATATTCTTGGCATCAAGAGAACATCATAATCACAAATATAAAGATGTCATTCTACCTGACGATTGGTGTGATACTTTTACTGCATACCATTCGTCTTGTTACAATCAATTCAATGTGAGGAAGAAGTTTTTTCATTGTTTTTTTTATCAGATTTGAATGAAAATGTCAGTAAACAATTTGAATTATACACTTTCAATCAAAATCAATAGTTTAATTTCAATAATAATCGGAAAAAGTTTCTGAAACAAAACCATTATATTCAACTAGACTAAGGATTTGCCGCATTTCATTTGGTGGACAGTTGTTTTTTCTATTAAACAAATCTCTCTAAAATATAAATTCATTCTTGTCCGATAAATATTAATGAATTTAAAATCTCAAAAAAATCGTCGATTTTCATCTGTCGGACAAGGAAATCGCCACATTTTTTTGTCGCACAATTGCATTTTCATACTTCATATGGTCGTATCAACCGATTCTGAAAAATTCGGAAGGGTATTACTTTGACTATTTCCCTCGTCTTAATTTCCACCAATCAGAAACGCGCAATTTTGAATCACCAATGGTTTCTAGATGGAAAAACTGTGTGGCAGCAGCTGTCAGCAGTTTTTTCGGGTTTACCCGCGGCAAAACTTGACAGTTGTTGTCAACGAAAATTAATAATACATACATAATGTATCCAGAATAATCTGTTACTCCTGAAATAGTCTTTTCAAATACCATTCGTGCATCTAATTTTTCCTGTGAAAAAAATCGAAAAAACACAATGCAAAGTAATATTTTTTTAACAAAAAGCATTCGTGCAGGTGCAAAAATCCTCGTCTTCGACTCGGATTTTTGTTGCCACCAGAGCACTCATGCTTCTTGTTAAAATATTACTTAGCAACGTGTTTTTTCCATTTTTTTCGGAAAAATTGGATGCACTTATGATATTACTTACGAAAAAATGCGATCATCAGTCATGTTTATGTTGGTAGACAATCATGTTTTCTCATTTCTCCAAGGTTGTTCTTATGATTGCATTTTAGAAAAAAGAGTATGTTTGATTCAAGAAAAATGAAAATATGGTCGACTTTCGAGAGGTTTGCTGAAAAAAATCCGCGGCTACAAAAATGTTCACAGAGGAAAAATGTGGTAGACTCTACCTAATTAAGCTATACTGAAAGTATGAAAACTTTATTAATAATTTGCAATTGTCCCATCGGCACCCAGAAGACTAACAGGGCAGTGAGCACATCGCGCATATCTGCTAGGAAACGGAGTGTTCCAGTGTGCATTCCGTTTCCTATACGGTGAGAGCGACCTGCCGCGCTGACTGTATAGGGAACGGAAATATGCCGCCCGGCAAGTGGAAGACGCGGTGTTCGATTCCCGCTCGGTGTGTAACTTTTTCGGGAATTTCAAAAATTTGTCTGCATGCCGTTAAATCTTTACCTAATTATTCTCACAGACGCTAAAATCCATTTATTTATTTTTTTTTATTTTCAGATGGTTTTGTGTATTTCTATATTTCAGGAATTTGACATTTATTAATTTTTTTTTGGTTATATTATTTTGCCAGGGTGTTTTCTGAATCCGTTTTCCAGGTGATATGATTTATTTTGGTGTTTTGTTTGAGATTGTTTGAATTGGAATTATTAAGGTACCATTTTGATATTTTTTTTTAATTCGTGAAATTTAAAGTCGTAATCTTGGACGTATTCCAGTTCTGTTGGAGTTTAAAGTTGAGAATTGGAAGTTGAGAATTAGAAGTTATTCATTGATTCGGAAAGTGAATAATTTCATTGAGTGAATTCCAAATTATATTTTGTTCACGATAATTGGGTTTCAGTTAAATTTTCGAAAAATGACTCAGCCAACTGGCACATCCAACATGAATAATTTCGCGGGTCAGATACCACTTATGTGCTCGCTTGGTATGCTTTCGACTACTTCAGAGAGTTTTCCTGGGAATTTGAAAGATTAAAGTTGCCGGCAAAATTAGACGGATGGGACGAGATGGACACTCTTACTCCTCTCAAACTTAAGCTCGAGGGCGATTCCTATAGTTTTTTCAAGTCTGATATCACCCTTGACACCCTAAACTATAGCGATTTAAAGAGTAGATTTGTTCGGAAGTTCACAACGGTTAGATTTCCTGGGGAGAACCAGTGAAATCTAAGCCGATGCTATCAGCGACAGGACGAGGATGTGTCCTCGTTCTGCACTAGATTGCGTACGGAGGGAGCGAGTTTGTTGAGCGGGGATCTGGTCAGAGCATTAAAGGACGAGGAACCGGGAATAAGGAAAAAGAACAGGGAGTTAATGTTGAATCAGTTCAAGATAAGACTGAGGAAAGACGTAATGAAGAAAATTGGGATTTTGTTATTGAAGGAGGAAAACTTGGATCTGGAAAAGGCAGAGGAACTAGTCAGGCTGCAGGAAATTACCAACAGGATGTTGCAAGGGAGCTTCGTAAATATGAGGGTATCGACAGTTGACACCGAAAAAGTGTGTCAACTGTGCGACAAAGAAGGTCACACCGCGAAGGAGTGTAGAAGTATAAGGCAGAATCGAGGAGATGGAGAAAGAGACATTAGGATGAAATGTCATTCTTGTGGTCGGACGGGCCATTTCGCGGAGATTGCCGGAACAACAGGCAAGGAGGACAAAGGAGGCAAGGGAGCGTGTCAAAACTGTAACCAGCAGGGACATTGGGCAAGGGAGTGCCCTAACAAAAGTACGGCTAGATGGCAGGAGCCAAAAACATATTTTCGGAATGTGTTATGGAAAAGACAGGAAGTGAATGCTTCCTGGAACCAACGCTTTGGCCAAAGAGAGGAGGCAGAAGAAATTACCGCAGTATTACGACAGTAAAGGCCAAGTTTTGGAGGCCACGGACTCAGAAAAGACTGTCACGAGGACAGTAGGAAAATGGAACATTTTCATGTTCAGAGAGATGTCCGGGAGGACACTAAGGACATCGGAGCAAGGTTCACGGTTGACAGGACGTCCATGGAAGAAAATCCTCAGGAAGTTAGGGATTTGAAGAAGACTGGAAGTAGGAATGCCAGTGTTAGCACCCAGACGGAGGGTGCAGAGGGTGCCGACAGCAATGGACTGTCGAAGGGTGACACCATAAGGGAATGGAATAGTGATGTCACCAGGTCGAGGAAAAATGGACACTGTACTGATGAACCGGAGAATAAGAAGGAATCAGCCGTTGAAGGAGATTGAACTTGGGAAACAAATGCTATGTTGAAATCGGATGTCACTATTTCCGTACGATCGGAAATGGTGGTAGAAGCCGGGTTAAGGAAGGAGATAAAGTGGGTGGGCATGGTCTGCAAACCCATGGATTTGGGTATCGGTCAGATTTTTCTCACGAAAAATAGGGAAGTTACGTTGCGGAAGAGGCAGAAACCCGAAAAAGAGGTGTTTTACGAGGAAGGAAGATCGGTAATGGAAACAAAGCGCCCACCAGATCGATGGAAATATGAGACAATTAGAATTTTATACTCGGGTAGCGAGAAGGAAACTCTTCAACAGTCTTCCAGGAGAAGTGAATCGACTCCTGCCCATTTCGTGACATTCCAAGGACTCACTAGTCACTGGCCATTCGGGTAGCGAGGAAGCAAGTCTTCGACAGCCTTCCAGGAGGCATGAATCAATTCCTGCCCATTTCGTAGATTTCAGGGGCTCACTGGCTCGGAGAGCCACCATCTGAAAAGGGTCCCTGTTCTGGGTTACAAACATCACCCCCCCCCCCAATCACTTTTCGTTTTCGAGTGTCGCAACAGTTGAATTGAAGTCTTAAAGTTTTTTTATATTGTTACGATATCCTCGTCGTACCAAGCAGCTGACGCCGCCCGAGTGCCTGGAAAGTGCTACGCGACAGTGCGAGAGTGCTGGTACGGATTCTTCCAGAATCCGAGGTGTCGAGTGAAAATAGACACTTCTTAGAGTTGGTGCCATTTAAGTCTTTGAGATTGATGTAACTCCGTTCTACTCTGTTTAGTTGTATAATCATTCATTCGTAAACGATCGTGATTTATAATTGAAAGAATAAATTTCTTTTTAAAAACATACTTAGTAGATCGAAAAACATAACTATATATTTCTTCGGAATCTTTCTCTTTTAGCACTAACTTGATTCACTCTCGAGTGATATTCAATAGATTTGAGGAATGAGCTGAAGTATAAACTACGGGTTGCGGAAATTGTTTTAGAATAATCTTGGTGAAATTTTGCGTTTTGTGTTTCACGAAAAAGCAAATCTGATTGTATTATTTGTGGTATTCTTCCTCGGATCATTAGTAAGAAATCAATTATGTAATCTATCATAGACGGACGAGGGATTTATGTTTTATCTTAATTATGTCTTAAGTTGTGAATTGATTCCATAATACAAGGTCATGTGAAATTGTGGAAATTTTGTTTTTTGTCGTTGTTGTATTTGTAAATTTTATCTAAAATAGGATTCAAGAGGATCCAAACCAATTAGCAGTATGGTAAAGGTACTGACCCTAGCCAGAGGAATGACCTTCTTCGTGAAAGTAAACAGTGCTGAGACGCTAATCGCGTACAAGTGCGCGGAGTCTATACGCGAAGCCCCGAAGTGTCCCAACGTATTTAGAACACCTACCAAAGTGAAACCGTCAATGGGATAGTGTTACCGAACGACGAAGTAACAATTAAACAACCTATGGACCAGCAGTGTCGAGATAACTTGAGTGATTACGCATTGCGGGATGCATAGACGTAGCTTAATCGTGGCCGAGGGTATAATAAAATTTATTTACCGATTGAAAGTTGTGAAAAACATCAATCAATGAATTCAAAACATCAATCAATGAATAGAAACCATCATCGTCAGACGATTAGCAGGAACTTCTGACAAATGGTTCAATGGTTCTAGATGATCAACATGTTCAACACCGAAGAGATGAGAGAGCTGGCATACAACACTGCACTACAATTATAGGGGATGATTATAGGGATGATTCACCTGTTTATAAGCAGACTCATGGGTTTCTATGCGATATTCCGAATTATAAAGTACGGGATAGGAATTATATCAAACGACTGCACCTATGTATATGAGGTACTTGGATGTGAAATAACCCTGTTTGCCAGCCTATGGAATACTTTAACCTTTATCGGTCTGTGCTTTAACTACGTGGATGAGGAACCGACACTGAACCAGACAAGAGAACTTGACGAGAAATAAGGACGCAGAGGCGGACGTAACTACAACAACGGCAAGATCGTCTGGGTTATACCCTATTTCGAATTCGAACGGCCCGCACTGGACAGAAGAAAGAAGTGAAAACGGTTTAGGTCGCGAGCCCGAAATATGTGCAATGTAGGTAAGGGACATTTCTCGCGATATCAAATGGACTGTGCGCTAAGCTAACGTTAATATTGACATCGGACTCAAAGTGTGAATCGCTGATTACGGTAGACTATAGGCCGTTGTGTATCTCTGAAAGGTCGTTCTCGAGGTGGAGGTCAGTTCTAATCTCAAAGGAATGAAACATATGGGGGTAGCCAGTACCGGAATAACGAGATTGCGTTGTGATAGCGGGAGTGAAATTTGAAATCCGAAAAGTGGTCGTAATGAACTCCATGTAGGAGAAGTGAAGTGATAGACAGATTTCTTAATTTCTTTTTCTTGAAGGAATTGATTGAACTTTACGTAATGCTGTTTTGGACGTTTGTATTTCTTTATTGGATGTTATTCAGATTAATCCTGAATGATATTTTTTATTTTAGACTAATTATTTGAGCAATTGTATATGGTGGTTTAGTAGTTGAGCAAGAAATGATATTTAGCTTTGAGGCTTGCTGCCAAAACTTTTTCAAAGGGGTAAATATTGTAATAAACGGAAATATTTTGCCATGGTAAAACGGATATGTCTTGAAAATTAGCACTCGAAGGTTTTCTTTACTGTGATGTTCTAATCGTTCCTTTCAGCACCCTTTATTTTCAACCTGAATAGAAAGAAAATCGTAATATTTCGATTGATTGGTGTAGACTTCTGAAATTTGATACCCCTGTGCCAGAAAATTATTGAATAGTTTATCAAGCCCATACAGGATATCTGGCAAGACGTTAACGATTGAAATTATTGATTTTCGGTCCAAGTTTCTCCTGGAACCCAGACGATAAGAGGAAATCGTTCCACGAAATCAGTTGCACCAACTGCATACGATAGCAGCTGAAAAAGTCGAGGCAAAAATCGTGGGATTTGCAACGCAGCATTTCCCAAACCGTTTCATGGGAAACTGGATTACCTCAATAAGGCTCTACCTACGAGAGGTAGGGAGCAGAAAAGTCTTTAATTTGGTTGGTTTGTAAAAACGAAAATGGAAGAAGTTTTGATTTGATTGGTTTTGAAACATCGACGAAAGAAAACCTTTAATTTGATCCGTTTTTAGAGGAAACGAAGAATAGAAATTTTTCATTCACTATGGGGACGAAAAAGGCAGTAACTGTGGAAGCCTAAAACGGGAAGGTTTCTAGTTGGCTCAGGAGACGGTTCGTAAATGAAGAGTAACTGCGGAAGCCTAAGACGAGAAGGTTCCCAGTTGGCTCGGGATACGGTTCGGAAACTAAGGGTTTTTGGTTGGTACTTCAGTGTTCAGAAGTACGGTCTCAAATGGAGATGAAAACAGTTGAGGTTGGATCGGAAGTTGAGGGGAAGCTGGAGAAATCTCAAACGGGAAGATTCTCAGTTAACTCGTTTGATTCGTTTTCGATACGGTTTCAAGTAAGGTTCAAGAAGTAATTTAGTTTCGGGTTGCCTCGAGAACGGTGTTAGGATAGCTCAGATATTTTGGTTTTATTCTTGAAAGGATAATCTCAAGCGGAGACAGAAAAGTGCTAAAGTCGAAAATTAAAAGGTCTTTGAAGTTACTTGGAATTATTTTAGATTGCATCTCGTCGGTAGAACGGGAGTGAGATCAATCTGCGAAAGCTAGTTAGTGACGTGTTATTGTATTTCTTTTGATTTTGTAATGAACTTCGTCATTTTTATTCACTCAATGCCTATTTTCGTATATCATTCCTCCCCTAATTATTCACGATTTCAATAGGGGAAAGTTTTAATTCAATAAGTTGTAATGAATTCCGTCATTTTTATTCATTTAGGGCCTGTTTTCATATATTATTCCTTCCATAATTATTCACGATTTCAATGGAAGGAAAGCTCGATTCAATAAGTTCAATATTGTGAACAAAACCGCAAGTTATAAAGAAGTCCATAATTAATTTTCATTCATAAAGGTCCTGATCTCATTTATCATTTTCCCAATAAAATATCCGTGATTCCAACAGAAGGAAAATTTAATTCGACAAATTCAACAATATAAACATCGCCGCAAGTATAAAAACGCTCGGACACATACTGAGCGTTGCGATAAGGGGCTCGTATCTTGGTTGATTTCGCGTTTTTCAACGGCCGGGGATTTGGAAAAAAACGGAGATGGAATTGTCGAATTTTAACTTAGTGGGAATTCTTTCGATTTATTTCTGGAACAATCTGACGTCAATTTAAACCAATCAGGGGACGAGATTATCCCCTTCTTTCAAGATTTTCGAGTTTTCAGCGCGTCATGCCCCCACCATTTCCGAAGGTTTTATAAGGGCGAAACGACCTGCGGAAGGCCTCTTTTACGCTCTTTTGCTCTCTTTTGCGCTCTTTTGCTGTTCTACGCTCGTTTTAACCAGTTTGAATTATTTTTCGCTTTTATTCATTTTGAATAGTTATATAATTTTCCAGTTTGATTTGAACGGTTAGTAAATTCAGCATTGATTTCTCCGATTTAATTTTCCGTAGAAAATACAATCAGTGCTAGTGAAATTTGAGACAGGACTCCTATTTAGTTTGTGCAGTGCATACTTCAGCGAACCGGTAAGGCCCCGTTCATATTTCTTACATGGCATTATCCGTTAAATATCATCCTAACAATTGAATCATCGTGTGTTCCACTACTTTTAAACCATTTTTTATTATTTCTTCCCTGATTTACGATTTTATTTCCTTGGTGGCACCTTAATCTCGGTAATTATCAGCAACCCTTTTGAGAATTGAGATCGGCGAGATCACAACGGGGTTACGACCGCGCTTCACCCCTTCTTAATTCGCTAAGGGTTGACGGATATACAAGAGACTTCGTTAAGTCGAGTGATTCCCTTTCGCTGGGGTTACTCGCCTGAACGTTGTTGGTCCACCGCCGTAACCTACCTGTATTTTATCCACATTATTTCTTCGATTTCATACTGTCTCACATTTCTTTGTGTTTCCTTAATCTCTGTGTTTATCAGCGACCTTTTTGAGAATTGAGATCGGCGAGATCACAACGGGGTTACGACCGCGCTTCACCCCTTCTCAATTCGCTCAAGGTTGACGAAGACAGGAGAGACTTCGTCAAGTCAAGGGGTTCCATTTTTCTGGAACTACTTGTCGAGGCGTTGTTGGTTCACAACCGTCCCCGATTGATATTTTGCATCCTTTTTCATTTCAAGATTATATCTTGCGTTACAAGTCCTTTGTGTTTCCTTAATCTCTGTGTTTATCAGCGACCTTTTTGAGAATTGAGATCGGCGAGATCACAACGGGGTTACGACCGCGCTTCACCCCTTCTCGATTCGCTTAGGGTTGACGAAAACACGAGAGACTTCGTCAAGTCAAGGGGTTCCATTTCTCTGGAACTACTTGTCGAGGCGTTGTTGGTTCACAACCGTACCCGATTAGTATCTTATATCCCTTTCATTCCGAGATTATATCTTGTATCATTACTTCTTTGTGATTTCTTAACCTCTGGATTTATCAGCGACTTTTTGGGGATTGAGCTCGGCGAGATCACAACGGGGTTACGACCGCGCTTCACCCTTGCTTAATCCACGGAAAGTTGACGGGAATCCAGGAGACTTCGTCAGGCCGAGAGGTTCCATTTTCTGAGACCACTCGTCCAGACGTTGTTGGTTCACTGCCGTACCTGACTTGTTTTCGACCCCATTTTACTTTCAAGATTTCATCTTGTGTTCCGATTACTTTGTGGGGCCTTAATCTCTGTGTTTATCCGCGACCTTTTGAGGACTGAGATCGGCGAGATCACAACGGGGTTACGACCGCGCTTCACCCCTTCTCAGTTCGCTTAGGGTTGACGAAAACACGAGAGACTTCGTCAGGTCGAGAAGCTCCATTTTCCTGGAGCTACTTGTCTGGACGTTGTTGGTACCCAACCGTACCCGATTCCTATTTCACTCAGCTGTGCTCGACGATTCGTATTTCTCGGCGACGTCCTTGTGGGTTGACATCGGCGGGATCACAACGGGGTTACGACCGCGCTTCACCCCTTGTTAACTCACTAGACGTTTGCGGATTACTAGAATCACTTCGTCGGGTCGAGGGGTTCCATTATCTGGAGTCACTTGTCCAGTTGTCCAGTTGTTGTGCTGACACCGCTGTCCTATTCCCTATCCTTTTTTTTACATCTGAGTGTGGAATACATCGTTGCAAGTGGTTAGATTATATGATATTTTCCGTGGCCTGCCGAATTTTGAAGTTTTGCTTTGTTACTCCCGTACTCCCCTATTTACCGTCCAATTCTCGCATTCGCTCACCTCGCCCGACCGTCTTGCTCACCCGATCACCGTTTATTCTTGAATTTATTAATCATTGTAAAATACCGATATTTAAGTCATTTCTTCAATTTCATGTTTACTCTCAAATGAAATCAGTTTTAGTTTTTGATTCTTAGTGTTAATATATTTTTCCTCATTGTCATTTCTGCTTGAAATCAGTAAACTTTGTAAAATCCAATTTGGTGTTTTAAGTGAACCTTTAACTTTGGCAACATTTACGATAGAAACAGAACTTTTAATCGCTAACTTCTCAGATTAAACCGAACCCTTCTCCTCTGTATAAAAGCTACCTTGGCAGAAGTGGAGAGTTCAAGGCGCCACAACCTTGTTAAACCTATTGTGGCTGGAGCTCGAGCATTTATTTCCCGTAAAGGTGACTGCGCCATTGAGTACTCCCCCCAATTAAGGGATCTTCACAATTTTCAGGAAATATTCATCATCTTCAGGATTTTTGGCACGGAAAAAAGGTCAGGTATTTTTGTTTATGCTCAGCTTATTTGAGTATTGGTAGAAAGCTGCATGCAAGTGTATTATTTTTGCGATCTCCCTTGAGTATTTGAAAGTTTAAGTGGAATTATTTTTGAGATCTCTCTTGAGTATTGGAAAGTTTAAATCATAATATTTTGAGATCATCCCATGTTCATGATTTTGGGTTATTTTGACATGATAGATCGATTCTACCTTTATAGTTGACATTATTACTGACGAATTGATTTGGTTCCAATGATTCAATTTTCTTTTGTGATTTGATGTTGATGTGATGATTTGATTTGGTGTTATTAATTTCATTTGATTTGAGGGATTTTTCGAATATTTTGATAATTTAGATCGTTGGAATATAAATAACGAGTGTAAAATTGTTCATTTTGCTTTGGTCTCAATATACGTCTTTTATTTAAATTCGAAAGTTTCATTTACCATCCCTCTTCCTGGAGAAATATTAGACACTAAGTCCCTACCCTAGTGCGTTGGGGCGATCCCACACTTTCTCCCTTGTCTGAGAAAGATCTTCAAAATTCAAAATAACATCATTTCTTTTTCTTAAAGTAATAACACCCCTGATTGGTGGAAAGCCGCTCTTTCGTCGAATCACAAAGGGTGTGCTTGTTCAGTTCTGTGCTGAACAGTCTTGAATTTCAGTAAAACTTTCTTTCACAAGTCAAATTCTGTATTTCTTTCTTTTACCAAATTGACATATATTTTCTCCCTGACATTTCTATCAAAGCCTACCTACAGGGTCGTCAAACAATTAAAAGATAAAACTTCAAAGGTTAATGATAAAGATCCGACATTTTCCCCCCTGCTAGAAGAACTAGTTCTCTTCTAGCTCCAATAAACACACTTTTGTAACAGGTCGTCGATATTCTCCTGAAGACGTCTTCACATCCACTACTTGAATTTTTTGGTCCGGTCCCGGATAAACATTTGTTATTTTTCCCAATTTCCATCGATATCTTGGGGCCGTATCATCAACCAGAACAACAACATCGTCCTTTCGAACTGGTTTCAGGTCCTTGGTCCATTTGTTTCTTCGGGTTAAAGTCGGTAAATATTCTTTTACCCAACGACACCAGAAGGAGTCTAAAAGATGTCTAGATAAATTCCATGCCCTTCTCAGACAGTTTTTATCTGGATTCTGAGGGAATGGAGGACCTTCACCATTCGATGAACCAAGCAGAAAATGATTCGGTGTAAGTACTGCAAGATCATTTGGATCATTGGATAGTCTAGTCAATGGTCTGGAATTAACTAGGAGCTCTGCTTCTGCAAATTGTGTCTGCAAAATTTCTTCCTTCAGTGGCTGCTGGTGAAGAACTTTGCCGATGACTCGTTTGACAGATCCAATGAGCCTCTCCCAAGCCCCACCCATGTGTGCAGATGCAGGAGGGATGAATTTGAACTGTATATTCCTTGAAGACATGGAATTTTCGATGGCTGATGTATCCAGGTCTTGAATCATACTCCTCAATTCTTTGGATGCTCCTCGGAAGTTCGTCCCATTATCGCAATAAATGGTGTCTGGTTTTCCTCTTCTAGCTGACATTCGCAAGATAGCCATGATCGCGGAGTCCGTGTTCAGCGTATGGGAAATTTCCAGATGAACAGCTCTCACAGCTAAGCACGTGAACAATACCCCCCACCTCTTTTCATGTCTTCTTCCAATTTTCACCAGAATAGGTCCAAAGAAATCCATACCAGCATTGATGAATGGTCGAACTTCTTTCCTCAGCCTAATTTCGGGTAATTGTCCCATGATCGGAGGTTTAGGCTTGCTTCGTTCTATCTTACACGTATTGCATTGGCTAAACACAGCCTTGACAGCTCCTCGTCCATTGATTATCCAAAACTTTTGTCTCAATCCATTAAGTGTCGTTTCTATACCTCTATGACGATATCGTTCATGATAGTGTCGAATCAAAAGTTTAGTATAGGGATGTTTTGGGCATAAAATAATGGGCTCTTTGGTGTCCTCATCCAAATTTGTGGACAAATTTGTCCTTCCGCCCAATACCAAAATTCCATTCTTCATCTCTGGAGACAATGAAGCGAGTTTGCTTTGTTTTTTCAGTTGTTTTAACATTGGAAATGTTTATGTTCGTATATTGCAGGTAAATTACGAGTTTTTGTTCAAGGTCAAAAGACGAAAGTGTCGCCAGTAGACCAAAAAAGCATTCGAAAGTTATCGCGTGATTCATTAACGTAGGTGTGTTGGGCCAGCATATGCCAGCATACGAGAATCGGCGAACTGCGCCGAGGTGGGACTCAGGTGGGAGGTCCGCCAAATTCGCCGCAACGTTGCCGGATTGGGCACTTAGTCCGGTATTTGAAGGATAGATCATTGTTTTATTTCCTTCATTAGCACTTCGAGTGTTTATATTGTTGTTTAATCAAGTGAGATCTGGGCCGCGGTGAGCGGCCCGTCAAATTCGTCGCAGGCAATTATTCCGGTATTTGAAGGATAGATCATTGTTTTATTTCCTTCATTAGAACTTCGAGTGTTTATATTGTTGTTTAATCAAGTGAGATCTGGGCCGCGGTGAGCGGCCCGTCAAATTCGCCGCAACGTTGCCAGATTGGGCAATTATTTCGTTATTTGATCCACTGAAGAAACGGATTTGCACAGTCTGGCAACAAAATCCGCTTATGACACTGTTCGCCCATGCTCAAATCGGCCTCTAACGCCCGTTTGCACCGCTTACCCTTAAAAGTTCCTCGTTGCTAGGTACCACTTAGACTTAAGTTCCACTCAAAAATATTTCCATTTGCACCGGTACCACTTAACAGAAATTTTGCTAAGGATCACTGCCATTTGGCAACGCTGTAAGATAATTCAAATATTGATACATTCGACCTACTTGAGAATTGAAAAGAAGAAATTCTATGCCGGTTTCTATGATCTATGACTAACCTATAACATAACAAATAACAGACAACGTACAAACATCGTACAGATAATTTGTGTTTTTCGGTTTTTCCTTGTGAAGTGTGAATTCAAAATGGATAGTGTTGAAAAGAAATCAACAAGAGCTCCAAATTTCTCTTCTAATGAGAAAAATAAACTTTTAAATTTGGTGAATAGTTTCAAGGGCACCATTGAAAATAAAAAACGAATGCAGTTACTTGGCGTGAAAAGACGGAAGCGTGGCAAGAAATTACGAATTTATTCAATTCACAATCCCCTGATGGACATCATAGGGGCAAAGAATCTCTAAAAAAATTTTATGAGAATATAAAAAAGGACACGAGGAAGCACATCGCGGCAGAAAGAAGAGAGGTATATCTGACCGGTGGTGGAACAGCTCAGGTGCCCCCTCAAGACCCAAATCTGGATCTTGCTCTGTGGCTTATGAATAAAAAAGGCGTTGAAGGATTTAAGAACATATTCGATTCTTACAGCATGGTATTTGAAAACCCCTCAGCATCTCGAACGATGAATGAAGAAGAGGTATGTGCTACAATTACATCCCATGAAAAGGAATCTTTAAAGGGAGTGAAGATCACTGAAGAAGTGGATACGCCTGCTGTAAGCATTAATTATTTTGTGATTGCTGTTTATTCCAATTTAAACTTCATTAATTTCATTTTGTGTTATTTATAGATAAGAATAATCGAGGCAACTCCTCAATGTACTGGAAATTCCTCATTCTTATCAAGAAGGCGACCAGCCATGACAAAAACTTCTGGTCAACTTTCAGAGGAATACTTAAAAGTAGCTCAAATAAAATTAGAGTATTTTGAGGAGGAAAAAAAATTCCAAATAGCCCGGAATGAAAATGCTGCTATTGAAAAGGACATTCTGAATGTACAGAAGCAAATTGCAGATGAGGAACTGCGAAACCTAAAGGAAAAAAATGAGAGAGGAAAACAAAGGGAATTGGAAGAAGATACTTTCAGAAGAGCAAAAAATAATGCAGAATTGGAATTGCTAAAAATCAAATTGTTGCATGCTAAAAACGAATTAATTGTAGTGAAATCATAATAGTTGCATTAAATATTTATTCTGAAATAGGTTGATTTTATTTACACAGCCTTTTGAACAATTTTTAAATGTTAATTTCAAATATGAATATGTATATAAAATAAAATACAGTGGGATATAATAAAGCTCAACAAAAAAGAAATATTCTTATACCTATAAAGTAATTGTTATATGAGTTCAAACTAATGACAACAAATACTTTCATAAATTTAAAATTATTGAATTATTATTTCCTTTTTGTTCTAAAGCAGGGAGATATTTACTTTATATTTCATTAGAATCAGTACTCAATTCCCCAAGAGCATAGTACTGATTTGCAATAAATTCATTATGTCAAATGTTATTGATACATTGTTCTTATGAAATGAGACAAAAATTGTAGAAATTTTTAACATTGGAAATGTTTATGTTCGTATATTACAGGCAAGTTGCGAGTTTTCGTTCAAGGTCAAAAGACAAAAGTGTCGCGAGTAGACCAAAACAGCATTCGAAAGTTATCGAGTGATTTATTAAGATAGGTGTGTTGGGCGATTGGGCCAGCATACGAGAATCGGCGACCTGTGAGAGGAGGGCATAAATGCAGGACGTACCTCGCTTCGGGCATGCTCGTTACCATAGTTCGTACGTGTTCGGAACGCCTACCGAACCGAGCGGGAAATTTTAAATTCCTGAACACCAGAGTGAATCAGCTAAGTGCTCGACTTCTTCAGATGGGATGGGAATGTTGGCAAAGATAATGTATGTGCTTACACAGCACTGCTTGTATATGCAATAATTGTTGAAACTACATTCGGAATTATGAAAGCATATATTACAAAAGTGGCAGTGAATGCTACAGCAAATATTATCCGATTTTTTTTTCACCACATATTCATGAAAGGGGTTTTTAGTGGATGTGAATTTCCAGTAATCAGTCTCAATATTTTCAACTGAATACTTGGTATTTAATGCTGATTTATGATTCGCATGTATTATGGTTGTATTACTTGTATTCTTACCTTTGACAAATTTGATTGATCTGTCTACAGATTTATCGCGCAGAAATTTCAGTAAAACATTTACGGTGGGTTTCACAAAGCGTAATCACTGGTGATCCGAGCTTGATCTAGAATCAACTCGATTTGACAGTTCAAAAATCAGAGAATCAAGCGGTTGATCTCGGATCACCAGTGATTACGCTTTGTGAAACCCATCGTTAGTGTTTCATCAAGACGTTTGATTTTATTCAAATTGTTGCGCCAGGCACGATCCAAGTGCCAGGAACAAAATAAAAATGAACGACCACAGGTTATGCCAAAGAAGCAGAAGAAGAAGTTATAGTTCTAGAGAAACGAGTCGTGGTAAACAGCTTAACATACAGTGGAAATCATCATTAAAAAAAATTCACGTCTGTTATAAGTTGGGATTTTCAAAGCATCATGAATTTAAATTTCCCGCTTAGTCGACTCGGTAGGCGTTCCGAACACGTACGAACTATGGTAGCGAGCATGCCCGAAGCGAGGTACGTCCTGCATTTATACCCTCCTCCTGTGAGCCGCAGTGGAAGGTAGGTCAAATTCGCCGCAACGTTGCCTGATTGGGCAATTATTCTTGTATTTGAAGGATAGATCATTGTTTTATTTCCTTCATTAGCACTTCGAATGTTTATATTGTTGTTTCATCAAGTGAGATCTGGCGGTGAGCGGTCCGTCAAATTTGCCGCAACGTTGCCAGATTGGGCAATTATTTCGGTATTTGAAGAATAGGTCAATAGTTGATCCGAGTACATATAAGATTCATGAATTTTAGTAGAAACAGAATCCTTCCATCTACATAAAAAACCAGATTTGCTAAAATCTGAATTCACTTCGAAAATATTGGACGGAGAGGACTCAGCTTCATCTGATGATATTTCCTCCGAGTAGGGGAGGACGGGGGAATTCCGCGCACGGGGGAATTCTGTGCATATTCTGCAACTCAGTTCAGTTAAATTTCATAGGAAGGTTTCGTGAGCATTTTCCCTTATTTGCGAGGAATTCCCCCGTCCCCCCTTATATAAGATTCATGAATTTTAGTAAAAACATAATCCTTTTATCTCAAGCCAATTTCGAGAATACTCAGATTTGGTGAAATAAAAATTCTCTTCGAAAATATTGGTCGGGGTGGACTCAGCTTCTCCTGATGATGTTTTCCCCGAGTACATATATATCTCAAACCAATTTCATGAAAACCCAGACTTGGTAAAATAAAAATTCGCTTAGAAAATATTGGACAGGATGGACTCAGCTTCATCCGATGAGAGTTGATCTAAGTACATATAAGATTCATAAATTTTAGTAAAAACTGAATCCTTCTATCTAAAGCCAATCTTGTGAAAACCCAGATTTGCTAAAATCAAAATTCACTTCGAAAATATTGGACAGGAATGACAGGATGGACCCAGCTTCATCCAATTTTTCATATCTTTATTTTTTATTATTATATCTTAAGACTCGTCTTAAGAATACTTACTTTAGAAATAACATTTTTGTTTTAAAATACGGTGACAAGATTTCCTCTTATATGTTTATGTTAGGAATTAGGAATTTTGATTGTTTCTTGCAATTATTATTATTATTTATTTATTGTTTGCCGCTTCGACAACAAGGCCATTAGCGGTTTCAGTTTGATATGTTTACAAAATGTTTAGTATCGTTCATAATATTATACATGTCATGGTATTGTGTCATAGATGTAATCATATTTTAAATTTGATGCTTTTAATGCATGCTTTTGTATTGGTGCGGGACGGTGAACTGAGGTTGAGGTTGAGGGCTTCTCCCATTTTGTTGCTAACGTTGTGTACTTTTCTTTGGGCTTCGAATAGTTGGCATTCTATGATTATATGACGTGTGGTGAGTTGGGAGTTGCACATTTGGCACCGTGGAGGAGATTATTATTATTGAAAATACTATTTTATTTTAAATTCAAATGCAAATAAATGTTGGTAATATTCACATGTGGTGTTATCATTTCCAATGTCTCTGATGGTTGCAAGGATTGCGAAATCTGTAAATTTTTCTTTCTCAAGGTGCCGAATTTCTTCGCCCAAAACTCTCGTATTGCGACTGCTTTATCCAGATTCTTTCGGCCACCTTCAACTCTTCCACTTCCAACTCTCCCTTCATTCTGTCATTTCTATGCTTGATTTTTGAATTATTGATGAACCTCAAACACCAAGCAGTTGTTCTGATCAATCTCAACCATTTCGAAAACTTCTTTATATCTGGTAGAACATTTTCGGTTTTTTTGACAAACAAACATACCTCGCACGACACAAATTCTTTTTTAATTTCAGACTCCGTGAAATATTCAAAATTGCTTTTTTCTTTGGGCCAGTATTCTTCGGTAGATTTTAGAAAATCGGGTCCATTGAACCATATTTTTGAGATGACTGTTTCTGAGGAACCATCAAATGCTTTCTTATTATGGAGAATTTCAGATCTTGTGGCTTCATCTGCTGGATTCACTCCAGAGGGGACCCATCTCCAATCTTCGCAACGAGTTCGCTCTTGAATCTCTCCTATTCTATGGGACACAAACTGTTTGTATTTTCTACCGTCGCCTTTTATCCATCCAAGAACGCATCGTGAGTCGGTCCAAAAATATATTTGATCAATGGGAATTTCAAGTTCTTGTTTGATGGATTCTGCAAGCCGACTCGCCATCACAGCACCTTGTAACTCTAATCTTGGGATCGACAGAGGTTTCAGCGGGGATACTCTCGTTCTTGCTGCGATAAAAGAAACGTTTATTTCGGATTTTCTTATAACACGCAGGTATGACACAGCAGCGAATGCTTTCTCACTGCTGTCTGAGAATGTATGAATCTCAATTCTTTCAGCAATCGGTATGTTGAAACTATAACACCTTGGAATTCTCAATTTCGTAATTTTCGAGATATTTTCAAGCCACATCCTGTAAGTGTATTTCAGATTTTCAGGAAGCTCTGCATCCCAGTCGATTCCCGATCTCCAAACATCTTGCATGAGAATTTTTCCCCTGATGGTGAAACATGCTATGAAGCCTAGAGGATCGAACAGAGACATGACGGATTTCAAGACTTGTCTCTTCGTTGGATATTCGTGTTTCATCATTTCTATGTTGTTGAGGCGAAATGAGAAATTGTCATCCTGAACGTTCCACCATAGTCCCAGTACACGATGAAGAGGATTTTCGTCAATGTTTTTTGATGTAGCCAAGAGCATGTCCTCCTTCAGAAATTCTTGGACTCTACTTGAATTACTCATCCAATTCACCACATCAAATCCTGCAATCTTCTGGATCCTACGAACTTCTGAAATAGTTTCAATCGCAGCTTCTTCTGTGTCTCTTGAGTCGAGATAGTCATCCACGTAAAATTTTTCTATGATAGCTTTTCGTATCTCAGGATCTTGTGCGAATTTATCGGCATTATAGTTCTTCACGAATTGTGCGCAAACTGGCGAACAAGTAGCTCCAAAAGTCATTACGTTCATCTCGTACGTATCAGGATTACGGTTGTATTCCAGGTCTCTCCAAAGAAATCGTTGCGAAGGACGGTCTTGTTTTCGGATTCCAACCTGGTGAAACATTTCACGCACATCTCCGCAGAATCCAAATCTTCTTTGTCTGAATTTCCATAGAATAACTACCAGCGATTGTAAAAGATCAGGACCAGACAACAACGCATCATTCAGACTGAGACCATTGGATTTGGCAGCAGCATCAAAAACCAATCTGATTTTATTTGGCTTATTGGGATTTTCGACTGGGAAATGTGGAAGGTACCAAGTTAGGGGTCCACATACTTCGGCTTCCTCTCTAGTGAGTTTCGTCACATACCCTTTTTCTATGTAGGACTGGATTTTTAGGCAATAATCTTCTCCCAGTTTAACATTTTTTCGGAATTTTTTCTCGATACACTTCAGTCTCTGTAGGGCTCGGAATTTGCTCTCTGGAAGCTGCATACTATTCTCTTTCCAAAGAAGTCCAATTTCATATCGATCATCTACTCTTCTGATTGTGTCTTTCATTATCTTCATTGCCATCAAATTGTCTTTACTCAATCGATTGGGTGTTAATAAAACTCCAAAAGATTCTGTCGTAAACTGTTTTTTCATTAGATCTTGTAATTCATCTTCTTCATTATATTTTTCACAAACATGTAACACGTGAGCTTTCGTATTACCATTTTCATACTTTCTTGAACTGGGCCCATGTACTGACCATCCCAATAAACATCTTGTTGCCATCAGAGAATATTCTGGCCCACATCGTATTTGCCGAGGAGTTATCAAATGAATGTGGTCTTGTCCGATTATCATGACAGCTTTCTGATTTTCATAACTCCGAACGGGAATTCCTTTCAAATGTGGTTCCTTTTCTATATCTGACATTGTTATGGTTTGTGACGGCAGTGACAGGTTCTCTATAGTTCGAACACCCCTCAGAAAATGAACTTTGCTTTGTTCATCCACCTCAGAAATCTTCAAATCGAATCTGAGAGAGTTTACCTGAGAACTGATTTCTTCGTTCGTCCACTGCAAACATATCTGCTCTGGAGAGCCTACAATGCCTAGATCTTTAGCTATTTCTGCATCCAACAAAGTAATTGTAGATGCCTCATCGCAAAGTGCATAGACTGTTTCGGTGGTCTTCGGACCATGCAGTTTTATGGGGATCATCCGCAATAACGTTTTTCTGTCGCTGGCTACTGCACATATCATTTCAACATGTGGTTCTGATATACTGGTAGAAATGGTATTTTCACTTGCAACAACGGTTTTTTCTTTATGGAGAAGAGGGTGATGAAACAATTTGCAACCTGTGGTTCCACATACTTTCTTGTTTCGACATTTGAATTTATGGTGGTTCCCCTTGAGGCACGAGAAACAGAGTTTTTTCTCAGTTACGGTTTTCCATCTGGTATCGATGTCGTCAGCTTTCATTTGCGGACACTCACCTCGGTGAGAGTCGCTTCCACAATATGAACAATACTTCTTTGGAATCTGGAATTTTTGTTTTTCTGTTGTACTCAGAACTCTTTCGGACCTTTTCGATGGATTTTGTTTTTCTGTTTCGAATGGCTGTGGTGTACTAACAAAACATGCAGCGCTAGCGTAACTCTCCAACCATTTTGCGAAATCATCTAAATCTACAATTCCATTCTTCCTGGACACAGCTTCGCCCCAGCTCAATTTCAAGACATCTGGTAACTTATTGAGCAGTTCCTTTATCAATTGGGGATTTTGGAGATGACCCGTGGATTCCAAAATTTTCATAGTGGACACCATATTATTCACTTCGTTTGATAGATGAATGAGTTTTTCCAAATTGCAGTCTCTTATGAATGGTAAATTTTTTATTTTCACAATGAGTGTTTCGATGATGAATTCAGGCCTGCCAAAGCGAGTTCGAAGAGTTTTCATAACCAGGTCCACATTTGATGTCAGCATCATTCCAGAGACGGTTGACTTCGCAAGTCCCTTCAAACATTTTTGTAGTTTGAGCATAATCTCCTCATTCGAATATTCACATAATGTACAAATATTCGTGAAATGTTTATAGAATAGCGGCCAATCTAGGGGATTTCCATCAAAACAAGGAAAGTCTTTGTCTACAAATTGTCTGGCACCAATTTTAAATAAGGTTTTTTGAGATTGTCCTGAAGTTTTCACTGACATAAGTACATCTCGCAGAGTATCACATAACATTGTGATGTCATTGTTGGCATTTTGGTTTTCTGGAAAACTCTCGATTTCATCTATCTCAGTTGCTTCTGGGATATTGTTTATCCAGTCTCCAACAAGATTGTCATTTGTTTTTTCAACAATTCCACAAATTTTCGAAAATTTCTTTTTTCTGGATTCACAACTGGCACCCTCATTACTTTGTGCCTCAGATTCGGCGTTTTTTAACTCCTCTTCCATAACTTGGAGGCGAAGATAGTTTTCTATTTCCTTCTGCTTCGACTCTAGCTCAAACTGTCTTCGTTTCAGCATTTCTAACTCTTGCCTTTTCTTCTCATTTTCTAGGATAAGCCTTTTTTTCTGCAAATCAATAGTACTACGTTTTGATTCTGGGCGTCCTCCCTTGGAAGAAGTTGGTTTGTCAGTTTCTTCAATAGAGTGGCTTCTGGATGAAGGCTGAAGTTCACCAGGTGCAACGTAATGCATAGATCCAGCATGTGATGTGT
This sequence comes from Adalia bipunctata, assembly GCA_910592335.1. Classification (NCBI taxonomy): domain Eukaryota; kingdom Metazoa; phylum Arthropoda; class Insecta; order Coleoptera; family Coccinellidae; genus Adalia; species Adalia bipunctata. The sequence goes on from OU342951.1 coordinate 28,277,790, forward strand.
TTCTGTCTGCCCGGGGAATTCTGGATCCATTTCCAAAGTTTTTGGGCCACACAAAGTCTGCCGATAGCGATCTATTCATCCCTGCTAAATTTCGTCTTGGTCTATTCTCCTCCATGCAGAAGATCACGTCGGGGTCACCAAATGTTCAGTTCTGTGCTGAACAGTCTTGAATTTCAGTAAAACTTTCTTTCACAAGTCAAATTCTGTATTTCTTTCTTTTACCAAATTGACATATATTTTCTCCCTGACATTTCTATCAAAGCCTACCTACAGGGTCGTCAAACAATTAAAAGATAAAACTTCAAAGGTTAATGATAAAGATCCGACAGTGCTTTTCACATCGAGACTAAAAGTCAAATGAAATTATACATTTAATACACACAGTTTCTATTGAGAATTTATTGTTACCGGTCCATATTGAAGTTAAATGTCGATGAAATACAAAATTCATCTACATATGAATGATGAATGTCGATTCAAATCACGTATTAAATTGAAATTAATGAAAAATGAAATGATACCTAGCGATGCTCCTAACTAAACAATATCCTTTTGGAATGTTATTAACTCGACTACACGGTTATTATCACATTAATTCACTTTCACCGAAATTCTTTACATAATCATCACCTGTTTCCATTCTTCCCTGTAAATAAATAAATCGTGAATAAATCACGGTGGTTATCGCTATACGCATGCGTCGGCGTCGATTATGGGACTGACGTTGGACTGTTGGAAACACAGAACAACGGTTGGTCTTGCTTCGAGGTTGCGCTATATCGGCTAGAATCAGAACTACTCGTTGGGCGTTTCCAAAGAGGAACGGCCAGACGCTATTAGCAAAAAGTGAACAAAACTCCCTTGCGTCAGTTCATCCGTTAACGGTAGGGGATGTACTGCTTTCATTGACCTCGAATCCTATAAAGTTGGTTAATGGAGATAGGTGAGGTGAGTGTAAATACAATTTTTCATAAGATATTTCAGGGATATCGAAGAAATAGTGAACAAGTTATGAGTGTTCACAAACTAATCTTCAGGAAAATTGAAGAAGGAACTGAGTGGTTTTGTTAGGAATATCGTGTTTGTGATATTTTTATAATAGAATCGTTGGAGCAAAAATACGACTCGTTCAACATGCAGGAAAAAGTCAGAAAGGAGGCCGGAATATATAGGGCGAATACATCTGGACACTACATGATGAAGACGGTAAATTGATTAACGACGTCAAACAAAAAATGGACTGCTGGAGAAAGTATATAGAAAACTTTTTTGCGGATAACAGGCCCGAATGTTCTCCTCTCGACAACACAGACAGCCTACCAATAACTATAAACGAGGTCACGAAGGCTATATCCCAGCTAAAAGACGGAAAGGAGCCCGGCCCAGATGGCACATACTCTGAGGTTGTGAAACTACTTGATACGGACGGTATTCAGCAACTGACAAGAATATTTGATAACATCTATTCTACCGGGGTGATACCAAAGATCTGGTTGAAATCAACTTTAATACTTTTGCCAAAAAGTCGTCATGCAAAGAGTTGTAATGACTACCGGGCCATTCGTCTTATGAGCCATCTCCTCAAACTCTTCTTGAAGATAATACATAGGAGGATTTTAAAACAGTGCGAAGATAACGTAAGCCGCACACAATTTGGATTTCAAAATGCGCTAGGTACTAGAGAGGCGCTATTCAGTGTTCAAGTCCTTTTTCAACGATGCAGGGATGTCAACTGTGTTAACCTGCTTCATCGACTATCATAAGCATTTGACAACGTGCAACACAACAAACTCATTGAAATCCTCAAAGAAATCGGTCTGAGTGAACAGGATCTCAGAATAATTACCAACTTGTATTGGCATCAAACGGCATCAGTGCGCATTGGGGGAGACGAATCAGAGGATATATTCATACGACGAGGGGTCCGTCAGGGTTGTGTGCTGTCGCCTCTACTTTTTAATGTGTACTCGGAACGGATTTTTCAGGAGGCTCTAGAAGACACAAATAGTGGGATTAGGATCAACGGCGAGTATATAAACAACATACGATACGCAGATGATACGGTCGTCTTTGCGAGTAGCCTTGAGGATCTTCGGAGGATGATGGTTCGTGTAGCTGAGATCAGTGAAAGATACGGACTTTCTCTGAATTTTAAGAACACCAAATATATGGTTGTGTCGAAAACCAATAATCATACTGGCCAACTCTCGATAAATAACCGACACATAGAAAGAGTTCAGACCTATACGTATCTCGGAACCAGAATAAGTGAAACGTGGGACCACTCTCTGGAGATTAAATGCAGAATAGAGATGGCCAATTGGCCAGGGTAGCATTTCTGAATATGTCTAGGCTATTTAAATGACGCGATCTGTCACTGCCAACTAAGATCAGACTGTGGAGGTGATGTGTTTTTCCGGTGTTACTCTACAGGGTCGAGTCTTGGACTTTGACTGAGGCTTCCTGTACGAGAATTGAGTCTTTTGAGATGTGGTTGTATCGGCATATTTTGAGAATCCCATGGACCGACCATGTCACGAATCTCAGGGTTCTGGAAATAATGGGTAAAGATAAGGAGCTGCTTCTCTTAATAAAAACTCGTAAGCTGGAATATTTCGGACATATAATGAGAAACAGCCAGCGGTATGGCTTGTTGCAGCTGATCCTGCAGGGCAAGGTTGAGGGCAGGAGGGGGCCTGGTACACGAAGGATATCGTGGCTGGAGAACTTGCGGACATGGTTCAATGCAACAACAGTTGGTCTTTTCCGCGCAGCAGTTGACAAAGTACGCATTGCCATAATGATCGCCAACATTCGTAACGGATAGGCACCACAAGAAGAAAAAGATATTTTTATTCCAATGAGGTTAGTGCTTGAGTATTTCCAAAATGTACCAACTCAATTTCAATCGAGAAATATGAACTTTGCATAAATTCCAGAGAATAGTATCAGGCACATATTTGGCCCAATATTTTTTCAATAATCTTTAAAACTGAGCCGAATTAGGAAAAATGGATAATGAAATTAAAATATATGTACAAGTCGAAGACACCCTGTATACTTTTAACTTCTCAGTTAGGTAGCGATAAAAACATTGCATATTGAATCTTATACATTACTCACACAAAATAATATTGAATAAGTATGAGTCTTGTTTTTTTTCGTTGGATGTTTTGTGAATACAATTACAAAGGTCTTTTTGAAAAATTGAATCGTATATTGAAGCGCGATTCTTTGTGCCGTATCGGACTAAACTGACAATGCACATGTTTTGCAGTAGTGGTCGTAGTTATACTATTGTTCGTAACAACTGGCATATGAATTAATGTACATTTTTTTAGCAACTGGTGTTACTTTTGCCATTTTTAAATTCTCTCGGAAGAATATCATTCGCAAGTGTTCGGCAGGTTAGGCTAGGAATTTGAAGAGATGAGGTAGATTTATTCTGAAATAGATATTGAATACTCACTCGACCAGAATGGATATTTGTTCAAACAAATGAAATCCATTTTCGGCATATCGTATTTCTCAAGAAAAAGATCTTCGAAGTATTGAAAATACTTTGGAGTTTCTTGGAGGGCCAACTCTAACCAATGAACTGTATCTTGTGTACTCCAAATACTCAGAGCTCCATTAGTAATCTTCGTATATCCATCCAATACTGCGAACGCAACTATATACGTTGACATATTTGGAGTTTGGCCGAAATAATCCCAAAACCAATCTTCCTTATCCGCCATTGGTTCCGATTTGATCAGGGGCATATTACTTAATGCTTCATATTTTTGTTGCCTTCCAATGATAATCTCGAAAGAAGACTTGAATGCTGGCTCATCGAAACATGGAAACGCTTGTCTCGCATAGGTTGGTTCGAAATGGGTAGCCCAATATCTATGCATTTCACCTTTTGCATCTGAGAAATTTCCATGATATAGACCCCATGCGTCTTCTGATGGTCTACCTTTAAAGAAATTCCAATTTATAGTTCAACTGTGTTTCAATAAGAGCGCAAGATTTCAGTGTTCAATGAAACATGGTTTTCTTTAGCAAAGTATTGAAATACTTATTGATTTAGAAAATATGCATTTGGGAATTTTGAGTAACAAAATATCTTGTAAATGGCCGCTAAGATTTTGCTGGTATATGCATACCCTTTTGACGAAATTTTCAATAAAGTTATTGATAACATGTGAAGGTATTCCATTGATACCTCTTCTAATTTGGGCTTTCAATGCTTCGATGGTTGCAGGCTTATTGGCTTAAACCTTTGACTTCGGTTGATCCCATAGTTTGAAGGCGTTAAATCGCCAATTCTGGTCACCAAATCCGAAAATGACACGACCAGGAACAAAGTCGTGCAAGATCGTCAATATTTCACGGGCAGTATGGAATGTGGATTTCTGATTAATCATTCGTGGATTTTCTAAGCCTCCAATGCAGTTTTGCCTATTAACGAAGCCATGGAGTTGAAAATGGGTCTCATGAAAATGATTTTTTGAGAATTCGCTGAAAATTTTCTGTTGAAATGTCCAAGTGGCAATTGAACTTTCACCATTGTTCTACCGTGTAATTCTCCATGTTTATCAGTTCCCATCTGTCAACTTTCGATCTATCACGACATAATCATGTGACATTATGACTGTCAAACATGGCGCGCAATTCAAATCTTGCTCTCTTATTCGAACGTCCCTTATACTAAGAAGACAACCAACCCGCCAGTAACTCTATTGATCAATATAATAATAATAATAATAATAATAATATTTTATTTCAATTATACAATAATTAAGTCATAATAGATTCCTTAGTCCTTTATAGCAAATACAAAATCTTCGAAACTATAAGGAGGATTTTGAACTAAATAATCTTTCAATTTTTTCTTCAGCATTTTCTGGTTTATCCCTCTCCAAGTCCTTGGCAGTCTGTTGTAGAATGTGGCTCCTAATGTGTTCCTTGAGCTGACCTGCAACCTTGTTTTGATAGTATTCAAGTTGTTACCAGTTCTTATGTTGTATGGTTGGCTCTCAGATCTTGTAGTATGTTGTTCAGGGTGCTTCACTATTTCGAGTATAAGTCTCATAATTACTTCAGCTGTTATTGTGAGAATTTTGTACTTTGCAAACAGCGGTTTGCAGTGAGTTCTTTGGTCAGCTCCTTCCAGGGCTCTGACGGCTTCCTTCTGTGCAATGAGCACTCCCTGTCTGTGCGCAGAAGTACCCCAGATCTCCACTCCGTATGACATTCTTGAGTGGAACAATGAGTGATAAGCTTGTAAGGCGGCTGCCTGGCTAACAATTTGACGAGTTCGTCGTATCGCATATATCGCACTATAAAGTTGACTCCTCAGATACCTAAATTAATGTAGCTTATCCCAACGAAAAGAGTGAACTTATCTTGAATTATAGGCGAACGAAAAGATTTTAGTAAAATCGCATCTACATGCTTTGATGGGAACATATTCTGAAGCAATTAACAGCTTCTTAAATAGTATCCCTGCTGGACAACCTAGATGAATTCGAAATAGGTACAGGAGGAAGGACATGTGATACATGATTCGAAAGGTTTCGAATTTCCATTGTTCCAAAATTGATATTTCAACACCCTTTATAAAAAATATGCACTGTGCAATATTTTGTCGTCATAATTCTAAATCGAAAGGAACATTTCAAAAATATGCCTTCCTGACGTCACAGTAGAAAGAGTGATTTTTGCCAAAAAACTGCCGTCATAAATATTCGTGAATCGTCCTGTAAATATAAATATTTTTGATCATACGTAGCCACTAATTTCATTACTAAAACATGTAGTAAACGTGTGTATGCAATAGAAATCCAATCTAACTCTTAATAATTAAAAAATAAATCAGAAAATTTGGGCAATTTTCAATTTTAACACTCCGTATTCAGAAAACTAGCCATAGAATTGGGTTGGACCCACCGACTTTTTTGGTCACCGAGTCGGGTACAACCATAGACATATTATCCCAAGTCTATGATAACTCTATGGGTACAACAACATAACAACCTTCAGGAAATTTGACCGGTCGTTACTTTACATACAAAAAGTGCGGGGTCCTTTTAGTTACTGTGGTGTCTGCTGGAAATGGATGATATCGTCCTGCAACCACGTCGTTTGAAGGGGGCTTCCTTCGAAATGGTGGTTACATGGAAGGTTCCTATTGAACCTATCAATATGGGTTGCACTGAACACGAAAGTGAAAGAGTCTTGCCGTTTACTTCCTGTCGATGTAATTTAGTATATTTAGTGCTTTCTTTCAAAAGAATATATATTATGATATAGTAACAAATCGTACCTAATAAGTAATAACAACTAAAAATCATTAGAGATAATTTTATAGGATAGCCATGCTGGAGCCACTAACGACGTTGGCGCCATCTCGTGACCTTGCGGCGAACTGACAAGTTCGGACGTTTTTGGCAGTTCATTTTTGTAGCGGAGCCTTCTCTCCAGTTATTCTATGCTCCTAGGTTATACTCTGGCCGACGGCTACGGCACCGATTCTACATTTAAAAGGTGCCCTCAATTTTTCACCTAGAAGCTTGATTTTTTTCAATTGGAGTTGAAGGATGTCTTTAGGGCACTTCAATTTCTTCTCTTTGATGAAATTATTTTCTCGCATGAAAAAATCGGCTACGGCACCGATTCTCCATTTAAAAAGTGCCTTTCATTCTTCCAAGTTTACGCCCTCAATTTTTCACCTGAAAGCTTGATTTTTTCTTCAAATTGAAGTTGAAGGATGTTTTGAGGGCACTCCAATTACTTCTATTTGAAAAAAATATTTTTTTTCATGAAAAAATCGGGTTGAATTTGAGAGTCTATGAAAATTGACTTCGTAATCCTTTTTCAGCGGTTGCTCATCCATTTTTTTTCAGAAAATTCATTGGAGTGCCCTCGACAAATCAATTTTCTTTATTTAAAAAAAAATCCATTTGGATAGGCGCTTAATTAATGCAAAAAATTATGGAAATACCGAAAAGACTTCCAGAAAGTGTGAAATCGCAGAGAACTGTCTGAAATTCCAGGAGAATTAGAAAAAAATCCAGCTTCCCGGTGGAAAATTGAGGGTGTGAACTTGGAATGAACTTGCTCAATGGAGAATCGGTGTCGTCGGCCAGAGTATAACGGCCCCTTAAAGAGTCCACGTAATAAGGGCGTCGCCAGCCTTTGAGCAGGGGGGGGGGGCAAAAAACAATCATAATACAAAAAATGAACTGATTTTCGTATATTATCCCTTTACTGCATGATATATTAAATATTGGAGAAAAAAATTTTTTTTTTCGAAAAAATGTTTTATTAATGCTTCAAAATTAATTATAAAATTTTTTTTCATCAAAAAGTACTTCTGTTTAATTTTTTTTTTCAGAAACCATAATATATGGTTCGTATGCATCGAAGCTTCAAACACTTTGGACATATATGGTTTCGTATGCATACTAAGCACATATGATGAGTGTTATCAAAATATTATTATATTTGACGAAAATTATGTAATCCATAATGTCATACAGATTTATTGATGAAACTTAATCAAACAATTACTTTTATCTTCTCCCATAGAAGAATGTGACCATTATTCAAATGATTTTGAGCTGTAATAGTATCTATAAACCAACCCCGATAGTTATAATAACTCACGCCTATAACTCATTCTAATACAAATTGGAAAACAGCTTACCAAATGAATAAAAAAATCGGATCGATCGGAAACTCTATTTCAGACATCAAGGTAACGTTCTCGTCATTCATTTCTACATTTCCTTTGGTCTGAAAATCCAAAAATTGCAATTGGAAAACGTTTTCTACGCGATTCGATTCTCGACCACACACTTGACAACTGTTGTCAATTTCGAAAATGCAGATTAATTCGAATTTTACTGAAGAAGTCGAAGATAAAGCATAGTATTCGATTCGCGATAAATGTCATAACACACGCAGACGAATTTTGCAGCACGAGCCGTTAGGCGAGTGGTGTAATTCATCAACTCACATATTGCTTGAGTGCATACGAAACCACATATGTTTAAGCGAAAAAAGCGTAGAATGCATACGAACCCAGATATGGTTCCGAAACAATTGGTATCGAAAATCGGTGGAATCGAATTGAAAGTGAAAATCTATTATAGTGCATACAAACTAGAGTTTATGTCACACAACAAAACATTTTTTGTTCCTCCAAAAACTCATCTTTTCATTCTTATTTCTTTTCTCAAAGTTGACAGTCGCACGTGCATGTAAACATTCACTGACCTCGTCTGGAAATGGGTGGTTTTCTACAAGTGGCGTCGGACCATATACAGAGTAGATGCTGTTTGTTATTGTTAATGATATAACAAATAAACTCCGCTAGGGTCTTCATGTTAGTTTTCTATATTTTCACAATAAATGAACGGTAAAGATGTCAAACCATATATGGTTTGCTATGCGGTAAAGGGTTATGCTATTATTTCCTAAGTTTTTAAGGGATTTTTGAGCTCTAGGGGGGGGAGCAGCTGCACCCCCTGCCCCTCCAAACTGGCGACGCCCTTGCCAGGTAATAACTTCGATTCTTTTAATTTGGAATCTTGACCTTGGGACCCCTCGGGTATGGGTTGTTACTCGAATACTGTTTTATAGCCTGCTGCACACTCATGGCGCGAATCTTGCCAAGAATTCGCGGCCAAATAAGTCATCCACACTCACACAAATATTCGCACTTTGGTTCACGGTATCCTCGCTGTCTGCGAAGACTTTCCGCCCTATAAAAAAGGTTCATTCTGATAATAATCAAGAAATTCTCATTTCACTTATCTCCTCTAAATCTAATCTAATTCCACTTTATTGGTACAAGAAAACTATTCATTTAAAAAGCGAATAACGTCAGTGAACAAGCATTAAATCATTACTGCGCTGGTACCGCGAACGCCTGTGAGTGTGGATGGAACATTTGTGCTTAGGCGCGAAGCCTTTGTCGCGGGACAGGAGACCGCAACGAAACGGAGAACGCCGCGAAGCGCGAACGTGACACAAGAAAGTTATCCACACTCGCGTTCGCGGTATTGGCCGACGTTCTTGCCATGAGTGTGGAGCGGGCTTATGAGGACGTACCTGTCTGGTATCCGCACTGTTTTGGGATTCTGTCCGATCAGATATATAGTCTATGGATTCTGTCTCCCTAGGCCTAGGCTCATACTGTCTTGCGTTTGGATTCAAGAGAAACTCATGGAAATACACGAAATCACAAAGCGCGATAGAATTATTAATTGTGTTCTTCTTTATTCATTGGACCCAATTCAAATGTGAACCAACCTTTAAGAACTATGAAACCGGCTCAAACACCCCTCAAGGTCTAGTTTCAGCAACATCAATCTGGATTAAGGACCAAAACTTTCCAGTGGATGAAACCTAGATTACCGTCTCAAATCTTTGACCAAAATGATCAACTGGATTATTCCGGTAGGTAATCAAGATGAATATTTGAGCCATTCAGAGGCCAGTCAACCTTAATGATAAAATAAACATTAGATATTGATACGAAGCGTGCCAGTACTGCCAGTGGGCTTCTTGGGAAGAGTGTCTAGTGTAAATTCTGGGGAAAATTTCGCTTCTTGAAAATTTGGAACAGGGTAGGTATTTCACGAGATGTGGAATTAAGACTACAATTGTTTTAGTCCGAACCTGCGCTATAAATGAGTCAATATGAGCTAATATTGGTCATTGCAACATACAATTTTTTTTAAATTCATGACAATCCATGAAAGCGTTCAAGGGTTATGCCGATTGAAATTTTTTTAAGAATTGCATAAAAGATCCTGTATCCCCTAAAAAAATCATTAAGTAGATTTGCTATTCAGTAGAGCGAAAAATATATCGACCTACTTTTTGATTGTTGCTTCACTTGTCACTGCAACCAATTATAGTAAGGTATACCTACTTACTTATAGCAATTTTGTTATGTCCTCACCTTCGAAATTCAAGTCTGTAAGATATTCTTGGTTTCTTTCCAACATTGTCTTCAGATTTATAATCAGAAAATCTTTCGCTTCTTGGATGACCACAGATTCTATATCGAGGGTTTCATTTGGTTTCCCTATTCTCTTCACTCTCAAAGATTCCGTTTGAATATTTAACCATCTCGCATGAAGGATTATTTTAGAAGTCTCTTCAGAACATTTCATCAGAATTTTAGTACTTCCCTTGAAGATGGAATTTTCTGGATCAATAAGTAGTTGTATCTTGTAATGTTTTGGAATAACTGATTCCGGCAATTTCAGCGTGGCGCCCAACAAAACTAGTGTACATGTACATAAAAGAAGCTCATTTGTCAGATCCATTCAAATGATTATTGATTAAGACGTCTGAAATAGTTTCTAGACAACTTATTATTGATAAGACAGATCATAGATGCATATACATCTATGACAGATCCCTGAACCGCTCGAAATTGGAAATTCAAGAGAACACATTCTGAGGTGAATTCGAACGATGGTACTTTCTATTTGAATAATTTGAAAAGCACTTGAAGTCAGGAGCATTTCAGCTCTAGTTCACCATTCTTGTAGGTAGATTCGCCTTTTCCACTTAAAGAATCTAATTCAATTTCCTTGGCAATTGTCCAAAAGATGAAAAATGTTCAAATGGTATGTTTGAATGAAAATATTCACTCTCAAAAATGCATGTGGTAATTGACCCAGTTTATTTCATTTCCGTTAAACATTTTTAATGATTCACTGACAAAAAACAATTCTATCTGAAATTTCGTTTTTTCACATTGATTTGACCGGCTAAAGAGACTTTAATAACACAAAGGATGTTTAACGGAGGAACTTAAAAGAGAATTTTAATCGCATTCATACCCTGGAAAAGGCTCTGAATGAGCGATTTCATTAGTAATTATTTGCCCATTTGCAGGGATGAGAAAATGAAATTAATTCTTCTCTAGTTATCATGTGTGATTTGGTAGATTAAAATCCAGGAAAACTCTGAGAATGGCACAACAGCATATAGAGCCATGTAAGTGTACCTACATGTTGAAGTTTTATTTGTCGAAACATAAAATTAGCTTTGTATTTTTCGATCAATTATTATTTTTGGATTTACTATTTCTCGCGATTACAGGTAAGTAGTGTGTGATTGAAGAAAAAACTATAATATCTCAGGGTGGGTAAGATTTGTTAGGGTAGATACTACCTACTAATTAAAATATGAACAAATTTTCTGCATACATGGGTCATTTTGATGCGATGCTACTCTGCTTGCTGAAAATTAACTTCTTCTATACTATATACTAAAATGGTAACTGGATAGACTGTCGAAAAAGTGGGTTCAGAAGAATCTTAAAAGCGCAGCGAAGCTGCGATACATTGAGGAAGTTTTTATAGGGTCGAAAATAGGAAAGACCGATTCATACGTTGGTGAAATTTCGATTCTCTAGTCTAAATTTAGGTGATATGGAAGTATTTAAAAAATGTCGCGAAAAAATCCGGCAAAGAGGCGATTTTGAAGTCGATAAAACTACACTTACCGACTTAAAATTCGACCCATTCAAAATAATGATTTATTTGAAAATGATATTACTTTCAAATGCGGAGGCTGATTTATTTGAATTTTCAGCAACTTTTAGATAAGGTACTGTAGTTTTAAGGTTAATATTCGGACGTTTAAGAGTAATTCAGTATTCGCTGTATATACAGGGGCGAAGAGAAAACAATTTTTTCCTCTACTTTCGACACATCCTGTAGGTTAATTCTGCTAGTGGATCTGCACACTATTAACTTCATCATGAAGACTGATTTTTTTCCAACATTTTGTTTTTTTTATTTATCCCGATATCTTGATTTGTTTGTGAAATGTGACGGTTTAAATAAAATGCAACATTCTTAATTGTTTTATTCAGTTTTAGCAGAGTAATACGTTATTTTATAAACAAATCAAACAACAAATAAACTAATAATTATTACAAATTAATAACGAGTATTTCCCCCACGAGCGCGAATAACTGCCTCAATGCGTCGTGGCATACTCTATTAGATGTCGAATCTCCATCTGGTCAATCTGATCCTTTGAATAAAGAACCTCAGGAAGGAGCATAAGGTTCGAATTTGTGCGACCAAATTGGGTTACCAGTATGGCCGACAAAGGTTTCCGGAATCAGTGGCGTAGTGTAAAAAGAATAAGGGAATATCTCAAATCGTTGGCAGTAAATTAATTCAATATGTGAATAGTGCAAAAAAGTTAATTGAAATCGGTTTCAACTTTTTATTGGTTTTATCCATTTAGATGAGAAGTTAACCAAATAGCGAATTACCAAGTTTAGTGATATGATAATAATATGACATCACCTACTGTATTTCTCCATGTTACACCAATGGTTAACCTCAAAATTTCTTCCGACTTTTGAATTCTTTATATAACTGAATATATCTTTCGAAACACTTACCTATGAAAAGTTAAAGTATTATCCTGTCTTTTTTTACTATCAGATCGGCCACAAGATGCACAACTAACCATTTTGAAGTCAAAATAACAAACTTGTTTACACGAAATTCCAACGTGATGAGTAATAATTGGATTAGCAATATGGCCGTTTCCGTCGCACTTTTATACGTAGCAAATGAACCTTGTGCTCCTTCCTTTGGTTCTATGTTCTAAGATCTGATCCCATTCTTGGACCAACGCATCTCTCAAAAAATTTAACTCGGTTACGAACTCGTCTGCCCATCATGTCCCAGACGTGCTCAATTGGATTGAGGACTGTGCTACGTGATCGCCAGTTCATCCTTTGAATTTCTGTTTCGTCCAAATATTGAGATACAATCCTCGCAAATGGTCGAGCGTTGTCGTGCATAAACATGAACTCGTTTCCTATAAACGGTGCAAATGGAAATACATGTGGATCTAGCACATCAAGAATATATCGGTTAGCTGTCATTGCTCTGCCGCCAACAATGACCAAATCAGAACGAGCTTCCATGCTTATGCCGCCCCAATCCATTACCGATCCTTTCGCCTCTTCTTCGGTATATTCTTTCACTGGCCATCTACCTTCATTTAAATTATGACCTTTTTTAAAATGTTTCATTTTCTTCAAACCGTAACATTCCACAAACAAATCAAGATATCGGGATAAATAAAAAAACAAAATGTTGAAAACAAATCAGTCTTCTTGATAAAGTTAATTGTGTGCTGATCCACTAGCAGAATTAACCTACAGGGTGTGTCAAAAGTAGAGGAAAAAATTGTTTTTTTTTTTTTCTCCCCTGTATATCCAGCAAATACTGAATTACTTATAGATGTCCGAATAAAACTACAGTATTTTATCTAAAAGTTGCTGAAAAATTCAAATGAATCAGCCTCCCCATTTGAAAATTTCTGAAATTTGGTTCACGGCCGTTTTTCAAAGGGGAAAATCATGCTAAAATATTTTCATCGAAATCGCTTTTCCGGTTATACTGGAAGTGACCATTAGCTTTGGTACTTCGAATGGAACTACCTATTTTTATAACCAGAAATGGATTCCGTTTTGAATTTTACACATTTTTATCTGAAACATTTTTACGTAGTGGTCATGGTTACGAAGATATAAGGACTTCTATGAGAAAATGGCCAATTGCAGAGGACCGCGGAACATACCATAGCTTGCATGCTATCCATAATAAAGAAACAAATGAAAGATTTTACGAAAATTCAATAATTTTGCTTCGTATCGCATGGCTATCGAATCATGTTGTTCCATTGGAACTGTCAGGGAGGGGCCAACCTGAAGGAATGCTAGTGACGCACACTATCTCTTCGCTTCAGTGAAGATACTTTGTGTTACTCCCAAAAATGTCGCTAAGTATGTCATCACGTAGATGGACCCTGCACGATTAATGGACAGCTGACTTATTTTGGGCTATTTGAGAAGATGGTTCGGTCATTACATTAGAAAATGACTAAAGACGATGAGAGATGAGACTTCAGGAGATGTAGATGGGGACTCGATGTGTCCAGGTGTTGAATGACAAGCGGTCCCGATTGGAATATGAGAATAACCTGAAAATGATGGTGGCCAGATCTTAGCGGATCATTTTAGGTGCCTAGAGTGCAGAAAACATTTAATCTACAGTTACTAAGGAGAGAATAACATGCTTCTTTCGTCTACGATGGCATATGGAACCAAGGTGGTAGACAAAGCACCCGGAAGCTCAGATGTTGGACGCTGAGTATCGGTAAGCACCAGCAGACGGAGTATGCCCGAGCTTGTCAATATTTCAATCTCACGAGGGAGATAAAATAGTAGACCGCCTAGATTGAACGACGTAAGGAGGATCATCTCGGTGATGAAGTGTGATGCATAGACTTTCTGGTGTGATGTGAACATGTCCCTTAACAAGCACTATCGGAGTTGCTAAACGTGGATTAGTTGGATTGCCTCAGAATGAGCATTGAAAAAGAATGCAGACACTTCGAAATGATGTTAGCTGTCTGAGTCTAGAACAATTAACTTAGATGTGAAGACAGCGGCAAATCAAAAATTTTAATTCAATGGCCACTATGATGTTATAATGAATAAGAAAGACTGTATTTCATTTGACGTTACAAGTTACCCTCAAAAATAAAAAAACCATCATTCATGATTCCAGTTTTTATGGGGTGGATCGGGGGATTTAACTCACTGAGTCGTGCTTCAAAAAGGTACAATAAGATATCAACCAAGAAATTATAGAAATCACTCAATTCGAGGATTGTTGACGACAAATATTACTCTTGGTTTTTCTATTCAATACATTTTCAATGTTGTAGGTGCTGCAGTTCACGATTCATTCCCATATATCACACACTATGTTGAAATTCCGTTGTTGAGAAAGGTGACAATTGTCGTAGCGATGTGGTGTTCGATGATAAGTTTATCGAATACTTTTTATTTTATGTTCAACTGGAATCTCAAACTTTTCGTCAAGAATGGTTTCCTACTTTTCATGGCGATGTATGTAAGTAATAAACATTATTTTTGATTCACATTAGGATATTCGTTACTGAACATTTTTTGAAAACAATATGAAACTGAACATAGTTTTGGCATCGACAAAACTGGTATATAATAAATGTGGTAAGTTATAACCTTTATTAGTCCTCCCAGACATACAACTACTCATAGGACAAGTCAATAACATGGGTACAACCAGAGAAGATATGAAATCTTTGATAAGTATAGACTTACGAAAGTTCTAACAATTTACACATTGACAAATATGAAATAATTGATAAATAAACAAACAAATTAATCAAGTTTGAAGTGCCTTATCACCCAAAATATTCCTCAAAACTGAAGGATTCCTTTTTCAAAAGCACAACTTTTATTTTACTTTTGAAAACCTTTTCCCTCAAAAAATTTTACTCAAGTGGTAAGTGATTGTATACTCTTAGGGCCTGGTTTGAGGCAAATGCTTCAAACTTCCTTATTCTAGCACAAAGTATACTGAGTCAGAGTTTCTAAATTTCCATAACTTTCATGTCCTTAAAGCTTCTTTCAATGAACCCAAACTTCTTCATTACTTTTTAAAAGCTTTTATTTAGCTTGCAATATATGTATGTATGCATGTAGGTATGTTTGTTCGGGTGGAATCTTGCTACTCAATTTTGAAGCAGATATGTTCAACCGATTGAGCTGAAATTTCGTATAAACGTTCAATTTGAAGCGATTTTTATTGATGTTGGTTCTTATTGGTTCCTTGGTTGGTTCATGAATTGGTCCGTCATTTATGGACCAACCGCTTTCGATTGATATTGGTTTTTGGTTGGTTTATGAATTGATGACGTAATAAATCAGCTGTTTCAGGGTTGGTTAACCGAAACTCGAACCGTGCTCTGCAGCACGGTTCGATCTCTGGTTCATGGTTCTATCTCTTTTTATTCTACAATCTCCCGCCATCGGCCATAACTTATTTGTTTTTATGCAACAAAAATTTTTGTGTTTGTTATTATTTGTTTAAGATTAAAATAAATTAGAGTTTTGGAAATTGTTGAGTGTTCGCCTTCCATTAAATTAATAAAGTGATAATGTCGGAATCTCTGAATGCTGTGGGTTTCAAGGTTGATGAAAAAATCGTATATTTCATGGGTGATGAAGAAACTGTGAAAATACTTTTATATGATGACGAATACTCCATCGATTATATAACAAGAGCAGCACTGCGAGTAGGCAATTATGTAGTTATGGAATTACTTCCACAAATTTTGGGCAAATGACAGTTTCCAGGCTCCCTGTTCAGAAACATGCAAACTTGCCTGGAGAACAAAATCCTGAATCTTGTATATTTGAAAGGGAAAATGTCAACAACGAATAATTATGATGTAGGGAAAACTCAACATTTAACCCCTGACCCTGACTTTCATTCCGAATCTTAGCCCCAGCCTGGATATAGCAATATATCATCCGATATCAGGAATAGAAGTTCAAAAGGTAACATAGGACACATTTCGTTTTTTCTTACTTCTAAATTAATGAATTCCATTTTCGAAGTTTTCTGTATTTTTCATTTCAGAAAAAAAATGTGTCTGGTCCGGTAAAAAATTGTCCTGAGGATATGGAGGCAACTGACTTGCTTCTAGACCTTAGAGGTTCAGAAAAATATTCAAAATTATTTTCTGATAAAAAAACCACAAAGCAAAAATTATGGACCAAAATAGGAGAAGAAATTGATAGACGGGGTTTTGATGTGGGGGATATAATATTGGGGAGAAGTGTAGGCAAAAATTTGCTAATTTGATTGGAAGGGGATTGGCATAATTTTTAAGATATCAGGAGCCATTCACTCAAATACCGAATCTTTGGGCTCAAAGTCAAAGTGTTCCGAACATAAAGGAAGATTCTGAGCAAGGTAATGACAGTCAGCTAACTTCAGAATTGAGAACCACCTACTCCCCCTCACGATATCAGAAGGGAATCTGAAAAGTGGAATTCTAAAAAAATCGAAGAATCCACGCCACTGTTACTTAGAATGAGAACATTAGATGAGTAGAAAAAAAAATAAGGTTCAAATAGTCCAACTCACTACAAGAAAGACACTTACGAATCATTTCTTGATGTATTCTGCTAATAATATTCAGAAATAAATCCAAATCTCACTCTTCATACACAATGAGACGCGATATCGCGTTGACAACACTGTTCAAAACGTCACTGGCAACACAAAATTAAGAAAACGGTAAGAAATTAATGAATGAACTAGCAACAGATTCAAAAAACGCTGCTGTCATAATGTGCCAATCCATCATCTGAGGCAAAACGGCCGAGCCGTTTGGCGAACATTCCGATACTTTAGTACAATGTGAAGAATTCACAACATTTGAAGAAACAATCATTTCTGACATTAACGCACAAAGGAGTAGGTATATGAATTTCAATCTGAATTACTTTTCATTTTGATTCAGTGTTTATTCATCAGAAAATTCAAAGAACGTCGTAACGTTGCAAGATTTTCTACTATACTCCATTCACTTTTATGAAGTATCGCGTTTGGTCAAGTTTCAGGTTTATCAAGTTTTTTTACCTGAAAAAATGGCAGGTTGGCACTTCTGAATGACATTACTTCAATGAATAAACTCGAAGACGTTGCCGACGTTTATTTTCATTATTAATTATCAAGCCTGGAAAATAAGAATGCCGAAAGTGATTTCGAAAAAGCAGAGACAAAGAATAAGGTAGTGCTATTTAGAATGTAAATCTGGGCATTCTGAAAGTAACCCTGATAACTTCCCTAAATTCATTAGTGTCCCGAAGTAAATGAACATTTTGTTAAATACCTAATTACTACGACATATATGTAGAAATGGAAACGTTGCTTGTTCAACTGACAGGAGAATGACTATAACCTAACATTTACAAAATATACACGGTGGAATGTGTCAGAATTCCATGGCCAACCGGTATACTTTATGAAAGTATACATTTTCATGTTCTGATGATTTTGAAAATTGGCTTCAATATTTATTATTGAAAGGTGCGTCTCCTCTTTCTATAGTCAGTTATTTACATACTTCAAATAAGAATAACAGGTACCTACAACTAAGATGCCTAGAATAATGGTGTAAGCACACGTCAAATTTTGAATGGAATGACGTTCGACCAAATCGAAAATATTGACAATGTTTCGTGGCGGCGCCGCAATGTCATACATACAACGTCATTACGGTTTTTTTTCCCTTGATCGATTTGATTGATTAATAAATTTGATCTATCGAAGTCAATCATTACATGACCACAGAATGACATTTTTATATGATGAAAGTCTTAAACCTTTTCTTCATATTAATATGAATCCAAATGTCAAGAATATATTCCCAAATTATTGCTTGACAAAATTATCGGCTATTAACACAACAGGTTCTCCTGAATAAGTTCGAATATTTGAAATAACTAATAACAATCTGTCATAAATTGTGAATAGCACCACCTGAGGTGAAAAAAAAAAACTTTTTCAATATTCTCGAATCTCGATTTGGTCGAAACAAAATCTGATCAGTGCTTTCACCATGTGTTCAGTCATCGAAGGTACAACCCCTTATTTTTCAAATATGAAGTATGGGCTTGTGATACAACGTTTGGAAGATCGCGTCATGCTCTTTAGAAAATTGTAATTAGCGAAATTTGGTACAATATCAAAAACTCAAATGTAATTCAAAATATAGCCAAAAAATTATGAATGTTAATGAAAAAGATGTTCGAAGTATTCACCGTGAACGCCTTGGCAAAAGCCTAACCTCAAAAAAAAATTTCTTCCAACATTATTTAACACCTCAGGAGTTATCGACCTTATCGCAAGCGTTATTCGACTTTTTTTTAGGTCATTCAAATCAATGCGCTTCACATATCTCCATAAAAAGAAATCTATCAGAGATCGCGCTGGCCATTCCATCGTTCCTCGTCTTCCTATCCACCGATTCGGAAATAATTTGTCAAGGTACTGCCGGACATTTCTTAGCTTATGTGGTGCAGGGTGCTGCTCCATCCTGTTGGAACCATTGCGTAGGACTTGGGGATTTTCTTGATCAAGATATAAACTTGCCAAAGTTGAAAAGACATCATTTTGAAGTTGTATTATCGCCATGATATGGTTTCGAACATGTCCTGCCCAAACATCAACCACCCAGTAAGGATTTTTGGTGGACTAGTAGCGGCAATTTTGACGAGTAGTATGGCCGTTAAGAGAAACAGGGCACTCATCAGTAATCAATCTACTAATTGAATAATATTGTTATCCAACATGTCCAAATTGTTCACAATAATAGCAAGGCACACAGGAAAGGGAAATCTGTAAGATCTGATCCGCAGTCCAGATCTGTTCAGATCTGGACTGCGGATCAGATCTTACAGATTTCCCTTTCGTGTGTGCCTAGCTCATAAGTTCTCCTAACAAAATCGTTTTCCAAGAGCTCCTGGGTAGGTATCATTTTATAGGGATGAATATTCTTCTGTTTTAATCTGTTTAGAATCGATTTATTGCCGACATTGAATGTAATGCTGCGTATTCACTTGCAACAGAACACTCTGAACGAACCAAACTCGCCACGCGCGATGCAACAAATTTGTCTAGTCAATACGTTGCGCAGAACAGAACTGAACGCATCAAAAATTGTCGGTAAACGCGATTTGCTCGAATATTTGTTGCAATCGGTTTAGCTCGCGCGACGTGTTTGGTTCGTTCGGATTGTTCTGTTGCAAGTGATTACGCCTTTACCTTTACCTTTATGGGCATCTTTACTCGATTTATGTGGATTTTCTTCAAACTCAAGCATCATATCTTATTTCACATCCGCGCACAGTGATTAGTAGCTGCTTTTTAATTAAAAGCTTTTATTTAGTTTCACCTGTCCCGGTGTCTGTCTGTCTGTCTGTCTGTAATCAAATCTTGCAAGTTGAATATGACACTCTTCTAATCGTCCGATTGATTTGAAATTTGGCAGGTGTACATAATTCTGGTGACAATGCATCATGAAATATTTTTTATAGAAAAAAACAAAATGGCGGCTCAAAAATGGCGGATGAGTTTTGTAATTATCATCCGATTCTATTCAAAATTAGTATCTGGGGGTTTTTGGGTTCGACAAAGATGATTCTTTCGTCAAAATTGAAAAATTCAAGATGGTGGCTACAATATGGCGGACGAGTTTAGTAATTATGATCCGATTCTATTCAAAATTGGTATCTGGGGGTTTTCTGGGTCGGAAATTACGATTTTTCCAAATTGAGGAATTCAATATGGCGGCTTCAAAATGGCGAATGAGTGTTGTTATTATAAAAGCTTGTCTTAAAAAATGATTTTTTTATTATAGCTTGTTTTAATTTGCCTTAAATGCCCAAACTCGTGAAACTGCTTCTCTATATTTATCTATTGTCCATTGGGATATAGGCGAAAAATCCGGAAATTTTCAATGAAACAAGCGCCTTACGTTTATAGTTCGGGCACAGTATAAGGTACCTTATACTGTGGTTCGGTTGTTATCTCCGTAACCAAGCATTTGTAAAATTGGTATTTCGTGCATTCCGGTAATCGAAGCATTTCCAAACTGAAGCTAATGGAATTCAACCACAAATTAGACAACTAATAAACTACAACTTATCAACACAAAACAAATTTCGAAGTTCTAATGAAACTAACATTGTCACAGAAAGTGTTTTACGTAGTTTTCATGGTAAAATCTGGAAAACACACATGTTTTGGATTTTTTCATTGTCTTTCAATTTTTCGAAATGTATTATTGATTGATTTGATCCGAGGAAATATTAGGTATAATGATTTCATTCCTATTTTGATTTTTACAATAAACATGTACATGATAACATTTCGGAATAAAGAATGATGTGACTTTTGAATTGATTACAAGCCCATACTTCCTTTTGAAAAAATTGGGGGTTGTACCTATCTTTCGAAGGGATCTGAAGGTTCGCATTTTTACGTATAATAATGCAAAGTTTCAGGATTTTCCATGAATATTCACAGTAAACCAGATGATGAATTTATTCCATTTGGCTTTTCAACAATGTATAGTAATTGATCATGGTTTTTTAGAATTAAGATTTAAGATGAAGGTTTTCACTGAGTTGAATTTATATGTCAATGTGTATCTGAACCAACCCTCAAAATTTGAGTGATCCACGAACGGACAGTTTGGAATTTGACCAAGAATTCTTCATCAGTGAGACGAATCTTATCTTTTGGAAATCATTCCCTACTCGAAATTAGAAAAATACAGACATTCCTACCAAACTAAATTAATATGGTCCCCGTTCAAGTAGAACGAGCGATCAGAAATGGTAACATGTTTGATTATGCAATATTGTTCAAATTGTTTCATTTTGAACCTTCTCTCGTTTTCTTGCAGATTTTCTGTCTCATATTGAATGCCTTGCAAATCCTGAAGGTTCACGAAAAAATATTGGAATACCGAAAAAAAATTTTATTTTGTGGAAGAGGGGATTTTCAAGTTCTGGAGGAAATGCAGAAGAATTTAAGAGTTTGGAGATTTATCAGAATTGTGGTCGCTCTGGCTTGCCTAGTCGTAGCAATCACATGTATCCCAGTGAGTGGAGATTTGGAAGAAATTTATAATGTGCTGTATTTAATGGACGACTGGAAACAATATACTTTATTAGCAGCAACCGTAAAGTATTCGACAATTTTTTCGAAGATCTTCATCGCCCATCTTATTTATACACCAAATTTTGTTTTTGCGGTTGTAGTGGGTGACATGATTACTGGGATAAAAATCATAAGAAACAGGTTGAAAGTGATGAAGAATACATGTTTACGTTATCGAATGGGAAATGCATTATATCAGCAGAATGTGCAGATAAACCTAAAGATGTGTGTGCGCCAGCACACTATAATTTTGAAGTGAGTATTTATTTTATTAATGGCAGAAAATCAATGAGATTTTGAAAGCTGCTTTCATCAATCAATCATTTTCATTTGCGCTAGAATCAATAGGTAGGTACTGTTATGATTCCCAATATGTGAGCTTTATATAGTACGCATAAAATGAATTTTGGAATCAAACAAATTTATAAAAATTTAAATTTTGCTTTTCCCGGTCGACTCTATCCCAATTGAGGGTCCAAATCAAAATGAAAAATTTAGATTTTTCCAAACTTTAATCATAATTATTCCTTTCAATTCAAATTCACGAAAACAAACAAACAACAAACAACTTATTCTTATTCTAATAAACTATTTAACTCACTTATATTTAATTAAATTAGAGCTCCCTTTCCAATTCAACTTCTTGACTTTTCTATTTGATTTTTTTTTTCAATCCAATTTTTTATCTCCCTGCTTTTTAAACTTAAAAAAAACTTCTACCTCCTTGATTTCTTAATCTAATCTAAACTATTTATAGAAACTATTCTCTATGTACAAACTTCAAAAATGATGTTTCTAAATCTTTCATTATAATTTGGCCTCAACAAATCGAAATTAATTTTGAATTTTGAAAATATGATTTCGAACCATAACAGTACCTACTATAAATGAACACATCACTAAGAATTATGATATGCCAAAAGCGACAATGAAATCGTAGTTTTATACACACTGGCGGATCCAGAAAGCTTTTCAGGGGGGTGGGGCATGAATTTTTTCAGAGGGGCCATCAATTGATTTATTGAAAATATATGGGATCGATTGAACATCTATCAAGAGATTATTGTCAATTTCGAGGTCCAAGGAGGGGGGCATGGCCAACATGCCCCAACTCCTGTGTCCGCCAGTGATAATACACATACAGGGTTAATTCTAGACTCACATATTTTTAACTGTAGATACTTGAGGCCAATTTTCATTTTCATAAATTCCGCTGTGTTTTAAAGACATAACCATTTTTCTTGAGAGAACGGGCGAGACGTGCCTGACATGTTTTTTCTCAATGGATGAAAACACCTCAAATTTGATATCTCTTTATTGAACTGACTTTGGAAAAGTGTATCATTTCTATCAAATTTTATTTTCACTCGAAATTCCTAGATTTATGGTTAAAAGAGTTCATCTGTTCACTCCGCCGTCTGCAATATCCTTACGCGGAACGGAAGAAATGGAGAAATAGAGCTGACGGATATGTTAAGGGTTTTCCAATAAGAGGTGTTATTTCGAATAGTCCGTTATTTCGGTAGATGTCACTTTTGAAGCTGCCACTATTCGAGATGTGACAAGTAGAAACTACGTCATTAATAAAAATGGATAGATACACGTTTCAACAACGCATTGAAATTATTGAAATTCACTATAAAAATGGTGAAAATTTAGCAGAAACGGTTCGGCATGGTCATTCGATCTTACTGTTCCGAGAATGAGGCTGGAAGCGACAGTCATGGTGAGTGGATTGCGCTATCGAGTGATGAAGAATGATTTTTATGGCCGGAATTGGATGGTTTCGATCTAGACAACGGTTACTTTCAACAAGACGGCGCTACGTGCCGCATAAGCAATGAAACCATTGATCTTCACGGGAAGAGTTCCCGGACCGTGTTATCTCTCGAAGAGGTGATCAGAATTGGCCACCGAGATCTTGTGATTTAACACCTTGCGACTTCTTCCTTTGGGGCCTTGTGGAATAGAAGGTCTACGCTAAGAGCCTAGCGTTGATTCAAGACCTCGAAGATGGAATTCGTGAGGCTATCGAAGACATAGGGCAGCCACTTGGTTATGCGATTTGGTTATGGACAATTTCAAGAAAAAGATATGATCCTGTAGTCGTGCTGGTGGTGATGATTTGTCTGATGTTATTTTACATTATTAACGGTTTCTTCCTCTTTATAATGAAATAAACATTCGATTATCACAATGACATTTTTCGTTGAATGTCGAAATAACACCTCTTAGGGCCGGTATTATAAAAGTCGAACCGAGGATTCAACCGTGCGCCAACTACCAGATAGTGAGGAATTTGGTTGTTGGCGCAACGGTTGAATCCTCGGTTGGCCTTTATAATACCGGCCCTTATTGGAAAAGCCTTCATTACCGAACGCAATTCTTGTGAACCTTATGTCAAATTTGAATAGTAATTAAATATATAGGGATAAAAAGTAGCAGGAATGTTATTTCGCCGGTGATTGTATGAATGATTTTGTTATAGGTTCGGTACTGACTATTTTTAAAACGTGCATGTGAATTCCAGATATGCTGCACTGACTCAGAGATTGATTCAAGTTGCCATTTTCGCGGCTTACAATATGGGAGTTATTTTTGCTGCTTTATTTTATGTTGGTGTGACTTTGGTAAGCATCTTACTAAGATTTATGTATTCCACAATTCTTTGGATCTGTTACTCCATGTTGACCTGGTGAATAATTCCAGCCATCCAGTAGAGGATGATACATTCAATAATATTCAATCACGTTTCCTGTCTTTACATTAAAAAAACTCTATCTCTTTGGATAAGAGTCCTTCGCATTGATTGACAAATGTGCCATGCCCAGAGATATGACTGTTCAGTGTACATGTATTTACTGTATTTATTGTAACTATCAATTCTCGCTTGTCCTCGATCTTTGCATTATGAACCTCCCGCTGAAATAGAAGTGCCTATACTCCATTCACATTTATAAAGTATATCGGTTGGCCATGACATTCTGACAGATTTCACCGTGTATTTTTTGAAAATGTTAGGTTATAGTCATTTTTCTGTCAGATGATTGAGCAATGTTGCCCTTTCTTCATAAGAGTCGTAGTAATTACGTATTTATCGAAATGTTTATTTACTTTGGGAAAATAATGAATTTGAGAAAATATTATGTGAATTCAATAATTCCAGAGACCTGGCGAACGTTGAAGAAACTTTTTTCTCTGTTAATACTGGAAATATTTCACATATATTAACATGGTTGGAAGATTCAGTTATGCTATTTAGGTACTTGTATGGAAGACAAGAATCGAGTGTTGAAATTTCACTGAAAAATAATGGCCAGAATAGTCCGTTACTTTGTGATAGTTTATTCGAAAAAAAATCAAAGTACAATGGGATGAAATAAGATATATACAGTATAATTCATAATGTAATTTCCATACATAATTTCAATGGCATTACAGCTTAAGACATAATTTTTTAACAATATTCAATTAGTAATTTTTCAAGAGAATTGCACACATGGAAGAGTTCAGGTGAAAACTTCTGATGTAAGCAGTACCTAATATTGAATTTAAAAAGTCTACTCATGGAGGCTATGAATACAATCATTAATAAAGATTCTTTTTCAAACTGGCATATAATGATTGGATACAAAAACTTGAGAAAACGGTAACTCAATAAAGAAATTGGATTTGAATATATAAAACGTCCATAATTTTCAATCACAAAACATTATTTTCTAACATTGTTGCATGTATATGTTTCTTTGAGAAAAGAAAGGTTAGGTTATTTGATGTATCAAACATTATAGCATGTTCAAAGCAATTACAGTAATAGCAAAACAGATTCCAACAGGACACCATACATTTTTAACTATGATACAAGAGCACAAAGATAAAAACCTCTCTGAGTAAGTATAGAGGTTTTGGAATTTTTTCAAAGAATAGGCTGACATATTTATAATGGATGGAATCTTCTTCAGGAACAACATTTTATCTTTCTTTTGGATTGAGACTGACAAAATATCTTGAAATCATATCTGCAACAGAAAAGGAGATGGAAAATCATCAGGAAATAATAAATAATATAACCTACATTTGGTCCTTGACAACGAAGGTCTTCTGACCAGATCTGGCCCTCCAAGCAATTCTTTCCCAGATTCCTGATTGGTTATTTTTCTATCTAGGTGGTTTGCAGCAACTTCCTTTTCCATAGTATAGGCTTTTTGTCATTTTGTTTGATTCAGTTGAACCTCCTTGATCGTAGAAAATCTTCGATACAGTACTAGTTGAATAAGGAGGGTATTCGACATTATTGCACTACTAGAATATCCAAACGTTAGGTCTTTCACACTGCCAGATAAAGGGTTCTGTTGAACTTACACTAGTAATGTTCCTTTTGGAGTTTTTGAACCTCCATCCATTTTGAACTCCCCATTTTAAGTGGAAGAGACGAGTTCTCTACATATTATTCCATATCCATTAGATCATTGTTTGAGTCAGAGTAACCCTCAGAAAATTCTGAATCTGAATCAGATTCTCCCAATGAAATAACGAATGGAGGAATATCTGCCATTGGAAGATTACCCATGTGTTTCGTCCAGTCCTCTGTGATAAGTTTTTGACTCTTTCACAATGTAAATAAAAATTTTGCCACATATCTGATGTACATTTTGAAAGAGCCAGACTCCATAAATTCAACACTATATCCGTTGTATAGGGATGCGAATTTATGTTTTTGTTATAGAAGTTCTTACAAAACGTCCATGCCATTTCAATAGGATTGTACTGACAATGGTATGGGGGTTATCTAAGAACCTCATGCTCCTTCAAAAGGTCATCAACACATATCGTCTCTGTCTGTCAGTTCGATGAGGTAATATCAAATTCCAAAGTTGTTTCTTGGTAAAATTTTGATTAAAATCAATCTTGTTTTTAATCAACCAATCCTGCATCTCGCTTTTTTTGCTGGAAAAGGTGGGTGGTTTATCCAATTGAACCGAATGATATGGTGCATTGTCCATTACCACCACACATTTCACAGGATCTTAGCTAAAGATGGAATCAGTTGATTAATAACCAAATTCTGAAAAATTTCACTGGTCATTGTCTTGTGATAGTCACGGTCATTGTTTTTTAATCTAAAATGAAATCAGAACCTTCTAAAAACCCGAAATTACTTCCTGCGTGTAGAACTGTGAAACGTTTTCCTTCTGATTCAATTTTGGATGGATTACTCATCATGTGTCCAGCGACGAACTGAAGTATCGTTTTGGTAAATCCAAGTTTCATGTAGAAACACAAATCAAAATTTTCGCAGGAAAGTAATTTTGTCTGCAACAACATGTTTTTGTTCACATAAAATTTTGCGTTCATTTACCCTTTTGTATTTGTAACCCATTGATTTCATGATTTAAGTGATGTCCGTCCTCCGTTATATTCCAAATGTTATTTTGCAAAAGTGAGTAGATTATCAATCGAAAAATGTTCATGTTTCGAATTATAATTCCAAATTTGTCGTTGCAGATCTTTTTTCAAAATGAAGTCTTCAGTCAATGTCTTTTTTGGTGCACCAATAGAAGGAAATTCTTTGTCGTCTCTTTCACTTAAAATCCTCCTGTTTGTGTTTATGTGCAGCTAAAAAATAAATATCTATTCTCATAAATAGCTATTATTACAACAAGGGAAATATAAAAAATATAATACGTTGGTTTTTACACACATACGTTAAAAATGTTGGATAGCTGGTATGATAAAGTGTTGATTCCAAATTGATACTTTTTGAATGAGCCGATTTCAATTCTTCCTCATAGTTTGTCTCTGCTTTTTCGTCACTACCTTCGGCATTTTTAGTTTCCTGGCGTGATGAATATATTTATATTTGTTAAAGTAAATGTGATCAACCCTTACCGAACAGTTTTTATAGTTTTTTATTTCAGAAAGCGAAATATCTTTCAAGTGAATCAGACTTTTATTGTTTATTAATCAAACTTGACATTTCTCTTATCAGCACACATTTGAAGACTTCAACATAGATCACTTCAAGAATATTGAGAGGATAAATTAGCGAATTAACATTGGCAACGTTGTTTAATTTTCACGAGTGCCAACCTGCGTCTGTTCTAGGGGAAAAAACTTGATAAACCTAAAACCTGGCCAACCGGGATACTTTATAAATGTGAATGGAGTATATTTATATGTTTCGAATCAGAGCATTGTTAATGTGATATTTATACAATCACCTGCAGTTGCTATTATGTACTGTAACCTCATAAATGTTCCGTGTAATATCCAGCTGTAATGTATGCCAAGGGTTTTTCTCTGGGGAAAAACAACTCAACCATTCAACCCAACCAACAAATTCATAGCCCAAATGGAAATGATTTTGAAAACATGCCAAGAAGCTGCCCTCCCCTTGAATCCCATAAAACGAAACTGCTTCATATGAATCCCACTGCTCCCCTCCTTTATTTTTTGCCAAAGGATTATAAACCGGATTGTCCACTTGTAGGTACCCATAGTATCCTTTATTGGTTCTCCAGCGTCCGAGTTCTCTTTTCTGCCATGTCTTATAAATTTAGAAGATTCAACTTCAATTAAAAACTCCCCCGAACGTACATCCAAGCTGAAGAGTAGGTATCTATCGATCTATAAGATTTTTCATTACTTTCTTTCGACCTGACAAACCTGTTTCCCAGCTACCCTCCGGCGGATGATTGTTTGGAGTTTATACGGCAGCTTCTCTTAGAAAGATTTGATATTCACACACACGTTATATTCAGTTCGCGGTTATATGGGTTATGTCGTCCTAACACGAGCTCTCGGGAAATAAATTGAAATTCAGTAAACACTGCAAGAAAGAAGTTCTTTCCTCACTTGATTGGGATTCAAGCGAAAGTTGTGAATAAGGAAAATATCGTTAGGAGTCGCTAAAGCAGCAACGAAATTTAGGTGAACTCAAATAATTCCACGAAAACGTATTTCGAAACAGAAACGATTGGAATGAAAGAAAAACGAATGGGAGCAGACATAAGGAAAATATTGCGAGAAGAGATGAAACACGATATGGAAAAAGGAATTATTCCACTGACAAAATAAGTCAGATAAGGCGCATATAGGAAAGTTTGAAGATATTCTACGTGAGGTAACTACTACGGCAAGAAAAAGAAATTAAAAAAAGATTTTTAATATGGTAGAAAGGGTTTCGAAACAGATTAATCCAACAACCAGCAATGTGGTGATAGGCATACAGATGACATATTCAGTGCATATATGACTATGGTTGAAAGCTGAAAAATAAACAAAGGAGATATTGGTAAAAATCGAGAAAAACGAAACAAAACAGGAATAACAAGCTACCATAGAAAAACTGAAAGGTACTATAGTTAATACCTAAGTGTGAATTCCAAGGGGATGACAGAAAATTATATCTAATCGAAAACGAAGACTCAACATCCCGCAGGAGATTACTTTTGTTAAAGTTATGGAGTTGAAAAATCTAAAAATTATAGAGCGATTTTCAGTCGACAAGGAAGAATAGGTATTCATCGAGAAAACTGAGCCAGAGAGAATAAAAAAGAACAAAAAGAAGTTATACAAGTACGTGAGATCTTCGATGAATTCTAAAGTTGGCATTCCTGGCGTCAGGGGCCGATCAGGGAGTACAGTTGCGGTGAATCTGCTGATGTTTTTTCGGAGGTTTTCGCTTCAAACTTTACTGAGGAGCCTGCGAATACTGTTCCTGTTCCGAGTGTGGGTCGCATTGCTGTGGAAATACCAGACTTCACTATCAATCAACGAACAATCGAAAAGTATCTTTTGAACTTGAAGGTGGATACAGCCCCCGGCAAGGATGGAGTTACTACGCGTCTGCTCAGACAATGTGCCGCAGCGTTTGCCGTTCCCCTGCATATTTTGTTTTCCGAGTCTATCGCCTCATCCAGTTTTCCATCTGATTGGCTCATTGCATCTATAACCCCCATTTTCAAAAAAGGTGACAAACTGGATCCCTCTAACTACCGTCCCATAAGTATCCTTTCGTCGGTCTCAAAAGTTCTGGAAAGAATTGTGAGTGATCATCTGCTGGAATTTTGTTTGGACAACGAGCTTATCCCGAGATCACAGCATGGATTCCTACCGCAACGTTCTACCACGACAAACCTTCTTTCGTGCGTTGCTCAGTGGACTAAAGCGCTGGATTCCGGTTTCCCTGTGGACATCATATATCTAGACTTTTCGAGGGCATTCGATCGGGTACCTCACAGGCGTCTTCTTGCCAAGCTGGAGCATCTGGGAGTAAGGGGAAAATTTTTATGTTGGATCAAATCCTTTCTCTCTGATCGCAAGTTTCGTGTTAGAGTCGGTGATGCTTATTCTTCCGTTGAGAGATCCGTAACATCAGGAGTACCGCAGGGTTCTGTGTTGGGACCCATCCTCTTTCTCTTGTATATATCTGATCTTCCTCCACTGATCCAATCTGAGCTCTCTTCATTTGCGGACGACACTAAAATTTTCGGCCTTCCCCTTCTTCAACATGACGTTCTCCAGAATGACCTTCAAGTCCTCTCCAAATGGTGTCATGTCTGGATATTACCGCTTAACGTGGAGAAGTGCTGTGTGCTTCACATCGGTAAAAATAACCCCAAATTGCCCTATTGGATCGACGGTTGTGAGCTGAGGTCGGTGACCCGCCAGATGGATCTGGGAGTTACCATTGATTCCGACCTGTCCTGGTCTTCTCATGTGGCAGCTGTCGCGGGAAAGGCGAAACAGATGGCATACTTGTTCAGAAAATCCTTCAAGACCTCTGACATCTCGACGTGGAAGTTCCTTTATGGAACTTATATACGACCCATAATGGAGTATGCTGGACAGGTCTGGTGGCCATCAACCAGATTCGACGAAAATCTTCTTGAATCTGTTCAACGTTGGACTACTCGCCTTCCATACCCGGCATATCCATACCCACGTCCGTCCTATGAAGATCGCCTCCTAATTTTCGATTTGCCCACCTTTGCCGAACGTCGCAAAAGAGGTGATCTCATCTTCACATTTCGTGCCCTGAATGGTCATTTTGGCGATTACGAATGTTTTTCCCCTGAATACGAACAATCTGCGTGGACATCGACTCAAGCTACAGAAGGAAGCATTCAAATCCTCGCAGCGCCAAATGTTTCTCCCTAATAGGATATTCAACCAGTGGAACCAGCTGCCACCAGTGGTTGTAGATGCTCGTTATACGAACATCTTCAAGAATGGCTTGGATGTATGGCGCTCTATTCCAAGATGACTTCGGTGTCTGAGCCAAGTTGTCGTCTTGCGGTTTTTTTTTCTCAGAATTGTAATTTTCATTTTTTTTTTTTCAGAATTGTAATTTTCAGTTTTTTTTATGGGTTTATAGGTTGTCCTCAACCCTTGTAAATGATTAAATAAATAAATAAATAAATAAATCTGACAAGAAATGGAAAAGACCTGGAAAGTTACAAACGGAACCTACCAATGAACTGTGGAGTACTTCACAGTAATAGGATCACATGTTTTTGATATGCAGGGTGTATATAAATAACACCGAAAAAATGAAAAGGGTGATTCTCTGTTCAAAATAAAGGGTCAAACGTTAGGAAGATATCGCGGTCCAAAGATGGCGGAAAAATGAAATTTATAGAAAAGTTACGCAACGACTTGGGTAGAATTGAATTCGGATAGCCTGGTTTGGTTAGAAATTTTTTCATATCTTGTATTTTCTCGTAAAATGTACAGTTTTGGAATAAAAAAGTAAAATGTAAATCATTACGTTTCTTTAACGAAGGACAATTTATTTAACAACTTGATTACATTTTATTTTTGTATTTCAAAACGGTACATTTCACGAGGAAAATACAGTAGATGAAAAAGTTTTCGATAAAATCAGGCTATCCGAATTTGATTCTATCCAAGTCGTTGCGAGAGTCTCTTTGAATTTAATCAAGAGAGAGGATAGGGGTAGTCTGCTTCAACCCCCTCCACTCATTCTAAAAATGAGAAATATTGTCATGATGTGTTTTCATGATACCTGGCGGTCAAGAGACCTAGACTCTCTGGGGCCGCCAGGAAGAGGATGAAGTTCCTCATAAAGGGGGGGATGGCGCCAGAAGAAGCCAGAAAAGAAGCCTCCAAACCAATTGGGTCGAAACCGACACGAGGCCAGGCGTCCAAAAGGAACAGGTCGGAGGACAGCACGCCTAAAGGTAAAGAGCCTAAGCGCGCAAAGCAAGAGGTTTCGAAGACCTCACAGTCCTCAGGAGCTTCCAAAGCTCCTGCAAAACATATGCCCACTTACAGCCAGGCTGCCGCTGGTCTGAAGGTGGGCATAATGGATAGGAGATATCCAGAAGTGCTCCTGGAAATGGACCAGATACAGGCCATCAAGGAAGCAATCTGTACGCAGATAATGGAGCTGGAAATAGAGGGCCCAATAAAGCCCAATTTCCAGCAACTGCATACAAGGCCAGGCTGGCTGGGTCTGACGTGCTCTGACAAAGACACAGTTGAGTGGCTTAGGAGCATTCAGCCAAAACTGAAACCCTGGGAGGGGGCTGATTTGAGGGTTGTCGAGGAGGCAGAACTGCCTCATCCGGAGATCCTGGTTGGCTACCTCCCAGAGAGTCAGCATCTCACTAACGAGCAAATTTTAGCGTTCGTGGCGAGACAGAATAGAGGACTCTCAACATCCAGTTGGAGAGTTCTTCGAAGGGGACCATCAGGACCCATGCTAGAAATAATTATTTCGGCCGACAGAGGCTCGGTCGAAAATCTGAGAGAGAAGAATTGGCGAATTTTCTATAAATTCGGCCAATCAATCCTTCGCCTCAAGGGAGCCAAGACAACGGCGAAGAGGGAAGAGGCACAACAGGCCTCTACCTCCGGTTCCGTGTCGACGAAGCCCAGGGGAAAGGAAACTCAGAAGTCGGCGGAGCCTACCGGCACAGCAGCCGGAGCCTCAACGCCGAGCACCAGCGCTGGGAGGGGGGCTAATCCGCGGGGCGTGGGAGGGGAGGGCCTGGCAGGGTAAAACCTGCGGCCCTTCCCACTAAGCCTGGCGGACGGCCAACCTCAATAAAGGGCAGGTGTCTGACATGTCTTCAGATTAACCTCCAGCACTCGAAGGCAGCCTCTAGTGCCTTATGCTGGAGAACATCTAGAAGGCATATTGACATAGGGCTGATACAAGAGCCTTGGATTAATGGAGGCCAAGTTAAAGGCCTACCAAACAACTTATATCAAATGATATACTATGACAGGTCAGTAGGTCCAAGAGCTATTATACTACTCAGGAAGGGACTAACCTGTCTTCCACTTACAGAGTTCCTGACAAGGGATCTTGCTGCGGCGTTGGTTGAGGTGCGAGCTGGGAACAGCAAGAGGCAGCTGGTTATCGCCTCAGGTTACTTCCCAGGAGACGCTATCAGCCCACCACCAGAGGAAGTACAACGCCTCATCGAATGGTGCCGCAAGGAGAAGAAACAACTGATTCTGGGCTGCGATGCGAATGCACACCACACAGTATGGGGGAGCACAGACACTAATCATAGAGGTGAGGATTTGCTTGATTTTCTATTTTCTAACAATATAGAGATAGCGAATGTGGGTGATAGTCCAACCTTTATGAATGCGATTAGAAGGGAAGTAATTGACCTTACGCTGGTGACGCCTTTTATTGCGGGGATGGTCAAGAACTGGAGGGTCTCAAAGGAACCATCCATGTCCGACCATATGGCAATTGAATTCGACGTTGAAGCAACTGCTTCAGCTGATGTTGAGTGCAGGATACCCAGGAAGACTGACTGGGATCTCTATGTAGCCCATTTAAGATCTGATCTGGAAGGACTGAAATACAACATCAGCTCAAATGAGGATCTGGAAAACGCCTCTGCTCACTTCACATCATGTTTGAAGAGGGCATTCGAGAACAGTTGTCCACTAAGGAAGAAGACGGTCTCCAGAGACGTCCCCTGGTGGAATAATCATCTAGAAAACCTCAAGAAGGCGGCTAGGAAAGCCTTCAACAAGGCCAAGCGAGGTGGCAGCTGGGATGCCTATCGACTGGCCTTGACAAACTACAACAAAGAGGTCAGAAAAGCCAAAAGGCAGTCCTGGAGAAGCTTCTGTGAGGGAATAGACAAAACAGCCCCGGCAGCCAGACTTCAAAAGGTACTATCTAAGGATCACTCTAACCCAATTGGCCAAATCAAGAAGCCATGTGGGGACTTTACGAACGATCCTGAAGAAAGCCTAAGAGCTCTGCTAGAGACTCACTTTCCTGGCTCCAAACAAACAACCATCGATGATGAAGTTCCCGAAGGGGAAGCACCATATAACCCCACTAGGCGGGATCTTCAGAAAGCTGGTAGACTATTCACACCACAAAGAATTGAATGGGCGATAAAAAGCTTTCAGCCCTTCAAATCAGCAGGCATGGACGGTATCTTTCCGGCCATGCTACAGAAAGGTGTTGACTTCATTATACCCCCGATGGCTGAGCTCTTCAAGGCCAGCTTTGCAAGGGGTTATATTCCAAAAATATGGAGGGAGGCAAGGGTAGTTTTCATACCCAAAATGGGTCGTAAAGGCTCCCCAGAGCCCAAATCTTATCGCCCTATTTGCCTCACCTCCTTTCTCCTGAAGACTATGGAGAAAATAATAGACAACAGCATAAGGGGAAATATTAAGCTCCACAAGATGCAGTTTGCCTACAGGGCGGGCAGATCTACCGTAGACGCCCTTCACCAGCTCCTTAGAGAGGTGGAAGGCACCCTCAATGCAAAGGAGATTTTACTTGCAATGTTTGGAGATATTGGAGGGGCCTTTGATAACACCCTACATGTTTCCATATGCAATGCAGCTAAACGGAAAGGGGTAGAACCTTCCACTGTTAAGTGGATATCAGCTATGTTGAAAGGACGAACTGTCACAGCCTATCTGGGGGATACTGAAGTGACCGTGCTAACATGCAGGGGATGTCCTCAAGGAGGGGTGTTGTCACCCTTGCTGTGGAGCCTGGTCATGGACGGTCTCCTGGAGAGGCTCACAGCGGGTGGTTTTAACGTCCAGGCGTACGCCGACGACATAGTGGTGACAGTGAGAGGCAAGCATGAAGGCTCATTAAGCAGCCGAATGCAGCTTGCTCTCAGTATCATCGAAAAGTGGAGTGAGGAAGAAGGGCTAACTGTCAATCCCTCGAAAACCACACTGATTCCGTTCACTAGAAGAAGAAATCTCAACCTCAGGGCTCCGGTCCTAAATGGCCAGACTCTGAACTTCTCTAGTGAGTGTAAATATCTAGGTGTTATCCTGGACAGCAAACTCAACTGGAGGAAGCACATAGACAAGACTCTTTCCAGAGCCACGGCGGCCATGTGGGCCTGCAAAAGACTCTTTGGAAAGACATGGGGCATGAAACCGAAAATGGTACTGTGGTTATACACAGCGGTAGTACGCCCTATTGTCACCTATGCATCTCTAGCATGGTGGACAAAAACCGAAGAGGTTACCACACGCAGTCGTCTGCAGAAATTGCAGAGGCTAGCCTGTATTGGGGTAACAGGAGCTATGCGTACAGCTCCTACAGCAGCGCTTGAGGTCATTCTTGATTTGCCTCCCTTACACCTACATGTGAGGAAATGTAGCCTGCTGGAAGCTATAAGAATCTCCCTTAACGGAAAGCTACTACCCGGTAACTGGGTTGGACATATGAGGATCTTGAATCAATTCGATTCAAATCTCCTGGCAAAACCATCGGATGTTATGCCAACCATCTACGATTTTGAAACGCCCTTTGAAACGGTCATAACCGACCGTCCTAGGGCAATAAGTTTCGTAAATCGTCTGGACAAAAAGTCATCCATATGGTTCACCGACGGATCTAAAACAGAGAGGGGCACTGGCATTGGGGTATATGGACCTAAATTGAGGATCTCTAAAGCCATGGGAAGCGAGCCCTCTATCTTACAGACCGAGATAATGGCTGTTTATGTATGCGCTCAAGAGTGTCTCAAAATGAACCTCAAGGGAGCGCATGTCTACATCATCACGGACAGTCAGGCCTCACTGAGATCCCTGGAATCAAACTGCCAGGGGTCTCTGTTGACCTGGGAATGCCGTAACACCATAAAGCAACTGGCAAGAGGCAATAAAGTGACTCTATTGTGGGCACCAGGGCACTATGGCGTTGAAGGAAATGAAAAAGCCGACAAACTGGCGAAAATTGCATCAAGGCAAATACCTGTTGGACCTGAGCCGTTCTGTGGGCTCGGAAAAGACCAATACAAGGCAGCGGTCCAGCAATGGGAGCTGAAAAACAGGATAACCTACTGGACAAACGCTCCTGGACTTATTCAGGCCAAGAAATTCGTGACGATATCACCTACCTATACCAGGAAACTCTTAAAGCTGTCACGAGCTGAGCTTCGGGTGATGGTAGGACTGCTGACGGGACACTGTCGGTACAAACACCATTTGTACCGCATGGGAAAGTCAGCAGATGAGATTTGCAGGCTATGTGGATCAGAAGCGGAAACAGCTGAACACATGGTATGCAAGTGTCCAGAGCTGGCTGAACTAAGAACCATTCATATGGGGAAACCGGTCCTGGATACCCATGAGGTCACGGCCAAGGCTCCTAGGGAGGTTGCCAATTTTATCAACACTATTGACGACCTCCTTGGGTT
Source organism: Adalia bipunctata (assembly GCA_910592335.1). Taxonomy (NCBI): domain Eukaryota; kingdom Metazoa; phylum Arthropoda; class Insecta; order Coleoptera; family Coccinellidae; genus Adalia; species Adalia bipunctata. Next base: position 28,314,094 of record OU342951.1, read on the forward strand.
TCCATGAATGAGTAGGGTAGGGAACAAAAGATCTACATGGTCGCAGTTCTCGGAAGGCTTAACGAGCCAAAACGACCCCAGTTCAAATAATAATAATAATAATGATACCTCCATAAAATATCATCATTCCATCGCTTTTTATTTTCAAGATACAAAATAAAAACATATTTTTCCGCCATCTTTGAACCGCGATATCTCCGAACGTTTGACTTTTGACCCAACATTTATTCATCAATCTAGCCTTTATTTTGAACAAAGAATCACCCCTTCCATTTTTCTGTTGTTTTTCAGATAACCCTGTTGGTAATTCGACGTGAACCTTGAAAAGGGATATACCTACTAGACGTCATTTGCAGTGAATTGCGTCGAGTGAAGCATGGTCCGAAAGTGATCGAACCATGACCCGCTTACGAATCACGCCGAGTGAAATAAAGGATAATAGGATAATCTAAATGACTCGAAAAAGTCTGTTGTCTGCTTGGTTTTCCGGCCATATTTTTTCATTGCATGAAGGAATTATTGACATATGTACCTTTTTGGAAAGCTTATGAAACAAGGAAGTTTTTTCTCACATTTGTACACCGAGTTCATAATACTTTTTTCGAGTAATACTCAATTGTTTCAATAAGATTTTATGAGGAAAACAGGTGCAGCCATTTATGACCCTGTATATCTCGGGTTATCTGAATTTTTAGTGAATACTTTCTCGCAAAAAAAATAAGGACCATCTCCTCAGCTTGGAAAAAATATTCATTGAATATTTAGAGTAGTTTTCACAAAATTAATCATTTACGATGACGAAGCAGAAAATTTCAAAAAAGTTGAAACATCACGATATCTTCGTAACCATAGATTTTCGGACCATGCTTTACTCGACGCAATTCACTGCAAATGACGTCTAGTATACCCCTTTCCAAGGTTCACGTCGAATTACCTAACACCCTGTATATAAATGGCATACTGCCATTGCTGGACAGACGATTTGCGACCCCCTGAACGTGCAGCCCTTGTGCAGTGCACGCCTTGCTCGCCCGATTACGGCGGGCCTGTGGCCAAATAAATATTAGAATAATTGTGCGTTTTGGTATACAGTATTTTTTTTAGTTTGACAACCATTACCACACTCGAAATAATTGGCCTTTCCATGAGCATGAGCTCCAACCAATCTCCATTTCTCTCTGCAGAATAATTTCCGAGGCACATGTTGGTACCGTTACGTGGAAGATGCTTCTACCGGGATTCTAAAGAGTATTTACAATTTTCCTTGATCAGCTTCACGCAGCCATCAAATTCACTTCTTCTTCTGGTACCATGACCGTTTTACGATCGTTGGTCATCATGTTGACTATCATGTTGACAACTATTGTTTTATCGACAGCTGCTCGGAAAAGTTGAACTGTAGATTTCCCGTACCATTCCCTTAAATTTTTCAACCATGATGTGGTGTGTGGTGTGCCTTATGATATGACCAAAATATTCTAATTTGCGTCGTTTGATGATGGTCTTGACTACTTCTAAATCTTTAGCCATGCGATTGAGAACTATGTTGTTGCTTATTTTGTCAACCCAACTGATTTTTAGTAATCGCCGGTACACCCACATCTCGAATGCTTCCATCAGACGTTTGAGCATATCTTTTCGGTAAGTGTCCATGCTTCCATTCCGAACAGCAAAACCGGAAAGACATAGCAGCGCACCATTTCCATTCGCAACCCCAACCTCAAGTCATGACTTGTTAGTACCTTTTTCATTTTTCGGCTCGAGCTTTCTCTATTCTCATTTTGATCTCCACAGTTGGGCCCCACTGATCATTGATGTTGCTACCGAGATACACTAATCTATTAACTCTCTCCAGTTTAGTGCCATCGACCGTAATACCATTTCCCCCAATATCAGGTTCCTTACGAATAATCATATACTTAGTTTTACTGGTATTGAGTTTTAAGCCAAACTGTTTACAAGTGTCGGTAATCTTATTCACTAAGTTTTGTAGATCTTCTTCATTATCAGTGACAACGAGTGTATCCTCGGCGTATCTAATGTTATTAACGTTTACCCCATTAATATCAATTCCTTCAGTGGCATCAGCAAGAGCCTCCTTGAAAATTTCTTCTGAATAAGGGCTGAAAACCATGGTTGACAGAAGGCATCCCTGTCGCACTCCTCGCTGAATGCTAATTCCATCCGATAATTGGTGTTCCACCCGCACCTTAGCTGTCTGGTGCCAGTACAAATTGGCAATTATGCGAATATCTTTGCCATCTATCCCTGTTGTTCTGAGACTTTGTATTATCTTGTTATGACGAACCTTATCAAAAGCCTTCTCGAAATCGATTGAACAAAGGAAAACATTATGGTTAACATCCCGACATCTGACATCTCTGGATCAGCACCTGAACAGCAAACAACGCCTCTCTAGTTCCTAGGCTTATTATAAACCCTACCATGTATTACTCTCAAAAATATCTTCAAGGCATGGCTCATGAGACTAATTGTTCGCTGGTCTTTACATTTGGTTGCTCTATTCTTCTTCGGAATCATGTTGATTTCAGCCAGTCCGTCGGTATTATTCCGGTCTCATAGATGGAGTTGAAGAGCTTTGTGAGGGGTTTTTATCCCTTCACCGCCTAACAGTTTCGAAATTTCTGTACTCACTTGATCAGGTCCAGTTTCCCATTTTGGCGAGTTTTACTTCATTTCTAGTAGTTATAGTTATATTGAAAAGGGGTTAAAGTTCACTGCGACCTTAAGGTCTATTGTGCCCCCTATCAGAGCTGTTATCATCGCGCCTCCTACAGCTCGCCCTCCAGTTCCAGAGATTTGATGAAATCCATTATCTGGGATGGCTTCAAGGAGGGTAACTCCCTACTTCTACAAGTGTCTTGTCCAAAGCACTCTTTCCTTTGGCTTGCAATGGCATAGCATTCCGTAACCAGGTGAATAGGAGTTTCTTCCTCCTCCCCACAGAATCTACACTCATCAGTTTCCGATAAAGCCATTCTCAACAGATGCTTCTTTAGGCGACAATGTGCTGTAAGAAAGCCAGTGAGTAAGTGAAGTTGGTTTTTACTGGGATCCAGATATTTTTTGGATCTAGCAGTTTCAAAGTTCCGGAGGAACTTTTTAGAATGATCCATCCCTGGGAGATTCCGACAGAGTTTTTCTCTTTCGGTTCTCTCCTTTAGCATAAATTTCTTCTTATAGGTGCATTTTCCTATACTACAGAAGGGTTCTGGGCCAGTAAGTGGCGTTTGTGCGCTCTTTCTGGCCAGTGTATTGGCCTCTTCGTTTCCTACGATTCCCGAGTGACCGGGAACCCAGATTAAAAAGACCTTATTCTTCTTGCCTACCTCATTGAGTTTGTTTCAGCACTCCCAAATCAGCTTTGAGTCAATGATGTAGGAGCTCAGTGCTTTAATAGCAGCTTGACTATCTGTTTGAATAGCTATATCGCACTTCTGATAGTTTCTTTCTAGATTTATATCTAGACATCTTCCGATTGCAAGTATTTCCGTTTGAAGGACGCTTGTACAGGAGCCTAACGATAGTGCACACTTGGTACTTGACCCGTAAATCCCAGCGCCAGCTCCTGTAGCGGTTTTGGAACCATCTGTATACCATTTTATTGTATTTTCTTTGAGATTGTAGTTGGTGTATTCCCTTTCCCAATCCTCTCTTTTGCTTAGCAATGTACTGAAGTTTTTCTCAGTGCTTACTTTCTTGATCATTACATCACTAGGAAGGTTTGGAGATGAGGTGTAGTCATTTAGAGAGGACCAAGCTCTCTGAAACCTGACTCTCTCATTGCCTGCTCCTTCTCTAGTACTCTGAGGATGGCCTCATGGGCTACCCTATCAATCACTAGATGTAGAGGTGTGAAGTCTGTGATGATCTCAAGTGCCCTGGTTGGCCACGTTCTCATAGCTCCCGTGATGCACACACAGGCAAGCCTTTGTACTTTGTCGAGCATTTTCCTCGTACTTGCCTGACTTGCCTTAGCGAACCAGGCTACTTCCCCATATGTGACTATAGGTCTTACAATCATGACGTACATCCATCGCAGTATTTTTGGGTTACAGCCCCAATTCCTGCCGCATAGACGCCTGCACGCCATCAGAGCTCTTGTAGCTCTGCCAATAGCATTATCAACATGCTTATTCCACAGAAGTTTGCTATCTAGGGTTATTGCTAGGTATTTGACTTCAGACCCCCACTCCAAGATATTTCCGTTTAAAGCTAACGTTTTCATGGCTGGAAGTTTCTTTTTCCGAGTAAACGGAATTATTGTGGTCTTGGTTGGGTTGATGTTCAGCCCCACTGTCAAGCACCACTGCTCAATAATTCTAAGGCCCTTCTGCAATAGGTCGCAGAGAGTGCCTTCGAATTTGCCTCTTATTATTAGTCCTATGTCGTCAGCATAGCCTACACATTCGAAGCCAAGCTTCGTTAGCCTGTGTAGGAGTTCATCCACTACTAGGCTCCATAGGAGGGGGGATAACACCCCACTCTGAGGTGTTCCACGAGTAGCTTTGACGAAGACGGATTCCTCACCCATCGATGTCTCAGCTATCCTCGTCGTTAACACCTCATACATCCATTTTAAGATGGTGTTATTCACTCCTCGCCTCTCAAGTGCATCTCTGACAGAGCCGTGTGTTGTGTTGTCAAATACATCCAGGAAGGCACACATGGCGATTTCTTTGTTATTCAGAGTTCTCTGGATGACTTCGGTCAGCTGATACAGAGCGGTCTCCGTTGACCGTGCCGCCCTGTAAGCATGCTGAGAATTGTGAAGTGGTGTTTTTTCCAGATGCTCCGCTCTTATGTAGTTATCTACTACTTTTTCCATCGTTTTAAGAAGAAACGATGTTAGGCAAATGAGTCTGAAGGATCGAGGGTCAGTCCCGTCCTTTTTCCCTGCTTTGGGAATGAAGGTTACTTTTGCCCTTCTCCACTTTTCAGGTATTTGACCCAATGCTAAGCTGCTTCTTGTGATCTTCAGTAAATGAGGGAGGATCTCCTCCACTCCTTTCTGCAGGAGTATCGGAAACACCCCATCTACTCCTGGGGATTTATACGGCTGAAAGGTGCTTATTGCATATTCAAGTCGTTGCCTTGTGAATATACTCTTAGCAATAACCCAATCCTCCTTGCGGGAGTTCTTGGTGTGCTTCATTGCTATTTCAGTATTACTTATGGGTTCACTACCCGGGAAGTGTGTTTCGAGAAGAAGACTGGATCGTTCCTTCACTCCTTCAGTGTACGAACCGTCTGGACTTTTGAGCGACATAGTGGGGTTAGTTCCCCCTTTTGCCATGACTTTCTGAAGTCTGGCTGCTGTGGGAGTGGAAGTGATGCTTTCACAAAAGGCTTGAAAATTAAGTCTTTTGTCCTTCCTGATCTCCTTGTTATACTGAGTAAGTTTCTCAGTGTACCCTTGCCAGTTACTGTCCCATTTGGCTTTATCAAGGAGCCGACGGACTTCCTTTCGGAGGTTTGACAGGTTGTCATTCCACCAAGGAGCTTCTTTACTTGATCGAGTCTTGGTCAGTGGGCAGCTGGAGTGAAAAGCCTCCATTATTGCCTCGCTTACCTGCTCAACATGTTGCTCCAAATCGTAATAACGGTGTTTTTCCCGCCCTATTACGATTTGATCCAAATTATTCTTCAGATGGCTCCTATAAAGAAACCAATCTGTCTTTCTAGGATTTCGAATCACGGGTGGCGAGGTAGTATCTCCCTCCACCTTACTCGATAATTCTATGATCAGAGAGTGAAGGTTCATCCATCACTCTCCAGGAAGTGACATTCTTCCTGGCAGCGACGTTGACAATTGTCACGTCCAGGACCTCTTCTCTTGCTCTCGTGACAAAAGTTGGTGTAGTCCCTACATGCAATGTCTCGAGATTGTTAGCCAAGAGATATTCAAGCAAGCACTCACCTCTGGTGTTATTGTTCGTGCTGCCCCAAATAGTATTGTGTGCGTTGGCATCACATCCAATTATGATTGGCAACTTTCTGCTGTTGCAGTAACGTACTAACCGCTGTACTTCCTCTGGCGGTGTTATTGGCCCGTCTCCAGCGAAGTATGCGGATGCTATGACAATGTCTCGGTCAGTGCCCCCAACATTGAGGTGTACCATAATCGGAATCAGGTCCCGAGACATATATTCTCAAACACAAGTATACTTGATATTGCTTCTTATGAGCACACAGGCACGTGGTGACGTTTGCCTTTGGTCATAAACCAGTCTTGAGTCTTCGCATCCCAAGCCCAGTATTTGGCCTTCTTTGTTGATCCAGGATTCCTGGATCAGAGCAATGTTCAATTGCAGTCTCGCAAATAACCTTGCAATCACCGCTGAAGATCCCTTCGCGTGATGCAGGTTCGATTGTATTACTCTTGAGAAGATGATTATTGACAATTTTACTCTTCAGCCCTGAGACTGGGATGCGCCCAAACCGAAAGTTTAGGCTGCATCCCTCTGCATTCAGGGCTTCTACAGATTGGGGATCGATCCCAATCGTGAGGACCGTTCCCTTGCCCTCTTTCTTGGAGTTCAGAATTCTCCATGCCCCAGTGATGAAGTTGGAGTTCTGAAATTCCACGAGTCTGAGGATTTTCTCAGACTCCATCTCATGACTTCTTGGAAAGAAGACCGTAATGTTGGTGGGCTTGGGGATGTCGTCCTCCTCCAGCACCACCAACTCGGGTCCTCTCCAGGATTTCAATTGCGGAATTGATCTTTTGACCCATTCCGCAGATCCCTGAGATCCACAGTCCACCAGCATCATTCCATTTCTGAAATGGACGCCAGCAAAGTGAATCCCCCTTTCCTGGCTCTGACACATCTCCTCCACTAGAATGTCCTCTAGGGAGGAGAGTTGTTCTGCCTCCAGGGTAGCCTTAGGGTACGTACATGCCGGAGATGCAAGGATGAGCGCGGTGGAGGTCGCGGTCGCGATCTAGTTATAAATCGATGCATTATGTACGGCCAGGCATCGATTTATAACTAGATCGCGACCGCGACCTCCACCGCGCTCATCCTTGCATCTCCGGCATGTACGTACCCTTAGGGTATTCCTTGGGCATAATTCCCACCCTGGAGGTTCTCTCAGCTTTGACAGCTGCTGCATAACCGGTGGCTTGCCCAGTTTTTGCTGCAGCCTTCTTCTGCTTTTTAGGTGGAGGCCGCTGCGGAGGTGTGATGAGCTCCGAACCTCTTTTGCTCCCCGAAGGAGTGGTCTCCGGAGCCGGACGCCGGAGGGACTGCTCCCTAGCCTCCTCATGTTTAACACCCTGTTGGAGGAGTCGCAGGTACCTCCGCACTCCCGCCCCACTGAGACCCCTCCTTAACGGATCATCCCTGCCACCCAATTGTCCCAGTTGGGGCAACTGGAATGGCAGTCGAGCTCTTTTTGGTCTATTGACCTTCCCCTGTGAAGGGTACCCGGAAGAAGAGGCGGAGGGTTTCTCCACTCCTTTTCCGGTGTTGTTTTTTGTTTTATCTTGTTCCATATTTGGTCCCACGATAAGCAAGGGTCTGAACAGTCCACCTCTGGGTTTAATACAATGGAGTTCCCCCTGGTGCTCCAAGGTTGAATCCAGTGGAGACTAGTCCTCTATCTAGCCACGCATCCCTTGGCCTGGTTTCCCACCGTGGATTTAGAATTTTTAATGAGGTTGTTTCCACTCGGTCTAGGCGGTCAAGCCAAGCCCCCCCTCCACTCCATTGGCCCGCGAGACATGACCACAGACAGCCAAGGAATATTGGTGTTACAGGATGGTCCCGAGGTGAGCTCGGGATCCCACCTGGCATCGTAATCCTGGTACAATCCCTTGGCCACGATACTACAGCCGGGACAGGAGAAGTTGGTCCGCGGCAAGGTATTAATTTCTAGTAATTGGTGGTCCTGATGTAGCATCAATCATATCACATTCGGATCTTTCATCATCAAAAAGTTCTCCAATATAATATTCCTTCCATCTATCAAGTTGCTGACTTATCTCTCTCATCTTTTTTCCACCTTGGTCTTCTAGATAATGCGTTGAAGTCCGCCGCTTATTGCCGCTCACCTGCTTCAGTTTTTTATGACGATTGAAGAAGTCATGCTTTGCCTCGTAGTCCTCAATCTCTTTACACTCCTTAGTGTGCCACTCTGCTTTTGATAGTCTTACTCTGTGTCTTATTTCACAGTGTATCCTCTCCTTCTCCTTCTCGTCTTTATTCCTATATTTCCGTCTTTGATCCATAAGGTCCAGTCATCCAGTTCGGCTTTCCTGTTCCTTTTTCACCTCTCAGTTCACTTATGAGGATGTTATTCATTCCCTTACTTTCGTTCCCTTTCCTGTCATGTAACTACTTGATGACTAGATATTTCATATATGTGTATTTGCTGTATGAAAATAAAGTTAAAGTTAAAAGTTATATAATTCAACATTTTTGACTTTCATTTACGTGATAAGATTTTCTATAACTTCAATTGAAAAATATTTATGTTTTAGCATACCTGAAGATGGCAAGATATCTTGCGAAAACGAAATGCATTGTGTTCTGTAAAGGAACGAATATTTTAATTTGTTATTCTAAATCCTTCATTTTCTAATAAGCGGCCTTCTTAAATGACCTTTTTTATTTTTAGTTGGTATTTTGCCATATCCCATAACTATAATATGGTATTTGAACAAGGAGGCAAGAATAGTTTTCATTCACCACCGTTCTGTTTATTATTTTGTTCTCTGATTGTTCCTGCCAATCCATTCATCGCTAATGAAAGCTAATATCGAAATTATCGATATCGGAGATAACGGAACATCAGAAGGAATCGATTCTACATGCATTATTTCGAAATAATGGGTGTTTTATTTGGTTTCCGAATACCATGCAAATAAATAGTGGCTGGAAAATTTTGAGGAGATTCTTTAGTTTAACCGTTTGTTCTTCTTCATAATATGAATTATTTTAATTTCAACAGAACAACAGCACCAATGCTCTAATGAAATCTTCAGGAATAATTTTTCTTCTCTCCTTTTTGCTGTGCTCATTCTGCGTTCTGGCACAATCATTAATAAATGAGGTGAGTACATTTCGTAGCATATCTTCATCCTATTATTTCTGATTCAACTAAATTTTTTGATTCTCTCGGACAACTTTGGGCCAAATTTATAATAATTAGTATACCCATAACTTGGTTCTAATGAACGATGTATGTCCGATTTCTAAGCGAAAAAAAAAAGGTCGGTTCTTCACCCATTGAGCATATAAGAAGGAGTTCATGGTGAAGGAGAAAATCGAAATGTGAAAACTCTGGCTGAATCTCCCAGGAGTCCCAGGGATGGATGCCGCCAAAAAGTTCCTCCGTAACTTAGAAACTGCCAGATCCAAAAAATATCTGGATCTCAGTAAGAACCAACTACACCTACTCACTGAATTTCTCACAGGACTTTGTCGTCTCAAGAAGCATTTGTTGAGAATGGGTTTATCGGACACGAGTGATTCTGTGGGGAGGAGGAATAAACTATGTCATTGCACGCCAAAGGAAAGAGTGCTTTGGACAAGAAACTTGTAGGAGTGGGGAATTATCCTCATTGAAGCCGTCCCAGATACTGGATTTCATCAAATCTTTGGAACCAGAAGGCGAGCTGTAGTAGGCGCGATGAGAACACCTCTGTTAAAGGACACAATAGACCTTGAGGTTGCAGTGGACTGTTACCCCGTTTCACTATGTATAAACTATACCCACTGAGCATCATTGCTCAATGGCTCATTGCCCCACAAAAATTAAGGAAGTACAGAAATTTGTGACCGTTTCAAAAGTTACCGATTCTTTTCCACCAAAAGTTCAATTATTCGAAGATCAAATGTTTACTCTATTAAGTAGGTATATGGTTTTCTAGCCCCTCGTTTGATATCGTTTTTAGTTTTGGGCAGGTTCATGTCATTTGCGTTCTCAAGAATTTCAGTGGCATATTTTCATTCTCACTATCTAATTTCTTGTTGTCTCTCAGAATATACAAAACCTCTACGCTTTCCGCACTTTTCTATTTTCCTGCTGACGCATGCGTTGAACTCAATTCTCACTAAAGATGCTGCTTCATTTCATGACTATGAATAGCGGGCGCATAGTCCATATTAGTTTTATTAGATATTTTGATTGGAACGATCAATATAGAGGTCTGTATTTTTCGATGACGAGTCGAGATATGGACTTTTTTCGAATAGACGGAGTGTTTGGCTATGAACCCGTAATCTGGAATCCAGAAATCCCAGTACAGTTCTACTGGAAACGAATGTGAACTTCATTATTTCAAATGTGACACCCTGTATATTTATACATATTCGAAGTCTTCCTTTAATACTGCACTGATTTGATGTATGATATGCGAAACCACTTCAAGCGATTATTGAGTTATAGCCTGATTATCAAATTTGTTGACAGAAAGAGTGTCACAAATTAGTGTTTATGTTTATATCTCCAAAATCCCTATTGTAGGAATTTCTTTTTGCAACAGTGGAACAAAAGAAAGTACGCCGATACTGCTTCTTGTATGAATTATGAGAAAACAGTGTACCTAAAACAGGGCTTCAAAGTGAGCCTCAATAAAACTATGAAATCCCTTTTTTTCAAAAGTTAACCATAATTTTTTGTAATTCCGATCGGTTGCTCGTCAAAACTAGTAAGAATGTGCCAAACATTTCATGTCTTTAAAATGAGTAGTTTTGCCGTTATCGAATAAAATTCGAACTGACTGAAGCCAGGGTTCGCTCAGTCGAATTCATTGGTATGCAGGCACGTAGCGAGGGGGGGGGGCTCGGGGGTATATATCAAAAAATGCCTGTATATTTGACAAAATTTGCAATGTTTACTTATTGTGGCCCCCCCCCCCGAAAGAAATTCCTGGCTACGTGCCTGTTGGTATGCATTTGTTTCTTAAAGTGGGCAATGTTACGAATTGTCATTCTTACTTATTTTTACTGATCAAGCACTATGCAAAACAGTCAATAATAATTAGGTAGGTACACTAACGTTTTCCAATTGTAATTCAGAAAACGTAAAATGTAATTCAGAAAAGCAAATGGAATTTCAGAAAAAGGAAATTGTAATTCAGAATAGAAAGTTGATATTCAAAAACGGTAATTTGAATTTCAGAATAGTGATATGTAATTCAGAAAGGGTAATTTTAATTTCAGAATAGTGATATGTAATTCAGAAACGGTAATTTGAATTTCAGAAAATATAAATTGTAATTCAGAATGGGTGATTTGAAATATAGAAATGGAAAATTGTAATTCGAAAAAACGAAATTGTAATTCAATTGCTTGGTATTCAAACCACATTCTCTAGTATTATGTATGTAATTCAAATTGAGACATGATTTCATTTAAAATGGGTGACGAACAATATAAATAATGTTGACAGTATTGTAGCGGGTTGCTAGGACAAGAGTAGCAGGTAAGTAAAACTAGGAGTTCACCTAACGTTTCGCCAACTTTATTTTGGCTTCATCAGAGGCTGAAAATTTGGAAAGCACGATATGTAAAAATCCGACATCCAGAGTACGGAAGTGGAAACGATGATGTGCTGATCATATGACAAACAGATAACTGTTAACACAATCGAATGACATTTAATTAGGTAGAACGCGATCTCTTTGCATTGTTGTGAAAATTAAAATCCTCAATAATTCTAAATTCAAATAATCTTTTTATTGATACAAAACTAACTCCGTGTGCTCGATATATATGATTCCGATGTTGAGAGTTTTGACAAAGGTGATAATTGAGAGACTGTAAGTGTTTCCCATCACAACCTTGTTATACTATTGTGTCTGATGAAGGTGTTATTTTTTTATAATAGTTGTGTTGTCTTATATTTTGATATTGTATGGTATAATGACCTATATTTTGTGTTGTACATGTTTTAGCGATTTTTACATATCGTGCTTTCCAAATTTTCAGCCTCTGATGAAGCCAAAATAAAGTTGGCGAAACGTTAGGTGAACTCCTAGTTTTACTTACCTGCTACTCTTGTCCTAGCAACCCGCTACAATACTGTCAACATTATATTGGGGACGTGAAACATACATAAATATAAATAATGATTCTTGAGGTCGTAGTACGTAGATACCTTCATAGGAGCAAGTAATATAATGATAATAACTTTATTTCCAAGAATAACAAAAAGATATATGTATAGTTAAAAACGAACTGAAAAAAAACAAACTTGAAAATACAAAATCATTTCTCATGAAGATAACAAAATTTATCTTCATGAGATGTTCTATGTAAATTTTCACTGACCAACTGGCACATCCTGTAATGCTAGAACCATAGATTGAAGAACTATGTCTAAGACTATACATATTTCTACGGTCTTAGCTTGATACCGAGCTCGATACTTTTGTGAATTACATTACATTTTCTGGAATTGAATTGATAACTTCTGAATTACAATTTTTCTTTTCTGAAAGAATTTACCATTTCAGAATTTCAATTCACTATTCTGAATTAAAACTTTTTTTTTCTGAATTACAACTACCTAATCTGAATTTCAATTTCGTTTTTCTGAAATTGAATTAACTAATAACTATTCTGAAATTCAATTTCTGTTTTTTAAATTACATATTGCTATTCTGAAATATATGTTTCCTTTTCTGAATTTCAACTTTGAATTTCTGAATTAGGTACCTACAGCTGTGGAAGGTGTAGAGTGATATACAGGGTGGCCCACCCCAGACGCGGTTCTCATTTTGAGGCAGTAAATGAAGACATTTTGAAAATTTTTTTTTCGTGAAATGTACAGGACGATCAGATGCACAATTTAAAATTGTTTTTAAATATTTTAAATATACAGGGTGTTCGATAACAAAGATATAGACCATAGTTGAACTTTTTCAAAAAGAATACCCTATATATGAATTCAAAAATTGAATGGCAAACTCAAATAATGATGAGTTTATAAAGACCATTTCATGCCTTAGAAGAACCATTGTAGAGAAAATGGCGAAAAATCGAAAAAAAAAGAAAATTTTTAATTTGCAATTAATGAATAAAGCCAACGGGACAGACAATGTTTTTTCGAGTAGAAGACATATTGGCTACCCTTATGCAGAAGAAAAAAAATTAACTCTGGAATATACTGAGTGATCATAATTAGTGTTCAAACATTAACTACAAATAATGGTCAAAAACTTTCTTATTTCAAATGGCACACTCAGTATTTCTGTACCTTGTTGAACGTAAAAATTAATATCGAAACTATCTTCATTGGGTTTCCCTATACCTAAACCTAATAGTTTTCAAGTAATTTTCGATTTTTAATTCAACTAGTTAACCTACTATTATGATTAGCGATATTCATAGAAATACTTGGAAATATTTGTGGGGAAATGCTTACAATATTATTTGAAATTCGAAAAACTCATACGAAGATCTCAATAATGGTGTTGAAGTCGCGCAAGATTCATTATTCCTTTATAAATGATTATTTACTGTTTTTCTGATCAATTCTTTTTTCAACTATTTTCAAATCTATTTCGCCTAGAAGGTATAAAGTGTCATTATCATTCAATCTTTTCCGATTTTTCCTTATTCCGATCGTTTTGATTTGAAGTTAAGCCATACGTTCAAAGAATCATGTAACAAACGATTCATTTAAAAAAATATTTGCTCAGGCGATGAACCTGTGCTCCAGTCCAACATTTTCCCTATTCTTCACATTTTCAATATTTTGAAGACTTTTCGAGATTTTCAATAGAGATCTGTGATAGTGAAAGTGGACCTCTGGCCAGAGAGTGAGTTGAGTACCGAGTGGAACGAGTTTCACCAGCATAAGGACATGCAGTAGTATGGTAGTATTTGAAGGTATTTTGTGAATATCTTTGAATCTTTGAGTTTACTAATACTCAATTCAACAATTGGAGATAACAAGTATGAAGAATCAAAGGTTCATCGCCTGAGCAAATATTTTTTTAAATGAATCGTTTGTTACATGATTCATCTTTGAACGTATGGCTTAATTTCAAAACGATAAGAATGAAGAAAAATTTAAGGGCATGTACCGAAAAAGATTGAATGATAATGACACTTGATACCTCCTAGGCGATATTAATTTGAAAATACATAATTGAAAAAAGAATTGATATTCAGAAAAACAGTAGATAATCATTTGTAAAGGAATAATGTATCTTGCGTGACTGCAACACCATTATTGAGATCTTCATATGAGTTTTTCAGATTTCGAATGATATTGTGAGCATTTCCCCACAAATGTTCCCAAGTATTTCTATGAATATCGCTAATCATAATAGTAGGTTAACTAGTTGAATTAAAAATGGAAAATTACTTGAAAACTATTAGGTTTAGGTATAGGGAAACCCAATGAAGATTGTTTCGATATTAATTTTTACGTTCAACAAGGTACAGAAATACTAGGTGTGCCATTTGAAATAAGAAAGTTTTTGACCATTATTTGTAGTTAATGTTCGAACATTAATTATGATCACTCAGTATATTCCAGAGTTGAATTTTTTTCTTCTGCATAAGGGTAGCGAATATGTCTACGCGAAAAAACATTGCCTGTCTCGTTGGCTTGAAAGGTTTATTCATTAATTGCGAATTGAAAATACTCCTTTTTTTCGATTTTTCGCCATTTTCTCTACAATGGTTCTTCTAGGCATAAAATGGTCCTCATAAACTCATCATTATTTGAGCTTGCCATTCAATTTTTGAATTCATATATGTATAGGGTATTCCATTTAAAAAAGTGTAACTATGGTCTATATCTTTGTTATCGAACACCCTGTATATGTGAAAACAATTTTAATTTGTACATCTGATTGTCCTTTACATTTCAGGAAAAAAATGATCAAAATGTTGTTATTCACTGCCTCAAAATGAGAACCGCGTCTGGGGTGGGTCACCCTGTATAATATACAATCAAAAGGTTGTTCTTTATTTGCGGCGAATGTGAGAATGTGCAAAGCAATAATGAATGATGATGATAAAGAAATCTTTCATTCGGCGTGTAGCATCTGTAGCGAACGGTCGGTCCATACGTTCATTCTGCAAAGTGTTGACACAAATCGAATAGAATAAACATCGATAACAAACATGAATTCCTCGAGCGGCGAAGAATATTCCGAAATGGAAATAGAAGCTGATGGCTCATGGAAAAAGGTTCGACGCAAAAGAAAAAGAATTAGAGATCCTAATTCCCCAACAGAATTGAACCCTAACAAAAAATCTTTACAATCAATTATATCGACACCAACAATCGGACACGGAAGACACATGGGTAACACAAGAAATTATCAACCAGCTGATGGGAATTCTTCTGATAACGAACAATTTCGAAGATTTACCTCACATACACTGCTCAACACAAATCTATACGCCGAAAATAATAAATCTTCAACTCCAACTTTCAAGAAAAATTTTCGGCAAAAATGAGAGAGATCAACAACAAACAATACAAAAACTTATTTTATATCAAAGCACAAGAAAACCTCATACGAAAAGATCTCTCGCACATATGGGAAGTAGAACCTCCAAATACAGAAGATGTTATCCCTACAACTAAACAGGGTTTTCTACTGAAAAGTAACAGAGACAAAGCAATCATAAGTGCCACACTCTACAAACATGTTCAAGAAAAGAAAATAAGTAGCTACAAAGAAACACTACCATCACATGCAACCTCCTCAACAAATACAAACGAACACAGAGCAACATATAGCGTGGTGATTGGTTCAGTAGAACAAGAAATAACAGAAAATGATGTTAGCGAACACCTCAAACAAATAAAAGTTGAACATCGATACTGTAAGCGTATCATCGCAAAAGCTACAAACAAACCAACACTGATGCTTCGAGTCATAACCTCCTGCTTGAAATCATCTGAAAGACTACTTAATGAAGGCATGTTCTACAAACACAGGTATTACCCAGTCTATCCAAGTAATCCTCCAGCACCGATTCCACAACCTTGCTCACGATGTCAATCATTTGAACACACTCGCGAAAATTGCATAAACATTATAAAATGCACCAAATGCGAGGGTTCACACCATTACAGCAAATGCAATAGTCATACTACCGCCAAAGTGTGCATCGTGTGGGTCTGAGGATCATGGAGCCTGGTCTCTGAAATGTATACCAGGTATAACCAATAGCCAAATTAAACCTCTCAACAAGAAATCCAGAGAAATCGACCCTATCCTAACCAAATTGGCAAAAATTCATTCTCCCTTGACAATTCACGACATGATCATCGAAACATACAGGGTTGGGATAAAGTTTGGCACCAAATTAATATCTTTAAAACGAAACGAGCGATATTTTTGAAATTTGGCAGCTGAGTGTAATGGCCCACAATGCATCTGATGAGCATATTTTCATTAATGAGATACTTCCGGTTCAACCGGAAATGGCAAAAAAAAATTTTATTCAAATGGGACACCCTGTATATTTCTGCAGATTCTGAAAGAGCACTTTGTTTCGGATCTGTCCATACCAGGTTCCATGTAAAAATTGCAGGAATTGAGACAACGGATTCTTGATGAATGTGCATTAATACATGGAGAAGTCTTGAGAAAAGTTACTCAAGAATTTGTTAATAGACTGGCATATTGTCAGGAGGTGAATGGCAAGCACTTCGAACATTTTAAATGATTTTTTTTAAATTATTTTCAATAAATTTTTTCTACTAGTAAAAGCCCTGTATTTCTTCTCTTTATAGATTTTCATAAAAAATACGTCATGAAAAGCGGAAAGAGTTATCTTCTACGAAGTATTTCGTTTTATTTCTCACTATTGATACAAATAACAACGATTTATTTATTTGAATGGATTTTTTCTCAAATGTACAAAAGGACTGAATTTCTTCTTTTTACAGATAATTTTTACATGGAACCCGATATGGACAGATCCGAAACAAGGTGCACTTTCAGAATCTGCAGAAACAGGGTGTCCCATTTAAATAATTTTTTTTTCATTTCCGGTTAAACCGGAAGTATCTCATTAATGAAAATATGCTCATCAGATGCATTGTGGTCCATTACACTCAGCTGCCAAATTTCAAAAATATCGCCCGTTTCGTTTTAAAGATATTAATTTGGTGCCAAACTTTATCCCAACCCTGTATATCTATAAGTTGAACAAGATCAATAGCACCAACAGAGAAGAACTTATAAGAAAGTTGAGAAATCGATATGTTGCCCAATATTCCATTGATACAGTTCCAGATTTTTCTGGTAACAGACTGTACCTGCTCATGTTTGACTTGAAAAATCCTTCGACCCCTTCTCCCACCCAACCCATTCAAGGAAACAATAACATGCAAGTTCATGTCGACTCTTAAAATTATGTATGCAAACCTCAATAGCTACACCTCAAGGAAACTACTCATAAACAACACCATCGAAAGACATAACATAAACTGCGCATTATTTGTTGAAACCAAAACAAACGAGAATAGTAACACCAGATATAGGGACTGGAACATCATCCAACGAGACAGAAATATACTGAACAGAAACACACGAGGCGGCAGCCTGATACAGGTACACCCTGGTCTGAAAATGACTGAAGAAAATCCGCCCAAAACAAACAACCCACTGAATGAAACTCTTCATCTTTCCATTCCGTTTCTCGAAGATAGACTTAACATTTTTCTCGTCTACATTCACCCTAAGTCCCCCATTGAACAGACAATCTTGCCTGTTCATACAAATATAGGTACCATTCTACCATTGTAATTGGAGATCTAAATGTCAATCGTAGAAAAAACAAACAGATTGAAGAATTTTTGAATAATGCTCCCTTTGAAATGGCCACTACACGAAAGGCGAACAATCCCGACTCAACCCCGTTCGAGTAATATATTCAAAAAGTATCAAGAATAATATTTGTTCAATAGTAACACATCCAGATCTGGGAACGGAGCATGAGGCTATTGAAATAAGTGAAATAACCCTTGATTTGCACAAGCCAGTCATAGAAAGGGCACCATCTAAAATAGACATAAAAAGTGCAATATAAATATCGTCAACGATAAGTTGAAAACCTATTTGAATCAGGTAGCAGGGAACCCAATCACGAATGAAAAAATTTCTTAGTTTAATTCCACCCTTTCGACACTCGTGTTGGAGAACAGTCCGGATACAAAAACAAAATTCTATTTTCATGAGTTACCATCATTCATTATTAACCCATCTTATACCAAGCATCGAAATATTTCAAAAAACGAGCATTTTGTTTGTGAATGTTCATTTTGTTGCACTTAAGAATACATTGCATGCATTAAAAAAAATAATATAAAATTGAAACATATAAAAAAATACTGGTGAGTGGACGAACCACTGGGAATTAACATGAAATATTATTTTATGGCACATAGTGAAAAACTATTAATTACACCTGAAATATATAATAAAATGATTGAATCTTACATTCCAGAACTAAACATAAATATTATTCTTCACATAGAACTTCATTTGAAACAAAAAACACCAAAATATTTCATGGTGCGGAATCGCACCACTGGTTATACCAGGTTCCATTTTTGTTGATAAGGTACAAAGCATGGAGTATGCAAATGTACATTACACTTCTTACAGATGTAAATTGTGTAGTTATGGCAGATTCTACATCTCCTCCAGGCTTTGTTGGCTTATTGGCATGAAAAATTATGAGGTGATCATGATTATTATAACGTAGTTCCTCAATGGCATGAGCAAGATTTAATTGAATTATTGTTTTATCAGTTTTTCAATGTCGCAAGGCTACATAAGATTTAAAATCTAACTGGAATTTTTTTTTCATTGACAATACATATTATAAATTTTCCATTGACGATGAGACTATCCAAGGAGTTTCAAAATAAAGGCCAGCACCATTTTTTCCCAAATACTTGGCACCGTAATTATCAATTTCGTAATCATGTAAATCTACTCCACCCATATATTATTTGTTCTATTCTCTATTATTGACCGGTGGCGAAATCTCCTTCATAGCCGCCTCTAACTCCTTTTGAGTCAAATACCTCTAAAATGGTATTTTCATTGATCGCAATTATATATCAAGGGATCTACATAAGAAATGAATGAATACTGAATAACACACAAATCGTATTCTACTTACTCGTAATGAAGTAACTGACTTATCCAGACTAGCAATAACTCGGGTTTGGTTCACAGATAATACCAGTGGTGCGTTCACGAACCAGTTGTAATTTACACAAAATAAACTATGATCTATTTCATATTTCGAATGTTTTTTTTCTATTGCGTAATTTACATATTATAGCCTCACACAAAATGACAATACCTTCAAAAAATAAAATACTTTACTGCTTCGGATTCACTTCAACATTTTAAACAAAATTATGCGGACGTTTTCTCGTTTTTAGAGTTGTCATAAAACTTTTCTTTCAAAAGATACATCAAAATCTTACACGGTACCTAATTCTTCAAAAGTGATGATAATAAAACCTCTAATTGAATATGCACAAATGTTTGCCGTATTTAACAAAAAAAAATCCTAAAGTATGTGGTGCATTAGCGCACCACTGGGATAAGATGGGTTAAAATGATAAAGAAGAAAAGAAAAATGCACAGAGACTACCTACAGAATCACAGTAGAGAAATTAAAACAGAGCTGAATTGTTACAACAAAAATATCCAAGCTTTAATTCGTCAATATAAAGAACACAATAGGATAACTATCTGTAACGAAATAAATGAAAGCAGAGGAAAAAAATACTGGCAGCTAATAAAAAAATATCTAACTACAAGAAATCAGCATCGGTACAACCAATCGAGTTGAACAATAAGATATAGTACTCATCAGATCAGGAAAAGGCCGGGATTTTCGCGACTCACTTTGCAGAAACTTTCAAAGAAAGCGTTTTACCTCAATATTGCCAACAAAAATTCGACCAAGTGAACAATTGGTATGAAGAATATTTTCAGGAGGATCAAACTATGCCCAACATCAACATTGAAGAGGATCTATATAAAGAAATGTTACATAAAGGAAAGAGCACCACGCCGGGACATGACGGTATCATAAAAGATTTGTTACGTAAGCTGAACGAAAATATTCATATATAATACCACAAGAGATGAAATTTTGCCGGCAAAATTTCTCGATTGTAACATGAAAGTTTGTTGCTCTCGACATTTGTCATGAGCGAAATTACCGAAAAGCAACAAACTTGAATATTACAAGAGAGAAATTTAACCTGTTTAAATTTCATCTCGAGTGGTATTCGACATGACTATTTCACGAGAAAATATGGTAATATGTTTACAATTGACACGTACTTGACGAATAAGTATTCATCATAGATCAACTAAACGTTGTTTGTTTTCTCTATGGTATTCATTCCCGAAGCTATGAATCTATGAATTTGAGAAACGTCAAAAATTTTATCATATATAATACCACAGAATACCTAACTACACAGAAGCGTCACTTTATTTGATGATGACGCTTTGGCCATGCTAGGTAGTACATATGTCAACGTTAAATTTAAAGTTCCCGTTGGACCGCTGGAGTTTGTTTTTTTTGGTTTGATTCTGATTGTTGATAAATCAAAAACTAAACATCCTTTGTTATGTGAACCATTGACATTCAAATCAAATTTGCCGCTCAAAAGTGACATATGTACTACCTAACAGAGAATGAAGGTCACGAAAATTTGCCCCTTGAAGATCAAAGTGCCGACGCTTAGTGACGCTTCTATGTAGTTAGGTATTCTGTGATAATACCGCACTAGAGATGAAATTTTGCCGGCAAAATTTCTCGATTGTAAAATGAAATTTTTGACATCCATTTGGAAAAATGTCATTCGCGAAATTGCCGGAAGCAACAAACTTGGATATTACAAGAGAGAAATTTTACCTGCTCAAATTTCATCTCGAGTGGTATTCGACATGACTATTTCACGAGAAAATGTGTCTGAAGATGGTCACATTGGGCTTGTATTGCGCTATTTGACAAATAAGTATTCATCATAGATCAACTAAACGTTATTTGTTTTCTCTATGGTATTCATTCCCGAAGCTATCTATGAATTTGAGAAACGTCAAAAAATTGTCGCTGAAATTTCAACTTGTTGGTTTTGCCGATGTGAATGTTTTATCGATGAGAAACGAGTGTTGCTAAGGAAACTTCCTCACTAAAAATGGATTGAGAGGAATAGTCACTTGAAAACCAACTTGTTGGTTTTGACGATCATTAAAGTTTTATCGATGAGAAACGAGTGTTGCTTAGGAAACTTCCTCACTAAAAATGGAATGAGTGGAAAAGTCACAGATATATAATCAAAATATTCGAATACTGCATAAAGCATCACTACTTTCCTCCTGAATGTAAACATGGTATCATCATCACCATACCTAAACCCAACACTGATCATCGCATAGTCAAGAACTACAGACCAATCACCCTAATATCTGTACTGGGAAAGCAACTAGAGCAAATAATGAAAAGTTTACTGCAAAAAGAAATCGGGCAGAAAATTCCCAATTATCAGTTTGGGTTCTACCATCCACCCAAGTTAGGATGTCCTGCTTATCTGATTTTCATGCTGAGAAGCTACCTAATGGGCCGTGCGAACAACAAGGTATCCTCGCTTTTCCACAATGAACAAGGTGTTCCACAGGGTCCCCCTTTATCGACTCTCCTTTATAATTTGTACTGTCACGACATACACTGTAAAACAACCACACATTTCGATAGAAACCTATATGCACTACAATTTGCGGACTATACAGCCTTGATTTTCCACAATAACAGCATCATGAAAACAGTGGATGGCCTGCAGCAGCTATCGGACAGGACAGTGAAGTGGTTCAGTACATGGAGACTACAAATTAATCCAGAAAAATCACAATTCCTAATTTTCAACCACAAAATTACACCTAAGGCTGGATTCCATGCATCCGTCATCCGATGATACGATCGTCCGATCTTCGTTGTGATTGGCAGAAATATTCGAAATTGAAGAAATGCATCTCCAGAAGCAAACACTTTCGCAGCCTCACCTACAAGAATTCGGGAATAAACTCGAAAACAGCTGCACATATCTACAAGTCCATATGTCGCCCTCTTTTGACAACAAAGAAAATTCTTCAGACGGCTGAAACCACTTCCCTCAGAACCATCACCAAAATGAGGCATCCAAAAAATGCTCTATACAATCCCTCCAACAAGCTCTTGTATATGATACAACGAAAATAATTCCTATCGAACAACGGTTAATGGGCCTGTCGAAGGGATTTTCACAGCGGGAAGATAATATGGAAATTTTGAGGGGATTCTGTACCAATAGATATCGGCAAGGAAGATCACATAGGATACACCCACAGAACACCATATGGGAATTAATCCAGGAAATGAATACCTGAAGGACCTCGGTCATTTGGATATTAACAATAAATTACATTTTGATTGATTGATTGAAAGAAATCTTAGTCTTAAACTGACATATTCTAACTATTTACACAGCCTACTTGAAAATCATCTTAATAAACCTATGTTTAGACAAATGATGAAAGAAACCTGGCCTTAGTCGTGAAATTCGAATTTTATTCAATAACGGCAAAACTACTGATTTTGAAGACATGAAATTTTTGATACACCACAGATGCATAGAAATACCTGGTGTATCAACTCCTCACTAAAAATCGTGACCAAAATTTGTAGATCAAAACAGCACTCTAGATTTGAGTTCTCGTTTTACTTCCGGAATAACCCGCAATATTTTATCGGTCGTGGCGCTACTGCGGCAATGGAAAAAAGCGCGACCCCTTTCGGGAGAAATGAAAAGTGGTTCGATCGACGAGAAAGTCTCGAAGAAAATCTAATCAGTGCCAACACCAGGTATTCTATGATACACCCTATTTCGTTTTTGAAGAGCAATCGATCGGAATTACAAAATTATATGGTTACTATTTGAAAAAAATGAGATTTCATAGTTTTATTGAAGCTCACTTCTAAGCCCTGTTTCGGACTGACATAGGTACTGTATAATATTTCCTCATAATTTATACAAGAATCAGTATCAGCGTACTTTTGTTTCACTGTTGCAAAAAAAATTCTAACAATCAGGGATTTTGGAGATATAAACACTAATTTGTGACAGGCTATCGGGGCTATTCACTAAGCAAAGTTGTTATGGATAGCAACTGTAAATCGTCGTTATCCCATGTAATAAGCATGGGGTAACGACGATTAATTACAGTTGCTATCCATAACAACTTTGCTTAGTGAATAGCCCCGTATATGTATATAACTCAACAATCGCTTGAAGTGGTTGCGCATCATTCATCAAATCAATGCAGAATCAAACGAAGTGTTCAAATATGTATAAATATTCAGAATGTTACATTTGAAATAATGAAGTTTATTCTGTTTCCGGTAGAACCGGAAGTAGATTCCGCTTGAAAATATTCTACAATTTAAGATCATGTAGGTACTCTCAAACGAAAATACATACAAAAAAAAGTATATGATTTTAATTCCATATAAACTATCCATAAGTCATAGATCCTTATTGAATATAGTTTTTGCTGTAGATGTGTAAAACGTTGAAGTGCACTTTATTCCATATGACTCATTTGTTTCAGTGTGAAATGTTGCATCGAAACCTGTGTGATGTTTCTTGGCTCCATTGGAATACCAAAAACAGAAAACTTTATATGATAATATTGATGAATTGTCGAAAGCCTATAGTTTTTCGTTCTATGGCCCTAGAGGTATCTAGATCATTACTAGCAAGGGTAGGTAATTCCAAGTTAGAACTATTCCACATATTATTCTGTGTGACTAATTGTGAATGAAATTGTTCATCAAGGGCCGGTAAATTGATCTACCTGTAGACTGTCACATAGTGTTACTTACATCAGGAATGCGGTTAGTGAACGTTTCACTTTTTTTCATCCCTCGGTAGGGGAGAGTGATTGGTAAATTTATCCTAGGAAGTGAAAAAATCTAGATACCAGGCGGAGCTGTCATCAGTAAACCCTTTTTCGACAAAATCAATAGTTCTTCAATTTATGGAACCTATTCGGGTCCTTACCTAATATATCAATGTTTCTGTGTAAGCTGAACGGATTTTGTTATGTTTCCTTGGATAGTTATTAACAATGGACTTTGTTGGAAATTGATAGTGAATTCAATTTGTTTATCATATAAAATACATAAATTGTATCCAATGGGAATTTGTCAAGGTTGTCTTCAGTTACTTTTTAAAAAAAGGAGTATTGAAAGAAATTTCTCAATGAAAAATAATATTCCCAAAATAATTCTCCCTACAATGGGATATCCCAAACCGTTGGACGACTCGAAATTCAGTCATCTTCCCATCGGTTCAAGATATCCCATTGTTGGGTACTATTATACATATACATATGTACATACAGGGTCTTTCACGAGGAACCTCACCCATATTTATACGGGAAACTACTGAACGTATTTTCATGAAATTCAGCACTTATAAGTATTTCACGATGCTGATGAAATCTAAAATATTTTCAAGGCATGAGCACCTCCGGTTTTTCCGGAAATGACGTCAACTTCCGTTTTTCAAATTAGAACACCATTTTTTCATTGCAGAAATAGATTCCTTAGAAAATTTCAAGTTATTTTTTAGATAGTTTTAGGGGAAAATATGAACAAGTTATAAGTGCTCACAAAATAATATTGATGAAAATCGAAGAAGGAACTTATTTTGCTGAGATAAATATGGCTTTCCAATTGCCAATATAATCGAACTATACAGGGTGGGGCAGAAGAACCTATCCGATTTCAAATCCCTTTTTCTCAGAAGAGAGAGCAGGTAGAGTAGTGGGGTAAAAAAAAGTTAGAAAGCTGGTTTTATTCCATTTGTCAGTAGTCAACATGCCTTGGTCTGGTGAACATCGTGCTTTTGTTATTGAGCGGTTTATCGAATGCGGCGGTTCGATAATTGCTACACAACGTGCTTTTCGAATTCATTTCGGACTCGGGCGTCATGATCCTGTTCCACATCACGCTACGATTAAAGTGTGGGTGTCAAATTTTAGACAGACGAGTTCAGCATTGAAAAAGAAGTCGCCTGGACGTCCCAGGACAGCAACAGGACCTGAAAACGTGGCCAATGTGAGAGCCGCGATTGAACGTTCCCCGCGTCGTTCGGCGCGAAAACATTCGCTCGCTTTGGGGATTTCCAACCGCAGTATTCGGCGAATTTTGCACCGGGACCTCAAAATGCATCCCTACAAAATGGTTGTTGCACAGAAATTAAGTGAAAGGGATTTTGAAACCCGTACGAACCTGTGTCGCGATCTCCGAGAACTGCCAAACGACGATGTTGTGCTCTTCACGGACGAAGCCCATTTTCACCTTTGTGGCGCCGTAAACAGGCAGAATTTGGGGTTACCTCAAATCGAAGGTTTACCAGCATCGACCAAGGACCCTTCTTGCTTTACGAAGGGAAATTGCTCGGGCAATTGAAGAAATTCCTGTGGAAATGACGGTGAAAGTCATGGAAAGCTACCGCGAGCGCCTAAATAAGTGTATCCGCTCCCAAGGACGACATTTGAGTGATGTGCTTTTCAAAACTTAAATTTAAAAATGGCATAAAATTTGCGATATGTTAATAAAAAAATTTTTTTGACAAGCTGAGTGGTTTTAATTTTATAACGTTTTGAAATCGGATAGGTTTTTCTGCCCCACCCTGTACTTTCTGTGTTTTCAAGGAAATATCGTGTTCGTATCATTTTTGTTCCAATAAGGTTAAGACTGGAGTATTTCCCAAATTTATCAATTCAATCGAGGAATATGCTTTGCATCAACTCCAGAAGGTCGTTTCAGGGACGTATTAGGTGAATTTTTTTTCAAATGGCTATATCTTTTCAACGCAAATGCAAAAGAGGTTTCTTTCGACCTCAAGAATCTTCTGTTGAAATATATGTACAATTCATATACTCACCCTGTATGGTCGCCGAGCATTTATAAAATCTGTATCATAATTATCGATTATGGGATTTATATTATCTATGACGTCTTTTGATAATCGGACAATTCCTTCAGAATGATTATTAGTGAGAATTCTCCGAATATCAACATTTGGCGACCGTGACAGGACACGATGGAGAATCTGAAACCAATTTGAAGATCTCAATTAATAAGGATATTCTCATAAATTCGTGAGAAATAGATGAATTATTTTAGGAAGATCCTTTCTCATTCAAAAATATTATTATCTTGACAATACTTCTTTTATTTGATCGCAACTGACAACCTCGAGAATCTCCTTTTATACAAATTGTATACCTACTTTTGAATTATGAACAAATTGTATCCATTTCCAACGTCCATTATTAATACCTTTTCGACTTAACATAAAAAAATGGTTCAGCTCACACAAAATTCCGAACCATTAAAGTGCCTAATTCGTTCTGTCAAATAAGAACTCTAGCTGGTCTCTAGATACACCCACTTGCAAGGATACTCTAACAGAGAGTTAGAGTATCTCAAATTGTATGTAGGTAGATGTGCTTCGACTCGAAGTATTTTCCGCAGGCGCTGGGCAAACGATTCGATATAATTGAATGTGATGCACTATAATTTCGTTTATCTTCATAAGATCTAAAAAAAGTCCCTAACAGCACATCATTATCTCCTAAGGATAGCTAACAAAATCCAATTTTCTTTCTGCAAAGTTTATTGATAATATGTTCCCTTTCGGAGATGTTTGTACTGACACAGTAATGATGGTTCTTGAAAGTACTACGATAGTGACATTAAAAATTCAATTTCGAATAAAATTGACCTATTCTTCTCTTCTTCTTCTGTGCGGCGCCTTTTGTCGGCAGAACGTAGGCCTTGTGGTCCATTGTTCATTCCACATCTTCTGATACTAGAGAGACTAAGACCCGTAGGCACGCTGACAAGAATGCCGCGAGCCGACAAGGAGGAGTCCCTCTCACCATAGAGATGGAAGGTGTAGGGTTCCCTAGGTCTGTTGACCTCAGTACAGAACAGTATATGTTCCGCCGTTTCATCGGCGTTTTTGCACCAACGGCACAGGGAACACTCTGTTAGTCCCATTCTATATAAATGTTTGTTAAACAGATGGCCAGTCACCAGAGATAATTGCTTCCTCTCGAGAATGAAGAGTTTTTTGACTTCCGGCTTAGAAAAAGGCCCCTTGATGAGGAGTCTCGACTGCCTGAGATCCGTTCTCATGTTCCACTCAGAGGAGAATTTCTCATCAATCCATCTCTTGAAGAGGTTTTTGATATATGTGGGACAGATAGGAAGCGCGGGTTCCGGCCCAGTAAAAGTCGAGCGAGCCCCTTGTTTGGCTAAGTTATCTGCTTTTGTATTGCCAGAGATAGACGCATGCGCCGGGCACCAGATAACCTTGAGAGTGTTATCTGAGCCTAGCGCGCGCAGAGCCTCTCTGCATTCATAAACCAAGTTAGAGGTTACTTTTATTTCAGAGAGGGTTTTCACTGTACCCTGACTGTCGCAACATATTATGTATATGTGTTTCCCAGAGTAACCTCTGCGGATACTCTCTACCGCACATACCAAGACAGCATATAGCTCTGCTTGTGCTATTGAGCAGTCCTTTCCGAGAGGAATGGACCACTTTGTTCTGGGTCCAACAATCCCAGCACCGGCACCCGTGTTACAAACCGAGCCGTCGGTGAACCAGGTGGGGCCCTCAGGTTTGAGTAACCTGTCTGGTTTACACCACTGATCTCTGTCAGGAGTCAGGGACAACTACTTTGTAGGGCTCGTCGAAGCAGAATCTAGGATACGTAGCCAATAAAGGCTACGGAATCTAAACTCCAAAAACTGATGCATATTGGTTCGTATTCATGCATAAATTTGACAAAATGAAAGTTTCAAAAAATTGATTCAGAATCTAGTTCGATCATTCCATATTAGCTGAAACTTCTATTTTGTTGCATTTCTTTACAGTAAAGATCGCATTTCTTACTTACCACCAATGATCTACTTGTTCATTAATAAATTTCGAAAGATTAAAATTATCGAAGAAAAAACTGAAATCCCGACTGCAAAACAGTTAACTGAAAAGAATAAATAAAATTGAATTTATTTCAGTTTGTCCCCGCCTGAAATACATAGCATTCACGAAATCTTTAATCTTGAGATATATGTGATAGGCAATATCGACTGCTCCCCCAATATACCTGTCCAATTTCTTGAGATATATACATATATTATTTAGTTAATGATATACATATACCTATATACCAGTTGAGGACGCAAACACATCGTTATCACGTCACGTGAGCTCACGCAACATCATGTCACTTCGCAAAATGTGCAACCACAAATGCATGGAAGTTTATGCGCTTAGAAACGCATTGTTGTGATTCACGCGGTCACTAGGTTAGTATCTGCTGTCACGTGATAGCACGCGAGATCTATTATTCCGCAAATTTACATTTTCTGACCGCACGTGATATCACGTCTGATATTTCGCTTCAGCACTGAATACTGCCCGAATAGCTTATGACAGCGCGAATGTCAAATAGTGTGTCTCTAGCGCAATACGTTGAACCTTACCTCGCGTGAGCTCACTTGACGTGACAACAATGTGTTTCCACCTTTAATGACATTAAATGCTCAGCTTTGTAGCGATGAAATCATCGCGTTGTGCATTACTCACACGAAATTACGTACCTATATTGATTACTGATTAGATACGAATGGGTCTTGTAAAGTTAAATCATTTTGAGTGGGGAAATATTTGAATTCATGGTGCGCATTGTTTTTTCACAGATTGATGTAAAATCGTCCATATCTACATACTAACAGGAATGTCTCAACGAAAAAATGCATATCTTTATTGTAATTTTTTTTGCAGTTCTTGAAAGACACTATCTCCATTCTGACAGTGATCAACAAAATCGTTTCTGAATAAATATTCAATGGACTACTTTCAACTTCATGCACCATGTATTATGAAGAGTAGGAGATATTGTTGTTATCTCATAAGCTTAACCTTAATAAGAAAGTACTCATCAGATTAATTGTCTTTTAATAAAAATCGAAAATCACCTGCCCAGCACTCCTCAATCTGGTTTAGAAAATTCCTCAGCAATTACATAGTTCAATCCGGTCAATATATTTCTGAATTCGTAATCATCGTCTTTCAATAAAACTGAATTTTTATAGTGGATATAGAAGTCTTATTTTATCTTCTTTAGTAAACATAATTCTTGTTTCAATCAAATAAAAATACTGTCAATAATAGAAAACCGGAGCAAATGTCGTACCCATGACAACGATATTATACTCAAATGATTATTCGATTTTTTTTTAATTTCATTAATAAATCGTCTTCAACTTTTTGCAGATAGATTTAAGGCCTATGCTACCCTACATATTTAGATTCGTCTTGAAGAGATCTTTCAAATGATGTAACTCAATATAGGGTGTTCCATTTGAAAAATTCGAGATATTTGGAGGTTGGAGAAAGACAATCGCACTGATTTTAATCGCTGTCTATCAAATTGTTTGTGATTAAATATAAAGGACAACTAAATTGAAAAACACCCAGTGCAATTTTGATTCAAATCCATTTCATAGAGACTTTTTCATTGCAGTCCAAAGTTGGACTTCTTTTCACTGAAAACTAGCCATTAATCCGGAACGGAACATAATAGACTATTAATGTTATATATGACTGAAATCGTGGTTTTGAGCTCTTTTCAAAAATATAATAATAAATAGGGTGTTCCATTTAAAAAAGTATAACTTCATGCCACCACCCTGTGTATAAGCTCGACGCCATTTTGAAATTACTATACAATAAAAGATTATATTAACATGAACAACTTTTATCTGAAACTTTTTTCTATTACATGTGTGAGTTCCTATATAAGGGGATAGGACAAAACGAATGGGACACCCTGTACAGGGTGGGCAAAATTGGTGCTACCTGAACTGAAACTTTTTAACCCGAGGAGTTAGAGAAAAATGAATGGCACCCTATAGTCCTCTTTTTTCGAGAAACTGATAATGCCATCAACTGCATTTCTTTATCTTCTTTCGTTTCCGAGTTATAGGCCAAAATTTAAATTTGGGCGATTTCAACTTTGGTCATTATCTCCGTTTATGTTTATGCTAGGATGTTGAAATAAAAACATTATACAGGCACTTTTCTGATAGCAATCCAGTGGCGTACTCTAATTTTTTCTAAGAGGTTTATTTGCTGAGTTATAACATAAAGTTGTGTTTTTTTTATGGAAACAGTATTTTGAAATGCCTCAGAAAGAATTGCCATTTTTTTCCCGTTTCAGAAATGTATCATATGTTATACATCGCCCTCGGATTCGTTTAGATATTATGAAAAATATGGTTTTTATATTATGGAATTCAAATTATTGAATATCAAGTAGGCTGAATCATAGAATTATGTGTCTCTACGCATGGTGTAATTATTATTTCACGGTTGAATACTTGATGGTGTGATATCTTTTTGAAACAACTGTCAGTTATTGAAATTTGAAGTCATCGTTGGCGGCATTACGAAAAATATGATATGTTAAAATGCTTCATTTTAGCGAATGAGAATAGCGGAGCAGCAAGTGATTCATATTTTCAAAACTTCCCCGAGCGTCATCAACCAAATACAGTAGAGACTCGATAATCCGGAGAACGATGGTCCGGATATCTTACTAGTCCGGATTGACTTCAAGATTGTATAGGGTGCGGCACGGAGGATGGATGGTTTTAAAAAAATAATAAAAGCGTTAATTTTTACTCAAAAACACATTTATTGACGGAATCAGATTCTCAAGGAAATAGCATTTGAGACAGTCAAGTGTGGAAAATCACATCAGGCATGTGGTGGCCGAAATCGGTGATGCAGTGCTGGAGGCGCTCTTGGAAGTTCGCGTAGGCTCTCTCCAACATCGCTCTCTCAACTTGGGCAACTTCCACGCGAATAGCCCTTTTCAATTCGTCCAGAGTTCGGGGCTTGGTCTCGTATACTCTAGCCTTGAGGTGTCCCCATAAGAAAAAATCGCATATGGATAAATCTGGCGTTCGAACTGTTCGCACAGGTCCTCTTGGTCTTCTGTTGATCAGTTCACCACGTCTGCGAAGTGATTCAACCCAACGAAGGATGGTGTTTCGAGAGGGAATAGCTCTATTCCGATGAATGTGGAAATGGCGACGAAACTCACGCTGCACGACCGTGACTGACTCATTATTTCGGACGAAACTATCATAGGCGAAAACACGATGCTCCACCGTCCAAGGCTCCATGACGACAACTGGTAAATAAATGCTAGGAACACACGAGTCTAACGGCACCTTCCCCACTTCTCTCGTCCTCAGTGGGGGAAAGTTATGCCCATCTGAAAAACTTCCGCCCTCCGTGCCGCACCTTGTATTATGTACCTTATAATCCGCATCTCAAGACTCAATTATCCGAATTTGCGATCGTTGCATACGCTATTATTGTTTTATTAAATATTTATTGAAATAATAAATTCACACACTTTATTTAAGATTTAATATACTTCTAATATAAGGTAATAAGACATGTTCTTCTTAACTGCTACTAGACATTGTTAGGTTATTTTTCTTCTTCTTCTTTCTCAATCAGACCGGGCTGCAACCAGAATTGCCCCTGATTGAAGTGGTCTGAATATGGGCTCAGCCTGGTAGACTATGTACCCAATCTCCGTCTTGAATTTTTTTATTCTTGATCCTGGGTCCTGGGGCTTCAGGAGTCTTGGTGTTCCAATCCCAGGATTGGTTTACTGAGAATAATCGTAATTACTTGTATCGATTTAATAATATGTTATGTACTACTCTACTCAGCGAGATCTACAAGCGGTGGGTGTAGGATGACAAGGTTTGGAAAAAGCAACAAAGGTACAGTAACACAGGCAGCAACGAGTCTAGGCTATCAAGGCATGCCAGTTATAGTACTATTCTACTCTTAACCAAATAATCAACCAACCAATCTAGAACTTGTATATTATTGCTAAATAAGGTCTGATAGATGTTAATAGGTAATGGATAATCAAACGAGGAGAGAGCAGTATAAAGTGCACTACTATTAATTGAGTTATTGGGACATCCGAAAAAAATGTGGTTTATGTCTCCCAACATCCCGCAATCACAGTTAGCAGATGCTCTCAGACCAATTCTATGTAGATGCGATGCGAAGGGGTAAGACAGTGTCCGCTTCTGAGGCGGAGTATCGCCGTGAAAAAGCGACGGGGGCGGTCAATCTTGGAAAACCATGGCTTCTTGGGGACTTCGTTAACAAAAGAGCCGTAAACCTTTCCCTTAACAGAGCAAATATCAATGTTAGGTCATATCGTGACATATGACAGACAACCATCTACACATAACCATCGAGTCTATATCTTAATTTTTATAAATCAATTATTACTTGCTTGCCTTAACTTGATTTCTAAACGGACATCAATAAAACACATATTTAACATTGGGATTGCAATGGGCAGAAGAGAAAATATTTAAATTACTGATATATAATCTGCTCCTGAAAGAAATACAGGAGAAAGCTATAGTTGAGCTTGAGCATTCTTTTACTCTTAAGGCCTCTTCCAACGACAGAGAATTCTCGAGAGAATTTTCTGTCAAATTCACTGACCGAAAATTCTCTGCCGTTGCACACCACTTTCGGTAGAATTCTCTGTGTAATTACCGTCCATTCAAAATTGTTCTAATAGACCGAGAATATGACAGTAAATATGCGCAATGAACCAATTTGAGTTCAGATCACTTTGAGTATAACTTTTCTTTACTCATTCTGGAAAAACTTCTGAAAAAATCACTATCTTCCATATCGACCATTTCTAGTACACCTAAACCATGTGATACTCTTCTTGAAAACCTCTGCCTACACGGATTTCTCTTTTTTTGGATTTCACTTTTTTTAATTTTAAAGCTGTAGCAGCCATGAGGACCGCAATATTGATTCCCACTGCCATTGTTAATAATGCATCAGTGTAATCCATTGTTTGAGGAGCGCTAATATAATATTGAGTATCTGATATTTCCTCAGCTCTGTCAGGGGGCACAATAGACCTTGAGGTCGCAGTGGACTTTAATCCCATTTTACTATAACTATAACTATCAAATAGCGTTTTCTATTGGTAAAACTAGTGCAGCCAGAGTGCAGCACTAGTTTTACCAATAGAAAACGCTATAATATTTCCTACATAAAATTACAAAGCGCAAACGCGTACTGAGAAATTTAAGCTAAATTCTCTACCGTTGCATACACCCCAAAGCAGAAAATGCACTGCCAAATTCTTGGTGTAATTCTCTAGAGAATTCGCGCGAGAATTCTCTGACGTTGCAAGAGGCCTTTACAGTTGAAAAAAAAACTTAAAATATCTTAATTTGAATAATATACACACAACCAAACTTATATGGAATCACCCAGTATCAAGATGAAATATTATTTTGATATATTTTTCGTTAGAAGCAAATAAAAAGTGCATGTGTTTACTCACAAAAACAGTTAGGTCGCACTTGATAAGATTTGGCTTTGCAGTGTCGATTTTACCATTTCGTTCGAACGTCGCAGTGAATTTATATTTTGTTTTTTTGCGAAGTTTTAAAAAAAAATGCCTTATGTGGGGTTATCGGAAGTCCAGAGAGGAAGAATTATTACTATGGCAGAACAAGGTATGTCACAAAGACAGATTGCAAGAACGGTGGGGGTTACACAAGGGGTTGTTTTAAAAAACTATGCAAGGTTTCTGGAGTTAGGAACCCTAAAGAATAGGCCGAGAAGAAGTCGTGGAAGAGTAACTACAGAAAGGCAGGATCGCTTTTTAGCCCAAACAGCAAGAAGAAATCCCGCAGTATCTCATTCAGAGCTTCAAAGGCAATTTTTGCAAGCTACAGGTGTTAGTGTTTCTGTCGAAACTATCAGAAAAAGACTTCGCGCACGGGAATTATTCAAGAGAAGAGCGTTAAGAGTTCCAGAACTATCAAGGCAAAATAAAGTTGACCGTTTTAATTGGTGTTTAGAGCATGAAAATTGGACTATTGAAGATTGGAAAAATGTCTTATTTTCGGATGAGACCAGAATTGGCCTACGATCAGACGACCGGCGTGTTCGCATTTTAAGAGGTAGACGGAGAGGCAAGCTAGGCTCCAAGCGGCAAGACCGATCCCTAAATACAAAGGAGGTTCTGTAATGTTTTGGGGCGGAATTATGTTTGGTGAGAAAACTCCTTTAATTCCCATTAGACAATCTCTGACAGGGCCTAGGTATGTTGATCTAGTGCTACAACCTGTAGTGAGGCTCTGGCGAGGTGCTTTTGGAGATTATTTCCTATTTATGCAGGATAATGCACCTCCACATACCAGCAGAGTTGCAAAACATTTTTTCGAAACAGAAGGTGTGACTGTTTTAGAGTGGCCTTCTTGTTCACCGGACCTTAATCCTATCGAGCACTTGTGGGATAGGATCAAAAGAAAAATTAGAGCTCGTCAAAATAATCCTGGTAACGCAGAGCAACTTATACAAGCGGCTTTAGAGGAATGGGCAAATGTTACAGAAGAAGAAATTACCAACTTAATAGCAAGCATGCCTCGTCGAATTCAAGCTTGTATCAATGCCAGGGGTGGTAATACTGATTATTGATTTGTTAAAATCGTTTTATTTGTTGTTCAATTCTCAGTTACATAAAAATTATTTTTAGAGAAATTTACACTTTTAATTTTCTGTTCTATTATAAAAATAATCTTTTAATAATTTATATTATTTTTGTAATAAACTTGTTTTGGGAAAACTGCTCTTCACTTTTCAGCGACTTTTTTTTAAGTAAAATTCGTTTTTTCCAAATAACAGGGTTTAATATGCATCTCTACTGAATTTCAAGACGTGATATTCCGGATTCCTTAATAATCCGGATTAGCATTTCTGAAACGGGAAAAAAATGACGATTCTCTCTAAGTCATTTTAAACTACTATTTCCATAAGAAAAAACACAACTTTATGTTATAACACAGGAAATGAACCTATTGGAAAAAATCAGAGTACGCCATTGGATTGCTATAAGAAAAGTGCCTGTATAATGTTTTTATTTCAGCATCCTAGCATAAACAGAAACGGAGATAATGACCAAAGTTGAAATCGCCCAAATTTCAATTTTGGCCTATAACTCGGAAACGAAAGAAGATAGAGGAGTCCAGTTGATGGCATTATCAGTTTCTCAAAAAAAGAAGACTATAATGTGGCATTCATTTTTCTCTATCTCTTCGGGTTAAAGAGTTTTAGTTCATGTAGCACCAATTTTGCCCACCCTGTACATGGATATCAGCATTTTTTTTCGAACAAATTCAGTATCACTACACATACAGAGGGTCCTGCAATAGTGCGAAAATCTTCCATAGCTGCCAAACCAGACATCTCAGAGATTCCGTTGGAAGTAGTACTTTCATTTCTGTATCTCAGAAAATTATTCTCTGATATACAGAGTGTCCCCGATAAATGTTATTCAACAAATGGATGATTTTTTTAATGAATCACCCCATATATTTTCCCATATTTTCAATGACCTTCATTACCCCTTTCATGACGCAAAATATTGGAGACATTTTTCCCACGGTACAGATCTTATTCGAAGGAAACTGCAAAAAAGCGAGGGAAAAGCAGTTCAGTAAAAGTCTTCTGACGATTTCCAGAAGCGATAGTAACATGAATTTGATCTAAAAGTTTTTTAATTGAAGGATTTGCCTTGTCACCGTTCCTAAATGATCAACTTGTCATATACAGGGTGTCCGTTATTGGGATCCAAATATGAAGAATTTCAAATCATTATTTCTCGATTTTTTCAAATGTACCACCCTGTATTTTTTTCCACAATAATGTGACAATGAATATCTTTCATTTTCTCAGAAGTCCACTTTGGATTATTCTCACTCCCGCGTCCAGCAGACACGAAAAATAATATTGTAACTGAAAATTTTGTCCAAATAAGTAATAACATAAAAACTACCGGACATTCAAATGAGGTCAAACAATGAAATAAAACTGAATGAATAATTATTGACAAAATTTAAAACCTTCTCTGAATCATACTTCCTGAGCACCAACATAAAAATGATAATTTTTTCACATACAAGCAATACATATTGATCACGTATTCAACCAATTATATCAGTTTTCATCGGCTTTACAGAAAAATATATTAATCGAGTTATTGCCACTTAGAGCTGAAAGATACTTTCGAATACTAAGTATTTTAAGTATGAATTTCTGGAAAAAATGGGATGGTTTATATGATTTTCATGTTAGGGCAGTGCCACAGAACCTGTTTTTTAGGAAGTTGACAAATAAGAAATGAAATGTGGTTTCAGCATGCTGCATGATGGAGCACCCTGATGTTTTTATAATGGAAGAATTATTGTAAGGAACTTATAAGGGAATGAAACACACTCGTTGAGATTCAACTTAAGACTAACTTTTATTCAGTACAGCGGAACACGAGGTCGTTCCCATAGATCATTACAAAGATGGTACTACTAGTACGACATAGATGGAGCCAACGGTAGATCACAGAATATGATTAATAAATGGTGATTTACTACCAACACCCCCACTAAATCAAATTTATTTTATATCAAATATACCCAATTCCTTAGAGAATTTATCATGTTTAACAAAACATAAGCCTTTAGTCAGTACATCTGCTGGCATATCGTTACTAGGCAAATATTCAACCGAAATTATATTTTTATTTAATGTTTCTCTAACAAAATGATATCTGATATCAATGTGTTTGGTTCGCTTGTGAAAAGTTGGGTTGAGACACAACTTCTGTGCACTTTGATTATCATTATACAATGATATGCACTCAAAATTTCCTGTTAACTCTCCAAGCACATTGTACAGATAGATAGCTTCTTTTGATGCTTCAGAAATCGCTATGTACTCTGCTTCAGTACTAGAAAGAGATACAGAGCATTGCTTCTTACTTTCCCAAGATACAATCGCACCAGAAAGTTTAAAACAGTAACCACTATATGACTTCCTATCTACAATGTTTGCTGCCCAATCAGCATCAACAAAACCTTCTAATTTCAAATCGTCTGATTTTCTAAAGACAAGTCCATTACACTTAGTGCCTTTCAAGTAACGCAGTACTCTTTTTGCACTTTTCCAATGTGTCTCATTAAAACAATTATTGAACTGACTTAAATAACTGACACAAAATGCAATATCAGGTCTCGTGAGCACTGCCAAATACATTAAACCCCCTATTAAATGCTGATAAGGAAAATTAGTGTTTTTTCCTTCACCCTTTTCTAATTTAAGATTACATTCCATAGGAGTGCTCACTGGTTTGCAATTTTTCATATTGAATCTTGATAACAAAGAGTCAATAAAAGTTTCCTGATCTAATGTTATCTGACCTTTTGCCTTATCAAATTTTACTCTTACCCCCAAACAGTGTTTTAAATCGCCTAAATCCTTCAGTTTAAACCTTGAGCCTAATTCTTTCTTCACATTATCTGTTTCCTTGTCACAATTGGAAAAAATGAAAAAATCGTCTACATACAATGCTATCATTACTTTTACATTTTTGTTATTCTTCAAAAATAGACACGGTTCATATTTTGACTTAACAAAGCCTAATGAAAGTAAGATTTGTTCAACTTTTTCATACCAAACTCTGGATGATTGTTTCAGACCATAAATAGCTCGTTTTAATCTGAGCACTTTATTATCATCATTAACTTTATTGAAACCTTCAGGCTGTACCATGTAAACTGTTTCATTTAAGGATCCATATAAAAAAGCTGTGGTAACATCTAAATGAGTTATTTTTAGATCTAAATGCAGAGACAAGGCTATTAAAAATCTTAAACTAGAATGTCTCACAACTGGAGAGAAAGTTTCATCATAGTCCACACCTGGTTTCTGCGTAAAACCTTTCGCCACTAAGCGAGCTCTATAAATTATGTTTCCCGCACTATCGAGCTTTTGTTTGAATACCCACTTGCACTGCACAACACTCGCGTTCTGTGGTTTCTCTACTAGCTCCCATGCGTCATTGTCTTCAAAAGAGTTCAACTCTGCATCAATGGCCTTTTTCCACTTCTCCCCATCAGGTCCAGAAAGAGCTTCTGTGACATTTGTTGGTAAGTCCTCTATATTCTCGTTCGCTACACATGTGTATGTAACATAATCATCAAAAACTTTTGGTTTTCTCACCCTTTCTGTTCTTCTTACTGGCAAACTGTCATTTGTGTCACCAATACTCTCTTGAAGGTATGAGTCACTACTGTTCATTGAATCTTCCTGTGGATCATATTCATCGACACTATTCAATGACTCTTCAGTTTCAAGGGTGGAATCCATATTTCCCCCTACTGAAATGGACGCCTCTTCAGGAGTGTCATCATTCAGAGATATTCGATCAAAAATATCAGCTTTGTTTGATATTTTCTCAGTGATAATGACATCCCTACTGTTGATTATTGCCTTAGATTCTGGGTCGTACAGTCTATAACCTTTTGTGTTTTCACAGAAACCAACCAATATGGTTTTTCTGGATTTTTTGTCCAATTTTCTTCTTTTTTCTGCAGGTATCATCATCATGACATGGCTTCCAAAGATTCTTATCCCGCTGATATTGGGTTTCTTCTTTGTCCATATTTCATAAGGTGTCTTCTTTAAACCTGTAACAACTGATCTGTTCCGTAGATACACAGCAGTGTTAACTGCTTCTGCCCAAAAACATTTTTCCAGTCCTGCATCGAAAAGTAAGCAACGTGCCTTTTCTACGATGGTCCTGTTCATTCTTTCTGACATTCCATTCTGCTGTGGCGTATAAGGATTTGTCTTCTGATGAATGATGCCATGTTCAGATAAGAACTTCTCGAATACTGAGGAACAAAATTCTCCACCATTATCAGTTCGTAGAGCCTTTATTTTATTATTTGTCTGGTTCTCAACTAATGATTTAAATGTTTTGAAGTATTTGAAAGCTTCATTCTTGTGTTTCAGGAAATAAATGAAGGTCATCCTGCTAAAATCATCTTCGAGGAGAAAATAATATTTTGATCCTCCCAAA
Organism: Adalia bipunctata; assembly: GCA_910592335.1. NCBI lineage: Eukaryota > Metazoa > Arthropoda > Insecta > Coleoptera > Coccinellidae > Adalia > Adalia bipunctata. The sequence goes on from OU342951.1 coordinate 28,353,209, forward strand.
GAGCTTACCTCCATCGGTCCACACAAATCAGCATGAACTGTTTCTAAGGCTTTTGTCGCTCTGGTACCTACATTCTTGAAGGGTAAACGGCATTGCTTTCCTTCACAACATATGTCACATGGTTGAGGGCTATTTAATTTTCCCTTAACATCCATTCCTTGTACAACGTCCTGCATTGACGAAAGGTCCTTATAATTTATATGTCCAAACCGTCTATGCCAAATATCCCCTGACACTGCAGTGGCTAGAAAAGATTGTTCAGGTTGGTTCACATTCAGCTTATACATGTTATTCACCAAGTCTGCAGTCGAAATCAATACACCTTCTCTGTTGTATATTTCACAACCCTGGTCGGTGAAGACTACTCTGTTGCCCTTCTTAGTCAGTTGCGAAACAGACAAAAGATTTGTCGAGAGCTTTGGGACATATAAAACTTCTTTAACAACGATGTCATACCTTTGTTTGTTTACTTCTGTTGTTATGTTTATTTGTCCAATGCAATCTACATTTATATGTTCACTATTGGCAACCGTTATCTCATGAATATCTGCTGTTTCGATGTTTGTTAACCAATCTTTTCTTGTGGTTACATGATTAGTTGCTGCAGAATCAAACTTGAATCCTACTTGACCGGAAGAACACAAAGAGTCATAGAGAACAACAATAAAGGAGAAGTAATTAGATCTGATTCATTATGTGTACAACAAGGAGTCCCACAGGGTTCCATTTTGGGACCTCTACTCTATATACTCTACACTAATGATATGGTGCAAATATCTAAAAATGAGATAATAATGTTTGCTGATGATATTTCATTGATATGTAAGGCAACAAACAAAAACCAATGCAGGGAAAATATAACAACGGAGATAGAGAACATAAATATGTGGTTGATGGAAAATGATCTTCTTTTGAATGTATCTAAAACTAAAATGATGATATTCAGAGAAAATGAACAATCTTTCACAATAACAACTCAAAACACTGAAATTAAAGCAGTAGACCAAATACAGTTTCTGGGAATAGTCATAGATAAAAGTTTGAATTGGAAACCACAAGTAGAAAAAGTATCCATAGATGTTTCAAAGTATTGTTATGCCCTTCGAGTTATAAGAGAGAACATAGGAGTAGAAGCGGCACTGTCAGCGTTCCATGCATACGTTCAATCAAAGATTAGATATGGAATTATATTTTGGGCCAGAAGCAGTGAAGCAGAAAGATTATTCAAACTACAAAAAAGAAGCTTAAGAATTATATTCAAGATGAAACCAACTGATAGTTGTAAAAATCTCTTTATTGAACAAAAAATTTTAACCTTTTATAGCCATTATATATATGAATGCATTATCTATGTAACTAACAACTATACTGAATTTCAGAATTATGAACTAAAACACAATTATGAAACAAGAAATAAGAAGTCTTTAATTCAAAACTTTACTAACTTAACATATATACAGAGAAATGTGACATACAGTATTTTCACGATATGGAATAAATTACCCAATAGTTTTAGGTTGAAAATAAATTGTAGAAACAATAATAAGTACAAGATAATGTTAAAAAAGTTTTTATGTGTTAAATGTTATTATTCTCTTGGAGAAAACTTTCTGGAGAAAGATTTTTTGGGCCTATAGGGAAAATATTTTTGAATTTTGTTTGTTTCTGAACTTTTGTTATTGTGTATCCTTGAAAGTTCCTTAATTTGTGACATGATCTACACCTTATGGTATTGTAAAATGAGATCTAATAAAGCATATCTATCTATCTATCTATCTAAATTTAGCTGTCAGGAAGACAGCACTGAATGCATTCGACGTAGTTTCCTTTTTCTTTGAATCTTTCTGATGATTAGGACATTTATTTTTGTAGTGTCCAGGCTGTTTACATTTGTAACAAACGATCTCATTTCGATTTGATCGGCCATTTTCTGTTTTGAAGCCTTGTCCGAAACTTGTGTTGCCACCTTTCGGATAGCTCCGAGAGTTTGATTTACTTGCAAAAGCGTTCGCTACTGTACTGCGCGCGTCGCCATCTAAATCCATGTCCAGTAACTTGGTTTTAATTTGATCTGATGATATCGTTATTCCCGAGTGCTCCAAAGCCATTATCATTGGACTAAAACGATCTGGTAGCCCTGCGAGAAGAAGAGAACCAATCCACTCTTCACTTATCTGAAAACCCGACCTGTCCAATTTTCTTGAGGTTTCGATGACTTGAGTTACGTACGCCTCCATTGAACTACAGTTTTCATAACGAAGGGAAATCAGAGTTCTTAATAAGCTAATCTTACGTGTAAATCCGTTGTCCTCGTACATATTTCTCAGAGTATCCCAAACTTCCGAGCACGTTTCCTTGTTCCTAATATGCACATATATAGACGGGTCTAGAGTCAGGATCAACTTTGCTTTTGCTTTAGCCACTAACACTGTGTCCTTTTGTTTGCCGGATAGACAATCAGTAAGTCCTTCAAGCACAAAAAAGTTTTCCATAGCGAAACACCACTCCGCGTAATTTTCGCGACCGAGTAATCTGGGAACGCTCGACATGTAGTTAACGTTGGCAGCCATTTTGGATTTACACTTCAGTCTTAAAACAACAACTTTCAGAATGTTCAATTTCTCACTTTCCCTTGTTCTAAAGCACGAACGATAATTGTCTTTTTATTCTTCACTGAATGAAAGAGGTATCTGGGCCCATAACCTGATGTTTTTATAGTGGAAGAATTATTGTAAGGAACTTATAAGGGAATGAAACACACTCGTTGAGATTCAACTTAAGACTAACTTTTATTCAGTACAGCGGAACACGAGGTCGTTCCCATAGATCATTACAAAGATGGTACTACTAGTACAACATAGATGGAGCCAACGGTAGATCACAGAATATGATTAATAAATGGTGATTTACTACCAACACACCCGCTCATTATTCCCGTCCTGTGAGCTTTACTGGATCAACAGTTTCCAAATAGATTGATTGGTATAGGGGCGGACCGACAAGATGGCCTGCTAGATCACCGGATCTCACCAAAACTAGATTTTTTTTATGAGGATGCATAAAGGGAATCGTGTACGATCAAGTTACTACAACAGCTTTAAACATGCGAGAAAGGATAGTGAATGCTTTTCGAAGCATTACTCCAGCCATGTTGACGAGAGTTAGTGGGTCATTCAACGATCGGATCACTTTGTATTCAAGGGGAAGCGGAAGACACTTTGAGCATCTCTTAGATCATTAGAATAAAGATATCTTGAAAGCCATCTCGAGAATTGACCATAAGGGAAAATCAGAAAACATCCGGACAAATGCGCTACCAATTCAGTTATCGATTTCGAATAGCCTGTCTATCGAAGATACCCAAGATGAGTATTGCTGTGTTGAATAATACCTGCAAAGTTCCATTTATTCTATTTTTAACGTCCGTTCGTTTTCATCATGTTATTATTTTTTGAATAAAATTTTCAGTTGCGATATACTTCTTTGGGTCTGCTGGATGCGGGAGTGAAAATAATCCTAAGGTTACTCCTGAGAAAATGTAAGGTATTCAATTGTCTACATTATTCTGGAAAAAATATAGGGTGTTACATTTGAAAAAATCGAGAAATAATAATTTGAAGTTCTTCATATTTGGACCTCAATAACGGACACCCTGTACATGACAGGTTGATCATTTAGGAACGGTGAAAAGGCAAATCTTTCAAATAAAAAACTTCTTGATCAAATTCATGTTATAATCGCTTCTGGAAATCGTCAGAAGACTTTTACTGAACTGCTTTTCCCTCACTTTTTTGCAGTTTTCTTCGAATAAGATCGGTTAGTTAGAAAGATGTCTCTTATATTCTGCGTCATGAAAGAGGTAATGCGAAGGTCATTGAAAAAATGTGAATAAATATGGGGTGATCAAAAAAATCATTCATTTGTTGAATAACATTTATCGGGTACACCCTGAATATCAGAAAATAATTTCCTGAGATGCAGAAATGAAGGTACAAGAGGTCTACTTTCCAACGAAATCTCTGAAATGTCTGGTTGGGCAGCTATGGAAGATTTTCGCACTATTGCAGGACCCTGTATACGGGGAGTTTTTCAGAGGTTTTCATCTGTTCTCGTGTATCATACGCAAAATTGTATATGGTACCCCGTTCACATTCCCTCTGATTACACTTAGATTTGGAGCGGGAAACAGATTTTTTTCTATTATACTATCTGTTCTAGTTCCCATTTCTTCACACGTACCTTATGCTGTATATTAAGCGCGTTCGGCAATGACATCTAACTGGTCGGATTGATAACAGATAACAGAAACATAAATTACTTTTCTGCCTTTGTCAATGGATTTTATCTGCATTTATGAGTTTCCTGCTTCGAATTTTCTTGAACAGTCTGTTAAAATTTCGTGTCTTATGTCGTGTCTTAATATTGAAACATCTCAATCAAGGGGTAGAAGTGTTGAGAGCTATAACAAAAGAATTAAAATAGAACCCAGGTCTATTCGGCCGTAGAGGTCTACGGCCGAATAGACCTTTAAATACTAATTCAATATCTGGCAAACAGAAAAAACGCTCCGTACCGTTCGTTTATTACAGAAAAATCTGACAAATCTGTACAATCTGTGATCACGTGACTAAAAAATCCGTCCGCTCTCGGATGCTTTTGCCGAACGCGCTAATTGTCAACAGATCTCGTCCGCCGTCTTGATGTGCAAACATCGGAATTTCGTCAATATAGACGGGTGAGTCGATGAAGGTGCGTACTGTATCTATGAGGAAGTAAAGCTGGTTTTGATTCACACTAAAGAGTTTGAGATCGTCCATATACAACAAATGAGATAATTTTCTCGGGCAAGTCTGTACCCCTTGTTCGTATCATTCAGAATGGTAGACTCAGAGGGCTCAGAGCCATACAGAACAACATCGGTGACAGTGCATCGATTTGAAATATTTTCCTTGATATTTTTATGTTTCCAGCGTTGTATTATTACTTAGGATGTTTGTTCTGCTTGTACAGGGTATCCCATTTTGGGCACTTTTACGGGATATCTCCGTTATTTTTAACGTTAGCGGGATGCGGTTTTCGCGACAGTGTGCTACTTTTTTGTGAAACTAAAGATGGCGCAATCAGTTTTTGCATAGCCCTCTCAGTTCTTGCTATACAGGCTGGAAATGAAAAGTATCACTTTTTAATCACCCCCCATATCTTAGTTGTGCTTGAACTTGGATAAATGGTTGAAACGCATTCCTATAGATTTTTTTCCGTGGAATCCAGTGGCGTAGTCAGTTTTTCAATTACACTTTCTGTTTTAGAGTTATTGAGCAAACATATGTTTTTTTTAATGGGACACCCTGTATATTATTTTTTATTCTTATTGAGCACAATCTCAGCTTTTCAAAAACATATTATTTTATGTATTTATTTTCAAATTATTTAAATTTTCAAAAAACTGCAAATAAAATTAAGTTAAATATTAGATCATGTGATGTAGATATGATGTTAACATTATTTTCGATTTCTAACGAAATCTTGACATTTATTTTTTGTTTTTAATAAACAGGTCATAGCCTACTACTTAGTTATTGACAATTGAATTACAAAATCTTGAATTCTGAGCTTGGTTTTGAAAATAAATGCATAAAATAATATGTTTTCGAAAAGCTGATATTGTGCTTAATAAAAATAAAAAATAATATACAGGGTGTCCAATTTAAAAAAACATATGTTTGCTCAATAACTCAAAAACGGAAAGTTTAATTGAAAAACTGACTACGCCACTGCATTCTACGGAAAAAAATCTGTAGGAATGCGTTTCAACCATTCCTCCAAGTTTAAGCGCAACTGAGATAAGCGGGGTGATTAAAAAGTGATACTTTTCATTTCCAGCCTGTATAGCAAAAACTAAGAGGGCTATGCAAAAACTGATTGCGCCATCTTTAGTTTCACAAAAAAGTAGCACACTGTCGCGAAAACCGCATCCCGCTAACGTTAAAAATAACGGAGATATCCCGTGAAAGTGCCCAAAATGGGATACCCTGTACACATAAAATGTTATAGTACGGCTCATATTTTCGGGCAAATTTTATGAATCTCCAGTATTTTCATAGGTCAATCGTGGGGCACTGTATCGAAGGCCTTCTGACAATCGATGTAACTTTAACTCAAATTCTTCTGGGGGTAATTACCCACCCCATGAGTATCGAAGACCTGAGAAAAGGGTGGTGCACATAAAAATTTCATACATTGTGTACCTGATTCAATGGTTATCAATCGTTATAACCCCCTCCTCATGAAAAATACCTATATGTTCTGTAGCCGTTCCGATAGTTAATAAATCATCGAAGTAAATTTCCGACATACAGTTTCAAAATTATTAAAAATGCCTTTCACGAGAGAACGAATGAGTAAAATCAAATTGGGGGTTAAAGCAGTCCTCAATGATATCCTTGAGAGTGAAGATATTCTACAAAAAGTTATTGAAAAAGTAAGCATCGCTTTCGAAATGAAACAAGAAGCAAAACTGAGAGATAAAAAAGTTGGAGGAAAAAGTTGACACTCTGGAACAGCACTCCAGAAGACAAAATTTGAGGATACATATATGATGTCAAAGAAGTTCACGGAAGTAGCCCATTGGAAGACTTCAATAATACTATGTTGAAGTTGTCTATCCAACGTAAGTCTCCAACTGAATGTTATCGAATAGGACATTTCAATCCCGAAGGAAAACCAAGACCCATATTCGTGAAACTGTCCAATTATGAAGAAAAGGTTGAAATAATGAAAAATTTACAGATTTCGCAATCCTTGCAACCATCAGAGACATTGGAAATGATAATACCACATGTGAATATTACCAACATTTATTTGCATTTGAACTTAAAATAAAATAGTACTTTCAATAATAATAATGAGCAATAATAATTGCAAGAAACAATCAACATTCCCAATTCCTAACATAAACATGTGAGAGGAAACTTGTCACCGTATTTTAAAACAAAAATGTTCTTTCTAAAGTAAGTATTCTTAATATATAATAATAAAAAATAAAGATATAAATAATTGGATGAAACTGGGTCCATCCTGTCATTCCTATCCAATATTTTCGAAGTGAGTTTGGATTTTAGCAAATCTGGGTTTTCATGAAATTGGCTTTAGATAGAAGGATTCAGTTTTTACTAAAATTCATGAATCTTACATGTACTCGGAGTTAACATCATCAGAATAAGTCCACCTCGTCCAATATTTTCGAAGAGAATTTTTATTTTACCAAATCTGAGTTTTCTCGAAATTGGCTCGAGATAGAAGGATTCTGTCTTTACTAAAATTCATGAATCTTATATGTTCTTAGATCAACTCTCATCGGATGAAGCTGAGTCCATTCTGTCCAATATTTTCTAAGCGAATTTTTATTTTACCAAATCTGGGTTTTCATGAAATTGGTTCGAGATAGAAAGATTCTGTTTTCACTAAAATTCAGGAATCTTATATGTACCTTCTCGGAGTAAACATCATCAGAAGAAGCTGAGTCCACCCCGTCCAATATTTTCGAAGAGAATTTTTATTTTACCAAATCTGAGTATTCTCGAAATTGGCTTGAGATAGAAGGATTATGTTTTTACTAAAATTCATTAATCTTATATGTAGGGGAGGACGGGGGAATTCCACGCACCTTAGGGAAAATGCTCACAAAAACCTTCCTATGTACACACAAACTTTCATAATTTAACTGCTGAATCATGAACCCATTTGGAACTTTTTCATCACAAGGAAAAGGTTCAACTACCTATACCAATTGAGAAAAAAAAAATAATTCTGAAAACTGTCTTTTCGCGGTCTTCCCCCACGTACTGGGTAATACCGCGCATGCGATGGTATAATTATGCGCATATATTGAACAGCTGAAAAACTCGAAAAAATATTTCATTATTTAGGTAATAACCAAGTACAATGTAAATTAAACAAATTTCCATGAATAGGTACAAAAAATATTATTGAAGAATTACCCCGCTACAGCTGCGCGTTATTCTCCCAGTGTGAGTCACCTAACCTAACTAATCACTGACAGTAGATGACGAAATACAATTATGTAATTGTTCTTTTGCATTAAATAATCTACACATATGAAGGAAAATAGTCATGCAATAGATTCATTAGAAATTAATAATAGAAGTACTTTCCACGATTCCAATTTCTCTCGAAAATTAGATCAGAGCGTCGTGAAACGAACAATCGGCTCCCTGGTCTAAAATAAAAACACGAATATCTTCAAATTACGGGAGTTTTGTCTTTTGTCGTTCTTCATAAACGAATCTGATAGTGAAATAGTTGAAAACGGTTGGAACTTGGAACTTCGAACAGTTTGATTTATATTATGGTAATTACCCCCCCATGAGTATCAAAGTCCTTAGAAGAAGTTACGCAATGTGGTGCACATAAAAAAATTTCATAAATTGTGAACCTAATTTTCAATCGGTATTACCCCCCCCATGAAAAAAAGCTATATCCGCCCTTGCATTTAGAACAATAAGCTATAATAAAAAAATCATTTTTTAAAACAATCTTTTATAAAAACAACCCTCATCCGCCATTTTGAAGCCGCCATCTTGAATTCCTCAATTTTGAAGAATCGTAATTTCCGACCCAGAACACCCCTAGATACCAATTTTGAATAGAATCGGATCATAATTACGAAACTCGTCCGCCCTATTCTAGCCGCCATCTTGAATTTTTCAATTTTGACAAAAGAATCATCATTGTCGAACCCAAAAACCCCTAGATACTAATTTTGAATGAAATCGGATGATAATTACGAAACTCATCCGCCATTTTGGAGCAGCCATTTTGTTTTTTTCTATGAAAAATATTTCGTGATGCATTGTCACCAGAATTATATACAACTGCCAAATTTCAAATCAATCGGACGATTAGAAGTGTGTCATATTTAACTTGCAAGATTTGATTACAGACAGACAGACACTGGGACAGATGAAACTAAATAAAAGCTTGTAATAAAAAGCACATATGCGCTTACAAAAACCTCAAAAGTGAGAATTTGAGTAGGTAATTTAGCATATGTATTTTGAAATATGGCAATATAACTGTGTGTTGTATCATAGTTTTCTTGGATGGGGGAAATGTAAGAAATATCAATCATACAGAACACCATGAATTATTCTCAAATGATCATATGTAGAAAACGTTTCCTGGTTTTCATCAGTAGAACAAAGAGAACACAAAATATATTGCTTCTTCACCACTTTAGCGGAATCATCATTATGGATTGTCCGGAGATGCCTGTTTCTAACAGATACGCTGGTAAACTCTTTTCCACATATGCCGCAAATGTAAATAAGTGGATTCACTCAGCACTCTGCAATAAAGTCGAGCATTTATTTGAAACGTCCATAATGAGAAATTGTAATAGATTTTGCTAGATATTCTATCCAATAAAAAAAAATCAAACTGTTCGAAGTTCCAACCGTTTTCAACTATTTCACTATCAGATTCGTTTATGAAGAACGACAAAAGACGAAACGCGCGATCTGAATGTCGGGAAACGGCTTCTTCTCACGATCTTACACGCGGGTGCATTCGGAAGCACTCGGATCGAGTGAATCTGATTGGTTAGGCATTCGAGAGAATTAATGTATGCTCGCTTCTCGTATGCTGGCCCAATACACCCTATGTCACCCTATGTCACGCGATAACTTTCGAATGCTTTTTTGGTCTACTAGCGACACCTTTGTCTTTTGACCTTGAACGAAAACTCGTAATTTGCCTGTAATATACGAACATAAACATTTCCAATGTTAAAAATTTCTACAATTTTTGTCTCATTTCATAAGAACAATGTATCAATAACATTTGACATAATGAATTTATTGCAAATCAGTACTATGCTCTTGGGGAATTGAGTACTGATTCTAATGAAATATAAAGTAAATATCTCCCTGCTTTAGAACAAAAAGGAAATAATAATTCAATAATTTTAAATTTATGAAAGTATTTGTTGTCATTAGTTTGAACTCATATAACAAATTACTTTATAGGTATAAGAATATTTCTTTTTTGTTGAGCTTTATTATATCCCACTGTATTTTATTTTATATACATATTCATATTTGAAATTAACATTTAAAAATTGATCAAAAGGCTGTGTAAATAAAATCAACCTATTTCAGAATAAATATTTAATGCAACTATTATGATTTCACTACAATTAATTCGTTTTTAGCCTGCAACAATTTGATTTTTAGCAATTCCAATTCTGCATTATTTTTTGCTCTTCTGAAAGTATCTTCTTCCAATTCCCTTTGTTTTCCTCTCTCATTTTTTTCCTTTAGGTTTCGCAGTTCCTCATCTGCAATTTGCTTCTGTACATTCAGAATGTCCTTTTCAATAGCAGGCATTTTCATTCCGGGCTATTTGGAATTTTTTTTCCTCCTCAAAATACTCTAATTTTATTTGAGCTACTTTTAAGTATTCCTCTGAAAGTTGACCAGAAGTTTTTGTCATGGCTGGTCGCCTTCTTGATAAGAATGAGGAATTTCCAGTACATTGAGGAGTTGCCTCGATTATTCTTATCTATAAATAACACAAAATGAAATTAATGAAGTTTAAATTGGAATAAACAGCAATCACAAAATAATTAATGCTTACAGCAGGCGTATCCACTTCTTCAGTGATCTTCACTCCCTTTAAAGATTCCTTTTCATGGGATGTAATTGTAGCACATACCTCTTCTTCATTCATCGTTCGAGATGCTGAGGGGTTTTCAAATACCATGCTGTCAGAATCGAATATGTTCTTAAATCCTTCAACGCCTTTTTTATTCATAAGCCACAGAGCAAGATCCAGATTTGGGTCTTGAGGGGACACCTGAGCTGTTCCACCACCGGTCAGATATACCTCTCTTCTTTCTGCCGCGATGTGCTTCCTCGTGTCCTTTTTTATATTCTCATAAATTTTTTTTAGAGATATATATATATATATATTCTTTTGAAAGAGAGAGTTACATACTGTTTTCTTAAATCAAACAATACAGGTGTTGTGGACTGTATTTATCAGTGAAACGATCGGTTTTTTGAATGAGTGTTTATTCTATGTACATGTAGAAAGAAATTATATATCTAAAGGCAAGCTGGCGATGAATGTTCCTCTTTGGGTGTTTCAGCGAGGGGCTGCTTTCTCTGCGGCTGCTTCGGTGTTAGTGTCTTCTTCGGGGTCTGCGATGAGAGTGATGTTCTGCGGCTGCTTCCTTCGATGAGAGTCCGTTTGAATCCAAAACCGGGCCCCTTTTATACTCGTTCGGCTTACGGTCGAGGCCCTCAATTGGTCAGCATCGGTCGTCCGTGGCCCCGCCCTCTCCGGTTGACCGTAGTCATTCCGCACGGTCGTTGTCCTCAACAGCTCTCCCCCCGGCGCAGCTCGCGTAGCCTTCCTTTCCTTGGACGACGACGAGCTTGCTCACTGGTCGCCGGAAGACGCCGGTTCTCGTTCGCACCTCGACGACCCTGACACCTCCATCTGGTCCCGGATGTGTCTGTTCCACTACCCCCATCGGCCAGGTGTTCCGTGGCAACGCGCTGTCAACGATCAGGACCACGTCTCCGACCTGCACAGGTCGCACCTTGCGCTTCGATTCGCCTCGGGGTACCAAAGTCGGAAGGTATTCCCGAAGCCAACGTCTCCAGAATTTGTCTGCGAGTGCCATACTCGCTCTCCAGGTTCGCCGATCTGCTTCGTCACAGGGCGCTGTTGTGGGCATCCCGGTTGACGATCCTAGCAGGAAATGGTTGGGTGTGAGCGCTTCAGGATCCTCTGGGTTTACACTCACATAGGTTAGGGGCCGTGCGTTGATGGAAAACTCCGCCTCTGTCAACACGGTTCGCAGGACTTCTTCCGTGGGTGCTCTCTCCCTCAATGTTATCTTGAGTGCCGTTTTCACTGATCGCACCAACCTCTCCCATGCACCCCCTTGATTTGGTGCGCCAGGGGGTATGAAACGCCACTCCATGCGATGCAGCAACCCTTCATCTTGAAGTCCTGGAAGCCATTCCTCGTACGCCAAACGGAGTTCCTGATCGGCTCCGCGGAAGTTGGTACCGTTGTCCGAATACATAGTCCGTGGCCAACCTCTGCGAGCTGCCATCCGTCTAAGTGCCATTATGGCGGAATCCGTTGTAAGTGATGCAACGACCTCGATGTGTATGGCGCGGGACGTGAGGCACGTGAATAATGCACCCCACCTCTTCTCTCGACGGCGCCCTATCTTCACCATCATTGGCCCAAAGTAGTCTACCCCGCAGTTGGTGAAAGGACAGTGGAATGGGTCGAGTCGAGCGCGTGGCAGGTCTCCCATGGTTGGTGTTGTCGGCATCGCACGTCTTCTTCGACAGAACGAGCAGAGCTTTTCCGTAGCTCGCACCGTGGGCCGAAGGTGAATGATCCAGTAGCTCTGCCGTAGATCATTAGTCACTCGCTCCCTATTGGCGTGTCCTGCGGAACAGTGCTCCCGTAGAACCAGCAATTTGGTGATCTGGTGACGGCCGTCCAGTATCACTGGTCTCTTCACGTGGCTGGGTGCGGCAGAAGCTCCGATACGTCCTCTCACTCGAAGGAGACCATCTTCCATCACAGGGTCAAGTCGATAAAGCCGGCTGGCTTTGAGTATGGGCCGGCCTGTCCGGACGCGTTCCAGCTCATCCGGAAAGCTGTCTTCTTGAATCCGCCTCATCAGTTCCTTTTCCGCTCGTTCAATGTGGCGGTGTTCCAGCTTCTTCGCTCGTCGTAGGCAGATGTCCACAAATGCCAGAGCTCTCGCCACACTCCTCACGAGTACTTCATATTTGGAGAAGCGTGCGGCGTCGGGTAGCCAGTCAACCTGCTTTGGCTTCTCGGTCACATGTAGAACTTCCTCATCTGTGTCCTCACGCGTTGTTGTCCCTGGCCATTTGCATTCCGGAAGAAGGAGGAAGTCTGGACCCTGGAACCACCGATCGGTTGAGCTGATGGGCGTGTCGGTGAGTCGTGTGGCGTCGTCAGCCACGTTGAAGTCGGTGGGCAGCCATCTCCATTCTTCCTTCTGGGTGAGCTCCGCGATCTCGCCGAGCCTATGTGCCACGAAGGGAGTGTATCTTCGGGTGTCGTTCTTTACCCAATGAACCACCGTCGACGAGTCTGTCCAGTACGTCGTTGGGCCTATTTCGACATCATGCTCCCTTTTGATGGTTTCGGCGAGTCGTGCTCCCATCAACGCTGCCTGAAGCTCCAATCGAGGAATCGTCTGGGCCTTCTTCGGTGCTACCTTCGCCTTCGCTGCTACAAGGGCCACTTGAATAAGTCCGTCGTTCCTTGTGATACGCCAGTACGCTGTTGTTGCGTACGCCTGCTCACTAGCATCACAGAATATATGGAGTTCTTGCTGTCTATGCTCGTTCAACGTGTAGCAGCGTGGAAGTCGAAGCATCGCAATCTCGGGAAGTTGAGCTAACCACGATGCAAAGAGCTCGTTTTCCTCTTCCGGGATTGGCTCGTCCCAGGTCGTCTGGAGCCTCCACAAGCTCTGCAGAATGATTTTCGAACGGATGGTGTAGTGGCTCAGCAAGCCCAGCGGGTCATAGATGGACATGACAGCGCTGAGTGCTTCTCTCTTGGTGGGTGCTCGTTTTCTTGATCTCACTTCTGCAGGGACTCGGCTCATGGAAGTGTTGAATCCCAACTCATCTCGATCGGCGTTCCAATATAGGCCAAGGATCTTGCTTTCGGGTTGATCTCCCCCCAGTTGCGTAGGGACCTTGGCGTGTAGCTCGGCAGGGACGTCCTCCAGAATGGTTTGATGGTTGGAGCTCCATTCCCTCAGAGTGAAGCCGGCTCGACCGTGCACTTCCCTCGTTTCCTCGACTGCCTTTCTGGCCTCTTCGATGTTTTGAAAACTCGCTACCCAGTCGTCCATGTAGTGTGCATTCTTGATGGCTTTCAGGGCACGTGGAAAGTCATCGCCATGGACATCCGCATTGTGGTTACGGATATAATGTGCGATGTATGGAGAACTGACAGCACCGAAGATCACACTGGTCATCTTGTATTTCTTTGGGGGCTTCTCACGCTCTTCTCCCCTCCATAAGAACTGTTGGGCTGGTTGGTCCTCAGGTCGTACCTTGATCCGCAGGAACATCTCCTGGATGTCCGCTGTAATAGCCACGGCCCCTTCTCGGAATCGGAACAGAACTCCCGGTAGTGATAGTAGCAAGTCAGGTCCCTCCAGCAGTTCGTCGTTTAGGCACACACCAGAGTTTCGTGCAGCTGCGTCGAATACCAGTCGACACTTTCCTGGCTTGTTCGGGTTCATTACGGCGAAATGGGGAAGGAACCACTTGACCGGGCTGTCTTCTTCCGACCCATCGCACGGCACTGCGTAACCTTTTTCCAAGAGGTTCTTGATCTGCCGAGAGTATTCCATCTTGAAGGCTGGGTCTGCGTCCATCTTTGTTTCGACGTTCTTGAGTCTTCGCAGGGCCTGGCTGTAGCTGGGTGGCATAACGACATCGTCCCTTCTCCATGGTAGTCCTACCTCGTAGCCGTCGCCAACCTTCTTTGTGGTTCTCCCGACCATGGTGACTGCGCGGAGATCTGCTTCGTTAATTCTGGCTTTAGTTTGTACGCCCAAAGCCTCGATTTTGAAGTGTGCTTCGACTAGATCATGAAGTTCTTTGTCGCCTGGTTGGACACATTTCTTTGGCTGGTAAATGTGTAGTACGTCATCTACTTTGCAGATTGCGCTGAGAGTTGTGGTCCCATGCAGTACCCATCCCAAACGTGTTTTCGAGGCAGCTGGTTGGTTAGGCTCACCGATGCGAAGCTCCCTCGAAACGATACTTTCCCAGTGATCTGTGCCAATCAATATCCCCGGACGTACCAATTCGTAGCACACTTCCTCCTTGCAAAGGTCCTTGAGGTGGTCGAAATTCAACATCGTTTCGGGAATGCTTTGTTGATGTAGTCTCAAGTCCTTTATTGTCCTTGCCCGGACTTTGTACTCGTCGTTCTCTTTGACACCCCGGATCTTGACGGTCACCAGTTGGCTCTCTGCTTCTTCCTGGGACATGTTGACTCCCCTCAGGTGAAGAGGCCGCAAAGGTCCACTCGCCCCTATGCTGGCTGCCAGTTCTTCGTCGATCAAGGTTACCGTGGCCCCTTCGTCTAATAAGGCATAAGTCTCCTTGTCGCCTCTGGGCCCGGATATGACGATCGGACACATCTTCAGCAGTACCTTCCTTGGTCCTGCGGGGGGTCTAGATGCCACTGCCAATACCGCTTCTTGGTTCGGGGTGTCAGCTGGATCCACGTGCTCGGTCTTGTCCACGTGCTCGATCTTGTCCACGTCCTGGTGAAGCGTCGAATGATGCGGGCGCCGACAGTTGTTCACCCCACATGGTTTCGCTCGGCACACTGCGCGACGATGTTTCTTTCGTGCGCACTTGAAACATATTCGGTTTTCACGCACCACTTGCCACCGTTGTTCGACCGATAACGCCGTATACGACGGACATTCCGTTAGGACATGATCCCGCTCGCACTTTGGACACTGGTTCAGTCTCTCATCTTTGTCGTCTGCCGTGTTGTATATCAACGCACTTCTTCCGGTCGGCACTGTGGGGCGTGGCGCACTTCTTCGGGTTGGCACTGAGGGGCGTGACGCACTTTGAACACTCGCGACGCTCGAGGGAGGCACGTACGTGTATCGCAAGGCCCGATCCGCTTCCCTCATCAGGAATCGTGATAACACGACGATTTCCGGTTCTGCCGTACACTCTTGTTCGTACGCGTAGTCGCACCATCGCGCACGTAGATGCGGACTCAGCTTTTCCAGCACTTCGCGTGTCAACATCGGGTTGAACAGGTACCCCTTCCGGTCGATGGTCTTCAGCACGCACACGATGTTCTGGATCTTCGCCGCGAAACTGTTGAGGTCTGTCGCATTCGAGGTGGGCTTCGGCAACTTCTTCAGGTCTCCAAGTGCCCTGTCGATGATCACCTCCGGTCTACCGAAACACTGCTTCAGGGTATGCATCACGACGTCTGGATCCACGGCAGTGTGTAGCAGTGCAGACACCATGTCCCTTGCTTCTCCTCTCAGGCAGCTTCGCAGTCTCTGGAGGTTCTCCGCCGCCGTGAGATCATACAGCTTGCTGGAGTCCCGGTACGAGGCGTAGAAGGGCAGCCACTCGTTGATGTCGCCAGAGAAGGTGGGTAGGTCTACATGACGTGGCCTCGGTCGTGTCATCTTCTCTAGTGTGGCTGCGAGTCGATCTATGCTTCCCCTTGGTGACCTTGTTCGTGGCTGTCTGTCGTTTTCTCGTCGTGGCTCCTCCTCCCGGTGGCTGTCATGGCTTTGCTCAAGCCAACTGTCGACCCTCTGTTCTGGTTCTTCTCCGAGGAAGGGCTCTGACGGGTGTTCTTCATCCGCGCTGTCTTCATCTTGGATGGCCGCTACTTCCGCCGCTAGACGCATCTTCACGAGATCGGCTTCTAGTTTAAGCTCGTGTCTTCTGATGGCGGCCATACTCTCTGCTGCCTCTAGTTCTGCCTGTAGCCTTCTCGTCTTCACGCTGACGTTGGATCGACGAGAGGTTCTTGATTTCGCCGGTGAACTTCTGGTTCTTCTTTCTTCGTTGTCTGGCCTCGATGTATTGACCTCTGCCAACGCTGAGGGTACCTGCTCACTCGGGATCTTCCTTGACTGATCGAAGGCGGCATTCCTCTGTTGATCCCTGTCCAGTGATTGAACCCGACGTCTCTCTTCAGCGTCTCCTTGGCTCCTTGTCAACACCATCTTGAGTTATAGACGTGACAACGTGACAACTTTTTTGATCGGTTTCGTTCTAACCGTAAAACTTTCTTCGGTCTTAAAAGATCGGTTTTGTTGTAACCTGACCGTAACTTTTCTTTCGATCTGAAAAGATCGGTTTTGGTTTCGTTCACCGTTACTTTCTTGACTTGAAAAGATGATCGCTGATTCTTCTTTCGTTGGATCCGGCCCGAAGGACCAAACTGTTGTGGACTGTATTTATCAGTGAAACGATCGGTTTTTTGAATGAGTGTTTATTCTATGTACATGTAGAAAGAAATTATATATCTAAAGGCAAGCTGGCGATGAATGTTCCTCTTTGGGTGTTTCAGCGAGGGGCTGCTTTCTCTGCGGCTGCTTCGGTGTTAGTGTCTTCTTCGGGGTCTGCGATGAGAGTGATGTTCTGCGGCTGCTTCCTTCGATGAGAGTCCGTTTGAATGAAACACAGTTAATGAAACACAGTTTTTTTTTTTTTTTGCTTAACAGCATTTTTATTTGATTTTTTCTATGTGGCATAAACAGTATATTTACAAGGGGAAATACAAATGGATATGTACACATAAATTATTATATACAATTAGCTCCTAATCTAGGGATCTTATCTAATATTATTGATTTTCGAATTTTCAGGTGTTTTTGATTTTCTAGGTGTTTAGTAACTTTGACTAGAGGTTTGTATGGTCAATGAAACACAGTTACTCCTCTAGTGATGGTGGATAAAATGTACAAATCGTTATAAAATAACGTGGTGTAGAAGTTTGTGTTTTATTTTGATGTTTGTGTTTCGGCTGGTTATTGTGCCTATGGATTGGGTTTTATCTAAAGTTTTTGTGGTGATATTGAAGAATTTCTTGCTTTGTTTGAGCACTTCTTCTTGGATGAGGTTTAAATTTCCATCCAAGTGGAGTTTGTTGATATTCGTGACCTTTGGCTTGTTCAATATAATTCGGAGAAACTTATTTTGAATGACCTGAAGTTTATTATAATTTGCATTGGAAGTGTTGCTCCAAATCGGGTTTGCGTACAAGAATGCTGGTCTTACTGCCTGTTTGTAGATTCGGATTTTAGATTTCACCGGTAACTTGCTTTGCTTACTGATGAGAGGAAAAAGCTCTCTCAGGATATTGTTCCCTCTGTAAGCAATGTTGCTTATATGGGAGTTGAAGTTAAGTTTTTTATCGAGCGTGACTCCCAGATATTTAACGTTTGAATCCAAAACCGGGCCCCTTTTATACTCGTTCGGCTTACGGTCGAGGCCCTCAATTGGTCAGCATCGGTCGTCCGTGGCCCCGCCCTCTCCGGTTGACCGTAGTCATTCCGCACGGTCGTTGTCCTCAACAACAGGGCATATGGCATGTGTGAAGAAATGGCTACAAGGACCAGATTATATAAATGAATAAAATCTGTTTCCCGCTCCAAATCTAAGTGTTAGCAGAGGGAATGTAAACGGGGTACCATACAATTCTGAGTATGATACACGAGAACAGATAAAAACCTCTGAAAAAACTCTGTCTCCCCGTGTATGTGTGGTGATACTGAATTTGTTCAAAAAAAATATGCTGCTATCCATGTTACAGAGCTCCTTGTGCTTGAAAATTGCCTTTTCATTGAACTGGATGTCCATCAGGGGATTGTGAATTGAATAAATTCGTAATTTCTTGCCACGCTTCCGTCTTTTCACGCCAAGTAACTGCATTCGTTTTTTATTTTCAATGGTGCCCTTGAAACTATTCACCAAATTTAAAAGTTTATTTTTCTCATTAGAAGAGAAATTTGGAGCTCTTGTTGATTTCTTTTCAACACTATCCATTTTGAATTCACACTTCACAAGGAAAAACCGAAAAACACAAATTATCTGTACGATGTTTGTACGTTGTCTGTTATTTGTTATGTTATAGGTTAGTCATAGATCATAGAAACCGGCATAGAATTTCTTCTTTTCAATTCTCAAGTAGGTCGAATGTATCAATGTTTGAATAATCTTACAGCGTTGCCAAATGGCAGTGATCCTTAGCTAAATTTCTGTTAAGTGGTAGGGGAATCCGGGGCAATATGGGGTACCTAACTTTAAGATCCTCATTTTTTCATAAAACATAATAACTCAACATTGCCATTTTGAATTAAGCTAGCTAAATATATTATCTTTAGACTTTAGCCAACCAAATCACCCACTAAAATTTTTTACGTGGTTTTTTTATATATTTTCTAAAAGTCAGGCCTTTCCCCGTTTTGCCCCGTATACGGGGCAAAATGGGAATTGTGTCTGGGGTAAAATGGGTTAGTGTATTAGGTACGTGTAGGTGAAAGAAAATATTTTATTAATACAAAACTCTTAGAGATAGGTATGGTATATGAATATATATGATATACCAACTTATTTAGGAACATAATTTTGCTTTTGCAACATAACGTTCTAATGTAGTTTGAGGCACCTTAAATTGGTGTGCTGCTTTTTTATAACCCATGGTACCCCCAATAATCACCTGCACTGCTTCTTTCATCGACTCTTTAGACCAATTTTGACGAGTTGTCTTTCTTGCGTATTTTCGTACCATCTGAAACATAATGAATCTCAATAATTGCTTGGGGCAAAATGGGGTCCCCAAGGACTGGGTAAAATGGGACCCCGTTTTACCCCATTATCAAAACCCCATTTTGCCCCAAAATACCTGCTCAAATAAAACAAGAAACAAAATCAGTATTTACGTAATCTTGAAGCCATGCTTTTTATAAAGTATCTATATAGAGGCAATAACGATATAGCATTAACAAAACAACAAAAACTTTTCGAAAAATGTACGTACCTTGAGAGAATAAATGATCCACTTTTACAACACACGGCCTTCATAACTTTATGGCGGACAAACACAAACTAACGTACGTCCGATTCGTGGTGCGTCTATTGCGGAGAAGGGTATTGGTTGTAGGGATAATGCGTTTGAGATTTGGCGGGTTTATTCGAATAAAATACACGTAAAATGACGGTACCCCGTTATGCCCCAGTACCCCGTTTTGCCCTGGATTCCCCTACCGGTGCAAATGGAAATATTTTTGAGTTGAACTTAAGTCTAAGTGGTACCTAGCAACGAGGAACTTTTAAGGGTAAGCGGTGCAAACGGGCGTTAGAGGCCGATTTGAGCATGGGCGAACAGTGTCATAAGCGGATTTTGTTGCCAGACTGTGCAAATCCGTTTCTTCAGTGGATCAAATAACGAAATCAAAGATTATAGAGTACAAAGATGGGAAACGCCCTCATATCTCTCGTACTAAAAACCGACTACGTTTTATGCATATATATATCGGGACTTTTTACCATAGAACTTATAGTACTATAAGTTCTATGCTTTTTACTCACGAGATGGCGTTTTCATTACAGATTACAGTGACTGTAGTTTTTTTCATTACAGATTACTGTTACTGGAAAGAGCGCGAAATTTGAATACCACCATAAGTAATAATTTTGATTTCCACCTATCGAGCCCAGACAATAATATACAGGGTGACACAATAAAAGCAGGGCTTCTGTTCTGCTCAGGATTATATTTTTGATCTACATATTAATTCAATTGATACTAATTAAACACACCAAATAGATTTGCTTACATATTTTTATTTCAAAATATACATACAATTTTAAATTGGAATACATGTCAAAAATATCTTTACATCTGAGTTACAGAATTATTAGAACATATTTTTTACAGAATATTCAATGTCAGAAACATGTTTCTCATTCATTACATTATATTAATATTCGGTAAGACTTACCGCCACTACTGAATGCAGCACTTTCAAAAATAATTTTGTTCATTGCTACACCTTCCTCCGCACGTGGCCCCTTAAGGAAAGGAACGCTTCCAGGATGCAGCAATAAACGTGGATAATCACGCATAATTTGTTCTGGAGAGAAATGCTCACTGCACATAGTATAAGTTCTGCTGAGTTCTAAATCCTCTCGCCCAGAAAACTCTATCCATTTCAGAGCACTGAAAATTAATGCAATGAATAACAGAGTTACCCCTTTCGAGTTTCAATACTTACATTTCCATTTTCTTAACTTAACGAATACAACTATTAATTATTCTTTGTAGATCTAATCTAAACGAACTCAACTGGAGAATAATCTAAATTTGATTTGAATTTGTCTGTTTGAATTGTACCATATGTGGTAACCATGGTAACATAATGTCACT
This sequence comes from Adalia bipunctata, assembly GCA_910592335.1. Classification (NCBI taxonomy): domain Eukaryota; kingdom Metazoa; phylum Arthropoda; class Insecta; order Coleoptera; family Coccinellidae; genus Adalia; species Adalia bipunctata. Next base: position 28,374,245 of record OU342951.1, read on the forward strand.
TCTCTTAGCCACCTATTATCTATCTCAGGACTTTCTTCTCACCAGACGGCGCTCACGTCAATGTTGTCGCTTCGTTTCCAATCTTCCTGCTCTATAATCTTTGAACGAAATCATTGCCCAATCTGGCAACGTTGCGGCGAATTTGACGGGCCGCTCACCGCGGCCCAGATCTCACTTGATTAAACAACAATATAAACACTCGAAGTTCTAATGAAGGAAATAAAACAATGATCTATCCTTCAAATACCGGAATAATTGCCTGCGACGAATTTGACGGGCCGCTCACCGCGGCCCAGATCTCACTTGATTAAACAACAATATAAACACTCGAAGTGCTAATGAAGGAAATAAAACAATGATCTATCCTTCAAATACCGGACTAAGTGCCCAATCCGGCAACGTTGCGGCGAATTTGGCGGACCTCCCACCTGAGTCCCACCTCGGCGCAGTTCGCCGATTCTCGCATGCTGGCATATGCTGGCCCAACACACCTACGTTAATGAATCACGCGATAACTTTCGAATGCTTTTTTGGTCTACTGGCGACACTTTGTCTTTTGACCTTGAACAAAACCTCGTAATTTACCTGCAATATACGAACATAAACATTTCCAATGTTAAAACCGAAGAAAACTCAAAAGTATCAGAATTCACATCGAAGATGACCTAACAAAAACCCGAATCGAAATAATGAAGAAAGCTTCTGAAAAATATGGTTTCAGAAATGTATGGAGCGTAAATGGGAGAATATTTGGTATAGACGGAATAAAAACTGAAATCAAAACAATGGACACCTTATCTGATTAAAAATGTATGTACATATTGTATGTACAGGGTGTCCCATTCGTTTTGTCCTATCCCCTTACATAGGAACTCACACATGTAATAGAGAAAAGTTTCAGATAGAAGTTGTTCGTGTTGATGTAATCTTTTATTGTATAATAATTTCAAAATGGCGTCGAGCTTATACACAGGGTGGTGGCATAAAGTTATACTTTTTTAAATGGAACACCCTATATATTATTATATTTTTGAAAAGAGCTCAAAAACACGATTTCAGTCATATATAACATTAATAGTCTATTATGTTCCGTTCCGGATTTATGACTAGTTTTCAGTGAAAAGAGGTCCAACTTTGGACTGCAATAAAAAAGTCTCTATGGAATGGATTTGAATGAAACTTGCTCTGGGAGTTTTTCAATTTAGTTGTATTTCATATTTAATCACGAAAAATTTGATAGACAGCGATTAAAATCAATGCAATTGTCTTTTTTCAACCTCCAAATATCTCGAATGTTTTAAATAGAACACCCTATATTGAGGTACATCATTTCAAAGATCTCTTCAAGACGACTCATTGAAAATAGTGTCAAAAGCTTGGAAAAGCGATTTACTTCTTGTATTGCCCAAAATGGTGGCTATTTTGAACATTTACTGTGAATTTATTTGTTGTGATTTGATTGGATGATTAATAAATTCCTTTTATTTTGGATGAATTTGCTTTTAAATATTTCTAAACTGAGCAGCTAATTTCAATATATCGTAACCTTCACAATCACAACGATATATTCAAATGATTATGCTATAAAATTTCAACATTACATAAATGAGTCGTCTATAAGTTTTCCAAAATAAATTTTAGACCTATGCTACCCTACATATTTAGATTCGTCTTGAAGAGATCTTCCAAATGATGTAACTCAATATAGGGTGTTCCATTTGAAAAATTCGAGATATTTGGAGGTTGAAGAAAGACAATCGCATTGATTTTAATCGCTGTCTATCAAATTGTTTGTGATCAAATAGGAAAGACAACTAAATTGAAAAACTCCCAGTGCAAGTTTCATTCAAATCCATTTCATAGAGACTTTTTTATTGCAGTCCAAAGTTGGACCCCTTTTCACTGAAAACTAGCCATAAATCCGGAACGGAACATAATAGACTATTAATGTTATATATGACTGAAATCGTGTTTTTGAGCTCTTTTCAAAAATATAATAATACATTGGGTGTTCCATTTAAAAAAGTATAACTTTATGTCACCACCCTGTGTATAAGCTCGACGCCATTTTAAAATTATTATACAATGAAAGATTACATTAACACGAACAACTTTTATCTGAAACTTTTTTCTATTACATGTGTGAGTTCTTATATAAGGGGATAGGACAAATCGAATGGGACACCCTGTACATACGTGGGCTAGTAAAAAGAACGCTGATATTCTGATTGAAACGAGGAATTAATTCAGTAAACTTTTTTATTTTGTTTTGGTACGCATACTGGGATATTAGGGGAAATAATTTTGATTTGATCATAGTCATAATGTTAGAATACGTAGAGGAATTAAATAATTATAACGGGGTAAATGAATACATTGTTGAAAACTGCGAAGAATTGAAAGAAGAAACTTTAGAAATACTGAAAACTGGATTTAATGTTTTACACCAGAATATAAGAAGCCTGCGAAAGAATTTCGATGAATTTCTTGTTTATTTGGAATGTCTTGATTTTCAAAATGATGTGATTGTTTTAACAGAAACATGGAGAGTTCAGAACTTGGATTGTTTCAGGATACCGAACTACACATCTTATTATAATAATTCTTGTTTAAACCAAAATGATAGGGTTGTCGTTTTTATCAATAATAAGTGGAAGTACTCTATAGAACCCACACAAATCGGAAATCTCTACAATGGTTCTTCTAAAGCTTAAAATGGTCCCTATATACTCATTATTATTTGAGCTTGCCATTTAATTTTTGAATTCATATATAGGGTATTCCATTTGAAAAATTGTAATTATGGTCTATATCTTTGTTATCGAACACCCTGTATATGTGAAAACAATTTTAAATTGTGCATCTGATTGTCCTTTACATTTCACGGAGAAAAAAATTTCAAAATGTATTCATTCACTGCCTCAAAATGAGAACCGCGTCTGGGGTGGGCCACCCTGTATAACTATCACTTTAGTGATTACACCGGGAAAGAATTCATTTACTATTTGACCCTTCCGATACCTACTACTCCTGAAAGAGAAAGCAATTATATGTGACAATAATTTTTTTCGGATTAACTTGATCGGCCAAAGAGAATTTAATAATACTAATGATATGGAACGAGGAGACAAAGAGAATAATTGTAATCGAAAAACAAATAGAATTTTTTCATGTCCCGAAAATGGTTCCAAATGGAGGAAATCAATATAAATGAAGACAGGAATCATTAGGTATAATTTTATAATTTCACTGGAACGGCTTTGAGTTATAGTGTCGGATCAAGAAGATTGAGATTCCGAAATCCTCTAAGCTCTAAGAATGGGAAAGGAGCATATTGAGCCATGTAAGTACAACATTGATGGTTTTTGCTGCTTATACTGTCTTTGGTAGGTTCGATGTGTTAGCAATATAGGTACCTACCACAAACAGTTTGGGTGTTCATGTTATTATTTAATGAAATTATGAGGATACGTCATATCTTAAAGACGAAAATATAAATATATTAAATCTTAGTGTGTTTCTTTACCTACAATAATGATTTTCACACTAATGGAAGAGTTCACAAATACGAAGATTCTTGTTTATACCCTAAATTATCATTAAATATGAAGTTAACACAGAAGAAGCATACGTTAGAACAAGCAATAATTTTTTCTTTATCTAAAGCTAGACTGTGCTGTGAAGAAATTGGATTTAATTTTCTGTAATTGCCCAACTAGCAAAACTAATTCCATAAAGGCTATGAGAAATGCTATACAGCATATCTTATAGAACAGTGGCACAATGGCGGCGGTTTCTGAACAGCCGACCGTTTAATAAAATGGCGTATATGATACAACACACTTAAGAGACCTTATACAATGATTCTATTTCCTTCTGAACTGTACACGATATAAAAGTTTTATTATGTTGTTTATTACAGCGCCATATCATTGCTTTTCATAGTCCCAAGAGTCATTGCTCTGTTTTGATTCTTGACCACCTTTGAATGTTGCCGGATTTTATACTGCACACAACGAGTAGATATGTATGATGAGTGATTCAACACATTGATGCGTGCAAAAATATGTTTCCAGTTATTATTAAAAAAATGTTGCCGTAGTGAAAAAATGTTTTAAGAACTATAACGTGAGGTCAGGTTGCTTCGGCGCTCTTGTAAAATTTTTGCGAAGTTATTCAAACTTCAAAAAATTACATCTCCAAATGATTTGTTCGTCAGAAATGAGAATGATATGAATTGTATTCTTATGGTCTATAATGAAAATAAACACTCACAACAAATTGGTGTGAAATAGAGATGACTTTTTCAATTGAATTGCAAAACATTTTGAACTTTTAGATGTATCATAATAAAATAAATGGTTCACTTCCTATTTATTGCACCTAATATTATGAATGTTGCCTGTTGGTATAATATAACGACTAACTGCCCAAGCTAGCAACACTGTACGTTAGATATCCGCGTTTTCCTATAGCGCGTTGGCAAAATACATAATAGAACCGAATTATCGCTTACTGGCTTGTGGTACAACAGTAAACAATCATTCAGTTATATTGAGTTTCGAATAACTTTTCTATACAGATTATTTGGAAAAACATCTAACAATTTTTTTAAAATCTTGATACTTTTTTAATGTCATTAGCACACCATTTTGTGGAGTAATTTCTAAAATTCACATCTTTCCACCCTGTTAGATATCTTTTCATTACAAATAGATCAATGAATTGTAAAGAATCCCTATAACACGAAAATCTTCTCCCATATATCCATTTGAAATTCCTCTAGTGCAGTTTCAGTTTCATGATGTTTTCCATTTTTTCTATTTCGGAAACCCTCATCTGTTCGCAAATCGCTGCCAACATTAGAAGGTTTCCCAGTGCTACTATAGATTCCGATAACAGGCGGTTTGATTTCTGGGGGCCAAAATTCGCACTTTGAACTTTCATATATTGGAAACCCGTCCATGTTTATTTTTAAAGAAATAGATTTTATACGACTATACGAGGATATCTTTCCACGCGGGCTCTGTGTATGAAGTATTCCATGGAACATCTTTTAAACTGATCTTCTAGAATGACCACTTATTCGTTTCCACTCACAATCAGATATTGCCGAATTCATTTCGTAAACGAAACCTGCTAGAAAACCCGCGTAATTTTTCTAGTATGTACCTACTACAGTATGTGATGTTCATATATGTTTGTAGATAGAGGTATGTATATGGAGATTCTAAAGTGATTTTATAACGCATGACTTGAGATAAATTCATTCCTGGGAACTACATTTTTATTCTATAACCTCTTCATTGGAGGGAATTCTGAAGTAGTTATCAGATGATTATAAAATCTATTAAGATTTATTGTGTAATGTTCTACTTCTGCGTAAAGCAACAAACTTATTACTTTTCTTATGGAACTCTAATACAACTATCTATACAGATTCTTTTACAACCATCCTTTAACGCCGCTATTATAAGTAACACAATAGCTATGCAACCGTATTATAATCTGTATAACTGCTTTAAAATTATTTTATAAGAATTTTATAGTACGTTATGCAACTGTTATAAAATTTGTTCACTCAGACTATTTATTTCTCTATCGTCAACTTCTCAAGTATTGTCTGGTCTGCAGGTCTGCTTTAAATTCTCCAATCCTTCCACATTAGTCATCTGCTAAGTCGATACGTCTAAACGTCTTCTTCATCTCCCCCTCCGACCTTTTTTTGCCGCTCGTCGCAAGCAAAAGTTATCCGTCTTTTATTTCCTCAGATAATGAAACGTATTTCATCGGTGCCAGCAATTATCTTAGAGATTTGGGGCACCTATTGTCAGTCCCATGCCATCAGTTGAGTCGTTATGACATGGCATTTTCGTCTTTCAAAAATGAAGAAAAGAGATTAAAATTTCCAACTCACGATTGAAAATAATCGACAAAATTCGATTTACTTGAAATTTAGGCAAAGAGCCATTGTTCCACTAACTTGAGATGTTTACCCACTTTTTGATCCGGTAGTAGCATTCCATTTTACTATAAGTTTTACGACGGCTTCCCATTCCAATTTTTCCATTTCATCCCTAGGCCAGTCTTTTCAGCGGCACTTCAGGGCGGGCGGCATGTGAAGTGTTGAACTACTTCACTCTTTGCACATTTAGCAATATCGTGCGCGCTGCCAGATTTCATCTGCGTAAATTGTTATTATGGTTGTCAATTTTTCGAGACAAATTTCCGATGAATGAGCAAACTTGTGCATGATTGTCAATGTTTCACGGGCGGTATGAAATATGGCACCGTCCTGCTGAAACCACATATCGTCGAAATCAATGGCTTTCGAATAAGGCACAAGAAACTGTGTATCATAGCATTGTAACGTTCGTATTTTTAAAAGCTTCTATTCAACTTGCAATGTATGTAATGTATGTATGTATGTAATGTATGTATGTAATGTATGTAATGTATGTGATGTGATGTGATGTGATGTGATGTGATGTGATGTGATGTGATGTGATGTGATGTGATGTGATGTGATGTGATGTGATGTGATGTGATGTGATGTGATGTGATGTGATGTGATGTGATGTGATGTGATGTGATGTGATGCGATGGGATGCGATGCGATGCGATGCGATGCGATGCGATGCGATGCGATGCGATGCGATGCGATGCGATGCGATGCGATGCGATGCGATGCGATGCGATGCGATGCGATGCGATGCGATGCGATGCGATGCGATGCGATGCGATGCGATGCGATGCGATGCGATGCGATGCGATGCGATGCGATGCGATGCGATGCGATGCGATGCGATGCGATGCGATGCGATGCGATGCGATGCGATGCGATGCGATGCGATGCGATGCGATGCGATGCGATGTAATGTTGCGGGTGGAATCTTGCTATACAATTTTGAAGTAGACATGTTCAACCGATAGGGCTGAAATTGTATATACGCGTTTATTTCGGATGACAATACACGATGAACTTTGTGACGTAATTCTAAATCCAATATGGCGGAACATCTAAGATGGCGAAATAGTTATTTTTCATGCACTTCTACAATATGGGTATCGAAAGAAAGGGCTTGTTGAGAGTACATCGAAAATAATGTTGAAGTCATTTTAAATCCAATATGGCGAAACATCCAAGAGGGCGGAATAGTTATTTTTCACGCACTTCTGCAATATGGGTATCAAATGAAAGGGCTTGTTGAGAGTAACTCGAAAAATAATGTTGACGTCATTCAAAATCCAATATGGCGGAACATGCTAGATGGCGAAACAGTTATTTTTTATGGGATTAAGTAAACATGGAGCATTACACGGTAAAACAACGCGTCCTGATTATCAGTAAATTGAAAGCGGAAAAACCTTTTTCAAAAAGCTTTTATTTAAATGCTCTAAAAAGAAGAAAATAAAATTTTTCGTTAAAATTTCAACTATCAACTTATAACCTCATTATACACAATTTATATAATCAAAAAAGCTGGTCGCGCGATTTACTTGTGTATATGAACTAGTACCTATTTAATTGAGTAACTCAATCTGCTGAGTTTCTTTTTTGAATTTCAGCTTAATACTTACATGTAACTACTCACGCAAACCTCGCGACCAGCTTTTATGATCATAATAATTGTGTATAATGAAGTTATAAGTTGATAGTTGAAATTTTAACGAAAATTTCTATTTTCTTTCTTTTAGAGCATTTAAATGAAAGCTTTTCGAAAAAGGTTTTTTTGCTTAAAATTTACTGATACTCAGGACGCCTTGTTTTACCGTGTAATGCTCCATGTTTACTTAATCCCATCTGTCAACTTTCCATCCGCCACGTCATAACATTGTGACATTATGTCTGTCAAATATGGTGCGCAATACAAGTCTTGAAACACCCTTTCATTCGAAGAATTAACTTCGAAGTATTCATTCTTGTTCGAAATTTTAAATTGAAATTTAGTCGACATCAACATTCGGAAGTATTTGAAATGAACGATCATTTTGGAAAAAAAGTATTCCCAAGTTTTTTAAAAAAATGCTTCCTTATTGGGTGATTCCTCATTTCATTCGAAGAAATCACTAGAAAATTTTTTATTTATTTGAGTTCGAACCTATATTTTGAACAGATATGGAAAAATCGAGCAGGAATTCCTTTATAACTGTGTGGCTGTCACCTGATATTTGAAAACTGAATTTGTTTCCTAGTTAGATCATTTTTCTAATATAACCTGATTTTTCATTGAAAAATCAAACTTCATTGCAACAACATATTTCATTTTTCCTGTTGATTAATTTCTGACATTTTTGCTCCCAAATTAGTGCAGAGAAAAGAATATGAATGAGAATGAGAAATTTATGAATTTATCCATAGGTACAGAAAAAAACTGATTTTGAATTCTTTATTTTTTGATATTTCAGGTTCTGCAATTCACGAAATATTTCCATATCTCACTCATTTTGTTGAGGTACCATTATTGAGGAATCTAACAATTTTTATAGCGACGTGGTGTATGTTCTCAACCATAACGAGTATATACTATTTTATGTTCAACTGGAATTTCAAGCTGTTCGTGAAAAATGGGTTTATTCTCTTTATGATGGTTTATGTGAGTATTCAATTTTTATATCTATCATCAATTAAAATCTCAAATACTATTCTAAATGGTTTTCTTTTAAAGGACCCCGCACTTTTACTACGGGAAATGGCGTTCCGTCAAATTTTTTTAAATTTTGGTATAATGTAGTACTCGACATACTGATCAAAAGTGTCCATGGCCCCAACTCAATCCTATGACTAGTTTTTGAGATACAGGGCGTTGAAGTTGAGAATTACCCACTTTTACTACGCCCGTATCTCGGAACAGAATCGAACGAACTTCAATTTTTCTCAAGAAACATTTCATTACATCCCCAAGGAGCAAGCATATAGAGGAATATGACCGAAAATCGTTACGAATACAGGGTTATCCATAATTGAATGCATGCCCGATTTTGAAAATATAAAATATGTCAATTCCAGAGCGAAAACGTTCGCAAAATGAACTATTACACTAGATATGTTGTTGTTACATCGAAAAAACCTGAAATATCCAGAATTCATACTGGGTGATCCATTATTATAGAAACTATTCTCAAGGAAGGTTAAATGGACACCCTGTATTTATGGGTTGATTCAAGGTGTTTGTTTAATTTTTTTAGAACATATCATCATGGACTTCAAAGAATACAGGGTGATTCAGTCATGAAATGAACTTTGAACCTCACGAAAATACCCAAAAACCACCTTTTTTTTTCATCACCCTCTATTTCAAGATTGAATCCGACGAGGTGGGAGTTTTATTTCACCACTGTACTTGATATGAAAACATCAATACGGCTGAGAATTTTTATCCAATTCCTATGACCAGATTTTTTTTTATGTAATATGAAAATTATTTATTCATGTTATTCTATTCGTATTCCAGCTGAAAATCTGGTCATAGGAATTGGATAAAAACTCTCAGCCGTATTGATGTTTTTATATCAAGTACAATGGTGAAAGAAAAGTCCCACCTCCTCGGATTTAATCTTGAAATAGAGGGTGATGAAAAAAAGAGGTGGTTTTTGGGTATTTTCGTGAGGTTCAAAGTTAATTTCATGGCTGAATCACCCTGTATTCTTTGAAGTCCATGATGATATGTTCTAAAAAAATTAAACAAACACCTTGAATCCAACCATAAATACAGGGTGTCCATTTAACCTTCCTTGAGAATAGTTTCTATAATAATGGATCACCCAGTATAAATTCTGGGTATTTCAGACTTTTTCGATGTAACAACAACATATCTAGTGTAATAGTTCATTTTGCGAACGTTTTCGCTCTGGAATTGACATATTTTATACTTTCAAAATCGGGCATGCATTCAATTATGGATAACCCTGTATTCGTAACGATTTTCGGTCATATTCCTCTATATGCTTGCTCCTTGGGGATGTAATGAAATGTTTCTTGAGAAAAATTGAAGTTCATTCGATTCTGTTCCGAGATACGGGCGTAGTAAAAGTGGGTAATTCTTAACTTCAACGCTCTGTATCGCAAAAACTAGTCATAGGATTGAGTTGGGGCCATGGACACTTTTGATCAGTATGTCGAATACTACATTATACCAAAATTTTAGAAAATTTGACGGAACGCCATTTCCCGTAGTAAAAGTGCGGGGTCCTTTGAAGAACTAAGTCATCCTCTATTTCTATTGAAGAAATCTCGGAATCATGCGAAAATGAGATATTATTTATGTGATGGTTCAGTTTTCACGATGTTGTCACTTTTCTTTTCAATTGTTAAGGAATATAAATAAATAAATAATAAATAAATAAATAAATAAATAATGTCCTTTATTTCAAATGAAGTGAACACATGAAAAGATTCAATATTGAACACTTGAAGTGAAAAAGGGTCAATGACATTGGGTGCATCATATTCTGTGCGCCAGAAAGTCTTCCACGCTGTATGGTTCCATATCAAGTAGGAGTTTGAAGATGAATTTCTTATACTGTTGTAGGCTCCATTCTCCTGTCAGTTTGTGAACTATCTTGTTATAGTATCGAATGCATCTGTACTCAGGTCCTTTTTCTGTGAGGCTAAGTCTGTGTTGAGGATATTTTAACGTAATAGTAGAAGTATTGTAATTACTTGTGGTTTTCTCGTTAAATTAGTGCTTGTTTTTGTAAGTGAAGATCAGGCATTCTTGAATATGTACCGCAGGTGCAGTCAATAGTCCATTTCTTCTGAAAACTCCCCTGCACGATTCTGCCCTCCTCATCTTCCAGATCATTCGAATAGCTCTTTTCTGCATCTTTAGAATTCTATTCAGGTTGTATGAGCTACCGTAGAACATGATGCCATACCTAAATTTCGATTCGAAGACTGCCTGGTAATTGCTCTCAGTGAAGTGGTGTCTAGATATCTATTGAGGACGCCCATAGTGTAGCAAATGGAGCTCACTAGACCACAAAGGTTGGTAATGTGTCCGCTCCAATCGAGATTATCCTCTATAGTAAGGTCCAGGAAGTAACACGATTTGGTTAGGTCTAAGGTGGAGTCAGACAGTTGAATGTTTGCAGGTGTTTGGAAACCGGAGTGAGTAGTTTTGAATAGGATGGCGTTTGTTTTTTCAGAGTTCATACATAAACCGTTTGCTTCAAACCATTGGCTAGCTTGTTTCAACGTGAAATCTACCATTCCACCCATTTCTGGAAGAGTCTTGGCCGTTAGAGTAAAGTTTGTGTCATCTGCATAATTTGTTGTTTTTACAGCTGTTCCATTGAATATGGTGTTCAAATCATTCAGAAAGATGATAAAGATGACAGGGCCCAGTATGCTACCCTGCGGCACTCCAAGCTCAGTGATTTCTTCCTGTGATAATGTTTCTTTCTCATTTTGAGATATAACTACTCTTTGCCTGCGATTTATTGGATAAGATCTGAACCAGTCTAATCCATTATCTTTTATTCCATACCCAGTAAGTTTTTCGAGAATGAGGCTATGGGATAGAGTATCGAATGCCTTTGATAGGTCTAGCATTAGGCCAACTGTTATATTGGAATCCTCCAAGGCATTAAGAATACCTGTAATGAATTCGTATACTATACTGTCGTTTGCGTAGATTTTCTCTGGATCCTCTGGTTCACCCTTCTTGAATATTGGTCTTATCAAAGTTTCTTTAAGGACATCAGGAAAAATACCGTATTCTATGGACCTATTAGCAAGATGAGTTAGGGGCTGTACTATGTGTGCTGCACAATCCTTTACCAGTTTCATAGGGATTCCATCACATCCATAGCTGTTTTTTCTTCAACATGGAGATTATTTTCATGGTTTCTTCTTCAGTCACTGGATGTAGTTTGAATACAGAGTTCAATTCGATTAATATATAGTTGCTTTGTGAGCCTTGGATATCTTTTATTTTGTCTTTCGCTACATGTGAGTAGAAGGTGTTGAACAAATTGGCCACTTTTTCCGGATCTCCTGGTATTTCAGTATTTGAATTTGTGATACCCTTTATTTCCTTGACTGCTTTCCATAGGCTTTTGCTTTTATTATCTGATTCCAGTATCAGGCGTTTATAATTTTTGCATTTTTCCTCTGGAAGTATGTTGTCGTATTCTCTTTTGGTTTCCTTATATTGTTCCTTGAATGCCGGATTGTATATTTTACAGGTGTGCAGGATATCAAGTCTTGTCTTACAATTTTTCAGTTTTTCGCTTTTAGGTTTGGTTCTTTTCCGGTTTGTTGTTTGGATTTTCCTTATGGGACAAGAAGAGTTGAATGCTTCCTTGAAGATATCCACAAACATTGCCCATTGTGTGTTGACTTCATTTTCTGGAATTTCGTTCAGCAATTTCCAATCTGTGTTTTCCAGTCCTTGTTTTAGTTTTAGTATGTTATCTGGATTCTGGGGCCATCATTCTCTTTTTATACACATGCTTGTTTTCTTGTCTTTGGACTTGCATAGTAAATATCTGAGCAGTGTTATGATCGGAGATATTTGTTGGTAGTGTTCTTGCTGAATAATCTTTACGGTTTGTAAGTATATTGTCAATGCATGTCTTGCTGGTAGGAGTAACTCTTGTTGGTTCAGATATGGTAGGTGTTAGACCATATGAATTCAGAAGTTCAAGGAATTCAATTGCATACTTGTTTTGTTTGTTGAGAATATTAATGTTAAAATCTCCCGCAACTATTACTGTTGAATATTGTTGACGATATATCCAAATATCAGTGAATTTACTCATTATATTGATACGAATAGTTTTCATGTAATTGATTCCTGCATATTTCATGAATTATTCATTTCAAATGGTTCTTTGAAATGTGTTGATATTCATTCCACAGATGGACCCGATTATCACATACTCCACATTATTAAACATATATACATCACAATTTGGCTGTTACAACCAATTTTGATTAGAATTACCACTGTTCTATCTGGAGTAGTTCTTCAGCCAAGCGCGGATCCAGGGGGGGGGTCATGGGGGTCATGACCCCCCCCTGGACTGGACGAACCCTCAAATCTTGTGTTTGATAAAAAAAAATCAATTGGCGGGTATGTAATCCACCTGACCGTGACCCCCCCCTTTCTCGAGAGCTGGATCCGCCACTGTCTTCAGCATACCGTGACGGCTTGGCATTTGACTTTCGTATAAAGTTTGATTATTGGCATCCTGGATGAAAGAGAGGAGAGAGAGAGATCCGTATTTATCAGATGTTCTGTGTCCGTTTTCTCTCGTTCTACTCCGGATTTGTAATAACGAACGCAGTATATATGGTCAACGAAATGATGTGGTATATTCATAGAATTTTTTTGTCCATGTAAATAATGAATATGTTTGATATTATCATTGATGAATTAAGATGGAATACGTTTGTTGTTCTCTCATTTTTGGAAGAATATGAACACATTATCAATGTTCCCAAACTAACCTTGGGAATAATTGAGAGGGCATGTATTTTGGAGGACGAACTATTGCATTTCAATTGCGAATTGTGCTAATTGTAACGATATATCTTTTTCATTTCTGTTCCAATGAGGTTAGTACTGCAGTCATGATCTTGTTCGTTAATGGGCAAAATTCGAACAGGTGTGTCGTAAAGATGTCCATTGAGTTTTTTTCCTTATAATTTTAAAACTACAGATAGGTACAAAAACAGCGAAAAAGTCATGGAACTGTTGTGTTTTCAGACCCAATGCATTCAAAATGCAAAATCTGATGAAGCATCAGATAAGTGAAACAACTGTGACATTATAATGATTGTGGAAATTTTACTTTATTTCTTATTGAATCTTTCCTTCGTATTCTTTAATTAAAAACATTGTCTTTTATTGTTGTAGACCTCCTTACTTTTAATGAATTCTCTAGAAATACTGGAAGTCCACGAAAAAATATTGGATTATCGAAAAAAATTATTATATTGTGGAAGAGAAGATTCCGAATTTGTAGAGATAATGAGAAAAAAAATTAGATTTTGGAGATACATCAGAATAGCGGTCGCTTTGGTTTGTCAAGTCGTAGCATTCATCTGTATTCCAGTGAGTGGAGATTTCAGAGAAATTTACAATATATTGTATTTATTCGACAACTGGGAACAATATGCTTTATTAGCATGGATACTGAGATATGTGACAATCTTTGCGAAGTTTTTTGTTGCTCACATCATTTATACACCCAATTTTGTCTTAGCGACTGTAATAGGTGATATGATTAATGGGATAACAATCATAAGGAACAAGTTGAAACAGTTGGACAAGAAATTTTCACCATATCGAATTGGAAATGCATTATATCAGCAAAATGTGCAAATGACTTTGAAGATGTGTGTGCGCCAGCATGCCATCATTTTGGAGTGAGTATTCATAGTGTTGATTATATGAGACGGGTGTTTTATTTGCATTGGCCATTTAATTGGAAGGTTGTGATCGACAAGACATATTAATCATTACAAAGTATAAAGCAAAGTCGATTTCGATGTCTGTCCCTATGTTCGGTTTACTTGATGTAAAGTGGACTGTATTTAAAACGCTGGTTGTATTTTAACTTGTTTAATTGTAAAAATGGTTACATGTGTTCGCTCTGATGTCTAGAGTCAGACTATATATGACGCAACAGGTGCGGCCGAGTCCTGGGCGCTTGCGCCGTTGCCGCTAATACATTTATCTTAGATTTAAAGAAATTAATGTTCGTTAGGCCTTAACATACCGGCCGCCTTGACAAGTGTTCAATAACACTTTCAATTTAACACTTATCTTAAATCTATTGTTTATTATTGTCTTCTATCGGTAGAACACACACCTTTGTCACAGCACGTTTAACGGTATTGCCCTTAACGCGTACACTGATCACACGAGTCACATCGTCTGGACCAGGATGTAGCTGCTCTACTCGTCCTAGGTGCCATTGAAGGGGTGGAACATTGTCTTCCTTTATTATGACAATGGAGCCAATCTTGAGAAGATTTGCGTGGGTTTGTCGCCATTTGACTCGAGTTTGCAGCTCACTGACATACTCCTTATGCCAACGTTGCCAAAAATGTTGGATAATCTTAGTTAAATGTTGGTACTTGTTGAGTCGATTGTCGGTAACAGTTGTTAGGTTTGGCTCTGCTATCGCTTGTATCAGCTTGCCGATTAAAAAATGGCCTGGTGTAAGGGGTGAAGGGTCGTCGGGACCAATCCCGACGACCCTTCACCCCTTACACCAGGCCATTTTGAACTGGAATTTTGAACTCCCGACCCTTATGTCCTTTGACCTCCAAAGGTCAAAGGACATAAGGGTCGGGAGTTCAAAATTCCTTCTATTTGTATAATGACAGTGTTAAATTCTTCGAAGGTCAATTTCGTATTTGATAGAACCCTTTTTATGTGTGACTTCACGTTCTTCACACCTGCTTCCCAAATTGAACCAAAATTTGGAGCGCGGCTGGGAATGAATTTCCAAATTATACCTTCGTCTGCTAAATTCGTCATAATTTCATTCGAATTTTCAGACATAAAATCAGAAATTTCCTTTAAATAGTTTTTCGCTCCAACGAAATTGAGACCGTTGTCTGTCGTGATCGTATATGGTTTACCTCTCCTAGCAATGAAGCGTTTCAACGCCGACAAAAAAACGTCGGTAGTTAAATCTGAGACTAACTCTATATGAAGTGCCTTAGTGCTCAAACAAACCATGAGACATATATACGATTTTACTAACTTAGCACCTCTTGTTTTGCGATCCTTTAGATAAAAAGGACCTGCGAAATCGATTCCTGTGTTATAAAAAGGATGATATTGATTTACTCGAGTTGCAGGTAAGTTTCCCATTAAGTAGTTCATAGGCTGTGGATTCACTTTAAAGTATTTGATACATTTTCTCACGATACCCTTGCACAAATTGCGCCCATTGATAGGCCAATATCTTTCTCGAATAGAACTAAGTAATAGAGTTGGACCGCAATGTAACAGTTTCCGATGTTCTCTTTCAATGATGAGTTTTGTCAATAAGTGTTGGGGCAAAATTATGGGATGCCTTTTATCATAATTGTACTTGGTTAGTTGGAGACGTCCTCCAACTCGTATTAATTTCTTATCATCCATGAAAGGATTGAGGCTAAGTAATTTACTTTGTCTGTGAACAGATTTATTATTTTGTAGATCATTGAATTCTCGAGAAAAGGCTTCCTGTTGTACTTGTCTGATCAAAAGTAAGGAAGCATTTTCTAGCTCTTCTAACGTCAAAGAACCCTTCAACATACCATTTTGAAGAGATCTTAAATTGTGGATATATCTCAGAATGTACGCAGTTACTCTTTGTAATTTTGAAAAATCGGAATAAGTATCTATCAGGTCAAACCATAGGTGACCTCGACTATATGCAGCTATGTTCACATTAGTCACATAGTTTTTTAATTCTAATTGACAGTCATTTATTGTTTCATCATAACTTTGGAGTAAATGAGATTTTAAATTTTCATCTAACAAAAATGGAGGTCCCTTGAACCAAGGGTCAAAATCGACAATTTTACTTGAACATAAACCTCTTGATAGATAATCTGCTGGATTTTCATATGTACGAACGTGATACCAATCATTGGTGTTCGTCAACCCTTGAATTTCACTGACCCTGTTAGCTACAAAGGTTTTCCACTTTGAAGGTGAGGCCTTGATCCATGATAACGTAATAGTAGAATCAGTAAATAGAAAAATATTATCGAATTTAATGTTAATTGAGGAAATAACTTTATCGAACAAATGGCTAAGTAGAACCGCAGCCGAAAGTTCCAAACGTGGTATGGTTAATTGTTTTAGAGGAGCAACCCTCGTTTTCGAGCACAGCAATTGACAGGAATAATCTCCAGAATTATTTTTCGCGCGGACATAGACACAGGCACCGTACGCCTTTTCAGATGCATCTGAGAATCCTACCAAATCAATTTCAATATAATCTGGAATTAAAACAAATCTATCGATCTTGACCTCATTCAACAATTGCAAATTATTTTTGAATTGAAACCAGAGAGTCTGTAAGTTAGAAGGAAGGGGTTCATCCCATTCTAGTTTCGTCTGCCATAACTTTTGAATAAGACATTTAGCAACTATCACAACTGGACCCAGCAACCCGAGAGGATCGAAGATTTGTGAAGTTACAGATAGAATGGATCGTTTCGTTACATTTGAAATTTCAAAATTTGAAATTGAATACATGATCTTGTCAGTCATTGGGTTCCAAACAATACCTAATACCTTATTAGCAGTATCTTCTCCGAATTCCACAATGTTTGCTTCCAACTGATCATTCATTTTGAATGATGATAATAATTCCTGTCGGTTTGTGGCCCATTTGCGTAGTTCAAAACCGGAATTATTGAGAATTGTGAATAATTGTGATTGTAGCTGTATCAGTTCGGATGCCGAGCTTGTTCCTGTTAGCAAGTCGTCTATGTAAAAATCGTTTTTTATCGAATCGCTTGCTCGAGGAAATTGAATTTCATTGTCTCTTGCCACTTGATAGAGACATCGTACAGCCAAAAATGGTGCTGATGTGGTGCCATAGGTTACCGTATTCAAAGTGTAAAATTTTAATTGATCCTGTGGGTTAGATCTCCAGAAAATACGTTTTCCTTTGTGATGGCTCAATCTCGATTTGTCGGTACATCTTCGAAATATCTGCCGTAATAACATATTCATGAAATCTAAAACGTAATATTATGGACACTAGATCGGATTGAATTGTTGGCCCACAATATTGAACATCATTGAAAGATATACCGTTATCGCTTTTCATGCTAGCATCGAATACTACTCTGAGTCGGGAAGTAGTAGAAGAATCTTTGATCACTGCGTGATGAGGTATATAATACCTGATCATTTCGTCAGTATCATGGCTTTCGTTGATTTCACTCATATGATTTAAAGAAATATATTGATTCATAAATTCTATGTATTCTTGTCGTAATTCAGGACACTTCAATAGTCCTTTTTCTTGTCTATAAAATCTTTCTATAGCTAATTGACGTGATTCTCCTAATTTAACATAGTTAGGTTTTAAAGGAATTGACACGCAAAATCTCCCTTGTTTGTTACGGGAAAAGGTATTGATAAAATGCAGAGATGTGACTTATCTGAGATACAAGTATCTGAAATACAGATACAAGATACAAAATACGTATTTGTATCTTGTATCTGAAATACTTTTTTGAAAATGAATTTTGTATCTTGTATTTAAATACCTCTTCTTTGGTATCTTAGTATTTTGTAGATACTTTGTTTGCTAAGATACTTTTAGTAATAGATAACTGATTCTATTGTGGCATCTTAAGCGTCTTTTGGGGCTAAATTGATAGATGGCGTGGCAATTATTTCTTTCTATAAATTGTAATCGGCTACGCCCCTTGCTTGATTTGTGTTTTTTTCAAATTATTATTCCACATCTGTGTTTAAGGAAGACACGTAAATGTGTGGTCGGTCGTCCGAAGCTATGAGAAGATTGAGTCTTTTCTTGAGCTTTGACTTTTTCTTAACACCATTCAACAGTAAACAGTGATTTTGCCAATCACTACACTGCCACAGATTGTAAACTGTGACACTGCTAAGGGCCAGTTGCATAAAACTTAAATCTGCAGTTCAACAACTTGTTGAACAAACTCTTGAGAACAGTCTGAACTGGTTCGCAAAAGCAATTTCAAATTTGCTTCTCTATTTCGCGCTTGCGCGTATAATACTATTTTTCTTCTTTTCATGTCAGAAAAACCTTAGGGGAAAAGTAGAATTCGATAGATGGCGCTCAAT
Organism: Adalia bipunctata; assembly: GCA_910592335.1. Classification (NCBI taxonomy): domain Eukaryota; kingdom Metazoa; phylum Arthropoda; class Insecta; order Coleoptera; family Coccinellidae; genus Adalia; species Adalia bipunctata. Next base: position 28,393,045 of record OU342951.1, read on the forward strand.
GACATTTAGCAACGAGTAAAACAAATCAGCTGCCGTAAAAGCCTTTCGATATTTAAGTGGTTTTATTTTGCTGGCACAAAATTAAACAAAGAAAGTACGAATTTACGGTAATTACGTTGTCTGGCATATAATACAAAAACAATGCAAAACAAATTATTTTACTCGTTGCGACAATTACAATTTTTTCCACCAGAGGTCGCATTCAATATTTATTTTCCTTACAAGTGCGGAAAGTGATACTTTCCCGCACGTGACTGCAGTTAACCAGAACGACGCGAAGCGGAGTTCGGGCAAGCAGTCAAGTACGGAAAAGACACTTTCCGCACGAGTTAGGAACAATATTTTTTCTACAAGCGCTCATACGAGATCGATTTTATTTCAACACACTGATTAAATTCGATTGTATATTTATATTCAAACAATTTCATACTGATGACAAATATTAATTCACATGAAGTTTCCATATTACCCACTTTCCCGCACTCATTTTAGTTTAGGTGTCACTTTCCCGCACTAGTGCGGGAAAACTCGTTTTTCTGCACTAGTGCGGGAAAGTGACACTTTCTAAACTAAAATGAGTGCAGGAAAGTGGGTAAAGAGTGTAAAAACGCACGGTCGTAGAAAAAAAGTATTTTATCTATGAAAAGTATTTGAAAGATACATATCTTGTATCTGGTATTTCAGATACCATTCCAGAAAGTTATTTGTATCTGGTATCTGAAATACTTAATTTCAAAGTATTTTGTATTTCAGATACTTTCTTTAAGGTATCTTGTACATCTCTGATAAAATGATCTTCACAATATTTTTCAGACTCAGAAGAATGTGAGCCTAAATTACATTCTTCAATTCGCCAAAATTTTGTCAATTGCTCATCTAATTGATTGTTCGAGATAATACTAATAAATGCATTAGTTTGAACGAAATCTCCACGTAATTTACTTGTGTTGAGATTACCTGCTGCTACCCAACCTAAAGCTGTATTAGTGAATATAGGTAATCCGTTATTGGAACGTATTTGTCCATTGCGTAATATATCCCAAAAAACATCTGCACCTAATAATACGTCAATTGGATTACTTTCTAAAAACCTAGGATTTGCTAGACGAATATTTGGTAATTCCAAATTGCCTTGATCATTGAAGGAAATAGCTGGTATATTGTCAGTTATTCTGTCCAAAATGAGACAAGATATAGTTTTATTCGAGTTAATCTGGCTTTAATTTGTGAACGTTTCAGTTTCAACTTTTTGAGGAAATCGGTTTCAGCCATTGTGAAATGAAATATTGAATATCGCTATACAAATAGAAAGAATAAAGAGATGAATTGGAACGGACTCACGTAAAGTAGAAAAGGAAAGTCGATGTTTTGACTCCTCTGCGCTGCTTCTGGTTTGGATGGTACGAAGTTGTCGTTTCCTCTCTGTTGCTCACTGCGAGCACGCTGGTGATGAGGAGGAAGGAGAGATTGTTGGCTACTCGGCTGTCGCACTGGCGCCGTCTGGTCGTCTTCGTATTACTAGCTTGTACTTGATGGTTTCGCGCCAAATTATTAATTCGACGTAAATTGTGTTTTCCCACTGATGAGGATGATTGATAATTGTTGATTGGGTTTCCACCCTTGACTTGAATAGATGGTACTGTTGAATTCACTTGCAACTTGATGAACTGGTTAATTCACTTTTCACTTGCAGCTTGGCTTGAACTGGTGAATTTACTTGAAATTGTATCTGGCCGAATGGACCAAAAATTATGTTCGGTTTACTTGATGTAAAGTGGACTGTATTTAAAACGCTGGTTGTATTTTAACTTGTTTAATTGTAAAAATGGTTACATGTGTTCGCTCTGATGACTAGAGTCAGACTATATATGACGCAACAGGTGCGGCCGAGTCCTGGGCGCTTGCGCCGTTGCCGCTAATACATTTATCTTAGATTTAAAGAAATTAATGTTCGTTAGGCCTTAACACCCTATGTATGCTTAAATCTTCAAAACTACGCAACGAATTTTGAAACGCTTTTTTAACATTGGAAATGTTTATGTTCGTATATTACAGGCAAGTTACGAGTTTTCGTTCAAGGTCAAAAGACAAAAGTGTCGCCAGTAGACCAAAAAAGCATTCGAAAGTCATCGCGTGATTTATTTACATGAGTGTATCGGGCCAGCATACAAGAATCGTCGACCAGTTAGCCACGGTGGGAGGCACGTCAAATTCGCCGCAACGTTGCCATTGGGCAATTATTTCGGTATTTGAAGAATAGGTCAATAGTTGATCCGAGTACATAAAAGATTCATGAATTTTAGTGGAAACAGAATTCTTCTATCTAAAGTCAATTTCATGAATACCCAGATTTGCTAAAATCAAAATTCACTTCGAAATTATTGGACGTAGTGGACTCAGCTTATTCTGATGATATTTCCTCCGAGTAGGGGAGGACGGGGGAAATCCGCGCACGGGGGAATTCTGCGCATTGATATTCTGCAACTCAGTTCAGTTATTTCAAAATTTAGATACAGCGCACCATCTCGTATTTGCCTTGCCAACATCCTCCCGTAATTTAAAGGTATTCGTGTTTTTAGTTGAGACCAGGGAGCCGATTGTTCGTTTCACGCTCTGATCTAATTTTCGAGAGAAAATTGGAATCGTGGAAAGTACTTCTACTATTAATTTCTAATGAATCTATTGCATGACTATTTTCCTTCTTATGTGTAGATTATTTAATGCGAAAGAACAATTAATTGTATTTCGTCATCTACTGTCAGTGATTAGTTAGGTTAGATGACTCACACCGGGGGAATAACGCGCAGCTGTAGCGGGGTAATTCTTCAATAATATTTTTTGTACCTATTCATGGAAATTTGTTTGATTTACATTGTAGTTGGTTATAACCTAAATAATAAAATATTTTTTCGAGTTTCTCAGCTGTTCAATATAAGCGCATAATTATAGCATCGCATGCGCGGTATTACCCAGTACGTGGAGGAATACCGCGAAAAGACAGTTATCAGATTTTTTTCTCAATTGGTATAGGTAGTTGAACCTTTTCCTTGTGATGAAAAAGTTCCAGATGGGTTCATGATTCAGCAGTTAAATTATGAAAGTTTGTGTGTACAGGGTGGGCAAAATTGGTGCTACATGAACTAAAACTTTTTAACCCGAGGAGATAGAGAAAAATGAATGGCACCTTATAGTCCTCTTTTTTCGAGAAACTGATAAAGCCATCAACTGCATTCCTCTATCTTCTTTTGTTTCCGAGTTATAGGCCAAAATTGAAATTTGGGCGATTTCAACTTTGGTCATTATCTCCGTTTCTGTTTATGCTAGGACGTTGAAATAAAAACATTATACAGGCACTTTTCTGATAGCAATCCAGTGGCGTACTCTGATTTTTTATAAAAGGTTCATTTGCTGAGTTATAACATAAAGTTGTGTTTTTTCTTTTGGAAACAGTAGTTTGAAATGACTTAGAAAGAATTGCCATTTTTTTCCCGTTTCAGAAATGTATCATATGTTATACATAGCCCTCAGATTCGTTAAGATATAATGAAAAATATGGTTTGTATATGGAATTCGAATTATTGAGTAGGCTGAATCATAGAATTATGTGTCTCTACTCTCTATACGCATGGTGTTATTATTAATTCACGTTTGAATACTTGATGGTGCGATCTCTGTTTGAAACAACTGTCAGTTATTAAAATTTGAAGTCATCGTTGGCGGCATTATGGAGATATTTCAAAATTACGAAAAATATGATATGTTGAAATGTTTCATTTTAGCGAATGAGAATAATGGGGCAGCAAGTGATTCAACTGTGAAATAATAATTACACCATGTGTAGAGACACATAATTCTATTATTCAGTCTACTCAATAATTCGAATTCCATATACAAACCATATTTTTCATAATATCTTAACAAATCTGAGGGCGATGTATAACTTATGATACATTTCTGAAACGGGAAAAAAATGGCGATTCTTTCTGAGTCATTTCAAACTACTGTTTCCATAAGAAAAAACACAACTTTATGTTATAACTCAGCAAATGAACCTTTTATAAAAAATCAGAGTACGCCACTGGATTGCTATCAGAAAAGTGCCTGTATAATGTTTTTATTTCAACATCCTAGCATAAACAGAAACGGAGATAATAACCAAAGTTGAAATCGCCCAAATTTCAATTTTGGCCTATAACTCGGAAACAAAAGAAGATAGAGGAATGCAGTTGATGGCATTATCAGTTTCTCGAAAAAAGAGGACTATAAGGTGCCATTCATTTTTCTCTATCTCCTCGGGTTAAAAAGTTTTAGTTCATGTAGCACCAATTTTGCCCACCCTTTACATAGGAAGGTTTTTGTGAGCATTTTCTCTTAGGTGCGTGGAATTCCCCCGTCCTCCCCTACATAGAAGATTCATAAATTTGAGTAAAAACATAATCCTCCTATCTCAAGCCAATTTCGAGAATACTCAGATTTGGTAAAATAAAAATTCTCTTCGAAAATATTGGACGGGGTGGACTCAGCTTCTTCTGATGATGTTTACTCCGAGTACATATAAGATTCCTGAATTTTGGTAAAAACAGAATCTTTCATCTCAAACCAATTTCATGAAAACCCAGATTTGGTAAAATAAAAATTCGCTTAGGAAATATTGGACAGGATGGACTCAGCGTCATCCGATGAGAGTTGATCTAAGTACATATAAGATTCATGAATTTTAGTAAAAACAGGATCTTTCTATCTCAAGCCAATTTCGAGAAAACTCAGATTTGGTAAAATAAAAATTCTCTTGGAAAATATTGGACGAGGTGGACTCAGCTTATTCTGATGATGTTTACTCCGAGTACATATAAGATTCCTGAATTTTAGTAAAAACAGAATCTTTCTATCTCAAACCAATTTCATCATGAAAACCCAGATTTGGTAAAATAAAAATTCGCTTAGAAAATATTGGACAGGATGGACTCAGCTTCATCCGATGAGAGTTGATCTAAGTACATATAAGATTCATGAATTTCAGTAAAAACAGAATCCTTCTATCTCGAGCCAATTTCGAGAAAACTCAGATTTGGTAAAATAAAAATTCGCTTCGAAAATATTGGACAGGATGTAATCAGCTTCATCCGATGATAGTTGATCCGAGTACATATAAGATTCGTGAATTTAAGTATAGAAAAAGAATCCTTTCTATATAAATCGAATTTCATGAAAACCCAGATTTGGTAAAATCAAAATTCACTTCGAAAAAATTGGACGGAGTGGACTCAGCTTCATCTGAAGATATTTACTCCGAGTACATATAAGATTCATGAATTTTAGTAAATACAGAATCCTTCTAAAATAAAAATTCGCTTCGAAAATATTGGACAGGATGGACACTTTGCTTCATCCGATGAGATTTGATCCAGGTACATATAAGATTCATGAATTTTAGTAAAAACAGAATCCTTCTATCTCAAGCGCGGAATTTCATGAAAACTCAGATTTGGTAAAATGAAAATTCCCTTCGCAAATATTGGATGGGGTGGACTCAGCTTCTTCTGATGATGTTTACTCCGAGTACAGATAAGATTAATGAATTTTAGTGAAAACAGATTTCTTCTATCTCAAGCCAATTTCGAGAAAACTCAGATTTGGTGAAATAAAAATTCTCTTCGAAAATATTCGACGAGGTGGATTCAGCTCCTTCTGATGATGTTTATTCCGAGTACATGTAAGATTTATGAATTTCAGTAAAAACAGAATCCTTCTATCTCAAGCCAATTTCGAGAAAACTCAGATTTGGTAAAATAAAAATTCGCTTCGAAAATATTGGACTGGATGTTATGAGCTTCATCCGATGATAGTTGATCCGAGTACATATAGGATTCATGAATTTTAGTAAAAACTGAATCCTTCTATCTAAAGCCAATTTCAAGAAAACCCAGATTTGCTGAAATCAAAATTCACTTCGAAAATATTGGACAGGAATGACAGGATGGACCCAGCTTCATCCAATTATCTATATCTTTATTTTTTATTATTATATCTTAAGAATACTCACTTTAGAAAGAACATTTTTGTTTTAAAATACGGTGACAAGTTTCCTCTTACATGTTTATGTTAGGAATTAGGAATGTTGATTGTTTCTTGCAATTATGATTGCTTATTATTATTATTGAAAATACTATTTTATTTTAAGTTCAAATGCAAATAAATGTTGGTAATATTCACATGTTGTGTTATCATTTCCAATGTCTCTGATGGTTGCAAGGATTGCGAAATCTGTAATTTTTTTAATAGATAAAGTGATTCAAGAGGAAGGTTTATATATATGATACTTGCATAATATTGTAGAGAAACACTGATTAATTTACAGGTTTCTAATGTGATGTAGTAAATAACTATCTATAGTCGCGTTCGGCATTGCGATCGAATTCGTCTGACACAATTTTATCGTTCGATAATTGCGTCTGGATGTAGGGGAGGTAAATCTGTTTCGTTCGACAATTGCTGAAGTATCCGGATGAAATCTTTTTGCTCGGCCTCGAAAGACGGATCGAACAGATTAATCGGTTAATGTCAGCAGATGACAGTTTTGGTTCAGGTTTTTATTTGTTTGCTGGGTATTCTAATTTCTAACTATTGATATCGAGATGTCTTTTCAAATATAAATATATTCTTTTGAAAGAGAGTAATACAAATCGAACAATATATGGCATAAGGCATGTGTGAAGAAATGGCGACAAGGAACAGATGGTTTTAAAAAAATCTTTTTCCCGCTCTGAATCTATGTGTTAGCAGAGGGAATGTAAACGGGGTACCATACAATTCTGCGTATGATACACGAGAACAGATAAAAACCTCTGAAAAAACTCCGTCTCCCCGTGTAAGTACTGCGGAATGAAGATCAGCTTTTGAGGGTAGACAGAAACAAAAAAATCGTCGACCTCGCTAATTTCCACTAGCATTTTATTCCCAATTCAATAAATTTAAAAAAAGGAAAATATGCTTTTGGCTATCAGCCAACAACAGAGTAGTCCTTTTTTTCAATTTATTTTTAGTTAGTAGGTTTATCATCTCTCACTCACAATCTGAAATTTTTATAAGTTTAACTTTGTCACTTTTTGTTTTTCTGAAGCATTTTTTAAGATTGCTAAGAAGAGATTGTTATTTTTGGGCATTCAAGTACTCAATTTTTCATCCACTTAACCAACCTTATGCCAATAGCTTCATAAAACATTTATTTGATTCTAGATGTGTTTGAAACACCACACCGAGAAAAAAATTTGAATGCCTCAAATAGAAATTTAGACTTGCTATAGGCACAAAGAACTTTTTTCATTTGCGACAAGTACAGGCGTTTCTTGACAAAAAGTATCTTATCAGAAGTAAGCGAAGTTACTTGCCAATCGTTTTCCATTTTTAATCAGAGCAACTGACTTTTCTGACTTGTTCCAAGAAGCAATTGTTACTCAATATGATATTCAGCGATTTACTTCAACTTGAAAAGTTAATCGGGGCGATTTGAAAGTTATCTGGCGCAACTCGAAAAGTTATTCGGGGCTGATTAAAAATTTTCTAGGCGCAGATTAAAAATTTTTTCAGCGCAGCTCAAAAAGTTACTCGGCCCAAGTTGTCAGTTAATTCATGCTAAGCATCATTTTTCATAGTCCAAGTATTTTTGTTATTTACAGTTAGTAAAAAGTTATGTTCATCACAAGTTACTTTTTCATTCATTGCTACAAACCACCCAGTACTTTTTTACTGGAAGAAATGTGATTGCTGTTTGCTGTAATAACTTGACTCTTCTATAAGAAAGACTCGATAAAAAAGAAATAAATATGCAGTGCGAAATTACTACAGGTTTCCATTTGATCATTTCTATGATGGTCTATACTAGTTCATTTCACGTATATTACATTCACTTGCCTAGAAACGTGCTAATCAAATTATAATTTAAAAAAAGTAAAAAAAAAACAATAACAATTCAACACTTATATTATATATATTTCCGTATATAGATGTAACAATACATAAAATAAAACTTTTTTTCATTACAAAACTAGAGAATCTCAATAACATGCAAGGTTTAGAATTAATATTTCGCTTGATATATAAAGTGTATTTTGAGTTATCTCTGTCGGTAATATGAAGGACGACATCTTTAGGTTTGATAAATTCTTGAGTATTATTTCATTAGACATAAACAAATGATAAAATTACAAACTTACATTTATATAATAATTTCATTTTGACTCTCCCTAAATTCTTTATATTTTGCCTTGAACAGAAGATAAGGTCCTTTTTTTGTGAAAATCTCCTTTATTGTCTCCTCATCGAGAAGCTTGAAGCTTGAAGCTCTCTTCATTTTTTCTGCATCTGAAAACATACCACGTATTACGTATTGAATTCATGTATATAGATTAGTCAATTACCTCTAATGTATTGTAAAATAAGATACAAAATATTTTTCATCAGTTGATCAGTGGATCGAACAAGCTATTTTTTATTATTCTATACATCCATGCATGAACATGTCAAAGACCGGTAAAGTTGGACTTACCTTTGAGTTTTTCCAAATATTGTTCAAATCCCCATTGTTCAAGGATTTCACGTGGCGACTGCCGGCGCGCGAAAGTAATCCCAATCAGTAGCACTATACTATTTGACTATTTCGTGATTTCGCTCACCCTATACCGATAGCGCCAAAAGAGCAAAGAGACGTTTTCAGTTCTGACCCCTGAATAATTATTAGCCCTGTGGATCTTCAAGTTCAAGGAACCAACTGGATCGGGTAGGTATCGGCTCGAGTCGGTTATCTCACGAAAAATTTTTACACTTATTACAAATAAAACATGTACCTTCCCGAAGTCAATGTTTAAATGTAGCTAATATCTCTGTTATTCACAGCTAATAGATATTCGTTAGTGAAAAAGAAACTTGTGATGAGATGAACCGTTGATTGGCTTCTGAATACTGTGTATTCATCATTAATAAACAAAATTTAAATAACAGTGCTATTTGGATTAGAAAATCTTTTAAGTCGAACTAAGAAAAAAAGTTACTTTCAACAATTATAAATTCTCAGATGAATGTCTTTGTTCACGATAGATATATGATTGTCTGTAGCAAATAAATGTTGATTTATCGCAAATAAAAATTTATTTAGCTCAAGTAAAAACGAGTCAAGTGAAAACAGTTACTTGTATCTTTTTTCTCAGTGCATATATTGGCATTGTAGAACTGTCTCTGGTAAATTGCCCAAGCCCTGCCAGCGTACAGGCACGATCAGTTCTGCAAAATTATTGGCTTTCTCTTAAATATTTACATCAGCTTCATCCTCATCAAACAAAAAATTGCCATTTGCCACTGTTAGAATGGCAAGTTTAAGATCCCTTTTATTTCCACTTCCAGCCATAATACAATAAACACCTCATCAGACCTCATATAACAAGACCGTGGAAATCTTTCAAAATGACGTTTGTAGTTATAAACAAATAATTGTCAATTTTTTATCTAGATCGTTCGATTATTCCAAATTTGTCAGACATATCTGCAGTCACGTGCCAAAAAATCTCTGATCTGTGATGTCAATGCCGAACGCGGCTTATGTATTTTCATAGATTTGGTCCATGTAATAAGGCACGAATTCGCGTATCACCCATGTTATTCTTACGGTAATATAGGAAAATGATCCTTATGATTTTGGTTGATGTTATTTGGATCGCACGATCGCAGTGAAATATCCAATAGTACCTAAAAGAGATTTAAGTTCATATTTAGGCCGGGTTTCACCAAACATTTCAATCTGGAGATAACTGAGATTACCGATTGATTTTTGACTGGAAAACCACAGAAAATTATCGTTTACTGTCTTAAACGAGATTAAAATCGTTGGTGAAACCCGGCCTTAGAGTGAAGTAGTGAATACCCAAATTCACCGTCCAAACAGATATCACGTCATTGTTGCTTTGATGCCAGTTACACTGAGAAAAATTTTTGTTTGTAGTTAATAAACAAGCTATAATAAAAAAATCATTTTTTAAGACAAGCTTTTATAATAAAAACACTCATCCGCCATTTTGAAGCCGCCATCTTGAATTCCTCAATTTGGAAAAATCGTAATTTCCGACCCAGAAAACCCCCAGATACCAATTTTGAATAGAATCGGATCATAATTACAAAACTCGTCCGCCATATTGTAGCCGCCATCTTGAATTTTTCAATTTTGACGAAAGAATCATCTTTGTCGAACCCAAAAACCCCCAGATACTAATTTTGAATGAAATCGGATGATAATTACAAAACTCATCCGCCATTTTGGAGCCGCCATTTTGTTTTTTTCTATAAAAAATATTTCATGATGCATTGTCACCAGAATTATGTACACCTGCCAAATTTCAAATCAATCGGACGATTAGAAGTGTGTCATATTCAACTTGCAAGATTTGATTACAGACAGACACCGGGACAGGTGAAACTAAATAAAAGCTTTTAATAATTATGTTAGCTGCAAATAAATATCAGCTTTGAATAGGGCCCAACTTACGTAAGTTCTACTGCAATATTCCGAAAGTTAAAATAATTTTGAATAAATGATTTGTTATATATTTCCCAATCATATGTTTCTGAATAACAATATAATATTTCGTTAGAGCATATATTTATTTTTGTTGAACAAATGATTTGTTTGTATACCAAATACACCTTTTACCATAATAAATAATTCCTTTGCGTCAGATAAGATATTTATTTGTATTAAACCATATTACTTGCCATTCAATAAATATATCTTTCCTTGTAAAATACATTTTGTTGCATCAAATAAGTTATAAGTTTGCATTAAGCCACTTACACGCTGTTCAGTAAATATATATCTTTCCTGGTAATATATATTTCTCGATATAAAATGAGTTATAAGTTTATATTCTACCACTAATAATAATAACATAATAAAGATATTTCAGAATAATTCGAGACAATCAAAAAGAGTAAAATTTCAGATGTAAAATAGAATTGGAAGCAGATCTATAGCTTGCAACATTCATTGGGAGATAAGGGTCCTATAGAAGAACTCATCAAGATACTAGATTCACCATGAGTATTAACTTTGAAGTTCTGTGTGGGTATTTCTTTTTCAAATGCAAAAAGGCAAAATATCAATATTATCAATCGCTACGATTTCAAAACATATTTCACTAGGAAGCTGTAAATAAAAACTGTCATAGTCATTATGCATGTTTATTGTAAAACAGTGGTTATGTAACAAATAAAGTACAGTTTTTTTTGAACAGTTAAAGATGTATATAATATGTACAGTTGCAAACACACATACACACTGTATATATTGAACATACATATAAAAACATAACGAAATAAACTTTCTGACATACCCAATATCGAATTAACTCCGAGATTATCCCCTAAAACTGAGAATAGTGTAAAATAAATGTTTTTCATTTCATAAACTAGTTAGGGCACTGCACTGGGAACGAAGAATAGATATCAGATTAATCACTTAATAATAACGTAGTAATTGTAGCTGATCTGTGATGTAGATAAAACTACAGACTTATCTCGCCTATCAGACCGACTTATACGTACAAACGTACTGTACAATCGACCAATATTACAAATGCACACTAAGCACACCACGCAATCGCATACACTAACGCGTGGTCGGCAAACGGCAACAGATTGGATCAAGCCGCTTGCGTACTGCCTACCATTTTAATGTTTCTCAACGGTTATTGGTCAAGTCGATGCAGGAGCAACCTAACAGAAATAATTTAAAATTTATTAAGGTTGGGACAAACAAAGGTATGTTGAATATAAACAGGTATAATATTTAGGGACCTCTATATTCCATATCAATTGATGTGGAATATACCATTTAGTTCTCATAAACATATGTCTCACCCATAATGGAATTCTTATGGGAAACAAATCAATATTACTATGAAACACGGAAAAGGTTTGTCGTAAATATACGAAGTTACACTGCAACTCATAAGGTTACCGGTGAACATGATTTGTTGGATTGAAATAAAGCACAGGAAAAAAAAATTAGCTTTCCAAATATTTATCTCAAAGCTGAATAATTAAATATAGATATTTATATGTAAGTAATCATTTTAACCGGAAATATGGCATATTCTTATTGAACTAATACGGGTTTAACATATCAATATGTTATTCCCAAATAAACGTTTCCCTCAGTGTACTGTGATCAAATCACGCTCTTCATTACTGGTACGGAACAGTGAATACCTGTGACTTTGAGATACCAGTGATTTAATCACAGTGAATGAAATATCGCTTATCCCTAATTTCACGTATATTATATTTACTTGCTTATCAAATTATAATTAGAAAAAAAGTAAAAATAATAATAACAATTCGACATTTATATACAGGGTGTTTCACCATAAACTGGACAAACATATAAAGCCGTGTAGATGACACCGAGGCAGTCATTTTTGCCTCATGACATATACCCCGTTTTCAACGCATAAGCGAGATACAGGGTGTTTAATGTCAACTTTGAGCAATATTCTGATAACTGTGGTGAGTTATGCGTGACATTTGAAATAACGGTTACTGGTCACATCTTAGTATTTTTTAGGGCTCAATTTAATTGTGGTGTAGAATTCTGAAAAAAAAATTCAAAATGGCGGAAAGCCTGCAAAGTTTTTTCAAGGTTGCCAATTTGAAAAAAACGTACCTACTCGATTTTCTTAGATTTTCCGTGAAAATATTTTGTCAAAATTCGAACTCAACTTTTTTTTCACATGTCTCCAGTGAAAAAGAAAATTTCGGCATTGCTTCCGTGTGAAGCCGGGGTGGGTCGCTAGTTAATATATGTATACATAGTTGACGCAGGGATGAATTCCAGGAATCGCTAGTGATTTGCTGTTTAATTATAGTTTTCTGAAAATTATTAATACTTACCCTTGTTAATTGGAGTCTCGGTCTCCCCTAATGGGGTTTAAATAAACTTTGTTACGTCCCAAGAGATGTTCAGTAGGGTGGATTCTATCATGATTATTTTGCGTCAAGGAATTCACTACAACTTACCTACTATGGAACTGTCTTCTGTCTTTGTACGATGCAAGTAATTTTCAGATAATCTAATGGCATCATCATATTCCAGAGTATTATTCCTTGACTTCATTAACAGATGATGACGATTTTGATAGATATAAATTTCAGGTATGCTGCCCAGACCCAAAAATTATTGAATGTTGCCATTTTCACGGCTTACAATATGGGAGTTATATTTACAGCATTATTCTATTGCTGTGTGGCTTTGGTGAGTATTCACATTGAGCATATTCTACTTAGGTTTATATGCACATAAATCAAGGGCGGTCATAAGGGGGGGGCCATGGGGGCCATGGCCCCCCCCAAAGGTGGCAATGCACTTAGAATAAATTCTGGAATGTACTAGATACTATTGTGACACCTTATGTAATTGTACAAAATGGCCCCCCCCCCAGAATCAAGATATATGACCGCCCTTGACATAAATTGTTTCTCTATCGATCTTGATATGATATTTACCCTTCTTCAATCTACTGTTTAAAATTCATGTTTTCATTTTTCATTCAGATTTTATACCACAAAGTTGATACTGCGAATGGACTTCGTCGGTAACGAAGATCCACATATCAGTGGTTTACCCCAATCTCTTCGAATCTGTGATACACAGTTCAACAATTGAGGTAGCCAGTACCCGACCTGTTGATTGAGATTGTAGATTGAGGCAAAATCTGTTTCAGCTGCTGTTAGGGATACCTATCTCTTTCTAACTTATTTCGGTTAATGGAACCACCGCTATCTCTGTTTCAGCTGCCCTTGAAACACTTTACGTTGAAAAGTATACGGTCGGATCCATTCCAGGTAGTATGGAGTTTACTGGTTTCTCCTCTTATCTGTAATCTAGCGTCTGCAAGAAAGAATCCCTAAACTTTCCAGCATCCGCTGCTCTTCATTCTGTATGGTTTATTGCATTGTTTGTTTTTCTTGGTACCGTCCAAAAATGGTCCTTTTTCAAGAATAGCTGAAACACCAGGTAATATTTTCCGAAACAGTCTAGGTAATTTGATACCTATTTTCTGAAATCAGTTGCAGTTTCAAGTAAAGATTCCTCACACTGTGTATACAGAGTGTTCCATTAGTATTCGAGGAAGGAATTTTGATAAAAATTCAAAATGCTGTTTTTTTTTTTTAGAGTAGGTACATGAACTTGAATTGTAAAATATTTTCAAGCGGAATCTACTTCTGGTTCTACCGGAAACTAGTGTGAACTTCGTTATTTCAGATGTAACACCCTGTTTATTTATACATATTTGAATTCTTCGTTTGATTCTGCATTCTGCAATGATTTGATGTATGATATCCGCAACTATAAAGGGGAGTATACCAGAAACCGCCATTTTGGGTCCAATCATAGACTCGAAAATTACAGATCCCTTAAAATGAAATCTGTAATCGAAAGAAATGAAATCTGTAATCAGAAGAAATGAAATATATAATCGAATGAGCATATTTTCGGAATGAGAGATCTTGTGATGACTTTTTTCAGCATGCTCACATGAAAAACATTGGAAATAGGTTAGGTTCGTGCTGTTTAGACATGAACTAATAGGCACAACTAGTTTTTGACGAGCAATCGATCGGATTTACAAAATTATGTGGTTAATATTCGAAAAAAAAATGAGATTTCGTAGTTTTATTCAGAGAGGTTTTGGAGATATCAACACTAATTTGTGACACTCTTTCTGTCAACAAATTTGACAATCAGGCGCTATAACTCAACAATCGCTTGGAGTGGTTGCGCATATCATACATCAAATCAGTGCGGAATTAAACGAAGAATTCGAATATGTATAAATATACAGAATGTTGCATTTGAAATAGAAAGTAGATTCCGCTTGTAAATATTTTACAATTCAAGCTCATGTACAAAAATTCAGAATCTTGAATTCGCATCAAAATTCCTTCCTCGAATACGTCCAATGAAACACTTAAAAAAATCAAGCGTTAGCAAAATTCAGCAAATATTGAAGAATATTTTCTGAAAGACGATAATATGATTATTTCATCTCTTATTTCCGAATCAGTAGGAAGTTTCCAGGACGAGTTCAAAATTCGGGGAGATTTCTAGATACCTACTTTTTCATCAAAAGGGCCATGCCACATCTTAAATTTGGGAAATAAAGCGGACATTGTAAGCAATCCGAACGTGAATCATCGAACACTCGAATTAACAAAGTTTAACGGTGATTACCAATCATTCCCATCGTACGAAGATTCATTCGACGCACAATAATAGCTCATTGTCAGCTATGAAAAAGTTTGATTATTTGATTTCCTCTCGTTCTGGACCACCGTAGAATCTTGTTAGAACGCTCAGTTCATTTTATGCTGACAATTATAAAATCGCATAATTCGCATACGATCAGTTCAAACACAGATATCAGAATGAGCGATTGCACGCTCAAGTTTTGTGGAACAAGTTAGAAAATGCAATATCTTTGGAATCCTAGAACGCCTGGGTTTTGAGAAATCTTTCAGATATATTTTCCGAGAATTTTGCCAGCTCCAGCCAAATGAATTTTCAGGTCGAAAGCTGAACTTTTGTCTTATTCATAATCTCGACCAAGCGTCTAGATCACGCGATCATCACAAGTTTCAAACTCAACAGGAATTCGATCGAATTTCCTGACTAGATCAGCTGTCATTTCTTCAAAGGCACTGCACGGCATTGGAAACTTCGAAGTTTATCGGTTCCTCTCATGGGAATATGAATTCCCAAAACAGTACATCCAGCAGGCCACAAATAATCCAGCAAGACAGAAAAACCCATCATCTATCCTCTATCCATTACGATTTTTATGAACACCTCATCTTCGCGCAATTGTCTCTACTGCAAAGATAAACTTGCAGATGCAATGCATTAATTGCGAAATGTTCTAATGAACGATACGATTTCTGTCGAGCATCACATCACATCTTTGCTTCAATTTCTTGAGTAGGTACATCTCACGATGTTCGCTCTTATCAGTCCGCGTATTGCAAGAAATGTGGATCCAGAACAAACCATACAGTATTGCATGAGAACAAAACGTCTCAACCCAAGTCGGTCGTTCAAAATTAGCTTCACCTCCCACTTCTCCATCGTCGCGTCGCCTCAATCACGTGTTGACCAAGTTCAGTCAATTTTATCGGCAGCCTTTCCTTTCTGATCGAAACATCGGATATAACAGTCCTTCGCCTGTTTCAATCTCCAACGCTTGGAGATCTCGGCATAGTCGGAATTCGAAGCACCCCTCAAAACGCCAACAAGTGCAGAACCCAGATCGTTCATCAAACGCCGACTGGCGTTCGACCAGTAATTTGGAACAACTACTCTACAAATCTTCCCCTTAGACACTCAGCGTTGATTTATATCTCCCTCCTCCTCATCCTCTTGGAAGTCAAGATCCCATACGAAGAACTGAAAGTTTAGTTAAAAGCGTAACTTTTTTCAACTTTTTATTTTTACTTTTTTTGTTAATTTTTTCTCAATTCACCTTCACAAACAATTCTCCCTTCCTCTCAATTTTCTTTTTCTTGTTTTTTTTTCCCAATTGCATAGGAATCTCTAAACAAGATTAATTAAACACAAAAGACAGTGCTTATACGGTGCGGTGGAATAAGTGTTATCACCCCCCCCAGGCACGTAGCGAGGGGGGGGCGGGGTCCCGTGCCCCCCCCGAAATATCAAAAAATGCCTGTATATTTGACAAAATTTGCAATGTTTACTCATTGTGCCCCCCCCCCCCCGAAATAGTGGGCCCCCTCCGAAATTGTGGGCCCCCCCCCCCCCCGAAAGAAAATCCTGGCTACGTGCCTGCCCCCCCCTATTAACTACTCTATTTTTATATCTTAAGAAAACAGCTCAAACAGGTCAATCTTTATATTAAACGTAGTACATAAAAGTTTCGAGCCTGACATAATCCCTCTCCATGGGGGTGTCCCCCCTTCGATTTCTTCGAATGAGAAAGTGCATCATGCGACACCTCATTCGAAACCTATTGAAACACTGATTTCAAAAATGTATAACACTTTGGTTCAAAAATTTAGTTGCAGTTACTGTTAAAGTTTTAAATTTATTTAGTTTTCAGTACACCCCTAGTTTTTACTTGTAATTTATTACATTGAATGATTGAATTCAGTTACCAACATTTACAATGTAGGAAAGATTTATTTAAAGACAAAACTCTTTCAACCTTCCAATGAAAAAACCTACCGTCAAGTCTGCAAGTCAACAGAATTCATTGAATTCCTGCAAGGTAAGATTAAAACTCTCCAATAACTCAGACTCCGTTAATTTTTGAACCAAAGTGTTATACATTTTTGAAATCAGTGTTTCCATAGGTTCCAAGTGTCGCATGATACACTTTCTCATTTAAAAAAATCGAAGGGGTGACACCCCCATGAAGAGGGATTACGTCAGGCTCGAAACTTTTATGTCATAACATACTACGTTTAATATAAAAATTGACCTGTTTGAGCTTTTTCCTTTTGAAGCTCTTTTGAGGTCTCATCCAAAACTGACAATTATTTCAAGATAGGAAGATCACTAGGAATAGATAAAAACAATGTATCGTCCGGGTTTTGTAGTTCATGAGAAATTATCTATAAGATTTTTGTATTTATAAGTATTAGCTCGAACCTCGAAATGGAAATTATTAATCTCTGAGCTAATTCAAAAATTTTGATGACATTTTGTTCATAATATGAGATATTCTAACAGTTTTGTTTTTTCAACAGAATAATAGCACTAGTGCCATAATGAAATCTTTCGTAATATTTACACTCCTCTCATTTTTGCTGTACTCATTCTGCTTCATGGGACAAGCGTTAATAAATGAGGTAAGTAAATTTCATCACATATCGTTTGTGAATTTCAGACATAATTAATCATCAGCATGGGCGCCCGCAGGGGGGAGGGGGGGGGGCATGCCCCTTCCTGAGATTTTGATGGCCTCATTGTTTTACAGCACAACACCCTCAATATTGCTCTCTAATCTTTATTTGTCCCCCCCTGAGAAGAATTTTTGCGGATTTCTGCGGGCGCCCATGATCATCAGGCATATTTCTTTACAATCTCAACAGTCTACACCTCGACAAAAATCTGAGATGGTGTGAATATATTGCGTATAATAGGTATTATAGTTTGGTATACTTATATGTGTCATATATCATGCTGCATTCCCATGTGCAATTCGATTGCTTCAAATGGGGCATTTATAACCCAAAAACGGATCATTCGCATGACCCGTATTTTTGAGCTATGCATTGCTTACACTCCCATGTCTATTGTATGATAAGGAGAATAAAGAGATGATTTCGTCAATATTTCTGATTATCATGGCTACCAGAAATTCTGAAACTGAATATACCGATGTATGTGCTTAATTTGACTATTTCACTTATTTCGAAAATTGACCAATAACAGTCCAAAGACAGCTCGTATTATCGCGATAATACCAACTGTCACTGCATTATGATTGGTCTGACAACTTCAGTATTTTCAGCGATTGAACCACAGACTAATCGGTGATTAAACTATAAACTAGGAGCATAGAATGAATGGAGGGAAGGCTTCATACGCTCGACAGATCATTTTGAACTTCCAATTTCGGCGGAGGTTAGAGTTTCGTGTGACGCCCGATAGATAACGCTGTGATCGCTAATAGGGCTATTATATGTCACATAAAAATATGTCTTGTTCTGTGGCGCTACAGTTGCAAAGAATATTATGTGGTTGTCATTTTTATTGATACATTTTTACGACCAACACCAAAGTGACTGAAAGGACTAAAGGAGGTCGAAACAAATTGTATTGTTTTCGAATATTGTTCGAAGTAAGTTACTATAATGTACAAATTAAATCGGCTTCGATAAAAAAAAATTCTGCGGCTTCAACTATCTAATTTACCTGATGGTTTTTTTCATTTCAACGTGTGTTGCTAAGTATAATATTTTTAATTGATATAGTGTGATTTATTATGCTATGTACTATATAATTATTGAATGAAAAATCAAGGTAAACAGTTTGAATTTTTATTGACAAGTATCGAAGCATATTGAACATTTTTAATATTACCTATTTTAGCCAAAAAGGCCTCGGTGGGATCATGACGCATTCAAAATTTCTGAAGAAGGGAATAATCACGCCTTCTGATTGACTTAAAATGACGTCTGGTTGTTCCTTATGAAGAAATCGAAACAAATTCTTACTACATTAAAATTCGACAATTCCATCTCCGTTTTTTTTTCAGCTTCTAGAAGAAGATTTGTACGTTACTTAAATAAAAGAATTTTCTTAAGTCTCACCCTTCAAAATAACACCAAATATTAATCATAAAATATTGTTGACATATCACCGCATTCTAATCAACTATTTATGCGCAATTATATGGAAAGTCTATGATCGGAAATAAATTTGTCAAAACGAATTTCATTTTAAATATGTATCGTTATAGCCATGCTGGAGCCACTAACGACGTTGGCGCCATCTCGTGACCTTGCGGCGAACTGACAAGTGCGGACGTTTTTGGCAGTTCATTTTTGTAGCGGAGCCTTCCCTCCATTCATTCTATGCTCCTAGCTATAAATATCAAGAGTTTGGCAACTAAGGAATATAAATTGTAGACGTCAACTTCACATGTTTTTCATTGCATTTCTCGAATATGAAGTTTCTTTCATTTTGTTCGTGAAATAGTCTTATAAAATGTCACACGAGATTGAATTCACCTCATAAGTCTATCTTTTATTTCCAAACTCAAATGAGTTGCTTTTTGGAAACACCACTCGTCTTACGGACTCGTGATGTTTCCAAGCAACTCATTTTCGTTTGAAAATAAAACGAAAGACTAATCACGGAAATTCAATCTCTTGTGATATTACTACTGAAAATTCAATACCCTGCTAATAAGCAGGGTATGAAATTATTCAATTTCAGAAGGACGGTGAAAAAGTTAGGTAATGCTGTATAAAACTTAATACGAGTATACTGTTGATGAATTACTCTGTGATAGCGGTTTTCAATTTTGATTGGACACATTTTTTTTTCTTCGACTTATCCTATACACATACAACAATACATAACTCCATCGTACCAATTCACGTGCTCATTGGCCCATAAGGTCCGCCGCAAATTGAGCACAGGCCACGGACAGGCGAGGCCCATGCGATGTGCTGCCCATGCCAAGCACCTGCACAGGTTTTTCAAGAGCAACGCAAAGTGAGCACAGGCGATGCCACGCTCGCATCCAGATATTCATTACAGCCCGGGAGCCAGTGACATTTTTTAGGCCCGCCGCAAATTGAGCACAGGCCACGGACAGGCGAGGCCCATGCGACGCGTGGCTTGTTTTGTATTACATGGTTTTCAATGGAGTGCCGCAAATTGAGCCTAGGCGAGGGCCAGGCCGGTGCCAATTCATTTTCGCGTGGCTCGCGCTGTGCTAGCAACACAGTTTTGTAGCCGTGGGTGCCCACGTTTGTTAGTTTATCTGCATATAATGTAAATAGATGGACGAAATGGAGAAATTCATCGAAATTGTTTAATCAATTCGTGAATCTCGCTAAACTGTCTTCTATTCAACCGAAATAATTCCCTAAATACATTATCTGCAACTTCACTGCATCACTTAAACTCCCCATGACTCTCTCTTTTTCGTATACAGGGTGAGTCTTTGACTTGTACATATATTTTAACTGTAGATTCTTGAGGCCTAAAGAAGCCTTTTTTTCATTTTCCATTTTTCCGAATTCGGCTCTGTTAAAGAGATATAGCCATTTGAAAAAAAAAGTTGGGCTGAATACGCTCCTGAAACAATTCTCTGCAAACACCTCAAAGTTCATATTTTTCAATTGAAATTGATGTGATTATCAGATAGTCTGGGTGATACATTTAGAAAATACTCAAGCACTAACCTTATTTGAATAAGAATGTTACAAACACGATATTTCCTAGCAAAAACGCTAAGTTTTGTTCCATAATTTCTGCAATTGAAATGCCATATTTCTCACACCAAAATAAGTTCCTTCTTCGATTTTCCTGAAGATTAGTTTGTAAACACTAATAATTTGTTCATATTTGCCTCGATACCCTGAAACTATCTTATAAAAATTAGTTTCTCACTAACCTATCCTAACTCCATTAATCAAAGTCATATGATTCGAGGTCAATGACCTAACCTAATCCATTCCTCTGTGATATATCATAGAATTCTAGAGAAGACGATGCCAGATTGACGATTTACTCTTCAACGATGGTATAGGCGAACTCAAGAAAGCAGAACGTCCCCTATCGTTAACGGAAGAACTATCACAGAGGCTTCTACGCATTGCTCTTTGGAAATGCCAAACGAGTAGTTCTGATTCTCGCCGATACAGCGCTACGATCTAAATTTAAGTGCGCTGCCGGCTGCGAGTGCGATGTAGCCGCCACGCAAGACAAGACAAGACGTTCTTCTGTGTCTCCAGAGTACAGTCTACAGTCTGTGATTACAATGAACGACGCCGCGATAACCTTTCTACATGGATTCGTTTTATTATTTATTTATTTACTTGAAGTTTGCAGAGAATAAAGCAAACAGGTGTTGAATGTGATGTGAAAACAGTGTAGGGTCGATTAAAAATTCCAAGAGGATATTGTTAAGAAGATAGATTTTCCTGAAGGACGGGTATCAATAAATTTTCAATAGAAACTTCTTATAAACTTTGTAATTCCATGCTTCTCGGAATTCAGTTGATAAACATTGACAACATTGTTAATTTGTTAAGAGACCAGAGAAGAAACAATATTCGATGATATTTAATTCAGGGAAGCATTCAGATTTTTTATGAAATTCATGATTTTTTCCTCAAATTTCTTCGTATACATTTAGGAATAACTCGAAAACGACGCGTTTTATTGAAAAAATATAGGAATACTTTTATTCTCTAAAATGGTTGATTCTTTCGAAAATATGAACCGTTTATCCTTTTCAAGTGATTTGATAGTGTTTTTGCATGAATTAATGAGTCGACCACCCTGTAACTTTTAAACTAGGAGAGATATTGAATAAGTTCCGATTGAGGAATATGCACCATGAATAGAGTAACCAATGGACTAAAATTCAGTTAATTTGAAATAACGGTTCCGGAGATATGAACAGGAAAGTGTTTTTTTCGTGGATTTTCGACACCCTGTATCTTCCAAACGAAACCGAATTTTGAAAAATGGTATGGGAAAAAAGTTTTTCGTTTGATGAGGGGAATCTACAGTTAAAATATATGTACAAGTCAAAGACTCACCCTGTATATGCACTCGTTTTACCTCTTTTTCTTCTTTTGCTTAATAAGTGTAATAACATCAATCTTTCCTCCTCCTCAGATTCAGATTCTAAATCGAGATGATCGAGTAATTTTTGCTGTTCATCCATCATATTGCACATCGAAAGACCTAGGAACTAATGAATATCTGGATGCGAGCGTGGCATCGCCTGTGCTCAATTTGCGTTACTCTTGAAAAACCTGTGCAGGTGCTTGGCATGGGCAGCACATCGCATGGGCCTCGCCTGTCCGTGGCCTGTGCTCAATTTGCGGCGGGCCTAAGTCAGTCATTTTAACCCTGGCCATAATTTGTATATAGCTTGATTTGGTCGTTTTCTTAGCCAAAGTGACGGTCAGCTGGCTAAACAGTGGTGGGTTCGCCAACGGGAGCAACGAAAACATGTAAAAAAAATTTTGAGTTTTAGTCATTTTAACCCTGCTGAAATTTACAGAGATGGTAGTTTGTATAATTATTCGAATAAAAAAAATCGTCCGCTGGTTGTACGTTGGTGGAAAACCCGTCCGCTGGACATGAAAACTTGTAAAAAAAAATTTGAGTTTCAGTCATTTTAACCCTGCTGAAATTTACAGTGATGGTAGTTTGTATAATTATTCGAATAAAAAAAATCGTCCGCTGGCTGTACGTTGGTGGAAACCCCGTCCGCTGGACATGAAAACGTCCGCTGGACATGGGAACTTTTGAAAACAATTTGAGTTTCAGTCATTTTAACCCTGCTAAAATTTACAGAGATGGTAGTTTGTATAATTATTCCAATAAAAAAAATCGTCCGCTGGCAGTACGTTGGTGGAAAACCCGTCCGCTGGACATGAAAACTTGTAAAAAAAAATTTGCGTTTTAGTCATTTTAACCCTGCTGAAATTTACAGAGATGGTAGTTTGTATAATTATTCGAATAAAAAAAATCGTCCGCTGGCTGTACGTTGTTGGAAAACCCGTCCGCTGGACATGGAAACTTGTAAAAAAAATTTTGAGTTTCAGTCATTTTAACCCTGCTGAAATTTACAGAGATGGTAGTTTATATAATTATTCGAATAAAAAAAGTCGTCCGCTGGTTGTACGTTGGTGGAAAACCCGTCCGCTGGACATGAAAACTTGTAAAAAAAAAATTGAGTTTCAGTCATTTTAACCCTGCTAAAATTCACAAAGTTGGTAGTTTATATAATTATTCGAACAAAAAAATGGTCCGCTGGCTGTACGTTGGTGGAAAACAAGTTTTCATGTCCAGCGGACGGGTTTTCCACCAACGTACAGCCAGCGGACGATTTTTTTTATTCGAATAATTATATAAACAACCATTTCTGTGAATTTCAGCAGGGTTAAAATGACTGAAACTCAATATTTTTTTTACGTGTTTTCGTTGCTCCCGTTGGCAAATCCACCACTGGTGCGCCAGCTGACGAACACTATGCTATAAGACAAATACAAATTAAGCTATATACAAATTATGGCCAGGGTTAAAATTGGTCACCAAAAACTATCACTGGCTCCCGGGCTATTAGTTCCTAGTCTTCCGATGTGCAATATGATGGATGAACAGCAAAAATTACTCGATCATCTCGATTTAGAATCTGAATCTGAGGAGGAGGAAAGATTGATGTTATTACATTTATTAAGCAAGAGAAGAAAAAGAGGTAAAACGAAACGAGTGCATATATACGAAAAAGAGAAAGTCATGGAGAGTTTAAGTTATGCAGTGAAGTTGCAGATAATGTATTTAGGGAATCTTTTCGGTTGAATAGAAGACAGTTTAGCGAGATTCACGAATTGATTAAACTATTTCGATGAATTTCTCCATTTCGTCTATCTATTCACATTATATGCAGATAAACTAACAAACGTGGGCACCCACGGCTACAAAACTGTGTTGCTAGCACAGCGCGAGCCACGCGAAAATAAATTGGCACTGGCTTGGCCGTCGCCTAGGCTCAATTTGCGGCGGGCCTTACAGGCGGATATAATTTCGAGTTATACTCCATTCACATTTATAAAGTATACCGGTTGGCCATGACATTCTGACAGATTTCACCGTGTATTTTTTGAAAATGTTAGGTTATGGTCATTCTTCTGTCAGATGATTGAGCAATGTTGCCCTTTCTTCATAAGGGTCGTAGTAATTACGTATTTATCGAAATGTTTATTTACTTTGGGAAAATAATGAATTCGAGAAAATATGTGAATTCAATAATTCCAAAGACCTGGCGAATGTTGAGGAAACTTTTTTCTCTGATGATACTGGGAATATTTCACGTATATTAACATGGTTGGAAGATTTCGTAATGCTATTTTCTCGTACGGAAGACAAGAATCGAGTGTTGAAACTTTACTGAAAAATAATGGACAGAATAGTCCGTTACTTTGTGATAGTTTATTCGAAAAGGGAACAAAAGTACAATGGAATGAAATAAGATATATATAGTACCTATATTTGTGATCGAGATATTCTTGATAATGGAATATTTGTTGAAAGATTAATAATAATATACAGTATAATTCATAATGTAATTTCTTTACATAATTTCGATGGCATGATAAGTAATTTTTTAACAACTATTCAATTAGTAATTTTTCCAGAGAATTGTTTATACTCTTATCCAATTAGAATAACTTCACTAATAAATGAGATTGAACACATGGAAGAGTTCAGGTGAAAACTTCTGATGTAAGCAGTAATATTAAATTTAAAAAAGTCTACTTATGAATACAATCATTAAAAAAGATTTTTCTTCAAACTAGCATATAATGATTGGATACAAAAACTTGAGAAAATGGCAACACGATAAAGAAATTGGTTTTGAATATATAAAACTTCCATAATTTTCAATCACAAAACATTATTTTCTAACATCGTTACATGTATATGTTTTTTTGAGAAAGAGCATTAGATTATTTGATGCATCAAACATTATAGCATGTTCAATTACAGTATTAGCAAAACAAATTCGAACAGGACACCATACATTTTTTACTATGATACAAGAGCACAAAAATAAAAACCTCTGAGTAAGTATAGAGATTTTGTATTTTTTTTCAAATAATCGGCTGACATATTTATAACGGACAGAATCTTCTTCAGGTCCTCCAAGCAATTATTTTTCAGATCCTCAGGTTTACGAAGAACGCTTCATGTCCCTTATAATGAGAAATTATTTCCCAAAGTTTCCTAATTGGTTATTTTTCTATCTAGGCGATTTGCAGCAACTTCCTCTTCCATAATATAGACTTTTTTTCATTTTGTTTGATTCAGTTGAACCTCCTTGATCGTAGAAAATCTTCGATACAGTACTAGTTGAATAAGGATGGGATTCGACATTTGGCAATACTAGAAAACCTAAATGTTAGGTCTTTCACACTGCGTAGAAGGTTCTGTTGAAAAAGGAAGCTCTATCGTTTAGGAGATCAGATGTTCTACACTAGTGATCTTTCTTTCGGAGTTGTTGAAGCTCCATCCATTTTGAATTTCCCCATTTTAAGTTGAAGAGACGAGAAAGAATTTCCTCTACATATTATTCCATATCCATTAGATCATTGTTTGAGTCAGAGTCATCCTCAGAAAATTCTGAATCTGAATCAGATTCCCCCAATGAAATAATGAATGGAGGAATATCTGCTACTGGAAGATTACCCATGTGTTTCGTCCAGTCCTCTGTGATAAGTCTTTCACAATGTAGATAAAAATTTTGCCACATATCTGATGTACATTTTGAAAGAGCCTGACTCCATAAATTCAACACTCTATCCTTTGTATAGGGATGTGAATTTATGTTTTTGTTATAGAAGTTCTTACAAAACGCCCATGCCATTTCAATAGGATTGTACTGACAATGGTATGGGGGTAATCTAAGAACCTCATGTCCATGCTCCTTCAAAAGGTCATCAACTACATATCGTCTCTGTCTGTCAGTTCGATGAGGTAATATCAAATTCCAAAGTTGCTTCTTAGTAAAATTTTGATTAAAATCAATCTTGTTTTTAATCAACCAATCCTGCATCTCACTTTTTTTGCTGGAAAATGTGGGTGGTTTATCCAATTGAACCGAATGATATGGTGCATTGTCCATTACCACCACACATTTCACAGGAATCTTAGCTAAAGATGGAATCAGTTGATTAATAACCCAATTTTGAAAAATGTCACTGGTCATTGTCTTGTGATAGTCACGGTCATTGTTTTTTGAATCTAAAATGAAATCACATCCCTCTAAAAACCCAAAATTACTTCCTGCGTGTAGAACCGTGAAGCGTTTTCCTTCTGACTTAATTTTGGATGGATTGCTCATCATATCAGATTCATGTGTCCAGCGACGAACTGATGTACCGTTTTGATAAATCCAAGTTTCATCTAGAAACACAAATCTGATATTTTCATCTAAAGATTTATACTGTAAGAATTTGCGCAGGAAAGTAATTTTGGCTGCAACAACATGTTTTTGTTCACATAAAATTTTGCGTTCATTTACCCTTTTGTATTTGTAACCCATTGATTTTATAATTTTGAAAAGTGATGTCCGTCCTCCGTTATATTCCAAATGTTCCTTTGCAAAAGTGAGTAGAGTATCAATCGAAAAGTGTTCATTTTTCAAATTATAATTCCAAATTTGTCGTTGCAGATCTTTTTTCAAAATAAAGTCTTCCGTCAGTGTCTTTTTGGGTGCCCCAATAGAAGGAAATTCTTTGTCGTCTCTTTCACTTAAAATCCTCCTAATTGTGTTTATGTGCAGCTAAAAAATAAATATCTATTCATATAAAATGTAAAACCTTGGTTTTCACCAACATACGTCGAAAATGTTGGATACCTGGTGCTGAACTGTCGATTCTAAATGATCAGTTGTACTTTTAGAATGCGCAGATTTTAATTCCAAATAGCACTTCCTGATAGTTTGCCTCTGCTTTTTCGAAACTACCTTCGGCATTCTTGTTTTCCAGGCTTGATAATTAATAATTGATATTTAAAAATGATCAATAAACATCGGCAACCTCTCTGAAATTTATTCATCGACGTAATGTCACTAATGTCATTTAGAAGTGCCAACCTGCGATTTTTTCGGGTAAAAAAACTTGATAAACCTAAAACTTGGCCAACCGCGATACTTTATAAAAGTGAATGGAGTATACTCCATTCACATTTATAAAGTATCCCGGTTGGCCAAGTTTTAGGTTTATCAAGTTTTTTCACTTAAAAAAAGTCGCAGGTTGGCACTCGTGAAAATAAACAACGTTGCCAATGTTAATTCGCTAATTTATCCCCTCAATATTCTTGAAGTCTTCAAATTATATAAGTGTGCTGATAAGAGAAATGTCAAGTTTGATTAATAAACAATAAAAGTCTGATTCACTTGAAAAATATTTCGCTTTCTGAAATAAAAAACTATAAAAACTGTTCGGTAAGGGTTGATCACATTCACTTTAACAAATATAAATATATTCATCTCGCCAGGAAACTAAAAATGCCGAAGGTAGTGACGAAAAAGCAGAGACAAACTATAAGGAAGAATTGAAATCGGCTCATTCAAAAAGTATCAATTTGGAATCAAAACTTTATCATACCAGCTATCCAACATTTTTAACGTATGTGAGTGGAAACCCAGGTATTATATTTTATGAGAATAGATATTTATTTTTTAGCTGCACATAAACACAATCAGGAGGATTTTAAGTGAAAGAGACGACAAAGAATTTCCTTCTATTGGTGCACCAAAAAAGACATTGAGTGAAGACTTCATTTTGAAAAAAGATCTGCAACGCCAAATTTGGAATTATAATTCGAAACATGAACATTTTTCGATTGATAATCTACTCACTTTTGCAAAATAACATTTGGAATATAACGGAGGACGGTCATCACTTAAATCATGAAATCAATGGGTTACAAATACAAAAAAGTAAATGAACGTAAAATTTTATGTGAACAAAAACATGTTGTTGCAGACAAAATTACTTTCCTGCGCAAATTTCTACAGTATAAATCTTCAGATGAAAATATCAGATTTGTGTTTCTACATGAAACTTGGATTTACCAAAACGGTACTTCAGTTCGTCGCTGGACACATGAATCTGATATGATGAGTAATCCATCCAAAATTGAATCAGAAGGAAAACGTTTCACAGTTCTACAAGCAGGAAGTAATTTTGGGTTTTTAGAAGGTTGTGATTTAATTTTATATTAAAAAAACGATGACCGTGACTATCACAAGACAATGACCAGTGAAATTTTTCAGAATTTGGTTATCAATCAACTGATTCCATCTTTAGCTAAGATTCCTGTGAAATGTGTGGTGGTAATGGACAATGCACCATATCATTCGGTTCAATTGGATAAACCGCCCACCTTTTCCAGCAAAAAAAGCGAGATGCAGGATTGGTTGATTAAAAACAAGATTGATTTTAATCAAAATTTTACGAAGAAACAACTTTGGAATTTGATATTACCTCATCGAACTGACAGACAGAGACGATATGTAGTTGATGACCTTTTGAAGGAGCATGAGGTTCTTAGATAACCCCCATACCATTGTCAGTACAGTCCTATTGAAATGGCATGGACGTTTTGTAAGAACTTCTGTAACAAAAACATAAATTCGCATCCCTATACAACGGATATAGTGTTGAATTTATGGAGTCTGGCTCTTTCAAAATGTACATCAGATATGTGGCAAAATTTTTATCTACATTGTGAAAGACTGAGGACTGGACGAAACACATGGGTAATCTTCCAATAGCAGATATTCCTCCATTCATTATTTCATTGGGAGAATCTGATTCAGATTCAGAATTTTCTGAGGGTGACTCTGACTCAAACAATGATCTAATGGATATGGAATAATATGTAGAGGAAATTCTGAGAACTCGTCTCTTCCACTTAAAATGGGGAAATTCAAAATGGATGGAGGTTCAAAAACTCCAAAAGGAACATTACTAGTGTAAGTTCAACAGAACTCTTTATCCGGCAGTGTGAAAGACCTAACGTTTGGATATTCTAGTATTGCAAAAATGTCGAATACCCTCCTTATTCAACTCGTACTGTATCGAAGATTTTCTACGATCAAGGAGGTTCAACTGAATCAAACAAAATGACAAAAAGCCTATACTATGGAAAAGGAAGTTGCTGCAAACCACCTAGATAGAAAAATAACCAATCAGGAATCTGGGAAAGAATTTCTCAATATTAGTAGGCCTGCTTGGAGGGCCATATCTGGTCAGAAGACCTTCGTTGTCAAGGACCAAATGTAGGTTATATTATTTATTATTTCCTGATGATTTTCTATCTCCTTTTCTGTTGCAGATATGATTTCAAGATATTATGTCAGTCTCAATCCAAAAGAAAGATAAAATGTTGTTCCTGAAGAAGATTCCATCCATTATAAATATGTCAGCCTATTCTTTGAAAAAATTCCAAAACCTCTATACTTACTCAGAGAGGTTTTTATCTTTGTGCTCTTGTATCATAGTTGAAAATGTATGGTGTCCTGTTCAAATCTGTTTTGCTAATACTAATTGCTTCGGACATGCTATATTGCTTGATACATCAAATGACCTAATGATTTTTCTCAAAGAAACATATACATGTAACAATGTTAGAAAATAATGTTTTGTGATTGAAAATTATGGACGTTTTATAAATTATAATCCAATTTCTTTATTGAGTTACCGTTTTCTCAAGTTTTTGTATCCAATCATTATATGCCAGTTTGAAAAAGAATCTTTATTAATGATTGTATTCATAGCCTCCATGAGTAGACTTTTTTGAATTTAATATTAGGTACTGCTCACATCAGAAGTTTTCACCTGAACTCTTCCATGTGTGCAATTCTCTTGAAAAATTACTAATTGAATATTGTTAAAAAATTATGTCTTAAGCTGTAATGCCATTGAAATTATGTAAGGAAATTACATTATGAATTATATCTACTGTATATATGTTATTTCATCCCATTGTACTTTGATTCTTTTTTCGAATAAACTATCACAAAGTAACGGACTATTCTGGCCATTATTTTTCAGTGAAATTTCAACACTCGATTCTTGTCTTCCGTTCGAGAAAATAGCATAACTGAATCTTCCAACCGTATATTAACATACGTGAAATGTTTTCAGTATTAACAGAGAAAAAAGTTTCTTCAACATTCGCCAGGTATCTGGAATTATTGAATTCACATAATATTTTCTCAAATTCATTATTTTCCCAAAGTAAATAAACATTTCGATAAATACGTAATTACTACGACCCTTATGAGGAAAGGGCAACATTGCTCAATCATCTGACAGAAAAATGACTATAACCTAACATTTTCAAAAAATACAGAGTGAAATGTGTCAAAATTCCATGGCCAACCGGTATACTTTATAAAAGTGAATGGAGTATATATGCATGATTCGACAAGTTGGTAGGTACCTACTCAAAGGCTTTCAACGGGTAGACACCTGACACAGTCACAAACCGATCTCGTGAAGGAATTGCAGATCTTTGCATACACTTTTCGTTCCCGTCCGGTTTCCAGTTTCTCGATATCGAGACGGGAAACTAGGCTTTGACTATCTTGAAAGAAATTCGCTACTTGTCTAATTACATCCCGCGTCGATCATACCATTGTCCTATCGGGTTCATCCGCACTTAGTGTACGTCTGAGCATTATTGCCCATCAAATGTTCATATTTCGAATTAAAGTTGATAGGATGATCGGAAACATTAACTTATATTATGCAAAATTCTCAGAAACGCGAACGACAAGAACTGAGAAAGTTGCCAAACGGGGAGCAAAAAATTTTCCAGATATAAGAGAATAAACATATGATTTTTCATGAATGAACATTCGGTGGACAATTTTTGAAAGGTCTCAAAATTTTGTAACTTCCTGAACTTTTGTGGAGCTGTATATATTATTATCTGCTAGGATAGGTAGCGAAACAAACATTTTGAAGTGTATCCTATACATTACTCACACGAGACAATTTTGTATAGGTCTTGTTTTTTCTATTCAGTCAAAACTTTTTCCAGTGGTTGCTTCTTTTGTTTTTTTTTGTAATTCGTTTATTTCCAGTTTTTGAATTGTATTAATGAAGAAGTGGATCAGTGCTGAGGAAAAAATAACATCTATATGGTAAAAAAAGGTAACAACATAATAGTTCCAGATGATAAAGAATTATCGTACTTGATTCACAGCAAATTCTATAAGATTTTTTTGAAAAAGAAATTCATATACAGGGTGCGGCACGGAGGATGGATGGTTTTAAAAAAATAATAAAAGCGTTAATTTTTACTCAAAAACACATTTATTGACGGAATCAGATTCTCAAGGAAATAGCATTTGAGACAGTCAAGTGTGGAAAATCACATCAGGCATTTGGTGGCCGAAATCGGTGATGCAGTGCTGGAGGCGCTCTTGGAAGTTCGCGTAGACTCTCTCCAACATCGCTCTCTCAACTTGGGCAACTTCCACGCGAATAGCCCTTTTCAATTCGTCCAGAGTTCGTGACTTGGTCTCGTATACTCTAGCTTTGAGGTGTCCCCATAAGAAAAAATCGCGACGGACTGCGAAGAATGGCTTGTCGAACGCGTTCAACATTTTCAGGCGTTCGAACTGTCCGCACAGGTCCTCTTGGTCTTCTGTTGATCAGTTCACCACGTCTGCGAAGTGATTCAACCCAACGAAGGATGGTGTTTCGAGAGGGAATAGCTCTATTCCGATGAATGTGGAAATGGCGACGAAACTCACGCTGCACGACCGTGACTGACTCATTATTTCGGACGAAACTATCATAGGCGAAAACACGATGCTCCACCGTCCAAGGCTCCATGACGACAACTGGTAAATAAATGCTAGGAACACACGAGTCTAACGGCACCTTCCCCACTTCTCTCGTCCTCAGTGGGGGAAAGTTATGCCCATCTGAAAAACGTCCGCCCTCCGTGCCGCACCTTGTACATACATTCACTCGAAAAACAATACTCTCCTTCTGTAGCAGTCGTATAAAAACAGATATTCATATTAGTTCGTGATAAATTGAAAAGAGAATACAGTACTGAAATGTGTCTGCTCTTAGAATCGAAGCATTCTAGTGGCGGAAATCTCGGATTCCAGCTGAACTTTCATATTTTTCATTCGTTTCAGTGTGAAATGTTGCATCGAAATCTGTTCGATATGTCTTGGATCTACTGGAACACCAGGAATAGAAAATTGTATATGATTTTACTGATGAACTGTAGAAAGCCTATAGTTTTCCATTCAATGTCATTGGACATATCTTATGGAATGCTCACACGGGTAAGTTATTTGAAAATGAGGGCTAAAATACTAAATTTCTTCAGTATATAGGTATCTTGTATTTTCATTTTATGATAATATTCTGTTTGAAATATTCTAACCACAACTGTTGCCCACTTTAGCCAGATGAATACTCAATGCCCAATCAGCAAATACGCACCTTTATAGTAACCCATTTCATAAGCTATCCGAACGCTCCTATTCACTATACATTATGCTAATTTGGGTTAATTATAAGATATCCTATCAATCAGTGCATTCTCCTAGAACTACACTCATATATGAAAAACTTAAACAAATGATATAAATACATCCCATTTTTCCTAAGTAATCCTGAATGCGTCTTGGTCGAAACAATAAATTCGAAACAGGAGTTCCATTGCTGCTTTCAAGGACACCACTAACAGAAATATTTACTTACATCTTACATCACGAACCAATTTTGTGAATTATTCCGAGTCAAATTGTTTAACAATCATGAGTTCTTTTTCTTTCATCTGTCTGGACTCTGGATCCTACAACCTTAATATTCCAAAAATTATTGACTTGTTCCAACTTTGCGCCCAAAGCAGATCAACGAACAGAAAAGATATTGTCAGCAGTCAAAATAGGAAAAAAATATAGCAGCTACCAATAAAATTCGTTCAATAATGCGGACCATTAGATCCACCTTCGAAATAGATTCGTATTCGTCTGTATTTTTCGAATTTTGAGCAGAGAATGGCCTCAGACCTAGGTTCAATTCGTTTATCATAAATCTGTGCTCAAATTCAATTCTGCCGGTCCTCAAACACGGTAACTGTGTTGGGTTTGTGTCCCAACGTTACCTTGTGTGGGATTCTTGAGGACGCAAGGGGTGAGACGTAGATGCGGATCATGTGTTAATGAACGTTTATTGCTAAGTCTAATACAGTTTATATCCTAAAATAAGAATGACATCAAGAACAATGTAACGAATCGAATACATCATGAAGATATTGCAAACAAGAAAATGATGATTCTGTAAATAAATTCGAAGCATAATTGTCAATTCCATCATTTTGTTTGGCCTACTTTCAAGCAGGAAATAACAACTTCGGCAATACTGCATGATTGAAATAATTTCCATGTTAATATTATCGGTTCCAAAGGAAATTCATAATAATTTTGTTGACTGATTTGGGGATTTTCTGTAGGTACGTTTTGTACAAACTGTGAAACGGAAAAACCTGTGAACAATAAATTTTCAGTATACAGGGTGTTTCACCATAAACTGGACAAACATATATAGCTGTGTAGTTGACATCGTGAAAGTCATTTTTGCCTCATGACATATACCCCGTTTTCAACGCATTAGCGAGATACAGGGTGTTTAATGTCAACTTTGAGCAATATTCTGTGAACGGTGGTAAGTTATGCGTGATATTTAAAATAACGATTTCTGGTCACATCTCAGTATTTTTCAGGGCTCAATTTAATTGTGTTGTAGAATTTGGAAAAAAAAATTCAAAATGGCAGAAAGCGTGCAAAGTTGGAGTTTTTTTTTCTTGGTTGCCAATTCGGAAAGCATAATCTCAACGTACTCGATTTTCTAAGATATTCCGTGAAAAAATTTTTTCAAAATTCGAACTCAACTTTTTTTTTACATGTCTTCAGTAAAAAAAAATTTCGCTCAAAATTTTTGGAATTTTTCATGTTTGAACTATCTTCAATTCTCAATACTTGTGTGAAAACAGAATGAAAAAATAACAATTGGTTTTCTTGTTGTAGCCTTCAGAAGATTACGCTCGGTGTACTTTCATAATTTTTATTTGAGAAACTGGAGGCCGTACGAAGGTCAAAATTGTGCTGATGGGCTGCCAGAATGACTCGGATTAAAATATGAAATTATGAACAAAAAAATTTTTTTTTCAAAAAACTTTGGTATGTAGGAATCGAACTCTACAAGTATGAATCGGAATAATTCTACTCCTATAAATCTCCTTTACCAAAGCAACACAAGTAAATCGAGAGTGTAGAGTTCGAATCTTACAAAAGTATTTCGGAAAAAAAAATTTTTTTCTCAATTTTTTTGAAAAAAAAATTTTTTTGGTTCATAAATTCATATTTCTATCTGGGTCATTCTGGCAGCCCAGCGGCACAATTTTAGCCTTCGTACGGCCTCCAGTTTTTCAAATAAAAATTATGAAAATATTCCGAGCGTAATATTTGGAAGGCTACAAAAAAAAGCAATTGATATTTTTATATTCTGTTTGCACCCAAGTATTCAGAATTGAAGATAGTTCAACCATGAAAAATTCCAAAACTTTTAGGCGAATTTTGTTTTTCACTGAGGACATGTAAAAAAAAAGTTGAGTTCGAATTTTGAAAAAATTTTTTCACGGAAAATCTTAGAAAATCGAGTACGTTTAGATTATGCTTTCCAAATTGACAACCGAGAAAAAAAAATTCAACTTTGCAGGTTTTCCGCCATTTTGAATTTTTTTTTGCAGAATTCTACACCACAATTCATATGAGCCCTCAAAAATACTAGGATGACCAGAAACCGTTATTTCAAATGTCACGCATAATCCACCACAGTTATCAGAATATTGCTTAAAGTTGACATTAAACACCCTGTATCTCGCTTATGCGTCGAAAACGGGGTATATGTCATCAGGCAAAAATGACTTTCTCGATGTCATCTACACGGCTATATATGTTTGTCCAGTTTATGGTGAAACACCCTGTATGTTCAGATGTCGAATGGTGCAGAAAATAATATAAGTTGAATTGGTTTTGCAGTATTTTCATTATGATTCAAGGTCCGAATCTTCCTTTTTGTATTTTCATTGGCGGATGGTAATTTGTTCTAATCATCTGACTCGACTCAATATTATCATAAAAATGAATAGTAGAAGTTTGCTTCAGTTAAGAATTTAAGATGCCTAGAATAATGTGTTTAGTCATCGTAAATGGTTTGATGTTGAATAAGTATTATTATTATGATGTGTGACCGGTTTGCATGTATTATGACAAGGGTGATTGACCAAAGATAGTAAGTTTTCCCAGTCCATAAATCAGTTTCGTTGCTACGGAGAAATAATTTCGTAGAATGTGTTTTGTAACTTTGAATGTCCTGTGTTCTTTTTCAATATTGTATCTGTGTCAACAATTTTGTATTTTATTTCAGCCTCTGAAGAAGCTACAATAAAGTTAGCGAAACGTCAGGTTATCTCTGAATTTTATTCACCTACCACTAAGTCCTAGCTGCCCACTAATTTGGCCACACATCATAATATTGGGGACGCAAAACACGTATTATTATTATATTATTATATATATATATATATATATATATATATATATATAATCACTGTATTTATAAGAGCCTTAATAATTTAATTTAAATTTCACGATAAGGGTCTATTGGCTCAGGTTTGGGAGTGAATGATGTACTACTCTTTATTCTATGCCAAGCTTTCGCATTATTTTAATGCTTCTTCAGGGCTTCTATTAGGACAAAAATAATACATGTAATTAATAATATGTCAAACAAATTTAAAAACACAACTCACTGAATGCGAGGTTTTTCATAAACATACACCTGCCATAAACCATACGTTAAAAACAATATACAATTATTTCTATTTCCTTCTTCATGGAATCTGCCTGATCTCAAAAACGACATACAAGAATTCTCATTTACACTAAACAAAACTTCAGACTTCAGCACAAAATTTTCTTGGTTATGTTCTCTGTTCCATAGAACTTCATCTGTTTCACTCTTCTATGTTCCTCATTGTCTCTACCCATCCAAAGGACCGTCATAAAAGACACTCATTTTCAACTTCTCTAGCAAATAACTGTATATGGAACTCAGTTTATTTGTATCTGTCTTTTTGTTTACAGTGTTTTCCTCTTTGTTTATATTTATCATCTCGTGGACCAATCTCTTCTGGTAATTTTTTTCGGTTTTTAATATTTCTACATTTTCAAAATCTACATGATGATCCAGACTATGTGCATGAGAAGCCAAAGCACATCTTTCTGGATATTTTCTTATATCCGACCTATGTAGCGCCATTCTACTTTTCAACCACTGCGAGGTGTGTCCAATGTAACATTTTTCGCAGCTTTCACAATTTATTTTGTAAACGACATTACTTTGCAGGGGTGTTGGTATAGGGTCTTTTATTTTGGTGTACAGTGACCTTATGGTTTTTTGGTTGTAAACTGCAATCTTTACATTATCTTCTCTAAACACATTTTTCAATTTTCCTGTTAAGTTTGTAACATTAGGGTACGATGCATAATGTGTCCTAGTTGTTGTCGTATTTTGTTCTTCTGTTTGTCCAGTCTGTGTTTCACTGTCCGCATATAGTAGTTTCTTTAACATGCTGTTAGGGTATGCATTTTCTCTAAGGATCTGATATAGTTTTCTTATCCCTTCTTCTATGAATGACTTATGACATATTTTTGATATCCTCTTTTTCATTTGATTTATTGTGTTGATTTTTACATTTATGTTGTGGTCTGAATAGAAATGAATGATCTTATCTGAATGAGTGTTCTTTCTGTACCATTTCAACTTTACTTTCTTGTCCTGCCTATATGTTCTGGTGTCTAGGAATGGTACCGACTGTTGTGTATCTTCTGTTTCCAATGTGAACTGTATATCTGCGCAAATAGAGTTGAAACAATCAAGTGTAAGTTGGATTTGTGTTTCTGGTACTATCATAAAAAGGTCATCTACAAATTTCTTCACTATCAGAACAGTAAACGGTAACCTAGGTAAGGTCAAGTTTAATTGGTGGTCCATAACATATTGTGCCACGATAGGGGATAACTTGGACCCCATTGCACATCCAAAAACTTGTCGATAGAATTCTCCCTGGAACGTACAATAATTGTTTTCAAGGAGGGAGGTGATTATTTCCATAAATAATTCCATGTCTATTTTGGTGTGTTGTTTTATAGTGTTCCACTCAAGCTTTAGAACTTCG
Organism: Adalia bipunctata; assembly: GCA_910592335.1. Taxonomy (NCBI): domain Eukaryota; kingdom Metazoa; phylum Arthropoda; class Insecta; order Coleoptera; family Coccinellidae; genus Adalia; species Adalia bipunctata. Next base: position 28,430,648 of record OU342951.1, read on the forward strand.
ATAATTTTACTCTTTTCCAGATTTCCGAATAGATTCACAACGTCGAGGGATATCAGTCTATGATCGTCTGGTATTTCAAAGTCATTGATTTCTTGTGCATACTGGAATGTGTCTTTTACATAGTATTTATTGTCAGTATTGTATGCACTCTTTAGCGTATCCGCCATAAATTTTGACAGTGAATTCATTGGACTTCCTATGCTGGAAATAATTGGCCTCAGTGGGTGTCCCTCCTTATGTAATTTTGGGTTTCCATAAATTTTTGGGGCTACAGCGTTGTATGTTTTCATTTCTTTGGCTTCTTGGGATGTTATATATTTTCGCTGTTTCAACATTTCTATGTATGAGTTGCACTTTTTTTGGATTGTCTGTGTTGGGTCTCTTGGTAGTCTTATGAAGTCCTCTGAATGTAGTATAGTTTGCATTTTTTTCCCTGTATGTTTGTTGGTCCATAATCACAGTTGTACCACCTTTGTCACTATTCAAAACAACAAGGTCGTTGTTGTTCTTTAGGAATTCTTTTGTTTCCTTAAACCATTCATTTGTTGGGTTTCTGTTTTCTATGTCTCTATGTAAATAATTGGTAACAATATTCGTGACCCTAGCTCTTTGTATGTCTTTGCGTTCGTTTTCAACACCTAGTAGAATATACTCTGTGTCTGCAATTAGATTTTCTATATTTACATCTCTTTTTGTTGTCGGAATGCTGAACTTTGAACCCAAGGATAGAAGGCTGCTCACTGTTGTTGGTATCTGTTTTTCAGACAAATTTCGTAACCATTTCTCTTGTGTTTTTATGTACTGAACATTGTCTTTGCTGAGGTTTTTTATCTTCTTTAGGTTTTCTTCCTTGATTTTGTGAAATCTCGTGTTATATGCTATACTTAGTCTTCTTTTATATTCCACGATAATGTATTCTGGTAGATTTTCCAACTTTGTCTGTATTTCTTCTATGTACTTTTTCAACTTGTTCACCTTTTGGTTTACTTGACACAATTCTAGGTTTAGGATCTTCTTGTTCGTTTTGTCATTGAATTGTTTTATCTTCTTGTTTAGTTTATTATTGTTATACTCGAAAAGACTCATCACACTTTTCAAATTTGATGTGATATGTTTTGGAACGATTCCCTGTCTTTTACATTCCAAAAGAAATATACGTCGGTTTAAGGCTGATGCCAACTTGTTGTTCGTTGTACTCCATGTCTTCAAAGAATTAGTTGTTTCATGTCCATAATCTCTGCTGATATCTTCAAAGAAACCCATTTCTATATGATCACTGTATTTATAAGAGCCTTAATAATTTAATTTAAATTTCACGATAAGGGTCTATTGGCTCAGGTTTGGGAGTGAATGATGTACTACTCTTTATTCTATGCCAAGCTTTCGCATTATTTTAATGCTTCTTCAGGGCTTCTATTAGGACAAAAATAATACATGTAATTAATAATATGTCAAACAAATTTAAAAACACAACTCACTGAATGCGAGGTTTTTCATAAACATACACCTGCCATAAACCATACGTTAAAAACAATATACAATTATTTCTATTTCCTTCTTCATGGAATCTGCCTGATCTCAAAAACGACATACAAGAATTCTCATTTACACTAAACAAAACTTCAGACTTCAGCACAAAATTTTCTTGGTTATGTTCTCTGTTCCATAGAACTTCATCTGTTTCACTCTTCTATGTTCCTCATTGTCTCTACCCATCCAAAGGACCGTCATAAAAGACACTCATTTTCAACTTCTCTAGCAAATAACTGTATATGGAACTCAGTTTATTTGTATCTGTCTTTTTGTTTACAGTGTTTTCCTCTTTGTTTATATTTATCATCTCGTGGACCAATCTCTTCTGGTAATTTTTTTCGGTTTTTAATATTTCTACATTTTCAAAATCTACATGATGATCCAGACTATGTGCATGAGAAGCCAAAGCACATCTTTCTGGATATTTTCTTATATCCGACCTATGTAGCGCCATTCTACTTTTCAAGAAGATAATGTAAAGATTGCAGTTTACAACCAAAAAACCATAAGGTCACTGTACACCAAAATAAAAGACCCTATACCAACACCCCTGCAAAGTAATGTCGTTTACAAAATAAATTGTGAAAGCTGCGAAAAATGTTACATTGGACACACCTCGCAGTGGTTGAAAAGTAGAATGGCGCTACATAGGTCGGATATAAGAAAATATCCAGAAAGATGTGCTTTGGCTTCTCATGCACATAGTCTGGATCATCATGTAGATTTTGAAAATGTAGAAATATTAAAAACCGAAAAAAATTACCAGAAGAGATTGGTCCACGAGATGATAAATATAAACAAAGAGGAAAACACTGTAAACAAAAAGACAGATACAAATAAACTGAGTTCCATATACAGTTATTTGCTAGAGAAGTTGAAAATGAGTGTCTTTTATGACGGTCCTTTGGATGGGTAGAGACAATGAGGAACATAGAAGAGTGAAACAGATGAAGTTCTATGGAACAGAGAACATAACCAAGAAAATTTTGTGCTGAAGTCTGAAGTTTTGTTTAGTGTAAATGAGAATTCTTGTATGTCGTTTTTGAGATCAGGCAGATTCCATGAAGAAGGAAATAGAAATAATTGTATATTGTTTTTAACGTATGGTTTATGGCAGGTGTATGTTTATGAAAAACCTCGCATTCAGTGAGTTGTGTTTTTAAATTTGTTTGACATATTATTAATTACATGTATTATTTTTGTCCTAATAGAAGCCCTGAAGAAGCATTAAAATAATGCGAAAGCTTGGCATAGAATAAAGAGTAGTACATCATTCACTCCCAAACCTGAGCCAATAGACCCTTATCGTGAAATTTAAATTAAATTATTAAGGCTCTTATAAATACAGTGATCATATAGAAATGGGTTTCTTTGAAGATATCAGCAGAGATTATGGACATGAAACAACTAATTCTTTGAAGACATGGAGTACAACGAACAACAAGTTGGCATCAGCCTTAAACCGACGTATATTTCTTTTGGAATGTAAAAGACAGGGAATCGTTCCAAAACATATCACATCAAATTTGAAAAGTGTGATGAGTCTTTTCGAGTATAACAATAATAAACTAAACAAGAAGATAAAACAATTCAATGACAAAACGAACAAGAAGATCCTAAACCTAGAATTGTGTCAAGTAAACCAAAAGGTGAACAAGTTGAAAAAGTACATAGAAGAAATACAGACAAAGTTGGAAAATCTACCAGAATACATTATCGTGGAATATAAAAGAAGACTAAGTATAGCATATAACACGAGATTTCACAAAATCAAGGAAGAAAACCTAAAGAAGATAAAAAACCTCAGCAAAGACAATGTTCAGTACATAAAAACACAAGAGAAATGGTTACGAAATTTGTCTGAAAAACAGATACCAACAACAGTGAGCAGCCTTCTATCCTTGGGTTCAAAGTTCAGCATTCCGACAACAAAAAGAGATGTAAATATAGAAAATCTAATTGCAGACACAGAGTATATTCTACTAGGTGTTGAAAACGAACGCAAAGACATACAAAGAGCTAGGGTCACGAATATTGTTACCAATTATTTACATAGAGACATAGAAAACAGAAACCCAACAAATGAATGGTTTAAGGAAACAAAAGAATTCCTAAAGAACAACAACGACCTTGTTGTTTTGAATAGTGACAAAGGTGGTACAACTGTGATTATGGACCAACAAACATACAGGGAAAAAATGCAAACTATACTACATTCAGAGGACTTCATAAGACTACCAAGAGACCCAACACAGACAATCCAAAAAAAAGTGCAACTCATACATAGAAATGTTGAAACAGCGAAAATATATAACATCCCAAGAAGCCAAAGAAATGAAAACATACAACGCTGTAGCCCCAAAAATTTATGGAAACCCAAAATTACATAAGGAGGGACACCCACTGAGGCCAATTATTTCCAGCATAGGAAGTCCAATGAATTCACTGTCAAAATTTATGGCGGATACGCTAAAGAGTGCATACAATACTGACAATAAATACTATGTAAAAGACACATTCCAGTATGCACAAGAAATCAATGACTTTGAAATACCAGACGATCATAGACTGATATCCCTCGACGTTGTGAATCTATTCGGAAATCTGGAAAAGAGTAAAATTATCGAAGTTCTAAAGCTTGAGTGGAACACTATAAAACAACACACCAAAATAGACATGGAATTATTTATGGAAATAATCACCTCCCTCCTTGAAAACAATTATTGTACGTTCCAGGGAGAATTCTATCGACAAGTTTTTGGATGTGCAATGGGGTCCAAGTTATCCCCTATCGTGGCACAATATGTTATGGACCACCAATTAAACTTGACCTTACCTAGGTTACCGTTTACTGTTCTGATAGTGAAGAAATTTGTAGATGACCTTTTTATGATAGTACCAGAAACACAAATCCAACTTACACTTGATTGTTTCAACTCTATTTGCGCAGATATACAGTTCACATTGGAAACAGAAGATACACAACAGTCGGTACCATTCCTAGACACCAGAACATATAGGCAGGACAAGAAAGTAAAGTTGAAATGGTACAGAAAGAACACTCATTCAGATAAGATCATTCATTTCTATTCAGACCACAACATAAATGTAAAAATCAACACAATAAATCAAATGAAAAAGAGGATATCAAAAATATGTCATAAGTCATTCATAGAAGAAGGGATAAGAAAACTATATCAGATCCTTAGAGAAAATGCATACCCTAACAGCATGTTAAAGAAACTACTATATGCGGACAGTGAAACACAGACTGGACAAACAGAAGAACAAAATACGACAACAACTAGGACACATTATGCATCGTACCCTAATGTTACAAACTTAACAGGAAAATTGAAAAATGTGTTTAGAGAAGATAATGTAAAGATTGCAGTTTACAACCAAAAAACCATAAGGTCACTGTACACCAAAATAAAAGACCCTATACCAACACCCCTGCAAAGTAATGTCGTTTACAAAATAAATTGTGAAAGCTGCGAAAAATGTTACATTGGACACACCTCGCAGTGGTTGAAAAGTAGAATGGCGCTACATAGGTCGGATATAAGAAAATATCCAGAAAGATGTGCTTTGGCTTCTCATGCACATAGTCTGGATCATCATGTAGATTTTGAAAATGTAGAAATATTAAAAACCGAAAAAAATTACCAGAAGAGATTGGTCCACGAGATGATAAATATAAACAAAGAGGAAAACACTGTAAACAAAAAGACAGATACAAATAAACTGAGTTCCATATACAGTTATTTGCTAGAGAAGTTGAAAATGAGTGTCTTTTATGACGGTCCTTTGGATGGGTAGAGACAATGAGGAACATAGAAGAGTGAAACAGATGAAGTTCTATGGAACAGAGAACATAACCAAGAAAATTTTGTGCTGAAGTCTGAAGTTTTGTTTAGTGTAAATGAGAATTCTTGTATGTCGTTTTTGAGATCAGGCAGATTCCATGAAGAAGGAAATAGAAATAATTGTATATTGTTTTTAACGTATGGTTTATGGCAGGTGTATGTTTATGAAAAACCTCGCATTCAGTGAGTTGTGTTTTTAAATTTGTTTGACATATTATTAATTACATGTATTATTTTTGTCCTAATAGAAGCCCTGAAGAAGCATTAAAATAATGCGAAAGCTTGGCATAGAATAAAGAGTAGTACATCATTCACTCCCAAACCTGAGCCAATAGACCCTTATCGTGAAATTTAAATTATATATATATATATATATATATATATATATATATATATATATATATATGCAGGGGTAGCCTCCGGCTATCGGGGAGTGACGACCCCGCATTCCTGAGTCATCCAGACCCCTAGGCCAGCAACCTGGGGAGCTGAAGAAATTGAAGAGCTCCTGTTACAAGAAGCCAAATTCAGGGCGGTAGGGGACAGCGGACTGGTCCCCTTCGGAGCCGTCTGGAGGAAGTGTCCGATGGGGAAAGCTGTGGGGCAAGCGGCGCAGCCCCCCGAGATGGCACCGTACGCCCAAATCGAACCGTTGTATATGAGGAAGGAGGCTCCAGTATGAATGATGCTCAGGCTCGTTCCACTGTTGCCCCTGGAAGACGGGATGGGAGAACGCGATGGAGCGAAGAAGATAACATTCTTATAATGCGCGTTCACTATATTGCGTTAGATCTGCAACAGAGAACAGGACAAACTTATCGGGGGCTACTCACTCAAACCTGGAACGACATCAATCCAGAAAAGCAGTCTTATCCCAACTTGCTCTCGAATAGAGTAAGATGGCTACTCCAAAATAATAAATTTACAACTGTCGAACTTGACTCAATAGAACAGAGTATTAGACCTCTTGGAGCAGTTCATGAGATGAGTACCGAGGCAGGTGAGGAACATCTACTGGAAACCAGTACAAGATTGAGTCTGAGGCTGAGCCTAAAACCAAATAGAATCGAACGAAGTTTCAGTCGTAATTTCCAGCTGTACGATGGAATTGGCCCAGACAGAAGACCAAAAATACCAAGAATGAAAGGCTCAAGGAAAATGCTAGAAAGTGTTCAGGCAGTGGACAGTATACTTGGAGACTGCATGCGGAGCACAACAACATTGAAAGATATGGTAGATCTTGTCTATGCTGGTGCAGTGACGGTCTGCGAGGAGGTCGGAGTAAAATTAACTGAAACCAACCCTATACATCGCAGAGATAGAACACCTCCATGGAGAAGTCGCCTAGAAAAGAAGATTACTGATATCAGGAAAAAGATTGGAGTGCTTCATACTTACCTGCACACAGAAGCGCCTACCAGAAAACTTCGGAAAAAGGTCCTCAAAGTAGCTTCTGAATTTCAAGTGAAGAGCCGGAGTGAACAACTGCAGAAAGAGTTGGAAGTAGTCTGTGATAGGCTGAAACAAAAGGTGAAAGCATTAGGAAACCGCATAAAACGCTACAACGAACGAGTTAAAAGATACAAGAACAACCAACTTTTTTACAAAAATCAACAGCAATTTTTCCGCTCACTCGAAGGTGAGAAAACAACAAGAGGTGAACCACCAACGGCAGAGAAGATGTATGAAGTCTGGACCGGAATTTGGGAGAATGAAGGAGTTCATGATGAACAGGCGTTCTGGGTGCGGGAGGCTGAGGAGGAATCGAGGAAATACAACATGGATCTGCTGGAGATAACGGAGGAGGATGTACGTGTTGTGCTAAAGAGAACCAAAAATTGGTCTGCTCCCGGTTCTGACGGGTTACAGAATTATTGGTGGAAGAACTTTCGTTCGACACATAAGAACCTGGCAAAAAGGTTCCAAGAGGCATTGAAGGATCCCTCGCTGATACCAGAATCCTTCACGCTCGGGGTGACCCACATGATCCCGAAGGGAAATAACACCTCAGACCCAAACAATTATCGACCTATCACATGTCTACCCGCAATATACAAAGTCTTAACAGGTATACTAACAACACATATCTGGAAGCATGTCAGCCGCTACAGTATAATGGCTCCTGAGCAGAACGGGTGTAAAAAAGATGTTCGAGGATGTAAGGAGTTGCTTACCATTGATCATCTGGTAACGAAACAGGCAAGAAAAAAACTTCGGAACATATCTGTCGCTTGGATTGACTATAGGAAAGCGTTCGACTCGGTGCCACACTCCTGGTTGCTTAAGACCCTGCGCCTGTATGGAGTGTCGGAGCCTATAGTCAGTCTCTTGAAGCATATGATGGGAACATGGCGTACTAAATTACTTATCAACGCAGAACACGAAACTCGCATAACACCTGAGATCAGAATTAAAAGGGGAATCTTCCAGGGAGACAAGTTAAGTCCCCTGTGGTTTTGTATGGCAATAAATTTCTTAAGTAAATTACTGAGGCAGAACGATAATGGTTACGTCATTGAAAAAACGCACAACACGAAAATCAGTCATCAGCTTTATGTCGACGATTTGAAACTGTACGCCGCAAATGAGGATCAGATGAAGAGACAACTTGGAATAGTAACATCCTTCTCGAAAACAATCAGAATGGAAATGGGGCTGGATAAGTGTGCGGTGGTTCACGTGAAGAGAGGAAGGATAACGGTGAGGGATGAGATGAGGATACAGGACGAGATCGCAATACGGGGACTTGGATCGGACGAGAGTTACAAGTATCTTGGAATACAACAGGGACTGGAGATTCAACATTCTGAAGCGAAAGCCAGCTTCCAAAACCGGTTCTTTGGTAGGCTCAAGAAGGTCCTCGCAAGCAGGTTGAATTCGGGCGCGATGTTCACAGCCATCAACACGTGGGCAATACCGTCCATATCTTATTCGTTTGGAATTCTCAAATGGTCCAACACCGAGCTCAAGGCCATCGACACCAGAGTCCGAGTACTCCTAACAAAGTATGGGATACACCACCCCCATGCCTCGGCAAATAGATTGTACATACCTAGACAAGACGGAGGGAGAGGTCTACAGAATATTGAAATTGTCCACCACAAAATAGTAAAAGATATGAGAGTTTACTTTCACTCTAAACACTCACCTTTCTTCAAAGTAGTATGCCGGGAAGACGACAACATAACAGCCTTGAATCTAGCGTCCAGAAACCATCCAACCGAAGGACCATCGATTGAGATATTGTCTAGGCAGTGGCACGAGAAGGTACTGCACGGCAGGTACCCGGAAGCTCTGAAAAGTAATAAGATTATAAAGGAAAGATCAGTTAATTATTTAAAGGCGGGGTACCTCTATCCGGAGACTGAAGGGAGACTTGTGGCGATCCAGGACCAGGTGGTTCCAACCAGAGCGTATATAAAGAACATAACAGGCAGATACTTACCATCGGATAGATGCCGAAAATGCTCGCAAGCTCTCGAGACCATCCAGCATGTCACGTCGTCCTGCTCCATTCTAGCTCCTAGGGAGTACACAGAGCGCCATAACGCCATGGCGAAAGTGTACCATCAGGCCATTGCTATAAAAACAGGACTAATACTTACCTCAAAAACACCGTTCGCATATACACCAAGAGAGGTAATGGAAAATGACCGATTTAGACTCTATTGGGACACTCTGATGGTAACGGACAGACCGATCCCACACAACAGGCCGGATATAGTGGTCTTCGACAAGGACAGAGAGATGGCGCATATAATTGACGTCACTGTCCCGGCAGATGACAACATAGGTAGGGCATACACTGAAAAGCTCACCAAATACCAAGATCTCGCAATTGAACTAAAAGAGATCTATAGACTGAAGTCGGTGTTTGTCATGCCACTCATAATATCGACCAACGGTCTAGTGGAGTGTCATTTGTTGGAGAACACGACTCGTTTGGGGTTGGAGGAGAACCTGATAAGTGTGGCACAGAAGGAGGTTGTCTTGGGGACAACGAGGATAGTCCGAGGGTTCCTTGCGACCGGGTGACTAACTGAAGATGCCTTGGTCGGTTAGATCCGGCGTCTTCGGTGCAGACGGCCCCCTGAGTGGTGATTGAAAAAAAAAAAAAAAAAAAAAAAAAAAAAAAAAAAAAAAAAAAAAATATATAAATCCTGGTGCTGATAGACGTCCAGTATAAATCTAGGCTTATAACGTCCATCAGAAATAGGCATATACTTGTGAATGTCATGAAGTATATAATAAAGAGTGCCGCTGTGGGTTCAGTAACCGTACTCAGTTTTTCTCTACACCAATTTTTTTTTCAGTTGTTCCAGTGCTATCTCATACCCTTTCATCCTCGTTCAAGTTGACGACCGAAAGCGTATAATGCGTTCATTCTGCGTTTCTTAGACGTCCGACAGTGTTGCCTTTGAGCTTCTGCTCTAATTCTATCGACACAAATTCGCATATACATCCAACTGTATTGAATAAGTTCATTTGACGACCTAACGATTTTATTCTATTATTTCTATTACGCAGTAGGAAATAGGTATGCCTGCATCGTTTGTATGATAGCTCAATAATTCTGAAGGAACTTTATTCGATTGTTATATGGACTATATTCTACTCTTAAAATGAAGACGAAATGCATATCATACCACTACCATATTTTCTAAGGGTGAAATTGCATAAGAATAAAGCTTTTTTGTTTGAAATCTTTCTCGAACTGGAAGTTTTTTTCCTCAACATTCTATTTCATACTTGAAATGAGGCCTATTGTAATACTCAGTTCATCAACTCATTTATTTTCTGAGGAAATGGGAAAAAATCCATCTGATTTTTTCATTCTCGAAACCTTCATGAATCTCTATATTTTCATCAATGATTTATGTTTTGCAAATTTCTTGTCTTCATTTTTCATGAATAATTTCAATATTTATTGCTTATTTCCATATTGAAATAGAGTAACTCTGGCGAAAGAATTTAAACTTTGATGGTATTACATAATATTACCACCCAATTTACTGTGCGTCCATGAAGACTGCACAAATTCGATATAAATTCAGCTATAAACTTGTGAAACAAAACTCTGACACACGTCAAACAAATCATCGCATGTACACGTTTGATACCGATTTTTTGCTTACAGTGTGATCCATGAAGGCTGGGATCGGTCCTAGTTTCTTATTTCAAAGGGGCACCCCATTTTCTTTCAATTTCAATTCGGAATTAATTCTAAAATTCTAAATATTATTACCTTATTACCCTATTTCAAAATCAAAGGGAATTTCTGGATGTAAATGATTGAATATTGTTATTAAGCAATTATAATAACTTTCGACACAAATATTGAAATATACGTTAAAACACGTATTTATCAAGATTCGTATTTTTTCATAAAGGGTTATCCATAAAACAGTAGGACCACGCCCAGGTTTTATGGATCACCCAGTATGCATGAAATCGGTGTCAAAAAATGCGCATTTCGATAAATCCTTTGACGTGTTCCAAAGGGTACTTCAGCCTTCTTTCAAAAATAAATATTATTGTTTCATACTCGCGTAATTACAATATTCAATTACCGATCTCTGGAAAACCATTCAATTTTGAAATAGGCTATCGAAAGGCTGTATCAAAAATAATTGAGAATTTCAAAAAGAATGCAGAAATGAAATAATAAAAATTGAAATTTGAAATAAGAAAGTAGAACCACGTTCAGCCTTGATGAAACAATCTGTATGCATGAATTCGATCTCAAAAAGTGCACATTTTGATACATAGCTTGATGTGTTTCAGCGTTTCATTCAAAACCTCAAACCTGAATTTTAATCCAACTAGTGCAAAAATTTATGGACGTACAACGTACTGTATGTTATTATTATATGTGTGCACGATCATATACCAACACACACAACAACACTCTGAAACGATGTTATTAGATCTCCTCAATTCTAGCCGTTTTCCCGCTATAATTTCGCTTTTCTTCGATCAAGTCCGATTTAATCTGATAGGAATCGTGCGTCGTAAGGATTCAAATGATGCAATTCCATTTTTGTTTCATTTATATATTATTCTAGTTAGGGTTTAATTTTCAAATATAAGAACAGTTGCTATCACGTTCATGTTTTTTAAGAATACTTCACAGGGAAAGTCATCATAATAAATCAATTCATAATATCATTTAGGCATGTATATATGGACGTCCAAAAAGCAGCCAAAAGAAATTCACACATGTAATGGACGTCGAAAAAGCTAACTCTGTACGCTGTAAATACAATAGTCGGACCTGAATTCACTTATTCAAGATCTGGTGAATTGGAATCTAATTAATTTGTGCGAAAACAAAACAGAATGTTGGGAAGCAACTTCGTCAAATTTTGAAATATTCTTGAATGGTTAGATTGTTTTCTTGGATAAAGAAATAAAAGCATATCTCAGTATGACACCAAATTCCATTTGGTGAAAATTCACATATGTAAATAATTAATGAATGTCATTAAAAAAATAATAACAGACGCTAGTCAAACGATATTTTTTTGATTAATAAAAATAAGTAAATATTTATACAAGGGTCTCTATAGATTCTTCGTTTTTTTGAAAAAAACCCACCAAGATTCGACTGAGTGATTTGCTGACACTTTTGAATATCTTATTCTCAGAAATTGCCATTTAAATGAGAAATAGCCACCCCAAGCGGGTTGGCTACCCCTCTTGAATTTTTAATAGAGAGGATTGGCCATGTAATACATCAATGAAAAGATCATCACTTCATCTCTTTGTACAATTGATCTCAAATTATATATCACATGGCCAATTATTATTGAAAATTCGAAAGGGATAGCCACTCACTTCTTGAAGACAATTTCTAAGGAATTATAGTTGAAGAAATAATGAAAATTTCAAGAAAATGTCGATGTCTTATCGCGGACCAGGAAATACACAATATTATAAACATTTTTTCAAATTCAAATCCAATACTCGAAAAAAGTACCAAAATGGAAAGCTGACGTCATAAGCTTTCATATGAGGTATCACACAACCTATCTTCTCTATTTAAAATTTGAGGGTTGGAGCCATTCAGTTCAGGGGGTGGCTATTTCACTAATGAATTATGCGCCAAAGAGTGTCCCCCTCCGACGAAAAACCTGCCTTGGTGTTTTCAACGAATGTGGCGAATTAGCACGTTTCATTTTCAAATAAAAAAAAATTTATGATTGCGTTGGATTCTGGAGGAAAAATAATTATATTACTTCAATGAAAGGAGCCAGAACATCTTTTTCCTGTTTTTCTTCGCAGAATTCAAAGCAATCATGAAAAATAGGGTTCAACTTTGAAAAACAGAAGTAATGTCAATTTTTGATCACAGTTTCCGACAAAAAATTTGAAACACCCTATGATCATATTTCCTTTCGACATTGAACTGCTTTGATGTTAGGAGAAAGGTCTACGCTCGGGATGTTCATGATAAGAAAAATGAACATAGTAATAACTACGAATCATTGACTTTTGTTCTCGCTTTTTTTCGATATTTCAATGGCTTTAATGAAAATGTATTCAGCTTTTAACTCGGTTATGAAACCGAACCGAAAACATTGAAAAACAAAATTTCGAACAAAGTTATTTTCACTCCTTTTAACCGGGAATGCTCACGATCCAAAAATATTGAAGCCCAGTAGGGAATTCCAAACGATACCACAATCCCAATTTCCAAAATATGTCCAGATCCCCAGAAACGTCTGTTAGGCACTTGAACTTGAAACATTCTATATATTGCTGAATATAATAAATAAATAAACAAATATCGATATTGCTCCAATAATTGAATAATCAGTAGTAATATCACAAGAGATTGAATTTCCGTGATAAGTCTATCGATTTACTTTCAAACGAAAATGAGTTGCTTGGAAACATCACGACTCCGTAGGACGAGTGGTGTTTCCCAAAAGCAACTTATTTGAGTTTGGAAATAAAAGATAGAGGTAAATTCAATCTCGTGTAATATTTTATAAGACTATTTCACGAACGAAATGAAAGGTAAGAAACTTAATATTCGAGAAAAGCAATGAAAAACATGTAAAGTTGACGTCTACAATTTATATTCATTAGTTATTAATCGGTAATTTCCAATTTAAATAATCATTAGTTGTCAAACCGTTGGTATCTATAGTTCAATCACATCAGATTAGTCTGTGGTTCAATCGCTGAAAATACCGAAGTTGTCAGATCAATCATAATTCAGAGACAGTTGGTATTATCGCTGTCTTTGGACTGCGATTGGACAGTTTTTGAAATGAGTGAAATAGTCTAAATAAATTTAGAGAATCATTGATCCGTGTTCTTTGCTTTTGTCGACTTCATTTCAATTTCTATGATGGATTTCATCCTCACACACTTATTATTCGTTATTTTTGATTTAATATGCATAAAATTGACTGAAAATGATTTATATAGCAGATCAACAATTTTCAAAACGAAAGAAAGAAAATAATACTGCATCATATATACAGGTTGTCCCAAGTTCGAGTGCCTATAAGACGTTTCTGGAGAACTGATACATATTAGGAATACCAAAATTGGCATGATATTTATTCAGAAAATCTCAAATAACTCAGAAAATACTGTATTTAGGAGCAATAGCATCTTACAGTGCTATCATTATTTGTCTTCGCAGAATCCAACGCAATCTTAAAAAAATAAGATTCTGATATGAAAAACAGAAGTTATGGCCAATTTTTGATCAAAGTTTTCGACACAAAAATTAAAACAGCCTGTGATGATATTTATTAAATTAAAAAGATGCATGACCTTTCTACATGCTTCTACTTTGACGATGTGAGAACGGTTTACACTCGGCATGTTTAAAACAAGAAAAATAAACATAATACCTACGGACTATGAATATTTGACATTCTTTCAGGTTTTGTTTCGATATTTCGAAAACCATTTGAATGAATACAATAGTTTTACCAGAAATGTATCAAGAATTGAATACTCAATCATATCAGAAACGTAAAAATGAAAAAAAAAAAAAACAAATTTCTTTTCACTGCTTGTATAATCGGAGGTGCTTAGGCTCCAAAAATATTTTAGGTCTGTAGAGAATTTCGAATATCATAATGCCAATTTTCAGATTTCAAATATATCCAGTTCTCCAGAAACGTCTATTAGGCACTCGAACTTGGGACACCCTATAGTTTGGGAGTAATGAACACGAAGTCAATCAGTAAATCCACATACTATAATCCCCTTCCTTCCCAAAGTTTATCACACGGCGATATCTGGATAGACGATTTTCATAGGTATTCACAATTGCAGCACCAAACACTTCATCGAGTATAACGGACGTCCATTAATCGCACTCTATGAAAATTATCATAAGACAATGTTGCCAAACTTCATGTCCCCAAATGCTCTCAATATGAAATATGGAAGATGTATATAACATATACTCGAAAAGCGGTAGTCAGCGCCACGATCGTGCGTTGGTTGAACTGAAATATGCGATTTTGTACACGATGAGAGTAACTGACGTCATCGGCAAAAATTGGCATACGGATTCAGGACGTGCCATTACGTCAAAATACACTGAGAATTGAGCAAGACAATTCGACGTCCGTATATCGGACGCCGGATTGCAAGCGGACGTCGAAATGATGGTAAAACCCCAATGTATGGCTCTCGTAAGGCTGGATTCTGTATATATATATATATATATATATATATATATATATATATATATATATATATATATATATAAGTATGCCAAACTATCACTTTGGGGACATATTATATGTCAAACTATCATTTCGGGGACAAAATGCAACTTTGGGGACTGTCCCCAAAATTTAAAGATATGTCATACTATAAGTTTGGGGACATTATCATTTCGGGGACAGCAAATGAGTTTTTGAGGACAGCAAATACAAGTTTGGGGACAGTGACTCAAGTTTGGGGACTTGAAATGTCCCCGAAGTTGATGTCCCCAAACTTGCATCACTGTCCCCAAACTTGTGAAATGATTTCACAAGTTTGGAGACCAGTGGCGCACCCAGGATTTTTTTATGGGGGGGCTGATTTTGTTATGGGGGGGCTGAACTGAATAATGCTCGAAGTTTGTTTGGAAATGAACTGCGAAAAATTGAAACTTTTGGTAGCTTTGGGGGGGGCTGCAGCCACAAAGACCCCCCCTGGGTGCGCCACTGTTGGAGACACGTATTTCGATCATATGGAACTTTATTTCCATCCAATAAGTTATTCAGTTTCTGAACACTTTCTTGGTTTACTTGGAATGGTTGATTATGGCTATTATTTAATAGGATTCACATAAAACTTCGTCTCGTCAGGTAAACCTCATCCGCGTGACTTATAGCTATCAGCTATTTTTTACCGAATACTACACGAAAAGCAGTATATGCATTTATAACGTGAGCACATGAAAAGTCGGATGACGTCATTTTCTCCGAACCAGAAACTTGTTCTAAAAAACTTAGGTTGCAGTTCGCGCGAAGACTGAGAGCAAAGACAGAGTCTGTAGGCCGAATTCACTTCTTAACCATGAGCTTTCCTCAAGGTGCCTGTCCGCACTGCGACAGAGACAGGAGACTGAGACCAGTGAGGCCTGAGACCAGGGCAAGTGTTAGATACCGCAGAAGTCGATCTCCGCGCGAACCGAACACCATAGACAAACTAAGCCGAATACGAAATTATTTGGTCAAATAGTGGATTCCGTCTCCAGTCCCTGTTTCTGGTCTCGTATCACTCGGTGCTTTCGCCAGGTGATCAAGACCGGAGATCGATGTCTAGATTATATGTCAAGGTGTCAGTTCGCACCGAGACTTGAGACAGATATCGTAGAAATTGATCTCTGGTCTTGGTCTATGCGCGAACCGGACACTTAGCATGGCCTTTGGTCAAGTAATGGATTCGGTCTCGAACTCGTATCTCGACTCGACTGACGACCGATCTCGACCTAAGGTCTGGGTCCCCGGTCTCCGTCGAGGCGCAAACAGATGTACTTGCGTGAGTTAATACACCAAGTGATTCTGAATCCATTGACATTTGACAATCTATGATTGACCACAAACTGAATTTACAAAGGACGCTCAAAATATTATATTGTATCTATAATTAGTGGGTAAAGCATAATATTCCCAAACGACTGTCATAATCACCAGACGAAGAGCGTAGCGACGAGTCTGGTAACACAGGAGTTTGGGAATATGCTTTTCCCATGAATTATACAAACTATTTTTTCTTCGATCGTTGATTTACATTTAAAAAATTAATTCAAAAATATTTCATTCGAGAGTTACTTTTTCGTAACTAGAATTAAAGCTGCGACTGGAATTCCAAGGCCTGCTCTGATGTCAATAATTCTTGGATGGACTATAAATATAAATTTAAATGCCTTCTCTTCATGTAAAAGAACAATGACTTCTTTAGTCAATACATCACAGCGCATCAGACACATGCAACCTTAAGGTGAATACAGACTATTATGACGTGACGTGATTTCACGTCACGTCAGAACCGTGCAGTGCTCACATTGGCCTAATATGAACGTGAACGCACAGAACGTTGTGTTGCATTTTTATGCATTTTTATATCACGCACATTTTGACGTGGACCCACATGTAACCACGTCACGTCAGAATAGTCTGTATTCACCTTTACTTATAACCGTTGATCATGCTTACTCTCAGCAAGAATAACGTTGAGTTTATGTGTATGAAAATTTTCAATTCCCATCATTAATCATTATTAATTCAGTCAGTTGATTCATTAAAAAATTCAAGAAACTGACTTTAGAGTTTCTGTTCAATTTAGAGCCATACAACTTGAATGAATATTTTGTTTACACTTCTAGATAAGGTGTAATTACTATGACGTGTTCTCTTCTCATTGTATGTAAGTTACTTGGTATATAAGAACCCGTTTACGACAAATATAAATCATTAGGCGTATTGAAATTCAGATTTTCACTGAAATTTGCCGATAGTTCATAAATTTTGTCTAAAACATTTTTAGTTCTCATAACCTTGCAATAACTCCATTCCGCAAAGTTCTATTATTATCATGTCGATATTCAGTTCAATGAATAGTTATTAATACATAATTGATATGCTCATTTGCCTCATTTGGAACCATCGCCATAATATCAGATTTCCGAAGTGCCCATCTTGAAACCGGCACATTACCGCAGAACAGAAATGACATGGTACGAAAATCTTAACCAATAAGCGATGTGTAGTTTTTTCCATATTCAATTTCCAATAACGCGAACTTTTACCTGACGAAATTGAACCCAGACAAAGACAATTATTTATATCTAGTTGGAATTCGGAAGGTCTACAAATTCAAAGTGGAATAAATTCACCAGGAAATTTCGTCGTGTAAAATCAAAGATGCGGTGTCGACTGTCGGTACGACCTTATGTTATGATGAAAAACACATGCGAACGAAGCAGCTGCAATACTCCGCACACGTGTTTGATACTGGCCGTTTGCCGCCACTGCGCGTTGCCAGATCTAACGTTTCAGCCCCAGATATACCGTTTTAAACCTACCCTCTTCCACGTAATTTTCTGCCGCTAATAATAACGATATGATTAAATTATTAACATGATATTGTAGATGTTGTAGATATTGTAGATATGTATAACAATATTGACATGAAGGGTTTAACGACTCAAGACTTCAGGAAAAGAACTACTCTTTTTTCTAACCAAGCTTTCGCAATAGTGCAATACTGTATATGTATAACTATTCCAAATTATTCTATTGTTTCGACACTACATCAAACAAAACCAATTATGTATTGTTACCGCGTTCGTAATGAAAACTAAATGAAGAAAATATTTATGCACAAATAATATTGTTCTTTTGATGAATTGAAAAAAATATGCGGAGAGTGAATGTTTCAATTTGAAAATTGACCAATAATTGTTATCATATCATATGTACAAAAAATCGGAGCCGTTAAGCCCGTTGATTCTGAATAGGAGGTACCTCTACCGCTCTACCTTTCTATTTTGAATCTTTTATTTTGTATTAGGTATGCAATAGATCAATTGATATTAATAATATAATAATATAATTAATTGATATAAATAGGGTTTTCTTTTACTCTTATTTCAGATTCTATGTACAGCTGTACTTATAACATATCTACCATTTTATTTTCCAATCCACTCTTTTTTTGGTCATGTCAACCGCTTTCAACGCCAATAGGAAAATTGATTAATAGATTCTGAAGATTCATCGAATAATTTGTAATGATAAATGTATTTCTAATTGTAATAATATTCTTAAACAATATTCCTAATTCAACATTCACTTTTATAAAGTTTGCCATGAAATTCTGACACATTTCACTGCGAATATTTTGAAAATGTTAGGTTATGGTCATTCCACTGTCAGATACGCCCACAACGTTGTCGTTTCTGCTAAAAAATCATAGTAATTACGTATTTATCAAAATGTTCATTTATTTTGGGAAATTAATGAATATATTATATGAATTCAGTAATTTCAAAGATCTGGCGAATGCTGAAGAAAATTTTCCTCTGTTAAAACTGGAAATATTTCACGTAATACGAAAATGGTTGGAAGATTCAGTTATGCTATACTCTTAAACGGAAATCAAGAAACGAGTGTTGAAATGTTACTGAAAAATAATGGACAGAATAGTTCGTTACTTTGTGATAGTTCATTCGGAAAAAGATTAAAAGTACTCGAATAACCCAGAAAAACGAACGGAACAGACGAACCTATGGAATTCTTCACTTTTCAAAATTCTCAAGAAATACCTACAGAAGCCATTTGAATACCTCTTTGCACAACTTGAAATACTCCAGTATGAAAATGTAGTAGTTCTACGAAACCTGAGTCACAGTTTAAACTCAGAAGAACTTACTCCATTTACAAAGCTGAAAAAGATTAAATACTCGTAGAAAGTAGACTTGGCAATGTCGCTTGATTTTCACGACTACCAACCTGCGTCAGTTTTAAAAGAAAGAACTTGATAAACCCAGTGAACTACCTAATCATGGCTAATCGAGATACTTTATGAAAGTGAATGGAGTATATTTGATTATATAATTCATTCGAAGTTCAATTTTTTGACCGTCTGACTAAAAATAAAATTTTTACAGCCTCGGATTTGAACTTGGACTTCCCGGTTGGTGGTATTGTCTCCTTCCTTCTAGGCTACTGGTAATCATGTTAAATTGCTAATAGATTCATCTGAATAGCAAATTTTATATAGGAGAGGTCGAAATACATATCTTATAATTAATAGCTGAGTGACGACTCAAGTTGACGTGAATATACGTATGTACATCTCATTCGATAGTAGAATTTTTTGAACGTCCGACTAAAAAAATTTTCTTCCAAGCTCCGGGATTGAACTCGGATTTTCCGGACACAAGTATCCTAGTTCCTAACTTTTACGCTAGTGGCAATCATTTTGTTTACCTAATAGTTTCATTGGAATAGGAAGTTTATATAGGAGAAGGCAAAATATAATAACTGAATGCCGCTTTAGTTGATCACGTGAATATATGGAATTCAAACATTACAGCTATTTGATATATAATTTAGTCAAGAGTAGAATTATTATTAACTGATTAAAGACCGAATATGATTGTGCGCAATGAAATTTCACAGAACACTATCTGTGACATCTCACGGCACACAACTTTTTAGGTATACTCCATAGACTTAGGATAATATGTCTATGGTATACTCTATTCAATTTTATGAATTATCCCGGTTGGCCATGAAATTCTGACACATTTCACCGTGTATATTTTGAAAATGTTAGGTTATAGTCATTTTCCTGTCAGATACATGCGCAACGTTGTCGTTCCTACATAGAGATCGTAGTATCATAATGTTCATTTACTTTGGGAAAAATAATGAATTTGAGAAAATATTAGGTATGTGAATTCAATCATTCCCAAGAACTGGCGCTGTTGAAGGAACTCGTTTATTCACTGTTAATACCAGAAATATTTCACGTATATTAACATGGTTGGAAGATTCAGTTATGACAGTTATGCTAGTTTCTTGTACGGAAATCAAGAATCGAGTGTTGGAATTTTACTGAAATAATGGTCAGAATAGTCCGTTTTACTTTGTGATAGTTCATTCTGAAAAAGAATGAAAGAACTCGAATAACCCAACCAGAAATACTTATGAGCGAACAGTGGAACTCCCCACTTTTCAAAATTCTCAAGAAATAAGCCTACGGAAAGAAGACATTTTTTTTTTTAATGTTGTGATTTTCACGAAAAGGAATATCCTGTAATGTTCAGAGAACATCGTGAGAACCAAGGGCAAGCAGGTAGGAATTGGTGTTCTTCTTGAACTTATGGAGGTTATATGCCTCGGGGAACACCTCCCTTTTTGCACAACTTGAAATACTCCAGTATGAAAATGTAGTAGTACCTAGCACGAAACCTGTGTCACAGTTAATGAGTTAAACCTCAAAGAGACTAAATCCATTCACAAAGTTGAAAAAGAGAAAATAGAAAATAGCATCGGCAACATCTCTTAGAATTATTTGACTTTCACGAGTGCCAACCTTCGTCAATATTAAGTAAAAGAATTTGTTAAACTTAAATCATGGCCAACCGCCTCCTACTTTATAAAAGTGAATGGAGTGTACATACTCAATTTATTCGATACTCGTTATAAGAACAATGGAACTACTCTTATGCTTGAAAGAAGTTGATTTAGAAATATCCAGATGAATCATTTGATAACAAATTTTCATTACAAAATTTTTTTCATTATTTCCTAATCTCATATCGTCAATTGGAAATCTGTTACATTCACTTCAGTTCTTAATTTTGTATAATTCTTGATCAATGAAACAAAATGGTGTAATGTACCCAATGGCCAATACGAATTGTTAAATATTTATTAATTATTATTTGTACTAAGAGGGAGTTCTACCACGTGATTGAAACTGTCGAATTGTACTTAAAATAAGAATATAAGCACAAATTCTGAACTATGCTCAAGATTCAAAATATTTAGTGCCCATTCTTGCCGTTCAAATAGCATCCCTATCAATTGTAACTAACTTGGTATATAAGAACGCGTTTACGATAAATAAAAATCATTTAGCTTATTGAAATTCAGATTTTGACTGAAATTTTCCACCCGATAGAAAGTAGGTATCCTAAATTTTGTCTAAAACATTGTTAGTTCTCTTAACCTGGCAACAACCCCATTCCGCAAAATTCTATTGTCATCATGTCGAGATTCAGTTCAATGAATAATTGATATGCTCTTTTTGAACCATCGCTATGATATGAGATTTCCGAAGTGACCATCTTGAAAACGGCACATTACCGCAAAACAAAAATGACATGGCACGAAAATCTTAACCAACATGGGAAGTGTAGTTTTTTCCATTTTCGATTTCCAATAACGTGTACTTCTCGAAATTGATTTCGTACACGACAGTTTGGTATACCTAGTTGCCTAGTTCGATTTGATTTCAATGAATTCGGAAAGTCCACAAATTAACAAAGTGGAATAAATTCACTAGGATAGGATATTTTCGTGGTCTCAAATCGAAGATGCGGTATCAGATTGACCTTTAAATAAAAAAAACACGCAAACGAAGCCAGCTGCTACCAACCGCACACGTGTATGTTTATTGTTTATATTGTCTTTGATGATGGCCGACGCGCCGACGGCCGTTTGGCGCTTAGACTATAGTCAAAGGTTTGGCGCCCCTACTCCACTACTGTTGCCAAGTCCAGCGTTTTAGCGGTAGATATACCTACTGTTGTTGTATGAGCTCCCAATGTGGCAATGTAGATGTATAACTATTCCAAATTATTTTATTGTTTTGAAACTACATACATCCAACAATACCTAATACCTACTTATGTATTATGACCGCGTTCGTAATGAAAACTGAAAATATTTATTCACAAATAGTAGGTATTGTTCGTGTGATGACTTAAAAAAAATATGGAGAGTGAATCTTTCAATTTGAAAACCAACAATTGTTATCGAATCATATGTACAAAAATAAAAAATCAGAGAAGTTGATTCTGAATGAGTACCTCTAACTCAATTTTGAATCTACTTTTATTTTGTATTATGCACTCAATTAAATTGTTCGATAGTTTTTTGTTAATTTGAAATAGGGTTTTGTTTTACTCTTATTTCGGATTCTATGTACAGCTGTATTTTCGGCTCAAATAGAGTAAGGGCATTATTTTATATCGTCTGAGGGCATATCAACCGTTTCATTTTTAAATCTACTATTTTTTGGTCATGCCAACCGCTTTCAACCCGGTAACACTGGCCGCAACCACGCCAATAAGAAAATGGATTCATAGATTCATCGAAGAATTTGTAATAAGAAATGTATTTATAATTGTTTTTATTGAAATTGGAAACTTGCTGAATTCAACATCGATATACTGAATTTGGAAATAATACAATAAGTACTTCAACAATTTCTCTAATTCAACATATTTTCTCCTCGAAATCCGATAGATAGATTCATTACCGCAATGCATTTTTCGCTAAATCTATATTCAACCAATTAATATATTAATTATAATATATTTCATCCTGTCCTATATAACATGTGGTATCCAAACGAATCTATTAGTGTTGTTACACAACTGCGACTAGCCTAGAACGTAGGACGTTATACCACTAACCGGGAGGTCCGAGTTCAATCCCGAGGTTTGAAAATCTTTTTTTTTGTCAGACGATCAAAAAATTCTAATTCGAATGAATTATATATCAAATAGCTGTAATGTTAGGATTCCGTATATTCACGTCAACTTGAGTCGTTACTCAGCTATCAATTATAAGATATTTCACGTTCTCCTATATAGAATTTGCTATTCAAATAAAATATCTATTAGTTATAATACACGACTACCATACTACCAAACGAGAGGTCCAAGTTCAATCCCAAGTCTGGGATTTTTTTTTGTCAGACGGTCAAAAAAATTCGACTATCGAATGAATTATATATCAAATAGCTGTAATCATAAATCTAATAATTCTTATATGGGGAATGAGCCAATGGTAACTGAAGCTGGGCGTTGGTAAGAATGAAAATAATATACATACATACTAATTCTGTCTCTCTCTGAACCATCGTATTATGTCGTGAAACGTATGTCATTTATGAATTCATGTGAATACTTTCGATCATAACCTCACAATTTCCTGTGGAATGTTTGGATCGCTTTATTTCGTTTTCTTCAAGTCCTGAATATCATTTTTAACTCCTATTCATATTTCGAATTGAACTGAAAATATTGAAATGACATATTTTCATCCTCGATATATCTTTTCTTGTTTTCTTTGAAAATGAACATAATCTATACATTTCTCGAAATTTTTTAATTTCCAGTTGACGCAAGCCTACAACTCGATCCTTACCAAAGATTTGGCTTCACTTTGTGAATATGAAAGGCAGGGGTATAATCCATATTGATGTTATCAGATAGATGGCTGTAATAATAGGATTCCGTATATTCCAGTCAACTTGAGTCGTCACTCAGCTATTGATTATAAGATATTTCGACTTATTATTAATATTAAAACTTAGTAACTAATATTAAAACTTAGTATTCAAACGAATCTATTAGCAACTTGACACGATTACCACTAGCCACTAGCCTAGAAGGAAGGACAATATACCAACATCCGGGAGTCCAAGTTCAATCTCGAGGCTGGGAATTTGTTTTAGTCAGACGGTCAAAAATGAGCTTTTAATAAAAAATTGACAGATACGAATGAGGCCGTAGCACTTGTTTGTTGACTCTGTTTGAAATTTTCCGCCACCACGCAATTGGAAAATGGATCGATTGGAATAATTATTGTGTTTCTATTTATATTTATCGACTCTGGAAACATTCTGATTCAGATTGACATGTCGATATAGTCAATATAGAAATAATATTATTCAATAATTTTCCTGACTGAGGTTGGCATCTTTGACATATTAGTGTGCCGCTTGCCGCTAGGTTCGGACGTTAATCTAGATCTAGGGAAGTCCGAGTTCAAACCCAAAACTAGGAGAAGAATTTTTTAGTCAGACGGTCAAAAATTAACCGTGTTGTGCGTAAAATGTTGTGCCTGCACAGAATACAACTTATTCTCCTATCTCGCACAAGCTATACAAGCTGAAGAGTTATCAGTATAATAAAAATCATATGCAGAGAAATTGGAATGGCTGATAAGTGCCATAATACTTTTGAATAATTATTTTTCGAATGATCACTACTTTTAGTTTCTCGCACAAATTGCCGACTTTTCACATGACATTTCAAAGCATTCTCTGATCAATTTTCTATTGATATTCTCTGGTTCTCGGAATAATAGCCATTTCATGCGAGTAGAATATTCATTTTTGCCGACGACTTTCGAAAATAATAATTCGTGAAATAATCACAATTTCAAGTTCCACGAACAAATTGATGACGTTTCAAAATGAATAGACATTCTCTACTCAGACTAAAGTCTAATATACCATAAATTACTAGTGATTTTTCGCTCATACGTGATTTATGAATGTCACAAATCTTGATGAAACATATGGATTTTTAACACCATTTATAGATATGGACAATGCTCAATAATAGTAAAAATTATAAATCCATTTATAAATCGCTTCAATATCGACCATCACTAATTAATTTTCCACTTTACGTGATCAATATTATAGTCCATAGTAGAGTTGTAACGAATATTCGCATTCGCATTCGCGGATATTCGCATATGTTTGGATATTCGTATATGCATTCGCATCCACAAAATTACTGCGAATGTTTTGCGAATTTGAATATGAGAAAAAAACTATGAAACATCAGTCTTTATACAGGGTGAATCCTGTTGAACTGTACATGCTTCCCACAGAGGTAGAGGACACTTAGCCGGTTCCAAAAATACCCCACAAATTACCTGAATATTGGAATACTTGAATATCGAGAGAATTTAAACTGATAATATTCTCCTGTCGTCAACTTTTGATACATCTGGGTATGATTTTCTTTGTGAAATAGGCCGTCCAAAAAAAATTATCTCCGAGTACGCATATTCAATATGTTTTTTCTCTAAATCTGTAGGTGTGCCACGTGATTTTATTACTCTTTATTGAAGAGTATTCAGTGTACTTTGAGCTGCCATGACAGGTTTATTGACTTTTTCATCTACAGGATGATTTTCTTTATAAATTCCGATAATGTCAGAAAAATAGAGTCCGGTCCTGGAAACTGATAATCTGTTAACTCAGCTATATGGGGATTGATACAGTCCTCCTACGTACCAAATTTGGTGGATTTGTGATTATTCGTTCGTCCAATACAGCATTTTGAAAATATGACCCAAAACGTGAAATCGCCCTGTATAATCCAAACAAGTGACTAGAGACTCAACATGTGGGGTATTTTTGGAACCGGCTAAGTGTCCTCTACCTCTGGGGGAAGCATGTACAGTTCAACAGGATTCACCCTGTATATAACTTTTTTATGTTTAAATAATCACAAACTGAACGCACGGCAAGCCATAGACAATTGGCGCCAATTTCTACATTCGCATTCGCGAATGTCAGTAGCAGACATTTGCATTCGCATTCGCGAATGTTTAAAAAATGACATTCGTTACCCATAGGTATCTATCGTTCAAAGGTATTCTACATACTTATTATCAACAAGCAGCCCGTCCCAGCTTCGTCCGGGTAGAACTTTGTTTCATTAAAATTTTGCGATGAACTTAGGGTTTACCCTAAGTTCATCTACAACATTTATTCTGTTTATAAAATCGTCGCGTGTCTGAAAGTTGATCCACGCGGCTACTCTTTTATAGATATGTATGTCCCCCTCTCACACTTCGGTGCCCTCTCCTACCCGCCTACTTAGCACGGAGACTCAGTTTGGTCCGGTCGTGCGGTTTCATCTTCATCACTTTAACCTGCCATATCTTTCGATGTACTCATACTAATTGTATAATAAGAAGGGCAATTTCGTTCTAAATTGAATAATGGGGACAAATAACATATCAAGTTGGATAAGGATCCAACCCTATTCAAAAAAACGCACTCCCAAATAGTGCATAATTTTGGAGAACATCTGATTACCATAAACAGGTGGCAGCAAGGGAATCTTGAGAGATAGATAATATATGCTATCGCGGAGTTTTTTGTAGAACTATTTGAGAGGAACATTTCCGTCAGACATTGTATCCACGTAAGTCTTACGGTTTTTGCAGCGCACGTGAAAATAGCTGATTATGTCTGATTTTTCTGTAATTATTGAAGTTATAGTAGGTGGAAAGTATAGCCAGAGATAATGTAGCTTTCTAAGGATGAAAGAATTTCTGAAATCGGTCTAGTAGTTTTTGAGCCAAGTCGTATCAAACACAAAAATACAAATCCTCTTTATAATATTAGAATAGAAAAGTATAGATAACAGATATTGACCTTTATGTGCATCGGTTAAAGTGTCGCAGTTTCGAAGAAATGAGTCAAGATATTGCAATTCACGAAATATGTAGTTACATCCAGACAATCATATTGAAATTTTAGGGGTACTAAAGAGACCAAACACATGCATTTTTATCCTAAGAATAATGATCGATGCCATTTTATTAGACAATCAAAATCCATTCTTTTTTTCATGACCTCCTTCCAAGGAAAATTTAATTATAAAATCCAATCATTATCATTTAAATCAAATACATAAGCATAAAACCAATAAGAATTCACCTTTCTATATAATGCCAACCCTTCCTTGAGATAACACCTTCACGATACGTATCATATGAAAAATAGAAATTTCAGTCGAAGCAAGGCAACATAATAATGATGTGAGAGATCCTATGATATACGAAAACTTCGGGGACAGTATATACATATATACGATTTTATACGATTCACAAAAGTATGATTTCGAGGACAGTATATAAGTTTATACACATTTTATATTGCTATATATGGTGCATAAAACTATCATTTCGAGGACAGTATAAAATGTTTCTATATACGATAAATGTCCCCGAAGTTATAGTTTGGCATACTTATATATATATATATATATATATATATATATATATATATATATATATATATATATATATATATATATATATATGTATATATATATATATATATATATATATATATATATATATATATATATATATATATATATATATATATATATTTTGAATTTCACGTTAAGGGTCTATTGGCTCAGGTTTGGGGAGTGAATGATGTACTACTCTTTATTCTATGCCAAGCTTTCGCATTACTTTAATGCTTCTTCAGGGCTTCTATTAGGACAAAAATAATACATGTAATCAATAATATGTCAAACAAATTTAAAAACACAACTCACTGAATGCGAGGTTTTTCATAAACATACACCTGCCATAAACCATACGTTAAAAACAATATACAATATTTCTATTTCCTTCTTCATGGAATCTGCCTGATCTCAAAAACGACATACAAGAATTCTCATTTACATTAAACGAAACTTCAGACTTCAGCACAAAAATTTTTTTTCTTGGTTATGTTCTCTGTTCCATAGAACTTCGTCTGTGTCACTCCTCTATGTTCCTCATTGTCTCTACCCATCCAAAGGACCGTCATAAAAGACACTCATTTTCAACTTCTCTAGCAAATAACTGTATATGGAACTCAGTTTATTTGTATCTGTCTTTTTGTTTACAGTGTTTTCCTCTTTGTTTATATTTATCATCTCATGGACCAATCTCTTCTGGTAATTTTTTTCGGTTTTTAATATTTCTACATTTTCAAAATCTACATCATGATCCAGACTATGTGCATGAGAAGCCAAAGCACATCTTTCTGGATATTTTCTTATATCCGACCTATGTAGCGCCATTCTACTTTTCAACCACTGTGAGGTGTGTCCAATGTAACATTTTTCGCAGCTTTCACAATTTATTTTGTAAACGACATTACTTTGCAGGGTTGTTGGTATAGGGTCTTTTATTTTGGTGTACAGTGACCTTATGGTTTTTTGGTTGTAAACTGCAATCTTTACATTATCTTCTCTAAACACATTTTTCAATTTTCCTGTTAAGTTTGTAACATTAGGGTACGATGCATAATGTGTCCTAGTTGTTGTCGTATTTTGTTCTTCTGTTTGTCCAGTCTGTGTTTCACTGTCCGCATATAGTAGTTTCTTTAACATGCTGTTAGGGTATGCATTTTCTCTAAGGATCTGATGTAGTTTTCTTATCCCTTCTTCTATAAATGACTTATGACATATTTTTGATATCCTCTTTTTCATTTGATTTATTGTGTTGATTTTTACATTTATGTTGTGGTCTGAATAGAAATGAATGATCTTATCTGAATGAGTGTTTTTTCTGTACCATTTCAACTTTACTTTCTTGTCCTGTCTATATGCTCTGGTGTCTAGGAATGGTACCGACTGTTGTGTATCTTCTGTTTCCAATGTGAACTGTATATCTGCGCAGATAGAGTTGAAACAATCAAGTGTAAGTTGGATTTGTGTTTCTGGTACTATCATAAAAAGGTCATCTACAAATTTCTTCACTATCAGAACAGTAAACGGTAACCTAGGTAAGGTTAAGTTTAATTGGTGGTCCATAACATATTGTGCCACGATGGGGGATAACTTGGACCCCATTGCACATCCAAAAACTTGTCGATAGAATTCTCCCTGGAACGTACAATAATTGTTTTCGAGGAGGGAGGTGATTATTTCCATAAATAATTCCATGTCTATTTTGGTGTGTTGTTTTATAGTGTTCCACTCAAGCTTAAGAACTTCGATAATTTTACTCTTTTCTAGATTTCCGAATAGATTCACAACGTCGAGGGATATCAGTCTATGATTGTCTGGTATGCAATGGGGTCCAAGTTATCCCCCATCGTGGCACAATATGTTATGGACCACCAATTAAACTTAACCTTACCTAGGTTACCGTTTACTGTTCTGATAGTGAAGAAATTTGTAGATGACCTTTTTATGATAGTACCAGAAACACAAATCCAACTTACACTTGATTGTTTCAACTCTATCTGCGCAGATATACAGTTCACATTGGAAACAGAAGATACACAACAGTCGGTACCATTCCTAGACACCAGAGCATATAGACAGGACAAGAAAGTAAAGTTGAAATGGTACAGAAAAAACACTCATTCAGATAAGATCATTCATTTCTATTCAGACCACAACATAAATGTAAAAATCAACACAATAAATCAAATGAAAAAGAGGATATCAAAAATATGTCATAAGTCATTTATAGAAGAAGGGATAAGAAAACTACATCAGATCCTTAGAGAAAATGCATACCCTAACAGCATGTTAAAGAAACTACTATATGCGGACAGTGAAACACAGACTGGACAAACAGAAGAACAAAATACGACAACAACTAGGACACATTATGCATCGTACCCTAATGTTACAAACTTAACAGGAAAATTGAAAAATGTGTTTAGAGAAGATAATGTAAAGATTGCAGTTTACAACCAAAAAACCATAAGGTCACTGTACACCAAAATAAAAGACCCTATACCAACAACCCTGCAAAGTAATGTCGTTTACAAAATAAATTGTGAAAGCTGCGAAAAATGTTACATTGGACACACCTCACAGTGGTTGAAAAGTAGAATGGCGCTACATAGGTCGGATATAAGAAAATATCCAGAAAGATGTGCTTTGGCTTCTCATGCACATAGTCTGGATCATGATGTAGATTTTGAAAATGTAGAAATATTAAAAACCGAAAAAAATTACCAGAAGAGATTGGTCCATGAGATGATAAATATAAACAAAGAGGAAAACACTGTAAACAAAAAGACAGATACAAATAAACTGAGTTCCATATACAGTTATTTGCTAGAGAAGTTGAAAATGAGTGTCTTTTATGACGGTCCTT
This sequence comes from Adalia bipunctata, assembly GCA_910592335.1. Classification (NCBI taxonomy): domain Eukaryota; kingdom Metazoa; phylum Arthropoda; class Insecta; order Coleoptera; family Coccinellidae; genus Adalia; species Adalia bipunctata. The sequence continues at coordinate 28,460,976 of OU342951.1, forward strand.
TGGATGGGTAGAGACAATGAGGAACATAGAGGAGTGACACAGACGAAGTTCTATGGAACAGAGAACATAACCAAGAAAAAAAATTTTTGTGCTGAAGTCTGAAGTTTCGTTTAATGTAAATGAGAATTCTTGTATGTCGTTTTTGAGATCAGGCAGATTCCATGAAGAAGGAAATAGAAATATTGTATATTGTTTTTAACGTATGGTTTATGGCAGGTGTATGTTTATGAAAAACCTCGCATTCAGTGAGTTGTGTTTTTAAATTTGTTTGACATATTATTGATTACATGTATTATTTTTGTCCTAATAGAAGCCCTGAAGAAGCATTAAAGTAATGCGAAAGCTTGGCATAGAATAAAGAGTAGTACATCATTCACTCCCCAAACCTGAGCCAATAGACCCTTAACGTGAAATTCAAATTAAATTATTAAGGCTCTTATAAATACAGTGATATATATATATATATATATATAATTATGTTTTTCGGGGAGAAAACTATGTTTTTAAAAAACAACTTTATTTCGGAACTACCAATCTACTGTACATGAAATAGATTTACAACTAATGAGATAATCGTTCAAAGTCAATTCCGATGTCTAAAGGGACATCTCTCATATTTATAGGTTTATCAATTGAGTAGGTGGTAATGGCTGATTACACGTGCCATGGAATATACGCAAATAATAACCACCTGCAAATCTAAACAAAGAACAATGAAAAAGCTTACCATGCTGTTTTTATAATATGGTAATATACAGGCTGAATAGTATATGGAATATAAATCAATCTAATTAGTAAGGGGTAGTATTACATAATTCCTCCCCACCTTGGTTAAAGGTATCACCTTTATGAGGTGTAGCTTTATTGAAAAAATTATTATTTCTAAAATATCTGAAAATAAAATAAATGATAGCAATAAGTATCATTAAAAATATTATAACATAAAATCTTGAGGGTTGGAAGTTCCATTGGTCCAAATCTTCCAATTTGACATCTGGGATATCCAGGTCTTCTTTCTTGAAGTTTTCTTCATCTAATGGACTCTTGGGTTGCAACGTCATCTTGGGCAGGATGATGAATTTTTCTTCATCTAACGTGGTAGTTGGAACGATTTCTTTTTCGGTGTTGCTGAGGGAACATTTCGATTTTAGAATAGCCATTGGGCGAACGAAATAATACCTTGTTTGATGTGGGCATTTTTCTATAATTTTCTCGTTGTTGACGGAGAGGATATTTCCATCTTCTAGTTGTTTCAGGTCTGGAGGACGAACCATTCTCGTTCTGGGACAGTTTTCTGTGTGGTTTTTCAGAACATTCTGCATACATGTCGGTGATCTAACTAGGGAATCTTGGTCGCATAGGTAGTCTTCTTCGACTGGATGGCACTCTTTAGTAGACCATTTCAATACTTCTTCTTGTGAGAGTAAATAAGGATCGGTAAAAGGAAGGGAAAGATTGTTTTGAGGTAGATAATAGAATTTGTATAGATCGTAACTTTCCTTGTAAACTATAGGAATCGATATTAAAAATAGTAAAACTTTGTTTTTGAAAATAACTTTCGTATGACATAATTGATAGTAATCTTTCAAATGATGCAAAGGTATTATACTAACATTTTTGGTTAATTCTGAGAATTTGGAATAGGGTAAAATAGATTCATGTAAAAGATGTAATCTCGCGAAGCTTACAGCTGTTTGGATTTCATCTAAAATGGTTTTAATATCCTTGATTTCAAATGTCATGAGATGCATTTGTTGTATTTCTCTTAATTCCGGAACGATTTGCAGTAATTTAAGGATTTCTGTCATATTTTTAAATTTCTCAATATACTTATTCTTTAGGTCATTCACAATAGTGGCAATCTGTTTTTGATTCCTCATGAGTGTCTTCTCATTTTTCTCAATGCTATTGAAATAATTTCTATACAATTCTTCATCGTCAGAATCTAAGGTTCCAAATAATATCTTTGAAATTTTTCCTCCTAAGTTAATTAATCCTCTTTTAATTCTAATATTTTCATTTAAAAGTTCCTCAAGTGCATAAATATTCATTTTATTCGAATGTTGCAAGTATTTATAATTTGCCGTTTGTGCAAAACCCAAATTTTGATCACTTAGATTATCTATTTCTTTTTGATACTTAAGGATTATTTCTTTAATGACATTCAAATCTATGTGATACACAAGTTTTAGATTTCTATTGGTTACATATGCTTTGCCTAATGAAATGGGCAATAAGCTATTTTCTAATGGTATAATTTCTAATGATTTCGTAAAGATGATTATCCTGAATAATATTATAAGGAATAATTGAAGATCCATTTTCTCGAATCTGTAACAAAATTGAAACTAATGCTTTCTTTGCTTCAAAATTTTCTTATGATACACATGTTTATTTTTATTATCTTGAATACGATTTTTATCAATTTCACGAGCATCTATCCTTTTATAAACTGGATCTAGTTTGCGTGTTATAGGATTTTTAATATAAGTAGGATTTTGATTTAAAGGGTGGTCTTCTTTTGCTGACCTCTTTTCATTTCTTTTTTCTAAACGTTCAACATTTTTCTGTTGACTTTTTTCAAGTTGTTTGGATATATCATTAAGATTTTCAACGTAATTTTCAACATAATTTTGGATTTGTTCATTATGTGTTCGTTCAATGGGTAATGAATAATTCAAGTCCGCTTTGATTATTTGCATAGGAGTCATTTCTAAACTTGAATGATTTGAATTATTATAACTGAGTAGGGCTTGAGAAAGTTTATTGGAGAAAGTATTATTATTTCCGATGGTTCTTAATTGTTCAATCAGTGTAGAATGAAATCTTTCTACAACAGCATTAGAATTTGGATTATAATTCGTTATGTAATGAATTTCAATATTATGTATTTTACAGAAATCTTGAACAACGCTATTTTTAAATTCTAAACCATTATCACATGTTATTTTATTCGGAATACCATAATGACTGAAATAAATTAATAATTTATCTATAATTTCTGTACCCGTTTTTTGTAATAATGGGTAACATTGTCCCAATCTAGAAAAGGAATCAACTATACTGATACAATACGTTTGATTGAATCTAATTGTGTCACAATAAATATGTGCAAAGGGTTTAGATCCTAAAGGGTTAGGTCTAAATTGTAATTGAATAGGAGTTCTTTCATATTTACTTTTTTGACATATTTCACAAGAATTAATGAAATTTCGAACATCTTTATCCATATTTGGCCAATAATATTTTTTTTCAAACTAATTAAATTTTCTCGTAATCCACGATGTATCGTTTTAGTTTCATGATACTGTTGAATTCTAAGAAGTTGTTCTTCTTTATCTTCCACATCTTCTAGATATGTTTTCGTGATTTTCAAATTAAAAGACTTATAATCGAATTTATCCTGTAAAATTCGTATAAGAGGTTTTTCAAGCTCTTCAGAGGCAAAATATAAAATATACGACTTTTGTGGTTGTACGTATTCTTTAATGAATTTGAATATATCAGTATCTATGGAATTTACTGAAACTCTAAATCTGATTTTATCATCAAATAATTTTGTCTTTGTAACAGTATATTTTGGGGCTATTTTGAATATTATTTGCAAAGGAGATGTGTTCAAACTTCTTTCTGTATAAGGAAGTTCTAATATTGGATTTTCAACATTACTATGAACAGTAAAATCTTCTGTTTCTAGATCAATTAATTCTTCAATTATATCATCTTCAGATGTATCATTTTGATTACCCGTATTCAAAAGTTCTAAGCATTCATCTAATTCTTCGTCAGTTACTTGATTTACCATTGAAATTAAATCATCTTCAATTCCGTTTACTTCAAAAATATCATAATTAAAATCTTCAAATTCTTTATAATTAGCTTCTTCAATACTATTTAACTCTATAAGATTATGACTAGTATTCATTTGATTTGATAGATAATAAACAACTATCTTCATATTGGAATCAGCAAAAATGTATTTAATCATTTTCAATATTGTAGACCATTCTAATCGGTCTAAGCCACATGCAATTCGTGGTAAAGCTAAATATTTTTCATTATTGAATTCACATAATTTTTTAAGATTTATCAATGAATTGAAAACCGTCTCATATTCAGGTCTCTGATAATGAAGTTTCTTCGTAATTAAGTAATAAATATTTTGATTATCCTTTTGGATCATTGCAACTTCTCCTAATGATTTATTTTGAGATTTGAGTACTTCTATTTGACCAAATTTATTTTTAAATTCCAAGGCAATGCCTTTATTCATATGGAAATCTTCCGATACGCAATGTGCTAGAGCAAAATTCTGAGATGCTTCAAATAAATTACCTACTTTCTCTTTTATATTTGTACAATTTTCAAAATTTGTAGTGTTATCAAGTTTCAAGAAATTTTCATACGTTAATTCATTAGTTGGTTCTAAAATAATTCTACTAAGGGCATCTGCATTATTCATCGAGCCTTTTCTATATTTAATTTCATAATTGAATTCTTCTAATTTTATTCGCCATCGCATAAGGCGTGAATTAGGTTCTTTAAGAGAAAATAACCAAGTTAAAGGTTTATGATCTGTAAAAATTGTGAATTTTCTTCCGTATAAATAGGGTCTGAAATGTTTACATGACCACACGATAGCTAAAAGTTCCTTTTCAATCGTACTATAACGAGATTCCGCTTCATTCAGCGTTCTACTAGCGAAAGCAATTGGAAGGTCGTTTGGTGGATCTCCTTGTGAAAGCACTGAACCTACCGCAAATCCTGATGCGTCAGTAGTTAATACAAAGGGTTTATTGAAATCCGGATATCTCAATACAGGATGATTTAATAAATTTCGTTTACATATTTCAAAGGCTTCTACATATTTTGGATCCTCGATATTGATCTTAGCATTTTTCTTTAAACATAGTGTCAAAGGTTTCGTAATTTTCGCAAAATTAGGAATAAATTTTCGATAATATCCCACTAAACCAAGAAATGATTTTATTTCTTTTTGAGTTTTTGGAATTGGGAAAAGAGAAACTGCTTTTAATTTATTCGGATTAGGTTTAATTCCTTCAGGGGTAATGATATGTCCTAAGAATTCAATTTCAGTCTTGAAAAAATGACATTTATCTAATTGAATTTTTAATTTATCCTTTTCAAGTACTTCTAAAACATTATGAATATCAGCTAAGTGCTGTTCGATAGTATCTGAAAAAATTATTATGTCGTCCATATAAATATAACAAAACTTTCCAATGAAGTCTTTCAAAACATCGTTCATCAATCTTTGAAAAGTAGCTGGGGCATTTTTAAGTCCAAAAGGCATTCGCAAAAATTCGTAATGACCATTTTCAACAGTGAAAGCTGTTTTTTCTATTGATTCTTGATCTAATTCAATTTGATGGAAACCCGAAGCTAAATCAAGGGTTGTAAAATATTTCTTATTTCCGAGTTTATCTAAAATAGATTCAATTTGAGGTAAAGGATATTTATCATCGATAGTTTTGTCATTCAATTTCCGGTAATCGATCGCGATTCGCCATTTCGTTTTTCCGGACAAATCTTGCTTTTTAGGAACAATAACTACTGGAAAAGACCATGGGGAAATACTTGGTCTAATAATTTTCTTGTCTAACATTTCTTTAATTTGGGTTTGAACTTCTTCCCTATGAATTTCGGGGTATCTATAAATTTTACAATGAACAGGGACTTCATCAATTGTACGAATTCTATGTTTAATTCTGTTTGAAAAATTTAGTGGTTGTCCTGGTAATTGAAGTACATCTTCGTTTGTTTGGAAAATTTTCATTAATTGATTACTTATTTTTGGTTCTAAATGACTCAAGTCAACAGGAATGTTAGTTGGTTTCTGACAAACTTGTTGATATTCAAAAGGAATTTGGCAATAGTCATTCATTAACATCTGATTCTTGAAATCTAAGTTAAATCCGTATTTATTTAGGAAATCTGCACCAATTAATCCATCATAATTTTTATGAAATTTGTATAAAATGAATGGATGAAAATCATTAATTCGAAATTCTGAGAATACTGGTAAAAATACTTTTTCATTAGAGGTTTCCTGCTTCATACATGCAGTTAATGTAGTATTTTCATTAAAAATATTTCTAGGAAAATTATTATACGCAAATTTAGGGTCAATGAGACAAACTGAACATCCGCTATCAATTAAAAGTTTACAAGAAGGATTTTGAAATTCAATGAATGGGAGTTGGTTTTTATGATCAAAAGTATTATTTAAGTCAATGCATTTTCTGGAGGCAATTCTTGAAAATTTTCATCAGATTCAATATGAGTTAATTCTTCAAATGTAAAATTAGGATTGGTATTGTTGAAAAACTTTCTTTGAGGATTCATTTGATATTGTGTTGAGTAATCCGACCTTTTCTGAGGATAATTTCGTGTTTGAATCGACATTTTTTCTGGCGGTGTATTTATTCTTTGATTTGGATTAGGCTTGAATACATTTACATTTCTTTGTTGCGATGTGCTAGGATCATTTTGACCAAAAACTTGTCGACTTGTAGGATAAAACGTTTTCACAGGTCTCTGTTGGAACTGAACAGGTTGTGAAGGAAATCTATTATTACTGTAATTATTTCTGAAATTATTTGATTCATGATTAGTTCGAGCATTTTGTCTATTAAAATGCGAATAATTGTTTCTGTAATTGTTTGGAAAATATGGTTTTTGAAATTCAGGATTTTTATTTTTTCTACTTTTATCAAGTAATTCATATTGAGCCATATTACAAATATAATCTTTAACCGCGTTTACTGTATCGTCAAAGGTGAATTCGTTATTTGTAATTAGATAAGTTCTCAATTCCATTGGAGAATTAGAAATTAAAACGGTTTTACAAATTTTCAATATATTCGATTTGTAGATTCTTTTTTCAGGATCAGACATAGGGTCTGAATCAATTCGATAATTTATACGTATTTTCAAAGCAATTATTCTTTCGATGAAATTCGTCATGTCTTCATGAGGTTTTCTACTTAAAAATTGTAATTGATGGATGAGTACATCCAAATTAATTGAATCACCAAATTTAGCATAGAGAAATTGTTTGAGAAGATCCCAATTATCAGGAATATCTGAAGTTGAAACTTCTGCCAAAGCTCTATCTATTAATTTTGATTTTACGACTGCATAACAGTATCTTTTTACTGTTTCAGGTTCTTGAACAAACATGGTTAAATATTCTTGGGCACTTTTTATGAACGAATGCAACTCATTTTCAACACCTGAAAATCTAGGTAGTAAAACACCAAATTTTTCGGCAAGGGTTAAATCAATTTTTTCGGTTGCCATTTTAATATGTTTTTTACTTTTACGTCCTGAAAATTGTTTGATTGACGTAATCTTGATTTATTTGATTAAATTAATTGTTACGATTATAATGATTAATAAATTCGCGTTTTCGGTTTTTTGCTTATAAGAAACCTAGGAAAAACTCTGGTAATCGGTTTTTTGAAAGTAAACCTAGAGAAAACTTTACACAAGTTTTACGCTCAAAACTGTGGGGAAAAAGGTTGACTAACTTTGGGCCAGGTTAGGTAAAACTGGGGGAAAGATAATGAAGGATTTTTCTCACCACGTTGGTTCCTTGAGTCGTTGGAGACGCTACCCAACCAATCGGACTCCTGGTTTCTCTCCTGATTCGTCTTGCACCTTAACAGTTAAAACTGACAGTCTTTGGAAGATTTTTCGTGGACGAAATTCACGTTTTCACGAACGAAATCGACACACTTTTCTTCGCACAAAAAGACCGGTACAAAATCCCAGACCTCGTCGCCAATTATGTTTTTCGGGGAGAAAACTATGTTTTTAAAAAACAACTTTATTTCGGAACTACCAATCTACTGTACATGAAATAGATTTACAACTAATGAGATAATCGTTCAAAGTCAATTCCGATGTCTAAAGGGACATCTCTCATATTTATAGGTTTATCAATTGAGTAGGTGGTAATGGCTGATTACACGTGCCATGGAATATACGCAAATAATAACCACCTGCAAATCTAAACAAAGAACAATGAAAAAGCTTACCATGCTGTTTTTATAATATGGTAATATACAGGCTGAATAGTATATGGAATATAAATCAATCTAATTAGTAAGGGGTAGTATTACATAATTATATATATATATCGAAGTGGTGGCTAATAAGTTAATAAGTATACAAAAGTGTCGCCATCGTTCCCCTCAAATCCAGGGTCAGTTGTCGCTATACAGGGTGAGTCTTTGACTTGTACATATATTTTAACTGTAGATTCCTCTCATCAAACGAAACACTTTCTTCCTATACCATTTTTCAAAATTCGGTTTTGTTTGGAAGATACAGGGTGTCGAAAATCCATGAAAAAAACAGTTTTCTGTTTATATCTTCGGAACCGTTATTTCAAATGAACTGAATTTTCGTGAAGTATTCACTCCCTTTATAATGCATATTTCCAAATCAAAACTAATTCAATATTCCTCCCGGTATAGAAGTTACAGCGTAGCCAACTTATGAATCTACAAAAAAATACTATAGAATCACTTGAAAAAGATAAACGGTTCATATTTTCGAAAGAACCAATCGGTTTAGAAAATAAAAGTACTCCTAAGTTTTTTCAATAAAACGCGTTGTTTTCGAGTTATTCCAAATTTTACCCGATAAAATTTGACGAAAAAATCAAAAATCATAGGAAAAATCTAGATGCAACCCTGGCGTTTCAATATCACAGAATGGCTCAAATCAAAAAACTCTATACAAGGTAACAATGTTGTCAGAATGTTTATCAACTTCGTCAAGACTAAAAAATTCGGATATTACTGATGAATTAATATTCCATACAAATCACGTATTAAATCGAAATTAATGAAAAATACTATGATAGCTACCTGATAATCTGTGGCGATGTTTTTTCTATCTAAACATTCTAAACAATATCCTCTTGGAATTTTATAAACTCACTTAACGGTTATTATCATATTACATATTTCACTTTCACTGATAATCTTTTCACATCAACTTTTCCGTTTTCGCATTATCCACATCCACTGTGAATGAACAATAACGTCAATAACAAATCGACAAATCTCCATCAAGCGGCTTCACGCATGCTTACTTCAACAACCACAGCCGTGTTCCACTGTTCGGTTCACGGAACAACGGTTGCGCATTAACATCGTAGCGCTCTATCGGCGAGAATCAGAACATTTCCAAAGAGGCACGAAGACGCCATCAGCCAAAAGTAAACAAAACTAGTGGCTTTGCGTTAGTTCATCCTTGATAGAGGACCTATTGCTTCCTTGTGGAGAAAATCAACACAATCTGGCATCGTCTGCTCAAACGGTCTATGCTCTAGAGTTCATAGAATATGGTTCCTTGGGTTAGGTTAGGTTAGGTCATTGACCTGTGACCTCTAATCATTCGACCTAATTTTATGGAGTTATGTTCGATTAGTGTAAAAACAATTCTTTTTGAGATAGTTTTGGGAGAAAGAGGAAAATATGAGCAAGTTATTAGTGTTTACAAACTTATCTTCAGGAAAATCGAAGAAGGAACTTAATTCGATAGAAGACATATGACTTTTCAATTGCAGAAATAATCCTTCTAAAATAACTGTTTTTGGAAATATCGTGTTTTTTAAACATTCTTATTCGAATAAGGTTAGTATTTGAGTATTTCCTAAATGTATCAACTCAATTTCTATCGAGGAATATGAACTTTGCATCAATTCCAGAAGATCTTTTCAGGAACGTACTGAGCCCAATTTTTTTTTTCAAATGGCTATATCTTTTTAACAGAGCCGAATTCGGAAAAATGGAAAATGAGAAAAAGGTTTCTTTTGACCTCAAGAATCTTCAGTTAAAATATATGTACAAGTCAAAGACTCACCCTGTATACGCACGTGTAGGGAGAAGAGAAAGGACATTTCATTCTGTATCCATGGATACCATAAGTGGCCCAATACAAACAGAGACAAGTAACAAAACAAGATTGTTGTCAATTGCTGATCGCCATGATGCCCCTATTTTCCCCATAGAATTATAAATATAGAATTTGAGCGTAGTGGCTAATAAGTATACAAAAGTGTGGCAATCGTTCCCCTTAAATCCAGGGTCAGTCAGAGAAGGGACATGTAATTATGTATCCATGGATACCATATGAGGCTCAATACAAACAGAGACAAATAAAGAAACTGCATCCGCTGATCGCCACGCTGCCCCTAATTTCCCACTCTCCGTTATCGAACATGCTAATTATTTTTACTGACCCTAATGGGCCTACCACACGCTCAAACTTCACCACAGTTTGGCTTGCGCAAACCGGCTTGAACACTGAACACTGAGCGTGTGGTTGGGAGAATTGTATACAGTTTCCCTCAGTGTTCAAGCCGGTTTGCGCAAGCCAAACTGTGGTGAAGCTTGAGCGTGTGGTAGGCCTATAAGCAGAGCCCTCTAGATGCTTCAGTTTTAATTTCAAGGATCGAATTATAGGTATAGAATTATGTGATTTTCCCACTCACCGCTATCGCACATGCGCAATAGTTTCACTGACCCTAGACACAGCCCTATAGATGCTTCACTTTAAATTCAAGGATCAAATTATAGGTATAGAATTATGTGGTATCAACATCTGATCTGCCAAGATAAGTTTATGATATGACCACAGAATGGCATTTTTATGTTATGAAAGTTTTATACCTTTCCTCAGAACTAATATGGATCAGAATTTCCAGAATAAAAACACAAATTATTGCTTCAAAGAACTATCAAAACACCACGTTCATCAGAATAAATTAAAATATTTGAAATTACTAATAAAAATCAGTCATAGGATAGCGTGAATAGCTCCATCTGAAGAGGAAAGAACGACACTTTTCTAATATTCTCAATGTCGTCGAGAAAACATCCATCGGTGCATACACCATTATTTTAGACATCTTAATTTCAAGCAATATTCAATTTCTATGATCCTCTTATTTCTGGTTTTGCTCATCTTTCCTTCTATTTCTCATGTTACGACTCCTATCCCTACCATCATTGTTTTCGTACCGTCCCTTTATCTACCATTACCAAATATAATGTGGAATTTCTTCCAAAACCAAAACATTTTCCTATTGATTTCATGTAGACTCTGAGGTTTTCAAATACTTAATTGAAAGAGCATAATATCTTATAAAATGTTTATTTCATTAAATTTTTTTCTTATTCAACAGTTCTTTCAATAAATAATATCTAGTAACAATCTTTCCTTCAAAACAATGATTAATTTAAAAAAGTTATTGGATGAATCCAGCTTGTACCAAAGCTCCCCTAGCCGCATTTGTTATGTGTTTGAATCTGTTTGGTCCTAGGTGTATGCCTCCGTACCTGAAAAAATATCTTAATTAGATTATTTGATATATCTGAAAACAAATCATTGAATTTGGTTGTGCCAAAGAATGATGGTACTTTGCCTTCGAATAGCTATCAATAAATGATTCAAAAAAAATTTATCACAAAAAAATTTATTGCTATTGTTTTGAATTATGAATTATTCAAGTTGAATGAATGAAAAACGTTTGCATATAAGACATTTTCGGGATATCAAGGAAAATAAATTATGAATATCAAAAAAGAGATGTATTTTGGAAGAAGAAATAGTGATTTTGAATACATAATCGCACAAAACTTAGTGTTATCGTTACCAAGAATCTTTTTTTTTTTGGCTTCAATAAGATTAATATGTCAGGCGTTATTCGGCAGGAAAAAAGGAAAATTATAAATAGGTTTTTGTCGACCTAAATAATCTACAGATAAAAAATTAACCAATCAAAGACTAAGACTCGTCCACAAGTGTGTTTACGAATCACTTGTTTGATGTAGATTTTATCGAAATCTTAACTTACCATCTGGTTACAACAACCATAACATTTTCCAAATTCTCCAATTGCAATAAATGAAGCATTCGTTTACTCGCATGATTCTCACCATCATCATCGCAATCCTAAAAAGAAATATATTTTCATCAAACAGAAAGCAAACTTTTATAGAATATCTTCAGGTGTTCGATCATTTGGTAATATATGAAAATTATTCACCCTTCACTCACCTGCAAACATGTTGAAGTTTTAGTTATTCTATATGCATAAATATTATGTTTAGCTTGTGCTATCTTCTTATTTTCCATTAGATACTCTAGAAAATTTCTGTAAAAAAATATAGAGTTATGATCATGGAAGAGAAATGTAATGCACACTTTATATTCAAATTTCAAATTGATCCCTTTTCAACTTCAGCCGCTTATGGAAATAATTTCTTAATAAAAAAAATTGAGGACAGCCCAAATTACACTAAGACGGAATAGTCTGGGTACCGGTGGGACAAATTGCAAATTATTAATAAAGTTTTCATTCTTTTTGTATAGCTTAATTAGGTAGAGTCTACCACATTTTTCCTCTGTGAGAATTTTTGTAGTCGCGGCTTTTTTGCAGCAAACCTCTCGTAAGTCGACCATATTTTCGATTTTTTTAAATCATACATACTCTTTTTTTGTAAAATGCAATCATAAAAACCATCTGGGAGAAATGAGAAAACATGATTGTCCGACAAAAAAAAGTGCGGATTTGACTGTGTCTACCCACATGAACATGACTGAAGATGCATTTTTTTAAATTATAGGTACATACATTCCTGATTTTTTCAGAAATATGAAAACGCAATTGTCCGACAAAAAAAATTTGACGTTTTTCTTGTCCGACAAAGCGAAAACGACGTTTTTTTTCGAGTTTTTGAATTCATCAATATATGTCGGATAAGAATGAATTTATATTTTAGAGAGATTTCTTTCATAGAAAAAACAACTGTCCACTATATAAAATGCGGCAAATTGTTTCTTCGATTATTATTGAAATGAAACTATTGATTTTAATTGAAAGTGAATAATTCAAATTGTAAACTGACACGCTCAAAGCCACACTATTTTTGTCGGACAATCATGTTTTCTCATTCCTCCCAGATGGTTTATATGATTGCATTTTACAAAAAAAGAGTAGGTATGTATTATTTCAAAAAATTGAAAATATGGTCGACTTACTAGAGCTCTGATAGGGGGCACAATAGACCTTAAGGTCGCAGTGAACTGTAACTCCTTTTCACTATAACTACAACTATACAGGGTGTTTCACCATAAACTGGACAAACATATATAGCCGTGTAGATGACACTGAGAAAGTCATTTTTGGCTCATGACATATACCCCGTTTTCGACGCATAAGCGAGATACAGGGTGTTCAATGTCAACTTCGAGCAATATTCTGATAACAATTGTGAGTTACGCGTTATATTTGAAATAACAGTTTCTAGTCACATCCTAGTATTTTTGAGGGCTCAATTGAATTGTAGTGTAGAATTTTGCGAAAAAAAATTCAATATGGCGGAAAACCTGCAAAGTTGGAATTTTTTTTTCTCGGTCGCTAATTTGGAAAGCATAATCTCAAAGTACTCAATCTTCTAAGACTTTCCGTAAAAAATTTTTTTCAAAATTCGAAGTCAACTTTTTTTTTACATGTCCTCAGTGAAAAAGAAATTTCCGCCAAAATTTTTGGAAATTTTCATGGTTGAATTATCTTCAATTCTGAATACTTGGGTGAAAACAGAATGAAAAAATATCACTTGGTTTTCTTTTTGTAGCCTTCCGAAGATTACGCTCGGTGTACTTTCTTAATTTTTATTTGAGAAACTGGAGGCTGCACGGAGGTCAAAATTGTGGTGATGGGCTGCCAGAATGATCCGGATGAAAATATAAAATTATAAACCAAAAAATTTTTTTGAAAAAATTTTGTTAAAATAGGTAAATACAATCTCGTTGCTGCCAGGTCTCTATATAAGAGTGCCAAAGATAAATTAAAATCTGAAAATATGAAAAATGTAGTATACCAACTTCATTGTAGACACTGCCCCTTAGTATACAGGGTGAGTCTTTGACTTGTACATATATTTTAACTGTAGATTCCCCTCATCAAACGAAAAACTTTTTTCCCATACCATTTTTCAAAATTCGGTTTCGTTTGGAAGATACAGGGTGTCGAAAATCCACGAAAAAAACACTTTCCTGTTCATATCTCCGGAACCGTTATTTCAAATGAACTGAATTTTGGTCCATTGGTTACTCTATTCATGGTGCATATTCCTCAATCGGAACTTATTCAATATCTCTCCTAGTTTAAAAGTTACAGGGTGGTCGACTCATAAATTCATGCAAAAACACTATCAAATCACTTGAAAAGGATAAACGGTTCATATTTTCGAAAGAATCAACCATTTTAGAGAATAAAAGTATTCCTATATTTTTTCAATAAAACGCGTCGTTTTCGAGTTATTCCTAAATGTATACGAAGAAATTTGAGGAAAAAATCATGAATTTCATAAAAAATCTGAATGCTTCCCTGAATTAAATATCATCGAATATTGTTTCTTCTCTGGTCTCTTAACAAATTAACAATGTTGTCAATGTTTATCAACTGAATTCCGAGAAGCATGAAATTACAAAGTTTATAAGAAGTTTCTATTGAAAATTTATTGATACCCGTCCTTCGGGAAAATCTATCTTCTTAACAATATCCTCTTGGAATTTTTAATCGACCCTACACTGTTTTCACATCACAAATCACAAGCATCACCTGTTTGCTTTATTCTCTGCAAACTTCAAGTAAATAAATAAATAATAAAACGAATCCATGTAGAAAGGTTATCGCGGCGTCGTTCATTGTAATCACAGACTGTAGACTGTACTCTGGAGACACAGAAGAACGTCTTGTCTTGTCTTGTCTTGCGTGGCGGCTACATCGCACTCGGCCACTCGCAGCCGGCAGCGCACTTAAATTTAGATCGTAGCGCTGTATCGGCGAGAATCAGAACTACTCGTTTGGCATTTCCAAAGAGCAATGCGTAGAAGCCTCTGTGATAGTTCTTCCGTTAACGATAGGGGACGTTCTGCTTTCTTGAGTTCGCCTATACCATTGTTGAAGAGTAAATCGTCAATCTGGCATCGACCTCTCTAGAATTCTATGATATATCATCACAGAGGAATGGATTAGGTTAGGTCATTGACCTCGAATCATATGACTTTTATGACTTTGATTAATGGAGTTAGGATAGGTTAGTGAGAAACTAATTTTTATAAGATAGTTTCAGGGTATCGAGGCAAAAATATGAACAAATTATTAGTGTTTACAAACTAATCTTCAGGAAAATCGAAGAAGGAACTTATTTTGGTGTGAGAAATATGGCATTTCAATTGCAGAAATTATGGAACAAAACTTAGCGTTTTTGCTAGGAAATATCGTGTTTGTAACATTCTTATTCAAATAAGGTTAGTGCTTGAGTATTTTCTAAATGTATCACCCAGACTATCTGATAATCACATCAATTTCAATTGAAAAATATGAACTTTGAGGTGTTTGCAGAGAATTGTTTCAGGAACGTATTCAGCCCAACTTTTTTTTTCAAATGGCTATATCTCTTTAACAGAGCCGAATTCGGAAAAATGGAAAATGAAAAAAAGGCTTCTTTAGGCCTCAAGAATCTACAGTTAGAATATATGTACAAGTCAAAGACTCACCCTGTATATAGGTCAGACTTCTCAGGCCTTAGGAAGGAGGCTGGCGCTACACAAAAGCGACTCCAGGCTTAGACCTGACAGATGTGCTTTAGGACAACACACAAGAAACACAGGTCACGCCGTAGATTTTGAAAACCCTCGTATCCTAGAACATGAGGAGAACCATCACAAAAGACTTTTCCTAGAAATGTGTCACATTAATAAAAATAACACAATGAACACCAAGGCTGATACTAACAACCTCAGCACAATATATAGTTTCCTCTTAACTTGCGATAAATAACTGAGAAAATAAGTCGTTGTTGTCTGGCACCTGTCTCCTCCCCTTTATTGTTTGCTTTCATCTACGAAGATGTCTCGCTTAGTATGTTAAATATTATGAGGGGTGACCTTCCATAAGCCCTTTTTCTCCCCCTAATGAGGGTACGTTGCCTTTTTTGTCTTTATATAAGGAAAAAATCTCACATCAGATTCTCTAGATTTTCTACCAAATGAATTTTTTCAATATGACTCCCCTTTGAAAGATAATATCAAATGTAATATTTTGTAACATCTCTTTCCTCATCGGTGCTCCGCACCTGACAGCGGTGGTTTTGTTGGCCTTTGTAGTTGTTTACTTTGCATCTCTTTCTATTACCTTTAGCTGGTTGAAGTTTAAATCTATATGTCCTTCTGAAGAAGAAGAAGAAAATTTTCATTCTGTGTAACTGTCAAGCAATGACAATTCGACGGCGCACAAGACTACTGCGCACGCTCTCAAAAAGAACGTTATTGTAAATGGCGGCAAGTAAATCACGCTTTTCGTTTCAATGTAGATTTTAGAGTGTTTGTAACGTAATGTTGAACAAGAGAATACTGTTTTGATGTACATGATTTTGGAGGTCTATTTAGATGTTTCCCTTCCAGTTTTTAAGTCATAGTATCGTAAGTAATAAATGACCTCATGGCCTTTGTTTTTGGTTGTAACTTATTTTATATTATAGTTAGCTCCTGATGATGTCTGAAATGTTAGACGAAATATAGAGCCTTTAGTACAGTTTGACTGATTATTGGAGATGCCCTACCTGTAGTCGAATCGCCCTTAAAAAATTAGTGAGAATATTGTTCTTAACGACTAGTACTCCGTTCCTTTCAATCTATATATATATATATATATATATATATATATATATATATATCGAAGTGGTGGCTAATAAGTTAATAAGTATACAAAAGTGTAGCCATCGTTCCCCTCAAATCCAGGGTCAGTTGTCGCTATATACGCACGCGTATAGGGAGAAGAGAAAGGACATTTCATTCTGTATCCATGGATACCATAAGTGGCCCAATACAAACAGAGACAAGTAACAAAACAAGATTGTTGTCAATTGCTGATCGCCACGATGCCCCTATTTTCCCCATAGAATTATAAATATAGAATTTGAGCGTAGTGGCTAATAAGTATACAAAAGTGTGGCAATCGTTCCCCTTAAATCCAGGGTCAGTCAGAGAAGGGACATGTAATTATCAGTGGCGGATTTACAATTTCAGGGGCCCTACGCTTCAAGACTTTTTGGGCCCCCTCTGAAACATTTTCGATTTTTTTTAAAGGATTTTTCAATTAAAACTCACTTCTTTAAAAACAAAACATAAAGTTTATTAATAAAATACAAGGTATGTTATATCAAAACAAAATATAAAAGATGAATAAAAATCTTAAAAAAGGGAAAAATATCACAAAAATTCAAATACAAAACTCTTAGTTTCAATGATAGAATGGCTCATGTCATCAATAGTTTTGTTTTCCACTGTCACGGTATGGAAGCTCGTAGATTCGCTATTTTCTTCCAGGAAACCATCGCTACTATTTTCATTATCAGGCCGTTGTGAAGTACCTACTAGTTTAACATTTTTCATCGACATTTCCGATGGTTTGAGAACAGAGGCTTTCTTGATTTTCAGTAGACTCTTTAGATTTATTTGGAGCAAAAAATTCTGTCAATTTTGGATGCTTAGCTTTAGTTATAGTTAAAGTTATAGTGAAAAGAGGTTACAGTCCACTGCGACCTTAAGGTCTATTGTGCCCCTTGACAGAGCGCCTATGCTCAGCTTTACTCTGCTCTTTACTTTCCTTGAGCTTTCGTTTTTGGTAGCCGCTGATATAACGTCTGTCATGACATGGTGTCACGTCAATATTACAGATGCAACTAGCAACTGTAAAGATAAGAAAATGTTGAATTTTATTTTATATTCTGTAATGAATAACACAGAAATTCATTGACTATTGAAGTATGAAATCCGAACCGATGAGCTAATATATGAAAAATTATTATCAAATTGATACAACAAGAATGTTAAAATATGAACAGATCATTGAACACAGTGAATGAGTATCGGAGATGATCGGAAGTCAAGAAAATTTGCAACAATTAGATTGATAAATATCTAAATAGGAATACATCCATAATTTCTGTAAATCGTATTTTGTATTTCCTTTTCCCAGTATTGAACCAATATTATTTCGTATGCCTTATATCGAAAATGAATTTGACTGGTCTGCCTCATCATCGCTCGAATTATGTTTATGTCGAAAAATTGGAAGAATGTTATTTCTAGCATAAACTGAACTGTAAAGCTTACTTTTTATATCAATTATATCGTTCAATGAGAGTACAAGGATTTAAAAGTCCAAACACAAACAGAAATAGTTCAATTCACCAACACTTCTCAGTTTTTCATAATATTTGAATCTTACACGAAACTCGCCTGTCACTATCAACACTATTCGAATCTTGTGAAAGGAATGTGAGAAAAAAATATGCACACCTAAAAACTTCTGCATAAGTATTTTTCACTTTACACCCCTAAACGAATCAACATCGGTCGGCCGTTCTGTAGAACATTCCTAGATTTTGGAGGAAATGCCGACAAATTTATTGAATTATGTAATTGTAAACATTGGAATTCGGCCGCCACTCTTGAAGGAATTTATTGCAGGCAGACAAGATGATTAGGGACAGTACGCTGAATCTCGGAGGGTGCGTTTTTTTCAACATCTGAGTTCGGCTATGAGGCTCTTGTTATTCAATTGCGTTTCATGTGAATGTAATAATTCACAAGTTGCCACTGAGCTTCTTATAAAATATAGTAGGTACCTACAGCCTGACTATTTTTCTTCACATTTACAGACTGAATTTTCATTCTAGAAAAAAAAAATAGTTCGATCGCCGGGGGCCCCTATGGATCTCGGGGCCCTACGCTGCAGCGTACTAAGCGTACCGGTTAATCCGCTACTGGTAATTATGTATCCATGGATACCATATGAGGCTCAATACAAACAGAGACAAATAAAGAAACTGCATCCGCTGATCGCCACGCTGCCCCTGATTTCCCACTCTCCGTTATCGAACATGCTAATTATTTTTACTGACCCTAATGGGCCTACCACACGCTCAAGCTTCACCACAGTTTGGCTTGCGCAAACCGGCTTGAACACTGAACACTGAGCGTGTGGTTGGGAGAATTGTATACAGTTTCCCTCAGTGTTCAAGCCGGTTTGCGCAAGCCAAACTGTGGTGAAGCTTGAGCGTGTGGTAGGCCTATAAGCAGAGCCCTCTAGATGCTTCAGTTTTAATTTCAAGGATCGAATTATAGGTATAGAATTATGTGATTTTTCCACTCACCGCTATCGCACATGCGCAATAGTTTCACTGACCCTAGACACAGCCCTATAGATGCTTCACTTTAAATTCAAGGATCAAATTATAGGTATAGAATTATGTGGTATCAACATCTGATCTGCCAAGATAAGTTTATGATATGACCACAGAATGGCATTTTTATGTTATCAAAGTTTTATACCTTTCCTCAGAACTAATATGGATCAGAATTTCCAGAATAAAAACACAAATTATTGCTTCAAAGAACTATCAACTATCAAAACACCACGTTCATCAGAATAAATTAAAATATTTGAAATTACTATTAAAAATCAGTCATAGGATAGCGTGAATAGCTCCATCTGAAGAGGAAAGAACGACACTTTTCTAATATTCTCAATGTCGTCGAGAAAACATCCATCGGTGCATACACCATTATTTTAGACATCTTAATTTCAAGCAATATTCAATTTCTATGATCCTCTTATTTCTGGTTTTGCTCATCTTTCCTTCTATTTCTCATGTTACGACTCCTATCCCTACCATCATTGTTTTCGTACCGTCCCTTTATCTACCATTCCCAAATATAATGTGGAATTTCTTCCAAAACCAAAACATTTTCCTATTGATTTCATGTAGACTCTGAGGTTTTCAAATACTTAATTGAAAGAGCATAATATCTTATAAAATGTTTATTTCATTAAATTTTTTTCTTATTCAACAGTTCTTTCAATAAATAATATCTAGTAACAATCTTTCCTTCAAAACAATGATTAATTTAAAAAAGTTATTGGATGCATCCAGCTTGTACCAAAGCTCCCCTAGCCGCATTTGTTATGTGTTTGAATCTGTTTGGTCCTAGGTGTATGCCTCCGTACCTGAAAAAATATCTTAATTAGATTATTTGATATATCTGAAAACAAATCATTGAATTGGGTTGTGCCAAAGAATGATGGTACTTTGCCTTCGAATAGCTATCAATAAATAATTCAAAAAAAATTTATCACAAAAAAATTTATTGCTATTGTTTTGAATTATGAATTATTCAAGTTGAATGAATGAAAAACGTTTGCATATAAGACATTTTCGGGATATCAAGGAAAATAAATTATGAATATCAAAAAAGAGATGTATTTTGGAAGAAGAAATAGTGATTTTGAATACATAATCGCACAAAACTTAGTGTTATCGTTACCAAGAATCTTTTTTTTTTTGGCTTCAATAAGGTTAATATGTCAGGCGTTATTCGGCAGGAAAAAAGGAAAATTATAAATAGGTTTTTGTCGACCTAAATAATCTACAGATAAAAAATTAACCAATCAATGACTAAGACTCGTCCACAAGTGTGTTTACGAATCACTTGTTTCATGTAGATTTTATCGAAATCTTAACTTACCATCTGGTTACAACAACCATAACATTTTCCAAATTCTCCAATTGCAATAAATGAAGCATTCGTTTACTCGCATGATTCTCACCATCATCATCGCAATCCTAAAAAGAAATATATTTTCATCAAACAGAAAGCAAACTTTTATAGAATATCTTCAGGTGTTCGATCATTTGGTAATATATGAAAATTATTCACCCTTCACTCACCTGCAAACATGTTGAAGTTTTAGTTATTCTATATGCATAAATATTATGTTTAGCTTGTGCTATCTTCTTATTTTCCATTAGATACTCTGGAAAATTTCTGAAAAAAAAAATAGAGTTATGATCATGGAAGAGAAATGTAATGCACACTTTATATTCAAATTGATCCCTTTTCAACTTCAGCCGCTTATGGAAATAATTTCTTAATAAAAAAAATTGAGGACAGCCCAAATTACACTAAGACGGAATAGTCTGGGTACCGGTGGGACAAATTGCAAATTATTAATAAAGTTTTCATTCTTTTTGTATAGCTTAATTAGGTAGAGTCTACCACATTTTTCCTCTGTGAGAATTTTTGTAGTCGCGGCTTTTTTGCAGCAAACCTCTCGTAAGTCGACCATATTTTCGATTTTTTTAAATCATACATACTCTTTTTTTGTAAAATGCAATCATAAAAACCATCTGGGAGAAATGAGAAAACATGATTGTCCGACAAAAAAAAGTGCGGATTTGACTGTGTCTACCCACATGAACATGACTGAAGATGCATTTTTTTAAATTATAGGTACATACATTCCTGATTTTTTCAGAAATATGAAAACGCAATTGTCCGACAAAAAAAATTTGACGTTTTTCTTGTCCGACAAAGCGAAAACGACGTTTTTTTTCGAGTTTTTGAATTCATCAATATATGTCGGATAAGAATGAATTTATATTTTAGAGAGATTTCTTTCATAGAAAAAACAACTGTCCACCATATAAAATGCGGCAAATTGTCAGTCGGACAAAAAACACTCAAAAATATGCTTTTGTTTCAGAATGTTTCTTCGATTATTATTGAAATGAAACTATTGATTTTAATTGAAAGTGAATAATTCAAATTGTAAACTGACACGCTCAAAGCCACACTATTTTTGTCGGACAATCATGTTTTCTCATTCCTCCCAGATGGTTTATATGATTGCATTTTACAAAAAAAGAGTAGGTATGTATTATTTCAAAAAATTGAAAAAATGGTCGACTTACTAGAGCTCTGATAGGGGGCACAATAGACCTTAAGGTCGCAGTGAACTGTAACTCCTTTTCACTATAACTACAACTATACAGGGTGTTTCACCATAAACTGGACAAACATATATAGCCGTGTAGATGACACCGAGAAAGTCATTTTTGGCTCATGACATATACCCCGTTTTCGACGCATAAGCGAGATACAGGGTGTTCAATGTCAACTTCGAGCAATATTCTGATAACAATTGTGAGTTACGCGTTATATTTGAAATAACAGTTTCTAGTCACATCCTAGTATTTTTGAGGGCTCAATTGAATTGTAGTGTAGAATTTTGCGAAAAAAAATTCAATATGGCGGAAAACCTGCAAAGTTGGAATTTTTTTTTCTCGGTCGCTAATTTGGAAAGCATAATCTCAAAGTACTCAATCTTCTAAGACTTTCCGTAAAAAATTTTTTTCAAAATTCGAAGTCAACTTTTTTTTTACATGTCTTCAGTGAAAAAGAAATTTCCGCCAAAATTTTTGGAAATTTTCATGGTTGAATTATCTTCAATTCTGAATACTTGGGTGAAAACAGAATGAAAAAATATCACTTGGTTTTCTTTTTGTAGCCTTCCGAAGATTACGCTCGGTGTACTTTCTTAATTTTTATTTGAGAAACTGGAGGCTGCACGGAGGTCAAAATTGTGGTGATGGGCTGCCAGAATGATCCGGATGAAAATATAAAATTATAAACCAAAAAATTTTTTTGAAAAAATTTTGGTAGGAATCGAACTCTACGAGTATGAATTGGATTAATTCTAATCCTATAAATCTCCGTTACCGAAGCGACACTAATTAATCGAGAGTGTAGAGTTTGAATCTTACCGAAGTTTTCTGGAAAAAATAAAAAAAATTAATTTTTTTAATTTTTTCGAAAAAAATTTTTTTTGGTTATAAATTCATATTTCTATCTGGGTCATTCTGGCAGCCCAGCAGCACAATTTTGACCTTCGTACGGCCTCCAGTTTCTCGCTTAAAAATTAAGAAAGTACACCTAGCGTAATCTTCGGAAGGCTACAAAAAAAAAACCAATTGATATTTTTTTATTCTGTTTCTACCCAAGTATTCAGAATTGAAGATAGTTCAACCATGGAAAATTCCAAAAATTTTGGGCGAAATTTTTTTTTCACTGAGGACATGTAAAAAAAAAGTTGAGTTCGAAATTTGAAAAAAATTTTTCACGGAAAATCTTAGAAAATTGAGTACGTTGAGATTATGCTTTCCAAACTGGCAACCGAGAAAAAAAATTCCAACTTTGCAGGTTTTCCGCCATTTTGAATTTTTTTTGCAAAATTCTACATCACAATTCAATTGAGCCCTCAAAAATACTAAGATGTGACCAGGAACCGTTATTTCAAATATCACGCATAACTCACCACAGTTCACAGAATATTGCTCAAAGTTGACATTAAGCACCCTGTATCTCGATTATGCGTCGAAAACGGGGTATATGTCATAAGGCAAAAATGACTTTCTCGGTGTCAACTACACGGCTATATATGTTTGTCCAGTTTATGGTGAAACACCCAGTATATACTAGAGGTTTGCTGAAAAAAAGCCGCTACTACAAAAATTTTCACGGAGGAAAAATGTGGTAGACTCTACCTAATTAAGCTATACAGAAAGTGTGAAAACTTTATAATAATTTGCAATTTGTCCCACCGGCACCCAGACTAGAAGCTCTTTGAGAATGTATGAATGGTAAGAAGATAATGAATGAGCTGTTAGGTATAATATCCTCAATACGGTTTTCGAAATTGTAAATAGCATAGTTAGGGAACATTCAGGAACCCATTATCCCTCCAGTGGTCAAGTTTTATTCCAGAACCCTCCATCTATATTCTCTTTCAAAAGAATATTTATGGTTCTATGACATTGTCAGGTATACAACCATTGTTATTTCGCTTTAAAAGCCGATTATGAAACTATCAGTACTTAAAATCAAATTTAAATGGTCAAATAACTACAAAGGTCGTTTTGCAATAGGCGCTTTTAGTGTTTCGTTACAAAATCGAACCTAACTTTTATATGTATACCTAATATAAGAAGTTGTTATTATATATTCCATAAATATTTGATTATATTTTAGAACGCTAATGCTCATAAATATTTAACGAATGCTCAATAATACTTACTTGACCTCAACTTCACTCGATACATAGCAAACATGTCCTTGAAATACACTTTTACGATCTTCTATAGTTGGTCCATGTACAACATCCCTTGAAAACCTTTGGAAATTCTTCTTTGTCTTATTATTTTCTTTTGTATGGCATTCCAGAGCTTTCTTCTTCACATCAGATCTTTTAGGTTTGAAAATAGTGTACTCTTTCAATTTTTCAATCCACTGATACAAAATTGGTCCTCCCATATTGTGCCTGTAAATAATACGTAAACATCAAAAGAATGCAGTGAATTTTTTTTAATACCAAAGATGAAGTTTGCCGCCTCTGTTTTTGCAACAATAGCAAACACTTAAGGATGTGGCCAAGGCAAGAATGCAAAGAAAGAATGATCATTGTTACTTACTCATAAATAGCTTTGAATTCTTTGTAAAGCTTATTCCTCTCGTCTCTGGTTAGGTCAGGCGCCATCAATTCGTATTTCGGTGGTTTCTTGGAGGGATAATCTGGATTCAATGTTATGAACAATTTAACAGTTGAGGATATTTTCATTGTGAAATATCCGCTTCCATCTACATCAATCCATTCATTTTCGTAAATAGATTTGAGTACTTCAAGTTCGTCGGCCTGTTCAGAAATATTATCTGGCTCCATTATAACAAATATTTGGGATAGTTGGAATATCAAAATTTTCTGCTTTCCACAAAACACTAAACAAACACTCACAGTGAAACAAAAATAACAATAAATGCGACACACAGAAGCCGAACACTACAATACAGCGGATGTGAATGCACTGAATGTATAAATGCCTCAGTACCATCGAGTTCAAATTCTACCTCTATGCTCAGGAAGGTTGTGAACACAGAACAATAATATAAGAAAACTTGTGGATACTCAGCCAATGAAAATTGAAGGAGGGCTCAGCTAGGAATCCAGGTTTTCGCATGTGCAGAAATATTTAGAATGAGCATAACTTATTCATTCTATCTCACTCTGACTCATTGTATCATTATGTGTCGAAATTGACGTCTTCCAATACTTTATGATAGATGCCTAGAATACCTGGTGTTGGCACTGATTAGACTTTGTTTAAGACTTTCTTGTCGATCGAAAATCTGAGATTTTGTGCTGCTTTTCATTTCCCCCGAAAGGGGTCGCGCTATTTTCCATTGCCGATAAAATATTGCGGATTATTCCGGAAGTAGAACAAAACTCAAATCTAGAGTACCGTTTTGATCTACAAATTTTGGCATTTCTTGCATATCGTTATTAATCTCTAATCGTATTTTGGAACTGAACTGCAAGTCGTCACCTTAGAGCAGAACTATTTTATGTCACATTTTGGAAATTTTACAGTGGAAGCATTTTTCTGTTTGGAGTAAAGATTTGATCATTTTTGATTTTTGTTGTTAGTGATTCCTTTTCAACAATATTTTATTTGTTATATGCGTATATTAGGTTCTTAAGTACTGTCTAATTGAGCAAAAATGGAGTTAGAATATTGCTCCCATTTTTGAAGTACCCTATGTTCACTATGATGATGTAATTCTCACGGCACGGCGCGAATTCGGGGTTTCCCCGGCGAGGTGGAGTTATAAGACTTCTGCACCAAATGGAATGAGGAAAGTCTTCTTGGAATATGATAAAAACGCATTTTCGAGAATTCTAGAATAGTTCTGCTCTAAGGTGACGAAGTATTCAGGTGGAATATTTTAATCCTAGTTATCTTTTTCCTCTTTGTCTATCGGAATAAAACCCCCACTTTTTTTCAAAACCAGTTGACTAATGCTTACAATTCAATCCTTTTCAAATTTGAATTTTGATTTTGAGATTTGAGATATTGAGATCCGACCATACCGCCAACACCTTCCGACCATATTCAACTAATATATCTATGGGTTCATCAATGATTTCGATCAAGGAGGATAGAAGAATCTACCTATAGTTCAGAGATAGCAATCACTTCATTTCGATCTTACCTAGCGAATAGAATGAGCTATAGATCTGATATTCCTACATAATATTAATGTTAGATTCAGAGGATCAGACAGAATTCTTCAAACGTTCCTTTTCATACCAAATAGCCCCTATCTCTAACTCATTGCGACAACTAATGATGGGTTCCATATTGACATTCAAGAGAGCCTTACGTCTGCACTCGATTGATTTTCAGAACACTTCCTGAAGAATAATAAACTTTTGTTCCATCCAATATACCTATCATTGACCATATTCATAAGCTATCGGTGGCAGCTTTTTGAGCGTTCTTGGGTTGGCAGCAATAATAATAATCATCAATAGTCATCACTGTCATTACTGATTCGAAATAAGCCCGCCAATTCATTAACATTTAGGTTTCATTATACTCTTTATAAAATTTAGGTGTACACAAGATGTACCTTTTTAGCATCCATTTTTACCAAAAATTGTTTTCGCAAAATTCAAAATAAATAGCACGTTCAAAACTTCAAAAAATGTAAACAATCAAAGACAATTGACATTAACGAGGTTTGACATTGAAAATTGACATTGATGACACATTGGTACCAACCCAAAGATGCTCAAAAAGCTGCAACCGATAGCTAATGAATATGGTCAATTTCACAAGTTTACTGTTATCTGGTCAAGGAGAACGGAGGTGAACCATACTGGTCTTCCAATCTGGCCTTCGTCCATTCCCAAATTATGTTGATTAAATAAATATATTATAATTTATTTCCTGCTATCATTCTATGTAATACTCCAAATAATCAACATTATTTTGTATATTGATGGTAGGAATAAAGTTTTTATTGTTCTTATTGCTAACGAATTTTTACCCTTCATACAGAAAAAACTCATTAACACAATCAACGGCAATAAAAGTTACAGCCTTACCCTACGAAAAAACAGTATCAGTATTGCCAGCCTAGGTACAATTTGAAAGAAAGTGACTACCTGGAGTATTTTCGAACTCTCGATAATATATTTATTGCTGGCGGCCTTTACAACAGTAAAAATACCAGATACAGATACAAAGGGTAGGGAAATTTTGAAAGCTATCGAAACAGGAAACTATTCCTTTATGACAGGCGGAACTCGAACTGAGTGGCCGACAGACCAACGGAAAATCCCAGACTTACTAGATTTCTCCGAAACAAAAGGAGTCAACTCCACGTTCATGGAAACCATACCGAGCTACGACCTATCATCAGATCATTCCTCAACTATCTCGACCATTGGATAAACAGTCAGATAACATAATAATAAAACGAATTTCGAAATAAAATAAACTGCAGTATGAAATTTACTGGACTAAAGGAATCGGAAGAAATAGAGGGAGCCACCAAACTTATCATAAAAAATCTTCGAGAAGCTGCCAAAATATCTTCACCCGAAATGAAACCACACAATATAGTTCAGGAAGTTCTGCTTGAAATAAAAAAAAATGTGGCAGAACAAAGACGCGCCAGGGCAAAATGGCAACAAAATCATACACCAGCAGACCGAAAATTATTTACCGTGCAAAATTCTGAAAAACAAACTCGAAGAAATAAGGGTGTATGTACAGAAGGTACTTTCATTCACCGTATGCTTCCTAATGCTACATTTGAGACATTCCAACTCAAAATTGGCACGATGGATTCATTTCATTTCCACAGGGTAGACTCGGTTTGTAATTATCGATCGATCTGTTGATTGATTTTTGAAAAAATATTTTAAATTTTTCCTGAAATTGCATTTGAAATCGAAAAGATTCATAAATGATCATATCTCCTAACGTCGATGTATTCAGTGAAAATTGAATCAACAGAAGCATTCCAATTTCAAAGAAGTTTTCTTAAATAACAATTTTGATTTTTTTTCCGAATGATATTAGACCAGGGTCGATAATTTTTGAAACAAAAAAAAATTACAGTAGAATGAAACCCATTAAAAAAGGAGGGGAATATGATCAAAATGAAAGGAAAAATAAATTACGGTCGATACGAGTCCGGGAAGTGGGAGTTTTTAAGGGTGAAAAATGGTTTTCCTTGATTTCCGGCAAAACTACAAGTCCTATGGAAAAAAGTTAAAGGGCAAAGTTGTAGGTAATAGAAAGATCTACAACTTTTGTATTCACAATTTTTTCACATAACCTCAAAATTTATATGAAAATTTCAAAAAACCAAGTTTTAGGTTTTTTATTTATATCTTTTTCAAAAAAAAAAAAATTTTCTACGAAATTTGGTGAAAACTTACTTTATTATATCCCGAATACACTGTAATTTATTTGATTTAAAATATTCATGTTTTCGTCTTATTTTAACTTAATATCAAAAAAGCACCCTAATTTTCAATCGAAAATTCTGACGTCAAAATATCAGGGGCTTTTTGTTCGTTGAAATATCTACTCTCTAATGGTGTGAAAAAAATATACATTACTATAAGGAGTGTTCTCAGAAAATGCAAAAAATTGAAAAAACTCAAATTCGAAATTTTATTTTAATCACTATGTACAATTTCACCAAAAAAATGTGATTGCTGCATTTTTTTTAGGATAAAGAGTTTATTTATTTAATTCGAATTACATTCATGTCATAGAAAATCTTATACAATATAAATATACAGGTAAATCGTACTATTGAATTTAGATACTTAATTCTGATTACGCATTTTATTCTTGTACTAAAATATCATTCAATTTTAATTTTTCAGGTTAAGTTACGTTAAACATACTATTTATGAAAGAAAATATTTCTATTCTCATTTAAAGTTGATTAATATAGATTAAAATACAGATAGTATTTACCTTGCTATGTAGATTCCAAACAATTCTTTTAATAAAGTAAATTTCTCACAACTCACTCAATCAAGCAATTGTATGCTGAAAATTTCGAAAATTAGAAATCCTATTGGTTGATTTGACAATTTCGTCGAATAATTCTGTGATTTGTTCAATCAACGATTTATGAAACCCACCATTAGAGTAACTCAGTCCCCACTTCTCTATGAAATAACTTACAATGGGTTACAAATTAACCAAAGGTCACTCAGGTATATGAATTATCTTAAAACAGCAATAAATAGTCATCTAAAAATATTATTTAAACAAGATTCTACAACTTTTTCAAAATATTGTAGATGTCTTATTAAATATTAACTTTATTAACTTATTTTTTTGTTAATTATAGAAGTATATTTCAATTTGCAATTTTTTCGTTTATAAATGAAACAGGAAATCTTACGTTTTTCGAGTAATAAAAGAGTAAATTTTAATAAATACCTCAAAATTGTACATAATGATTAAAAAAAATTTCGAATTTGAGTTTTTTCAATTTTTTGCATTTTCTGAGAACATTTCCTATAGTGATGAATATTTTTTTACACCATCAGAAAGTAGATATTTCAATGAAGAAAAAGCCCCTAAACTTTTCGAAAAAAACTGATATTTTGACATCAGAATTTCCGATTGAAAATTGGGGGGCTTTTTTGATATTAAGTTAAAATAAGGCGAAAACATAAATATTTTGAATCTAATAAATTACAGTGTATTTGGGACATAATAAGGTAAGTTTTCACAAAATTTCGTAGAAAAAATTTTTTTTGTGAAAAAGATATTTTTCACCTAAATTTTGAGGTTATGTGAAAAAATTGCAAATACAAAAGTTGTAGATCTTTTCATTACCTACAACTTTGCCATTAAGCTTTTTTCCATAGGACTTGTAGTTTTGCCGGAATTCAAGGAAAACCATTTTTCACCCTTTAAAACTCACCCCTCCCACTTCCCGAACTCGGATCGACCGTAATTTATTTTTCCTTTCATTTTGATCATATTCCCCTCCTTTTCTAATGGGTTTCATCCTACTGTAATTTTTTTTT
This sequence comes from Adalia bipunctata, assembly GCA_910592335.1. Lineage (NCBI taxonomy): Eukaryota > Metazoa > Arthropoda > Insecta > Coleoptera > Coccinellidae > Adalia > Adalia bipunctata. The sequence goes on from OU342951.1 coordinate 28,490,839, forward strand.
ATTTTTTACCATTTTTGAAGGTTTTGGCCCTGGTCTATATTGAGTGTGGAGCGTCTTAAAGATTGAAAAATGCTAAAATTTAACGCCTTTCATCTAACATCGCCCCTCAATATCGGATAACTAATGAAAACGTACATCTACAATTTAATTTCGATGTATGGCTTTGAAAAGAGCAATAGCTTACTGAAAGAAGTTTTTATGATGGGGATAATGATGCCAACGATTGTCGGTACATTGATGTGCATCTTTATTTCAATACCAGAAGAAATTTGTGATGTAGAAGGAGTTTACAACAGTTTTTTTTATGACCATAAAAATTTCCCTGGGTTTCTGGCTGAATATGTTCAACAATGGTTTTGTGTATACACATCTACCTGAACAAAATGTATAGATTGATATTTTTCAACTGGTGACAAGGCGGTCATCAACCCAATAGTCCACTATTGCCTTATTACCTAGGCGAAAAGTCTGTCGAAATAATCTTTGTGAATACAGAATAGAATCTAAAATATCTATTCCACAAAAATCTGTTCTCCTTATAGTTCTGGGAAAGGGCTAATATCTTTTAATTCAATTCAATTTCGTTCCAGAAACTTTCAATAAAGGGTTGAGAATAACGGTCAAAGGAACATCTAAGTATATTTATTACTCTTCCAGCGACGGTTCCGCTAATATGCAGCCTTTATCAAGCTTAAAACAGACAATGCATTGGGTATAATAATAAGAGGGCCAACCAACGGAAAAACAATGTTACAAATCAAAGATCTTAAATATAACAAATAAAAAAACAACAGTTCAACAAGAGCATTCAGTGCACTAAAAATACATTGTAGAACAATATAGTCATAAACCATTAAGTTGTTATATTTGAGATCATTGATTTGTAACATTATTTCTCCGTTGGTTGCCGTTTTATTCTTATACCCAATGCATTGTCTGTTTTTAGCTTGATAAAGGCTACATACTGTTATGGTTCAAAATCATCTTTCACAAAATTCAAAATTCATTCGAATTAATTGAGGCCAAATTGAAAATGAAAGATCTAGATATAGATTTATTTTGAAGTTTGTACATAGATTAAGGATTCTGTGAATCGTTCGAATTAGCTTGGGGAAATCAAGGATGAAGGAGATGTTTTGAAGTATGGAAACCGGGGAGATAAAAAATAAAAATTGGAGAGGAAACATAAAAAAAAGTCACGAAGTTAAATTGAGAAATCAGAAAGAAAAGCCAAGAAGTAAAATTGAGAAATCAGAAAGAAAAGCCCAGAAGTAAATTTGAGAAATCAGAAAGAGGGCACCTCCGGTTTTTCCGGAAATGACGTCAACTTCTGTTTTTCAAATTAGAACACCATTTTTTTATTGCAGAAATAGATTCCTTAGAAAATTTCAAGTTATTTTGATGTAACATTTTTCAGTTTTGGTTGGAAAATTCTCTCTGAGCGGGAAAATTCGGAAAAAAAATCGAAAATAGAGCTCCGCTGAAACAAGAATAACTTCGAGGTTTTTGGATGGAAAATTTTCATTTTTGGGATTTTTCAAGATGTAAGATTGATGTATCCACTTTTAAAATCGAAATCGCGATTCATGATACAGGGGGTGAAAAAATCGCTTTCAAAGTTAGGGATGACAAAATCGTGAAAAATCAATTTTTTCAAATTAGAACCCCATTTTTTTATGGCAGATATTGAATCTACGTTAAAAAATAATGTGAGTGTATGCATCACACCCTTGCCCTAAAATGGATATTTTCTGAGTTAATATCCACTTTAGGGCAACGGTGTGATGCATACACTCACATTATTTTTTAACGTAAATTCAATATCTGCCATAAAAAATGGGGTTCTAATTTGAAAAAATTGATTTTTCACGATTTTGTCATCCCTAACTTTGAAAGCGATTTTTTCACCCCCTGTATCATGAATCGCGATTTCGATTTTTAAAGTGGATACATCAATCTTACATCTTGAAAAATCCCAAAAATGAAAATTTTCCATCCAAAAACCTGGAAGTTATTCTTGTTTCAGCGGAGCTCTATTTTCGATTTTTTTTTCGAATTTTCCCGCTCAGAGAAAATTTTCCAACCAAAACTGAAAAATGTTACATCAAAATAACTTGAAATTTTCTAAGGAATCTATTTCTGCAATAAAAAAATGGTGTTCTAATTTGAAAAACGGAAGTTGACGTCATTTCCGGAAAACCCGGAGGTGCTCATGCCTTGAAAATATTTTAAATTTCATCAGCATCGTGATATACTTATAAGTGCTGAATTTCATGAAAATACGTTCAGTAGTTTCCCGTATAAATATGGGTGAGGTTCCTCGTGAAAGACCCTGTATAACCACACTATTAGGTAGAGGAAATATTCATAACTTAGTATATCTCTACCTGAATTAGCTACAGTTCTAACGGAAGATTATGAATGAGAGTATAAATAATTTTTTCATTTCATATCATCTGGACTATCTTCCAAAATTTCAAGGATTAACGGTTTTATTGATTTTTGCAACATCTCCAGGTGAACCTCACCAGTTTAATTAGAATAAAAAAAAAAGAGTGCAAACGGGAACATTGCATAGGTTTCTTCGATACCTTTTGAAAAAGGTGTCGCTTGCCGTCGGGTTTCATTCAACATTATTGGTCTCAATGGCCTGGTGACGTTATCTTTGACAATTTCGTCATCTTTCATCATTAGTAGGGAAGTTTACAACCTTAAATATTCAGTTTCCAAATTTCACTTGTATACAGGGTGTCCCACGGTCGAGTGCCTATTAGACGTTTCTGGAGAACTGGACATATTTGAAATCCGAAAATTGGGATTATGATATTGTTGGAAATTCTCTACAGACCTAAAATATTTTCGGAGCCTGAGCACTTCCGGTTATACCAGGAGTGGAAATAAATTTGTTCAAAAAATTTTTTTTTCAATATTTTCATTTCTGATATGATTGAGTATTCAATGCTGAATACATTTCTGTTAAAACCATTGTATTCATTCGAATAGTTTTCCAAATATCGAAAAAAAACCTGAAAAAATGTCAAATATTCATAGTCAGTGTTATGTCCATTATTCCTATTCTGAACATTCCGAGTTTAAACCGTTATCACAACGTCAAAGTAGAAGAATGTGAAAAGGTCATGCATCTTTTGAATTTCATAAATATCATCACAGGGTGTTTCAAATTCTTTGTCGAAAACTGTGATCGAAAATTGGCCATAACTTCTGTTTTTCAAATTAGAACCCTAATTTTTTATGATTGCGTTGGATTCTGCGGAGAAAAATATTGATAGCACCCTCAGATGTTCTTGATCCTAAATTCAGTAATTGCCGAGATATTTGAGCTTTTCTGGATTTATGTTGTACGTAGAGTCAAATTCGTCGAACCTGAAGAGATTCGATGAATATTCTTGTAAAACCATAGTAACAATTATGTCACCTGTGAATTATTAATAGGATCATTAATTTTCTATGGTCACAGAATATCCTCATGCCAACAGATTCGATGACTATTCTTATGAAACCATAGTAAAATCGAGAAGTAAGGTTAAGGCCTAAAATGAGAGCTGTCACTTGTGAATTATTAATGGGATAATTTATCTTCTTTGGCCACAGAATATTCTCATGCGAAAGATAAGATGAATTTGACTCTACGTATAACATGAATTCAGAAAAGCTTAAATATCTCGGGAATTACTGAATTTAGAAGCAAGAGCATCTGAGAATGCTATCATTATTTTTCTTCGCAGAATCTAACGCAATCATAAAAAAATAGGGTTCTAATTTGAAAAACAGAAGTTATGGCCAATTTTCGATCACTGTTTTCGACACACAATTTGAAACACCCTGTGATGATATTTATGAAATTCAAAAGATGCATGACCTTTTCACATTCTTCTACTTTGACGTTGTGAGAACGGTTTAAGAATAATGATCATAACACTGACGATGAATATTTCACATTTTTTCAGGTTTTTTCTCGATATTTTGAAAACTGATCGGATGAATACAATGGTTTCAACAGAAATGTATTCAGAATTGAATCCTCAATCATATCAGAAACGAAAATATTGAAAAAAATATTTTTTGAACAAATTTATTTCCACTTCCGGTATAACCGGAAGCGCTCAAGCTCCAAAAATATTTTAGGTCTATAGAGAATTTCCAACAATATCATAATACCAATTTTCGGATTTCAAATATGTTCAGTTCTCCAGAAACGTCTAATAGGCACTCGACCGTGGGACACCCTGTATGTATAATCCTTCCAGAGATAAGAGGGGACAATAAGCAAATAAATATCTAGTATGAAAAAATGGCACTGAAATATCAGTTGAGATCCAAAACATGATTAAGAATTAACATCGATATGCAAGAATTGAAAAAAATGGATTGGAGAGTTTGAGAAATAGCATTTGGAATTGATCGAAAATATTCACATGAGTTTATGGACGGCATCTCGGCATCCGTTTCACGACATACTACAATGTGTCAGAGAAAGACAGAATTATTGAGTAATGTTTATCATAGCCGTTTTTTATGGAATTGTCTGTTTTTTATAATAATAATAAATAATAAAGTATATTTGCTTCCAACAAAACCTAATATAATTCTCTCTACCTAAATACTGCAAATAGACAAGTGAACAGAGGCTTTCTACAAGATCGCCTGTTAGTTCTTGAAATGAACGACGTCGTGATGACTATACACAATCATCAAGCACAAAAATCCCAAAAATTAAATGCAACCGTGTGAACAGAAATGTCTATATTCGGGTTCAAACAAATCTAAATCGGGTATACCTATACGTCAAGTCCGGTCACAAACAGATGTCCTACTCGTGTTTCTCAATTCATTAACTAGTCCTACTGAATCTGAACTCAGAAGCCATAATTTTACCTTCTTTTGAATGATCTGAGGTTTTTCAACTTTCTGTATTCCATTGGTATTGCGGCATATATTTTTGGGACTAGGTACGTCCAATGTCTTTGACCAACCGTCTTTTTGGCGCGTGTTATCTTGTATTTATTCTGTTTGTATCGAGTGGAGTCCCCATGATCAATTGATTGCAGTACTATTTTCCCTTTCTGGACTAAACCAGTCAATTTCAGAAAGTAGAGTTGTTGAATTGTTGAATATCCAAAATTCTCGAGATCTTATATAACTCCTCCGAAGGAAACAAAAGCGGCTTTCCAGATATCCTTTTGAGGATCATCCTTTGTATTATATTCAGTTTCTCTGAATGTGTAGTATGCCGCTCCCCAGCCAATGTTGCCATATGTCAATTGTGTCTGTACCAAACCGAAATATAGGGTTTTCAGTTACCTAATATTCATCTGCGATTTCAGATACCTGAATGTATAGTAGTCCTCGAAGTTTCTTTGCTATACTCCATTCACAATTATAAAATCACAACTCTGGCCATGGTTTCGTTTTCAGGAATTGGTGCACCTGATGAAAAATCTGTGCGCGTACATAGAATATGGTTAATGACAAAACGACGATGCCGGTTTTTCTGTTTACATCAGAGTAAAAGTATCAAAGATTTTCCCCATTTTGTTAGTTCGTATCGATCGGCGATTTTGGGGAGAAATATCGATAGGAAATCGCCTATTCTTCCGTTCTTCGGCGTCCAGAAGAAGTTACGTGCAAGTGCCATTTTTCCTTTCACGAGTTTTGGCGTGAGTACGAACGCCAAATTTGAATTGGACCAAAAATCGATTTATAAGCATAAATAAAGCGAAAGTAAGTACTAATCGATCTTTTTACACTTGATAACGAAGTTTTTTTAGGTATCTGGCCGTTTTGAAAGATTTCAAACGAAATTCCGGTCCCCCAGAAGTTTGGTTAGTTTCGGTATCGATTTTGGTGCTCAAAATTTATTTGGAATGTGTGAATGGACAAGAAAGGCTTCCTTATACGATCTTCTAACGGAAGCGACCGGAAAATATGGTTCAGGTAGAATTGAAATGTGTCACTGGAGCTTTCATTCCTTTGCCGAAAGTAGAAAAAGGCTATACCTATTGAACCAGAATACAACGGTTTTTTCCATATTCCAGGAGTTTGTGTCTTATTTTAGAACAGGTGAATGATAAATGTGAAGCATATGTTGGACCTTTTCTATTTTATTTGTACAAACCTACTGTGGTAGTAATGTATGAATATTTTTTAATCCAATAAATTACTATACAATCAGAACATTTTACTCCTTGTTCATAAGATCAAATAAATAAAATGTCGTCAAGTCTTGAACTTTCAGTTCTAGAGGATAGTAAACATTAAATCTTCACAAGCATGCATATGAAAATTATGTGAAAGCAATGCAATTTTTTTCCATGGCGAAAAATAATATATTTCAACAGTGATCTCTTGTACTTTTCATGCAAATAACTAGAAAAGGAATCCTTTCTATCAATTCATATAAACGTTAATTATTTTCGTTCATCACATCTTTTCCAATTCATTCACATTCTGAGAAATACGCTAAGAATGTAGAAAGGGCAACATAGTGTTGACTTGAAACATAAAAATATTTTGAAAAACGTCATAACTTCGATACAGAGTGGAATGTGTCAAATTTCCAATGCCAGAGCTGTGATTTTATAATTGTGAATGGAGTATAGGTACTCACATTGAAAGTCCCATTTCATATGGTTATCAACATATATACCAAGGTATTTAACATGTCCTTCTCTACTTTCATGGATGGATTCCCGTCATTCCGTTCACTGAACCTTAATGGACCCACATCTGGAAGATGACTTTCATAAGATGTGATAGGTAGGTACGAAGTTTTCCCCGAGTTCAATGTCAATCCGTTCTGCCTGAACCATTTTGAAATTATATGAAGATCACATTCCACATTCTCCTTTACCGCATCCCACGTTCTTTCTTCGCATAATAAAACCATATCATCGGCAAAGGCTATGATTTTTCCAAAGATTTTGAGGTTCAAAAGGGCATTCACGTAGATGAGGAATAGTATCGGTCCTAGGACCGTGCCTTGTGGAACTCCACATGTTATTATCTCTTTATATCTGCTTTCATTCTCTATCTGAACAATTTGTGTTCTTTCCCTCAGGTAGCTTCTGAACAGGTCAAGTGAAACTCCTCTTATTCCATATTTATATAGTTTTCCCAAAAGTTTTTCATGATTTACTGTATCGAACGCTTTAGATAGGTCGAGAAAAACGGCAATCTGTGGTACACTTCGATCCAGAGAACTATATAAACATTTCGTTAATTCTCCAATGGCATCCTCCGTCGACATTCCCTCTCTGAATCCGTACTGGTGATCTGATAAAATATTATTTTTTCTCAAGAACTCCATTATTCACATCTTAATAAGCTTTTCAAGTACCTTGGCAATATTCGAGATTATCGAGATCGGCCTGTAATTAATCATGTCCAATTCACTTCCACCTTTATATTATATTGGCTTGACAATACCTGTCTTCAGGGTGTCTGGAAAAATCCCATGAGCGAAGCAGTTATTAAAAATATGTGGTAACGGTAGTGAGATATCTGTTTTGATCTTCTTAAGTAGCTCTGGTTTTAGCCCGTCAATACCTGGAGCTTTTCCAACTTTCAGGTTTTCTATTTGCCCTTCTACCTCTCTTTTATCCGTTGGAATGAAAAAGAAACTATCCCTTGGATATGAGTCGTTTTCTACTATTGCTGTTTTTGGCTCCACAATTTTATCAGAATATGTTCTTCCTAATTTACTGAAAAACTTATTGAACTCGCAGGCAATTTTCTGTTTATCACGTATAATGTTATCTTTTCATCTTTTATTTTATCGATATTTTTTTCTTTTTCATTATTATTGTAGATTTTTTTGACTTCTCTCCATAAGACCTTTGTTTCATTGCGGCTTCTATTAATGCACTCGTTCAGATATTGTTTTTTCGATATATTTATGATTTTCGATAATTTGTTTTCATATTGTATAGATTTATTTTTCAAGTTAGTGTCAAGTGGACTCTTTCGAAGCAAAGCATACAGTCTGTTCTTTTCATTTATTGACTTGAAAAGAGCCTTTGTAATCCATGGTTTATTTGAGAATTTTTTCCTACTACACACAACTACCTTAGAATTATTTTTTTATGTGTTTCTGTAATATTTTGGTAAAATATTCCATTTTTAGGTTCAGGTCCTTTTCCTCATATAGGTACCTTGTTCCATTTCTCCTCCGCCAAATCGATATTCAACGAGTTATAATCAGTGAATATTTTGGTCACTTTCTGTCCAACCTCAACCGTGAGGAAAGTTGGGTAATGATCCGTTATGAGGTAATGCAATATACAGGGTGTCCGGGGAATAACTGTACATACTCATAACAGAAATAGAGTTGACTAGCTGATTACGAATTGACTATAAAAAATTAATTTCTGGATTTCCCTAGAAAGCTACAGGGTGTTATTCCAGCTTCATGGAAATACTAAGACCATCATAAAATCCAAACTTATTGACGGATATTATTGAAAATTGGGAGGTTATTGGCACATGCTAAGGTCGAGTCTGAAAGATATCAATTATTCCAGGGCCGGACTCATTATTCTTCATTTAAAGTGTTCAGGGTAAAAAAAACACTTTGTATTTCGAATTACAAATAATTGATTCGCTTTTTAGATAGAAGCTAAATTATGCTTCAATTTGTGATATCGCTTAAAGTCATCAAGTCATCAACAATTATTTTATTATGAATTTTTGAATTTGGATAAAGTTCGAAAATTTTAATTTATTTTCCTGAACAGGACTTAGTCATTTTGTGGAGGTCGAAAATAAATAATAAACTTTCTTGAAAAAGTCACTGAAGGTGAGGAAGACCATAATAATTTGTTGATATACTGGGTGGCCACCCCAGATACGGATCTCTTTGCGATGGAGTTATTGAAGGTAAATTTCGAAAAAAAAAACTGGTGATGAGTATAGGTTATACATAAGCATATTTCAAAATTATTCGTATGTATACCAGGTGTTCGACAACTAAGATATAAGTAGACCAAAGTGACATTTCTTCCAATGTAAAAACCTATAACTGAATTAGTAAATCGAGTAGTATGAGTAGTGATTTTTCAATTTGTTAGTCTGTTTTTTTTAAGTTTACTCATTCAATATTATGAAGAACTTTGAGAAAGAGGAGATATGATTTTCAGTTTGGGAGAATGTTACAAAACTTACTAAATTCAACGATTCAAGCTCGAAAATGCTCTGAACTTTTTTGAAAATTTTCTACTTATACCTTCACTTTTTATATTCAAACATGTGATTTTCAGTTCTTTTCATGGTGAAAAATTCAATTTATCGAACTTTATCCAAATTCAAAAATTCATAATAAAATAATTGTTGATGTGACAACTTTAAGCGATATCACAAATTGAAGCATAATTTAGCTTTTTTCTAAGAAGCGAATCAATTATTTGTAATTGGAAATACAAAGTTTTTTTTACCCTCAACACTTTGAATGAAGATTAATGAGTCTGGCCCTGGAATAATGGAATAATTGATATCTTTCAGACTCGACCTTAGCATGTGCCAATAACCTCCCAAGTTTCAATAATATCTGTCAATAAGTTTGGATTTTATGATGGTCTTAGTATTTCCATGAAGCTGGAATATCACCCTGTAGCTTTCTAGGGAAATCCAGAAATTAATTTTTTATAGTCAATTCGTAATCAGCTAGTCCAACTCTATCTCTGGTATGAGTATGTACAGTTATTCCCCAGACACCCTGTATAACCTCAAGACTTGAGATTTTTCCCTGCGCTACAAAAAAATGATCCAAACATGAAACAGGAGTTGCTTTCAGGTCGTGTACATCGGTTTATAAAAGATCGATATCCAAAATTACTAAAGATATTGAACCATGACCATCCAAAAGATTTATGTTAATATCTCCACCCAGTATATGATAATCACATTTAGATCCTATTTCTTCAAGATATGTGTACAGTGCATCAATGAAGACATTTTCTGAGGATTTCGGTGAACCATAAATGGCTGTCAGTTTGAATAGTTTGTTCGCGTAGTTTAGACTAGGAGCATAGAATGAATGGAGGGAAGGCTTCATACGCTCGACAGATCATTTTGAACTTCCAATTTCGGCGGAGGTTAGAGTTTCGTGTGACGCCGATAGATAACGTTGTGATCGCTCATAGGGCTATATGTCACATATGTCTTGTTCTGTGGCGCTACAGTTGCAAAGAATATTATGTGGTTGTCATTTTTATTGATACATTTTCATGACCAACACCAAAGTGATTGAATAATAAAACTTTTTGTAGTTTTTGTTGTTGACTGAAAGGACTCAAGGAGGTTGAAACAAATTGTATTGAATTCGATTATTGTTCTATATATGTTCCATATAATTATTGAATGAAAACACAAGGTAAACAGTTTGAATTTTTATTGACAAGTATCAAAACATATTGAACAATTTTGATATTATTTTAGCTCCAACTTGTTTGTACGAATGCAAAGATCATTAAGCAATAAAATATATCTATATACAGAAATTTATTTAGAAACATATTCATTAATTCAAAATAACACCAAATATTAATCATAACAATATTGTTGACATATCACCGCTTTCTAATCAACTATTTATCATAGACAACAACTTGTCTATGCTATTTATGCTCAATTATATGGAAAGTCTATGATCGGAAATAAATTTGTCAAAACGAATTTTATTTTAAATATCGGTTTAGCCATGTTGGAGCCACGACAGACGTTGGCGCCATCTCGTGACCTTGCGGCGAACTGACAAGTGCGGACGTTTTTGGCAGTTCATTTTTGTAGCGAGCCTTCCCTCCATTCATTCTATGCTCCTAGGTTTAGATCTACAACCAGAGCCTCCGTTTCTCCGATCACAACATTTCTGTGATCAAATTCCGATTCCTTCCTGATATAGCAAAACACTTCATCGTGAGCATTATATTCACCGTAGTTGTAGATGACAGCATACCCTGGGATGACATATAAGCTTGTATCATGTATAACAAACGTCTCCGTCAGGATGATTATATCCATTTCCGGAGTTAGCTGTTCCATCAAAATTTTGAACTCATCCATATTTTTTGCAGCACTCCTGATGTTCATGTGCATGATTTTGAGTTGAGACAATGAAAGGAACCTATTTAAATGCCCACTTTCCTCAAGTTCAATTGTCTCTGAATCTTCACCCTCATAATCTCTTACCCACACAGCACATGTACGTACAATGGACGAACAATAGATGTTTATTATGGATGTTCGAAACATCCATTGGATGTCCAGAATTGGTACATAGTACATCCAAAGGACGTTCATGGGACGTCCAGGACACCACTTTGGACGTACAATTCAAGTCCAGATAACGTCCAATGTATGTACATTGTGCCTATCTTGGACATCCATTGTACGTACATTGGATGCACATGTACGTACATTGGATGAACAATGGACGTTTATTATGGATGTTCGAGACATCCATAGGATGTCCAGAATTGGTACAAAGTACATCCAAAGGACGTTCATGGGACATCCAGGACACCACTTTGGACGTACAATTCAAGTCCAGATAACGTCCAATGGATGTACATTGTGCCTATCTTGGACATCCATTGCATGACATATGTACGTACATTGTATGAACAATGTTTATTATTATTGTTCATAATATAAAGAAATATTCAAAGCAATTTAAGGTGGGCGTTCAATGTAGTGTGTTTTTATTTCAAGTTGCATTTGAAAATGGTTTCACTTTGAGAACTGAAATTTTGTGGGTGAACTCAGAAAGGATTGGAGTTCTTAATGAGATAATTGAGATAAATTGCATTTCAACAGTTCATTTTTTCTCTTTGAAAAATAGAAGAAAATGAGCCAACTCATGCTTCTGTTTTATTTCAAACGGAAGACCCATGAAAATAGTTCGACTTCCGATTAAAAGTGAATCTACAGATAATTTCATTCAGAAAAACAACTTGAAATACGGAATTGGCAGAGAATGGCCAAATTCGAATTTTAGCGGGAAAAACTTCCTGCTTTACCCACATTTACACTAATTTCATAGTTCAGCGAGTTTCGGATAGAGATCGCCATTGTACATTTCATTCATAATTAGAGAGATATTCATAGAACTCATAGAAATAATGTAAGTTCTATGGAGATATTCCGTAAAATGCACGGTGGCGCCTCTATAGGTCGACTTTTCCTACGAGCTTCAAACGGCGACCTTAAATCCAGTTAATTATTTAGTAACACTGAAATTAATCAGATACGGCGTTACTAGATAATATCTAGTGTTAAAGGTATATCTAGTATCTACTATCTAGTAGTTAGTAGAAGTAGATATACCTATAACATCATCAGTCATCACACGCCTTGGGATCTGACTCGTTCTAATCAGCTTGCCACAAGCCACAATGCCACACATCATCATCCAGGAACCTAGCGAATGTTCCAACAACATCATTTCATGATCTTGTACGGATCTATGCAGCGGAACGAAGGTCCTCTTAAAACAAAACGGAAGATCGTTCTGGGTAAAGACTACCACATGGCGACATCTAGTTATGAATTAGACAAACAATTAGCTCTCGAAGTTACGCGGTCGAAGATAGATGGCATATCTCTCATTTTCTCCTTACAGTGACTACATGGTAATATAGTCACTGTATTTCTCCTCAACAAGCAAGAATGTGAGTTTTCACATAAGAAACATGAAGACGGGAGCGTGAGAATCTTTATCATTAATAATAATTATCCAACGAATGTTTATTCTAGAAGGAATTATTCCAGAAGGAAAAATTAATGAGTAAAACTGAGATTAATCAGATATCAGTTGTTGATATTTATATCAATGCACGCGGTATCTGATTTACCTCAGTTTTACTGATTTATTTTCTTTTTGGAATAATTTCTTCTGGAATTAACTTTCGTTTCGGTCTGAAACATGGCCGAATTGGACGTACAATGAATGTTCACTGTTGGATGTACAATGGACGTCCAGAAATGTACATTAACTGGACGAACAAAATACGCACCATTAATAATGTATCTGAATTGGACGTACAATGAATGTTCACTGTTGGATGTACAATGGACATCCAGAAATGTACATTAACTGGACGAACAAAATGCACCATTCAACAAATTTTATTTGAAGATTGTGTTTGGAAATACTATTGATTTTCATTTGGAACAGGGAAAATAGATGAGATTCAAACAGAAAATTCATATAATTATGTAATACTACCCCTTACTAATTAGATTGATTTATATTCCATATACTATTCAGCCTGTATATTACCATATTATAAAAACAGCATGGTAAGCTTTTTCATTGTTCTTTGTTTAGACTTGCAGGTGGTTATTATTTGCGTATATTCCATGGCACGTGTAATCGGCCATTACCACCTACTCAATTGATAAACCTATAAATATTAGAGATGTCCCTTTAGACATCGGAATTGACTCTGAACGATTATCTCATTAGTTGTAAATCTATTTCATGTACAGTAGATTGGTAGTTCCGAAATAAAGTTGTTTTTTAAAAACATAGTTTTCTCCCCGAAAAACATAATTGGCGACGAGGTCTGGGATTTTGTACCGGTCTTTTTGTGCGAAGAAAAGTGTGTCCATTTCGTTCGTGAAAACGTGAATTTCGTCCACGAAAAATCTTCCAAAGACTGTCAGTTTCAACTGTTAAGGTGCAAGACGAATCAGGAGAGAAACCAGGAGTCCGATTGGTTGGGTAGCGTCTCCAACGACTCAAGGAACCAACGTGGTGAAACAAATCCTTCATTATCTTTCCCCCAGTTTTACCTAACCTGGCCCAAAGTTAGTCAACCTTTTCCCCCACAGTTTTGAGCGTAAAACTTGTGTAAAGTTTTCTCTAGGTTTACTTTCAAAAAACCGATTACCAGAGTTTTTCCTAGGTTTCTTATAAGCAAAAAACCGAAAACGCGAATTTATTAATCATTATAATCGTATCAATTAATTTAATCAAATAAATCAAGATTACGTCAATCAAACAATTTTCAGGACGTAAAAGTAAAAAACATATTAAAATGGCAACCGAAAAAATTGATTTAACCCTTATTACCTTCAATCCTACTATTGAATGCAATATGTTACTATCTACTGCTCTAATGCAGGGTTCCCGTTCCTAGCTACAGTGGAGATGGGTGTGGTTCTCACAAAATTAATAGATTTATGGGCGCCAGGTAAATTTGTCCCGGAATCAAAAACCCTTACTGTGGAAATCCTCAAATTTACCAAAAGGACAATCACATAAAACATACAACTTTGCCCAGTAGACGTATAATATTTCAAACATACAAGAATCCCAATAGTTGAAATATTCGGGGCTTATTAATATAGTATGATGGTGAAAAAGCTTACAATAGTGACTGATTTAAAAGTGGAAATTGAACGGGGTAACTTTATTGTGATAAAAGAGACGAGTCGCATGAGCTCAGGCGCAGCACGTTATGGGGTACTATATACCAACTGATACTGAGGGAACTAATATTCAATTTCAACCGAACAATATATCATAAAATCTAGAAATCCTATTTACTAATTACTATATTTATCAAATGTCTCGAATTATATGACTGTGTCATATACAACACTATAATGAAGTCTTTCTCTTACGTCCCTCCTGTTAAGGGGAAATCTGGTGTACGTTGGCTGTCTCGTACACCACCCTCTCTGCTCTCTCAACCTCCTGATCTTTAACAACTCCGTCCAGGTAACCTGTATACGTTGGCTGTCTCGTATATGCTGGCTGTCTTGTAATCGTTCACCTTCTGTCTCCAATTCAACAACTTCCTCCAACTAAGCTGGTATACGTTGGCTGTCTCGTATACTGCTTTTCAATCCAATCAATACTTGTCCAATGATCAGATTGGATACACTTATATGAAAGCCTATCCTAAAAACCCTGTAGAAGGAAACCCTAGTTTACTAGTATCCTTCGACATGAAATAACCAAACACACAGAAAACACTCACAAGAAAGGAATCGAATCTATGCCTCTACATACCCTGATCTTTTGGGGTTCACTCCACGTTATCGTCTTGTGTGAAAATCACCCAGGAATACACAAATGATACCAATCCTGATGAAAAACTCCAATTCACACTTCCAGGTAATGGGTATAATCCTCTTTCGAGTGTGATACTGACAAACTATTCAACAATCTATAACCAGAACCACTTCCTACGAATTCCCAATTTAATCCCAAAAATGGATGACTTCATAAATCATTTATTAATTGAGAAAATTCGTATCCCATTCACCTTTCTCGATCGATAACCTTTATTTCCAGTTTTTACCGAAAACCTGACAGACACAAAGAGACATAGAATTGCGATAATGACATACCTAATCCCACAGAACACAAATGATTCACACCAGCCACGGAGTAGGCTGAACTAACCTCCACATATACTTCGTGAACAAATAAATAACACGTAACAGACCCCCCTTACCTTAAAGAAATTCGCCCGAGAATTTCTTAGCAGGCTGTCAATAAAAAATTAGCCTACTATCACGTCGGACCGCTCGTAAGCTTTCAGGTCCTTCAGGTGCCAAACACCCTTCACGACGCCACTGTCATCTTTGACCTTATAAGTCCAAGGCGATGATACCCCGAGACTTATTTTGATACTTCGGAGCCCATCCAGTCTATCAGTCTGCATTGGCGCTACTTGCACCACCAAAACTCCATCGGTTTCAGAACACCCCGAGGGTAAAGTTTCAACATAGTTCAGATCTGGTCCTAAACAACCTCTTCTAGACGGCAAAAAATACGACTCCATCAACCTCTTCTGACCTTCGACCTGACGACAAATTGATTTCAACTCCAGCAAAGCATCAACAATACCTAAATTCACCCTATCCAAATAGTAAGGATGCAAATCTTTCCTAACAGTTTTCAATTTTTCCTGCTCTGCAATACCCTGAAACAAACAATCGAACATTGGGGACATCACTATCACGAACACTATTATCGTCTCATTCGGATCCATAATATAAAACTATCCAAGATAAATCCTTGAATGGAAACAAACCAGAACATGAACAAGAGTCTAAGTCGATCAACTCAAACCAACCAAGCTATAACCTGCAAAAACAAATTTCACGAAAAGCTAAAGTTCCCCTTTATTTCACCAAATCACTCCTCAAAACCCTGGCCTCGAAATATAAGAGCCCCACGTTGGGCGCCAATTTATTACCTTCAATCCTACTATTGAATGCAATATGTTACTATCTACTGCTCTAATGCAGGGTTCCCGTTCCTAGCTACAGTGGAGATGGGTGTGGTTCTCACAAAATTAATAGATTTATGGGCGCCAGGTAAATTTGTCCCGGAATCAAAAACCCTTACTGTGGAAATCCTCAAATTTACCAAAAGGACAATCACATAAAACATACAACTTTGCCCAGTAGACGTATAATATTTCAAACATACAAGAATCCCAATAGTTGAAATATTCGGGGCTTATTAATATAGTATGATGGTGAAAAAGCTTACAATAGTGACTGATTTAAAAGTGGAAATTGAACGGGGTAACTTTATTGTGATAAAAGAGACGAGTCGCATGAGCTCAGGCGCAGCACGTTATGGGGTACTATATACCAACTGATACTGAGGGAACTAATATTCAATTTCAACCGAACAATATATCATAAAATCTAGAAATCCTATTTACTAATTACTATATTTATCAAATGTCTCGAATTATATGACTGTGTCATATACAACACTATAATGAAGTCTTTCTCTTACGTCCCTCCTGTTAAGGGGAAATCTGGTGTACGTTGGCTGTCTCGTACACCACCCTCTCTGCTCTCTCAACCTCCTGATCTTTAACAACTCCGTCCAGGTAACCTGTATACGTTGGCTGTCTCGTATATGCTGGCTGTCTTGTAATCGTTCACCTTCTGTCTCCAATTCAACAACTTCCTCCAACTAAGCTGGTATACGTTGGCTGTCTCGTATACTGCTTTTCAATCCAATCAATACTTGTCCAATGATCAGATTGGATACACTTATATGAAAGCCTATCCTAAAAACCCTGTAGAAGGAAACCCTAGTTTACTAGTATCCTTCGACATGAAATAACCAAACACACAGAAAACACTCACAAGAAAGGAATCGAATCTATGCCTCTACATACCCTGATCTTTTGGGGTTCACTCCACGTTATCGTCTTGTGTGAAAATCACCCAGGAATACACAAATGATACCAATCCTGATGAAAAACTCCAATTCACACTTCCAGGTAATGGGTATAATCCTCTTTCGAGTGTGATACTGACAAACTATTCAACAATCTATAACCAGAACCACTTCCTACGAATTCCCAATTTAATCCCAAAAATGGATGACTTCATAAATCATTTATTAATTGAGAAAATTCGTATCCCATTCACCTTTCTCGATCGATAACCTTTATTTCCAGTTTTTACCGAAAACCTGACAGACACAAAGAGACATAGAATTGCGATAATGACATACCTAATCCCACAGAACACAAATGATTCACACCAGCCACGGAGTAGGCTGAACTAACCTCCACATATACTTCGTGAACAAATAAATAACACGTAACACCCTTGCCGAAAAATTTGGTGTTTTACTACCCAGATTTTCAGGTGTTGAAAATGAGTTGCATTCGTTTATAAAAAGTGCACAAGAATATTTAACCATGTTTGTTAAAGAACCTGAAATAGTTAAAAGATACTGTTATGCAGTCGTAAAATCAAAATTAATAGATAGAGCTTTGGCAGAAGTTTCAACTTCAGATATTCCTGATAATTGGGATCTTCTCAAACAATTTCTCTATGCTAAATTCGGTGATTCAATT
Source organism: Adalia bipunctata (assembly GCA_910592335.1). Taxonomy (NCBI): domain Eukaryota; kingdom Metazoa; phylum Arthropoda; class Insecta; order Coleoptera; family Coccinellidae; genus Adalia; species Adalia bipunctata. The sequence continues at coordinate 28,508,703 of OU342951.1, forward strand.
AATTTGGATGTACTCATCCATCAATTACAATTTTTAAGTAGAAAACCTCATGAAGACATGACGAATTTCATCGAAAGAATAATTGCTTTAAAAATACGTATAAATTATCGAATTGATTCAGACCCTATGTCTGATCCTGAAAAAAGAATCTACAAATCGAATATATTGAAAATTTGTAAAACCGTTTTAATTTCTAATTCTCCAATGGAATTGAGAACTTATCTAATTACAAATAACGAATTCACCTTTGACGATACAGTAAACGCGGTTAAAGATTATATTTGTAATATGGCTCAATATGAATTACTTGATAAAAGTAGAAAAAATAAAAATCCTGAATTTCAAAAACCATATTTTCCAAACAATTACAGAAACAATTATTCGCATTTTAATAGACAAAATGCTCGAACTAATCATGAATCAAATAATTTCAGAAATAATTACAGTAATAATAGATTTCCTTCACAACCTGTTCAGTTCCAACAGAGACCTGTGAAAACGTTTTATCCTACAAGTCGACAAGTTTTTGGTCAAAATGATCCTAGCACATCGCAACAAAGAAATGTCTTCAAGCCTAATCCAAATCAACGAATAAATACACCGCCAGAAAAAATGTCGATTCAAACACGAAATTATCCTCAGAAAAGGTCGGATTACTCAACACAATATCAAATGAATCCTCAAAGAAAGTTTTTCAACAATACCAATCCTAATTTTACATTTGAAGAATTAACTCATATTGAATCTGATGAAAATTTTCAAGAATTGCCTCCAGAAAATGCATTGACTTAAATAATACTTTTGATCATAAAAACCAACTCCCATTTATTGAATTCCAAAATCCTTCTTGTAAACTTTTAATTGATAGCGGATGTTCAGTTTGTCTCATTGATCCTAAATTTGCGTATAATAATTTTCCTAGAAATATTTTTAATGAAAATACTACATTAACTGCATGTATGAAGCAGGAAACCTCTAATGAAAAAGTATTTTTACCAGTATTCTCAAAATTTCGAATTAATGATTTTCATCCATTCATTTTATACAAATTTCATAAAAATTATGATGGATTAATTGGTGCAGATTTTCTAAATAAATACGGATTTAACTTAGATTTCAAGAATCAGATATTAATGAATGATTATTGCCAAATTCCTTTTGAATATCAACAAGTTTGTCAGAAACCAACAAACATACCTGTTGACTTGAGTCATTTAGAACCAAAAATAAGTAATCAATTAATGAAAATTTTCCAAACAAACGAAGATGTACTTCAATTACCTGGACAACCACTAAATTTTTCAAACAGAATTAAACATAGAATTCGTACAATTGATGAAGTTCCTGTTCATTGTAAAATTTATAGATACCCCGAGATTCATAGGGAAGAAGTTCAAACCCAAATTAAAGAAATGTTAGACAAGAAAATTATTAGACCAAGTATTTCCCCATGGTCTTTTCCAGTAGTTATTGTTCCTAAAAAACAAGATTTGTCCGGAAAAACGAAATGGCGAATCGCGATCGATTACCGGAAATTGAATGACAAAACTATCGATGATAAATATCCTTTACCTCAAATTGAATCTATTTTAGATAAACTCGGAAATAAGAAATATTTTACAACCCTTGATTTAGCTTCGGGTTTCCATCAAATTGAATTAGATCAAGAATCAATAGAAAAAACAGCTTTCACTGTTGAAAATGGTCATTACGAATTTTTGCGAATGCCTTTCGGACTTAAAAATGCCCCAGCTACTTTTCAAAGATTGATGAACGATGTTTTGAAAGACTTCATTGGAAAGTTTTGTTATATTTATATGGACGACATAATAATTTTTTCAGATACTATCGAACAGCACTTAGCTGATATTCATAATGTTTTAGAAGTACTTGAAAAGGATAAATTAAAAATTCAATTAGATAAATGTCATTTTTTCAAGACTGAAATTAAATTCTTAGGACATATCATTACCCCTGAAGGAATTAAACCTAATCCGAATAAATTAAAAGCAGTTTCTCTTTTCCCGATTCCAAAAACTCAAAAAGAAATAAAATCATTTCTTGGTTTAGTGGGATATTATCGAAAATTTATTCCTAATTTTGCGAAAATTACAAAACCTTTGACACTATGTTTGAAGAAAAATGCTAAGATCAATATCGAGGATCCAAAATATGTAGAAGCATTTGAAATATGTAAACGAAATTTATTAAATCATCCTGTATTGAGATATCCGGATTTCAATAAACCCTTTGTATTAACTACTGACGCATCAGGATTTGCGGTAGGTTCAGTGCTTTCACAAGGAGATCCACCAAACGACCTTCCAATTGCTTTCGCTAGTAGAACGCTGAATGAAGCGGAATCTAGTTATAGTACGATTGAAAAGGAACTTTTAGCTATCGTGTGGTCATGTAAACATTTCAGACCCTATTTATACGGAAGAAAATTCACAATTTTTACAGATCATAAACCTTTAACTTGGTTATTTTCTCTTAAAGAACCTAATTCACGCCTTATGCGATGGCGGATAAAATTAGAAGAATTCAATTATGAAATTAAATATAGAAAAGGCTCGATGAATAATGCAGATGCCCTTAGTAGAATTGTTTTCGAACCAACTAATGAATTAACGTATGAAAATTTCTTGAAACTTGATAACACTACAAATTTTGAAAATTGTACAAATATAAAAGAGAAAGTAGGTAATTTATTTGAAGCATCTCAGAATTTTGCTCTAGCACATTGCGTATCGGAAGATTTCCATATGAATAAAGGCATTGCCTTAGAATTTAAAAATAAATTTGGTCAAATAGAAGTACTCAAATCTCAAAATAAATCATTAGGAGAAGTTGCAATGATCCAAAAGGATAATCAAAATATTTATTACTTAATTACGAAGAAACTTCATTATCAGAAACCTGAATATGAGACGGTTTTCAATTCATTGATAAATCTTAAAAAATTATGTGAGTTCAATAATGAAAAATATTTAGCTTTACCACGAATTGCATGTGGCTTAGACCGATTAGAATGGTCTACAATATTGAAAATGATTAAATACATTTTTGCTGATTCCAATATGAAGATAGTTGTTTATTATCTATCAAATCAAATGAATACTAGTCATAATCTTATAGAGTTAAATGGTATTGAAGAAGCCAATTATAAAGAATTTGAAGATTTTGATTATGATATTTTTGAAGTAAACGGAATTGAAGATGATTTAATTTCAATGGTAAATCAAGTAACTAACGAAGAATTAGATGAATGCTTAGAACTTTTGAATACGGGTAATCAAAATGACACATCTGAAGATGATATAATTGAAGAATTAATTGATCTAGAAACTGAAGATTTTACTGTTCATAGTAATGTTGAAAATCCAATATTAGAACTTCCTTATACAGAAAGAAGTTTGAACACATCTCCGTTGCAAATAATATTCAAAATAGCCCCAAAATATACTGTTACAAAGACAAAATTATTTGATGACAAAATCAGATTTAGAGTTTCAGTAAATTCCATAGATACTGATATATTCAAATTCATTAAAGAATACGTACAACCACAAAAGTCGTATATTTTATATTTTGCCTCTCAAGAACTTGAAAAACCTCTTATACGAATTTTACAGGATAAATTCGATTATAAGTCTTTTAATTTGAAAATCACGAAAACATATCTAGAAGATGTGGAAGATAAAGAAGAACAACTTCTTAGAATTCAACAGTATCATGAAACTAAAACGATACATCGTGGATTACGAGAAAATTTAATTAGTTTGAAAAAAAAATATTATTGGCCAAATATGGATAAAGATGTTCGAAACTTCATTAATTCTTGTGAAATATGTCAAAAAAGTAAATATGAAAGAACTCCTATTCAATTACAATTCAGACCTAACCCTTTAGGATCTAAACCCTTTGCACATATTTATTGTGACACAATTAGATTCAATCAAACGTATTGTATCAGTATAGTTGATTCTTTTTCTAGATTGGGACAATGTTACCCATTATTACAGAAAACGGGTACAGAAATTATAGATAAATTGTTAATTTATTTCAGTCATTATGGTATTCCGAATAAAATAACATGTGATAATGGTTTAGAATTTAAAAATAGCGTTGTTCAAGATTTCTGTAAAATACATAATATTGAAATTCATTACATAACGAATTATAATCCAAATTCTAATGCTGTTGTAGAAAGATTTCATTCTACACTGATTGAACAATTAAGAACAATCGGAAATAATAATACTTTCTCCAATAAACTTTCTCAAGCCCTACTCAGTTATAATAATTCAAATCATTCAAGTTTAGAAATGACTCCTATACAAATAATCAAAGCGGACTTGAATTATTCATTACCCATTGAACGAACACATAATGAACAAATCCAAAATTATGTTGAAAATTACGTTGAAAATCTTAATGATATATCCAAACAACTTGAAAAAAGTCAACAGAAAAATATTGAACGTTTAGAAAAAAGAAATGAAAAGAGGTCAGCAAAAGAAGACCACCCCTTAAATCAAAATCCTACTTATATTAAAAATCCTATAACACGCAAACTAGATCCAGTTTATAAAAGGATAGATGCTCGTGAAATTGATAAAAATCGTATTCAAGATAATAAAAATAAACATGTGTATCATAAGAAAATTTTGAAGCAAAGAAAGCATTAGTTTCAATTTTGTTACAGATTCGAGAAAATGGATCTTCAATTATTCCTTATAATATTATTCAAGATAATCATCTTTACGAAATCATTAGAAATTTTACCATTAGAAAATAGCTTATTGCCCATTTCATTAGGCAAAGCATATGTAACCAATAGAAATCTACAACTTGTGTATCACATAGATTTGAATGTTATTAAAGAAATAATCCTTAAGTATCAAAAAGAAATAGATAATCTAAGTGATCAAAATTTGGGTTTTGCACAAACGGCAAATTATAAATACTTGCAACATTCGAATAAAATGAATATTTATGCACTTGAGGAACTTTTAAATGAAAATATTAGAATTAAAAGAGGATTAATTAACTTAGGAGGAAAAATTTCAAAGATATTATTTGGAACCTTAGATTCTGACGATGAAGAATTGTATAGAAATTATTTCAATAGCATTGAGAAAATGAGAAGACACTCATGAGGAATCAGAAACAGATTGCCACTATTGTGAATGACCTAAAGAATAAGTATATTGAGAAATTTAAAAATATGACAGAAATCCTTAAATTACTGCAAATCGTTCCAGAATTAAGAGAAATACAACAAATGCATCTCATGACATTTGAAATCAAGGATATTAAAACCATTTTAGATGAAATCCAAACAGCTGTAAGCTTCGCGAGATTACATCTTTTACATGAATCTATTTTACCCTATTCCAAATTCTCAGAATTAACCAAAAATGTCAGTATAATACCTTTGCATCATTTGAAAGATTACTATCAATTATGTCATACGAAAGTTATTTTCAAAAACAAAGTTTTACTATTTTTAATATCTATTCCTATAGTTTATAAGGAAAGTTACGATTTATACAAATTCTATTATCTACCTCAAAACAATCTTTCCCTTCCTTTTACCGATCCTTATTTACTCTCACAAGAAGAAATATTGAAATGGTCTACTAAAGAGTGCCAACCAGTCGAAGAAGACTACCTATGCGACCAAGATTCCCTAGTTAGATCACCGACATGTATGCAGAATGTTCTGAAAAACCACTCAGAAAACTGTCCCAGAACGAGAATGGTTCGTCCTCCAGACCTGAAACAACTAGAAGATGGAAATATCCTCTCCGTCAACAACGAGAAAATTATAGAAAAATGCCCACATCAAACAAGGTATTATTTCGTTCGCCCAATTGCTATTCTAAAATCGAAATGTTCCCTCAGCAACACTGAAAAAGAAATCGTTCCAACTACCACGTTAGATGAAGAAAAATTCATCATCCTGCCCAAGATGACGTTGCAACCCAAGAGTCCATTAGATGAAGAAAACTTCAAGAAAGAAGACTTGGATATCCCAGATATCAAATTGGAAGATTTGGACCAATGGAACTTCCAACCCTCAAGATTTTATGTTATAATATTTTTATTGATACTTATTACTATCATTTATTTTATTTTCAGATATTTTAGAAATAATTATTTTTTCAATAAAGCTACACCTCATAAAGGTGATACCTTTAATCAAGGTGGGGAGGAATTATGTAATACTACCCCTTACTAATTAGATTGATTTATATTCCATATACTATTCAGCCTGTATATTACCATATTATAAAAACAGCATGGTAAGCTTTTTCATTGTTCTTTGTTTAGACTTGCAGGTGGTTATTATTTGCGTATATTCCATGGCACGTGTAATCGGCCATTACCACCTACTCAATTGATAAACCTATAAATATTAGAGATGTCCCTTTAGACATCGGAATTGACTCTGAACGATTATCTCATTAGTTGTAAATCTATTTCATGTACAGTAGATTGGTAGTTCCGAAATAAAGTTGTTTTTTAAAAACATAGTTTTCTCCCCGAAAAACATAATTATATATATTTTTGGACATTATATGTATGTACAATGGACGTACGTTCGTAACAACCAATGGACGTCAACAATTGTAAGTACAATGGACATCCATTCAATGTCCATGGACGTTTGGACTTGATATGGTCGTAAAATGGACGTCCAATGGATGTCGTGTGCTGTATGGGTATATATCTACAAGGTGCGGCACGGAGGGCGGACGTTTTTCAGATGGGCATAACTTTCCCCCACTGAGGACGAGAGAAAAGGGGAAGGTGCCGTTAGACTCGTGTGTTCCTAGCATTTATTTACCAGTTGTCGTCATGGAGCTTTTGACGGTGGAGCATCGTGTTTTCTCCTATGATAGTTTCGTCCGAAATAATGAGTCAGTCACGGTCGTGCAGCGTGAGTTTCGTCGCCATTTCCACATTCATCGAAATAGAGCTATTCCCTCTCGAAACACCATCCTTCGTTGGGTTGAATCACTTCGCAGACGTGGTGAACTGATCAACAGAAGACCAAGAGGACCTGTGCGAACAGTTCGAATGCCTGAAAATGTTGAACGCGTTCGACAAGGCCCGGTCCCCAGATTTATCCATATGCGATTTTTTCTTATGGGGACACCTCAAGGCTAGAGTATACGAGACCAAGCCCCGAACTCTGGACGAATTGAAAAGGGCTATTCGCGTGGAAGTTGCCCAAGTTGAGAGAGCGATGTTGGAGAGAGTCTACGCGAACTTCCAAGAGCGCCTCCAGCACTGCATCACCGATTTCGGCCACCACATGCCTGATGTGATTTTCCACACTTGACTGTCTCAAATGCTATTTCCTTGAGAATCTGATTCCGTCAATAAATGTGTTTTTGAGTAAAAATTAACGCTTTTATTATTTTTTTAAAACCATCCATCCTCCGTGCCGCACCCTGTATATTAATAAAAGAGGATCTATGGTTGGTTCAAAACTTCGAAATGCCATATTGTTCAAACGATCGAACCAAATTGGACAATTCTTTTTTTGTTGTGTTTATTATTGTTAGGGCAAGGTTTATAACAAAATAGGTTTATAACAAAATATTCCCAAAAAAATCCTACAGAAAAGAAAAAAAAGCCTTCCTTTTTCCTACCACCAATCGAGCAATCATAGAGTACTTATATAGGTTTTGAACATTTGGACAAAGGAGGTTAGTTTTTCTTCCACAGAATCTCATGTCGAGTGAATAGTTAAAACTGCAGTAGGTCTTACCAACGGTATAAGAATATTCCATTGGGATTAATAGTAGTAGAACATAGTTCCACGGTATTCAATAGAAATGCAATAATAAAATAGAACGTTGTGAAGTTATAAGCCTATAAGCCATGAAGTAGTCTGGCAACGGTGCATTTCATTCTCTTGAAGGGTAGGAAATTCAGAAATGGTATAGACTAGAGTATGAATGGCATTCTCTTGAACTTGAAGGGTAGGAAATTCAGAAATGGTATAGACTAGAGTATGAATGGCGATGTACACAATTATTGTGTGATTTGCATAGAACTTATAATAACATGGAAGGCTATTATCAGATCAAAAGCGGGTAAAGATCTCAAGTGAATTTTTACCGGAATGTAAAGTAAATCGGATTGTGACGATCAACATCAATCGTGAGTTGTCCATTTTCATCTTTTCTCTATATTTCTGAATTGTTTTTGATTTATGTTTGGGTAATAAATATATTTGCGGAAATAACTGAAATCAAAATTGACATATTATTTTGTATTTCTGTTTTGTGTGACAGCTCATATCCATGGAAAAGATGACAGTTGACAGATGACGTTTGACAGATGACATATGAAAGTTGACAGATGACGTTTGACAGATGACATTTGACAGATGACATATGACAGTTGACAGATGATTTTTGCAAAGCCCAGCTTCAATTCTCATTGGCTGATTATTTTAATTGGTTATATTTAGATGAATGATCCTGTTTTATGTCATCAGACCAATACATTTCAATGAATTGTTCAGACAAATTATGAACATAGTTAGGGAAAAATCAAACGACAAATATTCTTGCAGTTGCAGAAGAAATATCAGTTGTCAATTGCAGATATAAGCGAACAAAAGTACGAAATATCTTTGTTCTATTTGTTGCTGCAATGAGGTTAGCATTACTGTATTCCCGGAGTCAATTTACTCAGTTTTTTCTTTAACTGGCGATATCTTGTTGATCAAGCAGAATTCAGATAAATGGAAATTGAAAGAAAGTTTTTTCGACATCAAGAATCGCCAGTGTAGTCAAAGTTTGAACATGTATGAAAGAAGAAATTGAAATAATTTTAATTTTTTTCAGTTCTTGAAAGATACAATCTCTTACCTGACAGTTATCAACCAAATCATGTCTGAATGAACATTTCGAAGGATCTTCAACGTTTTAATGTACTATGATTACTATAAGATGTTACTATGAATATTAAGTAGGTATTTATTCGAAATCTCTCATACGCAGAACCTGAATAAAGAAAGTCTTGGATAAATTGTCTCTTGATGAATATACCTATCGAATACGTCACATGAATTTCTCAAAATCACTTGTCCAAATGGCCAGTTTATCGATAAGGCCATGAAGACAACTGCCAGAGGACCCGAGTCGTTTAGGGGTCCCTCACCTCGAAAAAAAAAATTGAATGTTCTTTCGGGCTAAAATAGAATTGGTCATGAAAATTAACGTACAAGCATCAATATCAGTTTTCTTCTATATAGCTTATAAATTAATAGCTCTATAACTCCAGCGTAATGTTCATCAGTATATTATTATTTATTATCTATTGTCCTTTCGAAGATGGCGTAGTGCCCAAGGGCGCCGATAAACGGTCGAGGTACTGAAAGCCATCGAAATCTATAAGCACAAAAACAACATCAACAGAAAAGTGGATACTTCAGTAATCGTAGTGCTTGGTTGCCAGCCATCTGCGATGCTAAAACTGATCTTGTTCGAAGTGGAGGGAATGACCCGACCGGACTCCCACAAATACCTGAATATAAAATAAAATATCACAGATTAGAACCACTTTGAATAAACTGCATCTTCACATATTACTTCTTTAGTAACTGGTGAATTTGGGAATGGGCGAACATGGGCGCAATGAATGAATAATTTAGTACCTACCGGCGGTATTATGTTCAGTAAAAGTATTTGACATTTCGAATATTCAGAAAAATCACTTTCTTTTTTTACTCTTTTTGGTGGCAAAATGAAAGAATTTTTTCAATCTGTTTGTTGCAAGTATTTCTGGTTATAAGCGCTATCGAATGTGAACAAAGATTCATGGAACGCATACATGGTTGAAAAAACTGATCTATTTAAAATTTCTAGAACCTATTGCTTATTTCAACCTTACGAGTTGTAACGAAAATATATGGTCACTCGAGTTCAAAAATTAAGAAAAAACATAGGTACCTGTTCCATTGAGATTCCGAAATTGGTGAACTTGGTCAGTAGTTATGTTACTATAAGTAGAGAAATACAGTTGCTTTGTGCCGGTATGTCATTTTGTCCATAGTATTCGGACAAAATGACTTTCGTTTATCCCAATTTATCTGAGAATATTTTATTTTTTGAAGCTTTTATTTCAGGTTGATTAGATTTTGTGAAGAAACGACCAAAGATCATAGTTATATAGAATATGACATTACCTTGATTCATTTCATTTTGTACCTAGGACTTCCCCTATATATTGCTCTCACAATAGGTCGAGAGCTTTTTTCTTAGTTACAAAAGAGATCAAATTCACTTCATTACCTGAAATTAACTTGAAAATATTGATTTTTTAACGTATAGAAGAAAGTCACCAAATATGAAATAGTATCCTAATATGGAATACTTCCGTTTCTCCAAGACTATGAGTAATAAACGGAACATTCGACCATCTTCTGTTTCATTCGGTCTACTAACTATCGCACTCACACCAGTTGCGCAAACGCTTGACGTGTGGCAGGCGTGTTTTGTTTTGTTGTCGTGAAGAAAATTTTAAAAGGTAAGTAGTAAATGAGTATTACCAGCTGTTATGTTTTATACATAAGTGTTATACTATTTAGTAAGTATATCGGTATTATGTTCATTTCACCATTTTGTGATCTTTTGTCATTAAAATATTGTGACTCAAAAAAATATTTAGAAGAGTATGAACTAGTATGAAAATCCAAATATGGACAGTCGTCGGTGTCTAATTATGGAATATGCTTGATGTGTGGGCTCTGGGCACATTATGATTGTTGGTCCAGAGTTTGATACTTGGATCTGTGACTTTTGCAAGTAATTATGTAACTTCTTTCATTTATCACAATATGTTATAATTCATTTAATTGATCTAAAAGATATTAGTGTCCATTTTTGGTATTGTTATGTTGATTTAAGCTTATATTCCATATGGGTTCCTATTCCATATTTGGTTACTCATTTGTGATTTTGTTTTTTGTGTTACATTTTAATTAGATAACTAATATATTTGATTAGAGGCTCTTAATTACTACATATAAATGTATGACTGATTAGTATAAACATTAAACTGATTTAATCAATATAAAGTTTTCTCTTTATATCCCAAAAACAAGATGGTATTCCATATTTGGTGACTTTCCGCTACCATTTCGAAAGTGCACTGACGAGAACCGTCATGCAGACGACTCTATCAGCATATTGGCCAGTTTTGAAGCTAGTCCTAGGAAGTGTCATTCACAGACGCGCATTAAGTTCATTTGTACAGGGTGGGCAAAATTGGTGCTACATGAACTAAAACTTTTTAACCCGAGGAGATAGAGAAAAATGAATGGCACCTTATAGTCCTCTTTTTTCGAGAAACTGATAATGCCATCAACTGCATTCCTCTATCTTCTTTCGTTTCCGAGTTATAGGCCAAAATTGAAATTTGGGCGATTTCAACTTTGGTCATTATCTCCGTTTCTGTTTATGCTAGGATGTTGAAATAAAAACATTATACAGGCACTTTTCTGATAGCAATCCAGTGGCGTACTCTGATTTTTTCTAAGAGGTTCATTTGCTGAGTTATAACATAAAGTTGTGTTTTTTCTTATGGAAACAGTAGTTTGAAATGACTCAGAAAGAATCGCCATTTTTTTCCCGTTTCAGAAATATACCTATCATATGTTATACATCGCCTTCAAATTCGTTAAGATATTATGAAAAATATGGTTTGTAAATGGAATTCAAATTATTGAGTACTAAGTAGGCTGAATCATAGAATTGTGTGTCTCTACGCATGGTGTAATTATTATTTCACAGTTGAACACTTGCTGTCCCACTATTCTTAGAGCACTATAAAGATAGGTATGCTAGATAGACCTGACTCTATGGTTGATTGGGTCCAACCATAGACTCGAAAATTACAGGACTCGCAACATTTTTATCGCCATCTATCGGGGTGATACACCAACATAAACAATAAATTATTATAAATTTGACTATTAGATGCCCCGGCATTATTCTAACACCACGAACCTAACCTATTTCCAATGTTTTTCATGTGAGCATGCCGAAAAAAGTCATCACAAGATCTCTCATTCCGAAAATATGCTCATTCGATTACATATTTCATTTCTTTCGATTACAAATTTCATTTCATTCGAAGGGATCTGTAATTTGCGAGTCTATGGTTGGACCCAAAATGGCGGTTTCTGGTATACTCCCCTTTATAGAGCCTTACTATTCTAATTCGCTAAAATGGAACATGTTTCGAACAGAGTGAATACTTGATGATGCGATCTCTGTTCGAAACAACTGTCAGTTATTAAAATTGGAAGTGATCGTTGGCGGCATTATGGAAATATTCCAAAATTACGAAAAATATGATAGGTATGTTGAAATGTTTCATTTTAGCGAATGAGAATAGTGGGGCAGCAAGTGATTCAACTGTGAAATAATAATTACACCATGCGTAGAGACACATAATTCTATGATTCAGCATTCAGCCTAATTAGTACTCAATAATTTGAATTCCATATACAAACCATATATTTCATAATATCTTAACGAATTTGAGGGCGATGTATAACATATGATACATTTCTGAAACGGGAAAAAAAATGGCGATTCTTTCTAAGTCATTTCAAACTACTGTTTCCGTAAGAAAAAACACAACTTTATGTTATAACTCAGCAAATGAACCTTTTATAAAAAATCAGAGTACGCCACTGGATTGCTATCAGAAAAGTGCCTGTATAATGTTTTTATTTCAACATCCTAGCATAAACAGAAACGGAGATAATGACCAAAGTTAAAATCGCCCAAATTTCAATTTTGGCCAATAACTCGGAAACAAAAGAAGAAAGAGGAATGCAGTTGATGGCATTATCAGTTTCTCGTAAAAAGAGGACTATAAGGTGCCATTCATTTTTCTCTATCTCCTCGGGTTAAAAAGTTTTAGTTCATGTAGCACCAATTTTGCCCACCCTGTACTCTGATTGGAAACATATTAACTAAATGTTGACTTTTCGAATTCGAACACTGTCCATTATCAATTTATCTTGAATTTTTTGTAACCCGTTATTCCTTTCCGGTTTGACGTTGAGTTTCTGGACACCCTGTATAAAGCCGAAAAAAATCAAGCCATAAATACGAAAGTACTTTATTTACATTATATTTACATCCTTAAAAATAAATTAGGAAATTATTTTCACTCAGTGAAAGGCACTTCATTATTATTTTCACTTACAATAACAATACGATTTCAACGTTTCATCTGAAACACATTTTCCATGTTCAAAGTAGCTATCCAGCCGACTGATGGAGCTATCGATGACAAAGTTTGTGGCATTTTTGGCGTCTCTTTTCAAATGTATAGTTGACTCGAAAACTGCTTTAGGCACCGTTTGTACGGATATCAATAAATATGTGTCATTCTTATAGCTAAACTTATCTGATATAGACGAGACTAACACTTTGCCTAAAAGAAATTTGGCACATTTTTGGCTACCTCCTAGTTTCTCTACAATGCGTTGTATTTCTTTCACAAGAAAATTGGCTGCTGAAAGTACAATATTATCCTTACGATTCAAGTCGGAGAAACCTGAGCACGTGCACCAATGTGGCGATATTCCAGCTTTCTCGCACGATCTGGTCAAGTCTATTTCCGTGAATAAAGATTTACAAAAAGGACAAGCTGTTATAGGTTTAGCAGTATGGTTGAACCCTGACAGACTAAGAACATGTTGTAAGGTCATGTATACGTCGTATGGAGTCGTTAATCTATTCGCATTCGTTCTAAAATTGATAATTTCGTTAGGGTATTTCTTTTTGAAAGATTTCGGAAAAGAGAAAAATATAAATGGTAATCTCTCCTCATACCAACCCGTGAAAGTATGCCTTATCTCTCCAAAACGGATTCCGTGATCGCTTAAAAATATCACGATACTGTCCTCCAAAATTTTTGCTTCGTTTATTCCTTTCAAAAAGTTCATTATCTTCTCATCCATTCTACTAGGCGTATTCAAATTGTTATGACTGAAGGTATTCATCCAGAAGAATCCAAAACTTTTGTAATCCTTGTAGGTTTTGGCGAAATTTTTGGCTAAATTCAAAATTCTCTCAGCAGAGGTCTCAGGTCCAGCACAATAACTGAGAGTATCACGTTTAACGGTTCCTATGCTTTCAGCAGCTTCCATGTAAGGTTTGAAATAGTAATCCACCGGTTCCTTCGTGAATCCTTTCTTTTTGTAATTGAAGGTATTGATGCAGGTTTCATCTTCGCCGTAAGCTGTGACATAACCAAATTTTTTATAATCTTTCCAGATGAATCTGCAAGAATCTAGGGGGCCTATTTTTTTAGGGTTACAAATGTCGTAAGCTTCTGTGTTGTTATACCCGGTAAAAATCGCCATTAGGTTAGGAAACGTATTTTCCCCTATTTTATTGTATCCCATCAATGGAATCCACGTTTCAGTATCGTTGGATAGAAATTGGTAGGACTTTGGCATGGCTCGAATAAAATTCAGTCTGGAAATACTATCGATTCCTACGAATAAAACACTTGGCACTCTTTCCGAATTTTTTGGCATTTTCGAAGTTCTGTATTCATCTCTAGTTCTTATAACCTGATGTACGTTCTCATAAATTTTTCTATGTCTCTTCGAATGGCAAGCTATTTTGACGGTATCCTGAGTGAGATTGAGAAAATTTTTGAATGCTGTACAAGTACTGAATCTGAAACAAGAGAGAAAGTGTCCGATGAATATGACAGGATAACCACTGAACTGATAACAGTCGAAGGACTGTAATCTTCAATAAAACAATTCACCAAAAAACTGAAATATTTCATTTCGGTGTCAATTTAAAATAACGTTTTGGGTTTGCTCCTTTCTCAGGGGGGTAAACTCTTCAATTTGTCAAAAACTTTTTAACGATTGTTAAATCTACCCAATTATGGTTGCAGACGGGGACAAACTGATTTCTATCTACAGAGTGTCCCACTAGTGTCGCAGCGGACGATATAAGCGTGATGGTCTGAGTTTGGCAAAATTTTTTGATGCCGACTTGATATAATCCAAGGAGAGCACAACCTTAAAATGTTTTCGAATATATCGGGTGGCCCACAAAAGAGGAATAGAGGGTGACTTTGTTTTTTCAAATAGAACAGCCTATATTCAATAGTCTCTTTCAATTCTCTGCAACATCCTGCATGCTTTCGTATACTTTTCACATATTTTTATTCGACAGTTCTCGAAATATTGGCCATTTTGACAAAATAATGATACTTGTAGATGCTATGTTATTCAATTATATTTCACGAACCCTTGCAAATACCAATAACAGCTTCATATGGATTGAAAGACAAGACTTCAGAGTATCCTACCCATCTATAATAAAGCATCTGCAGCATTGGAGTGTCCACAAAAAGACTATCAACATGACGAATTTCAAATATCGACTTTTCTCCATTTTTTCAAATGCAATGCATATAATTTTTTCTCTAAATTCACATTTACTTCCGATTTCTGAATTCAAAAAGCAGACTGGGATACTTTGAAGTCTTGTCTTTCAATCCATATGAAGCTGTTATTGGTATGTGCAAGGGTTCGTGAAATATAATTGAATAACATAGCCTCTACAAGTATAATTTTTTTTTGTCAAAATGGCCAATATTTCGAAAACTGTCGAATAAAAATATGTGAAAAGTAAACGAAAGCATGCAGGAAGTTTCAGAGAATTGAAAAAAACTAATGTCCCATTTGAAAAAACAAAGTCACCCTATATTCCTCTTTTGTGGGCCACCCGATATATTCGAAAATATTTTTAGGTTGTGCTCTTCTTGGAGTATATCAAGTCTGCATCAAAAATTTTGCCAAACTCAGACTGTTACGCGTATATCGGTGGCTGCGGCACTAGTGGGACAGCCTGTATATAAATTTCCCCGTTACGTTTCGTAATTTTCATTTGTCCGCGCTTGCGAACATCATAACATTCAAGTCATATATTCAGGGCCCCCGTAAGGGCTACTGGCGCCTGTGTGCAAAAAGAATTTTGGCGCCCCTTAAGGCATTTTGGATTTTTTGATTCATTAGGTGGGGAGGTAGCTAGGTGCTTGAAATATATCGAAAAACTGAACTTTAGAAGTCAAAAACTAGATATTTCTTTATAAACCAAAAAATAAAACAAACAAAACACAACAGAACAAACAAACAGAATAAAATCATAACGAAATAAATAACTCAAAATAAATTCTTGTTCACAACCACTTTGAAGTATTTTCTTGACTAGTAGGGTACAGACACTCTGTTGATAAATACTATAAAATAACCCAAAACTAAAAATCACATCTTTTTCAGGAACAAAAAACAGAAATATTCGCTAATGTGTTGAAATTTAAAAAAAAAATTGGTTTTATGAAATTATTTTCTACACCTTACACGATTTTTTTTTGGGTTTCGGTAGGTTATGAGTTCGCATTGAGAAACATTCTTTCCTAAACAAAATGATGTTCAATTTTCACCAGTGGCGTTCGTACTGACTTCTGTCCGAATAAATTCGGTGCAAAAATTGGTACGCCAATAATTTTTCTCGAATTTTAAATTATTTAGGTGATCACCATATAATTCACAATAAGAATGGTTTCTTGAGTTTTTACCGGCGAAGAATACTTTCTGAAAAAAAAAAAATAAAATGCAATTTCATCTAAGAGAGTTAAGAAATTCTTCGATAACCTACTTCTAAAATCGTCTGGACACAGATTAAGGCAGCTTACTAGCTTAGTCGCCTTCATATTTGATGTTTGCAAAATTGATTTCGACTGCTGATTTTACAGAATATCTAAGATGGTAAATTTCACAAACATTTTTTTAAATTTCAACACCCTTATCTTAGGAACAATGCGTCAGAGAGCCATAGTCCATAGGAACTTTATATCATAAAATCATCTGAAGATTAAGACCCCGAATTCACGGGAACTTATTATGAAAATGAGTACGCATTTTAACACATGATGAAATTGCATTTTATTTCTTTTCTCAGAAAGTATTCGTGGCAGGCAAAAAACTCAAGAAAACATTCTTATTGTGAATAATATGGTGATTACGAAAATATTTTAAAATTCGAGAAAATTCATTGGCGTACCAATTTTTCCACCGAATTTATTCGGACAGAAATCTGTACGGACGCCACTGGTGAAAATTTTGTATAGGAAAAAATGCGTCTTGATGCGTACTCATGACCTACCAAAACGCAAAAAAAAATCGTGTACGGTGTAGAAAATAATTTCATGAAACCAATTTTTTTTTTTAATTTCAACACCCCGGTCCCTCATTCTGAAACACCCTGAATATATTCATATAAAAGTATCACTTTCTACTTATACTTAGGTATTTTAAAAAATATGCAGGTACTTCTTTGAAAAATACCTAGTTCACGTCCTCATAAAATCGAAAATGAAAGCTAGGTACAGTAGAAGAATAAAAAAGGGCTATTATAGTAGCGATATTTCCCTAGAATTGGCCGTTTGTTGCAAATTCATCAATTACATCTCTAAAATTGATACCTACCATCAAGAATTTCTTGTTCAATTGTTAATATTGCAAGTCCAGACAATCTTTCTTGAAGCATTGTCGATCTTAAATAATTTTTAATGATTTTCAACTTTGAGAAAGATCGCTCGCCAGAAGCTACAGATACAGGCAATGTCAGAAGAATTCTTGGTGAAATGCTTAGGTTTGGAAGGGTCGAGATTAAATTGTTTTCAAAAATATATTGTAAAATAATTAATGGGTCAGTATTATCAGGTAATGAGAACAATAACATTGGTTGGATAAATTCGTAGAAACGAGATTGACGGCGTGGATGCGGCGTTCGACGTCCAGCCCGAGGAAAGCGTACCTGTGCGTTGAAGAACGTTTACAGAGACGCATCAAATACAAGCATTTTCATTTTAGCATTAATTTCTGTTTATTTTTTTTTGCGATTTTTGACCCAGGACTTTGGCGCCCCTAAAAGGATGGCGCCCGTGTGCATTGCACACTTTGCACACATGGTAGCGGGGGCCCTGCATATATTTACAAACTTCATCAAAAGTCTTGGCTCCCTACGTTTCTAAACAAATGAACAATCTATGCTCTGGAAATGAGAAGAATATTTTCCTCTATTTCAACTCCAATTTATTTGATGAATATTTTTGTTTGTTACTGTGTCTTTTATGCAGGATCAAAAAAAATAGGAAAACTGAGAAAAAATCTTAATTTATCGGATAGCTATTTTTGATTAATTATAGTTATTCCACAACTGAATCCAAATTCAATAGTCTGTGTTGTGTTTTACCACCTCATCTCTCAATCAACTGCCCAATACGCCTAGGCATCTCACAAATCGAGTCATTAATGAAATTTTCAGGCATATCGTTCCTGAAAAGTTGTAGGTGGGTTTTAGAGCTTGGCTTGGATATTGCTTTTCCTAAGTACTCCCATATCTGCTCAATTGGATTCATGTTCGGTGGGTTTGCTGGCCAGTTCATTCTCTGGATATTATTCTCTTCAAGAATTTCTTGAACCCTTCGTGTGTGGTGTGCGGTCAACCTGATGAATTGAATTATCCCCAAATTTGTTGAGCAGAGGAACAATGATTGGTTCAATGATGGTTTCTACGTAGATGGCACCAGTCATTGTTCGTTCAACGATAATAAGAGGGGTATGGCGACCGAACATTATTCCCTAAAGTACCTTTATTATTGATACGCATTGAAAGGGCACTTCCCGGTTGAAATTGGGTCGCTCAAGTCTGCCTGGACATCCTCAAACCTTTTCTCGTCGACTATCAGTTCGTTAACCAAATCGTGACTCGTAAGAGAAAATTACGTTGCACCATTGTGGTTAAAGATAGTCTTGGTGGTGTTCTGCCCATTGCCGACGGATATCTATATATCCAAGTGATAGCCGAGGACTTTAAAGGTCTTCTCGCCCTTATATTTGAGGAATACAACCGCCTCCTTGTGGTACTGTTTGAGACTTCCCGTCTATAAATCCTCAAAAAATGACTTCGAAGTGCTGTTACAGATACCGTTGGATTCCTCCTAGTGAAATTCGCGACTCTGGGCCGACCAGGCTCCGATCTCCGGCCAAGGGTTTCCAGGAAAAGGGCCTCTATGCGCCCTACTGAAATCCGTGGAATATTCAAACGTTGCGCAATCTGGCGGTTCGACACGGCTTCTGTTCTTGCCCTGTAAAACTGAGAAATTGAATGTCCCGGCATTTTCCACGGAATATTCTGAATATTGCAACTATCGTTTTGTTGGTTTATTGCTTTCATTTATGTTATAAAATAGTGAAGATTCCACAAACAGAAAATTTTATATTTACATTCAAAAAGTTGAGAGTTGATGGGGGGGGCAAGACTTTTGATGATGTGTGTATATTATTGACTATATGAAAAGGTTCAAGGGGTACAGAGAAGATCAGTGTGTTGAATCGCTCTTCTTTATTTTTTATGCCAACGTTTCGATCACAAATGCCCTAAAATTAACATAATACAATCATCCACATTGTTACTTTCGAACAATGAAATCTACCTTAATACAAAGGTGTTTTGAATATAAAGGATCGCATGACCAAAACAACATCTACTGTATGAAAACATAAGCAACTGTAATGGAATACATGAAATTGAAATACTCATATACCGAGTCATATACAACCAAAATGCAAATAATTCGTCAAACATGAGGAAATAATCAAGATAGGGTTAATTTTTTTGGTGTTGAAAATTTAGGTGTCACAGAATTAAATCTGACACTGACATTCTACCACCAATAAATTATTGACCATATTATTGACTCTACATTGCTCACATAAAATAATACCGATTAAGTATAGTGTATAGGTCTTGTTTCAGGTTTTCTTCAAATAATTTGTTCATTTCAATAATTAATGAACGAGTTGATCAGTGCAGGTAAGTGAAAAATGAATTCTGTATAGTCAATTTCCTCAAACATATGACTATATGAGCCGGGTTTCATAAACGTTGATCGGGTTATCAAATGCTTGATCGAGCGATTCTGTGATAAAAAATCCGTAAATTTGAAATTCTATTGGTCGATTTGACAAAAACGTTAAGGTATTCTGTGAATCACTCAATCAACGATCTTTATGGAACCCACCATCAGTGTGTCAAATATCTGCATCAATACAAGCTTATTCATATAAATTCTTGGAGTTTAGATTCTTTAGTCTTTATAGGCTACGAGCCTCACGACTTATAGGCGTCGATAAGTTTGGTTCTTGGGGGGTTAATGGAAAAAACATGTTGCAAATTAGTGAGTGAGATGACGCATCGCAGGCATATTGCACTCACATTTTTTTTCGGTGGACGACAGTTTCGTCAAGTAAAGAAGAACGACGTGTGCATAGCGAGAGTAGAAATGACGGTTCCGCGAAAAAGAGAAAATGTGGTAATCGTTGGAAGTACCTGTATCGTCAATTGGCAGTAAAGTTCGGTCGGTTCTCGCAAATTTTTTTGTTATTTATAGGTAATTCTATATTGATGAAGGCTTTCATCGCCGGATTCAACTTCTAATTTAGAGTATTCCGGGTTTCATAGCAGTGGCCCAATAGCAATTTCCCTTAACGTTTCGCCTACAGCTGCGGTAGGCATCTTCATAGCGGGAATTCCTCGGGGTACTCACAACCTCCGACCGCAAAACCTCTGAAGATGCCCACCGAATTTGTAGGCGAGATTTTAATTTAAATTAATTCCTTCATGAGATGATGGCACGTGTTTTTGGTAATGTTTTTGTGCTATTCCTTTGATTATACAGGGTGAGTCTTTGACTTGTACATATATTTTAACTGTAGATTCCTCTCATCAAACGAAACACTTTCTTCCTATACCATTTTTCAAAATTCGGTTTCGTTTGGAAGATACAGGGTGTCGAAAATCCATGAAAAAAACACTTTTCTGTTTATATCTTCGGAACCGTTATTTCAAATGAACTGAATTTTCGTGAAGTATTCACTCCCTTTATAATGCATATTTCCAAATCAAAACTTATTCAATATTCCTCCCGGTATAGAAGTTACAGCGTAGCCAACTTATGAATCTACAAAAAAATACTATAGAATCACTTGAAAAAGATAAACGGTTCATATTTTCGAAAGAACCAATCGGTTTAGAAAATAAAAGTACTCCTAAGTTTTTTCAATAAAACGCGTTGTTTTCGAGTTATTCCAAATTTTACCCGATAAAATTTGACGCAAAAATCAAAAATCATAGGAAAAATCTAGATGCAACCCTGGCGTTTCAATATCACAGAATGGCTCAAATCAAAAAACTCTATACAAGGTAACAATGTTGTCAGAATGTTTATCAACTTCGTCAAGACTAAAAAATTCGGATATTACTGATGAATTAATATTCCATACAAATCACGTATTAAATTGAAATTAATGAAAAATACTATAATAGCTACCTGATAATCTGTGGCGATGTTTTTTCTATCTAAACAATATCCTCTTGGAATTTTATAAACTCACTTCACGGTTATTATCATATTACATATTTCACTTTCACTGATAATCTTTTCACATCAACTTTTCCATTTTCGCATTATCCATATCCACTGTGAATAAACAATAACGTCAATAACAAATCGACAAATCTCCATCAAGCGGCTTCACGCATGCTTACTTCAACAACCACAGCCGTGTTCCACTGTTCGGTTCACGGAACAACGGTTGCGCATTAAGATCGTAGCGCTCTGTCGGCGAGAATAAGAACATTTCCAAAGAGGCACGAAGACGCCATCAGCCAAAAGTAAACAAAACTAGTGGCCAAAGACTAACTTATAGTCTTTGCTAGTGGCTTTGCGTTAGTTCATCCGTGATAGAGGACCTATTGCTTCCTTGTGGAGAAAATCAACACAATCTGGCATCGTCTGCTCAAACGGTCTATGCTCTAGAGTTCATAGAATATGGTTCGATGGTTTAGGTTAGGTCATTGACCTGTGACCTCTAATCATTCGACCTAATTTTATGGAGTTATGTTCGATTAGTGTAAAAACAATTCTTTTTGAGATAGTTTTGGGAGAAAGAGGAAAATATGAGCAAGTTATTAGTGTTTACAAACTTATCTTCAGGAAAATCGAAGAAGGAACTTAATTCGATAGAAGACATATGACTTTTCAATTGCAGAAATAATCCTTCTAAAATAACTGTTTTTGGAAATATCGTGTTTTAAACATTCTTATTCGAATAAGGTTAGTATTTGAGTATTTCCTAAATGTATCAACACAATTTCTATCGAGAAATATGAACTTTGCATCAATTCCAGAAGATCTTTTCAGGAACGTACTGAGCCCAATTTTTTTTTTCAAATGGCTATATCTTTTTAACAGAGCCGAATTCGGAAAAATGGAAAATGAGAAAAAGGTTTCTTTTGACCTCAAGAATCTTCAGTTAAAATATATGTACAAGTCAAAGACTCACCCTGTATACTTTGTGTCAGTTTTAGTGGGAAGGTGGAGAAACAATACACAGTCAGCTAAAAATGTCAAAGATTGCAACGTAATGAGACTTACTTGATTCCTGCATCTGGTTTCGTTTTACTCCCAGATCTGCGGACATATGAATAACAGCATATCACTTCTTCCTTCGTATATAAATGTAGATTTTTCTTATCAATATATAATGTAGCATTTGAGCCAGATATGTTCACGTAAGTCAGCAATTTGTGGTGACTGCATGGAATGTATTTTTCTTTTTGGAAATATTTCATGGCCTGTTCGTTGAAGGGATTCACGTTCCGGATCCTACATTCCGGACTCCAAACCAGATATTCTGCAATAGAAGAGCATTTGTTTTTAGAGGACTGTATATTAAAATAACCTCATAAGTTTGCATTTTCATTTACTTATATTCAAATATCTAACCTCGTAAATCCAAGATGGCGGCTGCCAAATGGATGACGGGTTTTGAGATTAGGTATAGTCCGATTTTATTCGAAATTAGTAAGTGAGAATTTCTAAAATCTAGATGCAGAAATTATTGCGATATAGAAATACAAAATTCATTTCGATGAAATAAATTTCTTTTTACTCTAAAAGGTCTACCCTTGTTTCAAGAAAGTTATAAACGAGCTAATTTATCCTTTATGTGTTATTTTTAAATAACCGTCCTTTTTCAAGTTCTTTCCTGATGATATTTGATTTTTGAGATTTGGGAATTAGGATGGGCGTTTAATGTAGTGGGTTTTTATTTCAAGTTGCATTTGAAACTGGTTTCACTTTGAGAACTGAAATTGTGTGGGTAAACTCAGAAAGGAATGGATTTCTTCCAACCCCCAAGGCTGCGACGGATAGATGCCCTTACACGAGAGTACAGAGAGATCATGAAAAATAGAAATCCGCCAATACATCAAGATATTGAGGACGCCAACCACAATCGCCTCCGCTCCAGAAATCCACAGACTAAAACGGCAGGTGCAGCAATGCAAGAAGAGTTCGACCTGACCAATGCATGGAATCAAGAATGGACCACTCAACAAGGCAATAGAATGCCCTGCATTACCCAAAAGCCCCTAGGGTTTGACCTACCACGCAGAACCTGATCCACACTCAACAGGATAAGAACGCAACATGCGCATACTTTCTGCACAATTGGGGCAAACAACCATCACCAATCACCATACTGCGACTGCGGAGAATATCAAACAATTAAACACATCACGGAGGAATGTCCCACAAGATCCTACAACGGCATGATACTAAAACTCACATTGGGTTTTAGTATCATGCTACAACGGTAGCCCTGAAGACTTTCTGCTGGCAACCACCGGGTCGATAAATTATATTAACCGACTTGACATTTATTTGTGAAATCCCAAAGTTGGTTTTATCAACTTTAGTTTACTGTGTCCAAATTGCCATCCGATAAATGAATAAATGAGTGAAAAAACAATTTTTTATGAGATATTTTTGGGATATCGAGGAAAATATGAACTAATTAATAAATTATTTGTGTTTACAAACTAATCTTGAGGAAAATCGAAAAAGGAACTCATTTTGGTGGGAGAAATATGTCTTTTCAATTGCAGAAATAATCGGACAAAACTAAATGTTTTTTTTGGAAATATTGTGTTTGTAACATTCTTATTAGAATAAGGTTAGTGATTGAATATTTCCTAAATGTATCAACTCAATTTCAATCGAGAAATCACGTATCAGGCACGTATTTGGCCCAATTTTTTTTAAATGGCTATCTTTTAAAGATAGCCGAATTCTGAAAAATGGAAAATGAGAAAAACATTTCTTTTGGCCTCGAGAAACTACAGTTAAAATATATGTACAAGTCAAAGGCTCACCCCCTGTATATCTATAAATGTATTTTACATGTTAGGTCTAATATTAATAAATACACTCATCCGTCGGATGTCCACATTGTCCACGGTTGGTTATAGGGCAAGACATGATGGTTTGATCGAATATAAAAGACTCAGACTGACGCTTTTTGAAAAATCTCCTGATTAGGTAGGAGTGAGACTATATAACTCTTTCCCAAGTTATTCAAGAGAAAAAAAAAGTTTAAGAAAATAATAAAAGAAATTTTGCTTCAGGGAGCATATTATTCTTGTGAAGATCCCTTAATTGGGGGAAGGTCTCCAAGGGCGTAACTACCTTTTCGGTCGGCAAATTCTCGAGCGCCAGCCACAATAGGTTTTACAAGGTTGTAGCGCCTTGACTAGAACCCTTCACTTCTGCCAGGGTAGCTTTTATACAGTGGAGAAGGGTTCGGTTTTAATCTAAGTTGTTAGCGATTAAGGGAATGTTTCTTTCACGAAAGTGTCTGATGAATGAAAGAAAACACCAGGATGAAACTAAACTTATAATGAATAAACTTTTAATCCTTTTAACAACGAAATTCCAGAAATAAAAATGAACGTACGTTATCTATTACAAATGAAAATGAAATCTACCATCCAAAATGAAAATTACAGTGAAGGCATTCAAGGAAGCAAATAGATATGTACAAAATGTGAAAAACAATAATACGTTAAGGTGGCAGAGCGAGGTGAGCAGGCGTAGCGACGGAATGGAAGCAAAGGGGACAGCAATAGCGAAGCGAAAATAGGGAGAATCGGCAGGGCACGGTGAAATATCGTTCAAAACTAATGCTGACAACGGACCTGATGCCGGTGTGTTTCGCTCTACACCTTTTCCAATTGTAATTCAGAAAATGTAAAATGTAATTCAGAAAAGCAAATTTGAATTTCAGAAAATGGAAATTGTAATTCAGAATAGTAAGTTGATACATATCATATACTATTCTGAATTACAATTTCCATTTTCTGAAATTCAAATTTGCTTTTCTGAATTACATTTTACGTTTTCTGAATTACAATTGGAAAAGGTGTAGTCGTTCGGATCTGACCAGGGTCAAATCAACAATTCAAACGGGGGTGAATGGGATAAGGTAAGGTTGTGCTGCCCACAACGCACAGGAGAGTGACCCTAGTATAGAATACCTCAACCTGACGTAGTGCCCTCGATAAATCTGCAAATTTTCAGTAGATTGACTAAGGGTGACACGGTGCCTTGACAACGCTATACTTATAGTCTCGCCGAAGTCAACCCAAATGAAAATCGCAAGAATTAGGAAGTATGCACAGAACGGAAGGAAAATGTATGAGAAAGTACAGTGATGCCAACAACACCGTGCGGAAAAGTGATTTCAACAACGAAACCCCTCAACCTGGCGGAGTGCCTTCGATAAATCTGCAAACCTTCAGTAGATTGACTAAGGGTGACACGGTGCCTTGACAACGATATATAGTCTCGCCGAAGTCAATCCAGATGAAAAGCGCAAGAATTATGAAGTATGCACATAACGGAAGGAAAATAAATGAGAAAGTACAGTGATGCCAACAACACCGTCCGGAAAAGTGGTTTCAACAACGAAACCCCTCAACCTGGCGGAGTGCCCTCGATAAATCTGCAAACCTTCAGTAGATTGACTAAGGGTGACACGGTGCCTTGACAACGCTATATAGTCTCGCCGAAGTCAATCCAGATGAAAATCGCAAGAATTATGAATTATGCACACAACGGAAGGAAAATAAATGAGAAAGTACAGTGATGCCAACAACACCGTCCGGAAAAGTGGTTTCAACAACGAAACCCCTCAACCTGGCGGAGTGCCTTCGATAAATCTGCAAACCTTCAGTAGATTGACTAAGGGTGACACGGTGCCTTGACAACGCTATATAGTCTCGCCGAAGTCAATCCAGATGAAAATCGCAAGAATTATGAACTATGCACATAACGGAAGGAAAATAAATGAGAAAGTACAGTGATGCCAACAACACCGTCCGGAAAAGTGGTTTCAACAACGAAACCCCTCAACCTGGCGGAGTGCCTTCGATAAATCTGCAAACCTTCAGTAGATTGACTAAGGGTGACACGGTGCCTTGACAACGCTATATAGTCTCGCCGAAGTCAATCCAGATGAAAATCGCAAGAATTATGAATTATGCACACAAAAGGAAAATAAATGAGAAAGTACAGTGATGCCAACAACACCGTCCGGAAAAGTGGTTTCAACAACGAAACCCCTCAACCTAGCGGAGTGCCTTCGACAAATCTGCAAACCTTCAGCAGATTGACTAAGGGTGACACGGTGCCTTGACAACGCTATATAGTCTCGCCGAAGTCAATCCAGATGAAAAATCGCAAGAATTATGAAGTATACATACAACGGAAGGAAAAGATATGAAAGGAAACAGTGGTACCAACAACACCGTCCGGAAAAGTGGTTTCAACCTGGCGGAGTGCCTTCGATAAATCCGCAAACCTTCAGTAGATTGACAACGCTATACAGGGTCTTTCACGAGGAACCTCACCCATATTTATACGGGAAACTTCTGAACGTATTTTCATGGAATTCAGCACTTATAAGTATTTCACGATGCTGATGAAATCTAAAATATTTTCAAGGCATGAGCACCTCCGGTTTTTCCGGAAATGACGTCAACTTCCGTTTTTCAAATTAGAACACCATTTTTTTATTGCAGACATAGATTCCTTAGAAAATTTCAAGTTATTTTGATGTAACATTTTTTAGTTTTGGTTGGAAAATTCTCTCTGAGCGGGAAAATTCGAAAAAAAATCGAAAATAAAGCTCCGCTGAAACAAGAATAACTTCGAGGTTTTTGGATGGAAAATTTTCATTTTTGGGATTTTTCAAGATGTAAGATTGATGTATCCACTCAGAGAGAATTTTCCAACCAAAACTAAAAAATGTTACATCAAAATAACTTGAAATTTTCTAAGGAATCTATTTCTGCAATAAAAAAATGGTGTTCTAATTTGAAAAACGGAAGTTGACGTCATTTCCGGAAAAACCTGAGGTGCTCATGCCTTGAAAATATTTTAGATTAAATCAGCATCGTGAAATACTTATAAGTGCTGAATTTCATGAAAATACGTTCAGTAGTTTCCCGTATAAATATGGGTGAGGTTCCTCGTGAAAGACCCTGTATAGTCTCGCCGAAGTCAATCCAGATGAAAATCGCAAGAATTATGAAGTAGATACGCACACAATGAAAGGAAAATTTTAAGAATATTCATGAAACACAGAAAAATAATGTTAGAACGATATTTCAGCGGAAACAATCAGCATAAAAGTAATGAGAACGGAGGCCTTACCGATTCCGGAAATTTCCCACTTTTCACTTTACAAAACGGAGTCCTATCTCACTTTCACTGACAGATTTAAATTAATTTATAACGGTCCTCGAAAGACAAATGGAAAACTTATCCAACAAAATCTCAACTAATTCTTCAAAAATCGGCAAGACACAGTGATTTATTTCCACGGAAAGAGCAAGTCAAAAAAGGATCTTCTTAAATCGGAAAAACGTATTTAAACAGTTCAGACGGCAAAAGGTAGGTAGAAGATGCTGTATCAGCTTCGATGGCCCTTTTTAAAACCTCCGAAAAAGTGGGGTGATGACGCGTGCGAAAATTCAGAATTTCGAGAAGAAGGGAACTAAGACACCGTCTGATTGGCCGTCATGACATCACGTTATTCAAAAAAGGAATTAAAACGTTACCTTATAAGGCAACAGAATTCGATGTCCGCCGCTGTTTTTTGGATCCGCGGCCGCTTGAAAAACATAAAAATTCGCGAATTTATCGGACCTTATCAGCGGCCATATGCTACCGTATGGGATTTCTTTTACACGCGGATGGAGAATATTCAATTTATCGGGTTTAATTTATCAGATCGAATTTAATGAATGAAAATAATGAAACTCGATCGAAAAATTTTTCTATGAGACAGGACTCCCCCGACCAAAAAAAGTAACTTCGTTACATTCTGTAACAGAATTTCATGAATATTTGGAAAACTCAAGTCTAAATCTAGTAAGAAGGTGAAAATATAGGTTCAGATTCAGTAAGATGACACGCTCTATATCACAGTGTCATCGACGGAATTGATAAATATTATTATTATTCGTGAATTCTCTTGGCTTAATGGAACAAAAAAATTATTATTATCAGTATTACATTTCTAAGATCGTATTAATTCAAATTTATATGAATTAATAACCTCAGGGTATAAAATAGACGAATTTTGAGAAAGGCCTGGATGATCTGCATTCAGCATTATGCTATCGCCAATCACTCTTGTAACACCATGTATTCTTGGGCTCCAAGCTTTCAAATTTGTTATTCTACAATAAGCTACGTCATACAATTTGATTCATAAATTTCTACTGCATTTTAATGAAAGCTTGTATAAATTTATTTCAATTCTTGGTTCCATCTGGTCACCAAATTCTACGAAATGTTTTAAGTTTTACATATTTCCGTGAAATATATTCGTATGAATCTGACTATGACTGAAAACGTACAGATAGACAAGCGATCGGGTTCAAATTTTCAATTGATGCATGGAACCACAATAAATAGGTATACATTCTACAGTTCTCAAGAATTTCTCTTCCAAGAGTTTATCAGATACGTTCACTGATATAAATATAAATATCAACAACCGCCATGGATTTATATCAGTGAACGCGATGTATCTGATAAACTCTTGATGTGTTGCAGTTGCAAAGATTCCTTTTGGAGATATGCTTTTCTTTCTAATTTCTCTTTCAATTCCACAGATAATTTGTTTCTCCAGTTGGAATTTGAATTTGTCAAATAATTTTTATTTGGTAGCGCCCCCTATGTTGAAGTTTTTTGAGAGTGCTTAATCATAAAAATCTCAACTTTTATTAAGGACAAACAACATTTATCAACAAATGAAGACAGGAAAAGAAATAATCCAAAAAATATTCGAAATAAATCTGTAGCTATCTGACTAAATAACTTACCTGTATAATTGGTTGTCAAATTAACAAATTCAAGGAATCCATCATCATAGTAGAGACCATTGAGGGGATTATCATGATAGAAACAGAGCAAAACAACAGCGGCCACAAGTATTGTCAACACTAATATTTTCCTACATGATGGTGCTTCAGTCGACAAGAACATGATAATACTGAAAAAAAAACAATATTATGAATCACGACGTTATTTTGAATCAAGTTAGACAATTAGGATTTTCGTATCAATATGTAGTTAACAAGGAACAATTTATTTTCGCGTAGTGGAAATTGATAATCAGCTTTACTCATTATCACTTTAATGAACATCTTCAAGTTCGAAATCTATCTTGAATTCATTCGAAGAATATGGTTCACATTTTACAATGCACTGAGATAAGGCTTTTCGAAATGCTTTGCAATAGATAACTGAATAATTAAATTCCCATATATATAAGAACATTGCGTTTAGTAAGTGCGTATTTATGTGCATAGTAGCATTGAGTTTGAATATATATAGTATATAGAGGTACATCGCCTTCGAACGATTTGAGGCAAAAACTTTTGGCAGTTTACTGCATAGAACTTATAGTACATGGAATGCTTTTAGCCTTGCTGCTAAGCTTAAAATATAGATGCATAGAAATAACTGGTGTTGGCACTGATTAGATTTTGTTTAAGACTTTCTTGTCGATCGAAAAACTGAGATTTTGTGCTGCTTTTCATTTCTCCCGAAAATGGGTCGCGCTATTTTCCATTGCAGCAGTAGCGCCACGACCGATAAAATATTGCGGATTATTCCGGGAGTAGCACAAAAACTCAAATCTGGATTGATCATCTGATATTTTGTGCGGCTTTTCATTTCTCCCAAGAGATGTTGCGCTTTTCTTCCATAACCACAATCTAATTATATGACATTCGAAATCGATCCATCTCTCTAAAAACATAACATAACCTATGTCACACAAAAAACAGTGCCACGACCGAAAAATATTGCGGATTATTGCGGAACTTGACCAAAATCTGAAATCTAGGATGCCGTTTTGATCTACAAATTTTGGTCACGATTTTTAGTAGGGAGTCGTTATACCAGGTGTTCAGCTTCAAATAGTTCGAGGTCGATGTTCCTCTATGTATATTTAAACTCAATGATAGTAGTCTTCCCCGTGATATTTTCGACGAAAAACAACAATCCCAAACAACACACACACGTCTTTTGAACATTTTATAGACTATATGAAATAGATTATTAGATGATCTATAAAACATCAAAATGTATTGGATTTCTAACCTAGGTTCGACGTAAAAATGTCCGCGAGATTTACGTTGAAAAATATTACTTTTTTAGACGTCTATTTTACGTAAAAAGAAGTCTTTCTATAACAAGTGAAATTTCTGTTTTTTTTTAGTTTATCCCAACTTAGTATCACGTTCGACATGTAATAGACGTTTGAGGATTTATGTTTTTGTGATGACTCGCTAATGTCTATATATCATTAGATTTTTGTCGTTTTTTTTCGATCAACAATCTGATAATATATAGATGATCCAAAAAACATCCGCACTCATGACCTCTAAAATATATAACATCATAGATCTTTTTTGGAGCATTGTCGTCATGATCGAAATTGGACGTCTATTAGACGGAATATTATTAATGAAAATATTTGGTGATATTGTACACGTATATTAGATGACATAAGATGAACGTTTGTTCAATGTCCCTAAAAAGTCTTTGTATTGTATAGTTTTTGACATCTAATTATTGTCAATTCCAAAACAATATTGATATAAGGATTTGAAAAACGTCATATTAATGACCTGTTACTGATTTATTTCATCAGATTTTTCGAAGGTTTATATTTATATGGTCTGAAAATTCAAAGAAAATTGACATTTGATTGTTTCAAGATCATGGAGATTTGGTGAGAGACTTCAAAAGTATGCAGATATAGATTTAAATTTTATAACTTCGGAATATTTTTAAATAGGTATTATTGCATTTCCATCAGATCATTCAGATCAGATTGTGAGTATAAAGAATACATACATATATGATAATCTATAAGCACACCAAAGAAACATGAAACAAAAAACATTAAACATTTTCATTCATAAAAACACTTCGAGTCTTATTAATTTATTAATGAAAACTGTTTCTTGTTTGTCGTTTCATGTTTCTGTGGTGGGCGGCCCGGCTAATTATCAGATATAATATATTTTATCTACACAGTTGAAATCTCTCATAGCAGTTAGGAAAGCAAAAACAAGTTCTGAAAATAAATAGGTACATTCATTATAATAAAAAAATATATAAACATAATTCAAATGTATCAAAAATATAAATTGTGTCAATATAACCAATGTAGTCGAGACAATTTCTTTAAATAAAAATATATATAACAATGTCCTAGGCACTGGCACTGAGGATTTGCTCTTCGTTGTCTCATATTCGTATAGTTGGTTTGCAAGGCGTAACCAGTCTTGAATTGCCTTTTTTATGGTCGTGTCGTTGAGATCTGCCGGGGTTTCACTCTCGGACAGCCTCTGGAACCAACACACAAATCAAAATAAGTGATTATTTTTTTATTTTATTGCAATTAAGTACAAAGTACAACTTTTAGAAACAATCACAACAAATGCCTAAGATGATCTGAAAAACATATAAACATTTCCTCGAAGATTTCGAACTCTGGAAACTCAATTATTCTTCAAATCCTGATTGAATCTATTTTGTGCTCGACTTTTTGACTAGAGTTTAATGGTAATATTTTTCAGCAAGTTTTTCAAGTCGAGTAGTTGAGTATTATTTATTACTCAACCAATATCTCAAAGAGGTCTATCAATAGACTTCTTAAATAATATTCTTACCAAGTTATTTATTCAGAAAAATATTACTACTATGATAGAGACTGTAATAATTTCAGCCCTACGAAATCTCCAACGCAAATCAGGAAATTCTATATTTTGAAATTTCAGATGATCTTGAAATATTTATCCTAAAATATTTGAAAAGATTTCAAAACCGATCATCGTGTAAACTATAAACATATTTTCAAAAAGAGCGGATTTCAGGTACTTATAATGTACCTGGGATAATATCTAAATAAACACAGTATTCAAAATAGTGATAACAGACATAACAGTTCAATAGAACGGTTATTCAAAAGATGTCATTCAATAGACTCCTTTAAGGTACGATTCCACCGAAAACATGTGCGGCACAAATGTTTACGAACATTTTGTGCAGCACTCCGGTAGTTCGCGTACAAGCTGTGAACACATTTAGCCACCGTTTCCACCGGCACTGCTGTGTGAAACTTTTGTATGCGCACAGTGGAGCACAGTGCCGCACACCGTATGCAGGAACAAGTTCTCAATGTTTCGCGTTCGATAGGTGAAAATATGGAGGATCAAGAAAACGTTGTGCTCTGTACTGCAGCGTGTGTTTTATTATGTACTTTGTTCAAAAAGAAAATAAGAAATAGACAGAAAATGTTTCGATGAGGCTAGCAATAACTTTGAGATATCTAGCAACTGGAGATTCTTTCGCAAGTTTGATGTATTTATTCAAAGTTTATAAAGAACTAATTTCTCGTATTGTACTTGAGGTGTGTAAGGCGTTGATAAGCGACAATCCGAGATGACACTTTCATTTGGTTCATCCCTCTGATGAAAAAAATTCAAATATGAATATCCGAACCATTTTGGCTTATACACCTCCGATACACCCGGACCAGAAGTTTTTGAATCGGCTTTTCTATTTCGGTTTTTGTAATGTTCATTATTACAATCCTACAATACGGGATATATTTCCATTTCTTGAATGAATTGGATTATCTTCTCATTATTCTAATCCATGTTCGCGCGCACAAGTTGATGTTTTCAATATTATAGCGGAAGCAAGACTGAGTTCGCGGACAACATGTGTGTGTGCGTCAACCCGAGTCCACCGCTGGAAGCAGTACGCGACAAAAGTTTGCAACTGCGCATGAACTTTTCAAGAGAGTACGCGCACTTTTTGTTGCTGTTCACGTGTACGAGTCCACCGCAATGAACATTTGTGGCGTACACTGTGCACCACTGTGCCGCACAGTGCGTCACTCCGGTGGAATCGCACCTATAGATGATCATTTTATGAAAGGTTTCAAATTTCTAATCACAATATAACTACCTAATTTACAATAATTAATCATTAATTAATCAACATATTCTTCAGTAAAACACATGTTGGTCATGTTGTAGGTATAATATACAGGGAGTAGTACCTTATCAAAAGTTATTCACTATAGTGAACGGTTATCTGAAAGATATCATTCAATCGACTTTTCTAGATCATCGGATCATGAAAGATAACAAATCTCCAAAAATATAATAATTAGCATATCTCAGTGCCACCACATTATTAGGAGGAACACATTTAAGGTACTACACCGGGAATAGTAGGTTCCTATATAATTCAACATTACATTCACTTTTGAACAGTTATCTAAAAAACATCATTCAATAGATCTTACTAGATGATCCATCTATGGAAGATATTTTTATTCAAAATCTACCATAATACCAATTTTGCTTGTATCCAAAAATGCAGGTTAGATTTTGAAAATTATAAATAAATCTCATGTTAATAACAGTGAGCCCAGACCTGAACCAGCTACATTTCAAGAGCTAAATGATAAAGAAATTATACTTATTAGAACTAGGTACCATAAGCAATATTTGCACTCACCTTCTTCAATTGTGACAGCACTAATCACTAAATATTATATTCACTTAGCTGAGGATAAAGCAAAAACAACCACTATTCGACTTGACCTTTTGACGAAGCAGTGTTCTAACGAAATGATAAAGTTCAAATGTGTATCTATAACCCTATCCGCTATCCTTATATGAACTTCAACATTTGGTGGTTCGGAGGTTCGTTGCCACGTGATCGAGACCGATATAGGTGTTCGCACCTCGCTCTCTTTTCTCATAGTGATCGCATAGATCACCTATTTTATATTTTTTATTTTAACGGATTTACACACATTTGAATATTCAAGTTATCGATTTCGTTTTTTTTTAATTTAACTTAAATAAATTGTCTGGAGTACCGAAATATTAGAATTTATATTTATACATATTTTATTTCCAGAGCACATTATGCGTCATCTGACAAGATTGTCAGATTCAGAGTATTATATCTTGATAACTATCAATGCGATATTGATGGAATTTATCGAATTAGGCAGAAAAACTGGCCTTTCTAAGAATACTTTGTTTCCAATGCATTTACATATACCTGAATAAATTATTATTTTCAATATGATATTATTACAAATGTAGCAAAGCATATCTGAAAAACGTCAAAAAATTGCTCATTTCACTATTGCATCGAATGGATATTCTATAAACATTTTAAAAACGTATGGTCGAAAAGCAATATTTCCATCGACATCTTAAAAACATTCATAATCTTTGGTTGAGAGACTTTATATAAATAATACTTCTTAAAGATGTTGATTAATTCACAATTGTTTGACCTTTGAAGTTGGATATTTTATATATGTATTCTAGATGACTAAATAATGTCGAATAATGATGTCTAAAATCGATGTGGCATGGCATATCTATTACACGTCAAAAAGTTATTCTTTTTTCGATAGTATCAATTAGATTTCTTATAAACATTTCAAAAACGTGTGATCGAATTGAAATACAATTATCGACATATTTAAGACATACAAAACCGTACGTTTAAAGACAATATATACAGAATATATCTGAAATATGTCAATCGATCTACTGTTTTATGACCATACGAGTAAGATGTTTTATCGATGTATTTTAGATGACAAAAAAGAAACAAATGTTGATGTCTAGTATACGAAAAACAAAAGATGTCCATTAAACGTTAAATAAAATACCCCCTCCACGATTTTGAAAATTTGATATTCAATATACGGCTTTTAAACGTGTCGTCAAAAAGCTATACATTTTTGGATATCTGCAGGACAGAAACATTTTTCCAGGTCTTAGATAATGCATCTAAAGGATGTCTTCTAGACATCATGTATAGAAAACATCTCATTTAGATAATCTAATTTCAATCAGAATTTAGAGCAAGATGGCTTTAGATCACTTTTAATATCAATAAGATGTCATTTAGATGTGAGTGTGTTGTTTGGGATACATGAAGTCTCGGGATCGTCATTATATTTTTGCCCTTGAATATGCCGCTTCATGTAGACCCGAATTTCATTTTGAACACAGTTCTCAATGCTCGCAACTGAATAATAAATATACTCTCTGCTTGTGAGCTACAACCCCGGAAAACGATTCCGTATGACAACAGTGATTAGAAATTCGAAAAATATAAGGTTTTTAAGATCGTGAGTTCAGTTAGGTATTTAAGGGCTCTAAGAGAATAAATTAGCCTTTTTTCGAAGCATCACAGTGTACACTCCAATTGAAGTTACTGGACTTACTTGAATAGTTTTTATTGGTTTTTGGTATATTGAGTACAGAATTATTGTCAGAGCACCAGTTCTCAATCCCATTCATGGCCTTTCTAATTCTGGCAGATACCTACACTCTCTGTGTAATTCTCGTGTTCATACTAAGAGCATTAGCATCCCCTACGTATAAATAAAATTTCGTTACACCCCCTGATACGCCATTATTTTCGATATGTTTTCCGACACTAGAAAAAATATCCGGCAGGTCATCAATATAAACTGAAAGCAATATTGGGCCCAGTATTGTTCCCTTATGCGGAGATATCTTGGAGTGGAACTCTGAAGTTGAATACCTGGATAGCAAGCTTCTGTGGACTGCTACTGGCAGGAATTGGGGCTGTAACCCAAAAATACTGCGATGGATATACGTTATGACTGTGCAGGGCCGGATTAACCCCAGGGCCAAAAGGGCAATTGCCCAGGAGGAATTCAGAATTAGGGGCGAATTCATCAAGTTACTAACTACATACGGAAATCACTGAAATCTAGAAAAGCGATTCCAAACAATAGAAACATAGGTTTCGTTCCTTCGACCGATATCACTCGTCATTTACTTGCGCCTGCCCCCGCATTTCGCATCGCATCCAAACGAACCGTTGCGTCGGTCGCTCTCCCACCGCCTCTTCGATGTCCGAGCTTCCGCGCATATTCTATATGTTCGGGTGACTAGTCAATAGTCATTACATGGTGATTATAAAGCGCACGCATCGAAAACGAATTGTTGTGTGAAAATAAACGCTTTTGTAGTTTTGTGAATGCCGGTCATGTAAATTTATTTTATTGTTTCTGTTTGGTATCACATTTCTATCAGAATCGTCGATTCGCGTCACAAAACATTTCTTTGGAGGGTGTATGAAAGCGATATCAGAAGAAAAAAATTTTAAAACTACCTAGTGGTGAAACGAGGAAAAATGCTGTCGAATTTACTTGCGCAAGTCAAATGAAGATAACTGTTTTTTTCGCTATCATTGATACCATGATTGCAGAGTTGAGCAGAAGA
The DNA here is from genome assembly GCA_910592335.1 of Adalia bipunctata. Taxonomy (NCBI): domain Eukaryota; kingdom Metazoa; phylum Arthropoda; class Insecta; order Coleoptera; family Coccinellidae; genus Adalia; species Adalia bipunctata. The sequence continues at coordinate 28,545,584 of OU342951.1, forward strand.
AAATATACCTATACAAGTATGCCTGATAAATTTGGATTTTTGAATAATTTATCAAGCAAAGATGATGATGAAATAATATCTGATGCCAAGCAACTTCGTGATATACATGGTGTCCCAAAGAAGAGTGACTGATTTTAAACATAAATGCCCAGCTTATTAATTGCTCCAAAGAGATGGGATTTTCACTAGTTTCACTAGTTCATCAAAGAGATTTTTTTAGGCTTGACTGGCATTTCATATCATCAACACAAGGTGTTTTACTAATGTTGGTCAAATTCAACAGGGGAAAATATGTATTATTTTAAATGGAACACCCTATAATTTTTGACCTCATTCGAAAGAGCAATCATTCTCCTTTCCAGAAATGTATAGTTTTCTATCTTTTGTTTCATTAACAACAAAGATATTCGAGGTTTCATGCTTTAGTACATTTTTAATTATTAGTTTTATATGAACGTATTTTTATGTCATAATGCCTACCCTCTTCGTTTATGCAAAACTGTAAGCGACATTTCAAATTTTCAAATGAATTTTCTTGCATGAGCTGATTTTTGGCATCAAAATACGTTCATATAATAATAATAATAATAAAGTTTATTTCGATGAATAAACAAATTACATCACTGAGGTACAATAAAATATTATAACCTGTACGTGATATCAAAATAAGAATTATTCTTAAAAATTGTTCCATGAAGAAAAATTTTGAAAAAAAAAGACAAACAGCAATACAAGAAAGCAAATTACAGAATACAAAGGGGAAAGTTGCACTGACAAAATCGGGTGTTCTCTACTATATTCACACTCGACATTCATATTATAAGGTAAGTATGCGTATCAGAAATGTCATTATCGGTAGTAGTTTTCTCTAATCGGGTAAGTAAATGTCTTAATTCGGTTTAATTTCACTGTCACAGTTGATAAATTTCACTCCCATGTTCGGGATATTTTTAATTGTTATTTATTAATTCATTAATTATTCGTCTATTTTCACTAGTCATCCAACTTTTCATTCGTTTTTTAAATCTTTTCATGTTTTTTATATTTTTCAGATGATCCGGGACTATATTCAAAATTTTTGGTGCAAAATATTTATAACTTCTTTGTCCTATACTTTTTTTACATCTAGGTAGCAGGTAAGTATGATCTCTTCCTCTGGTGGTGTAATCATGATGTAACGTGTCAACATGTATTTTCTTTGACATAATGTTTGTGATAATTTTTAGAGCATATAACTGTCTAACATCTTGTACTCCTGAGATCTCGAACAACTTCTGGCTGGAAAAGGTTAGTTTTTTCTTGAATATTATTTTTAATATCCATTTCTGGATAACCTCCAAGGGCTTTATGTGGTTATGGTAAGCACCACCCCATCCAACTATTTCATAACTAATTTGTGATTCAACTAGGGCTTGGTAGAATATTTTCAAATATTTTATTGAATCTATATGTTTACGCAAGTACTTGAACTTGAAAAGGAGACCTCTTATCTTATTTACAATATTTTTTATATGCTTATCCCATCTTAAGTTTGTATCAATGGTTATTCCTAAATATTTTATATATTTTGTTTCAGTTATGCAAGTCTCGTTGTCAATCTCAAGCTCTCCTAAGTGCGGAAGACTCGGGGTGTTGGATCCGAAGACCATATATTTTGTCTTGTCAATATTTAGGGTAAGTTTATTGCTCTTGAACCATTTAATTACTTCAACACACTTTGACGTAACTTTTTCCTTCAAATCTTCCCATGTATTCCCTTGGTATTGAAAAACCCCATCATCAGCATAACAAATTGCTTCTTCAGATTCCTTCATTTTTAGTAGACTGTTTATGTAAATGAGGAACAAAATAGGACCTATTACCGTTCCCTGCGGAACGCCGTACATCATTGTCTCCTCCTGACTCCTAGACTGTCCAATTTCCACAACCTGCTTTCTGTTTGAAAGGTAACTCTTGAGCAATTTATATATGGGTCCTCTAAATCCGTATTTTTCTAACTTTTCAAGTAAGCGAATATGGCATACCGTGTCGAATGCCTTACACAAATCAATAAATATACACAATGTAGGAATCTTTTTGTCCAGACATTCATACAATCTACCTGACAGTAGCCCTATCGCATCCTCTGTAGATTTCCCCTCAATAAACCCATATTGTTTTTCGTCGATAATATGATATTTCCTCAGATAATCTACCATGCGTAGTTTGATGGTCTTTTCAACTATCTTAGCCAAATTCGATATCAAGGGAGATGGGCCTATAGTTCGTGATCTCTGAACGGTCACCACCCTTATGGATTGGCTTAATTATACCAAGTTTGAATGTATCAGGAAAACATCCTTTTTCAAAACAGCTATTTATTAGGTATGCCAAAGGTGTCGATATTTCTAATTTAATTTCTTTTAAAGTTTCAGATTTTATTGAATCCTGACCTGCAGCCCTTCCGGATTTCAATTGGACTATGGTGTTCTGTATTTCCACAGGATCAACAGGAATCAAGTTAAAGGAATTACACTGAGGAATGTCAGCTTCCTTAAACTCAATGGGAGAATCGATTTTATCAGCGTAAAATTTTCCTATACTGCTGAAATGCTTATTGAATATGTTTGCCATCTCCCTTTCCTCCCGAATATGATCTTCCCCATATTTTATATGTTTGATTTCCGCTTTCAGTTTATTAGGGTTTCCACAAATATTTTTCATGCACTCCCATACAGCTTTCGACTCACTCTGACTGTTATTCACTATTTTCTGTAGATAATTTTTTTTTTAATTAGATTTGGGAGTGCCGGAAAAAACTCAATGAGGTAGGCAAGAAAAATAAGGAATCTTCATCTGCGTTTCCGATTATTCGGGAATCAAAGGAAACGAAGAGGCTTGCCAGAAAAGGCTCACGAAAGCCAATCACTGGCCCAGAACCTTTCTGTGGAAATGCGCCTATAAGAAAGTAGCCCTGGGGAAAACCGAATAGGAAACATTCTGGCGGAATCTCCAGGAATGTATTACTCCAAAAAGTTTCTTACAGCTTTCTTACAGGACATTAGCAAGGCACACACGAAAGGGAAATCTGTCAGATCTGATCCGCAGTCCAGATTTGTTACAGTTCTGGACTGCGGATGGGATCGTTACCGCCGATCTGGTCTGTCGCGGATCATATATCTCAATGATCCCGACAGACCAGATCGGCGGGAGCGATCCCATCTGCAGTCTAGAACTGTAACAAATCTGGACTGCGGATCAGATCTCACAGATTTCCCTTTCGTGTGTGCCTAGCTATTGTTGCCCCAGGAAGCATCTGGTGAGAATGGGTTCATCGGACCGGACACTCAAGAGTGTAGATTCTGTGGGGACTAGCTACGGAACGCTTTGCCATTGCAAGCTAAAGAAAAGAATCCTTCGAGCAAGAGACTTGCATCAGGAGTGTGGAAGTAGCCTCCTTGAAACCTTCCCAGATATTGGATTTCATTAGATCTGTGGAACGAGCTATATAAAGTCCGTGGTGAGAACAGCTCTGTTAGGGGGCACAATAGGCCTTAAGGTCGCAGTGAACTGTAACTCTTTTCTAACTGCAACTATAACTATATGGTTCCCTGTGGTACTCCTAATCTGACTCCACATTCTGAGGTTACTGAGGCTACTTGTTTCTGTCAGATATTGAGATCTTTAATAATAATACCGCAATTATCCAGTTTCAATAATGAAGTTATATGGTGTACCCTATCCAAAGCTTTAGAAATATCTAAATGGGTATCTTACCTTTTTCAATTAGATCGATGGTCATTTGTTATATTAGAAATAAATATTACGGATGTTCAGTGCTACGACCGAGAATAAAAATATTTTGTATGCATGACAAAAAACTTCAAAAGGAGTTTAGATAATTTTTTTTCGAATATCTTGTCGAAAGCTGTTACTAAACTAATCGTCAATATCTCCCTTTTGAAACACTGCTTCACTACGGAAATCTTGAGTAAGTCTGGGAAAATTCCAGTTTTATGGGCACTATCAATAACACGACAAATTGGATCGACTATTGTTGTTTTAATGCTTTTTTATTACTTTCATGGGAATATAGTCGAGCGGTCGAGCCCGCATGAATTTTTATTCCTCAACCTTCCAACAACCGAGATAATCTCCGATTCAGAAACCCTAAACAAACAGAGAGATTTGGTAACTTTAAACATTTCCTGCATAATATTTTTAGGTTTTATGGGATTTCCTGTAGCAATATTTGTGAAAAACGATTGAAATCAGCTGCTCAGAGTCATCAATGAATCTTGAGCAGTTTTTCCTTGGGACTCTCTTCTTCCTGATACTTCATTTATAATTCCCCTAGTTATAGCCGATTTATTTTCCGCTTTATCTATGATCTACCTGTAAAAAGCTCGTTCATTCGGAAGAATACTCCATTCACTCTTACAAAGTATCGCGGTTGGCCATGATTTGGGTTTATCAAGTTTTTTTTACTTAAAACAGACTCAGGCTGGCACTCGTGAAAATCAAGCGATATTGCCAAGACTACTTTCTATTTACTCTTTTTTAACTTTGTAAATGGAGTTAGTTCGTCTAAGGTTTAACTGTGGCGCAGGTTTCGTAGAACTACTACATTTTCATGCTGGATTATTTTAGATTGTGCAAAAATGTATTTAATTGTCTTCTGAATTAAAATAATATTTTCTCAAATTCATTAATTTCCCAAAGTAAATGAACTTTTTGATAAATACGTAATTACTACGATTTTTTAGCAGAAACGACAACGTTGTGGGCGTATCTGACAGTGCAATGACCATAACCTAACATTTTCAAAATATACGCGGTGAAATATGTCGAAATTTCATGGCAAACCGCGATACTTTATAAAAGTGAATGGAGTAGGTATATGTAGTGCAGAATCATAGAGCCATTGCTTTATGAATCTTAGTGTATTTAGGTCAAATATTAATCCAATATTTTCTTTAAGTCTTTCGATTTTAGGGGATGGATTCATTTTTCGCAAACATAGAAGGTCTGAATTGGAAAACCTGCATTGAAACCTGAATCATTCTTCTCAGAAAAAAGGCAATATATTCAATTTTTGCTTGACGCACACCTCCTTCACGACTGAGTACCAAAATAAAGTGATCTCCATCTGGGAGGATAATAGCAGAAGTACCACCCTCAATTTAAGTGTTAAAATTATAGGGATAGGTTATAACATCTCTACAAATGGAAAATCGATCAAATCTCTAGAGAGAGAACTGGATTATGATTGAAAAATAGATTATGATCAAACTGATAACTCTAAGCTCTCCAGAGGAGATCCCTCAGAAACTACAAGCTGCATTATATGTGGGTTTTGTAACTGTGAACTTACGCCACCAAATTTCTTTCCAGTCTCACTCAGAGCTTCTGTTCCAAATTGTCCGCTCTGAAACTATCTTGGCTTGATATTTTGGCAACACCGCTGTGGTGAGTAAATTTCAACCTCAACACCAGAAACGACTTTCATTTGATTTATATCGCCCAATGAGATCTAATGGAGGGTGAATACGATTTCATATATAGATTTATAGAAAAACCTTTGGAGAAATCTAGAGTAAAAATACATTTAACACAACGAAGACAGACTCAACCACTCATAAAATTTACCTCGACAGAACGTATGATGTTAGAACAAGTTTTGAATCCACGAATACTTTACCATGATCATGTGAAAAGAGTAACATTGGGAAAACATCACGACCATTACATATTCAGAAAAAGGACATGAGAATTATATCCATAATAGACAGGCCCTAGGCTCGACGTAATCAGAGCATATTCTGTATATCCATCAGAATGAAACAGGTATGCTTACCAGAGAAACTTATTATCTTTCACTAACTGCATCTCTCCCAGGTTTTCGGGGTTCTGCCGTTCTACACCTAGATAGTTTTTCTATATCTATCGATATATGTATAAAATATTCGTTGATTCAGATTGTGGACGGTCGTTAAACCAAAAAAGGGTCAGGAAAACATTCTATTCCTGCACAAAAATGAACCTTTAAACGAGATTCAGATGATTTTCGCGATACAAAAATTTTAAATGGATTTTTTTTGCTCATTACACACCAGTAGATGAAGATATGTTGTCATTTCATTTGCACGGAACTGTTTGATTCGTGCACGCCAGAGCCATCAAAACCAAAAGAATATTTATTTCAACTAGAAGCCAAAGAATTACTCTCTGAATTACAGAAACTTCACTAAAAACTACGAAAATTAATTTCTGATGACCATCAAACAAAATCAACACAAACTTCTATTTTAAATAATATGTATCTACAGCGGACACGATTATGAACAGAAACTGACCAGGTGCAATAAACAAACTCCATACCCCATAGGAAAGGCAGGTTTCAAGTTCATTACCACTTATATTACCCTAGTTCAATTAATGACCCCCATTGGCTCATACTAGAATGAATTCCAATTGATGTAGGTACTTATCTTGATCGAGCATTTTATCTACGACACTGTCTGCTAACTGATCACCGGCCGATGGATTTCGAAGAAAACTAATGAGCTTATGAGCCTCCAGAGTGACCCGGACGGAAATATGAATTTAAAAACCAAAAAAATTGTTTTCAAAAAACTTTGGTGGGAATCGAACTCTCCACTTTCGATTAGCTAGCGTCGCTATGGTAACGGAAATTTATAAGATTGAAATAAACCCAATTCATACTCGTAGAGAGGTCGAATCCTACCAAAGATTTTTGAAAAATTTTTTTTTGGTTAATAAATTCATATTTCTGTCCGAGTCATTCTGGTAGCCCATTAGCACAATTTTGGCCTTCGTACGGCTTCCAGTTTTTTGAATAAAAATTATGAAAGTTCTCCGAGCGTAATTTTTGGAAAGCTACAAAAAAAACCATTGGATATTATTTCATCCTGTTTTCACCTCAGTATTCAGAATGAAAGATAGTTCAACCATGAAAAATTTCAACAATTTCGGCCGAATTTTTTTTTCACTGAGGACGTAAAAAAAATTGGGTTCGAATTTTGAAAAAATTTCTTCACGGAAAATCTTAGAAAATCTAGTACGTTGAAATAGTGCTTTCCAAATTGGCAACCGAGAAAAAACATTCCAACTTTGCGGATTAACATTATCACTAAGTGCCCCAGTGTATTAGTTAAGTCCTAGCGGGAAGTTATATGCAAAAACGGGACCGTTTCATGTAACCCTATTTCCTAGGAACCCTCCTTCAGGACTATATCATCCAGCATCCACAGGTAACCATAGTAGCTGAATTTACACCACAGTCAATCAGGGCCGATCCTAGGGTGTTAGCCGCCCGCGTGCAGAATCCTTATGTGCCGCCCCAAAGACAAAAAAATATATATTTTTTTGACATTTTTATATACAGTGTGTCCCAGAAGTTGCGCACCCCATTGAGGGGATCGAAAGTGAAAAATATTTTAAGCCCAAAAATCCATGTTTGAAATTTTTTAATGACATAGTTAATTAGTAATTGATTAATGAAAGTGACCAATCAGGAGCGCCCTGAAGAATAAGTAGGCAGTGGGGACGCGAGAGTGAGACGCCAGTCTTGGTTTATTGCGTGAAAAGCCGGCAGCAGCTCTAGCGTCTCACTCTCGCGTCCCCACTGCCTAATTATTCTTATGTAGGGCGCACCTGATTGGTCACTTTCATTAATTAATTACTAATTAACAACGTTATCAAAAAATTTCAAACATGGATTTTTGGGCTTAGAATATTTTTCACTTTCGATCCCCTCAATGGGGTGCTTGACTTCTGGGACACCCTGTATATATACAGGGTGATTTTTTTTAAGTGTTTCATTAGAAATATTCCAGCAAGGAATTTTGATACGAATTCTGTATTTTTGTTTTAGAGTACATGAACTTGAATTGTGAAATATTTTCAAGCGGAATCTACTTCCGGTTCTAGCGGAAATGAATGTGAAACTCGTTATTTCAAATGCAACACCCTGTATATTTATACATATTTGAATTCTTCGTTTGATTCCGCACTGATTTGATGTATGATATGCGCAACCACTTCAAGCGATTGTTGAGTTATAGGAGCCTGATTGTCATATTTGTTGACATAAAGAGTGTCAATTAATACCTCCAAAACCCCTCATTGTCAGGATTTTTTTTGCCACAGTGGAACAAGAGGAAGAACGCTGATACTTCTTCTCGTATAAATTATGAGGAAAGATTATACAGGGTGTCTGAAACAGGGCTTCAAAGTTAGTTTCAAAAAAACTAGGAAATCTCATTTTTCAAATGGTAACCATATAATTTTGTAAATCCGATCGATTGTTCGTCAAAAACTAGTTAGAGTGTTCCAAACATTTCATGTATTTAAAATCAGTAGTTTTGACGTTATATTGAATAAAATTCGAATTTCACGACTAAAGCCAGGTTTCTACGTCTAAACATCAGGTTTGGATAATTTTCAAGTAGGCTATGTCAATAGTAATAATATGTCAGTTTTAAACTAAGATTTTTTCATTTAGTCATCATTCATTATCTGCTTTGTTCATTTGTCACATTCGCCGCAAATAAAGACCAGACTTTTGATATATCAATCTAGTGTACCTTATTGTTATTGCTTGTTTTGCATAGTGCTTGATCAATAAAAATAAGTAAGAATGACAATTCCTTTCATAGCCTACTTCGAAATAGACGAGCATACCGCACTGAATTTGACTGAATTTCACGACTAAAGCCAGGTTTGGCTCAGTCAAATTCAGTGGTATGCTCGTCTATTTCAAAGTAGGCTATGATGTCATTCCTACTTTTTTTATTGATCAAGCAAAACAAGCAATAATATAAAAGGTACACTAGAATGATATATAAGAAGTCTACTTTATTTGCGGCGAATGTGACCAATAACCAAGCAGATGATGAATAATGACTAAATAAAGAAATATCAGTTAAAAACTGACATAGTCTTACTATTTATATAGCCTACTCGAAAATCATCTTAATAAACCTGATGTTTAGACAAAGAAACCTGGCTTTGTCGTGAAATTCGAATTTTATTCAATAACGGCAAAACTACTTACATGAAATGTTTGGAACACCCTTACTAGTTTTTGACGAGCAATCGATCGGAATTACAAAATTACATGGTAACCATTTGAAAAAAAATTAGTTTTCATAGTTTTATTGAGGCTCACTTTGAAGCCCTGTTGCAGACACCCTGTATAATATTTCCTCATAATTTATACAAGAAGAAGTATCAGCGTACTTTCTCTTGTTGAAGATTTGTTGAAAATCATATTGGTAAAAAACTGACATATAAAGGAGGCGGCCTGCGGCCGCCCCTTGAATTTGGCCGCCCGCGTGCGGGGCACGCGCTGCACACCTGCTAGGATCGGCCCAGCAGTCAATCGAACATATCGGATTGCAGTAAGTGATATTCATTGCTCAATCCAGTAACCCAACCCAACGTCTTATTTACCGCATCGAATTAAAGTGTCAGCGATTACCATCATTTTTATGAATGAATGCCCCAGCATTTCCCCATTCGTGTCTATAGGCTCAATCAGTGAGTTTATGGCCAAAATATTCAATGCTTGAGTCTACTTTAAACGGGAAAGACAATAAAGATATTACCTGATAGAACAAGCTAATTATGTCCAAAAGAGACAGGGAATGGGTTATATCCCAAGGAAATCAAAAGAACTCGTAAGACTTAAGAAGACAGATAAATGATCTCATTTCGGATGCCTCGATGATTCATCATTAAATCAATAAACCATTTTTCCGAATTTGACATTGCTAAGGAGCCTGGATAAGATATTTGGTACGAATTGATATAACTCAAAGATGTTAATTCTCGATTAAAAACAATTTGATACCTGTAGGAATTACTCCAGCACTAATCTTATTGAATTGAAAGTGTGGAAAAACGATGTTTCGTAAGAACAGCAATATTAAATTTTTTTCGATTTTGCTTGCAATATTAATGCAAGAATTCTTTCCAAGCTTAGTTTGTGAACATTTATAATTTGGTCATATACCTTCACCCATCAGAAATAAGTATCTTATAATGAGCGTAGTGAATAAATTTTATAGACATAAACAATAAATTTCATTAAATATTTCAGGAAATTTTTCCAATCACTATGGGATAAGAAATAAACGGGGTGGCTCGACTGAGATAGAACACCCTGTACAATGATACTGTTTATTGATCCTTTAAGGGCCGGTATTATAAAGGCCAACCGAGGATTCAACCGTTGCGTCAACAACGAAATTCCTCACTATCTGGTAGTTGGCGCACGGTTGAGTCCTCGGTTCGCCTTTTATAAAACTGGCCCTAAGACACTTTCGTGTATGGGACAAGTCAAAAATACATAAATTTCTATCTTCATTATCAATTTGAGGAACATCGCGTTGAAATTTTGCTATTGAATAATAACATTTCGATAACACTATAGGTTTTACTTTGTTCTTAAACGCTAAGAAAGAAGTAATACACTTGAAACACCCAAAGTTGGGATCAACTTTCTTCAAATATTCCTGTCATTTTAACATGCTGAAAGTTACTATATTTACCTAATATTTTGTCTAAAAGTTCTTCAAAAAAAAATCGTGTGTTGTTCTTTTGAAGTTTGAAATTAATTAATTTAGTTATTTATTTATTACATAATTGATTCGAGTTGAGGACAAGTCTATGATCATATACACGAACACAAACAGGTGTGGATAACTAGAAAAATGCAAGCGAAATCAGATACAAAATTGAGATATCATATACAAAATTGAAATATCATATACAAAAAAAAAGAAAACAAATGTAATACAACACCGCGCATTGTATCACTGTCTTGAAGAAAATCTCAAATAGGATCGAAACGTCGATAATTTGAAAGGAGTGTGTTATTCACCCTAACAGTAGTCCAGAAGCCAAGATAGTAGTCCCCATCCCATTAAAAATTGACCTATTCCGGCTCAAGGACGTCGCCAGAGGGGGGGGAAGTTGAACTTACTTAGGAATCCTCCCCTTCCGTTTGTACGCTCAATTTAGGAACACCCTGTATACAGGGTGTATTTTGAGGTGAGGCTTTTCATTTGACAGGTGATAGAACTCATCAAAAATAAGTAATTTCTCCGAAAATTTCTTATATGGAATGTTCAATTTAAAAAAATATAAAAAAGCGGCATTTGGCAAAATGATCTGTTCTACGCACTTGAATTGTTTGCAAATTTGTTCGATAGGGAGACAGAAAACAAGGGATGTTAATATCTACGGAGGAGAAGGCGAGGGAGCAGGTTCGGACTGAGGAATTCAGATTCACCCAGAATCTAAAAAATATTGTAGTTTCATTTTCTCGAAACAGGGGCATATAATTCATATTTAAATTTTTTGGTGAAATGACTTATTTTGATGAGTTCTACCATCTGTCAAAAGAAAAGCCTCACCTTAAAATACACCCTGCCAAAACTCGAAAATGTGGTGGAGTATACTTTGGACACGCAATGAGGATAGGAAGAGAAAATCAGACAACGCGGATTAAAAAAAGTATGAGACTAACTTGGATTGCCTTTGGAAAACTTATATTTATATTTACAAATGATGAAGTTCTTATAAACCTTAAGAAGATTTCGAAACGTTCATATTGCCAGTAGCGACTTATGACCTGGAAACAATGGCAATGACGAAAAAGACCACAAATCATCTGAGGGTAATGCAACAAGCCATGGAAACAACAATCAGTCTCAGGAAACGAAGAAATCCGACGAATAACTAAGGTCGTAGATATAATAGCACGTATTGCACACTTGTCGTGATGGACATTACAAATTCGAACACTGGACACCAAGGCTTATGCCGGGTTTCCACCAAGAGGACTGGGCCAAAACCGAACTCGGTCCGTTAGTGACAGTCCGCGAACTGTTTGCGAACTGTTCTAGAACTTGTGGATCGTTTTCCGGACTCGTGAGTCCGCGAATTGGGTTTTTACGGACAGAAACATCGTCCCATCGAATGTCGGTAACTGCAAAGAATTAACGAGTTCTAGGACTGTTTGTCAGCTTGGTGTAAACGCCCAGTTTGTTTTTATTTTCATTGTTGCGATCTAGTGGTAGTTTGCAGCATTGCAGCACGCCACATTTTCACAACTACATGTCCGGTGTCTCTGTGTAAATTGAATGAAACTTAAACATAACACGAACAGTTTCCATTGATTTATGTCCGTGACTGGTGTGAACATAAAGTCCGTTGGGAACCCAACAGTCTTCGAACATTTTCGGAACAAAACTGTTCGAAATTTTTGTTCAAACGGACAGTTCGTGTTTTGTTCTGACCTGTCCGCTTGGTTAAAACCCGGCATAATATAACAAACTAATATAACAAAGCGCAGCATACGAAGACCGTAAAGAAGATAGTTCCATGATGCAGCGTGCAGAGAGGAGGTGGTTTCAGATAGCCCAAGACAGATCAGTATGGTAAAGCATGGGGGAGGCCTATATGTTCAGAGGTAAATAACAAAGAGCTGACTAAGAAGAAGATACATATAATTATTGAAATATAAGTATAAGATATTCAACCAAGAAACCATAAGAAAATGTGATATTAATAAGATTGCTCCATCCATGGTCGATGCAATTAGGAGATGTTCTCAAATAATAAACTTACACCAAAAAATTATTATACCGATCATTTGTGGAGGCTCACTTCTGGTATATTATTGTATGCTGTGGAGATTTCTAACAGGCTTCACAAAGAACACCAAGGCATGCAGAACAAGGTCACTGAGTCCATTTTTTGCATGCAATAACTTTAGTTGAGAGTTGATCAGTAGCTGATTAACCGGTACGCTTAGTACGCTGCAGCGTATGGCCCCTTGTGAATTATGAATTCATTCACATGAAACCCAATTGAATAACAAAAGCATCAGAGCAAAACTCAGATGTTGGAAAATTCGTCTTGAAGTTATCTTTCAAATGATGTAACTCAATATAGGGTGTTCGATTTGAAAAATTCGAGATATTTGGAGGTTGAAGAAAGACAATCGCATTGATTTTAATCACTGTCCATCAAATTGTTTGTGATCAAATATGAAAGACAACTAAATTGAAAAACTCCCAGTGCAAGTTTCATTCAAATCCATTCCATAGAGACTTTTTTATGGCAGTCCAAAGTTGGACCCCTTTTCACTGAAAACTAGCCATGAATCCGGAACGGAACATAATAGACTATTAATGTTATATAAGACTGAAATCGTGTTTTTGAGCTCTTTTCAAAAATATAATAATATATAGGGTGTTCCATTCAAAAAAGTATTACTTTATGCCACCACCCTGTGTATAAGCTCTACGCCATTTTGAAATTATTATACAATAAGAGATTACATCAACACGAACAACTTTTATCTGAAACTTTTTTTTATTACATGTGTGAGTTCCTATATAAGGGGATAGGACAAAACGAATGGGACACCCTGTACATGAATCAGAAATCATAATCACAAGTTGAAATAATTGTTTCAAAGGTAAGTTTCATTATTTTAGTCCATAATAAATATGTCCAGTCCTAAATTGCCCACACGGCTTGAAGATGTGCAGTTATAATAATAATAATAATAATAAACTTTATTGATCCCTTAAGACAAATAGTATAGGACAAGTCAATGTTAACAGCAAATAATAATCAAATAATTATGCCTAGAATTTCAACAACAAGAAAATAAATTACTATAAATAAAACAATTAAAATGATGATTATTAAATAATATTATCACCCATATATTCTGAAATTGAATAATAAGGCTTGCTGAGAAGAAATTTCCTAATTATATTTTTAAATTCATTATACGTTGACAATTTCCAAGAATTCGGTATATGATTGAAAAGCCTGATACTCTGGTAAGAAGGAGAACGTTCGTATCTTGATGTTCTGTGATTAGGCACAGTCAGAACATTGGCATTTCTGGTATTGTAATTATGAAAATCAGGTAGCTTCGTGAAATTGTTATGATTTTTGTTGACATACAATAAACATCTAACGGTGGGTTTCACAAAGCGTAATCACCGGTGATCCGAGCTTGATCTAGAATCAACTCGATTTTTCAGTTCAAAAATCAGAGAATCAAGCCGTTGATCTCGAATCACCGGTGATCACGCTTTGTGAAACCCACCGTAAATATATACACGCAAATGGCAGTCATAATATTGTTTTCAACGAAATGCGGCCTGCAAGAGGATCGTGGATTTATGTTGAATATCATCCTCACAATTCTCTTCTGGCAAATTAATATTCTATTCAAGTCTAATGCACTTCCCCAAGTTAAAATATTGTACGGATGTTGGGAAAGCATAAACAATAATACATGTCCACAAGAGACTGCAACGGGAATAATCTTTTAATTTTGTTAATTGCGAAATACGAACTGTTGAGTCTTCCACACACTGCATCAACATGTAGATCCCAGCGCAAACAGTCGTCAATGTGGACATCCAAAAACCTAGCGGAAGACTTGGACGTTATGGTTGTGCGTCCACAAGATATAACTAGTTTGTCCCTACCCTCCGATTTAGAGCCGAAATCGATGCAGACAGTTTTGTCGATGTTCACAATTAGTCTGTTCCGACGACACCATTCTGTGAACTGACCGACAATAGATGTGGCTAAATCCGTGAGCTCCCCAAGACTCGGTGCCGAGATCAAAAAAGATGTGTCATCCGCAAAAAGCACAATTGAATCTGACGCGATGTGAGCGGGCAGATCATTCACAAACAACAAAAAAAGTAAAGGTCCCAAGACCGAGCCCTGAGGAACCCCTAGACCCATGCCAAATCCACCCGAGTTGGTATCGTTTACACTGACGAACATGTTGCGATCAGTTAGATAGCTATTTAGCCACTCCAAAATTACACCCCTGAATCCCAAATTGTATAATTTGCTTAAAATGAAAGAAAAATTCAGAGAATCGAAAGCCCTTGAGTCCACAAATGAAAAAGTCGCTGTTTCTGTCGAATGTCCAGGTCTGAAACCGTGCTGAAACTTCGTAATTATGTTGAATTTGTTTAAAAAATCAAGCATCCTATTAAAAAATGATCGTTCAAATATTTTAGAAAAGTTACTGAGTATCGTTATATAGGACGATAGTTCGAAATTTCATGTGGATCACCCTTTTTGAAAACAGGTATGACAATACCTTTCCTCAACACAGCCGGAAAATTACCAGTTGACACCGAGTGATTTACTAAGTAAGCAAAATGATGCGAAATAGGTTCACTAATAGTTTTGAAGATCTTTATCGATATTAAATCGGTTCCAGTGCTTTTTTTATTCTTGAGGGATTTTATTGTATTTATGACCTCGAAATTGGTTACGGCATAGAAGAAAAAACTTGAATCGAACATCCTTGATGCAGTGCATGAAAGAGATAGAGAGTTTCCAAAGTGCTCAAATAGTTTTGTAGACGTGATTGTTGAAAAATAATCCGCGAATGACTGCGCTACTGTAGGGGGATCTGTGCATAAAGTGCCATTCAATTTTAAAGTTATTTCGTCGAACTTCTTATTCCTGCCAGTTTCAACGTTAACCAAATTCCAAGCAGTTCGATTTTTCTGATCAGAGCTATTTATGAGATTTGCATAATAGTGTTTTTTAGCATTTTCAAGAAACCGACTGTATTCTTCCTTGGCAGACTTGTATAATTGCAAAGTATGTTCTGATCTTATATTGGAATGGATCCAATGTAATTTTTTTAAACTAGCGCTTTTCTGTTTTATGAGCGGCGTGATCCACCCCCTGGAAATTTCCCTCTTTCCACAAACGCGCTTCGAAGGGCAACATTCGTCGAAGCAGCGTGTGATGGTACTGATAAAACTATGAAAACACGCATTCACGTCAGGATTATCGTATATATCTGCAAAGCAAGCTCGATCCAAACGTAGATACATCTCGTTCAAATTTTGCTGGCAAATTGATCTTGTAAATCGAGGTTTGTCGCGTTCTTTTTCTAAAGGAAATGTCTGATAATATTCTAGCGATAATAGCTTGTGGTCGGCCAGATTCCCCTCAAATACTGACATCTTGCAAGATTTTACATCAGTATTAGTTAGTATATAGTCAAGTAATGAACTAGAAGTTTTGCCCAAGATATTTGTAAACACTCTGGTTGGTTCGAAAGAAGTTATCTTGAAATCAAAGCACTCAAGAAAATCCTTGAAAAGTCTTCTCGGTCTTGAGTCCATTTTGAGGAAATCAACATTAAGATCACCGCAAATGAACATGACATCGAAACTATTGATACATTGTTCGACGACGTGAGTGAGTCTGTCGAAAAATAGGTGTAAATTACCGATAGGCGATCTGTAAGCACCTATCACTCCAATTTTAAGGTCCCCGATGATAATCCTCACTCCGCATATTTCACAGTCAATCTCTTCAGACTCTACATAAACATAAGTCCAGGACAATGGCGCAGCCAGAATTTCTGTTCGGGGGGGCCCGACGCGAATATTCAACTGTATCTACTGATATACAGGTAGAGAAGTTTGCATGCAGAAAAATCTCGGGGGGGGGCGGGCCTCTCGCCCCCCCCCCTGGCTGCGCCCCTGGTCCAGGATCTTCAATATCCTATTAATTTCCTGAATAAAACTGGTACATTTAATCCTACTATTGACATTGTGCCAATATTTCACATACATAGTAAATATCTTTCACTTCGATGCGCCATTCCTTCGATATCAGCGAAACAGAAGGCACAATGAGACTGTGGCCTCTAATCGCTCTCCACTTTAGACAAAAAAACTTTTGTTGCTCTCTCCACCTTTAGGATGCTATAGCTGAAGGAGGTCAAATATCACTAAAAAGACTGACGAAGTGACATACATTATACGAGACAAACATTTCTATCTTTCTATGCACTATACCCTCTTCTTGAAAGCAATCGATGACTAAACAATATAGTGGTTAACGAAGTTGAAACAATTGATTAAGGTCTAGTTGGGAATGAAAATAACAAACTCACCTGTAACTTTCAATGGAATTAAACTTCAGTCCACATTTTTCATATGGCATAGAATAAATTGTTGAAAAGTGTCAAAAGAAGGGGAACGTTGTTTAGTTTCCATAGATTTTGATAAACTTATTTAGCATGAGCAGATTATTATATAAATGTATGGAAATTTGAAACCCTGGTTTGATTATGATTATGATTCTGATAACTCTTAGTCTCCCGAGGAGACCCCTCAGAACGAGTCAGAAGGATACCATGAGTTAACTCGCCTAAAAGTGGCCGACCGCGGATTTTGAACCAGATAAGATGCAATACTGATTGAAGCAGCTAAGAACAAAATTGGGATCTCACAGCGAAAACTGGCCAGAAGGTTTAATGTTGGAAAGACTACAGTATTCAGAACCCTATCGAGTAACAATATTGTCTACCGGAAAAGAAGGAAAGCTCCAAAATACACAGAGGATCAATTAGAGAGAATTCCGAAATGTTGCCGCGCGTTAAGGCGGGTGCATTTTGTCGACAAGTTGATAGGTCTATCAAGTTGGCCCGGAAGTTTCAGTATTTCTTAAAAAAAATTATACGGTAAATGCTAGCTAAATGCTGATAAATGCTGTAGAAAAAAATTAATTATCTTCGCTGGTGGTGGAAATATCGATTATTGAATTTTCCGGGCCAACTTATGTGCAGCCCGGAGACATTATTGGCATTTTTCATCGAAATGCTGACAAAGATTTATGCTAACGAAATGCTGATAAATGCTGAAAAAAAAATCGAAATATCTGTGACCGTAGTGGAAAAATCGAAGGTTGAATTTTCGGGGCCAACTTATGTGCAGCCCGGAGACATCGGCATTTTTCATCGAAATGCTGATGTGCATCTGCATTTTTCATCAAAATGCTGAGAAAAATTAATGCTAGCTAAATGCTGGTGAATGCTGAAGAAAAAATCGAAATATCTTCTACTGTAGTGGAAATATCGCAGGTTGAATTTTCCGGGTCAACATATGTGCAGCCCGGAGACATAGGCGTTTTTAATCGAAATGCTGACGAAACTTAATGCTAGCTACATGCTGAAAAAAATATCTTCAATCGTTGTGGAAAAATCAAATTTTGAATTATCCGGGCCAACTCATATGCAAGAAGCAGTGAAAAGTTATCCTTAGAAGAAAAAATGTCAGTGGAAAATTGGCGCGGTGAGGGCATTGTAAAGAAAAATCGCCCAAGGAAATCATATTTGGAACCGCAAAAGGAATTGGCTTTTATCAATCTTGCAGATAAATCTCAAATTATTCCAATTGGTTTTTTGAGAAATGCTAACGCAAGTGATTTGAAGCCGATTAAAATTGATAATTCGAAATATATTATAACCAACACTTGTGCGATAGATTGTCTCCTGCAAATTCTATGTACAGCATATTGTGATTCCTCTGAGTTCAATTCCAAAATAGAGAAATGGTGTGAAGTTGAACGGACTACTACTGATAATTTTCTTCTGCGTTTTCTCCAAAAGCTTGTTACAGGAAAAATTATTACTCAAGTATATGAGCTCCGAGGTGAAATTGTGAAAAAAATTCATGGAGAAAAAGGAACTTTTGCCGAACAAATTGAAGTTGCTCTTCTGCATAAGAACACTTGTAGAGCTTCTGCATAATCTTATGAAGGAAAATTTCTTGCCTTGGTGCAAAACTACTGGAGTACTATGTACTGTGTGTAAATCTAAAGAATTATTCAAAACGGCTTCAATTCCAGTGAACAAAATGTGTGGTTTTAAAACAAATCCTCATCTTTCACTTGAAGGAAAAAAATTATTCTGTTCAGAATGCTTGGGCAATTCGAAGGAAATAAATTACAAACTGAATGATTTCTTGAATAATATTCCTTGAATGGACGGATGAAAAGGGATATGATATAAAATGTAAACTCTCTGATATACCTAATGATATACATACAGGGTTATCATAATAATATGTGCATTAGACTTTTCTCGGCTTCTATAAGGACAAGATTTCTGAAATTTGGCACATGGAAATATGTTCATCGAAATCGCACTTCCGGTTATACCTACCGGAAATGACCATCAGCTTTGGTATTTCAAATGGAACTACCTATTTTTCTAACCAGGAATGGATTCCTCTTTGAATTTTACACATTTTTTATTTGAATCATTTTTACGTAGTTGTCATGGTTACGAAGATATAAGGACTTCTATGAGAAAATGGCCAGATGCGGAGGTCCGCGAAACGTATCATAGCATGCATGCTATCCATAATAAAGAAACAAATGAAGGATCTTACGAAAATTCAATAATTTTGCTTAGTATTGCTTGGCTATCGAATCATGTTGTTCCATTGGAACTGTCACAAATTCATATTTCTGAGAAATTTCAAACTGCAATAACTTCATTTTTTCAAATGGCATGCCCATATTTTTTGTACAGAAATCGACAGAAAACTTAATTACAAATATTATTTCCGAGGGTTCCTTATTTTCATCTTCAATCGTTTTCTGTACAAAAAATATCATATTCACGCCCCCTAAAAATTCTATAGATATGCCAATTTATCTGCGACGTACATAACTTTTCCAGAGAAATGTTTATACATATGAATACGGAGTCTCATGTCACCAGTTGCATATAGGCTAATCATCGACTTTTTAACTACTGTCGAAGATAATTTTACTTTTTCTTCAGCATTTATCATCAGCATTTAGCTAGCATTAAGTTTCGTCAGCATTCCGATGGGTAATGCCGATGCTCATAAGTTGGCCCGGAAAATTCAATGACCGATATTTCCACTACGGTCGAAGATATTTCGATTTTTTTTCAGCATTCATCAGCATTTCGCTAGCATTCATTTTTTTCAGCATTTCGATGGAAAATGCCGATGTCTCCGGGCTGCACATAAGTTGGCCCGGAAAATTCAATAATCGATTTTTCCACCACTAGCCAAGATTATTAATTTTTGTCTACAGCATTTATCAGCATTTAACTAGCATTCACCGTATAATTTTTTTTCCTAAGAAATGCTGAAACTTCCGGGCCAACTTGATGGACCTCAAGTTGATTGTGAGGGACGATGAAAAATATTTTACTTTGTCCAACTCTGAGATGAAGGGTAACGATGGGTTTCACATGGACGATTATGAAAATGTACCTGATGAAGTAAAATTCAAAAGTAAGAAAAAATTTGAGGACAAAATTTTGGTATGGTGTGCAATTCCTGAGGCTGGCTTAATCTCACAGCCCTACATTGGTGTTGTTCGAGGCGAAGCCTTAAGGTGGGCGTTCAATGTAGTGTGTTTTTATTTCAAGTTGCATTTGAAAATGGTTTCACTTTGAGAACTGAAATTTTGTGGGTGAACTCAGAAAGGATTGGAGTTCTTAATGAGATAATTGAGATTAATTGCATTTCAACAGTTCATTTTTTTTCTTTGAAAAATAGAAGAAAATGAGCCAACTCATGCTTCTGTTTTATTTCAAACGAAAGACCCATGAAAATAGTTCGACTTCCGATTAAAAGTGAATCTACAGATAATTTCATTCAGAAAAACAACTTGAAATACGGAATTGGCAGAGAATGGCCAAATTCAAATTTTCGCGGAAAAAAGTTCGTGCTTTACCCACATTTTCACTAATTTCTTAGTTCAGCGAGTTTCGGATAGAGAGCGCCATTGTGCATTTCATTCATAATTAGAGAGATATTCATAGAACTCATAGAGATAATGTGAGTTCTATGGAGATATCCCGTAAAGTGCACGGTGGCGCCTCTATCGGTTGACATGTCCTACGCGCTTCAAACGGCGACCTTAAACGCAGAGCTTTATATTCAAAGATGTCTCTCTGAATTGCTTCAGTTTGTGAACACACATCATGCAAATGATCAAATAGTGTTTTGGCCAGATCTTGCTTCATGTCATTACGCAAGGATCACAAGGGACTGGTACGAAACTAACAACATTACCTTTGTACTGAAAGCAGACAATCCCTCCAACCTACCTCAGGCTCGCCCAATTGAAGAGTTCTGGGCAATATTAAGTCGGAAAGTCTATAACAACGGATGGAAGGCACAAAATGAGGAACAGTTGAGACGCCGCATTTATAAAAAAATACGAGAAAAATAGAGAAATCGAAGCCGAGGTCGTCCAAAGGATGATGCAATGTGCCAGGGGAATTAATTATAAGGCAAATCGAAAATAATGGTCCCTTGTCTGTTATTTGAATTTTGATTTATAATGATAATTGTTGAATAACTTGATACAAATATAAGATTATTTAAGTCAGAGTTATATGCTTTTGAAATTTTTCCCAAAACTTTAGGACCATACGTTAGCTTGGTTTTCATTGGTTTTGTTTTTGTAGCCTTCTGAAATTTCGCTCGGAGTACTTACCTATTTTCATTGAACTGGTGGCCTTCAAAGGCCAAAAACGAATGATTGAATCAGAAAAAAAGAATAAAAAAACTGTAAGAATAGAACTTTCTCCAGTTATTGTAATCAGTATTCAATATTGAAAATTCAATAATTTCTCCTCTGAACAGGTAGGTACCAAGGAAGGTACCTGATGATAAGGGCATTCTAAAAAACAACAGAAAACACTGTTCATTTTATTATCCAAGCTTCAATGTACCAATACCTAATTATTCGTTTGAACATAATCGCTTGCTGGCTTTCCCTTTGAAAGTTTAGTAATTTCGTTACAATTTGGTCTCTATCTGGATTAATTCTAAACTTGGAATAGGCCACGAAATAATTACGCATCAGTACTATGCAAATATCAATTTCATCGAGGGGGACAGGGGACAGCAACGGTAATACACCTGTAATACGGTAATACACCTGCTGCCTTTCCTATAGGAAAGATTTCCCGACATGCATAACTAGAATAACCGCGTATGCATCTGACTCCAGGAGGAAAAGATGGAAGGGCGAATTCCTCCAGCATAGTACGAATCGCTAATGCCGTTATGGAAGAAACAGATTTTGAGGAAATTGAGCTGGATCCATCGCAACCTCGTCAAGATCAATCACACCACGCATGATACGCACATAATTCTATACCTATAATTTGATCCTTGAAATTAAAAGTGAAGCATCTAGAGGGCTCTGCCTAGGGTCAGTGAGACTATTGAGCATGTGCGATAACGGAGAGTAGTAAATTAGGGGCATTCTGGCGATCAGCGGATGCAGTATGCAGTTTCTTTATTTGTCTCTGTTTGTATTGAGCCACATATGGTATCCATGGATACATAATTACATGTCCCGTCTCTTCTCCCTAGGCATGCGTATAGCGATGACTGACCCTGGATTTAAGGGGAACGATTGCCACACTTTTGAATACTTTTTAGCTACTACGCTCAAATTCTATATTTATAATTCTATGATGATACGCACGTATCAAGATAGAGTGCATACCCTATATTGAAAAAAAAATCATCCTTTCCCCTTAACACGAGTGCCAACATTGCAACCGAGAGACTATCAAGCAAGATGTGGGAAGGTCCATAATTCTTGAATAATATTCTGTGGATTGATGAATCAACACTGAAACGAGATGGATACTGCAACATATACTCCATTCACTTTTATAAAGTATCCCGGATGGCCAAGATTTAGGTTTATCAAGTTTTTTCACTTAAAACTGACGCAGGTTGGCACTCGTGAAACTCAAAATAATTTCAGAGACGTTGCCAATGTGACACATGTTTCGATCTCTGTGGTCGTCGAGAATAGAATCGCATAGAAAACGTCAAAAATTCACGTTTTCCAAATGCAATTTTTGTATATTCAGACCGGAGGAAATGTAACGGGTGATCCAACTAGAGGTACTTTTTTCAATAGCCTTTTTTTGACAGATCACGCGTGAGTCGTGTCAAGCTGTTATATTATTTTTGTTCAGTATTGTTTGGCATTTCGTCATGGAAAGACTTACGCCTGAACAACGTTTACAAATCGTTCAACTTTATTACGAAAATTCACGTTCTGTAAAGAATGTGTTTCGCGCGCTTCACTCAACTTATGGTCAACATAATCGGCCTACTGAGCGTACTATTCGCAACACCATCACCCATCCTGAGACCCAGCATTCATTATTGGATAATGTTCGACCCAATAGACGTCCAGCACGCAGTGAAGAGCAACCTGAAGAGATTCAAGAGCTGCCATTATATCCAGAAAAAACAACGGTTTGGTGTGGTTTGTGGGCCGGTGGAATCATCGGTCCATATTTCTTCAAAAATGATGCCGGTGAGAACGTAACCGTCAATGGCGACCGTTATCGCGCCATGATAACCGACTATTTGATGCCTGAAATTGAAGCTCGTGATCTCAGCGACATTTGGTTTCAACAAGACGGCGCCACTTTCCACACATCGCACGAATCAATGGATTTATTGAGAGAGCATTTCGGTGAACAGATAATTTCACGTAATGGGCCGGTCGATTGGCCCCCAAGATCGTGTGATATCACACCGTTAGACTTTTTTTGTGGGGATACGTAAAGTCTAAAGTCTATACGGATAAACCCGCTTCGATTCAGGCCTTGGACGGCTTGGAGCAAAACATCACGTGTGTCATTCGCCAGTTACCAGTCGAAATGCTCGAACGAGTCATCGAAAATTGGACTCAACGGATGGACCATCTGAGACGTAGCCGCGGCCAACATTTGAAAGAGATAATCTTCAAAAAATAAATGCCAAAGAATGTTCTTTCGAATGATAATAAACATTCCCCGTTAAATTTTAATTCTCTGTGTTTTTTTCCTTAAAATAGTAGGGAACCTCGAAATGGATCACCCGATAGAAATGAATGGCGAGAACGGTACCTTGATGTATGAAATAGAGTTCCCGATCTATCCTACTTTTTATTATTCATTTCGTAAGAAATTTCATTTTTCCTATTTGTATTAGAGTGAGTGCTTCTCATAAGAAATATTTATTGGATGAGTTATAGGCTTGAGTTATTATAACTCATGCTATTGGTTTGTAGATATTGTTACAGCTCAAAATCAGTTGAATGATGAATATATCATTCAACTCATCATTTCGATAAATACGTAATTACTACGACCTCTATATAGAAAGGACAACGCTGCTTAGTAATATGACAGGAAAATGACTATAACCTAACACTTTTCAAAATATACACGGTGAGATGTGTCAGAATGTCATGGCAAACCGGGATACTTTATGAAAGAGAATAGAGTATACACAACCTACACATCTGGAGAACTTCGAATCTTCAATCGAGAAGAGAAGACAGCAATGTTGAATGGAAAGATAATTTGTATTTTCGAACTAACGCCAACGGTCGATGGTGAATACTATTCAGAATTCCTTCAACATTAATGGACATCTTTATTGGAGAGTTGGCTGAAGAAGTGAAGGAATCTCATTGGTTCCACAACGATGGATGTCAAGCGCACTATGCAGTGAACGTCCATGCTTATTCGGACAACACTAACACAATTAAATGGATTCATTTTATGGCCTCCACGTTCCTCGGACCTGAATCCGTTGAATTTTTCTACTGGGCTTTCTTAAAAAACGGGTTTACTCCGTGCCAATCAGAATAAAGTAATTTTTTCGCATCTGTGGTAGCCAGAGAATGAAAATTGGATCTTCTTCGACAATGCTCACCGTCAATAAATCAGGGATCGGTTTTGATACAACAGTAAATTTTTTCAAATGATTTAACAACAACAACAAACCGACGTCAAAGACATAATAAAGAAGATGTTTAACGATAAGGAACTCTTATCAACATTCGCCGATACCGTCGCTAATCTGGTTCTTGATAAACTGAACGATAAGTGGAATTCCCTTGTGGAAAAAAATTTAATGTTGGAAACACGAGTGACGGAGCTACAACAGGAAAATATTATGATTAAACAACAACTTAACTCAATTGATCAACAAAGTAGACGTAAAAGTTTAAGACTACTAGGATTGAAAGAGGAAAAGGAGGAGGATTTATTTTCAGTTGTGAGGGAAAACTTATGCAGTAAACTTAATTTACAGCAAAATGATATTCAGATCGATCACTGTCATCGAATCAAGAATAAATCAGAAAACTCGAATGCTGCTAAGCCTATAATCGTGTACTTTTCATCGACACAGTCGCGTGATACAGTTTTCAAAAATAAAAGTAAACTGAAAGGCACGCAAATGATAATAACTGAGAATCTCACAAGGCAAAATTACACTTTACTTAAAAACAGCGCATCTCACTTGGGCATGAAAGAAGTCTGGAGCTGGGGTGGCAATATTTATGCAAGAAGGGGAACAACGAGGAGACTCATACGATGTGAAGCTGATATTTATGATCTGATGGGGGCGGGAGAGGAGACTACTCCGGCGGCGAATACAGGGAGAACCACAAGGCAGACACGTAGATAAGTGTTTTTCAAAACAGTTTTCTATTATTGTTATCATTAATATTTTTTTTTCTTTGTTTCTGTTCTTCTTTTCTCTTGCTTATCATACCTTAAAAAAATTTCAAGTTTATTTCAAATTAACGGGTGAAATTTAGATTCTGCAGACTACGTTGAAGTTTGTTTCTCTTCTCATTTTGGCATATATATAATATACTTCTTCTTATTTTGTTTTTTTTTTGCTCTCTTCTTTTTATTGATGATATAATATGTGAGTGGTATTCATCTTGAAATTGTTCATTGAGATTACTTAACAATGCAGGTTTTCAAGGTTGCTCACCTAAATGTTAGATCATTGATTCCCAAGCTTGACGATTTTAGAGAGATAGTAGTGCGGGAAGATTATGATGTGATATCTGTGTCCGAAACTTGGCTGGATGATAACATTGACTCGGAATTGATTTCAATAGCGGGGTATAGATTCATAAGGCAGGATAGATCGGGAAGGGGAGGCGGTGTGGGAATTTATATCAAAAACTATATTAATGCACAGAGTGTGTCTGTTGAGAGATGTGCTGGTTATGAACAGGTTTGGATGAAGTTTAATCTGAAGAAAAATAGATACATTCTGGGATGCATATATCGGCCACCAAGTTTCAGTTCCGCTTCCTTTCTTGAAAACTTTGAGAGTACACTTTCCGAACTTTGTCCCCAATACGATAATATAATTTGCGTTGGTGATTTCAATATAAATCTATTTGATATACACTCAAAACAAGTATCAGAGCTCCATACAGTATTGGAGTCGGCCAACTTGAAGCAGTTGATTAATGTATCAACTAGAGATACTGCTCATTCGTCCACTCTGCTGGACTTGATTATTGTGAGCAGGGACATGACGGCACAGATGTCGGATACTCTTCATGTGCCCAACATATCCGATCATGATCTTGTATTTTGTGCAATCGATGTCTCAGGCTCGAAAGGAGGGATGGTTTTGAGAGAATATAGGGATTATAAAAACCTGAATGCTCAACAATTTTACGCCGACCTGCAGTCTATTCCTTGGCGTGGCATTTACGATTTGGAAGATATCGATGAGAAGGTTGAACTATTTAATTCGAATATTACGTCCCTCCTAGATTTACATGCGCCGAAACGAACCGCCCGGTTCTCCAAGTGTAACGAACCGTGGTTGACTGACAACATTAGAAATATAATTCAATTGAGGAATAAGGCACTTTCGCGCTTCAAACACACTAAGGATCCCCAACATTGGGCTTACTATAAAAGTTTAAGAAACCAGACGACACTAATGGTTCGACTAGAGAAAAAGGCATTCTTTGAGTCTCAATTTCGGAATGGTGTTGACATTTGGGGGAAAATGAGAAAATTTGGTATTGTTAACTCCAAATCCAGGCCCGACATATCTGAATGTCTAAAAAAGCCAAACGAGCTGAATAGCTTCTTTACCAGTGTTGCTGGTGTCCAGTTGTCGGCCGATCCACCTACTATAGACTTCTATAAGAGGAACATTTTGAATGCAGCGGTGCCCTTTTTCAGTTTTGCTGGAGTTGATGAGGTTGAGGTGCTCAGAAGTATCACAGAGATAAAATCCGGATCAGAGGGAGTAGATGGCATCAACATATTTATCTTGAAACTCTGTTGTCCCTTCATCCTACCATATCTTACGCACATTATAAATTTTTGTATCGTTCATTCTGTTTACCCAGAGAGTTGGAAGAGGGCGCTGGTGGTACCATTGCCGAAAATTGCAGCACCTAAGGAGTTTAAGGACTTACGCCCCATTAGCATATTATCCTGCGTCTCAAAAGTGTTAGAAAAAATTATAAACAAACAACTAACAAACTTTGTAGAAGAAAACAACATACTTCCGGAGACTCAATCAGGATTCAGAAAAGGGCACGGATGTTCCACGGCACTCAGTAATGTGACTGACGATATGCTGCGGGCCGCTGATGAGGGAAAGGTAACGGTTTTGGCTCTGCTAGATTTTACCAAAGCATTTGACACCATCGAACATAAGCTACTTCTAGCAATCCTACATTATATCGGACTTAGTGATGGCGCTGTACAGTTCTTCTCTAGCTTCCTTTCACATAGATCCCAATGCGTGAAAATTGACTCGAGGTTGTCCGACTTTTCCGACCTGATCCGTGGGGTCCCGCAGGGGTCGGCTCCATCTTCGATTCTCTACGCGATATACACGTCACGTCTGCCGCTGGCATTGAGAGGGTGCTCAGCTCAATTTTATGCTGATGACGTACAGGTTTATCTGTCATTCGACAGGGAGGATGCCGCCGAAAGCTCACTCCTGTTGAGTAGAGAAATTGAGGCATTGAGAGGAATGGCTCTTCAGCATTCCCTATTGCTGAATCCGAACAAGTCCTCTATTTTGTTGGTGGGGTCTAGACGAGAGGTCTTGCGGCTAAGGGACACAATCAGAGTGGTGGTGGATGGTACTGTCCTGCCTGTAAAGGATTCAGCCCGAAATCTAGGTCTCATATTCGACAGTTATCTGAGATTCAGCCCACATGTAACTGAATGCATAAGAAGAGCATATGCAAGAATTAAGTGCATTTATAGAAAACGACACCTCATTTCACGGAAAATAAAAACACTGCTGTGTGAATCTTTAGTCTTGTCACTCTTCGACCACTGTGATGTCGTTTACGGGAACTGTCTAACTGTTTTTGATAAAAAAAGAATTCAACTTGTGCAGAATTCATGTCTCCGATTGATTCATGGTGTGAGGAAGTATGAGTCAATCTCTCCCAAGCTCAGAGAGACGGGATGGCTAAGTATGGAAGATAGGAGAAGGTTTCATTGTGCATGTTTTTTTCGGGATATAATTCTTTTCAAGAGTCCTCCTTACCTGTATAGGAGAATAATGTTCAGAACCCATGTCCACAATCTAAACATCCGATTCAGGGGAAAAATAACTCCACCGTTTCACAGAACGTCAATGTTCGAAAGAAGTTTCTCTTTCAACATTGCAAGAATCTTCAATGCTTTCCCTGAATCCCTTCAAAAACTTTCCAGAGCAACCTTCAGGACACACTATAAAAGATTACTCCTAGAATCTAGCATGCTTTCAGTGAGATGAATACCCTCTCCCGAATATAGGTAATTTATTTTGTAGGGTATGTAATAATTTGTTTATTTATTGGTTTTGTTTTTCTTTTTTTTTTTTTTTTTTCTTCTTTGGTGTTGGTTCTTTTCAATGCACTTTCAGTTCGATGGTTAAGTGGATCAGGGAGTTTCTCCGGAAACTCATCTGGACTTCGCCAATTTTCTACTGTATTGAATTTCTATTTAGTATATGTACTTTGTTTCTGTTATGAAAATAAAGACATTATTATTATTATTATTATTATTAATATCGAGATAATTCGGAATGTTATTTGTTTTTAAGCTAGGGCTAGGTTATTTCGTCAGTATGTCTGAATTTTTCGAAATATCAGCTAGGAATAATCTCAATCGACTAGGTTCAAGAATTCGAGTTCAAATTCACTTCTGTCCGGCCGTAAACACGGTAACTCTCGAACATATAAACCTATAGAGACTTGAAAACTTCAGAGTAGGCTTAGCCTCGAATTCTGCCGTTGGGTTCGTTGATTGTCAAAAATTTACAAGGGCAAGGGGTTCCGTAAACATAACAGTTCGAAATAGAGTCCTCCTGATAATTTAATTACAGATTCGATCTAGATGAGTTGGCATTCACATGGAGAATGAGATATTGAAGGTGCAAGCTCAATTCAACCAGAACCATATCAAATGCTAGCGAATTATAAACAAAAAAATTACCAATATTTCAGTAATCACAAATCCGGAACAGTAGACCAAATATTATCAAATTTTCGTCGACAGCTGTCAAATTTTTCTTGTTGGATTCTTGAATGCCCTTCTTATTTATATGTACTCACTTGTGAAGTACAAGATCGCTTTACTTACAAGATGGATGAACGAGTGCTGAAAAGCTGCTGACTTCACTTCATCGCTTTATTACTTGGTTTTAATAATTTTGATAGCAGATCGATGAAGAGGAAAATGGAAAGAGCGCCAACAATCAGAATCCTCCTAACGATTCAAATAATTCGCAAAAAAAATCGCATAAATAACGTTCTTCATATAGATTGTTTTTTCTGCGGGATTACGTTTCCGAGATACAGGGTGTCACAAATTCATATTTTTTTCAGGTTTTTTGCTGATATCTCAGGCTCAGGAACCGTTTGAATTACAGAATGGAGTTTTTTCTATCCATATTGTCACTAATAATAGCTTCTTTCTTGCATGTCACTCAGTTTCATTAGACTCCCTGCAAAGCTGTCTGGATCTGTCAGTGCTCTAAAGTGAACCGTTTTCGGGAAAACTGGCATTTATGATGAAGAACAATTTGCTAACGCATTGTGAATTTCTTGTAGTTGGAAAAATGAGTAATGATAATTAACAAAAATTTTAACAAAATTTGACTACTAGGTTTTTAAGTGTAAATTGCAAAGTTATTTCTCATTATTTTCAGTGACCATAGGTAACAAGATTACAAGAATTTTTCCAATTATGTAGTAGTAATTTAGTAACATTTTTTGTTGATCATAAAATGCCAGTTTTCTCGAAAATGGTTCACTTCAGAGTAACGAAACAGAGTAGTAACCTTTTTATGTAAAACACATTGGCGCATCAGAATTTTCCATGCAAATGAAATTTTTCCAGTGGTGTGAAAGTTGGGGGGGTAAGACTTTTGTGGAAATTCAATATCTCAGCCACTGATGGCAAGTAATAAAACCGAGTAAAGTGCAGGAAAGAAGCTATTATCAGTGATTATGTGTGTACAAAAACTCAATTCTGTAATTCAAACGGTTCCTGAAATATTAGCAGAAAACGGGAAATAATATAAATTTGTGACACCCTGTACCCCGGAAACGATGACCCGGAGGAAAGAAATGAAATAGTAAATATTTAATTTTTACATGAGAAATCTACAGGTGATACATTTATTGAATTATTTAGGAACACCTTGTATACGCTGAGATTCGCATTATTTCGGTTATTCAAATATTCCAGGCTGCAGGTACGAACATTGAGAAGCAGCCAGTACCGTACCGAGGGGGGGGGGGCGTAGGGGGCGGTCCGCCCCAGGCCCCGCACCAGCATAGGCCGCCAAATGGCCTTGAAAAGAAATAGTATATTACTTTATAACGAGGAGAAGTGTCACTTTTCATGGCGAGCTTTAGTTTGCCCGCCGAACGTAGTGAGGCGGGTAATTGGAAGCGAGCCATGAAAAGTCACTTCCTCACTTCTCCTTCGAATGAAATATGTTATTTTATTTTCAAACATCTTCAAATTCCTGGAAATCTGAATAATATTGACATTTACGATCGTTATAATTGAGTGAAAAATGGAACATT
The DNA here is from genome assembly GCA_910592335.1 of Adalia bipunctata. Classification (NCBI taxonomy): domain Eukaryota; kingdom Metazoa; phylum Arthropoda; class Insecta; order Coleoptera; family Coccinellidae; genus Adalia; species Adalia bipunctata. The sequence goes on from OU342951.1 coordinate 28,576,352, forward strand.
TGTCTAGTTGAGGTTGTCTTGCAAAATTCATCCTTTGCATAACGACACTTTTCCTGCCGCCGCGCCGGAGGGAAAAGTAAGCCATAGCAACTATTTCTCCGCCTAGGCGGAGAAATAGAACTTCTCTGTGATCCTGTCAGTCTAGAAATGACGTTGTTATCGAACGTTTGGGAATAAAATAATTTATCAGGCCCCATCACGGCGGAGGCCGAAGGCCTCCTTATTAGTCCATATGTCAGGCAAATAATTTTTTTTATTTGTGATTACCTACATAATTTTATTTTGTATGAAAAACTATTCGAAGGTCAAAAAAGTCTAGCCACTTCGCCATGAATCCAGAAAAGCTCAAATAACTCGGGAATTACTGAATTTAGGAGCAAAAGCATCTTAGAGTGCTATCAATTTTTTTCTTTGCAGAATCCAACGCAATCATAAAAAAATAGGGTTCTGATTTGAGAAACAGAAGTCATGGCCAATTTTCGAACTCAGTTTTCGACACAACTAGTGATGATATTTATGAAATTCAAAAGATGAACGCAGGGCCGGATTAACCATGTGGGGGCCCCTAGGAAGTGCAATCTTCCCTGTATAAAACATTCAATGGGGCACGTGGGGCCCCTAGATAATGCGGGGCCCCTAGGCAGTCGCCTACTCTGCATAATGGTTAATCCGGCCCTGGATAAACGGTTCTCACTCGGGATGTTCAGAATGAGAAAAATTAAGGTCGCCGTTTTATGCGCGTAGGACAAGTCGACCGATAGAGGCGCCACCGTGCATTTTACGGAATATCTCCATAGAACTTACATTATCTCTATGAGTTCTATGAATATCTCTCTAATTATGAATGAAATGTACAATGGCGCTTTCTATCCGAAACTCGCTGAACTATGAAATTAGTGAAAATGTGGGTAAAGCAGGAACTTTTTCCCGCGAAAATTTGAATTTGGCCATTCTCTGCCAATTCCGTATTTCAAGTTGTTTTTCTGAATGAAATTATCTGTAGATTCACTTTTAATCGGAAGTCGAACTATTTTCATGGGTCTTTCGTTTGAAATAAAACAGAAGCATGAGTTGGCTCATTTTCTTCTATTTTTCAAAGAAAAAAAATGAACTGTTGAAATGCAATTAATCTCAATTATCTCATTAAGAACTCCAATCCTTTCTGAGTTCACCCACAAAATTTCAGTTCTCAAAGTGAAACCATTTTCAAATGCAACTTGAAATAAAAACACACTACATTGAACGCCCACCTTAACATAATACTGACTATGAATATTTTACTTTTTTCGATATTTTGAAAACTGTTTGACTTAATACAATGGTTTTAACTGAAATGTATTCACCATTGAATACTCAATTATATTAGAAACGAACAAATTGAAAAAAAAATCAACAAATTCATTTTCACTCCCTGTATAACCGGAAGTGCTCAGGCTCAAAAAAATTTTTCCTAACAAAATTTGTCATAGAAAAAGTCAAGATTTCACAACTGTTAGGAAATATTCATTTCCTTACTGTAAGGAAATGATATTTCCTATATTCTTCTCGAAGGAGAAGACCAGTAATTAAATTAATTTACGTCAAGTTTGACAATTCAGCATTAATACGTGTCCATAGTAACGCAACCAATTCCATTCCGAATTTCAAAGCTCCTTTTTATTTATGAATGGAATAATTCGCGATTTTTTTCAAACTGTCAAATTTCAAACGTTTTGCGGAAAAATAGTATGTTTACTTCGTAGGAAAAGCCACATTCCTGGACAGAGTCCAGGAATGTGGGAATGTAAGGCTTTTCCTATCCGGTAAACAATGTACTATAGGTCTGTGGAGAATTCCGATCAATATCATAATGCCGATTTTCAGATTTCAAATATGTCCAGTTCTCCAGAAACGTCTAATAGGCACTCGAACTTGGGACACCCTGTATACATACATATACATAAGTCCCCCTCATCTATGGCCGCCCCAGGCCCCCAACTATGTCAGTACGCCACTGGAAGCAGCTGATGTGATTTCCGAAAAGGATGCTCGATACATTTATGATAACATCCCCCGAAAAGGCGAAATTTCCACATGCTCTTTTGCGCCCTTAATAGAAATAATAAAATTTTAACTGAACAGTTCGTTTTTATATCTGGATTGACAGGATGCGATGAATATTCAAAATTGTACTTAATAATGACAAAGACACAATGTTATCCAAGTATTCGCTTGAAGTAATGAAATAACATTAATGTCATCAATTTTTCCCACCATTCCTCCAATCCTTCGATAATTTTCACTCCCAAGCCCTCAAGACTCACCTGTTATACTTTATTATATTCAGATCGAAATGAAACTGGGGTGAAATTGAAGTGTTGAATCGCAACCATCATTATCTGAGAATTCAGCATTACTCTCTCACAAAAGCAACGTGTTTAAGATTTTCCGATGATGGTGGGTCATGACAATTGGTGATAACGGAGTAGAGAAAACTGAATTCTGGGACATCAATGCTGCAAGAGCATGCGTGCAACATTCGTCTAACTGTAGGGGAGGTTCTCCCTGCCGTGAAATGTGCAGTGCAAATGAATTGGAGAGTTCCGTTTTCATTCACAGAAAGAATCATGGACAATAATCCTTTTAAACGGTTATTTTAACAATTATCGAAATCAAACCCAATGAAGAGGGAACGTTTTGGAATGAAATAATTTGAAAGAAGGCTTTTAAATTAGGTAAAGAATGAATTCATATCAGCGATCAGGGCCGACCAGAGGGAGCCAGTGATAATTTTTAGTCAGTCATTTTAACCCTGGCCATAATTTGTATAAAGCTTGATTTGGTTTTCTTAGCCAAAGTGACCGTCAGCTAGCTCAACAGTGTTGGGTTCGCCAACGGGAGCAACGAAAACGTAAAAAAACTTTTGAGTTTCAGTCATTTCAACCCTGCTGAAATTTACAGAGATGGTAGTTTGTATAATTATTCGAATAAAAAAACGTCGGCTGGCTGTACGTTGGTGGAAAACCCGTCCGCTGGACATGGAAACTTGTAAAAAAATTTTGAATTTCAGTCATTTTAACCCTGCTGAAATTTACAGAGATGGTTGTTTATATAATAATGAGAATAAAAAAAATCGTCCGCTGGCTGTACGTTAGTGAAAAACCCGTTCGCTGGACATGAAAACTTAAAAAAATTTGAGTTTCAGTCATTTCAACCCTGCTGAAATTTACAGAGACGGTTGTTTGTATAGTTATTCGAATAAAAAAAAATCGTCCAATGGCTGTACGTTGGTGGAAAACCCGTCCGCTGGACATGAAAAATTGTAAAAAAAAATTTGGGTTTCAGTCATTTTAACCATGCTGAAATATACAGAGATGGTTGTTTATATAATTATTCGAATAAAAAAAAATCGTCCGCTGGCTGTACGTTGGTGAAAAACCCGTCCGCTGGACATGAAAAATTGTAAAAAAAATTTTGAGTTTCAGTCATTTTAACCCTGCTGAAATTTACAGCGATGGTTGTTTATATAATTATTCGAATGAAAAAAATCGTAGGCTGTCTGGACGTTGGTAGAAAACCTGTCCACTGGACATAAAAAATTGTAAAAAAAATTTTGAGTTTCAGTCATTTTAACCCTGCTGAAATATACAGGGATGGTTGTTTATATAATTATTCGTATAAAAAAAAATCGTCCGCTGGCTGTACGTTGGTGGAAAACCCGTCTGCTGGACATGAAAAATTGTAAAAAAAATTTTGAGTTTGAGTCATTTTAACCCTGCTGAAATTCACAGAGATGGTTGTTTATATAATTATTCGAATAAAAAAAATCGTCCGCTGGCTGTACGTTGGTGAAAAACCCGTCCGCTGGACATAAAAATTGTAAAAAAAAATTTTGAGTTTCAATCATTTTAACCCTGCTGAAATTTACAGAGATGGTTGTTTATATAATTATTCGAATAAAAATATCGTCCGCTGGAGGTACGTTGGTGGAAAACCCGTCCGCTGGACATGAAAACTTGTGAAAAAAATTTGAGTTTCAGTCATTTTAACCCTGTTGAAATTCACATAGTTTATATAATTATTCGAATACAAAGAATCGTCCGCTGGCTGTACGTTGGTGGAAAACAAGTTTTCATGTCCAGCGGACGGGTTTTCCACCAACGTACAGCCAGCAGACGATTTTTTTTATTCGAATAATTATACAGGGTGTTTCACCATAACCTGGACAAACATATATTGCAGTGTAGATGTCACCGAGGAAGTCGTTTTTGCCTTATGACATATACCCCGTTTTCGACGCATAAGCGAGATACAGGGTGTTTAATGTAAACTTTGAGCAATATTCTGATAACTGTGATGAACTCAATTCAATTATGGTGTAGAATTCTGAAAAAAAATTTCAAAATGGCGGAAAGCCTGCAAAATAGGAATTTTTTTGTCTCGGTGGCCAATTTGAAAAGCACTATTTCACGTACTCAATTCTCTTGGATTTTTCTTAAAAAAAATTTTTCAAAATTCGAACTCAACTTTTTTTTTACAAGTCTATATAGTGAAAAAAAAATTTCGGCCGAAATTGTTGAAATTTTCCATGGTTGAACTATTTTTCATTCGGAATACTGTGGTGGAAACAGAATGAAATAATATCCATTGATTATCTTTTTGTAGCCCTCCAAAGATTACGCTCGGAGAACTTTCATAATTTTCATTTAAAAAACTGGAGACCGTACGAAGGCCAAAATTGTGCTAATGGGCTTACAGTATGCCCGGACAGAAATATGAATTTAAATACCAAAAAAATTTTTCTCAAGAAACTTTGCTAGGATTCGAACTCTCTACGAGTATGAATTGGGTTCATTTTAATCTTATGAATTTTCGTTACCAAAGCGACGCTAGTAAATCGAAAGTGGAGAGTTCGAACACCACCAAAGTTTTTTGAAAAAAATTTTTTTGGTTTATAAATTCATATTTCCGTCCGGGTCACTCTGGCAGCTCATTAGCCTAAATTTGGCCTTCGTACGGCCTCCAGTTTTTTGAATAAAAATTATGAAAGTTCTCCGAGCGTAATATTTGGAAGGCTACAAAAAGAAAACCGATTGATATTTTTTAATTCTGTTTTCACCCAAGTATTCAGAATAAAAAATAGTTTAACCATAAAAATTCCAAAAATTTTGGTCGAATTTTTTTCACTGAAGACATGTAAAAAGAAGTTGAGTTCGAATTTTGGAAACATTTTTTCACGGAAAATCTTAGAAAATCAAGTACGTTGAAAAAGTGCTTTCCAAATTGGCAACCGAGAAAAAAAAATCAAACTTGGCAGGCTTTCCTCCATTTTGAGATTTTTTTTCACAATTCTACACCACAATTGAATTGAGCCCTAAAAAATACTGAGATGTGACCAGTAACCGTTATTTGGAATGTCACGCATAACTCACCACAGTTATCAGAATATTGCTCAAACTTGACATTAAACACCCTGTATCTCGCTTATGCGTCGTATATGTCATAAGGCAAAAATGACTTCCCCGGTGTCGTCTACACGGCTTTATAATAATGTTTGTCCAGTTTATGGTGAAACACCCTGTATAAACAACATCTCTGTAAATTTCAGCATCAGGGTTAAAATGACTGAAACTTTTACGTGTTTTCGTTGCTCCCGTTGGCAAACTTACCACTGGTGCGTCAGCTGACGGTCATTATGCTATAAGACAAATACAAATTCAGCTATATAAAGTGTAACAGCCAAATGAAATGAATTCGATAACGAATAAATTTCGGATGTATTGAGTGTTTTCAGATTTATTGCAAAAATCAAAGTTTCAAATAAAAATTATTTTTTTTTCACAAATTCGGAACATTATACTTAAAACCTAATAAGTAATACTGATGAATTCTTAATTATTGAAACAAAAAATTTACAGATTTCGCAATCCTTGCAACCATCTGACATTGAAAATGATAACACCACATGTGAATATGACCAACATTTATTTGCATTTGAACTTAAAATAAAATAGTATTTTCAATAATAATAATCTCCTCCACGGTGCCAAATGTGCAACTCCCAACTCACCACACGTCATATAATCATAGAATGCCAACTATTCGAAGCCCAAAGAAAAGTACACAACGTTAGCAACAAAATGGAAGAAGCCCTCAACATCAGTTCGACAAAAAAGAAAAAAATGGCGATTCTTTCTAAGTCATTTCGAACTACTGTTTCCATAAGAAAAAACACAACTTTATGTTATAACTCAGCAAATGAACCTCTTAGAAAAAATCAGAGTACGCCACTGGATTGCTATCAGAAAAGTGCCTGTATAATGTTTTTATTTCAACATCCTAGCATAAACAGAAACGGAGATAATGACCAAAGTTGAAATCGCCCAAATTTCAATTTTGGCCTATAACTCGGAAACAAAAGAAGACAGAGGAATGCAGTTGATGGCATTATCAGTTTCTCGAAAAATTAGGACTATAAGGTGGCATTCTTTTTTCTCTATCTCCTCGGGTTAAAAAGTTTTAGTTCATGTAGCACCAATTTTGACCACCCTGTACACATATAAAGGAAAATAGTCATGCAATAGATTCATTGGAAATTAATAATAGAAGTACTTTCCACGATTCCAATTCCTCTCGAAAATTAGATCAGAGCGTCTTGAAACGAACAATCGGCTCCTTGGTCTAAACTGAAAACACGAATACCTTTAAATTACGGGAGGATGTTGGCAAGGCAAATACGAGATGGTGAGCTGTATCTAAATTTTGAAATTTAACTGAACTGAGTTGCAGAATATCAATGCGCAGAATTCCCCCATGCGCGGAATTCCCCCGTCCTCCCCTACTCGGAGGAAATATCATCAGATGAAGCTGAGTCCTCTCCGTCCAATATTTTCGAAGTGAATTAAGATTTTAGCAAATCTGGGTATTCATGTAATTAGCTTTAGATAGAAAGATTCTGTTTCAACTAAAATTCATGAATCTTGTATGTACTCGGATCAAATGTTGACCTATTCTTCAAATACCGAAATAATTGCCCAATCTGGCAACGTTGCGGCGAATTTGACGGACCACTCACCGCCAGATCTCACTTGATGAAACAACAATATAAATTATAAACACTCGAAGTGCTAATGAAGGAAATAAAACAATGATCTATCCTTCAAATATAGGAATAATTGCCCAATCTGGCGACGTTGCGGCGAATTTGACGTACCTCCCACTGCGGCTCACTGGTCGCCGATTCTCGTATGCTGGCCCAATCGCCCAATACACCTATCTTAATAAATCACGCGATAACTTTCGAATGCTGTTTTGGTCTACTGGCGACACTTTTGTCTTTTGACCTTGAACGAAAACTCGTAACTTGCCTGTAATATACGAACATAAACATTTCCAATGTTAAAAACAAAAAAAACCTTAATGTCAAAGTAGGAAATGTTCAAAATGCTCGCCGCGAACGTCTTGGCAACATGCTAATCTGGTGAAGAATTGTCTTCTAACGGTACACGACATTTCTTCTCAGTAATGGTTTTTGCTCACTTTTTTCATATCAAGAGGTAAATGGGAAATAAGTATTGAGTTTAATGTATCGATTTTGTGAAATAAAATAATTTTCTACTAAAATAATTTTCATTCAAAATGTTGATTGAAAACACTTATAATAATTTTATTATCTTGAAAAATATGCTCATTTAAAATTACAAATCGAAGTGACCGAGCGTTTTTCCCAAAACCCCCTCATTTATACGTTATCGAATTTATTCCATTTGGCAGTTATACTCTGTATACATGTTAGCTTGTGTATATACGTGATATCACTGAATAGCCATGAGAAATTATCTAATTTTGACTTCAAGAAACTCATAATCTCATAAATCGACAATTTGGGTACATGCGACAAACAATATGGCAAAGCTGAAATTCCATTTTGAATTGGTAGCGGCAGGGAATGAGAAATCAAATGTCATAAGACTGAGTTTCATAATCATAACTGATGAAGATGAAAAGATATACCAAATTCCAAGCGACTTACAAACATTGGAAAATCATTCTGAACTAGCTACTGAACTAGTTACCTGAATTTAAGAGAGTCGTAAAAACACTTCAAAGAAGAGGACAAAGAAGGAATGTTTACTTCAACTTAAGTGAGGATATGTTGAGATTATACGAAGATGAGGCTGGTAATATGGCAATTGGAGAATACCTTCTTGAAGAAGTTCAAAACAAGGATGAACAATGCGTACAAAATGAAAAAACTGATGAGAGCCTTATCAAAATTTTGGAGAAGTTGTCTGTAAAAGAAGAATATTCTAATAAAATAAACAAAAATCTGGGCTATGTTGCTGGTAATTTTGTTCTAGACAAATTTACTGGAAAAAAATAAATGTTAATCAGTGCCTAGATACTTATGAAACTGAATGTAGGAGAATGGAAATCACAGAGGATTCAGAAAAAATTGAGATGTTGAGGTTTTTCTTGGACGATGCAGGCAAAGATTGATACAACTCAATGTTAATAAAAAACACATTGAACTCTGAATGGAAAATTTGGAAAAAACATTTGTTAGAAACTTTCGTAGATAAGAGGTGGAATTCAATAGTTTACGCAATAGATCTCAAATACTTGAATGGCTCATTGCTAGATTATGCTTTAAAAAGAACGATTACTACTTGAAACAAATAAAAATATAGACAATATAACATTGATAAACTTGATTGCGGCTGGATTACCAATACAGGGTCTTTCACGAGGAACCTCACCCATATTTATACGGGAAACTACTGAACGTATTTTCATGAAATTCAGCACTTATAAGTATTTCACGATGCTGATGAAATCTAAAATATTTTCAAGGCATGATCACCTCCGGTTTTTCCGGAACTGACGTCAACTTCCGTTTTTCAAATTAGAACACCATTTTTTTATTGCAGAAATAGATTCCTTAGAAAATTTCAAGTTATTTTGATGTAACATTTTTCAGTTTTGGTTGGAAAATGTTACATCAAAATAACTTGAAATTTTCTAAGGAATCTATTTCTGCAATAAAAAAATGGTGTTCTAATTTGAAAAACGGAAGTTGACGTCATTTCCGGAAAAACCGGAGGTGCTCATGCCTTGAAAATATTTCAGATTTCATCAGCATCGTGAAATACTTATAAGTGCTGAATTTCATGAAAATACGTTCAGTAGTTTCCCGTATAAATATGGGTGAGGTTCCTCGTGAAAGACCCTGTATATGTGAATTGATAATGTCAGACATAAAAGAGACCGTTATGGGCGTGCCTCAGGGAAGTATTCCAGGACCGATCCTTTTTATCATCTATATCAACAAGTTACCGAAGGCAAAAGTTTCAGTGAAGCATTCTATGGGGATGTTCGCAGATGACACCAACTATCTGCTAAAATCCGCGAATATAGTAAGAGCTGTTGAAGATTCAAACAAGATTCTGGAGACTGTGGGTGAATGGTTTTGTGATCATAATCTCATCCTGAATATTGACAAGACACAATGTATTTTCTTCTACACTGAAAGATCCAACCTAAATCATCCTTCGTCAGTGAATATTGCTAATAGTAATGTTGTGGTTAAAGATAGTATTGTGTTTTTGGGAATTGTGTTAGATAGACACCTGAAGTGGGGACCTCACACTGAACAACTTAGATCTAGGCTGAATTCTGTATGTTTTATGCTTTTTATGTTGAGGGATCAGATTGATTTTGACTTAATGAATATTTTATATTACTCTAATTTCCAGTCAATTCTGTCCTATGGGATAATTTTTTGGGGTAACTCTTCCTGTGTTGGTAATTTATTCATAATTCAAAAGCGTGCTTTAAGAACTATGCTGCACTTAGGATATAGAGAATCTTGTAGGGGTTTCTTTAAAAGTAACAATATGCTCACCATCTATGGATTATACATATATAGATTGTTGATATTCTTCTGTAATCATAGCCATTATTTTGAGTCCCATAGAAATCTAAACGCCACTAGAAGAATGTTTCCATTTTCCGTACCATCTCACAAGACTTCATTGAGGGGCAGGAGTGTTGAATGTATGTCAATAAATTTATTTAATATATTGCCCTCTCGTATTAGAGAACTATCCAGCCTTATCAAATTTAGAAAATCACTATATACTTTAATTTTGAATTGCGAACCTTATAATATTTGTGAGTTCAAAGAATTTTGTAAAAAGCAATAATATTGTATTTTTTGAGTATGACATGTTCCATTTTTACACCCTTATGTAATTTTTTGGAATGAATAAATACTATTACTATTACTATGTGAGAGACAAAATAGATAGACAAAATTTGAAATATTCTGAAGATTTATTCAGTGGGTTGAGGGGTCATGTAAATTCAGTTGAAAAGAAGAACTACAACAAATGGGAACGTTGACCCTACAAATAAGGGCAAAAAACAAGAATTGCAAGTAAAAAATTGTCATCAACCTTGTAGAATTTGTGAGAATAATGGTGAAAATAATAGATACCATCCTCAAAGTCTCTGTTGGTACAAAGAAGAAATGAACAAGATCGGAACAAAAACAGTGAACACAGGTGCTATACTAGAAGTAGAAGTGGATAATCGTGATCCAAAAAAGTACTACTAAACGATGTACTGGAAGCTGAAGGTATTTATGACCCAGGTTCTGTATAACAGTGATTAATTCAAAATTAGTACAGGTAAAGAACACGAAAAAAAAATTTTCATAACACAATAAGAACAATTAGTGGAAGGGGTAAAACTGAAGGATTAATTACATTGAAAGCGAAAATTCTGGGGAAAGAAGATATTATTGATGCATTTATATTCAGCAATGAGAATTTTGGATATGATATGATAATTGGATTAGATACCATACAGAAATTTGCGTTGGAACATGATGGAAATTTGAATATCCAGGTACATAAAGGAAATTTACAGAATAATAAAAATATGGCTGAAGAAGATACTAATCAAATTGTAGAGAATAATGATCATAATGAAAAAGAGGACAAACAGGACATGGATAATATTTTGGGCGGATTGAAAGTAAATGTTGATGAGGGAATAGAAACAGGCAGATTTACAGCAGATATTGAACACTTGAATGGAAACCAGAAGAAACAAAGGAATGAGTTATTGGAAAATTGCGAAAAAAATTTGCGAAAGATAAGTTTGATGTTGGTAAATTAAAAAATTATGAAGCATTCATCGATTTGCGAAGAGAAAAGTATTGTTATAAAAGACCATAAAGATGCACCATAGATGACAAAATTAAGATAGAAAAACAAATATCACAATTATTGAATCATGGTTTGATTGAGGAATCTTACAGTCCTTTCGCGGCACCATCAGTTACGTTAGCATTTAAAAGAGATGAAGGAAAAAGGAGCCGATTATGTATAGTGTTGTCATCCCCTAAACAAAGACTTCATTGTTCAATCATTAATGTTTAGCTCAGCATTTCTCGAAATCATATATAAGAAGCAGCGTAACGCCATCAGTTCAGTTCATTTTCTTTCTTCGAGCAATTCGTTTCTATTCTCCGATCAGTTCATTTTCTTTCTACGAGCAGTTCGTTTCTATTCTCCGATCAGTTCATCTCGCTTCTCCGAAAAGCTCGCCTAATCTTTATATTCTGTTCTCTATTTCTGAATAAATCAATTTTAAAGCATTCAAGTGTTTCGATAAATGAAAAAGTGCGAATCAGTGTCTTTAACTACAAATAAGTACTTCGAGTCAAAATAGGTGATATAAAAGTGCTACAAAGGTGTTACGGAGCTTTGCCTTCATAAAGAATAAAGCTGCCCTGGTGACAGCGGAATTGCCAAATTCCACTATTGTTTTGTAATCCAAGAGGAATACAACAACAGACTTTAGAGATTTGAACAAAATATTTGTTCCTCAATCTCAACCCTTTCCTTTAATAGAAGATTTAATGGGAAAAGGAATTGATTGCAAATTTTTTACGACACTAGATGTTGATTCAGCTTTCTGATCCATCCCATTAAGGTTACGATACAGGCCCAAAACATGATTTGTAACACAAGAGGGTCACTACCAATGGACCGGTTTACCGTTTGGTTTGAAGACATCTCCAGCTATTTTCCAACGTATCTTGGGGAACATAATGAGAAAATACAAATTAACAGAATTTACTGTTAACTACATTGACGACATAACGAATAAATCCGAAAAGGATGTGAGATCATCAATATAGCTGACTTTCAAGGGACAAAAATTGCCAACAGAGGTAGGGATATTCGGAGGTATAAAAGAAGTGATTCCTACTATTGAAAATGTAATCCAATGTGAAGGCGGGTTCATGCAGCAAATTGGATAAGTATAGAATGGGAAAGATGAGCAATCGCGTTTCAATGGAAGCGTTTTACGTTTATATTAGGCCAATCAGCTGTAGATACTTACTAAGATCGAAGTTTTTTCTTGCTAATAAAATAATTCTTATCATCGAATAATACGACCATAGAGATGATGGCTTTCTTTCAAAAGTGCGACAATAATACTTTTTCATGAGTGATTATCTTGAATTTTTATTGGAACACCATTCTTCGTATACCGATTGAACGCTATTTCATATAACTCCGGTATTTTTCCGGCAAAAGGTAGTCGCGTCATATCTTCCAAAACAGAAGGTAAACTACCAGTTTCAGAATCACTCATAATTATATAAATTATATTCAATTCTATGTGACAATTGTGTTTGACAGCAGATGAATAAGAGTATATTCTAAAACTAGTTGCAGAATGGGCTCCTATTCCAATACGAATGCGCATGAGTGTTGGAATTGCATTCTGCAACGAGTATTAGACGATATTTTCTCTATTTCAGTCAAATTTCTGTTGAAATTCAATGAAAAATTCAGATTATACATCCTAGTGACTTTTATATTGTATCTTGGCAATTGGTTCACTGACGAAAATTGACATTTTTAACTTGACGTGTGTTGAAAATTGATAGGACCGGCAGTCATTGTTGACAACCACGAAACGAAAAATATTACTAAAAACAGTGCTGTAATGAATTCATTACAGCACTGTTTTTAGTACTGTAATGAACTCATTACGATACTGAAATAGAGAAAATAATATTGACGATACAACCTGACGTTCTAGCACAGCTAACTAGCCAACCAGTATTTAAAACAACATATATTTTAATATTTTACTCCTTCAAAAGTTAGAAACACGAAACACGCACATGATTACCTACATATAATAATAATTATATTATAATGAATGATTTTATCGTCTGTGTATTCAATTAGAAGAAAAGATTTTAGCGGCATGCAGACAATTTTTTGAAATTCCGGAAAAAGTTACACACCGTGCAGGAATTGAACCTGCGTCTCCTACTTTCCGGGTACGGTGCTCTTACTCAGTTGGTAAGAGGAATTTCTCATTTTGATGATTACACTTCCGGGATCCGAACCGTATGAACGGGCGTATTCTACTATCCGTATCCACGGTGGACTTGCATGAGACTTCAAAGTAAGTACTTGCGAAACACCGTAGGGTAAAATGAATGTACGTAGAGATCTAATTTTCGAAGGAACGTCTGGGATGAAACGTAGACATTTGCCCGCTAGGTGGGACACTGTAGTATTACATTGTACTCAGTAGTTCCTACTAGAGAGTAATATAAGCTCTGCCGTTTCATTTGGTTGCTACCGTATGAGGGGATATGTGACACTGATGACGGCAAAGAAGCCAGAAACCGGTCTGTCATTTTCCTTCTGCGGTAGCGGCACGTTCCGGCGATTTACTTCGTGGATTAGATCTTTGCTAGTCCATTTCTCTCATTTATTGTATGTCCCTAGTGGATGGTCCTAACGGACGTGAATTTCTCATTTTGATTATTTACAAAGTTATGATGTTTTAGGTTACAAGGCGTCTTGTTTGGGTTTGATTTTCTGGTGCAGTTTTAACTGCTGAGGAAAGTTGAGACCATAATTATCACAAGATGATTATGAAATAGATCATCGTAATTCAAGGTACTGAGCTGTGCCTTCAACTTCTGTAAGACAGAAATTGAATAAGGTGAAGCATCTGAGCGAAGGAATTCATGTTTTAATGCTGATGTTATATATAATTTTAGGCCAGTGGATTGATTATAGAACATAAGTACTAGTACTGAAAAAAAACTGTATTCAATTGTAACTGTAGTGATTTCAATTGCCCTCCAAGGACAAAAGGAACTTGTCAGTACGATTTCATGAATTTCCTAAGAAAGATGCCTCAACATTATATACAGAGTGTAACAGCCAAATGGAATAAATTCGATAACGAATAAATGAAGGCGTGTTGGAAAAAACGCTCGGACACATCGATTTGTAATTTAAAATGCGCATATTTTTCAAGAATATAAAATTATATAGGGTATTCCATGCGACCGTGGCCAATACCAACTTTCTTATTTCAAATGCAACCCCCTGTATACTATTCATTTTTTGGATTCTTCAGAAAATTCTAGACATAATTCATGTACAATGTCCTATACCTATCTTCAACTTTTTCGGAAATATTAAGTGTTTTCAGATTTTGTTACAATTATACATTAGACTTACATAAGACATTCTACACCATAATTGAATTGATGTGACCAGTAAGCATTTTTCCGTTCCCTATACAGTCAGCGCGACAGGTCGCTCTCACCGTATAGGAAACGGAATGCACAATGGAACACTCCGTTTCCTAGCAGATATGCGCGATGTGCTCACTGTCCTCTTAGTCTTCTGGGTGCCAATGGGACAAATTGCAAATTATTAATAAAGTTTTCATACTTTCTGTATAGTGTAATAGGAGGGATAACTTGGAAGTAATAAAATGAATATCCTTTTTTAAAATTAGGAATTGAACATTTTCTTTTCCGTAATAATTCACCGGTATTTTCAACACCCTTTATTTTATTCGGGAAATCTCCCGAGAGAAAGCGTAATAATTTAATTGATCGATTCAAACTTCGGAAATTCGATACCTCTGCGCCGAGAAATTATTGAATCGTTTATCTATATCTATACAGGATGTCAGGCGAGACGTTAACGATTGAAATTGTTGATTTTCGGTTCAAATTCCGTCTGCAACAGTGAAGATAAGGAAATTATGGTTCCACGAACTCAGCGCTGAGAATATGCTGCGTTTGCTGAGAACCCTGATATTTTTGCGACACAGCATTTTTCCAAACCGATGCATGGGAACTAAGAGGGGTAGGGAAGCAGGAAAGTCTTCAATTTGATTGGTTCATAAAAACAAAGATGGAAGAAGTATTGATTTGATTGGTTTTGAAGCATCGACGAAAGAAAAACCTTCAATTTGACTGGTTTTTGGAGGAGACGAAGAGGGGAAAATCTTCGACTCGCTCCGGAGACGGAAACGGCAGTTACTGGTGGAACCTCAAACGGAAAAGGTTCCCAGTGCTCGCGAATATGGTTCGGGTACTAGGGTAGTACGGTTTCAGCTTAGGTACTTGAGTGTTAAGAAGTACGGTTTCAAAGTGGAAACGAAAACAATTAAGGTTGATTTGGAAGTCGAGGAGTAACTGCAGAAGTCTTAAACGGGAAGATTCTGAGTTGACTCATTTAATATGTGTTTGATTGTTTGATATGGTTTTAAGGAAGGTTTAAAAATTAATTTAGTTTCGTAGTTATTCGGAAGACGGCGGTAGGATAACTCATGCATAGTTTTTTTGGTTGCTTTCAAAAGTTTTGATAAGTCAGTCTCAAGCTGGGACATATATAAGAAGTGTTAAGTTGAAGTAGTAAAATCTCTAAATTTATTTGGAATTATTTTAGATCGCGTATCGTCGGTATATTCGGGAGTGAAAGTCAATTTGGCGAAACCGTGTGGGTGTCGTGTTTTCGTACCTAATCTGTCTGTTTCAGGAAAGAAGCAACGTCGTAGAACATCCTCCTAGGTTCATCAATTTTGGGATTATTGGTCCAGGAAAAAGGTCAGATAAATTGTTTATGCTTAGCTTATTTTGAGAATTAGTAGACAGCCGCATGCCCGCCCAAAATATATTCGTAGTCCAGAGTCCTGAAATCTTCTACAAGTCATAGTTTCACATTTTCGTATTTTTTCTTAAAACGTATTATAATTTCTGTAATCACCCTTAAGTAGTTGAAGGTCTAAGTGGAGTTTTCCTGCTGAGAAAACTCATGTTCATTTGAAAAACCATGAGGAAACTATTGTTGAGTTTTCCCTTTTCTATGTGAAGTTTAAGAGGGATTATTTTCCGTTTTCCCGTTTGGTTATAGTAAATTTACCTTGTATTGTAAATTCTTTTGGAGATTGACCATGGTTATTATTGTTGGGGTTATTTTGATAAGCCCTTTTCATTTCTGTCGATAACTTGAATATAATAATATTTTATAATTTGGAATTCACACTGATGTTGATTTAATTTCAATGAATAGATCAGCCTTTGTAATTTAAAGCTAATATAACAGTTTTACTTGATGGGATTATTTCCTTTCAAATTAAGAAATATCCGAACATTTGATAATTTGAATTATTTGATTTGAGTAACACATATCTAATTTGGTGAGAATTTGTTTAGTTTGATTTGGTTTAATATACGTCTTAAATTTAATCTAAAAGGTTTCATTTACCATCCCTCTCCCTAGAAAATAATTTTTAAACACCAAGACCCGACCCAAGTGCGTTGGGCCGATCCCACACTTTCTTCCGTCGGAAGAAAGAACTTCAAAATTCTAATTAACATCTTTTATTTTTCTTTAAGTAATAACACCCTTGATTGGTGGAAAGCCGCTCTTCCGTCCAATCACCAAGAGAGTGCTTTTTACAATAGCTTAATTAGGTAGGGTCATTTTTCCTCTGTGAACATTTTTGTAGCCGCGGATTTTTTTCAGCGAACCTCTAGTAAGTCGTCCATATTTTCATTTTTTTTAATCATACGTATTCTTCTTTTGTAAAATGCAATCATAAAAACAATCTGAGAAAGATGAGAAAACATGATTGTCTACCAATATAAACATGACTGAAAATCACATTTATTTGATTATCAATACACTCTTGATTTTTTCAGAATCGGTTTACATAACCATACGAAATATGAAAATGCAATTGTCCGACAAATGAAAGAACAGACAGATGAAAATCGACGATTTTTTGAGTTTTTAAATTCATTCATATTTATCGGACAAGAATGAATTTATATTTTAGAGAGATTCGTTCTATAAAAAAAACAAATGTCCACCATATAAAATGCGGCAAATCCTAAGTCTAGTTGAATATAATGGTTTTGTTTCAGAATTTTTTTTCGATTATTATTAAAATGAAACTATTGATTTTGACTGAAAGTGTATAATTCAAATTGTTTACTGACATTTTCATTCAAATCCAATAAAAAACAACAATGAAAATACTTCTTCCGTTCTTCCTCACATTGAATTCATTGTAACAAGACGAATGGTATCCAGTAAAAGTATCACACCAATCGTCAGGAAGAATGACATCTTTATATTTATGATTATGATATTTCGCACAGTTCAAGGATGTCACTTCCTCCTTTTTCGTTTTAAAGCTACGGATATTTTTTAAATGTTTGCACAAAAAAAAACTCCATCATTACTGAGAATATTATATCGGCAACAACTAAAATTGCCGAACTTTATTCGTCGGACAGCTGGATGATAGTATTCAGCACATCCTTCTTAAATGGTCCTCAAAAAATCAAATGTTTATTTGTAACATGAGCAAAGTTATATACGATAAATTCATATAGTCTATTCATAACCAAATTAGAGCAGTGAATTCTTTAATTTTTGAATGAACGCGACGTATTTTTGAGTTGGAGAGAGAATAAGAAAAAAAGACATTATTCATAATTTTTTATCCCAAAAAAATCTTCGTTTTTCATTTATCGGACAAGGAAATCGCCACATTTTTTTGTCGCTCAATTGCATTTTCATCTTCATATGGTTGTACCTATCAACCGATTCTGAAAAATTCGGGAGGGTATTGATACTTTGAAAAAATGCGATCATCAGTCATGTTTATGTTGGTAGACAATCATGTTTTGTCATTTCTCCAAGATTATTCTTATGATTGCATTTTACAAAAAAGAGAATGTTTGATTCAAGAAAAATGAAAATATGGTCGACTTACGAGAGGTTTGCTGAAAAAAAAACCGCGACTACAAAAATGTTCACAGACAAAAAATGTGGTAGACTCTACCTAATAAAGCTATACAGAAAGTAGGAAAACTTTATTAATAATTTGCAATTTGTCCCATCGGCACCCAGAAGACTAACAGGGCAGTGAGCACATCGCGCATATCTGCTAGGAAACGGAGTGTTGCATTATGCATTCCGTTTCCTATACGGTCAGAGCGACCTGTCGCGCTGACTGTATAGGGAACGGAAAAATGCGACCAGCAACAATTATTTCAAATGTCACGCATAACTCACCACAGTTATCAGAATATTGGTCAATGTTGACATTAAACATCCTGTATCTCGCTTATGCGTCGAAAACGGGGTATATGTCATGGGGCAAAAATGACTTCCTCGGTGTCATTTATACGTTACACACGCTACAGTTTATGGTGAAACACCCTGTAGATGGAGAAACCTTGCTGAAAAGATTTTCGATAAGTGTTTCTCGAACAACTGCGAACAATATTTTTAGTGAATATATTAAGTATTTAGCCAATATTTTGGAAGGTTGTATTCAGTGGCCAAGTTCTGAGGTTGAATTGATGAATTTACCTACCGCTCAATATTTTGGAAATATTGAAATAATTATAAGGATATACCATACATAGATCTTCATGTTTATCATGTCGCATCAGAACTTATTCACATTCAGATCATAGTTTAGGCCGATGTTATTCTTTTTGTGTTGCTATTTTGTAGTATATTTCCATGAAAATAAAGAACATTCAAAACAATAATTTAATTTCATAATTTCCATCGTATTCCTCGTGAATTTTCGATCCAATAAGAAGGGAAAAAGCCAATTTGTATACCAAAATTTTATAAAATTGACACTGCACTGTCAATAATACATAAAATCACTGAAATTCTTCACGAAATCATCACGAAATCCAAGAAAAACACTTGAAATAATCTGTTTTACATATCAAAACAACGTATAGGTTTAGAAAAGAGTACTACTAGTTTTCGTTCATGTTTGTTTACAGTCAGCAGCGCCCTATCGGTGGTTGGAAACGTCAATAATGATCGTCTTTATGATCCCTTTTATTTCAAAACTATCATGGAAAGCATTTCGTCAGTGAAAGAGGTGTGAGAAGACGAAAGATACTTTGATTTCGATTTTAGTATTGGCCCTCATAGTTTTGAAGCTGCCATTCTAGTGCATAGAGATATGGTCACCTTGTTCAATTCTATTATTGTTAATCTATGTTATGCAGTCTGGCTAAATCAATTTTGACGTATGAAGGTGCCTGCATGTTGGGTAGGATGTTCTCAATTCAGTGAATATTGATATTTTCATCTCAAATTTTCACTTGGTTTTCTCCTGGTGCGCCGCACTTTCTTCGTTCACTGCATACCTATACCGGACAACATAATAATCTCGCATCCTTCGACTGTAGAAATTTAATTTCATTTTAAAATAATATTGTTTTTTTTTCTTTTTTTTAACGAATGTCAAGGTAAACTATGTTCAGGTTTAAAATAAATCTGATCATAAAAATACCATTCCTTAATACTCCAACCTCCACTTTCTTCACACGTTTCTTATGGGATATCAAAGGTAATGATATAAATGCAAACTAAATGTAAACCATTCAGAATGTCACAACTTGTCCAATATTCCTCCTATGAATTTTTCGTATTGTTTCATAGAGAGCATAAATCTTAATGTATCGAAATGAACATAGAAATTTACATTATGTCGAATTTGTCTATTATGCAAAATAAAAATTTATTTCAATCCATAATTCTTATTCAATTCGTGATGAGGTCGACGGAAAAATCTTGTAATCAACTCGTTTATTAATTCTGCGATTAATGGTCTCAAACATTGAAATATTTCGACCATTAATCGCTGTCATTAATAAACTAGTTGATTAAATAACTATTTTGAACAAATTTATTTTCACTCCTTGTATAACCTGCAGTGCTCATGCTCCAAAAATATTTAAGGTTTGTAGAGAATTCCGAACAATATTATATTCCCAATTTTCAGATTTCAAATATATCCGGTTCAACAGAAACGTCTAATAGGCATTCGAACTCGGGAGTCGGGACGCTCTGTATATATTCAATATCACGATTCAGGAAATACGATAAAATTTCGATACTTTAACTAAAATAATCATGAACAAGCCAATTCCACTATTATTTATTATAATGACAGTAAAAATACCATCTGCAGGTTCTTGCCGAGAGCCCAAACCACCCATGAGGGGGAGAAAAGGAAGAAAGCGTAAGCTGCGTAAGGAATGGTATTCTTATGATCAGATTTATTTTAAACCTGAACATAGTTTACCTTGACATTCGTAAAGAAAAAAGAAAAAAAACAATATTATTTTAAAATGAAATGAAATTTCTACAGTCGAAGGATGCGAGATTATTATGTTTTCCGGTAGGTATGCAGTGAACGAAGAAAGTGCAGCAGGAGAAAACCAAATGAAAATTTGAGATGAAAATATCAATATTCACTGAATTGAGAACATCCTACCCATGCAGGCACCTTCATACGTCAAAATTGATTTAGCCAGACTGCATAACATAGATTAACAATAATAGAATTGAACAAGGTGACCATATCTCTATGCACTAGAATGGCAGCTTCAAAACTATGAGGGCCAATACTAAAATCGAAATCAAAGTATCTTTCGTCTTCTCACACCTCTTTCACTGACGAAATGCGTTCCATAATAGTTTTGAAATAAAAGGGATCATAAAGACGATCATTATTGACGTTTCCAACCACCGATAGGGCGCTGCTGACTGTAAACAAACATGAACGAAAACTAGTAGTACTCTTTTCTAAACCTATACGTTGTTTTGATATGTAAAACAGATTATTTCAAGTGCTTTCATTCTATGGTCGACGGAAAAATTCATTTATTTATTTCAATTTTTTCGTTTCTGATATATTTGAGTATTCAATGTTGAATACATTTCTGACCAAACCATTGTACCTACGCATTCGAATAGTTTTCGAAATATCGAAAAAAAACTCGCCAAAGTGGAAGGATGTGGAAAGATCATGCATATTTTGAATTTCATAGATTCTAGATAAAACTCGCACCTCCACTACCTTATATAGACTCGAATATTTTTTTAATATTAACAGATAAGTACCCTATAATTTCGTTTTCATTGAATTTTGCCCTGTAGATTGTTTTTCAATGATGCTTTGAGGAAATTGGCTATGATTTCCTCTTAAATTTAATTTGCTTATTTTGCTAACCATTGAATATCAAAAAATAGTAGAAAATTCGTGAATATATTTCTACAGGCTGAAGGACCTAAGGTTGATGCCCATTTGCGTGTATATGTATATGTGGCAATAAATGACGGTTACTACTACCATTTTTTACTTCGTTCTTTCTGTCCCATTATTTGGAATGTGCTCCCTCAAGATTATTCTCCGAACTTTCTATATCATATTTAGATTTTCGTTTATTAGAGTGTAATTGTTTATTTCGATTCATTTTCGAGAGAGATTTTGGCTGACTTTGACTATTGATCAGAGAAAAATTCTTAATGAATGGCTAAGATTTGTTCTGATAAATTTCATATCAATTAATATGAGTATAGATAAAGATTTATTGAGTTGAAAGTTTATTCTAGTCGATTATTGACAATTGTCAACGTTAACCATATTCTCATTTTATAAATAAGTAATTCAACCATAATATTTATTAGTAATCTGTTTATCAGATCGGCGTTCATCAATATAATATACTACATAAATATCAATGACCTCCACGCATCTGAGTCGAACTTGCCATAAATAAATCATCATCCAGGGAGAACAACGAGAGTTCCATTCCATCAAAGAGAGTAGATGTTGACCTAGGTGTCGATCTTGTTTGATCTCATCAATATTACTCAGATTTGATGAGAATAGGCATGGAACGCAGGTCCTCTTGAAATGAAACAAAATTCCGATTTTAATATTTATTGATTTTTTTAGTGATTTGGTTGCACGTCCGCAGAACTCTTCAGACAATCGATTGATAAGGTACGGATAGAGGATTTCCAATCTCCGATAGGAGCGGAATTTCAAGAAGAAGTTTGGGTAAAGTTTCACGTCCAAAAAGGATCGAGGAAAAATGATTCTGCAGATGAGGAAATGGAAAATACACTTATTATCAAATTTTTGTATCCTCTTGGCTTCCATTTCCTTATCTAATATTGGTCACACTAATGGAGGAATTCATCACTACAATTCTGCAGAGTTGTGAATCCATATTCGGATGGTTGCAACACATACAATGTATAGCAGACGCCTTTATCACCGGATGAAGAAATGATGAAATAGTTTGTTGCATAGAGGCGTTGATATTCAATCAGCATTCGAGATAAGCTTCTGTATGGAACGATGTCCAGTTAAACGAAAAAAACAAATTGATTTAAAGTTAGCCGCATATTTGCAAACACAGTTTATGAAGAAGATATTGTCGATTATTTTATGGAATAAGGGCTTACGCGCACAAGTCATAGTTTTATCATATTTATATACAGAGTGTAACAGCCAAATGGAATAAATTCGATAACGAATAGATGAGGGCGTGTTGGCAAAGAAGCTCGGACATGTCGATTTGTAATTTCAAATGCGCATATTTTTCAAGAAAATAATATTACATAGGGTGTTCCATGTGACCGTGGCCAAAACCAACTTTCTTATTTCAAATGCAACCCCCTGTATATTATTTATTTTATGGATTCTTCAGAGAATTCTAGACATAATTCATGCACAATGTCCTATACTTATCTTTAACTATTTCGGAAGTATTAAGTGTTTTCAGATTTATTGCAAAAATCAACGTTTTGAATAAAAATTATTTTATTTCACAAATTCGGTACATTACACTTAAAACCTTATAAGTAATACTGATTATTTCTTAATTATTAAACAAAAACAAAAAAAAACATTAATGTCAATGTAGGAAATGTAGGAAACTTACACTGATCACTTATTGTCATGCAAACAGACAACGTGTTACTTAAGCTATGCGAATAAATAAATCTGTTTTTTTTTTTAATTTCTTCTCAGTGATGGTTTTTGCTTACTTTCTTCATATCAAGAGGTGAATGGGAAATAAGTATTGAGTGTAATAAATCGAATTTGTGAAATAATAGTATATTATTTCATAAGGAGGAGAAGTGTCCCTTTCATGGCGAGCTTTAGTAATTGAAAGCGAGCCATGAAAAGTCACTTCTCCTTCGAATGAAATAGTTATTTTATTTTCAAACATCTTAAAATTCCTGGAAATCTGAATAATATTGACATTTACGATCGTTATAACAACACTTTTCCTGTCGCCGGAGGGAAAAGTAAGCCATAGCAATTATTTCTCCGCCTAGGCGGAGAAATAGAACTACTCTGTGATCCTGTCAGTCTAGAAATGACGTTGTTATCGAACTTTTGGAAATAAAATAATTTCCATTTAATATGTTAATTTTCGTAAAAAATCTGAAAACACTTAAATTTCCGAAAAAGTTGAAGATAGGTATAGGACATTGTACATGAATTATGTCTAGAATTTTCTGAAGAATCAAAAAAAATAAATAATATACAGGGGATTGCATTTGAAATAATAAAGTTGGTATTGGCCACGGTCGCATGGAACACCCCATATAATTTTATTTTCTTGAAAAATATGCGCATTTAAAATTACAAATCGACGTGTCCGCGCGTTTTTCCTAACACCCCCTCATTTATTCGTTATCGAATTCATTATATTTGGCTGTTACACTCTGTATAATACCACTAGGGATGTAATATGAAAGTTTGTTGCTAGGAAATTTCGCGAATGATATTTGTATAAAAATCACGAGCCGTCAAGTGAGATTGCCGAAAAGCAACAAACTTGAATATTATATGAGAGAAATTTTACCTGCTTAAAACTCGAGTGGTATTCGACATGACTATTTCACGAGAAAATATGGTAATATGTTCATTTTTTTAGCTGCAGATAAACACAATAGGAAAGATTTTAAGTGAAAGAGAAGTCAAAGAAATTTTTCTGTCGGGTTATTCGGGTACTTCTATTTTATTTTCGAATGAACTATCACAATGTACCGGACTATTCCGTCCATTATTTTTCAGTAAAATTTCAACATTCTAAAAAAATATTCTAAGCCCAAAAATCCATGTTTGAAATTTTTCGATAACGTAGTTAATCATTAATTAATTAATGAAAGTGACCAATCAGGAGCGCCCTACAGATGAATAAGTAGGCAGTGGGGACGCGAGAGTGAGGATCCAATCTCGGT
The DNA here is from genome assembly GCA_910592335.1 of Adalia bipunctata. Taxonomy (NCBI): domain Eukaryota; kingdom Metazoa; phylum Arthropoda; class Insecta; order Coleoptera; family Coccinellidae; genus Adalia; species Adalia bipunctata. The sequence continues at coordinate 28,600,783 of OU342951.1, forward strand.
TTATTGCGTGAAAAGCCGACAGCAGCTCTAGCGTCTCACTCTCGCGTCTCCACTGCCTCCTCATTCATCTGCAGGGCGCTCCTGATTGGTCACTTTCATTAATTAATTACTAATTAACTACGTTATCCAAAAATTTCAAACATGGATTTTTGGGCTTAGATTATTTCTCACTTTTGATCTCCTCAATGGGGTGCGCGACTTCTGGAACATTCTGTATATTCCAACTTAACACATAGATACAGGGTTGGGATGAAGTATGGAACCAAGTTAATTTAAAAAGAAAAAACGATATTTATGAAAATTTGCAGCTAAGTGCAATAGAACAAAATGCATCTGATGTACATTTTCTGTCAATTATATACTTCCGGTTTAACCGGAAATGCCATCAACTTCTTCAATTTAAACGGGACACCCTATATATTTTCACAGATTTTGAAAGAGCTTGTTATTTTGAATTCATACATGGAAAGCTATTATTACATGTGAAATTCGTACTGAAAAGATTTGTTGGAAACATTATGTCACTGAATCAAACATGCTCGCTGTTGAAGAAGATCCTCGTGACAGTCAACGAATTGTGAATAGTGGGTATGATTGAGGGATCAGTGGAACGAGTCTTGAAGGAACATCGCTTTCATCCGCACCACGTTCAACTACGTCAACTGCATGCCGATTTCTGAAGGAGACTAAGATTTTGCAATAGGGTCATGGAAAAATTCGAAAGGAATATTTTTTATGAAGCTTCACGTGTGGATAAATCGACATTCTGAAAGATTGGATTGGTAAATTCGACATAATTACCATAGTTGTTCGACAGAGAATTCTCACTTATTGAGGGAGGCGTATTATCAACATTTACATAGGTGTTTAAAAATTATCTTGGAACGCATAGTAGTTTTCAATAAATGGATAGTTCGGAATGGGCCGATTATATTGCTTATCTATGTTGACGATGGACCTTTCAAGACACTTTTTACTAGGCCACAATGTCTTTGGAAACACTAAACATTAACCGCTTATTCGGATTCTTTGAGAACTGCTAAACCGCCAGGAAGCCCTTTCAATTGAACAACTTTCTAGTCTATTTGAAATTTTAACATTGGAAATGTTTATGTTCGTATATTACAGGCAACTTACGAGTTTTCGTTCAAGGTCAAAAGACAAAAGTGTCGCCAGTAGACCAAAAGAGCATTCGAAAGTTATCGCGTGATTTAATTAACATAGGTGTATTGGGAGGATACATTAAATGACAAATTGTATCGGGAAGGTTCGGATCGGTTCGTGAATCTCCGACACGGCATTTGAATACCGCAACACTCGTGACATTCAGAAGCACATTGTTTATAAACAATGTTCGAGCTGTCATGTTATTCGATTCTTCAGCGATTGAGAACTTTGTGTTTATTATATTATAGTTCTTTAATCTATGTATTATTCTCAAATTTATTGAGTAAAAGAGAGGCCATTTTGTTCTATGGCAGGAAAGGAACTGGAATAAATACATATATGGCTATAATAGAAAGTTGAAATGAAAATTTGAAATACGATAAAATCGAAGGAAAAAAGGATATAAGGTATTTATGGTTTTCTAGTTAACTTGAGATCCTCGTTGAATATTGCTTTGTTTTAGGGTAGAAAAGCTATTGGATTAATTGGACCAAATGTGTATGTGAAAATGGGGAAACAAATTCTTCACAGAGAAAGACCAAATGCAAACAAATATTAAATGTAATTCTATTCTATCATAGGGTTACTGTGGAAGCACATCATGTCCTCATGATTGACGAAAATTTGGAGAATTTTCGTAAGAAAGAAGGAATTCTGTTTCAGATGAAGATTGGTATATATGTATGAACCCTAATCTAGTCGATTGGCATACCAGGATGATGTGAAATTCTTCATAGAAGAATTAGCATCCAAACCAGAAAGTTCAACGTCATTTAATTTTTACGATGAAAATGTAATGCAGTTCAAACTGTTTCGAGTTTTTCTCTTCTTGAATATTTGGTAGTGTTTTATACCCTTCTGATGAGGAATTAATGAAAAGAATTAAATTGTGGGGAGAAATTAAACCCATGGCTTGCGAAGAAATCCAAGGTGAAATTTGCAAAAAAGGGAGAATAGCAATCATACAATAGAATATTTTTTAAAGTGTTCTATAGTAAAATTTCTTCGACTGAAGTTGTAGAATATTTTCAGAGTTCATTTTCATCTTCCAGGAAACTACTTAGCCAGCATGGTGAAGAGATTATTTTGTTCATTTTTCTGCTCTTGCATGTCTCTTATCAGATTTAAACTCAGGGTATCTTGGAGAAGGCTCGGTTTCTCTTTCGAGATAAGCATTGCACCAACCTCAGCAAACACTTTCTTTTTGTTTTCGTATTGTATATTCATTGATCTCGAGAAATCGGAACAATGAGTAATGTATGTTGGTGAAAAAAAATTTTTCTTTTATTTTGAATTCTACAATGCATACCTATTCCATCCTGATTCTGGGGCTTGAAATGGAACAATATCATATTGATTTCTTCAATTGCGAAAGGAATTGAAAAAGATTGTCATTGTGTAGCCACTACACACCTTACTTACTATGCAGATGAAATTATTAGTTTCTTGAATTGCGAAATAAACATGGAAAATAATATGGCAATTGGATCGAAATTCAATTAGGTAAAAATTCTATTTCAAAGGACCGAATAATGCTTGAAACTGTACCATATAGTGAAATGCATGCTGAGAAATGATTTTCAGTAATCGGTTCTCACATTAAGAGAAATTTGATCGATTTATAACGTGTAGGTACAGCTGAAATTGAATCAGGTTACAATTTCAACAGATAACTTAATTCAATTAATCCAAGACCTAATTCACTCACGGTTTCGGTAAAACGTGTTGAAATAATACTTCAGTGGGGAAGGGATTGATTGATTTCGCGTAGTATTCCAGAATCTGAAATGTTTATTATTTCTATTTTCAATTTCGTTTCCAATATTGTATTTCTGACCGACGACAGGTCAGTGTCAAACTGTCAAAATCAGATGTTGGCGATGCGATGAGAAACCGGCCAGCGCGCAGGTCAAGTTTTGCCTTACATCGGCATTCTGCAACTCTCGTGCCTATTTGTCATTTAATGTATCCTGTGTATTGGGCCAGCACACTAGAATCGGCGACCAGTGAGCCGCGGTGGGAGGTCCGTCAAATTCGCCGCAGCGTTGCCAAATTGGGCAATTATTCCGGTATTTGAAGGATAGATCATTGTTTTATTTCCTTCATTAGCACTTCGAGTGTTTGTATTGTTGTTTCATCAAGTAAGATCTGGGCCGACGTGAGTGGTCCGTCAAATTCGCCGCAACGTTGCCAGATTGGGCAATTATTTCGGTATTTGAAGAAAAGGTCAATAGTTGATCCAAGTACATATAAGATTCATGAATTTTAGTAGAAACAGAATCCTTCTATCTAAAGCCAATTTCATGAATACCCAGATTTGCTAAAATCAAAATTCACTTCGAAAATATTGGACGGAGTGGACATAGCTTCATCTGATGATGTTTACTCCGAGTACATATAAGATTCATGAATCTTAGTGAAAACATGATCCTTCTATCTCAAGCCAATTTCGAGAAAACTCAGATTTGGAGAAATAAAAATTCTCTTCGAAAATATTAGACGGAATGGACTCAGCTTCTTCTGATGATGTTTACTCCTAGTACATATAAGATTCATGAATTTTAGTAAAAACAGAATCTTTCTATCTCAAACCAATTTCATGAAAATCCAGATTTGGTAAAATGGAAATTCGCTTAGAAAATATTGGACAGGATGGAATCAGCTTCATCCGATGAGAGTTGATCCAAGTACATATAAGTTTTATGAATTTTAGTAAAAACAGAATCCTTCTATCTCAAGCCCATTTCGAGAAAACTCAGATTTGGTTAAATAAAAATTCCCTTCGAAAATATTCGACGAGGTGGACTCAGCTTCTTCTGATGATGTTTACCCCTGGTACATGTAAGATGCATGAATTTCAGTAAGAACAGAATCCTTCTATCTCGAGCCAATTTCGAGAAAACTCAGATTTGGTAAAATAAAAATTCGCTTCGGAAATATTGGACAGGATGTAATAAGCTTCATCCGATGATAGTTGATCCGAGAACATATAAGATTCGTGAATTTTAGTAGAAACAGAATCCTTCCTATCTAAATTGAATTTCATGAAAACCCAGATTTGGTAAAATCGAAATTCTCTTCGAAAATATTGGACGAGGTGGACTCAGATTCTTCTGATAATGTTCACTCTGAGTACCTATAAGATTCATGAATTTTAGTAAAAACAGAATCCATCTCAAGCGAATTTCATGAAAACTCAGATTTGGTAAAATAAATATTCCCTTCGAAAATATTGGACGGGGTGGACTCAGCTTCTTCTGATGATGCTTACTCCGAGTATAGATAAGATTAATTAATTTTAGTAAAAACAGAATCCTTCTATCTCAAGCCCATTTCGAGAAAACTCAGATTTGGTAAAATAAAAATTCCCTTCGAAAATATTCGACGAGGTGGACTCAGCTTCTTCTGATGATGTTTACCCAGAGTACATGTAAGATGCATGAATTTCAGTAAGAACAGAATCCTTCTATCTCGAGCCAATTTCGAGAAAACTCAGATTTGGTTGAATAAAAATTCGCTTCGAAAATATTGGACAGGATGTAATAAGCTTCATCCGATGATAGTTGATCCGAGTACATATAAGATTCGTGAATTTTAGTAGAAACAGAATCCTTCCTATCTGAATTGAATTTCATGAAAACGCAGATTTGGTAAAATCGAAATTCTCTTCGAAAATATTGGACGAGGTGGACTCAGATTCTTCTGATAATGTTCACTACGAGTACCTATAAGATTCATGAATTTAAGTGAAAACAGAATCCTTCTATCTCAACCCAATTTCGAGAAAACTCAGATTTGGTAAAATAAAAATTCGCACCGAAAATATTGGACAGGATGTAATGATCTCCATCCGATGATAGTTGATCTGAGTACATATAAGATTCATGAATTTTAGTAAAAATAGAATTCTTCTATCTAAAGCCAATTTCATGAAAACCAAGATTTGCTAAAATCAAAATTCACTTCGAAAATATTGAACAGGATGGACCCATCCGATCATTTATATCTTCATTTTTCATTATTATATCTTAAGAATACTTACTTTAGAAAGAACATTCTTGTTATAAAATACGGTTACAAGTTTTCTCTCTCATGTTTATGTTAGGAATTAGGAATGTTGATTGTTTCTTGCAATTATTATCTATTGCTTATTATTATTATTGAAAATACTTTTTTATTTCAAGTTAAGTTCAAATGCAAATAAATGTTGGTAATATTTACATGTGGTGTTATCATTTCCAATGTCTCTGATGGTTGCAAGGATTGCGAAATCTGTAAATTTTTTTCATGATACGCAAGATTTTGAAGAAAAATCTAAGAATGTGATTAAACGCATTTCGAAATCAGCAAAGTCAATCTCACCATATCACCCCACTAGATATGTTGTAACATCGAAAAAATCTGAAATACCTAGAATTCATACTGGGTGATCCATCATTATAGAAACTATTCACAATGAAGGTTAAGTGGACACCCTGTATTTTGGGTTGATTCAAGGTGTTTGTTTGATTTTTTCAGAACATATCATCATGAACCTCAAAGAATTCAGGGTGATTCAGTCATGAAATATACTGTGAAACTCACGATAATACACAAAAACCACCTTTTTTTTTCATCATCCTCTATTTCAAGATTAACTCGGTTGAGGTGGTAGTTTTCTTTCACCACTGTACTCGATATAAAAACATCAATACGGCTGAGAGTTTTTATCCACTTCCTATGACCAGATTTTTTTTATGTAATATGAAAATTATTTATTTATGTTATTCTATTTTTATTCCAGCGAAAAATCTGGTCATAGGAAAAGGATACAAACTCTCAGCCGTATTGATGTTTTTATATCAAGTAAACAGTGGTGAAAAAAAACTGCCACCTCAACGGAATAAATCTTGAAATAGAGGGTGATGAAAAAAAAGGTGGTTTTTGGGTATTTTCGTGAGGTTCACAGTCTATTTCACGACTCAATCACCCTGTATTCTCTGAAGTTCATGACGATATGTTCTGAAAAAATCAAACAAACACCTCAAATCAACCCAAAAATATAGGGTTTCCACTTAATCTTCATTGTGAATAGTTTCTATAATAATGGATCACCCAGTATGAATTCTGGGTATTTCAAGTTTTTTCGATGTAACAACAACATATCTAGTGAAATAGTTCTTTTTGCGAACGTTTTCGCTCTGGAACTGAATTATTTTATACTTTCAAAATCGGGCATGCATTCAATTATGGATGACGCTGTATTCGTAACGCTTTTCGGTAATATTCCTCTATGGTTGCTCCTTGGGGATGGAATGAAATGTTTCTTGAGAAAAATTGTTCATTCGATTCTGTTTCGAGATACGCGCGTAGTGAAAATGGGTAATTCCCAACTTCAAAATCTCAAAAACTAGTCATAGGATTGAGTTGGGATCATGGATACTTTTGATCAGTAGGTCGAGTACCACATTATACCAAAAAAATATAACATTTGACGGAACGCCATTTGCCATAAGAAAAGTGCGGGGTCCTTTGAATACTCTACTCGCATATTATGGCTGTTCATTATTTACCGAACACGACTTTTTCTCGGCTTGTGCCTTGTAGACCTCATCTGTATGAAAAATAGCCTTCATAACAATTTACTCGTGGAATAATATACTATATTTTTCTAATACTATTATATTTTGTTATCAAAGCACAATTTATTAATATTACTCCACTGTGGATGAGCATTACCTATAATAATGTTAAACAGTTTTTATACGATGGCTTCAATCCCGAAACATTTCTTAACGGAAACGCGTGCCTGTCATTTTTTCCTACTTGTAATGGAACTTATTTACATCAGTTTGGTGAACCAATGGCGGCAGCTGTAAAAAAAATTGACACCAACGGAACACTAGTTCATGAGCCCGTAGGGGAAATACGTACAAAACGACATATATGGACAAAATGACATAGGCATCATAATTTGAGTTTGGAGGTATCAAATGCGGAACTGCCTCCCAAATCACAAGACCCGAGTGGGTTCAATTAACCTCTGAAAACTCGCAGGCGCTACTCTTATCCATTCGGTCGTTATAAGTGATAACAGAAAATACTAGGTCGCGAGTTTTTTTTATTGCGCCTAATTTTTGGAAGAAATGGCCATTTTTCACCATTTTTTTTCATTCATGTTGCATTAATTTCGAAGCTTTTTTTATTTTGAATATACTTTTGGTATCAATTCGATATATTTCTAGTTTTATAAGGCTTTATGGACAAAATGACATATAAATTACAGTGAACGGACAAAATGACATAGGTATTTTAGCTGAATTAACCGTATCTACCGGACAACAATCCCAGACTCCATCAGCAAACAAAGAGCAGGACTTGTCTTAACATATTCATAACAAAATATTCATCTGCAGCAGCTTATAAGGACAATGCATCTTAATAGATTAAGATGCATCTCTATTAAGATGCATCTTAATAGATTAAGATGCATTGATGATCCTATGAGGAGGTTCCTCCAATCCCTATAGACGATTCATAAGTGGACAAGGCAAACGTGAGCCGAAGACACGATAAATGTATACTGAGTTTCAACTTCTACACCTAATATGATTGCAATCAAATCAAAAAATGAGCCCATACCTCCCCCAAAGAAAAGGAGACACGTCCCTAGGGCATTATTCGAAGAAGACAATGAATAAGAAAATGTATCTAGCAACTTTCTGTCTAATGTTATGACCTTTTTTCCCGATTCAGATCGGAAAATAAACAGTTTTCTCCAGGATTAGCACTGGGAAAGACTGGTTACGATGCATGCATTGGTTGCATTAGGCTCACGCATCTTGTGCTGATGTTCCTAGAAGAACCAAGCGTTTCATTGGTGAACTTTGTCAGTAGTTTTGTAACTATAAGTAGAAAAATACAGTTGCCTATTGCCGGTATGTCATTTTGTCCATAGCATTCGGACAAAATGAATTTCGTTCATCACAATTTATCTAGGAATATTTTAGTTTTTTGTACTTTTGTTTCATAAAGGTTGATTAGATTTTGTGAAGAAAGGACCAAAGATCATAGTTGTAGAATATGACATTACTGTGAACTGTGATTCACTACTAACAAGTTATGCCTCTGAAATATAACCCTATGTCATTTTGTACGTACTTCTCCTATATGTTATCACAGAAATATTGGGAATTTATTGTCAATAATTCGCTATCACAGTTGTGGTTGAGCGATCGAGACAACATTCAGCATGTGGCTTGAATATTTCATCCTCTTTTCAAATGCGAAATTTCATCTCGATTGGATCTGTCTGTAGTTTTGAATGTATGAGAGAAATAAAGTTTCGAACGGCCATATTTACGGAAATTCAAGTCTAATTCTGTGATTATTATTGAAGTTAAGTGTATATCAAAAAAGATAACCATATCTTTGGTCGCTCAATTCAATGCAAATGCAAAATATAGTACTTCTCATTCTGAAATCTTGACTATTGAGCAATTTCAACTGTCGATGTTAGATGAAAATTTTTAGGCTGTTTATTTCGATTTGTAAATTCTTTTTTTTTTACCAATTCTTAGATCTAGAGATATGTGACACCATTCATCCGACAGTTTTTCCGGAATGACCTCAATAGAAAACAATTCAATTTTGTTAATGAGTAAGTAGGTACTAGAATAAACTTTCAACTCATTGGGGAACCCAAAAATATGAAAATACAAAATGTTCCATTTGAAATAAGAAAGTAGTTCCGGTACAACTGAAAGTGTCATTTCATTCTGAATTATTTTAGAGTGCTGTGCCTCTTCGAAATTCACCTGCAAATTTCAAAGAACTGGATTCTTGTGTTTACATAATATATCAATCGATGGAGTTTCCGGTGGCCCAGCCTGTGCAAGGAAAAGCATTAAAATTGACCGGTAGGAGAAATTTGAATTTTATAGGGAGGTCACGCCGCGTGCACTGATTATATTTATTTTTTGCAGGAATTGAGAATGAAGTGACAATTATGTGTGAAGAAAATACATACCTGCAATGTTTAAGGCATATTCCAACTCTTATGAATCACTCTAAAAATCACACAAATTTGGGATTAATTATAAAAATTGTCTAATGGCAACGGGCGGATTGATTCATAATATAGCAGAGTACCTAATGGAAATAACGCTTATCAGCTGAACCCACACATTTCCTCTGAAACACGTAGTACAATGTTTATGAAACGACATAAAATCATTACTGGACTCGAAAGCTTGTTTATTCCCTTTTATTATTATCCGAATATACGGGAAAGCATTTTTGCTCATAGTAGGGACTGCAATACTGAGTAATATCTAAATGATGTTCAGAAATAACATCACTCCCAGCCAATCAAAGTGGACTTGGCAATGAAGGTTGTTTCAGACGGAGGCTATACCTATTATAATCTTATAATATTATGATTTCTTAGTCGATTATCTCACCCAAAGATGTATTGTGATTGAATTTTGATGCAAGGATTATAAATATGAACATATTGTGCTTGAGGTAATAATTGTGTGGTCGAATGACGATGACCACTAGATGGATGAAATATCGATTTTTTCATTTGAATATTTATTGCCGATTTTGTTTCACCGAAAATCGATATTTAAATTTTCGATATTTTAGTAGGTACTGAAATATTTGTTTCTAAATAATTCAATAGAAATGTATTTCTGACAATTTATATTATTGATAAATATTTATAAGGAGTATCTGGGTTTAGCCTGTTCCCAACTTCCCATTTGTGTTCGGAATCTCTGGTTCTCATCTTCCTCCTAAATGGGGCTCAAAAAAATTACCGGTTTTTCTTCGCGTATGTTCCTAAGGACAGGAGCGTTATCATTTTGATCAAACACCTGTACCTAATTGTTAAATCGAGGCTGGTCTTACTGCAGAAGAATATGTGACAATATTTCAAAACTATTTCGTTCGTTTTCAAATATTCGTGTTTTCGCGTCGAACTAATGACGTCACGAACCAAATGGTTCGAAATAATTTGAAGCGGTTTGAAAGCGGTTAGTAGGGTAGTTCGAACTGAAGTTTGGACGTTTGGAATCAGCTAATTGGTTATCTTTGTTGGATTTATTTTGTTTTCTCCGTTTTTATTTCAAACTAGCTGGCCCGGCGAACTTTGTTTCGCCTAAATAATACCTATCACCTATACCATAGCCATCTTTATCTTAAGAAGGCCGTGCCTATACTTACAGTAGATTTCACAACGCAATCACGACGGCTTGGTTAGATTTCTGAACTGTCAAATCGAGTATTCTAGATCAAGCTCCGATCACCGGTGATATGCTTTGTGAAACCCCCGTTAAAGTTGTATAAACTTTCCATTGCTATTTTTTCAAGCAGGAGATAAATTAGGCATAATAAAAGTTCTGTCAAATGTCATCTGTCAAACGTCATCTGTCAAACGTCATCTGTCAAACGTCATCTGTCAAACGTCATCTGTCAAACGTCATCTGTCAAACGTCATCTGTCAAACGTCATCTGTCAAATGTCATCTGTCCAACGTCATCTGTCAAACGTCATCTGTAAAATGTCATCTGTCAAACGTCATCTGTCAAATGTCATCTGTCAAACGTCATCTGTCAAATGTCATCTGTCATCTGTCAAATGTCATCTCTCAAACGTCATCTGTCAAACGTCATCTGTCAAATGTCATCTGTCAAATGTCATCTGTCAAACGTCATCTGTCAAATGTCATCTGTCAAACGTCATCTTTTCCATGGATATGAGCTGTCACACAAAACAGAAATACAAAAATAATATGTCAATTACTAATTATGGGCAATTTTGAATTCAGTTATTTCCGCAAATATATTTATTACCCAAACATAAATCAAAAACATTTCAAAAATATAGAGAAAAGATGAAAATGGACAATTCACGATTGATGCTGATCGTCACGATCCGATTTACTTTACATTCCGGTAAAAATTCACTGTTCCACCAACTTGATCTGATAATAGCCTTCCATGTTATTATAAGTTCTATGCAAATTACACAATAATTGTATACATCGCCATTCATACTCTAGTCTAGTCTACCATTTCTGAATTTCCTACCCTTCAAGAAAATGAAATCCACCGTTGCCAGACAACTTCATGGCTTATAACTTCACAACGTTCTATTTTATAGAAAATAGCGAGTCCATTTCTCTCGTTCTATTTTATTATTGCATTTCTATTGAATACCGTGAAACTTCGTTCTACCATAGAATATTCTTATACCGTTGTTAGGTATTCTGTGGTAAGACCTACTGCACTTTTAACTATTCACTTGACATGCGATTCTGTGGAAGAAAAACTAACCTCCTTTGTCCAAATGTCAATATGGCATTTCGAAGTTTTGAACCAACCATAGATCGCCTTTTATTAATATAAACTAAAAAAGAAAAGGGCTATTTTTAGGGTTTTTCCAGCAATAACTCTAATTTTTCTCGCCGTAAAAACCATCCTTGAACTTCAACGAACATTTTAAAAAAAGATTTGGCCAAATTGGTCGAGGCGTTGTTGAGTTATGCGCTTACCAACACATTTTGCGATTCATTTTTATATTATAGAAGATATGACTTTTTTTTGTTTTCAGTATGCCTGAATATGGCAAATTATCTTGCCGAAATGCATTGTTTCCTGTGAAGGAATAAATAATTTCGAGTGGAGCAGACGTTTATCTGAGAATTCTGAATTAATGTTCAGATCTAGAAATTTATGTTCAAATTTATAAAATTGATATAACTGGTTCTGCCTCTTGATTCAACCAATAAGAACATATTTTTCAATTATCAACCCGTTAATCAGGGCGAGAACCTTTCAATCATACATAAACTGATTGGAATCGATTTTGAAAATACCGGATTTCTCCAAAGGAAAAAAAAATTAACAATAAACACAACAGAATCATAAATCTATACTAATATTATAAAGAGGAAAGATTTGTATTTTTGTGTGTTTGATCCGAATAAGCTCAAAAACTACTGGACCCATTTCAGAAATTCTTTCAATCTTAGAAAGCTTCATTATCCCCGAGTGACATAGGCTATACTTTTCACCCGAAAAAATTTAGGATACCTAATATGACTTCAATAATTACAAAAAAATCAGCGATTTTCACGTGCGCTGCAAAAACCGTAATGCTGGATTCCCATGCATCCGGCATCCGTTGTGATTGGTAGAAATATTCAATTTCGAATATTTCTGCCAATCACAACGACGATCGGAGATCGTATCATCGGATGACGGATGCATGGAAATCCAGCCTTAGACTTACGTGGATATAATGTATGACGGAAATGTACCTCTAGTTCTACAAAAAAGTCCGCGATAGCATATATCTATCTCTCAGGATTGACTTGCTATTACCTGTTTATGGTAATCAGATGTTTTCCAAAATTATGCACTATTTGGGAGTGTGTTTTTATGAATACCCAATTCATGGATGAGGATCAATACCCAACCTCTAATACGTTATTTATCCCCAGTATTCAATTCAGAACGAAATTACCCTTCACATCATACAATTATAACGAGTACATCAAAAGATATGGCAGGTTGAAGTGTTGAAGATGAAACCGCCGCGTGAAACAAATTTCTACCCGGGCGGAGCTGGGACGGCCTGCATGCTTGTATTATTATAATTATGTGTGTGTATCGTGTATCTAACTTATAAATTGAATTGACATTTCTATGATGTTGTCACCGTTTTGAAATTGTGGCTTAAGTCTTTCCGTTCGGGCATCCGTAAGTACGATAAATTTCTTTAAATTGAGATGTCTAAACTTATATGTACTTTCAAATGATTAGTGGAAACTACGGGGTTCTCCAATAAGTGGTGATATTTTGAACAGCCCGCTATTCGCTAGATGTCATTTTTGAAACTAATTTTTTGACATTCGACTAGTAGAAACTAAGCCATTAATAATCATAGAACGATACACGCTTCAACAAGGCATTGAAATTATTGAAATTCGCTATAAAAATAGTGAAAATTTGGCAGAGACGGTCCGTAAAACTCGGACCTTTTCGGTTTGTCTTGAAGCACCTTGTCTAACCGCAATACAGAAATTGGTGGAAAAACTTGAGCTGTTGGGATAAGTTAGTGATGTGAAGAATAAAACCCGTGCACGTCGCTCAAGAACAGCCGAGAATATTGCTGCAGTAGCCAAAAGTGTTGAAGAAAACACAGATATGTCCATTCCTCGTCGTTCTTTGGAATTAGGCATTCGACAAACGTCATCACACCGTATTTGGCATAAAGATGCAATTGATGAATATGCACAAGTGTATTCTCTTAGAGTGTGACAATAAGCTCAAATAATTCACACATCTTCCTCTTGCGACACCCTGTAGACTCCAATTCAATGGTAGTCATTATGTAGTGAGATCTTCACCGCATTTGACTGGAATCAAATGGAAATCCACGATAACCCCCATTTGACTCAACACTTATCAAGTTCATGATAAATTGTCATCATTAAATTATGGACATATTCTATTCAATTCATTGAATTAGGAATTATAAAACCTCATTGAGTTTCCATGAATGTGCAATGTGTAATTATATTCGAAAACATCTCGGAATCATATTTTTTTTATGGTGGTGCTTCTTTCAGAGCAATAGCAGTAGTGTGGTCCTAGAGAAGCGTGAGTAATTTTTTACATCTCAGAATAGCTATGATCAATTCATAACTTCAAATTCCCCAAGACTAATTGCAAAATGACTTTGAAGAAAGGAGTTAGATTTAAAGGAAAATTCAGTCAACATAAAAGTTGGCCAAATAAGATATCACATTTACGATTAATCATCGAATATGAAAATAGGTCCGGATTCCGAGGAAGTTAGTGGCAGATTTTCTAGACGATCTTTCCTTACAGGATTTCGGATTTGCTGGTTTTAACTACAAGAGAAATATCAAAGAAAATGTCTGGAATGTTCGACGATTATTAGACATCTTGGGCCGTTGATTTCTGTTTTAAGTAGGGGAAATACGTACAGAACGACATATATGGACAAAATGACATAGGCATCATAACTTGAGTTTGGAGGTATCAAATGTGGAACTGCCTACCAAATCACACGACCCGAGTGGGTTCAATTAATCTCTGAAAACTCGCAAGCTCTACTCTAGTTCATTCAGTCGTCATGAGTGATAACAGAAAATAATAGGTCACGAGTTTTTTTTATTGCGCCAAATTTTTGGAAGAAATGACCTGTTTTCACCATTTGTTTTCATTTATGTTCATTTCGAACTTTACTTATTTGTTATTGTATTCACGAAGCTTTTTTCATGTTAACAGTTATTTAACTGTTAACATGAATTGGCTTAATATGATTGCAATCAAATCAAAAAAATAAGCCCATACCTCCTTTAAAGAAAAGGAGAGACGTCCCTAGGGCATTATTTGAAGAAGATAATGAAGAAGAAAATGTTTCTAGCAACTTTCGAAATGATGAAGAAGATTGTGCAACTGTCTATTGTTATGACCTTTTTTTCCCGATTCAGATCGGGAAAAAACCAGTCTTCTCCAGGATTAGCACTGGAAAAGACTGGTTACGATGCATGCATTGCTTGCATTGGGCTCACGCATCTTGTGCTGATCCTAGAAGAACCAAGCGTTTCATTGGTGAACTTTGTCAGTAGTTTTGTAACTATAAGCAGAAAAATACAGTTGCCTATTGCCGGTATGTCATTTTGTCCATAGCATTCGGACAAAATGAATTTCGTTTATCCCAATTTATCTGAGAATATTTTATTTTTTGATATTTTTATTTCATAAAGGTTGATTAGATTTTGTGAAGAAAGGACCAAAGATCGTAGTTGTAGAATATGAAATTACTGTGATTCACTACTAACAAGTTATGCCTCTGAAATAAAACCCTATGTCATTTTGTACGTACTTCCCCTACGCTTAATATTTATATTTGTACCTTGGAAAAGCCAACGCAAATATAAATTATTGAGATAACGTCCAGAAAATCTACCGATTGGGAAAGTATCAGGTAAAGTACTTGAAGAAAAGAATGGAAAAATTCCTACCAGACAATCCGCCGTGCAACCTGTTGGAATTCCATATCTCCAGCACTCTTTGATGCAAATATGATTATTATTTTCGGTAACCTCGCTTAATTATGATGTCATTATGATAAATTCAGCAATCTTAAAAGTCCGGATAAATGTAACTATTTGTTGCACATGGTGGAAATAAATCAGTTTCTGACTTTTGACAATTAAATTAACGCCAGGATCATAACAATATATAAACCAATATTTCCGCAATATGAATAAAGCAGAATTGTTTGATTTTTCTCGAAAACCATAGGAGGTCCGAAAGAATTTCAAGTTTACAAAAGATACTTTTTCATATTTTGCAAAGCTACCAAAAAGTTCTGGAGAGAAAATGTGAACATTGCACGATGAAAAATGACACTCTATAGATTTTTCGGCAATTTACATGTCATATGATGTGAACCATATTTGTAATTTCCAATCGAAACGTAAACGTTGGAAT
Organism: Adalia bipunctata; assembly: GCA_910592335.1. Classification (NCBI taxonomy): domain Eukaryota; kingdom Metazoa; phylum Arthropoda; class Insecta; order Coleoptera; family Coccinellidae; genus Adalia; species Adalia bipunctata. Next base: position 28,616,466 of record OU342951.1, read on the forward strand.
ATGAATAAAAGGACAAAACATCGTTCATTATTTTCCTGATTTTACTCTTACTCCTTACCTCCATCCAAAATCTATAACTGACACAGGATTACACTCATTGGACCATATTTATGAGACTTTCTTTCTTAATATCAACTAAGAATTTACCCTTCCTGTTCAACCTCAGAAAAGAGGTTCGCGACTCTTTAACAGGGCAAGACTGGATAATAATTGGCAGGCAGTGAAAACTTAGTATAATGTATACCTAATAAAGAAATAGGGAAGGCCAAAAGGTACAATTTTCTAGATTTCTGCGAAAGCATCGCTTCCAATCGCAAGAAGCAGCAGCTCTGCATTGGGTCAAATATATAAATGGAGAAGGGCAAAAATAACCTTCATTCCAAAAACAGGGAGGAAAGACGAAACTGATTTTCGATCATTTAGACCCATTTGTCTAACTTCACAAATGTCAGCATGCCTATAGGGCAGGACATTCCACGGAAAATTCTCTGATCAGCTGACTGATGGCATCCAGAAGACTCTGAACAATAAAGAATGATGATGACATTGTCTTAATAGTAAGAGGTAATTTAAACGGTCCCTCCGTGATTTGTTACAGAGGGGCCTGAGAATTATTGAGCAGTGGTGCTTGTCAGTGTCAGCCAATATCACAGTAATTCCCTAGGAAAAGATACTTTCCAACCATGAAATCCATCTCGGTTAGTGGAGATATCGTATAATGGTAAGTAAAATGTCTAGGAATTACCCCAGACAGTAAGCTTCTGTGGAATAAGGGCACGTTAAAATTACTGCTAGTAAAGCGATAAGGGCTTTAACGGCGTGCAGAAGACTATCCGGGAAAACTTTGGGGCTGTGACCCTAAAATACTGCGAAGGATGTACGTCATTATTATAAGAACAATATTAACATATGGGGGAGTTGTCGGGTTTGCTAAGGTAGGGCAGAGGATCACGAGGAAAATACTCGACAAGGTACAAAGGTTTGCCTGTGTTTGCATCACTGGGGCTGTGGGAACGTGCACGACTAGAGCACTTGAGGTAATAACAGATCTTATCCCTCTATACTAGTGATCAATAGGGTAACTCGTGAGGCTAGCCTTAGAATATCTAGGGAAGAGACAGGTGATGAGACAATTGAAAGTCAGAGTCTCTGATCCTCTCTGAATAAGTACATCTCAACAGCGAACCCACCCAGTGATATTGTTAACAGTGAAACAAAGTAAATACTATCAAATAATGGTATACATATGGTTCTAATACCATGATAGGGGCCATTGCTGGAGAATACGGGGCAAGAACCAAGTGTACACTATCGTTAGGCTTAATCGAGGGTTTTTCTGGCAAAAATACTTCGAAAGATCGAAAGATGCGTAGACATAACCCTGGAAAGAAACTATCAAGAGGGCGGCATTATGATCCATTCTGATAGTCAAGCTGCTATCAAGGTCTATTTAGTCTGGGTTCCTAGTCAGGAATCCAAGGAAACGAAGAGGCAAATGCTAAATATTTTTTGTAAAAGAAAGAAACTGAAAGAAAAGTATTCTGGAGGAGTCTTCCAGGAATGGATCATTGCAAAGTGTTCCTTCGGGATTTCGGAGCTGTAAGAACCAAGAGGTATTTGAATATAAGCATTGAGTTCAAATATACATAGAGACACATCCCGGTTCAGCGATTTGAAGCTGAATTTAGTGTAGTTCCTTCACCGGTTCATAGATGGATAAGTGTGTTTCAGAGAAGCAAAAAATTTTTCTCCCGCATCTGGCGGTAAGTAGCTGAACTATGAAGCACTATTTCCGAAGCCGAATGCGATGACGATCAGGACCAGCGTAAGAAAAATTCAGTATTTCATCACCTAATTTTTTATGCAATAAAACGAAAATTATTTTTGATCTTTCATGAATATAAAATACTGATGTATGAAAAAATAAGGAACTGAATGAAACTCTTTGGACTCTACAGCGACGTTCCGGAGTCATAATTCGTCTCAGGCTACAATGGAAAAGGAATGAACAAATTAACAGTATGTGTATGTGGACAAATCCAAAAAAATGTTTTTGAAAATGACTACATAAAACAATTGAAGATTCAAATAAATAATACTGGCGAATGGACTTGAAGATCCGCAGCTTCACCTCCAAAGACTAAAGAGCCGCATGGCGCAAGTGGCTCGCGAGCCGCAGGTTGCCGACCCTTGGACTTGACTATTTATGGTACATTTTTATCCCTCATTTCCTACCTGAGAAGTGAGAACACTCCTTTGGAGAAATTCATGGCTAATAATTCATCATTATTGATTCATACCGTTTGTGAAGGAGATACGCAATTTGGATTAATCCGACCCTGCCTACGATTCATAGAACTAGAGGAAAATGAATAGCCTACAGATTTCTGTAGTTATATAGTGACAGAATGGATCGGAAGATTATAGTTCCTTCAGTAGCTACTATATGCCGCCACTAAAGTTGGCAAATTGGCAAGAAAACTGCCATGAATTTGTGCATCAAATCGTTAAACTGGGTTGTGCCTTTATGTATATTTGAACTCAATGATATAAGTAAGAATAAGTTACGCCTGCCCACTGGCTTCCACACAGAACATTGTGGCCTAAGAAAGCATATGACGAGAATGGGCTTTTCAGAACCTGACGAGTGCAGATTCTGCAAGGAAGAGGAAGAAACTCCTATTCATCTGGTTACAGAATGCTTATCCATTGCAATCCTGCACAAAGAATGTCTTGGATAAAAAAAATCATAGGAGGAACGAGGATTTAACCTACTTGCAGCCCTTTCAGAAACTGGAGTTCATTGTAGCTCTGGAGCTGGTGGGCGAGCTGTAGATACCGCAGTTGCGAAAACAGCTCTGATGGGGGACACAATAGGCTTAAGATCACAGTGGAATGTAACGCCTTTAACCAAACTACAAAGTGATCAGCCTTCTTCGAATTTCCACGCCCTCCTCAGAACTTTGCGAGTACCTTAAATTATTCGTACCTAGTGATAAACACGAATGATGGCAATTCATGAGAAAAGGTCAGAATACAATTCGTCGATATTATTATCGAAGTTGGTTGATGGGCACAATCGCATTAATTGCGAGTTGGCGAGAAAAGCAGCCCAGGCTGTGACATATTTGCTTCGCGAAATTTTCACAGGCGTCTGCGAAAAACTGCATTACAATAATACAAAATCTTGCATGCGACAAATATGTCACAGTTTGAGTCTTGTCCCTCCTGATCCCCTTATCACTTCTCGACGGGCAAATTATTTTCGCCTATTCATTAATAGACTGTTGGAGAACAGAATATTTTTGTTTGCCAAATTGATGTCTCAGTCCGGAAATATCGGTCCAAGGAACAAACACTCAAACATAAGGAACTATTCTTTCACAACGTCTGATGTTTATGTTGTTTTTCGGTGTTTTAAAATTTCATTTCTTTGGTACGTGTTTTTGTAATAATGCGTGAGTAAAGTTGATATTTTCAGTAGTTTATACGAATATTGTGATGATTGTATTCTATTTTTCATAGTAACTATGTCACTAATTGCGAAATTTTTCATTTTAAGCCTGAACAAGGCACAATAAAGTGCTGAAATGTTGTGAAAGAATGGTTTCTTGTGTTTGTTCCTTGGACCGATATTTCCCAACTGGGAATATTACTTGGAACGAGATTTTTCTGTTACATGTTCTGTACGAACTCTGTTCAATGATCCTCCATTATTCCTATTTCTGATTCATAACCTGCCAAGGTTGCTTCACATAATATGCAAAGAAAAATCGCAGCTCATCATTACTTGCCTATTATTAATAATGAATAAATCTGAAAAAAAAATTGTTTCCAGAATATATAGTCAACACAGCCAAATGTAAAATTCCTGACTACGAGCCATTCAATAATGAAACAATCGGTTTATGGTTTCCTGAAACATATAAAACTTGTAGCAGCAAACCCTTACTGACTCGTATAAAGAAATTGAATGATGAAGCAACTCTTCACATAGAGCAACACTTACTTCCGCTCTACGGCAAAAATGTTTCCTGTTGTGCAGCAAATATTCTAAGGGAAAAGGATGATCAATTTCCAGATGACCTAATCAGGTTAGTATTATCAGTTGAAATACATGAAAAATGTTTCGTCTTGAATATTGCTTCCATGAGTGAAATCATATCAACTACAGCTTGTCCAGGGTTCGCACTGCGAGTGTGGAGTTATTTTGGTGTCTGTTGGTCACATTAAAACTAAACTGCTCCACATGAGTTAGGGATATTGACTTAAATTGCAAAAAAATATAGTTGAAATAATGTGATTAAAATTCATATCAATATGATTTCAAGTTGCAAATTAATTTCAGCTTGTAGGTCTGCAGCGTATACAGGGTGGTTAAGAAAAATCAAGTAAAATAACGAAATTTAATTCACAGAGAATTCAAGCATTTTAAGACTATCAAAACAATATATGGCCTCCACGGGCATCAATAACAGCTTGACATCTTCTTTGCATACTACACACGAGGTTGTTGAACAATTCTTGAGGAATTTGGTTCCATAAACGGGGCAGAATCTCTCTCCGATCATTTAAGGATTCTGGGGTAGGTTGATGATTATCTAATCTTCTTTGGAGCATATCCCAAGCATGTTCTATGCAATTCAAATCTAGTGAGTGCGGAGGTATTGGTAAATGTGGAATACCAAGCTCCTCGCGCGCATTCTCAACTATGGCTGCACGGTGCGGTCTAGCGTTATCGTCTGAAAATTGAAAAGTTTTACCAATAGCAGCGTGAAAATTCGGCACAACATTGTCAATGACATGCTCCCTATAGTGTAAGGCGGTCATATTCCCAGGACGAATGTGTAGATCTGTGCGCCCGTTGAAACATTTCCCGGCCCATACCATAACACTACCCCCTTGGAATGGATGGATTCTTGGACATAGCGACGATTACGGGGTATGCGTCCATACCCTTATTCTTCGAGAATCTGAAAATCGTCCATATCTGGATTCATCGGTGAAAAGGACACACGCCATTGATCGTTCCAATATGTTGCCTTGCCCATTCCAGTCTTTGACGCTTATGGTCACGTGTTAATGGAACTCCTCTTAATGGACGTCTAGAACCTAGATTCAACTCTCTTCTCTCAAACCTCGTCTGATGGTTTCGATGGAAACTTGGACCCCATCTGCATTCTGAAGAGTATTCCGTAGCATTCTACACATAGATGTAGAGTTTCTTCTAGCCGAAACGGTGATGAAACCATCCCGAGCAGGTGTTGTTTTTCGTCGCCCACCAAGCCTTGGTCTTTCCAACTCGGAACCTGTCTCCCTGAACCTATTCCAAAGTCGAGATATCACACTTTGGCTGACTTGGAGCCTTTCCGCTACGACAACCTGAGTTAGGCCATCCTGTAGCATTCCGATAGCCCTATTAGCCTCAGCGTTTGTTAATTTACGTCTTGGCATTTTCAGAAAACTCGTTTCAAATCGAAGCCGTTGATAAACTGACTTCATTTCAAAATGAGAACATTCATGAAGCATATGCAAAGAACCAAACTTCAGAGAAAAGGCAACCAGATTGACGAAATGTCTCATACCGATTTTTATTGGATCGATTCAAGTTTGTATTGAGTTTTATATGATTTTACAGTGATTTTCTCGAAGATTGCATACTTTTAAAAACGATTTAATACGATATCCCTAGATAGAGCTTTACGAGTTGAAATGGCAAATCCGTTGATATTAATGGAATCCGGGCAATCAAAATTTATTGCTTACTTCCACATCCAGGGAGAACTGATTATAATTTCGTATCAATTGATCAGCTGAATATTGATTCAATGGCATTCCAAAACCGATTATGGGGTTGAAACTATTCAGTCTTCAGGCATTATATGCTAACGGTAATATTTCATGCATAAAACAGTATAACGTAGTGGAGTCCTAGAAAATGTATCACACTTATCTCGTTTTATGAATATATTTTCCCTCCTGCATTACCTCTTTGGAATTGGTAATCATCTTATGATTTTTGGTGCGGTATTTGGTAATGGTATTTCATTTTCAAAGTCGAATATTACGAAAACAAATAATCAAATCTCGAAAAATTCTCTTTCATATTCAGAAGGAAAAGACCTCTTCAACAATATATCTCACGACCCTTCTTTTCTATTTATTGTATTCGAATGGTTGGAGCTAACGCAAAAAGAAATGAAAAAATATGATGGTTTTTATTCAAAAAAATAAGTCACCGAAAACGCTCGCTAATTCACCTTCTAAGTAGATTCACCTCGAATAAGATAGATTCATCTTGTAGGTAGATTCGCATTTGCCAATGCGAGAAAGCAATTGTTCAAGTCCAAAGTTATCCTGATATGGAATTTTTTTGCTTGTTACACTGCAGATAGATTATGTCAGTTTATTTCTAAACATTCCGAAATTTCGTGTTTATTATATAGGGTGTTTCACCATAAACTGGACAAACATATATAGCGGTGTAGTTGACACCGCTTAATGTCAACTTTGACTTTTGAGCAATATTCTGTGAACTGTGGAAGTTATGCGTGATATTTGAAATAACGGTACCTGGTCACATCTTAGTATTTTTGAGGGCTCAATTGAATTGTGGTGTAGAATTTTGCAAAAAAAAATTCAAAATGGCGGAAAACCTGCAAAGTCGGAATTTGTTTTTTTCGGTTGCCAATTTGGAAAGCATAATCTCAACGTACACGATTTTCTAAGATTTTCCGTGAAAAATTTTTTTCAAATTTCGAACTCAACTTTTTTTTTACATGTCTTCAGTGAAAAAAATAATTCGCCCAAAATTTTTGAAATTTTTCATGGTTGAACTATCTTCAATTCTGAATACTTGGGAGAAAACAGAATGAAAAAATATCAATTGGTTTTCTTTTTGTAGCCTTCCGAAGATTACGCTAGGTGTATTTTCTTAATTTTTATTTGAGAAACTGGAGGCCGTAAGGTCATAATTGTGCTGCTGGGCTGCCAGAATGACCCAGATACAAATATGAAATTATAACCAAAAAAAATTTTTTTCGAAGAAATAAAAAAAAATTGAAAAAAAAATTTCCTTTTTTTTATTTTTTCCAAAGATCTGTGGTAAGGTTCGAACTCTACACTCTCGATTAACTAGTGTTGCTTTGGTAACGGAGATTTATAGGATTAGAATTAATCCAATTCATACTCGTAGAGTTCGATTCCTACCAAAATTTTTTGATAAAATTTTTTTTGGTTTATAATTTCATATTTTTATCTAGATAATTCTGGCAGCCCATCAGCACAATTTTGACCTCCGTACGGCCTCCAGTTTCTCAAATAAAAATTAAGAAAGTACACCGAGCGTAATCTTCGGAAGGCTACAAAAAGAAAACCAATTGATATTTTTTCATTCTGTTTTCTCCCAAGTATTCAGAATTGAAGATAGTTCAACCATGAAAAATTCCAAAAATTTTGGACGAAATTTTTTTTTACTGAAGACATGTAAAAAAAAAGTTGACTTCGAATTTTGAATTTTTTTTCACGGAAAATCGAGTACGTTGAGATTATGCTTTCCAAATTAGCAACCGAGAAAAATAAATTACAACTTTGCAGGTTTTCCGCCATATTGAATATTTTTTCGCGAAATTCTACACCACAATTCAATTGAGCCCTCAAAAATACTAAGATGTGACCAGGAACCGTTATTTCAAATATCACGCATAACTTACCACAGTTCAGAGAATATTGCTCAAAGTTGACATTTAGCACCCTGTATCTCGATTATGCGTCGAAAACGGGGTATATTTCATAAGGCAAAAATGACTTCCCTGGTGTTGTCTACACGGCTATATATGTTTGTCCAGTTTATGGTGAAATACCCTGTATAAATACATGTTTATCCTCTTTTCATAGATCACTTCGATAGAGTTTGCAATTCAAATTAGGTGTTTAATAACAAAAAAGTATTTTCATTACACCGCACAGAAAACCCTATCACAACATGTAGATTTAGAACATCGAAAATGACTCTGTTATGTCCGATAGCTCAGGTAAATTTGTGAGAAAAGTAGACTGTATAATTTGCGTTTGAAGCTGGAGCGAAAGCGAAATATGTGTATGAAATAATCAAATTCATATACAAACAATGCGGTCAACAATGATGACTTACCAAGAAAACAGCGAACTGCGATGGCTTGAGGGCTCTGCTCCAGATCCCAGCTCTTCACAGGGGCCTTTTGCGGCTGGATATTTGCTCCAACTTCTTATTCTAATGCGGTGTTGAACACAATCAAAGGGCGATGCGGAATTTCCAATCAAATATGCGGGTGAAATCGATGCGTGACAAATTCAAAGCAAATCCAAAAAGCGTAATTTTCTGAATAATTTCAATAACACAGGTAACAGCGAAAATCTCTCAAGTCAATCAACCAGCCAATACGTCAAATCAATCAATGTGTGATAAGCGTCGTTTCTTCACATATGCGAAGCCACCAGTGTTGACATATATTGGCGCGAAATTTAAATATTTAGCGATCGCTCCAGCTTCAAATTTATGTTCGAATAAAAGGACCGAACAGACTCTTTTCCGTGCGGCCGCACCGCAAAAAGTTTTACCACAGAATACTTAACTACACAGAAGCGTCACTTAACGTCGGCACTTTGATCTTCAAGGGGCAAATTTTCGTGACCTTCATTCTCTGTTAGGTAGTACATATGTCATTTTTGAGTGATCCAGCAGGAAGTTTGAATTTCAACTTGACATATGTACTACCTAGCATGGCAGAAGCGTCATCAAATGAAGTTTTGGCGGGAAGGCGGAGTGACGCTTCTGTGTAGTTAGGTATTCTGTGGTTTTACGGTGCGCTGAGACATAGATACGTCCTATGATTCCTATGCAGAGACACAGAGCAACGATTGCGTGACAGTAGATGTCAGTGTTTTGAATAATTATTGTTTCACAATATCGAAATGCTTTCTGCTGAAAATTTTTCCCGTGTTATTGTTTTCAGAGAGGTGTAATGAAAAATATCGTTCATTACACGTCCAGAAAGGCTTTTTCCGTGCTTGCACGAGTTCCCGTGTTCGGCTCCGCCTCACACGGGAACACATCGCGCGCGCACGGAAAAAGCTTACTTTCTGGACTGGTAATGAAATATACTATTGCAATCACAAATCACACCATTGATTTTCATGTCGTGTTTCAAACTGGAAGTATATCCAACTCAACTGAAGCAGTGTTGAAAAACTTCAATTGAAATCACATTGAATTGATTAAAAGTGAAGTGATTAAAGGTGATTGATTTATGGAGGTCCATGTGCGTGATGAAACAGATGGATTAGGAACACTTTATTCCATAGTTGTGGACAAGAGGGTTTAATAATTTGAGATAATTTTTGCCCAAAACTTTCCGACCCCACGTAATTAATTGTGTGATTGAAGGGTGATAAATCACAAGTAAGGGATTTATGGAGGTCATAGTGCGTGATGAAACAGATGGATGATTAGAAACACTTCATTCCATAGTTGTGGACAAAAGGGTTTGATAATTTGAGATAATTTTTGCCCAAAACTTTCCGACCCCACGTAATTAATTGATTCGAACATGATAATACCCAATGAAAAGTAAATCCACTGAATCTTAGATAATTATGGATTTCCCAAAAAATTCAAAAATAGTAATTTACGTGACGAGTCCGGAAAATAGGGTTTTTAGGACAAATAGACAGAATTCTTGGACGAGCCGGAGGCGAGTCCTGGAAGTCTGTGAGTCCAAAAAAACTATTTTCGGGCGTGTTGCGTACAATATTTTTTCGCCAACCGTGTAGAATTACAAATCAATGAGCCGACACATTTCTTCATTTCACATTTCGATTCTTTTTTGAATTAATCAAAACAGAACTGTCATCCGTTATTTCGTTGCTATTGTGATGATCATAACAATGACAACAACGACGTGATTTTTTCCGGACTAGTCCAGAAAGTAGGTACGTATTTTCCGGACTAGGCCGGAAAATGCTACTTTTTCAAAGAAAAAGCGTCCGGGAAGTGGGTACATCCCGGACGGTTGCCGAAAAAATACATTTCTTTGAAGGCCGCTGTTTTGAATTAATGAATGAGCGCACTTCTTTGTTGTTTTCGTTAAATATTAATGTTAAATATTAATTTTTCATAAATATTTTCCTATTTTCCAGATGGAGTGAGTGTGAGACATTCAGTCAGAAGTTGAGGCTCAAAACGAATGCCGTATTGGTGCTTTGCCAAGATCACTCAGGTTACCATGTGTATAAAAATACTCATTATATAATTACGAAAAATGTGGTGCAATCAAAAATGAATACGGATTCGCCTTCAATAAGACCCCTTAGTGTTCTTTTCATTGTTATCGATAGTGTTTCCAGATTGAATTTCATTCGCACAATGCCAAAATCAAGAAATTATTTATCAGACAATGGCTTCATAGAAATGAAGGGCTACAATAAAATAGACGATAATACTTTCCCCAATTTTGTAGCTCTATTGACTGGCCTCAATAAACGACAAATAAGAGAAATCCATTGTACTGGAAAAAATACCGATGAGTTGGATCATTGCCCAATGATCTGGTATAATTTCAGCTCAGCAGGTTACGTCACTGCATATGGTGAAGATTGGGGCAACCTCAGTACTTTCAATTTCTATAAAAAAGGATTCACCAAGCCGCCAACGGATTTCTATTTCAGGCCATATGTTCTAGCCTCTGAAGCAATCGGAACTAGATCTGTTAAAGGTGCTCCGTTTTGCGCTGGTCCTGAGACGTCTGGTGAGAGACAATTAGAATTAGCTTTAGACTTTGCTAAAACGTTCAAGAATCGACCCTACTTTGGAATATTCTGGATGAATACCTTCAGTCATCAATCTTTAAACACTCCATATAGATTCGATGACAAAATTCGAGAGTTCTTCACCAATTTGAAGGCCGAAGGTATATTGGACGACAGTCTGGTGATACTCCTCAGTGATCATGGTATGAGAATAGATAGAACCATCAGGAGAACCGTACCAGGTTGGTTCGAAGAGCGTCTTCCTATGAATCTTATATCAGTCCCCAGATGGTTCAGAGAAAAATGTCCGAATAAGTTCAATAATTTGAAAATCAATAGCAATAAATTAACATCGACACACGATTTGTACATGACACTTCAGAATGTACTGTCCATGAGTAAACCGCATTTGAAAATCATACCGAGTCGTGCTTGCCCGAAATGTGTCTCTCTATTCGATCAAATACCCACAAGAACGTGTAGCCAAGCAGGAGTACCACCAGAATGGTGTACATGCATAGGTTATCTGAACCATTTAAATCAATCAGATCCATTAGTATTGGAGGGAATTCAATTCGTACTGAGGCATATAAAATCTGAATTTGACTACTATAATTATACACAGGAGTGCTACGACTTTGAAATTCTTCTTGTGAAAAAAGCTGCGCTGTCTGAAACGTCCGAAATTGACAGCATAAAATATCTTTTTATTCATTTCATAACTTCTCCTTTTGCCGAATTCATCGCTACTCTGAAGTATGATTCCAAGAGTAAGGGTCAAGAAGAAAAATTAAGTTTATTACTTGATGTTATCAGATTAGATTGGGGAGATAATAGATGCCTTCCTTTCAATAAACTTTCACAATATTGCAATTGCAAAAGACTAACTGATACGTATAGCAATACAATGTCTCATTTGAAAGACAAAGATTTGAATAAAAATTGATACATATTCTCTGTCGATAATTAGCTACCAAACTGGGATATTCGATCCTGACGAATGAAGACTGAATCAGCGATTCTATGAGACGCGCCGCGCCCCTTTAAAGGTCGCGATTAATTTTTTGGGAAGGCACTACAGATTAAAAATAAAAAGCATAAGATATTTACAAAGACAAAGAACATTCTTAGGACTAACATGCGCATAACCTCTGCAAATTTGGTTCCATGTTGAGGATAGTCACCCCGAGTTCCTTTTCCACATGAAGTTTATTTCTGTAACTAGATTTCAAGGCAGATAATCCAGTTTAGCAAAGGTCAGACGCTGGAAAAGGCGATTGAATCCTGAGTATTCAGGCTTTGCAGTCCCGGAGTTTGAAAGTTCGTTGCCAAATGTGGTTTTTTAAGGAATATAATTATAGTTAAAAAGGGGTTAACCGTTAACGTAACAGATTTGTTCTCACCACGCACTTTACGCCTTCCATTTCCAGAGATCTGATGAAATCCAATATCTGAGTAGGCTTCAACGAGCCTCACTCCTGCAATGGCCTTCCTTTCTACCCAAAGAATCTACACTCTTCAGAAATCAGAGTCCGATAAACACATTCTCACCATATGCTTCCTGAGACGACAATGTCCTGTAAGACAACCGGTGAGGAGGTGTAATTGATTCTTACTGAGATCCAGATACCTTCTGGACCTTGCAGTTTCAAAGTTCCGAAGGAATTTTTTTGAGTGATACATTCCTGGGAGACTCCGCCAGAGTGTTTCCCTTTCGGTTTTCTTCTTCTCCAGAAACTCTTCCTTATAGGTCCAATTCCCTATGGCCTATACCACCGAAAGGTTCTGGGCCAGTGAATGGCCTTCGACCCTTCGTGCGCCCTCTCTGGCGAGCATATTGGCCTCTTCGTTTCCTTTGATTTTCGAATGACAGCGAACTCAGATTGAAGAGAGACCTGATTTTTCTTGCCCATCTCATTGAGTTTTCACCTGGCATTCCCAAATCATCATTGAGTCAATGACATAATGGGCAATGGCTGTATCGCACTTTTGATAATTTCTTTCAAGGTTTACTCGAGTGGGTGACTATAACGATAGTGTACACTTGGTTCTTGCCCCGAATGCTCCAGCGCCGGCTCCTATCGTGGTTTTAGAACCATCAGTATACCTATACTTCATTCACTTTAATAAAGTATCGCGGTTGGCCAAGTTTTAGGTTTATCAATTTTTTTCACTTGAAAAGGCAGGTTGACACTTGTGAATGACATTACGTGAATGAATGAATCTAGTACACGTTGCCGACGTTTATTGTTCATTATTAATTATCAAGCCTGGAAACTAAGAATGCCGAAGGTAGTTTCGAAAAAGTATCAGGAAGTGCTATTTAGAATTGAAATCTGCGCATTCTAAAAGTAACCCTGATAATTTTCTTAAATTCATTATTTTCCCGAAGTAAATGAACATTTTGTTAAATACCTAATTACTACGACATATATGTAGAAATGGCAACGTTGCTCGTTCAACTGACAAAAGAATGAGTATAACCTAACAACCTAACAATATACACGGTGAAATGTGTCAGAATTCTATGGCCAACCGCCAACCGGTATACTTTATAAAAGTGAATGGAGTATACCATTTTATGGTATTGTAGTATGTGTATTCCCGTTCCTATTCCTCTCTTTTGCTTAGTCTTAGTATTGTACTGCAGTTTTTCTCAGTGCTCATTTTCTTGATCATTAGATCACTAGGAAAGTTCATAGATGAGATGTAGTTGATCAGAGAGGATCAGACTCTCCGAATTTTGCCTCGAGGAAGGCTTCTATCAGTAGACATTGTTTCTAGCTCAAGGTATAGATTAATAGAATTCATTTTAGGTGGAAAGCAGAGAATATTCAAGTGAGATTTTTTCCAATTTCTTTGGAAGATTCAATATCAATGTTTATTCAGGGTTATTTTCATTTGATTGGCCGAGACACCTGAGCCAGGCCTGTGATATATGGCTAATACCAATCGTAACAAAAAATAATGAATGAATTATCGCATAATTGAAGATCTTTTCACCATTTCATAGACATTAACATCACATTATTGGCCATCACAAATATTACCATAGAAAGAGGCAAAGAGCGAATGCGCCATTAGCAGATTTGTTTTATTGTTGACTTATTTTCGTTTCGAATGAGCAAATGCCAGCGAAATATTGAGTAAGATTTTATTAGCAATTATATTATTTTTGTCATTCTCGTAATGAGAGATTTGTGAACATAATATATTTACGTACCTATATACGATATACAGGTTGAGTCTTTGACTTGTACGTATATTTTAACTGTAAATTCCCCCCATCAAACCAACATTTTTTTCTATACCATTTTCCAGAAAGATACCTTCTGCTGGGTGTCGAAAATCCATTAAAAAACACTCCTTCTTTTCATTCGGAACCGCCATTTCAATTTAACTGAATTTTGGTTGAGAGTTTACTGTATTCATGGTGCATATTCCGCAGCAGTGCCGGTTTATCCACTGGGCGCTTGGGACGGGCGCCCAGGGGCCCGGAAGGGCCTGGGCTCAATAAAAATTTCAGTTCAGTGGGCCCGTAAATCTCCTGCGCCCAGGGCCCGAAAGCACCTTAAACCAGCACTGTTCCGCAGTCAAAACTTATGCAATATTTCTCCTGGTATGAAAGTTACAGCGTAGTCGAATCGTAAATCCACGCAACGCAAACATAGGACCTACTATGAAAATACTCGAAAAAGATAAACACGGTTCATGTTTTTGAAGGAATCAATTATTTTAAAAGATAAAAGTTTCCACATGCTCTTTTAATAAAACGCGTCGTTTTCGAGTTATTCCTAATTTTATCTTATAAAATTTGAGGAAATATTATTAAATATCACCGAATAGCAGAAAAATTAATATATCCCTGATCGCAATACAAGTCAACAATGTTGTCAGAATGTCAACTTTGTTGAGACTAAAATCTCTATGATGGAAAAACGTTCGATGTGGAGATATGTAGTTAATAATAAATCCCACAAATGTGAGGGATAAAATTAAATTCTGGGGTAGCGTGAAATTATACATTACGTATTTTTTTTCAAATGGCTATAGGTATCCTTTTGGAAAATGAGAAAAAGGTTACTCTTGGTCCCAAGAATCTACTGTTACAATATATTTACAAGTCGAAGACTCACCCTGTGTACACGGGATGCTTTCAAATGTTGGTCTTTATTTTCAACAAGAGATATAGAGGACACATTAAAATGAACCAATACGCCACAAGTCACCTATAGACCAGTCCAACGATCTGTCACGATCAGCTGTTTTAATGGCCGCTGGGTGCAAACTGAGGTTACGTCCTTACGTCAGTTCGGTCAGTTACGTGTTTCTGTTTCAGGGTAGTTTGTTTTGCTTCCGGAATTTTCAATTTCAACCATGCCATCATCTTGCATTGTGATAAATTGTGGAAATAGAGGAATTCGCGACAATGTGAAAGAATATAGAATTCCAGCTGTGCTGAATTTCGCCCATAAAAAACGACTGAATAGTTAGCAGCAATTAAAAGGTCTGATCTAACCGAAAATATGGTTTCACTGAAAGACTTGAATCGTCGAGAGCAAATGGATCCACGTTATTTATACGTTGAAGTTTTTGGCGATATCTTTGTGCAACAGCAACATCTTCAGTCTGCAATTTCAAGAAATAATTACTCATTTTGAATAGTCCTTAGATTATAACATATATTTATTCACTCGAAAAATGGTATCACAACACTCAAGTTCGGAGAAAATAGTATTGAAAGTGAAAGTAACTCTCTAGCGTCTAGCAGAAAGTTTGTTTCTGGAAGAAAGCTGAAATACTCATCCCAAATGTTTGTTTAAGGCCGCAACGGACGACGAGCGATAATATAATATATATTATACAATTTGTATCTCATATATTACACCAATATCGCGTCTGATGAAAATAAATCAAGCATATTTTGCTATAATGAAATGACATGTGTCACTGCACCCAGCAGCCATCTTAAAACGGTGATCAGCTGTTTTGTTGGATTGGTCTATATAAAGCCTTCAAGGTGGCTCTCGTTAGACAATGAAATCCAAATTGCAGATCTTTCCATGAAAATCATAGAATCTATTTAAATAATGATTTCGTCATCTTCAGACTTTTATATAGGTGATTTTTGGTTAGTTGAGTGAAGTAGGATGTGTACCTTATGTGTAATCACTGGCCTTTTCACAATTACAATATATATTAAGTTTGAAACTTTTATTACGCCATATTGTAGTGTTTGTGAAAATAAAGAAAGTTATTATCATTATTGATATTTTCACGTGGTTTATTTTGATAAGATCTACCCTATGAAATTTTATTGAGTTTGTTGTGGAAGGATTTATATTGTGAGTATTGTGACCTTGTATATCGACGACAAATAAATGAATTGTGTTGTGTAGAAGTTGTTTTCCCACAACCCTTACCTTATCCATTCTGATTAGTGATTACTCGACTTTCAGTTCACTGTTCTTATTATTGCCTTGTATGCTTGTCTGGATGCTTTATCGTCCCTGATTGTTCACTTCATTCCCGAATTTCTTAGACCTTTTTGTAAGTTAGAATGTATAATGTAATATCTTTGATTGAGGGAAGTATCAAAAAAGCAAATTGTTCTAGTTTTTTTGTTCTACCACTGCTATATCGGAATTTAATTATTGATATTTTTTGAGTAAATTAATAACTTTTTTGTCGACTCCATCTAATCTTCATTGAGTCTAGCATATCCATTTCGGTTGACAACACATAATTAGTGTTTGAACAGAAGGTATGGAAATATCTTGCGTAATACATCAATTATTATCTACGTGGAAATGTCTAATGAACAGACATAAATGCGCTTCCTTAAGTATAGTCGCTTCAATCCAGAAAGTTCCATTCACTTTTATAATGTAGGTATCCCGGTTGGCCATGACATTCTGACACATTTCTCCGTGTATATTTTGAAAATATTAGGTTATAGTCATTTTCCTGTCAGATAACTGAGCAATGTTGTCTTTCCTACATAGAGGCCGTAGTAATTACGCATTTATCAAAATGTCCATGCCCCCCCTGAGATTTTGATGGCCTTATAGTTTTTCAGCACAACACCCTCAATATTTCCGTAATTTTTATTTTGCCGCCCCTGAAAAAATTTTGGCCCCCCCTGAGAAAAATTTCTGCGGGCGCTCATGAAAATGTTTGTTTACTTTGAGAAAATAATGAATGTGAGGAAATATTATGTGAATTCGATAATTCCCAAGACCTGTCGAATGTTGAAGAAACATTTCTCTTTGTTAATACTGGAAATATTTCACGTTTTCACGTATATAAACAGAGTTGGAAGATTCAGACAGTATGAAAATGTAGTAGTACTACGGAACCTGTGTCTCAGTTAAACCTTAAAAGAACTAACTCCATTTACAAAGTTAGAAAAGAGTAAATAGAAATTATCATTGGTAACGTCTCTGAGAATTATTTGACATTACACGAGTACCAACCTGCGTCAGTTTTAAGTGGAAAAACTTCATAAACCTAAATCTTGGCCAACTGGAATAATTCATAGAAGTGAATGGAGTTTAGTTGAAGTTTCGAGGTATTCAATAAGGTACTATAGTCAGTTTAGATATCATATAATATAATAATATAATAATCATATAACAAAGATGAATTTCATTCGAATAAATTAACCAATACACCCAATATTGAGGGATCTAATTATTCTAGAGCATATCATAGTATCCTTCTATTCATAAATTGGTTTTGTTTTGTCTTCCATTACCTCTGTTCAGGATTTAGGTTTGTCATGGATGGTCAAATGACTGCCTTGCTGCCACATGTCAATAGCTTTGTTGATAATAACTTCAGCATTATCCTCGTTCACCTTCAAATTAATTGAACTAAACATTGCTGCCACATAATGATTGCATAAGTACCTTGTTAAAAATTTCCAGAACTTCCTTTAAACATTTGCATTTCAGAATAAAATGTTTCAAATGTACGAGCAGGGAAATGAATACAAATACAAATATATTACATGACCCACCACAGAGTTTGTCCCAAAGTCTGTGAATGTAAAATGATTGCATTAATACCACAGGCATCAACTGATTCTGATGTCACCAGGGGACTTAAGACAGTGAAGTTAGGAGCATTTGAGCACTCGTTCATCCTGCACATATATTCGGATTTTTCGGTTCAGGGATTCGATTCCTGATAGAAGGGAAATTCATAGTTATTATCTTATCCAATAGAATAATGTGTCCATTATTCTACAGATTTTGAGCTGTAATAGTATCTATGAACCAACCCCGATAGTTATAATAACTCACGCCAAGGGCGTATCACTTATGGTGATAATGTAAGTTCTATAGAGATATTCCATAAAATGCACGGTGGCGCCTCTATCGGATTAGTTTTCCTACTCGCTCTGAAGAGCGAGCTTAAAAACATATAGCCATTTGAAAAGAGTTAATACGTTTTGGGAATGCTCAAGTACTACCCTTATTGGAATAAAAATGTGAAAAGTACGATATTTCTCAACAAAAACACTTGGTTTTGTCCTATTATATCTGTAATTAAAAAGCCATATGTCCACTAAAATGAGAACCCTTTTTCGATTTTCCTGAAAATTTGTTTGTGAACACGAATAACTTGTTCATATTTTCCTCTATATCCCAAAAATATCTTATCAAAAAAGGTTTTTCATTCAATTTGTGATTAATCAAGCTATATCAACCTATTTGGTATTCAAAACAAAAATCTTCTATGAACATTTCATAGAGCTTTCGAGAAGATGTTGCCAGCTCGTTGGTTTTTCGGATAACATAATATAAATATCTGTGAATTCTACCATAGATCACCTTCATAATATCAGGAATCGATCCAAGGGCCACGAGTATCGAAGACCTAAGAAAAAGGTGGTGCACATAAAATATTTCATACATTGTGTACCTGATTTAATGGTTTTCAATCGTTATTAACCCCCCCCCCTTCCCCATGATCGTTATTATCCCTCCCATGAAAAACAGCTATATCCGCCCTTGATTTGATCTGTGATTACTGTTTCCACGGTTCCGTCCTTCAGCTTCACATATGTGGAGTAGTTTACCGTTGTTCCATTGATAAAATAATTGGAAATAACTTCCAACATGAGTAAAGTTTAGGTTACTTGTTATCTCTACAGGTTTCTCATTTGAAAGTGTCGACCCTCAATAACTCAACAACGAATCAGAATTTGAGAAAACACTCAGATAGGTCGATTTTTCATGACAGGGAGGCATGAACTGGGATACAAAGCTTGTTTCTACTAGCAACCCTCTGGAGAGGGTTGCAACCCCATCAGGAATTTGAAAAGGGAGAGTGGGTAGTTTTGTAGCACAAATGTATGCATAGATTCAAATTTGTATGAACCTGCAGTTTGTGTTCTTATAAGTGAATATTCAAAAAGTTACACGGTGTTTTTTATGGAATTATGGTACCGATTAAAATCAATGAAACAGAGATGTTCAAATTGATCGTATAATTTCTATTGAAAGGAAAAAAAACAAAACAAACAATGACGTGATTAAAAAATGTTGAATGCCTTTCTTCTCTTCATGCTTATCAGAATCTGCACTGCACGACCATACGCAAAGAGATTATTGTTTTCAGAAAATTTCGTTTCAGTATTCTGTATTGAAGAATTATTAGAGATGCGTTTTATCAGTTCTTAATAAAATTTACAAAATGGTTTATACGTGGGAGAGAAAAGAAATGTTGAAAATTTATTTCCAGAACGATAACTGGACTATGGCTACTGCGAGGATTTACAATGAACGACATCCTGATAAAAATGTTTATCTTTCAGTTGGTACATAAATTTGAGGTAACAGGATTAGTTGCAAACAAAAAACATAATCGCACTCGTAGGGTTACGGGTGGAAATGATCAAGTCGCCGTAATTGGTCAACTAATGGCTGAACGGGAACAATGTGGAAGTTGTCACAGGAAACTGGATATCCAAGGGCAAGTGTCAACAGAATATTGAAGTTGGCTTAGTGCCATCCTTATAAAATGACACTTGTTCATGAACTGAACGAAGATGATGATCGGAGAATGGAATTTTGTCGAATAATTTCGCAAGAAATAATTGCAAAATGTTCTGTAAAACGTGTGCCTTTCGGATTAATGCACCCTTTTCCTTAAAGGAAAAGTCAGCAAACGTTATTGTAGGTTTTGGTTCGATGCAACATTCTCAACACCCACAAAAACTCAACGTCTGGATGGGTATTTTGGGAGATCACTTGATTGGTCCTGTATTCATTCCTGGAAATCTCACTGGCGATGTGTATCTGGATTTGCTCGAAAACGTGATTGATCTTCTAATCACCGGAGCTTTGGAGGCAGATGAAAACAATTTAGAAGAGGAGTTACCCTTTCAGCAGGACGGAGCTCCGCCGCACTTTGCAGCTCAGGTGAGACAGTACCCAAATGGTAGGTTTCCTGAGCGTTGGATAGGCCGAAGGGGCCCACTATAGTGGCGACCTGCGCGATCGCTTGATTTTTTTTTCTCTGGGGCCACTTGAAATCATAAGTTTATAAAACCAGAGTTGCAGATTTAGACGACCTTGTTATCGGTACCATAATTCCATAAAAAACACCCTGTAACTTTGTGAATATTCACTTATAAGAACACAAACTGCAGGTTCATACAAATTTGAATCCATGCAGACATTTGTGCTATAAAACTACCCACTTTCTCTATTCTAATTCCTGATGAGGTTGCAACCCTCTCCAGGAAGTTGCTAGTAGAAACAAGCTTTGTATCCCAGATCATGTCCCCCTGTCATTAAAAATCGACCTGTCTCCTGTCTTAGTGTTTTCACAATGTCTGATTCGTTGCTAAGTTATTGAGGGTGGACACTTTTAAATGTGATACCCTGTATGGATTAACTCCACATAATTCTATAACTATATACAATTTGATCCTTGAAATTAAAACTGAAACAAATAGAGGGTTCTGCCAAACTCCCGGAGAACTTTCTCGCATGAGCGATAGGAAATATTGTGATTGAGTAATCGACTGAACGAAGTAAAATTCCATAGAATTTCATATATTTGTGTTACCATGGATACATGATGACATGTCCCTTCTCTACGCCGCGAAAGTTCACGACGCATGCGTATAGCGACAACCAGCGTTAGATATTGGCGATTTCAACTACCGTTGAGGGCACTGCGAACTAAAAACGAACATTGAGGAAAACGAGTAATCTTTGCTACAGCCATGTTGTTATGAAAGGTGTTTTACTTCGATCTCGAGATGATCATGTGAAAATTTTCAGTGAAATAATATTAATCGCGTAGTGTCGAGTTTATTAAATTTACGGGTGTAAATAAGCACATTCTTTCAAGCAAAAGAAATGGTTTGCCCTAGTTGGTAGTTCCATTGTTCCAGTAAGGATTTTTGCAAATTATCACAGAGAACATTGTTTAGAAAAATCGTCAGATTATTTAGTGATAAGTATTTTTCATCAATTTCAATTCAATACGTGGTTTGTACCGACACTCATCATTCATATATCTGAATTTGGTATCTAATTGAAATTTATAGAAATAAAAAAACACACTAATCCGTGTGGAATATTCCAATCGCTTAATTTCTTCTTCTTCAAGTCATGAATATCATTGTTTACTCCTTATCATATTTGGAACAGAATATTTCAGAGGCACAATTTCATCCACGATGTCTATTTTCTTGTCGATACTCGAAATATGCATAACCTCTACATTCCCCGCAATTTTTTAATTCTCAATTGAGGCATGCCTACAACTCAATTCACACCAATGATTTGGCTTCACTTTTTTTTAGCAAGAAAATACAGGAGACGTAATTTCTTAAGAATGCTACCGAAATTATTTTTTCATAAGTAATATCATAAGTGCATCCAATTTTTCCGAAAAAATCGAAAAAACACGTTGCTAAGTAATATTTTAACAAGAAGCATGAGTGCAGGTGGCAACAAAAATCCGAGTCGAAGACGAGGATTTTTGCACCTGCTCGAATGCTTTTTGTTAAAAAAATATTACTTCGCACTGTGTTTTTTCGATTTTTTTCACAGGAAAAATTAGATGCACGAATGGTATTTGACAAGACTAGTTCTTGAGTAACAGATTATTCTGGATGCTATATGTATGTATTATTAATTTTCGTTGACAACAACTGTCAAGTTTTGCCGCGGGTAAACCCGAAAAAACTGCTGACAGCTGCTGCCAAACAATTTTTCCATCTAGAAACCATTTGTGATTCAAAATTGCGCGTTTCTGATTGGTGGAAATTAAGACGAGGGAAATAGTCATTGTAAAATATCAATGTCAATATGGAAAAATGTTTCTAGCAAAACAAGGTTTAGCGATGGCTTTCTCTACCCTTGCAATCATAGAGGAACACCAAAAATTTTTTCGAGTGTCTTCTGGCTCGCTTTAAATGTCTGCTCAATTTCATTCTTGTCAGTTTCTTGCCTTTTGAGAAAAAATCAAAAACTATTTTTCGAGCGCCATCTATAGGAAGTTGTAACTAAGCAGAGGGTCCAAAAAAGAAATGTTTATACAAAATTGGTACTCATCGTATTCTTTGACAAGGAATCGCCCACTAAATTTTTTCGCAACTATTCATATACACACTTTAGAACAAGTCATAAAATATAATATGGCAAAGTAGCATTTTATTTGGATGTAGTGAAGAAAATAATGAAGGCAGAGAAAGTGTCTCTGATATAGGTATCATTTCTCATAGTAGTTTGGCAAAGAATATTTCATCCAAACTGATATGAAGGGCTTGAAAATAATAAGAACAGAGAAAAAATATACAGGGTGAGTCTTTGACTTGTACATATATTTTAACTGTAGATTCTTAAAGCCTAGAGAAACCATTTTTTCATTTTCCATTTTTCCGAATTCGGCTCGGTTAAAGATATATAGCCATTTGAAAAAAAAAATTGTGCTAAATGCGTGCCTGATATTATTCTCTACAAACAACTCAAAGTTCAATTTTTCAATTGAAATTGCTGTGATTATCAGATATTCTGGGTGATACATTTAGAAAATACTCGAGCACTAACCTTATTCGAATAAGAATGTTACAAACACGATATTTCCTAACAAGAACGCTAAGTTTTTTCCTATCATTTCTGCAATTGAAATGCCATATTTCTCACACCAAAATAAGTTCCTTCTTCGATTCTCCTGAAGATTGGTTCGTAAACACTAATAATTTGTTCATATTTGCCTCGATACCCTGAAACTATCTTATAAAAATTAGTTTCTCACTAACCTATCCTAACTCCATTAATCAAAGTCATCTGATTCGAGGTCAATGACCTAACCTAATCCATCCCTCTGTGATATATCACAGAATTCTAGAGAAGACGATGCCAGATTGCCGATTTTCTCTTCAACAATGGTATAGGCGAACTCAAGAAAGCAGAACGTCCCCTATCGTTAACGGAAGAACTATCACAGAGGCACTAGTTTTGTTTACTTTTCGCTAAAGGCTTCTACGCATTGCTTTTTGGAAATGCCAAACGAGTAGTTCTGATTCTCGCCGATACAGCGCTACGATAGTCGCGGTGCGCTGCCGGCTGCGAGTGCGATGTAGCCGCCACGCAAGACAAGACAAGACGTTATTCTGTGTCTCCAGAGTCCAGTCTGTATTACAATGAACGACGCTTAAGCGCGATAACCTTTCTACATGGATTCGATTTATTTATTTATTTACTCGCAGAGAATAAAGCAAACAGGTGTGATGTGAAGACAGTGCAGGGTCGATTAAAAATTCCAAGAGGATATTGTTAAGAAGATAGATTTTCCTGAAGGACGGGTATCAATAAATTTTCAATAGAAACTTCTTATAAACTGTAATTTCATGCTTCTATGTTGATAAACATTGACAACATTGTTAATTTGTTAAGAGACCAGAGAAGAAACAATATTCGATGATATTTAATCCAGGGAAGCATTCAGATTTTTTATGAAATTCATGATTTTTTCCTCAAATTTCTTCGTCTACATTTAGGAATAACTCGAAAACGACACGTTTTATTGAAAAAATATAGGAATACTTTTATTCTCTAAAATGGTTGATTCTTTCGAAAATATGAACCGTTTATCCTTTTCAAGTGATTTAATAGTGTTTTAGCATGAATTTATTGAGTCGACCACCCTGTAACTTTTAAACTAGGAGAGATATTGAATAAGTTTCGATTGAGGAATATGCACCATGAATAGTAATAGTAAAGAATCAACCAAAATTCAGTTCATTTGAAATAACGGTTCCGAAGATATGAACAGGAAAGTGTTTTTTTTCGTGGATTTTCGACACCCTGTATCTTCCAAACGAAACCGAATTTTGAAAAATGGTATGGGAAATAAGTGTTTCGTTTGATGAGAGGAATCTACGGTTAAAATATATGTACAAGTCAAAGACTCACCCTATATACAAGTACATATTTAGAAACAATGAATGCGTTCATCCGACTAAGCAGCTACCGCTCCGATCGGTAACAGTTGAGAAACATCGAAGTTTTATGAACGACCTTTTCGTTCCATGCTCCTTCATATGTCAAAGCCACATGATTTGATGTCGTACATAGAATTATAAATATAGAATTTGAGCGTAGTGGCTTATAAGTATACAAAAGTGTGGCAATCGTTCCCCTTAAATCCAGGGTCAGTCATCGCTATACGCATGCCTAGAGAGAAGAGAAGGGACATGTAATTCTGTATCCATGGATACCATATGTGACTCAATACAAACAGAGTCAAGTCAAATAACAAAACTGCATCCGCTGATCGACACAATGCCCCTGTTTTCCACTTTCCGTTATCGCACATGCTCAATAGTCTCACTGACCTTAGGCAGAGCCTTCTAGATTAGGGAGGAGAAATCCTCCCTAAAGGCGGATGAAGCTAAAATAGAGCTAAACGGCATGGAGATGCAGAAGGCAGGGGACAACCACTGCATTAAAGGCCTAGCTTGGCAGTCCTAGTAAAATCACAATGGCAATAACCCATGGTAATAACCTTACTGATCATGAAATTCGAAAATCAAGATCCGGCAGGAGAGGAAACGTACAAAACAGGGCCTCTCAGGTCGTTATCAAGCGAAACCCCTGTTCAACTGAGCCGAACATAACTTCAAAAAATGCCCAGAAAAGAACCAAGCCCAAATTAAGAGTGGGCACCTGGAATGTGAGAAGTCTATTTCAGGCGGGAAAATTGGATAACCTAATGCAAGAGATGACCAGACTTGGTATAGACATAATGGGCATCAGTGAACTAAGATGGCCAGGATCCGGAATGTGCAAGAAAGGAGATTACACCTTATATTACTCGGGTAGCGTAGAACCTAATCACCCCAACGGAGTAGGAATTGCTGTTAGCAAGAAGTACCGTCAGTATGTAATCAACTTTACACCGATCACGGATCGCTTGATGCTATTGCAGCTACGGGGAAATCCTCTTAACATAAATATACTGCAGGTATATGCCCTCACATCCGACAAAAAATATGACGATGAGGTAGAAAAGCTTTATAATAGCATTAATCGAGTTTTACAGTCAATAAAGAACCATCAAATTACTATTATTTTGGGGGATTTCAATTCGAAGATCGGGCACGGCAGACGTGGAGATCTGATCGGAGAGCATGGTTTGGGTGAATCTAACCAGAGAGGGGATCGGTTATATGAATTTTGCCAAAACAACGACATGATTATTGCAAATACCTGGTTCAGACTGCCCAATCGGAGACTCTACACATGGACAGCACCACATAGCGAGGGGAATAGCAAAGATCTCACAAGAAATCAAATAGACTACTTTCTGATAAATAAACGTTTCCGCAATGCTGTTAAGAGCGTGAAGGCCTACCCTGGTACGAATGTCTGCTCGGATCATAATCCTTTAGTGGGTAAGGTCCAGTTGAGGTTGAAAAGAATAATAAGGAAAAGCAAAGATAAAAGACCTATTGACGTGGCGAAACTCAAAGAGGAGAGCACAAAAAATAAAGTGAAAGAACAACTTAACAATGACTTAGCTCAAATTCAAATTAGAGGACCAGAATCGGAAGGGATAGAGTATTTGTGGGATAAAATTAGGACCGTAATTAATAACACATGCATAGAGCATCTCACCACTAAATCGGTGGACATAAAGAAAAAGGGGATGTCAGATGAAATCTTGAATTTGATGGAACAACGTAGACTTGTGAAAGATGACAATGATAAATACAGGGAAATACAGAAGTTAATACGGAAGGAAATAAAAAAGGCAAAAGAGGAGTGGATGAGAAAGAACTGTGAGGAAGTAGAAAAGTTACTCAGGGCACACGACGATCTTAATGTGCACAGAAAAATCAAAGAAGTCACTGGAACATACAGAAAACAAATCCCGATGTCGTTGACAAACCACAGAAACGAGTTAATACTAGATGAAAGAGATATAAGAACCACATGGGAAGATTACATTGCTGAGTCATTCACCAGTGAAAGAGATGAGGTATTGTTGAACATGGATAACGAGGAAGTCATGAAGTCATGCACGCCATCTCAATCGCCAAAAATAGGAAGGCGTGTGGGCCAGATGGATTGCCGATGGAAGCAATCAAGTTAATCAATGAAGACAATATAGAATTAATAACAAGGTTATTCAATGAAATATACGAAACAGGCAACATCCCGCGTGATTGGCTGAAGTCTACATTCATTACCCTACCTAAGAAGCTACATCCAAAAAAATGTAGCGACTATAGATAAATATAAATAAATATATATATATAAATAAGCCTCATGTCACACATGCTGAAAACATTCCTCCGCATAATTCATGCCCGTATCAGAGGTAAATGCGAGGAAGGCCTAGATCAATCACAGTTCGGCTTCAGAAATGCTTTTGGTACAAGGGAAGCCCTGTTCGGAATCAATGTGATGCTACAGAAATGCCGTGACCAGCGTAGGGATGTGTTCATGTGCTTTCTGGACTATGAAAAAGCGTTTGACCGAGTTCACCATGATAAACTTCTAATTATGCTGAAAGAAAGGGGACTGGATAGACAGGATATCCAGCTGATAAAGAATCTGTATTGGGGACAGAGAGCGAGTGCAAGAGTAGGGAATATAACAACAGACGATATTGCGATAGAAAAAGGAGTAAGACAGGGTTGTATACTTTCTCCATTGCTTTTCAACCTCTATGCCGACCGAATATTTAAGGAAGCTCTTGAAGAACTGGAACACTGTGGAATTAAAATAAATGGCATACCCATAACAACAATTAGATATGCTGATGACACGGTTATACTGGCTGATAAAATAGAAAATCTACAAACATTGCTAGACAGAATTAACACAGTCGGAAAAAGATACGGCTTGAATATCAATGCTAATAAAACAAAATTCATGGTAGTGAGTCGTACGGTACAGAATAACGTCAATCTGAACCACGATGGTAACCCATTAGAACGTGTCACAAAGTTTAAATATCTCGGAAGCATCATAACGGAAACACTGGACCCTGATACAGAAATAAAAAGCAGAATAGAGACGGCGCGCGCAGCGTTCAATAAAATGAGACCACTTCTATGCAGTGATGATTTAAACCTTAAGCTGAGACAACGGATGACTGAATGTTATATATGGTCAGTATTGTTGTACGGTACGGAGACGTGGACACTCAAGATCAATACTATGAACCGATTGGAGGCATTTGAGATGTGGCTGCACAGGAGGATGCTGCGCATACCTTGGACGGACCATGTCACAAACGAGGAAGTCCTCAGAAGAGCTAGAACTGGCAGGCAATTAATGACCATCATAAAATGCCGCAAAATTGCATATCTTGGTCACATACTAAGAGGAGATAAATATCAGCCAAGGGCGGTCATATATCTTGATTCTGGGGGGGGGCCATTTTGTACAATTACATAATATCAGTCATCAATTCCATTTCAATCAGAAAACGCAGAATTTATTCTAAGTGCATTGCCACCTTTGGGGGGGGGGCATGGCCCCCATGGCCCCCCCCCTTATGACCGCCCTTGATATCAGCTACTTCAAATAATAATGAAGGGGAAAATAGAGGGGCACCGTGGACCTGGACGAAGGCGACAGTCATGGTTGAGAAACATTCGAGAATGGACGAATGTGCGATCTGTAGGAGAACTCATACACTTGGCAGAAGATCGAGATGCCCTAGCCAGAGTGATAGCCAACGTTCGGGAGACCGGATAGGGCACATGAAAGAAGAATGGTATTTCCAATCAAGTTGAAATTTGGTTTTAAGGTGTAAAAGAACAACCTTTAAGCATATAGGAAATTCAATGGGAATTGTGCAACTGACAAAATGAAACAAGTATCTCCAAAACTAATAAGGATGTCAGGCGGAAATTCCCCATGTATACACCATTCAAGCAGAATACCAGGAAGAAAACATAAAGGAAACGTACAGAATGGGAAAACACGAAATTTCGCCTATAATGGTAAAACTCGATAACCACGAAACCAAGGCCAACATGCTTAAAAAAATTAAACAGACCAAAGGGCTAAAGGTGAATGAGTGTGGACTAAAGGGTGAAAACAGAAATATCTACTTTAATGATGACCTGACAAATGAAAACCAAACACTGCTTAAAAAGGCAAGAGCATTTAAAAAGAAAAAAGGTTACAAAAGTGTTTATTGCTTACATGGCAAAATATACCTAAGAAGAAGTGAAGCTGATGCACCAATAAGAATACATTCTGTCAATAACCTTGTATTAAATAAACTACTAATATAAAATAAACTACTAAAATGGAAAAATTTAAAGAAACAGAAACTGGAAATACCAGTGGGAAAATGGGTGTTTGTGTTGGTTTATTTCTTTTTTGTCAATGGAGGGGATGAATATACTTTATTTAAATATCAGGAGCTTGAGAAATAAAATGGAGGATCTGCTACATTTGTTGGAACATGATTTCGGAGGAGGAATGGATGTGATCGTTTTGACAGAGACCTGGTTATATCCAGGCGAAGTAGACTTCTTCAATATTGGTTCTTATGTCACAGTGCAACAAAGGGCTAAAGGTGAATGAGTGTGGACTAAAGGGTGAAAACAGAAATATCTACTTTAATGATGACCTGACAAATGAAAACCAAACACTGCTTAAAAAGGCAAGAGCATTTAAAAAGAAAAAAGGTTACAAAAGTGTTTATTGCTTACATGGCAAAATATACCTAAGAAGAAGTGAAGCTGATGCACCAATAAGAATACATTCTGTCAATAACCTTGTATAAAATAAACTACTAATATAAAATAAACTACTAAAATGGAAAAATTTAAAGAAACAGAAACTGGAAATACCAGTGGGAAAATGGGTGTTTGTGTTGGTTTATTTCTTTTTTGTCAATGGAGGGGATGAATATACTTTATTTAAATATCAGGAGCTTGAGAAATAAAATGGAGGATCTGCTACATTTGTTGGAACATGATTTCGGAGGAGGAATGGATGTTTTCGTTTTGACAGAGACCTGGTTATATCCAGGCGAAGTAGACTTCTTCAATATTGGTTCTTATGTCACAGTGCAAGATTGCAGAGACTCTAGAGGTGGGGGGACAGCTATCTACCTGAAGGAATACTTAGACTTTACAGTTGAACATGAAAAAACTGATAAAATGGGTGACTGTAACTTAACATATGTATACTTGACAAAACAAAAACTAAAAATAATGGCTCTCTATAGACCGCCACACAACAATCCTAACTCCTTCATTGAGGAATTAGATGGCATCTTGGAGAGGCAAAAAAGTCAATGCCTTTTGATTGGAGATATCAATATAGATATAATGAGGGACTCAACTGTTTCAGGCGATTACAAGAATTCAGTTACAAGCAATGCATTTGAGTTTCAGAATGTGATATCCCGGAACACACCTACTAGGGTAACAGAGAGAAGTTCAACAATTATTGATCATGTCATCTCAAATAAAAACTTAAAATGCAGAATTGAATATTACGATTATCATTTACAGATCATAAAGCCATGCAAATAAGAGTAAACAAAGAAATGAGTAAGAAAAAATATAAAATAATGAAAAAAGAGAAAATAGATGAGATCAAAATGCACAAAATGGTGGGTAATCGCATTGAGCAAGAGAATATCCAGGACTTCAAATCATTAACAGATATAATAGTACAATGTAAAAAAGAATCTTCAAGAACAAAAATCATGAAAATAAGAGAGGGCAATGAATGGATCAATCATGATTATATGGAACTTACTAAGAAACGAGACAAAGCTTATAGACGTTGGAAAATAATATCAAATGACTCTACAAACGAAGAGTTTAGAAGATTGAAAAACGCAGTAAACAACCTCAGAAGAAGTTTAAAGAAAAATTATTATGAGCAGAAATTGTTGCTGACAAGGAACCAAATCAATAAGACATGGGATGTGTTGAATACCATGATTGGTGCAAAAAAGGGGACGAAAAAAATTCACCGAATTCTGGGACAGGATGGAAATATCAAAGACAAACCAGAGGAAATAGCTTATGAGCTGAACATGCATTTTTCGAAAATAGGGACAAAACTTGCAGATGAAATCATACAAAAAGACGGTTTGAATTTTCCTGAGGAGGTTGTACAGGATAGTATATTTCTCACCCCAACAAGCAGTTCCGAGATTTCCAACATAATTGCTGGATTGCGAAATAACAGCGCACCTGGAGCTGATGGTATTACAATGAGAGATATTATAGGTCTGTTCCCAATCATGGGACAGATATTGGTCAACCTAATAAACAAAATATTGGAGGACGGTGTGTTTCCTACAGAGCTAAAGACTGCCAAGGTCATACCAGTGTACAAAAAAAAAGGAAGAGAAGATGATCCTGGCAATTACAGGCCTATCTCGGTTATAACAAACTTCGCAAAAATTGTCGAAAATATTATGAAAAACAGAATACTCAATTTTATACAGGAAACATTTAAATTTGACAATAATCAATATGGATTTCAGAAGAATAGTAGCTGTATAGGTGCTGCAGTGGATATGTTAGACTTCATAACAACAGAAATAGATAAAAACAGATATATAATAGTTGTGTTTATAGATCTTAAAAAAGCGTTTGATACTGTGGATATACAGATCCTTCTTGATAAACAATATAGAATGGGATTCAGAGGTGTGTGTTACAACCTTCTGAAATCATACTCTGAAAATAGAATTTCGTATGTACAAATGGATGGTTGTCAAAGTGAGCCGGTTGTAATGAATACAGGTGTAGCTCAGGGATAAGTACTTGGCCCAATTCAATATCTTTTATATGTCCACAGTATGAAATTCGCAAACCTGAGATCAAGATATTTCCAGTTTGCCGATGACACGGCATTGGTTCTGTCTGGGGATAACCTAAGGGATTTGGAATCTGTGATGAATGAAGATTTAAAACATTACTCTGATTGGCTGTGTTATAATAGACTGACTTTGAATAAAGATAAAACTGTTTACATTATAATAAAACAAAAAAATAAAAAAGACTGTGATATAGATATAAAAATTGATAATGATGTGATAAAAAGAGTTGAAGAATATAAGTATTTAGGTCTGCTAATTGATGATAAACTTTCTTGGAAAGCACATACAGAACATCTGAAAAACAAACTTGCTCCAATGATAGGTGCTATAAGAAGATGTTCCGGTTTATTAACTGATCATGCCAAAGGTCTGTTGTATAACAGCTTCGTTGAGTCACAACTCAGGTATATGATGGTATGCTGGGGAAATGCACCGAAATATCTAATTGACAAAGTACAAAGATACCAGAACAAAGCGATCAAGGCAGTTTACTCACTGGATTATTATACAGTTATACACCAACAGACAGCCTGTACATTGATACATCAATAATGAAGATTGAGAAGATGAAAATCTACGAACAGGTCAA
Source organism: Adalia bipunctata (assembly GCA_910592335.1). Taxonomy (NCBI): domain Eukaryota; kingdom Metazoa; phylum Arthropoda; class Insecta; order Coleoptera; family Coccinellidae; genus Adalia; species Adalia bipunctata. Next base: position 28,648,189 of record OU342951.1, read on the forward strand.
ACTCATATATTGCATAAAAAATAATTATTTGAAAACACAAACAAAATTACAAGTAATTAGTGGATGTCACAGCTACCCCATTAGAACCCAACATGAACTTAGAACGAATTACATAAGAACAACAAAGTCACAAAGCAGTCCCATCTACAGAGGCATCAAGTCCTTTAACTCTGTTCCAATGAGCTTAACTAGTGTAGATAATGTGAAACAAATGTGCCATAACTTAAAAAAACATCTGAAGCTCAATTAACTCAACCTTATATTTGATTTTGTGATACTAGAAGAGATTATTAATTTTGTTAATTTAGTTTTAGCTAATTGAATGTATACCTAGGCCTTGTTACCAGTACCATGTATTGTTTTAAGGTCAGAAATAAAGGAATTTATTATTATTATGTTATTATATACTTTTATAAAGTATCCTGGTTTACCATGACATTCTGACACATTTCAGCATGCATATTTTCAAAATGGTTATAGTCGTATTCCTGTCAGATACATATGCAACGTTGTCGTTTCTACATAGAGATCGTAGTATTCATTTAAATGTTTATTTACTTTCGGAAAATAATGAATTTGAGAAAATATTATGTGAATTCAATAATTCCAAAGACTTGGCGAATGTTGAAGAAACTTTTCTCTGTTAAGACTGGAAATATGTACTTCATGTACCTATATTAAAATTCTTGGAAGATCCAGTTATGCTATTTTCTTGAAGGGGATCAAGAATCGAGTGTTGAAATTTTACTACAAAATAATGGACAGAATAGGCCGTTACTTTGTTATAGTTCATTCGAAAAAAGAATAAAAGTAGGTACTCAAATAACCCAACAGAAAAACTTCTAAACGAACAAACGGACCTATGAAATTCCCACTTTTCTAAATTTTCAAGAAATAAGCCTACAGAACACATTTAAATACCTTTTTGCACAGCTCGAAATACTCCAGCATGAAAATGTAGTAGTACTACGAAACCTGTGTCACATTGACAATGTCTCTGAGAATTATTTTGACTTTCAACGAGTGCCAACATGCGTCAGTTTTAAGTGAAAAAACTTGATAAACCTAAATCTTGGCCAACCAGGATACTTCATAAAAGTGAATGGAGTATATATCAACGGAATAGAAAAATTGTGCAATAAAAATTTATATCTGAAAATCCGTTGATTTATCAAATTGTTATAGCTCTCTCTACAAAATTGAACAAGTTCACAAATGCTCTTTACTTCAGGAAGATGTCTGAAAATATTAATTGATACATAAATTACAGGAAACCCTGAATGTAATTTACTTTCCGTCCTTATACCCAAATGCTTGTTTAAATAATTACCAATATACTCACTTTGAAAGGGCTGGGTAATTGAGTATACTGGAAAAAAATGTATCAAAATAGTGGCCATATGGTAAATTCTCAAGAGCATCTATAGTTGTCAAATGTTTATATAGAACCAGCTCTTCCTTTTCTAAAAAGTTAATAATAGTTTCAACAAGTTTAGGAAAATCTTGATCAAAAGAATGAATAGCAGCATAAAATCCTTTTGCGATCCAGTATAGTTCTACATCATCTTTGAAACTGGGTAAAAGAAACTGAACTATCTCTACGAAACCTTTAGACGAGTTCAATTTATTTTCAAATTTCAATGCATCAGTTTGAAGAAGGAAGCAAGCATATAACTGTTTAGTTTTGTGTGTATTATAATCAACTAATTTCATTATTGTTAATGCCCGCATTATTTCATTGAACTCTTGTTTTCGTTGATCACTAATGAAAGCATGACATTCAGTGTTAACTGGAAGAACACCTATAAATATATTATTATAATAGTATGAAGAGGATATGCTAATTGTTTCTATAATACCTAAGCAGATTTTCCATACAGAACTTCTATATATCGCAGGTAAACTATATCTCAAGCAAAATTGTTTCAATTTAACCCTATCTAAAATTTTTTCTTTGAGCAATATTTCCAAAGATTTTCTCTCTTCCACATTCTTACAACCGACTTTTTCATAGTAAGCAGAACGAAAATTTCTTTCATCAGCTGCACACATTGAAATTTTAATATTTTTGTGTAATATTTATATGTACTTTCATCGAAATTTGATTGTTATGATTTATGAACTATGAAATTAACCATAATTTTTGACAGGTGATCTGAGGTTCTGTCACCGGCTTGAAGATAGCTGACAATTCTCAGCTGACAATCTGACCTCGTACGAATAAATTTCATGCGTTGTTGCCAAATGTATCCGTTGCAAATCCTTGACTCGAATAAACTAGTGGAGTCTTCACACTGATAATTTACTTAGAATTCGACAGATTTCTCACATAAAGAAATATTTTCAGGTGAAAACATCATAAAATAGTTGTAAAGCTGACAAATACTTTGTTTTTCGGTTTGAGTACAGATTGTTTTTCGTATTTTGTCTGCTGAAACAATCCGTTGACGCCTCGGTTGACGCACACGTACGATTCGAGTCATTTTTGGCATAAAGATTAGTCCCTGAATATTAAAGTGATGTGCCAAAAATCAGGTGTTGCACGAAACAAACAAACACTATACAGGGTGTTTTTGGAAAAATGTCAGCTGATAATATCTGAAGACGCACACGTACGTTTTCGTTCATTTTTGGCGAAAAGATTAGTCCCTGAATATAAAAGTGATGTGCCAAAAATCAGATGTTGCACGAAACAAACAAACACTATACAGGGTGTTTTTGGAAAAATGTCAGCTGATAATATCTGAAGACGCACACGTACGATTTCGTTCATTTTTGGCAAAACGATTAGTCCCTGAATATCAAAGCGATGTGCAAAAAATCAGGTGTTGCACGAAACGAACAAACACTATACAGGGTGTTTTCGGAAAAATGTCAGCTGATAATATCTGATGACGCACACGCACGATGTCGTTCATTTTTGGCAAAAAGATTAGTCCCTGAATATCAAAGCGATGTGCCAAAAATCAGGTGTTGCACGAAACGAACAAACACAATACAGGGTGTTTTTGGAAAAATGTCAGCTGATAATATCGAGGATAATATCTGATGACGCACACGCACGATTTCGTTCATTTTTGGCAAAAAGATTAGTCCCTGAATATCAAAGCGATGTGCGAAAAATCAGGTGTTGCACGAAACAAACAAACACTATACAGGGTGTTTTCGGAAAAATGTCAGCTGATAATATCTGATGACGCACACGTACGATTCGAGTCATTTTTGGCATAAAGATTAGTCCCTGAATATCAAAGCGATGTGCCAAAAATCAGGTGTTGCACGAAACAAACAAACGCTATACAGGGTGTTTTTGGAAAAATGTCAGCTGATAATATCTGATGACGCACACGTACGATTTCGTTCATTTTTGGCAAAACGATTAGTCCCTGAATATCAAAGCGATGTGCCAAAAATCAGGTGTTGCACGAAACAAACAAACACAATACAGGGTGTTTTTGGAAAAATGTCAGCTGATAATATCGAGGATAATATCTGATGACGCACACGCACGATTTCGTTCATTTTTGGCAGAAAGATTAGTCCCTGAATATCAAAGCGATGTGCCAAAAATCAGGTGTTGCACGAAACAAACAAACACTATACAGGGTGTTTTTGGAAAAATGTCAGCTGATAATATCTGATGACGCACACGTACGATTTCGTTCATTTTTGGCATAAAGATTAGTCCCTGAATATCAAAGCGATGTGCAAAAAATCAGGTGTTGCACGAAACAAACAAACACTATACAGGGTGTTTTTGGAAAAATGTCAGCTGATAATATCTGAAGACGAACACGTACGTTTTCGTTCATTTTTGGCGAAAAGATTAGTCCCTGAATATAAAAGTGATGTGCCAAAAATCAGATGTTGCACGAAACAAACAAACACTATACAGGGTGTTTTTGGAAAAATGTCAGCTGATAATATCTGAAGACGCACACGTACGATTTCGTTCATTTTTGGTAAAACGATTAGTCCCTGAATATCAAAGCGATGTGCGAAAAATCAGGTGTTGCACGAAACAAACAAACACTATACAGGGTGTTTTCGGAAAAATGTCAGCTGATAATATCTGATGACGCACACGTACGATTCGAGTCATTTTTGGCATAAAGATTAGTCCCTGAATATCAAAGCGATGTGCCAAAAATCAGGTGTTGCACGAAACAAACAAACGCTATACAGGGTGTTTTTGGAAAAATGTCAGCTGATAATATCTGATGACGCACACGTACGATTTCGTTCATTTTTGGCAAAACGATTAGTCCCTGAATATCAAAGCGATGTGCCAAAAATCAGGTGTTGCACGAAACAAACAAACACAATACAGGGTGTTTTTGGAAAAATGTCAGCTGATAATATCGAGGATAATATCTGATGACGCACACGCACGATTTCGTTCATTTTTGGCAGAAAGATTAGTCCCTGAATATCAAAGCGATGTGCCAAAAATCAGGTGTTGCACGAAACAAACAAACACTATACAGGGTGTTTTTGGAAAAATGTCAGCTGATAATATCTGATGACGCACACGTACGATTTCGTTCATTTTTGGCAAAACGATTAGTCCCTGAATATCAAAGCGATGTGCAAAAAATCAGGTGTTGCACGAAACGAACAAACACTATACAGGGTGTTTTCGGAAAAATGTCAGCTGATAATATCTGATGACGCACACGCACGATTTCGTTCATTTTTGGCAAAAAGATTAGTCCCTGAATATCAAAGCGATGTGCCAAAAATCAGGTGTTGCACGAAACGAACAAACACAATACAGGGTGTTTTTGGAAAAATGTCAGCTGATAATATCGAGGATAATATCTGATGACGCACACGCACGATTTCGTTCATTTTTGGCATAAAGATTAGTCCCTGAATATCAGAGCGATGTGCCAAAAATCAGGTGTTGCACGAAACGAACAAACACTATACAGGGTGTTTTCGGAAAAATGTCAGCTGATAATAAGAGACTGAGGATGGGATATCAGATTTCAGTTAGCTCCCTTATAGTTTCAAAGTTGTAGTATTACTCAAACATTATAATTGTTTTAGTCCAATCCTATTAAGAAAAATCTACTGCACAGAAAACATACGCCTTTAATAATTTGTCCGTCTTCGAAACATTTATCTGAATGATATAACCTTTTACAGTAGATACATTGAATGGTTTCGGATATTATTGTTTCCCTGTCGCAAATGAAGCATTTTTTTGTCATGTCTTCTGAAGCCTCTAGAATTAGGAGCTTCAATCGGTCCCTATACATATTAATCTCCATCTCTTCCTGAAGAGTGTGACCCTGAATAAATTTATCAAAGAAATAACAAATCCAAACACCACAATTATATCCATCAGATTGTATCGTGTGCACAGGAAAGTCTAAGGTCCACTCCATCGTTCTGAATGACGACTCATTAGTTTCATCATAAGCTTGTAGAAAATTTAAAAAGTTCTCGAAATAAATAGTCACCGTTTCATCACACTCATAACTACCTAAATTCTTTAAAGGATCTAGATATGTTACTTTTTTATTTTGGAAATCAATTATGAACAAACACCAATGACCGTAATTCGCTTTGAATTTTTGAGTTAACAAAGGGCACACTAATGTTTTATTTCCAGGAATATCTATTGTTTTTACCATATAATCGAAAAATGGCCCGCCGGAAGAACTAAAAATTTCGCCATTCCAATGGCAAGGAATTATTTGAAAATTATTGCAACCCAAAATTTGTAAAATTATTTCAATAATTGAATCTGTTAGCCAATTTTCGTCATATAGGGAATAAAATTCGGTGAAACTTAAAGCAACAGTATTAAAAGAGGATGGGAACATGGCAATTGTGTACGTTAATTTGTTCGGGAGTATTTGGTAGTAAGCAATGTGGCCAACAAGACCATTTTCAAGAATTTTCAATGGCTTCGAGAAACTTGAGATATTTATCTCACGACAAAATAATGGGTGTTGAATAGAAAAATAAAATTTTTCTAAAAGGGGAAATACTTTGATGAAAATTGAAGAAATTTTGTGAATCCTTCGTATTTTCAACTGATCTTTTTTAGATGTAGAAATAATATCACACCATTGTCGATCACATATTTTGAGCAGGCCTTATTGAATTTCCAAAACAATTTCACGTGTTGCTTTCGGAACTCTTTTCCCATCAAAATTATCGAATTCAGAGTTTGAAATTTCAAACCCTACAAATTTAATGAGTCCATCGTCTCTTATGAAACCATCGGGAAAACCAGCCAGAAATTTATGATACTTGTGGATATAGGGTTCATTCAATAGCGTTACATTATTGCCAGATATTTTTTCATAAAGATCAATATCAGTTTTAGATGGATTATGTCGAGGATTTTGGAGTGATATATTATTAATAAAACAATTCGCTAATTTTTGAAGCTTTAGGAGATTTCCTGATGCTTCGAAAATTTTGCCAATATTGTGAGCAAAAATTAGATAACGCCGATCGATTTCTGCGTTATGAGAATTCTCAATAGAACCTTTCCGTTTTTCGGTCTTTTTTAGACATAATCTACAAATAAATGAATTTAGAGAACTGAATTCATTATCAACACAGGATCTGTGAACCCATTCTTCACATTTCTCACACTGAATCCAATCAATCCATTCTTCATTTGCCAATAAAGAATGCGGACTGACAGTTTCTTTACAATAAATACATCTGTAGTCGCATTCTTCATATCGCACAGAATCATGATTAGATTTTTTCAGATGTGAGTGATCCTGAATGGAATCATCAAGAAAAACTGGTTGAGGTTGCAGCAAAACTGGTTGAGGTTCCAAAAAAGCTGGTTGAGGTTCCCGAAAAACTGGTCGAGGTTCCACATTTTCTTCTTTTGCTATTGACATTGTTTTTGCCTTGATATAACGTCCAATGAAGTAATTATTGGGAGGGTTATATTTTTTTTTCCAGGTTTCTGCACAATCTGTATCAGATATCAGTGCATCCTTCGGTAACAGCGGAATTTTTTTCGATGTGAGAGCGGTTTTTGGGATTTTCAGCTGTGCCTCGGCATGAAAACTATCAATTAAGCCTTTTAGTGCTCTGATGAACCTTGTTACCCTGATATTTCTTTCCTTATTGAGTAAATTATTTTTAATGAAAGAAAAATGGCCTTCTACAATAGCATTGCTAACTCTATCACAAGTTTGTCCTGTTATTTTCAACATTGCTGTTGTGATGAGTGGTGTGAAAGGTATATATTTTTGTAGTATTAATTTACTTACGCTTTCATTGAAAAAAATATTTGTTGGCTCGTCATTATTATTGAGGGTTTGGATCTTTTCTAATATTTTTTGGTTTTTTTCCGAAAAATATTTGAAGAACGGGCTCTGACTATACAAGGCTTTCCCGTTATTTTTAATCAATATATTTTGCATATCTTGATCTGTGAAACCATCATGAAAGTTGAATGTGTTATAGTGTTATCAACTGAGTCAGACATAATCAAGTTCTTGATTATAGAGATTGATTTCACTACATCTTCATTTTGAAATGGTGAATTGAAGATTATGACAATAGCTTGAAACCAATTCGCAATTTCCTCGAAAGATTTAATTCGGATGAATGCGGCCATCGATTCTTTCATAAAAACAGCTTGCTTATGGGATATAGGTTTCATGCCCGAGCTGATAGGCTCCTTTTGTTTTTCTTTAATGTTCCTACACACCATCGCCATGAACTATGAAGTGCGAACAACATAGATTGATAGTGTGGAAACTCTCTGGTAACCTGCTGTTTTTAGCCATAATTTCAAAACAAACATTTAGGTAGTCTATTAATGGCATCATATTGAATGCTTTGGAAGCTGCATGCAAATTGGCAAAACTAAAGTCCGTTACCACACCTGAGAATATGGGCCATTTCTTTTTACTCTCACAAACAGTACGGAATGAAAAAAACAAGTCAAATATTTTCTTACTTGTATGAACATTTGAAATAGAATCAAAAATTGGTACTGTCCGTGATCCGTTCGATACGACAGCAGAGTATAAAAAAGTTGGAGAATTGTTTTTTTCCGGATTCGCCACAACACTACCTGTAGCATCGAAGTGCAAAAGTGGAAGTATTCCATCTTTCCTAGAATGATAAAGCATATATATTTGCTTATCGCTAAATAGTTGTACATTGAATGGGAAGCAAATTTCTCGTATATATTCGGCATGTTCCTTTTGCATTTTCAATATATCAATTACAGGGTCGTTACTTCGATCTAAATGTCGCTTAGCTTCCCATCTAATTTTTTGGAATACGGCATCTGATTTAATTTTTTGTAAATTGCCCATTTTAGCCGGAATTTTTTTAGTACGTCGAAAGATTTGCTGCTTCAAAACAGAAGGATTTTGTGACAATAATTTTTTTTTAAATAGTGACCTCTCTACTCCTTTCACATAGCTTGTCAATTTTTCATTATGACAAAAATCAATCGACGTACTAAAAACATTAGTTATATACAGCCCTTGATCATTGTTTTTAATGATAATTTTGAATTTCTTGCAATTACCTTTGTTATGAATGCAGGAAGCTCTTATTTCAATAACATTTTTTCGATATTTTGTGTAATCGATTTTCAGAATACAAATGTTATTCACCTCCTTTGCTATTCTGTTCCTTATATAGGTCGGATATACACGAGAAAGAAGTTTTCCTGCTTCCATATCAAATATTTGATCGAAATCTGATTTTTTTATTGTGAAACATCCTTCTAAAATATTACAATTTTTATAAGACAATATTTGTTCCCTGCAACCAATATTGGAAGAATGCGCTGGTAGAATATCGTTACTTATTGAACTGGACAATTCTAATTGTTCAGGTATTCCAAAGTTATGTTCCGACATTGGAGGAGATATTGAGGTCCTAATTGTATCATCATCATTCAACTCATTTTCTTCATCTTCATTTTCGTCTATTAATTCATAACTATTATGTTCCGACATTGGAGGAGATATTGAGGTCCTAATTGCATTATCAACATTCAATCAACTCATTTTCTTCATTTTTATTTTCGTCTAATAATTCATAACTATTATGACAAAACTCTTCCTCCGAGCACCTCGGTGTTGAAGAATGCATACCGTTGTTCTTTTGTTCCGATTTAGAATAAAAATTCGAGTACTCTGAATTTCTTCGAATGATACGAAGAAATGTGCTCGGATGCATTTTTTTGCCATATTTTTTCGAGACGGTACTGCATACGTCTTTCAGAATATGATTGTTGTCTCTCATATTTAGTAGGTCACTGAATTCAATTGATGGAATTTCGTCTTTCAATTTATTCAGTATACTGAAGACTAACCTATTGTGATACTGTTTTTTGAAGGACATATTGAGTTGTATGATTCTCGATGAAAGGAGAATACAAAAATTTTACAACAAATAGAACCAAAACTAAAAATCCAATACAGTGGAGAAGAATAATCAACGAAAAAATCCTATCCTAAAGTAAAAAAGAAACACCAAAGAAGAAAAAAAATATATTAAAAAACTGGATATATAAAAGTAAAAATAACAATAATCCTAATAGAAAGTCCTGAATACGAAAAAATAATTCGAGAATCACAAAATATTGAACAGAAACAGATAAATTAAACAGAACAAAAACTCATTTATAAATAAGAATTTGAAACAAAAAATAATACACAAAATTAAGAATATTGATCAAAAAAAACCCTGCCGCAATTCAAGAATTCAAACGAACAATAACTTTCCTATCGAGACCAACTCAAATAGAACCGCGTAATATAACGTCTGACTCCTATCGCTATTCGAATTCGAATGAAGAAGCTCGGTGTCGCGATTTAACAAGTAAACTCGGTTCGAATCGGAAGCTTTCGGAAATGCTACTAATTCGAAAGTACATATGTTTGTTAATCTTTCACGTAAACACTACTTGATAGATTTGGATGAAAATTTGTACATATGTAGACTATGATCTGAAATAACATATAGGCTACTTTTTATTTCGAAAATTAGTTTCAATTAGGCTCTCCGCTAGAGAGAAAAAAATAGGATTCGATATCTCAAGAACGGTACCGTTTTATGGTGAAAGAATTTTCGGAATTGGTCATACGTATGATTGTTAGTATTGCTGCTAGATCTGAAAGGAGTTTTTACAACCATTTTCGAAAATGTTCAAAAATTCAGCAATAACTCAATTCCGCGCAATTTGAAAAAGATTTTCAATAGAATTCAATATCGAACGGATGCAATTTAGAATCTTCAAACTAGTTTTTGGTATATTGCATTGATACGCATAGTATGATCTTCTTGCCAAAAACGAATCGAATCCTACGTGTGCGTCTTCGGATATTATCAGCTGACATTTTTCCATAAACACCCTGTATAGCGTTTGTTCGTTTCGTGCAACACCTGAGTTTTGGCACATCGCTTTAATATTCAAGGACTAATCTTTTTGCCAAAAATGAACGAAATCGTACGTGTGCGTCTTCAGATATTATCAGCTGACATTTTTCCAAAAACACCCTGTATTGTGTTTGTTCGTTTCGTGCAACACCTGATTTTTGGCACATCGCTTTGATATTCGGGGACTAATCTTTTTGCCAAAAATGAACGAAATCGTACGTGTGCGTCTTCAGATATTATCAGCTGACATTTTTCCAAAAACACCCTGTATTGTGTTTGTTCGTTTCGTGCAACACCTGAGTTTTGGCACATCGCTTTGATATTCGGGGACTAATCTTTTTGCCAAAAATGAACGAAATCGTACGTGTGCGTCTTCAGATATTAACAGCTGACATTTTTCCAAAAACACCCTGTATAGTGTTTGTTCGTTTTGTGCAACACCTGATTTTTGGCACATCGCTTTAATATTCAAGGACTAATCTTTTTGCCAAAAATGAACGAAATCGTACGTGTGCGTCTTCAGATATTATCAGCTGACATTTTTCCAAAAACACCCTGTATTGTGTTTGTTCGTTTCGTGCAACACCTGATTTTTGGCACATCGCTTTGATATTCGGGGACTAATCTTTATGCCAAAAATGAACGAAATCGTGCGTGTGCGTCATCAGATATTATCAGCTGACATTTTTCCATAAACACCCTGTATAGCGTTTGTTCGTTTCGTGCAACACCTGAGTTTTGGCACATCGCTTTAATATTCAAGGACTAATCTTTTTGCCAAAAATGAACGAAATCGTACGTGTGCGTCTTCAGATATTATCAGCTGACATTTTTCCAAAAACACCCTGTATTGTGTTTGTTCGTTTCGTGCAACACCTGATTTTTGGCACATCGCTTTGATATTCGGGGACTAATCTTTTTGCCAAAAATGAACGAAATCGTACGTGTGCGTCTTCAGATATTAACAGCTGACATTTTTCCAAAAACACCCTGTATAGTGTTTGTTCGTTTTGTGCAACACCTGATTTTTGGCACATCGCTTTGATATTCAGGGACTAATCTTTTTGCCAAAAATGAACGAAATCGTACGTGTGCGTCTTCAGATATTATCAGCTGACATTTTTCCAAAAACAACCTGTATAGTGTTTGTTCGTTTCGTGCAACACCTGATTTTTAGCACATCGCTTTGATATTCAGGGACTAATCTTTATGCCAAAAATGAACGAAATCGTGCGTGTGCGTCATCAGATATTATCAGCTGACATTTTTCCAAAAACACCCTGTATAGTGTTTGTTTGTTTTGTGCAACACCTGAGTTTTGGCACATCGCTTTAATATTCAAGGACTAATCTTTTTGCCAAAAATGAACGAAATCGTAGGTGTGCGTCATCAGATATTATCCTCGATATTATCAGCTGACATTTTTCCAAAAACACCCTGTATTGTGTTTGTTCGTTTCGTGCAACACCTGATTTTTGGAACTCCGCTTTGATATTCAGGGACTAATCTTTTTGCCAAAAATGAACGAAATCGTACGTGTGCGTCATCAGATATTATCCTCGATATTATCAGCTGACATTTTTCCAAAAACACCCTGTATTGTGTTTGTTCGTTTCGTGCAACACCTGATTTTTGGCACATCGCTTTGATATTCAGGGACTAATCTTTATGCCAAAAATGAACGAAATCGTACGTGTGCGTCTTCAGATATTATCAGCTGACATTTTTCCATAAACACCCTGTATAGCGTTTGTTTGTTTCGTGCAACACCTGAGTTTTGGCACATCGCTTTAATATTCAAGGACTAATCTTTTTGCCAAAAATGAACGAAATCGTAGGTGTGCGTCATCAGATATTATCCTCGATATTATCAGCTGACATTTTTCCAAAAACACCCTGTATTGTGTTTGTTCGTTTCGTGCAACACCTGATTTTTGGAACTCCGCTTTGATATTCAGGGACTAATCTTTTTGCCAAAAATGAACGAAATCGTACGTGTGCGTCATCAGATATTATCCTCGATATTATCAGCTGACATTTTTCCAAAAACACCCTGTATTGTGTTTGTTCGTTTCGTGCAACACCTGATTTTTGGCACATCGCTTTGATATTCAGGGACTAATCTTTTTGCCAAAAATGAACGAAATCGTGCGTGTGCGTCATCAGATATTATCAGCTGACATTTTTCCAAAAACACCCTGTATAGTGTTTGTTTGTTTCGTGCAACACCTGAGTTTTGGCACGTCGCTTTAATATTCAAGGACTAATCTTTTTGCCAAAAATGAACGAAATCGTACGTGTGCGTCATCAGATATTATCCTCGATATTATCAGCTGACATTTTTCCAAAAACACCCTGTATTGTGTTTGTTCGTTTCGTGCAACACCTGATTTTTGGAACTCCGCTTTGATATTCAGGGACTAATCTTTTTGCCAAAAATGAACGAAATCGTACGTGTGCGTCTCCAGATATTACCAGCTGACATTTTTCCAAAAACACCCTGTATAGTGTTTGTTTGTTTCGTGCAACACCTGATTTTTGGCACATCGCTTTGATATTCAGGGACTAATCTTTTTGCCAAAAATGAACGAAATCGTACGTGTGCGTCATCAGATATTATCAGCTGACATTTTTCCGAAAACACCCTGTATAGTGTTTGTTTGTTTCGTGCAACACCTGATATTCGTCACATCGCTTTGATATTCAAGAACTAATCTTTTTGCCAAAAATTAACGAAATCGTACGTGTGCGTCATCAGATATTATCAGCTGATATTTTTCCAAAAACACCCTGTATAGCGTTTGTTTGTGTTGTGCAACACCTGATCATTGGAACATCGCTTTGATATTTATAGACTAATCTTCATTCTTTTGGCGAAAAATGAATCGAATCATGCGTGTGTTTTGACTTTCACTGAGAATTGATATTTTAACTGAAATTAATTACATATGAATGTTGAATACAAAAACAAGCTATAATAAAAAAATCATTTTTTAAGACAAGCTTTTATAATAACAACACTCATCCGCCATTTTGAAGCCGCCATCTTGAATTCCTCAATTTGGAAAAATCGTAATTTCCGACCCAGAAAACCGCCAGATACCAATTTTGAATAGAATCGGATCATAATTACTAAACTCGTCCGCCATTTTGTAGCCGCCATGTTCAATTTTTCAATTTTGACGAAAGAATCATCTTTGTCGAACCCAAAAACCCCCAGTCACTAATTTTGAATGGAATCGGATGATAATTACAAAACTCATCCGCCATTTTGGAGCCGCCATTTTGTTTTTTTCTATAAAAAATATTTCATGATGCATTGTCACCAGAATTATGTAGACCTGCCAAATTTCAAATCAATCGGACGATTAGAAGTGTGTCATATTCAACTTGCAAGATTTGATTACAGACAGACACCGGGACAGGTGAAACTAAATAAAAGCTTTTAAAAAATCACCTTCTACTAAACCATACAGTTGTTTTACACTGCACTTTAGAGTGCTCGCTTTTTTCGATTGTCAGAATTCAAAGGATTTTAAGCATCCTAACATTTTAGAGAAATTAAGAAACGTGGCAACAGCGCTTGAATTCCTAACGATTGTCAGCTGGGAATTGTCAGCTATCTTCAGGCCGGTGGTTCTGTCACAGAAATGCCTTCATTCTTTGGCATAATAAAGAGGAAGTCTTTGACATAGTTCTGTAGTCTCAACTCATCTGACAATTCTGACATCTCTGTAAATGTCAAAGTCTATGGTTTATCATTTCTTCGAATTCGAGGTTTTGTTGATACTTGATGTCAGGTCAATGAATACAATTTATTTCTAATTACATACCAAAGATCAAAATGGAAAACAAAAACGCAGGAGAAAAAGTTGCATATAACGAATTAGCTATAAGATACAATCTTTCTCAAGTAGAGTATGTAAGAACTTCCATGGCAGCTTTGTCTGGATGCACGGCGGGTGAGAAAGCAAACTGAAAAATTTATCAACTATATAACTTGAACGTGTCTTCTAGGACTATTGGGTTTGACAGGTTTATATGGAGCAACTTTCTACATTTTTGCTGTTACAAGCCTATGGCTGATGGTTCTTTTCAAAGCCGGGTTTCAGACATGGAAAAACTATTTCATTTCAAGAAAAGGATTACTTACTAATGGATTTTTCGGACATTTATTCACCTATATTCTCTGCTGGACATTTATATATGGAATGGTTCACGTCTATTGAAATAATTATCATTCTTTACTTGGAAGATTTAGTTATTGTCCATAATTCTTTTGAATAGTGAAATAACTTTGGACATGTGTGATTACAAAAGCTGAATTATCTGCAGAAGTTGTTCATATTTTTCAACTCGCCTATATATTAATGGAGTGCTGTAAAGTGATGTTAATGGCTTTTACGGAAAACCCTATACTTCACTCAAATGATAAATTATTGGATTATCTGGTGATATTTAGATGTCATGCTAATATCATTTCAACTTTTAATTATTTTCAACTTCAAGCATTTCATAAATATGTAATTTCTTGTTGAGCCCGATTTGAAATAAAGCAAATTATTTTTGCTTCATATAAGGTTTGCATGTATGGAAAAAAGTGACGAGGGTCAAACTGAATAGTTAACTTGAAAGGCTAATGTGCTCACTAAATCCTTGTAATATTTTCTTCAAATTTACCTATCAAAATTTGATAACCAAACGAGTATCTCGTATCTCTGAAATGCTGGTACAGAAATATTGCAAATTTTGTGTCAAAATTCATATATATTTTTTATGTTCATGAATCTATACAAAATTTTGCATGTAGCTTGGATATGTCATTCTTCTGTAATGGAACCCTTTTCTTTAGGAGTTGTTAAGAGATCAAAAGATAAACATAAAAATAGCCAAATTTATAACCGTGATAGAGTAAAATTCAATCTACTTTCATCAAACTATCTCATTCATAATAGAACTTTAACTTTATCCTCAGAATGAAACACTATTGAATTATTTGATCTTTTACCCCTAAGTGAAACATTAAGTCTTATGAATTTCACTGAATCCGTTTCTGACATGTGCGGTACATACAGAGTGTAACAGCCAAATGGAATAAATTCGATAACGAATAAATGAAGGCTTGTTGGAAAAAACGCTCGGACAAGTCGATTTGTAATTTTGAATGCGCATATTTTTCAAGAAAATAATATTATATAGGGTGTTCCATGCGACCATGGCCAATACCAACTTTCTTATTTCAAATGCAACCCCCTGTATATTATTTATTTTTTGGATTCTTCAGAAAATTCTAGACATTATTCATGTACAATGCCCTATACCTATCTTCAACTTCATCGGAAATATTAAGTTTTTTTAGATTTTTTACAAAAATTAACATTTTGAATGAAAATTATTTTATTTCACAAATTCGGTACATGATCTTCTTATCGCAAATTCGCAAAGAAAGAAAGTTGAAGAGTTCTCATGACTGTATTTTTTTTCACAATCAATGGGGAGAACAACGATAGCAATTTTTGGTACAAAGGTTGAGTGATGCGCAAATATTTGAGAAAATCTAATGGTTCTTCCTCCAACTCTCTCAATAAGTTCATGTGGGAAGATAAATTGCGTTTTTGTCGCCACTTCTTGCACCACTGTTTACGTTTTCGCTTTTTTAATCTTGGTAAAATTGAAACCGAGAACCGCCAAATCGTCGGACCTGCTAGAATCCATGTGGAACAAACAGAAGGATTGAACTGCTCGTGTGTGCTCATCTCAGTCCTCAGTTTAGACTGACAGTTTCTACTGCACTCAGTTTAACTGTACGTGAGTGGCCGGCTTTAAGTATGTTCTATCCCAGAACAGATCGCATAGATTCTTCAGAGTACCGTGGCGAAATCTGCAGTCGGCTCCCTTTCTACAGTAACCCCTTGGATGGAAGTAGCAATCTATGGTTTTGCCGGGGAATTCGATTCGGGTGGAAACTACATACTAAGATCTGTATACTTGCCCTATGGAAAACGACTTCAAGCATGCTTCGCACTACCCGCCAATTCAGTAGATCCAGCCCACAACCAAGTCATGCAGCGAGGTCAATAAATTCTGATAGGTGGGTTTCTGGAAACAGTGCTGCTTGGTAACCAAATAGTAAATGAACCGACCCCCGGACTTCAATCTTAAACATATCCCGATTTTGGGCGGCTGTCCCATTAGATCCTTTTGCCGACCAAATTTGTTTTTGAATACTTTTGCTAATCTCCTATTCATACGTAGATCGGCTGCTACACAATGAGCAAGCGAGTATTCCTCGGGGACTGTGAACATGTCCTGATGAACTTCCTGTGTGACGCCAAACCGTGCAATGCTTGTTCCCCCATAGGTGTTCATAAATTCCTGGAATTCGCAGCTTTCCTTTGACGGAAACTCGAAGAGACGTACTTCTTCTTCATCCTGCAATGACGCATATGGAGCCAAAACGTTGAAATGGACGACTTTCGGTTTCCCTCTGGGGAGTATATTCGGCAAACTATACTCCATTCACTTTTATTTAATCACATAGGAGGTCATGGTTTCGTTTTCAGTAGTTGGTGCACCTGATGAAAACTCTGAGCGCGTACATAAAACTAGGAGCATAGAATAAATGGAGGGAAGGCTTCATACGCTCGACAGATCATTTTGAACTTCCAATTTCGGCGGAGGTTAGAGTTTCGTGTGGCGCCCGATAGATAACGCTGTGATCGTAAATAGGGCTATATGTCACATATGTCTTGTTCTGTGGCGCTACAGTTGCAAAGAATATTATGTGGTTGTCATTTTTATTGATACATTTTTACGACCAACACCAAAGTGATTGAATAATAAAACTTTTTGTTGTTGACTGAAAGGACTAAAGGAGGTCGAAACAAATTGTATTGAATTCGAATATTGTTTGAAGTTACTATAATATACGAATTGAATCGGCTTCGATAAAAAAAACATTTCTGCTGCTTCAACTATCTAATTTACCTGTTGGTTTTGTTCATTTCAACGTTTGTTGCTAAGTATAATATTTTTAATTGATATAGTGTGATTTATTATGCTATGTACCTACTATATAATTATTGAATGAAAAAACAAGGTAAACAGTTTGAATTTTTATTGACAAGTATCAAAACATATTGAACAATTTTATTATTACCTTATTACCTTCAATCCTACTATTGAATGCAATATTTTTCTATCTACTGCTCTATGCAGGGTTCCCGTTCCCAGCTACAGTGGAGATGGGTGTGGTTCTCACTAAAATTAATAGATATATGGGCGCCAGGTAAATTTGTCCCGGAATCAAAAACCCTTACTGTGGAAATCCTCAAATTTACCAAAAGGACAATCACATAAAACATACAACTTTGCCCAGTAGACGTATAATATTTCAAATATACAATAATCCCAATAGATGAAATATTCGGGGCTTATTAATATAGTATGGTGGTGAAAAAGCTTACAATAGTGACTGATTTAAAAGTGGAAATTGAACGGGGTAACTTTATTGTGATAAAAGAGACGAGTCGCATGAGCTCAGGCGCAGCACGTTATGGGGTATATACCAACTGATATTGAGGGAACAAATATTCAATTTCAACTGAACAATATACCATAAAATCTAGAAATCCTATATACTTATTACTATCCTTATCAAATATTTCAAATTATATGACGGTGTCATATACAACACTATACTCAAGGTCTTTCTCTTACGTCCCTCCTGCTAAGGGGAAATCTGGTGTACGTTGGCTGTCTCGTACACCACCCTCTCTGTTCTTTCAACCTCCTGATCTCCAACAACTCCGTCCAGGTAACCTATATACGTTGGCTGTCTCGTATATTGCTGGCTGTCTTGTAATCGTTCACCTTCTGTCTCCAATTCAACAACTTCCTCCAACGAAGCTGGTATACGTTGGCTGTCTCGTATACTGCTTTTCAATCCAATCAATACTTGTCCAATGATCAAATTGGATACACTTATATGAAAGCCTATCCTAAAAACCCTGTAGAAGGAAACCCTAGTTTACTAGTATCCTTCGACATGAAATAACCAAACACACAGAAAACACTCACAAGAAAGGAATCGAATCTATGCCTCTACATACCCTGATCTTTTGGGGTTTACTCCACGTTATCGTCTTGTGTGAAAATCACCCAGGAATACACGAATGATACCAATCCTGATGAAAAACTCCAATTCACACCTCGAGGTAATGTGTATAAATCCTCTTTCGAGTGTGATATTGACAAACTACTCAACAATCTATATTCAATATCACTCCTAAACGATTTTCCAATTTTAATCCTATTAAGATGACTTTATAAATCATATATTAATTGAGAAAATTCGTAAACACATTCAACTACTCGATTTCGATAACCTATATTTCCTTTTTCCGGTTTTTACCGAAAACTTGACAGACACAAGAGACATAGAATTGCGATAATGATTTAACCCCACAGAACACAATACGAAATGCAAATGACTCAAACCAGCCACGGAGCCGGCTGTGACCTAACCTCCATATATGCTTCGTAACGGACGTAAACAAACAAATAACACGTAACAACCTATTTTAGCCAAAAAGGCCTCGGTGGGATCATGAAGCATTCAAAATTTCTGAAGAAAGAATAATCACGCCTTCTGATTGACTTGAAATGACGTCCGGTTGTTCCATATGAAGAAATCGAAACAAATTCTTACTACATTAAAATTCGACAATTCCATCTCCGTTTTTTTCAGCTTCTAGAAGAAGACCTGTACGTTACTTAAATAAAAGAATTTTTTCAAGTCTCACCCTTCAAAATAACAGCAAATATTAATCATAACAATATTGTAATATTGTTGACATATCACCGCATTCTAATCAATTATTTATGCGCAATTATATGGAAATTCTATGATCGGAAATAAATTTGTCAAAACGAATTTCATTTTGAATATGTATCGTTATAGCCATGCTGGAGCCACGAACGACGTTGGCGCCATCTCATAACCTTGCGGCGAACTGACAAGTGCGGACGTTTTTGGCAGTTCATTTTTGTAGCGGAGCCTTCCATCCATTCATTCTATGCTTCTAGTATAAAATATCGTTAATGACAAAACGACAATGCCAGTTTTTTGACATCAAAGTAAAAGTATCAAAGATTTTCCACATTTTGTTAGTTCAAATCGATCGGCGATTTTGGGGCGAAATATCGATAGGAAATCGCCTATTTTTCCGTTCTTCGTCGTCCAGAAGAAGTTTCGTGCAAGTGTCATTTTTTCCTTTCACGACTTTTGGCGTGAGTACGAACGGCAAATTTGAATTGGACCAAAAATCGATTGATAAGCATAAATAAAGCGGAAGTAAGTACTAATCGACCTTTTTACACTTGATAACGAAGTTTTTTTAGGTATCTGGCCGTTTAGAAATATTTCAAACGAAATTCCGGTCCCTCAGAAGTTTGATTGATTAGTTTCGGTATCGTTTTTGGTGCTTAAAATTTATTTGGAATGTGTAAATGGACAAAAAAGGGTTCCTTATACGATCTTCCAAAGAAAGTGACCGGAAAATATGGTTCAGGTAAGATTTTCGCGGAATTATGAGGAAAGAACTTGCAGAATGAAATTGCACGATTTTCGTTAAGTAAACGGGTTCTGGATGACCATCATCGGTCTCTTAATGATTATTGTTGGTCGTTTTCACGTTTCAGAAAAAAAACACGAAAAAACGTCGAAAAAGCTGAAAAAAAAAGAAATATGACTATATTTCATTCAACGGATTCAGATTCCGATAAATTGAAATGTGTCACTGGAGCTTTCATTCCTTTGCCGAAAGTAGAAATAGGCTATATTGAACCAGAATACATCGGTTTTTTTCCATATTCCAGGAGTTTGTGTCTTATTTTAGAACAGGTGAATGATAAAAAAGAGAAGAAGAAAGCCTATTTATTATGGCTAAGTTCCAAAAAAGAGGAAGATAGGGACGAATATATAAACATAAAGAGGACAACCAGACGGGCAGTAACAACAGCCAAAAGAGAGATGTGGGACCGTAAATGCCAGGAAATCAACAGTTGTATCGGGGGAAGAAGATGTTCAGAGTCATGGAAATTTATAAGTCAACTAAAAACCAATGAAAAAACACGAACAAATATCGAGTCAATAACACTGAAGCAATGGAAGGAACATTATGAAAACCTACTCACGGAAAAAAGAGATGAGTACAACCGAATCTCACCCTCAGAGGTAGTCATTGAGGGAGAACATATAGTGGTGGAGAACGAATTCATGAAGAGATGCATTAAAAAGTTAAAAAACGGACGATCTCCTGGTCCGGAAGGAATACCGGCAGAGCTTATTAAAAACGGTTCAGAGAAGTTATTCGAAGCACTTACATGGTGCATAAATCAGTATATGAATGGTGCTGAGATACCCAAGGAATGGAAGAACGCATACATTACATCTATTCACAAAAAAGGTAATAAATTAGATTGTGCAAACTATAGGGGCATAGCCGTAACTAGCACGCTGTGTCGCCTATATGGAAGAATTATTAGGGATCTAATTGAGACTGAATATGAGGCGCTGGAGGAGGAAGAACAATCAGGTTTTAGAGCTGGAAGATCCTGTAATGACAACATATTTTGCCTAAAACAAGTAATACAGAAAAAATCGGCATTGAATCAGGAAACCCACCTCATGTTCATTGATCTACATAAAGCATATGACATTAAATAAACTATGGAAAATATTGCAAGAAACAAATTTAAACCACACACTCATTAAAGCTTTAAAAAACATGTACAACGGAACAACATCACAAATAAAAGTAGGAAATAAATTATCAGAGAAGTTTGCTATCAATAAAGGACTGCGTCAGGGTTGTTGCGTGTCGCCCACTTTATTCAAGATTTATATTGCCAAAACCCTAAATCAATGGAAGCGTAAATGCAAAGGCATGGGAATTGATCTTGGGGAGATGTGCCTATATACCCTGCAATTTGCAGACGATCAGGTCATCATAGCCAACGATAAAGATGACATAGAGTATATGGCCAGAAAATTACAAGAAGAGTACCAACGATGGGGCTTGGAAATCAATATACAGAAGACGAAATACCTTCCTATAGGAACTAACCTTTCGAATGTCCAACTGGAAAATGACGAAGCAATTGAAGCATGTGACGAATATTCCTATCTAGGAGTTATTTTCGATACTACAGGAAAAGACGATAACGAAATAAAGAAGAGAATAACTCAGGCTAGAAAAACGATAGGATGCCTCAATGGAATATTTTGGTCTCAGCAAATAGGAAAACAACGAAAATACAACATATATGAAACAATCATCAAAAGCGGTCTTTTGTATGGAGCCGAGACTTGGCGAATAACAGAAAGGAACAGAAGGAAACTTGAAGCGGTGGAGATGGATGTGTTCAGAAGATCCTTAGGAATATCTCGTAGAGACAGAGTTAGGAATGAAGAGGTTAAACTGCGAATGGGTATAGAAGGATCGTTAACAACGGAGATTGAGAGAAACCAGCTGATATGGTACGGGCACGTCCAGAGAATGCCGAACACAAGACTACCTAAGAGAGTGATGGAGTGGATACCGATGGGACGAAGGAAAAGAGGGAGACCAAGAAAGACATGGAAAGAGGGTGTATCGAGGGCTATGCTATGAGCGAGAGACGCCTTACAGAAGATCAATGCAGTGACCGAAGGACGTGGAAATTGGGCATCGGACAACGTCGCAAGACGTTCTAAAGCCGATATATATATATATATATATATATATATGAATGATAAATGTGAAGCATATGTTTGACCTATTCCATTTTATTTGTACAAACCTACTGTGGTAGTAATGTATGAATATTTTTTAATCTAATAAATTACTATACAATCAGAATATTTTACTCCTTGTTCATAAGATCAAATAAATAAAATATCGTCATCCAAGTCTTGAACTTTCAGTTCAAGAGGATAACATTAAATCTTCACAATAAGCATGCATATGAAAATTATGTGAGAGCAATGGAATTTTTTTCCATGGTGAAAAATAATATATTTCAACAGTGATCACTTGTACTTTTCATGCAAATAACTAGAAAAGGAATCCTTTCTATCAATTCATATAAACGTAAATTATTTTCGTCCATCCCATCTTTTCCAATTCATTCACATTCTGAGAAATACGCTAAGAATGTAGAAAGGGCAACATAGTGTTGACTTGGAACATAAAAATATTTTGAAAAACGTCATAACTTCGATACAGAGTGGAATGTGTCAAATTTCCAAGGCCAAAGTTGTGTTTCATAATTGTGAATGGAGTATACATCATTCATTCTCTTCACAACTTCGTACGGTCCTTCCTGTCAGCAGCTTCGGTGAAAAACCTTTTCTTCTTTGGGGGTTATACAACCATACCAGATCTCCTGCGGGTAAACCCCCTTTCAATGGCCTTGATGTCATAGCGCATTTTCATCCGGTCACTTGCTTGCTGCTGATTACGCACCTTGTCATGGATGTAGTCTAGCTTGCTTCTTAGATTACTAACTCAGTCCTCCCCATCTACATCTTCTCCAGGCTTTCACCCAAACTCGAGGTCGCAAGGTAGTCTTATTTCTCGGCCAAACATATTGAAATTTGAAAGGAGTCTCCTTGGTGGATTCTTGAACCGAAGACCTATAGGCCATCGTGAATAGATGCAAATATTCATCCCAGTCCCTTTGGAAAAACTCTTTGACCAATTTGACAGCTACTATCACAGAAATATAATAAATACTAGAACGCCAATCAGTTCACAATTCCTGGCACCTCATAGGGAAAATTGACCTACTACACAGTTTGCGCAATATTTGAACGTGTCATCAGGGTAGGACTTAAAATTTTTGACTTCGTGAATGTGGTATGAATAAGTTGTCGATATCAACATTTGCAATAATAATAAAATAGCTGTAGTATCTTACTTAAACTAAACTTACTTTCATAAAATGGGTTTCTCCTTTATTTGCGCAAAAAAGAACCATGCACTTCATTTTGTCTATAATTTGTCACAGCACTCGACTATCAAAATTAACTAGTAAAACTTAAGTACAAAACTAAACTAAAGGAGTATCAGTACTACACAATGTTCAAGAAAACAACGAGGAAACACCGAAAACGGAGCAGAAAAGGCAAGCGAATTTATACGAATGATAAACAAAGGGAATCAACAAATCCTAAAATACGACACTGCTCTTTTTCTGATGTGAAGATGTGTTTGTTTTCGTCGCGTAGCGGTGTTGCCGAATTCACTGGTTTCACAATAAGATTTATTCCGAACTTCATCTGAAACCACGGCCTTCTCTAGACATGGCCGGGTGCCTTAAGCGGCAACGCCGAAAAAAAACAGGGCAGGGAGGTATACTGCTTACGATGCTTAGCGTGGAGAGATACGATATTTCGACCGTATCATTTCATTTCCTAATGTTGATAAATGTGTTTTCCGATGAATATCTGAGAAAAGAGTGGAAGTATGCCCCACTCAGTCAATAAATTGAATATAAATGAAAAACAAAATTGAAATTGAAGCGAATTGGTTGATGTTATATTCAATTTATTGTCGAGCAAGAACCACGGGGAGGTGTAGGGCCATCTCTCGCCAAAATTTTCATTATTCTTATCTTCTAATGAAGTGAAGGAATCTCTCAATAAATCTTATGTAGATTTACTTGTATTCTCATTAGACACGTGTTTATAACGAGCAAGCAAATTAGTAACTTGAGACCATCTGCTGAGAATCAAATCAGAAGGAAGTATCCATTTTAGTTCATTAGTGGAAATCAGAACATCTTTATGAAATATTTTAATTTCCAATCCAGATATATCAATTTTAGCCGAATAATTTTCAAGTAAGTCGTTGAAATCTTTGATCAAATCGGAACTCAAAAAAGCTTCTACTTCATTATTATTCCTATAGTAAAAATTGCTTCCCTTCTACACTGAGGATCGGTCCTTTTTATTTGATTTGGGCTTTGGGATAGCGCCTTTTTTCAATTTTGGGGATCTTAAAGAAAGTAATTTGATGGCTCCATCTGCTTGCAAATGTTTATCGAACTTGATTATATCGCAATCAAAATATTTCTCGCAAACAAAACTATTCGTTGGAATGAAATTTCGCGATATGGCATGGACCTCATCCATAAAAGCTTACGCTGTTCATCTTTCGGAAAACTAAAATAACTAAAATATCCTTAATTTCTTGTAGACGGATAATTACTTCTACACGATGGAATACATGAATACAACACGTTTTGACCATTTTTCGAAGCAGATGACCTGTCCAAGTTGAATTTATAGGTTAGATATCAGATACCAATTATTCTGTTAGTCCAAGGAAAATTCACTAACACCAATATCACAAACACTCACTGTACACCGCACTCGAACAGTCGCTATAATTCACTTATTTTTTCACATACATGACCACTAAACTAAGCGGAAAATACAAAAACACGTGCATTGTTTACCAATAGACGTTTGCTTTCTATACCCCAGTCCAGCGTTGCCGCTCTTCGCAAGGCCCGGGCTCTGTAAAGTTGAAGATGGCTATGCTGAAACCATAATGCTTGGCAACGACGTGGCAAGAAAAGACGAGCTGCGCATGTACAAGTAGTAGGTGTTTATTCGCTATGTGGGGTCATTTTACTGAATCTCGGACGTACCTAATAGCATTCTAGTATTTATTATATTTCTGTGGCTACTATGCGCACATTTACGCCTCCTATGAGTCACCGATTGCTCGTCGCTACCAGTTAGGAATTGCAGTGCAGCAATGTGCACTCCAATCCCTCATCGGCCAAGGCGATCACTTGCGTGCCAGCTGGGTAGGTAGATACGTATTCGTACAGTGCAAAAGAGTAATTTCGAAAAAGGGGGTCAACCAAACCAAACACGAATTAACCTACTGCTTTTAATCTGTAACAAAACTAAAACTTATACAGGGTCCTGCAATTATGGAGGGTAGAGGGAAGGAGAAGTAACTCCGTGTATTAGAAAGTGTCCAAAAACTGACCCAAATAAGGAGGCGCTGGTGTCGCAAAAGGTTGAAAATTGACAAAGACACAAATATCATGTCATCTTCAATTCGTTCAGTTCGTCCGTGATTTCTACCTGAGTTTCAACGTGGTTTCTACACTCTTGCTATACTAGCGCCAGGTGGTGATTTCTTGAACTACTCTATTTGTTCCATTCCGCTGGACACTTTTCGATCAGATGCGCCATAAGAGATTGTTCTCCTTATCTCTACCCTCCATACCTGCAATAATGCGAAAATCTTATCATATAACTGCCGAACCAGACATTTCAGAGATTTCGTTGGAAAGTAGACCTCTTATACCTTCATTTCTGCATCTCAGGAAATTATTTTCTTATACAGGGTGTCCCCGATAAATGTTATTCAACAAATGGTGGATGGTGGCAGTTTTTGTCGGCTCTCCAAAAAAAAATATCTATTAATCAAGTTATTGCAACTTACAGCTAAAAGATACTTTCGAATACAGTAAATCAGTATGAATTTTTGGAAAAAATGGGATGAATGTTTCCTATAGGGATATTGAGCAGCATAACTTCGACTTCCTAAAAAAACAGGTATTGTGGAACTGCCCTAACATGAAAATCATTCAACCATCCCATTCTTTCCAAAAATTCAAACTGATTCATTGTATTCGAAAGTATCTTTGAGCTCTGAGTATCAATAACTTGAGTAATTTTTTTTGGAAAGTCGATAAAAACTGATATATGTGGTTGAATACGTGATCAATATGTATTGCTTGCACGGAAAAAAGATATCAATTTTATGTTGATGCTCAGGAAGTATGATTCTGGGAAGGATTTGAAGTTTGTCAATAATTATTCATTCAGTTTTATTTTATTGTTTGGCCATTTTTGATCAAGTTTTTATTTTGTTATTATTCGAATTAAATTTTCAGTTCAGATATTATTTTTCGTTGCTGCTGAATGCTGGAATGAAAATAATCCTAAGGTTACTGAGAAAATGTGAGGTAATCAATTGTCTACATTATTGTGGAAAAAATACAGGGTGTTACATTTGAAAAAAATCGGGAAATAATGATTTGAAGTTCTTCATATTTGGACCTTACTAACGGACACCCTGCATATGACAAGTTAATTGATCATTTAGGAACAGTGACAAGGCAAATCTTTCAATCAAAAAACTCAATCAGATCAAATTCATGTTACTATCGCTTCTGGAAATCTTCAGAAGACTTTAACTGAACTGCTTTTCCCTCACCTCTTTGCAGTTTTCTTTGAACAAGATCTGTACCATTGGAAAAATGTCCCTTATATTTTGCGCCATGAAAGAGGTAATGAAGGTCTTTGAAAATATGTGAAAATATATGGGGAGATCCATGATAAAAATCATCCATTTGTTGCATAACATTAATCAGGGACACCCTGTATATCAGAAAATAATTTCCTGAGATGCAGAAATGAAGGTACAAGAGGTCTACTTTCCAACGAAATCTCTGAGCTGAGGAAGAAGAACGCACTATTGCAGGACCCTGTACATTGATACAAACACAAATTAACTTATAGCCTTCAGTTTGTAATGAAAATTCTACTTATACATAAAGAAGAAATTTATGATGGCTTGAGTTGGGCTGATTTTGAAGAACATTCATCATGAAAGAACTTTTTCTTATCGGTCTTTTTTGCGAATTCCCTCCAACATCGATGGCCTGCCTGCTTGGATTGCTCTTAAGCCGGCTTTCAAAGCTGTATCAGTTCGACGTAGGTTGCACATTAATTCGTGTCGACGTGTTCCGTGACTTAAAACAAGACTTATACATAATATGTAAAAACTTCGAAAAAAATGAAATTAGACTGTTTACTTCGCAAACCTCGCGCACAGCAATACACGTGTTCGTTGATGAATAAATACGTCTGAATACGTTTCGCCCTCGCGCGGACATTTCGAAACCTTTTTCGTCCTGCCCGATGAGGGATTGGAGTGCACATTGCACTGCAATTCCTAACTGGTAGCGACTAGCAATGTGTGTCACATAGGAGGCATTGTAGGTAAATGTGCGATCCGTTTGGCTTCTTTTTGCCAGGGAAAGACGTCAGAGCTCTTCGGTCTTCTTCTGTGTCTGCGGAACTTCTGAAGTACGCATCCCACCAGAAATACGGTACACTGGTACCCCATGTCGAACCAAGGTGTTCTTCTTCAGGGTGACTAGAAACATGTTCACATTTAGTAATCGGATACATGGGCGTAGCCAGCGTAGGGCAGGGGGGGGCAGCTGCCCCACCCTGAAAAAAAAATTAAATTTGCCTTTTATTTTCATCCCAAAATTTTACATTTTGAACGACCTTGGACCATGACCATGGTTTGCTTCCCCCCCTGTAATAAATCCTGGCTATACGCCCTTGATCGGATAGGAATGCTGTCTCTTCACCTTACCAATGTCTTCCCTAGTAATAGTCCGTTAGCTAGTATCCCATCATCTGAGGGCTCGATCATTCTAATGCAGCCATTTCTTGTAACATTATCACATTCACCAGTCACTATGCCTTCAGTCCGCCCTGGCAGTGTTCTCGGTCAGTCGGATCTGATATATCTTGTCATCCACATAATTGAACGGAATCTCTTCAATTCCTAGCCGAAGAACATCCTTCTCCATATCCAGTTGGCATCCAAGTTTCTTTACAAGGTCCAATCCCAGGATAACTTCTTCTGTGATTTCGGCTACGATAACTTCATGCTTGACTATCGTGCTCCCTAATTCAATGGTGGAAATGACTGATCCATAAGTCGGTATTTCTTGTCCAGACGCAGTTCGGAGTTTGATCATAGCTGGACGGCTCTTCAATCCTTCAGCTATTTCCGGACGCACAATGGTTCTAGTCGATCCTGTGTCCACCAGTATTTTTACACTTCGATCGTTTATCTTTCCGAGAATAAATATGCTTGTTAAATCTGTAGACATGATTTCTCGGATTATCACTTCGGGGGCATTTTTAGCCAGGGTCGATTTATGCCCCTCATCACCGACCCTTTTTAGTTTCCCTGCTGTGGCTCTTTTTCAATCCTTGGTCAAGTTCGCTTAAAATGCCCACTTTTGTTGCAATACCAGCACACAACATCCTTTTTCCTAGCATTCAATAATCTGCTTACCTCTTCTCGGATGATTTCCTCCACAGGTCGGTCTGCTTCTTGGACTTGTCTCACACGAAATTGTCTTCTATGCGACGCCTGTTTCGCTGCCTCGAATTCTAGATGAGCTTGAGCTGAGGCATCATCGATGGTTTTAGGGCGTGCAAGTCTCAATGCTTGTTGAATTTCGCTGTCTTTGATCCCGTCGACAAACGTCTGGATTGATAGCTGTTGAAGGAAGCTGTCTGGAGCAGATGGATAAGCCAGCCTCACTAATCTGGCAACATCGGCCTCGAATTCCTGGAGATTTTCTCCTGCTTTCTGCACCCAGTTCTTTATTTGAGCATGGTAAACTTGCTGTAGGTGAGCATCGCCATATCTCATCTGAAGTTTGGATGTTAAAACTTCATAACAGGCTTGTTGACTCTCCGGTATTGTCTGCAGAATGTTAAGAGCCTCCCTTCGTAGAGCTGTTATTAATGCTGTGGCTTTTACGTTGTCGCTCCACCTGTTTGCCAACGCGGCAGCTTCAAATTGTTTTTGATATGTCGACCAAGGAAATTTTCCGTCAAATGTAGGTGGCTTGATCTTCATTATACCTCTTCTGGGGTGTTTCCTGTAGGAAGGTGAAGCTAGAGTTTCTTTTCAGGGACTCTATCAACTTTGCATGCTGTTCAATTATTTCTTCTTTTTAATTTTTTCGTCAACCTTATCAAATTAACTTCATCAATTATTACTTCTTTGAAAGCCTCCATTCTCTCATCCAATGTTCCAATTTGATCCACCAATTCGTTACAATTGTTCACCTACACCTGTCCCGCCCCGCACCTCGTGGTCTGCGGAGGTGTAAGTTACGCCACTGGACTACTTCACAATTATAAAATCACAACTCTGGCCTTGGAAATTTGACACATTCCACTCTCAACTCTGTATCGAAGTTATGACGTTTTTCAAAATATTTTTATGTTTCAAGTCAACACTATAGCCATATTTTCGCGTGACAATATTTTAAAATTATTTCGTCCGTTTTGAAATATTCGTGTTTAAGCGTCGAACTGGTGACGTCACGCACCAAATGGTTCGAAATAATTTGCAGCGGTTTGAAAGCAGGTAGTGGAATAGTTCGAACTGAAGTTTGAAGTTTGGAATCAGCTGATTGAAAATGAAATGTTTTTAAAATAGTTTTAAACCGTGATTGACGCGAAAAAATGGCTTATGTTGCCCTTTCTACATTCTTAGCGTATTTCTCAGAATGTGAATGAATTGGAAAAGATGTGATAGACGAAAATATTTAACGTTTATATGAATAAATATATAAATGATAGAAAGGATTCCTTTTCTAGTTATTTGCATGAAAAGTACAAGAGATCACTGTTGAAATAAGTATATAATTTTTCGCCATGGAAGAAAATTGCATTGCTTTCACATAATTTTTATATGCATGCTTGTGAAGATTTGATGTTTAGTATCCTCTCGAAGTCTTGAACTGAAAGTTCAAGACTTGACGACATCAATTGTTGATTCTTATCAAGAAAGAATTCATTGAAAAAATCAACCCAAAGATATAAGATGAATTGATGGGTAATTAAAAGAATCAAGAATAATACAACATCATATCCCTCTACTGGAATCCGAATATGTGATATGATTGTGCATAACATTTCTTTTTCTAATATTTCTTTATTTCAAATA
This sequence comes from Adalia bipunctata, assembly GCA_910592335.1. Lineage (NCBI taxonomy): Eukaryota > Metazoa > Arthropoda > Insecta > Coleoptera > Coccinellidae > Adalia > Adalia bipunctata. The sequence continues at coordinate 28,678,431 of OU342951.1, forward strand.
AATAACAGTTTTATTCATTCATCACAAAGAAAATAAACATAATAACTAAATTAACGAATTTGTTTACAGAGAAACTAATGATTTCAATACAATATAAATTAATAAGCCTGAAAGTTTTATAGATATACATTTCATTTATTTGATCTTGTGAACAAGGAGTAAAATATTCTGGCTGTATAGTAATTTGTTAGTTTAATAAAGATTCATACATTACTACCACAGTAGGTTTGTACAAATGAAATGGAATAGGTCAAACATATGCTTCACATTTATCATTCACCTGTTCTAAAATAAGACGCAAACTCCTGGAATATGGAAAAAAACCGATGTATTCTGGTTCAATATAGCCTATTTCTACTTTCGGCAAAGGAATGAAAGCTCCAGTGTTCCAGTGACACATTTCAATTTATCGGAATCTGAATCCGTTGAATGAAATATAGTCATATTTCTTTTTTTTTCAGCTTTTTCGACGTTTTTTCGTCTTTTTTTTCTGAAACGTGAAAACGACTAACAATAATCATTTAGAGACCGATGATGGTCATCCAGAACCCGTTTATACTTAACGAAAATCGTGCAATTTCATTCTGCAAGTTCTTTCCTCATAATTCCTCGAAAATCCTACCTGAACCATATTTTCCGGTCGCTTTCGTTAGAAGATCGTATAAGGAAGCCTTTTTTTTCCATTTACACATCCCAAATAAATTTTGAGCACCAAAAACGATACCGAAACTAACCAAACTTCTGGGGGATCCCAATTTCGTTTGAAATCTTTCCAAACGGCCAGATACCTAAAAAAACTTGGTTATCAAGTGTGAAAAAGGCGATAAGTACTTACTTTTGCTTTTTTTATGCCCATTAATCGATTTTTGGTCCAATTCAAATTTGCCGTTCGTACTCACGCCAAAAGTCGTGAAAGGAAAAAATGACACTTGCACGAAATCGACGGGAAACTTCTTCTGGACGACGAAGAACGGAAAAATAGGCGATTCCTTATCGATATTTCGCCCCAAAATCGCCGATCGATTCGAACTAACAAAATGTGGAATATCTTTGATACTTTTACTTTGATGTAAACAAAGCAACTGGCAACAACGTTTTGTCATTAACGTACGCGCACAGATTCTTCATCAGGTGCACCAATTCCTGAAAACGAATAAACCATGGCCATAGTTGTGATTTTATAATTGTGAATGGAGTATAAATTCTCTTCTTCGTCAGTTGCGTACCTAATATTCACAAGACATTCACTCAAATCTGTAGTAGATCTCGCTTTACTTCTTGAACTATATAGGTACAGGTTGCAAGTTCAAGTGCCTATTAGACGTTTCTGGAGCACTGGGCAGATTTGAAATCTGAAAATTGGGATTGTCGGATTATGATATTGTTCGAAATTCTCTACTCAGCTAAAATATTTTTGTAGCCTGAGCACTTCCGGTTATACAAGGAGTGAAAATAAATTTGTTCAATAGTACGTACAGGGTGGCCAGATTTCGATGATTTAGTACTACAACTCCTAAACTATAAGAGATAGAGAAAAAGTAATATACATGTCATGTTCTCTTTTTTTGAGAAACCGAAATTGCTTGAAACCCCAAGTTGCTACGCCGTCTAGTTTCCGAGCTACAGGGCGATTTTGGAATTTGGCCAATTATTATAATTGACTATAACTTCCGTATTACAGGATCTACGCTCTCGAAACTAACACATCTTTAGGGCACTTTTTTTACTGCTTTTCAGCGGTGCTATTGGATTTTTTGTATCTGCTCAAATTTCGGAGCTATAACAAAAAATTTTTTTTTTCAAATGGAAACCATAATGGGAAGTGATATTTCCGAATAGATCGTTCTTCAACGATTTCAAAAATATATATCATGTTATACTTCCGAGTGCATCATATATCGAAAATTTCGAAAAAACACTTCTCGTTCAACAAAATCCAAGCAGGCTTTGATTCACTTCCTTCAAAACTGGGACGGTCATAGAATTCCATGTCTTATTTATTTTCACTTGTCAAATTCAATTCAGTTTCATCATTGTATCGTCTGGCGCTTCTAAAGTTCTTATTTATATGACATCATGCAATTTATGTATTTCCTCCAATGGCTCGCTCCAATGGACTACGATTTGAACATTTGTTGTGAATATACTTTTTTTCAAATGAATCTATATTTTTTCTTGAACAAGCTTTTTTTTGCCCCTCATGAAAACATTTATTATTGCTATCAACGGGTTACATAAGTATTCGAATGCTTTTCATTTTTCAATTTAGCAGAGAAATCATACTAGAATCAACAAGTTTTGCGAAGCCCCTCTATTGGTCTGAGCAATAATAAAGCTAATATTTCCTGAATCAATTTGGCAGCTTACAATAAATGTGAGATATCGAATTCTATGACCTTATAAGAATGTTAGAAGCTCCAGACGATACAACAATGATGAAACTGAATTGAATTTGACAAGTGAAAATAAATAAGACATGAAATTCTATGACCGTCCCAGTTTTGAAGGAAGTGAATCAAAGCCTGCTTGGATTTTGTTGAACGAGAAGTGTTTTTTCGAAATTTTCGATATATAGTGAACTCGAAAGTATAACATGATATATATTTTTGAAATCGTTGAAGAAAGATCTATTTGGAAATATCATTTTCCATTATGGTTTCCATTTGAAAAAAAAAATTTTTTGTTGTAGCTCCGAAATTTGAGCAGATACAAAAAATCCAATAGCACCTCTGAAAAGCAGTAAAAAAAGTGCCCTAAAGATGTGTTAGTTTCGAGAGCGTAGATCCTGTAATACGCAAGTTATAGTCAATTATAATAATTGGCCAAATTCCAAAATCGCCCTGTAGCTCGGAAACTAGACGGCGTAGCAACTTGGGGTTTACAGCAATTTCGTTTTCTCAAAAAAAGAGAACATGACATGTATATTACTTTTTCTCTATCTCTTATAGTTTAGGAGTTGTAGTACTAAATCATCGAAATCTGGCCACCCTGTACATTGTTTACCGGGTAGGAAAGGCCTTATATTCCTGGACGATTGTGAAGATTGCTAAGTCGAGGCGTAAGCCATGAATGTGGCTTTTCCTACGATACTATTTTTCCGCAAATCTTTTGAAATTCGACAGATTTTAATCACATTTGAAAAAAATCGCGAATTTTTCCCTTCATAAATAAATGGAGCTTTGAAATTAGGAATGGATTTGGTTGCGTTACTATGGACACGTATTACCTAATGCTGAATTGTCAAACTTGAGGAATATTAATTTAATTGCTGGTCTTTTCGAAGACAACAGTGTAAAATGATGAGTGATGATGAATTTTCCAGCTGGTTGGGGCAGTGAATACTGCTTCATTAGAATTATTGCCGAAGAAATCTAGAGAAAAGTACGAATAAGCTTATGTAGAACACTGACTAGGTACTGTAAGGAAATATCATTTCACCAGAGCGCCAGAATAGACTGGTCTGGGAATACCTCCAGGACCTTCTGGAGCTGGTCACTTCGATGTGGGTGCCAGGTCACAAGGGAATAGCGGGCAATGAAAAAGCAGGCCAGTTAGCAAGACAAGCATCTGAAACGCGATTCACAGGGCCAGAACCTTTGCTATCACATCATCTTTGAATGAGACGCCCTAGGAAGTAGGCGTCACAGAACCTTCGGAGAGATCAGTCTGGAAACGGGCATGAATCCGAAAAACCTCATAAACAGGCTACTGAACGTCTGAACCTAATAAAGGGCACAAACCTATTCTTGTGAGGAACCACTGACGAAAGAGCGATACAATAGACCCAAGCTGGTCGCAGTGTCACAGGAGGCCAAGTGCTAACCCGCTCTCTTGCTCGTCAGCCAATCAACAAACCAACCAACCATCAACCAACCAATTGGATAATGTGAGGAATGGACTAGCAGAGATCTAAATTCCGAAAGACACCACCAGGTGGCACCACCACAGCAAGACAATGACATACCGGTTTCTGGCTTCTTTGCCGTCATCAGTGCCATATAGCTTTATACTGCGGTAGTAACCAATTGGAACGGTAGAACTTATATTACTCCCTAGCAGGAACACGTGAGTACAGTTGATGTACAACAGACTGTCAGTGTTCCACCCAGCGGGCAGAAGTCTAAACGCTTCATCCTGGGGTATTTTCAAAAACTAGATCTCTACGTACGTTCTATTTTTCCCAAACGGAATTTCGCAAAAACTCACTTTGGAGTTTAATGCAGTGTACCGAGGGAAATCGAACACGCCCGTTCATACGGTTTAGGAGCCCGCAAGTAATATTAATGAAAATGAGGATCACGTCCTTTAGTTGGACCAACAACATAAATGGGAGAAATGGACTAGCAGAGATCTAAATTCCGAAAGACACCACCAGGTGGCACCGCCACAGCAAGACAATGACATACCGGTTTCTGGCTTCTTTGCCGTCATCACGTTAATTTTCCGGATTTTTATAATGGATCAAGTTTCTGCAGGTCCTGCTCCAGGGGAGGAGGTGTAGGAATTTGGTGTAGAAGTGGCATCAAGGCTCGGAAACTCGATCTTGGAAAATTCTGCACTGAAAGACATTTCGAAATATGCGGTGTTTCTTTTATAAATTGCGAGGTAAAAACTGTCATAATAAGTTGTTATCGTTTATGTGTGAATACAGCATATATCTACTAATACCAATATTGACTATACCCCTGCTTTTTACACTCACAAAGTGAAGCCAAATCTTTGGGAAGGCTTGAGTTGTACGCTTGCGTCAACTGGAAATTCAAAAATTGCGATAAATTTAGAGGTTATGTTTATTCTGAAAGACAACAAGAAAATAGATATCCAGAATGAAAATATGTCACTTAAATGCTTTCAGTTCAATTTTAGAATATGAATAGGAGTCAACAATGATATTAAGGACTTGAAGAAAACGGAATAAAGCGATTGAAACATTTCACATTAAATTGTGAGGTTACGATCGAAACTATTCAAATGAAGTTAAGAATGACATACGTTCCACGACATAATACGATGTGTCAGAGAGAGATAGAATCAAAGATATATTTTTATTCTCAATATTGCCGCACAAGCGCAGATCTGGATTGTTACCAAAGCCCAGCTTCAATTTTAATTGGCTTATTACCCATATAGGAATTATTAAGCTGCGTACAGATGTGCGAGCCGAACCTATTGCGAACCGCTCGCGAACCAATAGCGACAATTATTTGGACGGCATGACGAACCTCTATAGAGCCGCTCGCAAACCGTTCACGCCGAACCATCGATAGTCGGATTCTTAAGCTGCGTCTAAATGTGCGAGCCGAACCTATCGCGAACCGCTCGCGAACCAATAGCGACAATTATTTGGACGGCATGTCGAACCTCTACAGAGCCGCTCGCAAACCGTTCGCGACGATCCATCGATAGTCGGATCCTCTCACGAACCCAACGCGAGCCCAGTGTAAGTTCGTTAATCCATCGGTATTGGTTCGCGAGCGGATCGCAAGTGTGTACGTGAAATTAACGAACATGACACGAACACTTCGCGAACGGTTCGCGATAGGTTCGGCTCGCACATGTATACGCAGCTTTTCACGAACACAACGCGAGCCCAGTGTAAATTCGTAAGCCGTCGTTGGTATTGGTTCGCGAGCGGATCGCAAGTGTGTACGTGAAATTAACGAACATGACACGAACACTTCGCGAGCGGTTCGCGATAGGTTCGGCTCGCACATCTGTACGCAGCTTTAGATATATGGAATACAGACTTTGCAGTATTCATAGATAAATTGAGTGATGTATTGGAATTTCTATATGAACCAAATTTGAAATTAATTATCTGTGGAGACTTTAATATAGATCCTATAAGAGATGAAAAGGAATATAAGTTGACCTCAAATCTTTTGGAAAGTTATGATATTTTCAACACTGTTCATGAAAAGACACGATTGAACAATACATTATATTATGTCTTTACAAATTGTGCTCGGTCCTACACTATTGCTGTCGATGTATATTTTTCAGATCATAGGGGTCTTCTCTATACAGGTTTTAAAGGAGATTCAAAGGCATCATATAGGTACATATAAACGAGATATCAATAAGTGTAATCTTGAAAATTTTATCAGACAGTTAACTGGGGAGGACTGGATTGATGTATATAAACATAATGATTTGGATGATGCTTTTGATTCCTTCTATCGTATATATATATATTCGAATATTATTTGGATGTTAATTTTCCGATGAAGAAATTTTATACAAAGCAAAGTAAGATGTGGGTTGATGGCAGAGTAAAATCATCTAGCAATGAACTAAAAAATCTTTCTGTTCTATCAAGGATATTTCCCGAATTGAATAATTACTACCGTGAATGCAAAAATCAACATAATCTTCTAGTGCAATATACAAAACGGAATTTCTATCAGAATAAAATAGGTTGTGCTAATAACAAAATTAAAGTGGCTTGGAATATTATCAATGAATTGACAAATAAAACTCGTAGGAAATCCTATTGTGATAAAATCAGGAATAATGAGATTTTAATAGAAAATCCATATGAAATAGCAACTGAGTTCAATAAATTTTTTTGTCAACACCCCAATTCATATTCAAAGTCAAATCCCCAAAAGAAAATATAAAAACAGCGTGAATATTAATCCGAACACAATTTTTTTGTTTCCATTCATCAGTGAAGAACTTTTTAGCCTGATTAATGATAGACTTAAACCCAAAAATTCAACTGGTTATGATGATATATCGGCTTCTGTGATGAAAAAAGGCCTAAAACAGATTGTTGAGGCTTTAACATATCTTGTAAATTTATCTTTTTCCAATGGATCCTTTCCCCGTAAATTGAAGGTAAATAAGATAATACCGATACACAAAAAAGGTGATACTGAAGATATGGGTAATTATCGTCACATAGCCCTTACACCCGTATTCTCGAAAATTTTTGAATACTGTTTTCTTGAACGACTTTTGAATTTTCTGGACAAACACAGTATCTTTAATGACAATCAATTCGGTTTTCGCAGAAAGCGTAGTACAAATGATGCCGTTTATGCTTTTCTCAAAAGCATTGTAGAATACATTGGATCTGGTGATTGCCCTACTGGGATATTTTGCGATCTAAGTAAAGCCTTAGACTGCGTAAGCCATGATTTAATTCTTATCAAGCTTGAGGGGATCGGTATTCGAGGGAAGGCATTAAAATGGGTGAGAGATTATTTGAAAAATAGAAGTCAATTCGTAAGCATAAATCCGTTAGATGGTAATTCCCCACTAATAAATAATGAAATAGGTGTACCTCAAGGCTCCATTTTGGGGCCAGTTCTTTTTATTATATTCGTTAATGATTTTTTTGAGTTAAATCTCAATCTATTCTTATACGCTGATGATGCATCAGCTATTGTTCAGACCAAAGATAATATAAACCTGGAGACAAGGGTACAGAAATGTTTGGAAGATATGTACGATTGGTTTTGTAGTAATTTATTGTTGACTAATCTAGATAAAACGGGATATCTGATTTTCCATAATTATAATAAAAAAATCAATATTGATGTCAATATTGGCGGTATCCAACTGCAAAAGTTGAGTCACGTTAAATTTTTAGGACTGAATATTGATGAAAACCTCAATTGGAAAGCCCACTGTGAGAGTGTTTCCAAAATATTAAATTCAGTTTGCTACATGCTGAGAAACTTGAAGAGGGTTCTTTCAATCGAACAACTTCTTTCAGTGTATAACGCACAGGTCTCTTCAAGACTTCGATATGGCGTGACTTTATGGGGTACCTCTTCAGCAGCCACAGATGTTTTTCTCACTCAGAAGAGGTTGGTAAGATGTATCGCGGGTGTTTCACAGAAAACATCTTGTAAGCCATATTTCAAACAGTACGAAATACTTACTCTGCCATCAATCGTCGTCTTGTAGTTGGCAACTGCTGTTTTTATTAGGAAGGATTCTCTTGTTAAAAATTGTGATAATCACCATTACAACACACGAAATCAACAGCATTTCGTTATACCAAACTTCCGATATAGGATTGGACGTCAGTCACCCTTCTTTCTAGGGTTAAAAATTTTCAATTGTTTGAGTGATGATGTTAAGAAATCTAAGAATGTTTTGGTTTTCAAGGGTAAGTTGAAGAAAATACTGTTGAAGAAGTGTTATTATAGTATTGAGGAATTTCTCATTTAGTTTATTTGCTTTCTGACTTTTAACATTGGAAATGTTTATGTTCGTATATTGCAGGTAAATTACGAGTTTTTGTTCAAGGTCAAAAGACAAAAGTGTCGCCAGTAGACCAAAAAAGCATTCGAAAGTTATCGCGTGATTCATTAACGTAGGTGTGTTGGGCCAGCATATGCCAGCATACGAGAATCGGCGAACTGCGCCGAGGTGGGACTCAGGTGGGAGGTCCGCCAAATTCGCCGCAACGTTGCCGGATTGGGCACTTAGTCCGGTATTTGAAGGATAGATCATTGGTTTATTTCCTTCATTAGCACTTCGAGTGTTTATATTGTTGTTTAATCAAGTGAGATCTGGGCCGCGGTGAGCGGCCCGTCAAATTCGTCGCAGGCAATTATTCCGGTATTTGAAGGATAGATCATTGTTTTATTTCCTTCATTAGAACTTCGAGTGTTTATATTGTTGTTTAATCAAGTGAGATCTGGGCCGCGGTGAGCGGCCCGTCAAATTCGCCGCAACGTTACCAGATTGGGCCATTATTTCGTTATTTGATCCACTGAAGAAACGGATTTGCACAGTCTGGCAACAAAATCCGCTTATGACACTGTTCGCCCATGCTCAAATCGGCCTCTAACGCCCGTTTGCACCGCTTACCCTTAAAAGTTCCTCGTTGCTAGGTACCACTTAGACTTAAGTTCCACTCAAAAATATTTCCATTTGCACCGGTACCACTTAACAGAAATTTAGCTAAGGATCACTGCCATTTGGCAACGCTGTAAGATTATTCAAATATTGATACATTCGACCTACTTGAGAATTGAAAAGAAGAAATTCTATGCCGGTTTCTATGATCTATGACTAACCTATAACATAACAAATAACAGACAACGTACAAACATCGTACAGATAATTTGTGTTTTTCGGTTTTTCCTTGTGAAGTGTGAATTCAAAATGGATAGTGTTGAAAAGAAATCAACAAGAGCTCCAAATTTCTCTTCTAATGAGAAAAATAAACTTTTAAATTTGGTGAATAGTTTCAAGGGCACCATTGAAAATAAAAAACGAATGCAGTTACTTGGCGTGAAAAGACGGAAGCGTGGCAAGAAATTACGAATTTATTCAATTCACAATCCCCTGATGGACATCATAGGGGCAAAGAATCTCTAAAAAAATTTTATGAGAATATAAAAAAGGACACGAGGAAGCACATCGCGGCAGAAAGAAGAGAGGTATATCTGACCGGTGGTGGAACAGCTCAGGTGCCCCCTCAAGACCCAAATCTGGATCTTGCTCTGTGGCTTATGAATAAAAAAGGCGTTGAAGGATTTAAGAACATATTCGATTCTGACAGCATGGTATTTGAAAACCCCTCAGCATCTCGAACGATGAATGAAGAAGAGGTATGTGCTACAATTACATCCCATGAAAAGGAATCTTTAAAGGGAGTGAAGATCACTGAAGAAGTGGATACGCCTGCTGTAAGCATTAATTATTTTGTGATTGCTGTTTATTCCATTTTAAACTTCATTAATTTCATTTTGTGTTATTTATAGATAAGAATAATCGAGGCAACTCCTCAATGTACTGGAAATTCCTCATTCTTATCAAGAAGGCGACCAGCCATGACAAAAACTTCTGGTCAACTTTCAGAGGAATACTTAAAAGTAGCTCAAATAAAATTAGAGTATTTTGAGGAGGAAAAAAAATTCCAAATAGCCCGGAATGAAAATGCTGCTATTGAAAAGGACATTCTGAATGTACAGAAGCAAATTGCAGATGAGGAACTGCGAAACCTAAAGGAAAAAAATGAGGGAGGAAAACAAAGGGAATTGGAAGAAGATACTTTCAGAAGAGCAAAAAATAATGCAGAATTGGAATTGCTAAAAATCAAATTGTTGCATGCTAAAAACGAATTAATTGTAGTGAAATCATAATAGTTGCATTAAATATTTATTCTGAAATAGGTTGATTTTATTTACACAGCCTTTTGAACAATTTTTAAATGTTAATTTCAAATATGAATATGTATATAAAATAAAATACAGTGGGATATAATAAAGCTCAACAAAAAAGAAATATTCTAATACCTATAAAGTAATTTGTTATATGAGTTCAAACTAATGACAACAAATACTTTCATAAATTTAAAATTATTGAATTATTATTTCCTTTTTGTTCTAAAGCAGGGAGATATTTACTTTATATTTCATTAGAATCAGTACTCAATTCCCCAAGAGCATAGTAATGATTTGCAATAAATTCATTATGTCAAATGTTATTGATACATTGTTCTTATGAAATGAGACAAAAATTGTAGAAATTTTAACATTGGAAATGTTTATGTTCGTATATTACAGGCAAGTTTCGAGTTTTCGTTCAAGGTCAAAAGACAAAGGTGTCGCTAGTAGACCAAAAAAGCATTCGAAAGTTATCGCGTGATAGGTGACATAGGGTGTATTGGGCCAGCATACGAGAAGCGAGCATACATTAATTCTCACGAATGCCTAACCAATCAGATTCACTCGATCCGAGTGCTTCCGATTGCACCCGCGTGGAAGATCGTGAGAAGAAGCCGTTGATAGTGAAATAGTTGAGAAAGGTTGGAACTTCGAACAGTTTGATTTTTATTGAATAGAATATCTAGCAAAATCTATTACAATTTCTCATTATGGACGTTTCAAATAAATGCTCGACTTTATTGCAGAGTGGATCCACTTATTTGCATTTGCGGCATATGTGGAAAAGAGTTTACCAGCGTATCTGTTAGAATCTCCGGACAATCCCTAATGATGATTCCGCTAAAGTGGTGAAGAAGCAATATATTTTGTGTTCTCTTTGTTCTACTGATGAAAACCAGGAAACGTTTTCTACATATGATCATTTGAGAATAATTCATGGTGTTCTGTATGATTGATATTTCTTACATTTCCCCCATCCAAGGATCCAAGAAAACTATGATACAACACACAGTTATATTGCCATATTTCAAAATACATATGCGAAATTACCTATGTACTTAAATTCTCACTTTTGAGGTTTTTGTAAGCGCATAATATGTGCTTTTTATTACAAGCTTTTATTTAGTTTCACCTGTCCCGGTGTCTGTCTGTCTGTCTATAATCAAATCTTGCAAGTTAAATATGACACACTTCTAATCGTCCGATTGATTTGAAATTTGGCAGGTGTACATAATTCTGGTGACAATGCATCATGAAATATTTTTTATAGAAAAAAACAAAATGGCTGCCCCAAAATGGCGGATGAGTTTCGTAATTATCATCCGATTTCATTCAAAATTAGTATCTAGGGGTTTTTGGGTTCGACAATGATGATTCTTCTGTCAAAATTGAAAAATTCAAGATGGCGGCTAGAATAGGGCGGACGAGTTTCGTAATTATGATCCGATTCTATTCAAAATTGGTATCTAGGGGTGTTTTGGGTCGGAAATTACGATTCTTCAAAATTGAGGAATTCAAGATGGCGGCTTCAAAATGGCGGATGAGGGTTGTTTTTATAAATGATTTTTTTATTTTAGCTTGTTCTAAATGCAAGGGCGGATATAGCTTTTTTTCATGGGGGGGGGGGTAATAACGATTGAAAATCAGGTTCACAATTTATGAAATTTTTTTATGTGCACCACATTGCGTAACTTCTTCTAAGGACTTTGGTACTCATGGGGGGGTAATTACCATAATATAAATCAAACTGTTCGAAGTTCCAAGTTCCAACCGTTTTCAACTATTTCACTATCAGATTCGTTTATGAAGAACGACAAAAGACAAAACGCGCGATCTAAATAACGGGCAACGGCTTCTTCTCACGATCGTCCTCTCGGGTGCATTCGGAAGCACTCGGAATCGAGTGAATCTGATTGTTTAGGAATTCGTGAGAATTAATGTATGCTCGAGAATCGGCGACGGCGACTCGTGAGCCGCGGTGGGAGGTACGTCAAATTCGCCGCAACGTTGCCAGATTGGGCAATTATTCCTGTATTTGAAGGATAGATCATTGTTGTATTTCCTTCATTAGCACTTCGAGTGTTTATATTGTTGTTTCATCAAGTGAGATCTGGGCCGCGGTGAGTGGTCCGTCAAATTCGCCGCAACGTTGTCAGATTGGTCAAATATTTCGGTATTTGAAGAATAGGTCAATAGTTGATCCGAGTACATATAAGATTCATGAATTTTAGTAGAAACAGAATCCTTCTATCTGAAGCCAATTCCATGAATACCCAGATTTGCTGAAATCAAAATTCACTTCGAAAATATTGGACGGAGTGGACTCAGCTTCATTTGATTTCCTCTGAGTAGGGGAGGATGGGGGAATTCCGCGCACGGGGGAATTCTGCGCATTGATATTCTGCAACTCAGTTCAGTTATTTCGAAATTTAGATACAGCCACAGAAATATAATAAACATATAAATAAATAAATATTTTATTATATTTCTGTGGATACAGCGCACCATCTCGTATTTGCCTTGCCAACATCCTCCCGTAATTTAAAGATATTCGTGTTTTTATTTTAGACCAGGGAGCCGATTGTTCGTTTCACGACGCTCTGATCTAATTTTCGAGAGAAATTGGAATCGTGAAAAGTACTTCTATTATTAATTTCTAATGAATCTATTGCATGACTATTTTCCTTCATATGTGTAGATTATTTAATGCAAAAGAACAATTACATAATTGTATTTCGTCATCTATACTGTCAGTGATTAGTTAGGTTAGGTGACTCACACTGGGAGAATAACGCGCAGCTGTAGCAGGGTAATTCTTCAATAATATTTTTTGTACCTAAGTATTCATGGAAATTTGTTTAATTTACATTGTACTTGGTTATTACCTAAATAATGAAATATTTTTTCGAGTTTTTCAGCTGTTCAATATATGCGCATAATTATACCATCGCATGCGCGGTATTACCCAGTACGTGGGGGAAGACCGCGAAAAGACAGTTTTCAGAATTTTTTTTTTCTCAATTGGTAGTTGAACCTTTTCCTTGTGATGAAAAAGTTCCAAATGGGTTCATGATTCAGCAGTTAAATTATGAAAGTTTGTGTGAGCATTTTCCCTAAGGTGCGTGGAATTCCCCCGTCCTCCCCTACATATAAGATTCATGAATTTTAATAAAAACATAATCCTTCTATCTCAAGCCAATTTCGAGAATACTCAGATTTGGTAAAAGAAAAATTCTCTTCGAAAATATTGGACGGGGTGGACTCAGCTTCTTCTGATGATGTTTACTCCGAGAAGGTACATATAAGATTCCTGAATTTTAGTGAAAACAGAATCTTTCTATCTCAAACCAATTTCATGAAAACCCAGATTTGGTAAAATAAAAATTCGCTTAGAAAATATTGGACAGAATGTACTCAGCTTCATCCGATGAGAGTTGATCTAAGAACATATAAGATTCATGAATTTTAGTAAAAACAGAATCCTTCTATCTCGAGCCAATTTCGAGAAAACTCAGATTTGGTAAAATAAAAATTCTCTTTGAAAATATTGGACGAGGTGGACTCAGCTTATTCTGATGATGTTAACTCCGAGTACATGTAAGATTCATGAATTTTAGTAAAAACTGAATCTTTCTATCTAAAGCCAATTTCATGAAAACCCAGATTTGCTAAAATCAAAACTCACTTCGAAAATATTGGACAGGAATGACAGGATGGACCCAGCTTCATCCAATTATTTATATCTTTATTTTTTATTATTATATCTGAAGAATACTTACTTTAGAAAGAACATTTTTGTTTTAAAATACGGTGACAAGTTTCCTCTCACATGTTTATGTTAGGAATTGGGAATGTTGATTGTTTCTTGCAATTATTATTGCTCATTATTATTATTGAAAATACCATTTTATTTTAAGTTCGAATGCAAATAAATGTTGGTAATATTCACATGTGGTGTTATCATTTCCAATGTCTCTGATGGTTGCAAGGATTGCGAAATCTGTAAATTTTTCTATGATGATGTAATCATTTTTGTGGAAATAAAGTATATATTATTATTATTATTATTATTATCAGTGCCATATAGCCTTATACTGCGGTAGAAACCAATTTTGAAAATACCCCAGGATGAAGCGTTTAGACTTTTGCCCGCTGGGTGGAACACTGACAGTCTGTTGTACATCAACTGTACTCACGTGTTCCTGCTAGGGAGTAATATAAGTTCTACCGTTTCAATTGGTTACTACAGCAGTATAAGGCTATATGGCACTGATGACGGCAAAGGAGCCAGAAACCGGTATGTCATTGTCTTGCTGTGGTGGTGCCACCTGGTGGTGTCTTTCGGAATTTAGATCTCTGCTAGTCCATTTCTCACATTTATGTTGTTGGTTCAACTAAAGGACGTGATCCTCATTTTCATCAATTGGATAATATTGTTTGTTATCCAACATGTCTATCATTTGTTCACACAAATAATAGGTACTTTCTATTTGAAAAATTTGGGGTTGTAACTGTCTTTCGAAGGTTCGCATTTTTACGTAGAAAACTCTTTAACATTTAAGTTCGACGTTTTTCAGGATATTTCGTGAATATTTACATCAACTTAGATAATGATTATCCACGCTGTCAGTATAAACCGTGTTATTTCCGAATGAAATTTTCATAATAATATTTTACCAAGCGCCAACCACAATCTCCATTTCATGTTCCTTACCTATCTATAGCAAAATTAATCAATTGAACCAATCCAAACATCGTTACTAGGAACATAATATCTAGGTATCCTTATTAATGCAAACACTAGGTAACCGTAATCTGGATTCATGCTTCACTGATTACAACATGCTTGCCAAACAAATGAAAAAATGAATTAGAAAAAGGGACACTGATTACAGTTGTCTGGAGAGCTTGTTTTACTTAATATATAAGGGAGAAAAATTCGAACTGCACCAATTCATATTTCAGTTCTGCAGAAGAAAGAACGTTCCTTAGTTCTAATCGTCTACTTACCTAGTGGAAGTTTTAGGTGAGAGGTGAGTTATTTGGGAAAAGTTTTATTGTTTCGTTTTATTTTAAATAAATATGATTTACAGCTAAAATTAAAAAATTTTGGACCTTAGGACTTTCAGCCGCTTTCACAATAAACGTCAAAAAAACGTTTTTTTGAAAATGTCCTCTCCAAGGGATTTTATACAGTGGCAAAGGTTCTACAAACGGCCCCACCGTATGTAATTCAAAGCATTCTTTCTGCACCAGTGTTTATTTTATACCACTAGCTATCCTGATGCGGGCCACTCACGAGGCATATGTTTCGAGCATTCTGCCCGTCTTTTCAGGCACCCAACCGGGCCTCCAGGTGTCCGAAAAATCCACCACCCACCAGGCGTCCACGCGGACACCAGCTAGTCCGCCTCGAAAGCCTGCTTCGAGTCTAGCATTCACTGGCATTCAGTTGAGACTCTCCAAACGCTTTGAACTTCGGGCATCGACTGCCGGTTTTGGTGTCTGTCGGCTCACGAGGCATCTCGAAACTCAGAGGTGTCCAAGTCTGGAGTACCAAACGCCTCGGACGCCTAAGAGTAGTCTCGATGGGCCATACACGGGGATTCTTTCCGAGCATTAATGCGATGCTGACTGCCCGAAAGTCCCGTCAAAAGTCCTCGTGAGTGGCCGACATTAGAGTTCATAGAGAAAGGAATTTTTCTAATGAACTATTCGAATGTCAAATAATTCTCAGAGACGTTGCCCATGCTAATTTCTATCTAATCCTTTTTAAATTGTTGAGTGAAGTTAGTTCTTTTAGGGCTTAACTGTGTCACAGGTTTCGTAGTATTAGGTAGTGAATTTACTAGAGTATTTCAAGTTGGGCAAAAAGGTATTTAAATGTCTTCTGTAGGCTTATTTCTTGAGAATTTTGAAAATTGGGGAATTCCATAGGTCCGTCTGTTTGTTTAGAAGTTTTTCTGTCGGGTTATTCGAATTTTTTTTTTCGAATGAACTATCACAAAGTAACTATTCTGTCCATTATTTTTCAGTAAAATTTCCACACTCGATTCTTGATTTCCGTACAAGAAAAAAGCATAACTGAATCTTCCAACCATGTTTATAAACGTGAACTATTTCCAGTATTAACAGAGACATAAGTTTCTCCAACTGTAGGTGTCTTTTTACTTGGATCTAATCAATTAAATAGTATACATTCCATTTGTTATGAAGAAAAATAAAATTTCGGAGATATAGGGTGAAGCAAAACTTTTGAATATATACATATGTGATGTAGTTCCGAATTATGGAAATTCATAAATCATAAATGAGATCCATTCAGCGGGAGATACTCGTTATGGAGGTCCATCTACAACACAGAAATATAATAAATAATAATAATAAATAATAATAATAAATAATATAATATATAATATAATATAATATATAATATATTATAATATAATAAATAATATAATAAATAATAATAATAATAAATTATTATATTTCTGTGATCTACAAAAGCTGAGGGACGAAATGATTACTTAACTGAAAAAAGTTAATAATGGACGGGAATGCTTGGTCGAGATTTACAAGAGGATAGTCCGAGTAGAGTATTTCGCAGGCCAAAAAGATTTATTGAAGAATGCTAAATATTTATCATTCATCAAGAATACTCATACACTCTTTATTACATTGATTATAGATATATGGATTGATTATTCTTTGTGATGTTTCTGAAAAAATGAATTTTTCAATTTCACACCCCATGAATAACTAATTTGAGAAATCATAAACCCTGAAATACATATTTTTCAGGGCATCTTACTTTTTCCGTAAGTTGAAACAATGTCCTCCTCAAAACTAACCATAACCGTATGCATGATTTTGGTTTGCATTTCCACCGCAGAAAGCGCATCAACAGTCGAAAGTAGATCGGTAAGGTGTATATTTATTAGTTAAATAAGTAGTTATATTCAATCAATAAACAGTAATATATCAACAGAAATTAAATTTTACAGATAGCTGATAAGGCCAATTTACTTTTTGGGGGTCTTGAAACTATCCAAGAAGAAATTCCAAAAAATAGTCTGACTCCAATATCAAATCTTTTTGCGACATCGCCGGAAGAACTGAGATATTTACAGTATAGAAATCTCCTGGAAGATGCTAGGGAAAGATATTACGCTGCGATTTGGCCTTCAATCTTTCTACCCAAGCAAGAAAGGTCCACCCTGAATAAGATAAAGAAGAATTCTGAGATGAATCGGGGGATATATGGTGCCCTGCCCATTATGGACATGTACAAAGCTGGTAAATAAATAAGGACAATTGACAATATTTGCTGAATGCGAACAACAATTTTCAACTCAAACCAGTTAGATATGTTATAAGATCTTTTTGATTGAGTACATCTTCATTTCAATAAAATGATGAACTGAGATATATTTTATTAGCCACTCTCTAAAAATTCCTAGTGAGAATGCTGATTCTGTACATTAATAATATTGATGCAATATGTCACTTTTCTGTATCCAAATTATTGAAATTATGATGAGAATGTGTTGACTGCTGATTTATGGTACAAAATAGATTCAAGAATATACAGGGTGCATTTGAAGGTGAGGCTTTTCTTTTGACAGATGCTAGAACTCATCAAGCAGGGCCCTCGTAAGGGCTACTGGCGCCTGTGTGCAAAAAGAATTTTGGCGCCCCTTAAGGCATTTTGGATTTTTTGATTCATTAGGTGGGGAGGTAGCTAGGTGCTTGAAATATATCGAAAAACTGAACTTTAGAAGTCAAAAACTAGATATTTCTTTATAAACCAAAAAATAAAACAAACAAAACACAACAGAACAAACAAACAGAATAAAATCATAACGAAATAAATAACTCAAAATAAATTCTTGTTCACAACCACTTTGAAGTATTTTCTTGACTAGTAGGGTACAGACACTCTGTTGATAAATACTATAAAATAACCCAAAACTAAAAATCACATCTTTTTCAGGAACAAAAAACAGAAATATTCGCTAATGTGTTGAAATTTAAAAAAAAAATTGGTTTTATGAAATTATTTTCTACACCTTACACGATTTTTTTTTGGGTTTCGGTAGGTTATGAGTTCGCATTGAGAAACATTCTTTCCTAAACAAAATGATGTTCAATTTTCACCAGTGGCGTTCGTACTGACTTCTGTCCGAATAAATTCGGTGCAAAAATTGGTACGCCAATAATTTTTCTCGAATTTTAAATTATTTAGGTGATCACCATATAATTCACAATAAGAATGGTTTCTTGAGTTTTTACCGGCGAAGAATACTTTCTGAAAAAAAAAAAATAAAATGCAATTTCATCTAAGAGAGTTAAGAAATTCTTCGATAACCTACTTCTAAAATCGTCTGGACACAGATTAAGGCAGCTTACTAGCTTAGTCGCCTTCATATTTGATGTTTGCAAAATTGATTTCGACTGCTGATTTTACAGAATATCTAAGATGGTAAATTTCACAAACATTTTTTTAAATTTCAACACCCTTATCTTAGGAACAATGCGTCAGAGAGCCATAGTCCATAGGAACTTTATATCATAAAATCATCTGAAGATTAAGACCCCGAATTCACGGGAACTTATTATGAAAATGAGTACGCATTTTAACACATGATGAAATTGCATTTTATTTCTTTTCTCAGAAAGTATTCGTGGCAGGCAAAAAACTCAAGAAAACATTCTTATTGTGAATAATATGGTGATTACGAAAATATTTTAAAATTCGAGAAAATTCATTGGCGTACCAATTTTTCCACCGAATTTATTCGGACAGAAATCTGTACGGACGCCACTGGTGAAAATTTTGTATAGGAAAAAATGCGTCTTGATGCGTACTCATGACCTACCAAAACGCAAAAAAAAATCGTGTACGGTGTAGAAAATAATTTCATGAAACCAATTTTTTTTTTTAATTTCAACACCCCGGTCCCTCATTCTGAAACACCCTGAATATATTCATATAAAAGTATCACTTTCTACTTATACTTAGGTATTTTAAAAAATATGCAGGTACTTCTTTGAAAAATACCTAGTTCACGTCCTCATAAAATCGAAAATGAAAGCTAGGTACAGTAGAAGAATAAAAAAGGGCTATTATAGTAGCGATATTTCCCTAGAATTGGCCGTTTGTTGCAAATTCATCAATTACATCTCTAAAATTGATACCTACCATCAAGAATTTCTTGTTCAATTGTTAATATTGCAAGTCCAGACAATCTTTCTTGAAGCATTGTCGATCTTAAATAATTTTTAATGATTTTCAACTTTGAGAAAGATCGCTCGCCAGAAGCTACAGATACAGGCAATGTCAGAAGAATTCTTGGTGAAATGCTTAGGTTTGGAAGGGTCGAGATTAAATTGTTTTCAAAAATATATTGTAAAATAATTAATGGGTCAGTATTATCAGGTAATGAGAACAATAACATTGGTTGGATAAATTCGTAGAAACGAGATTGACGGCGTGGATGCGGCGTTCGACGTCCAGCCCGAGGAAAGCGTACCTGTGCGTTGAAGAACGTTTACAGAGACGCATCAAATACAAGCATTTTCATTTTAGCATTAATTTCTGTTTATTTTTTTTTGCGATTTTTGACCCAGGACTTTGGCGCCCCTAAAAGGATGGCGCCCGTGTGCATTGCACACTTTGCACACATGGTAGCGGGGGCCCTGCAAATGAGTCATTTTACCAAAAATTTTCTATGTGAATTATGCCTCTGCTTGGAGAAAATGAAACTAGAATATTTTATAGTTTCTAGGCGAATCTGAAAATTCCTCAGTCTGAACCTGCTCCCTCGCCTCGTAGATATCAGCATCTCTTGTTTTTTTTTTGTCTTCTCATCATACATGACTCAGAATATCGATTGTGATCAGTGTATCTTCGATCCTGTTACGGCGAGGTTTATGTTTCGAAAATGCCGCACGTTTATTCAAATAATGAACTTGTTGATATGCTTTTAATTTATGTCGAATAAAAACAAAATGCCAGTTCAGCGTATAAGTTCTAGAGAACAAGATTTCCTCTGAGAAATCACCCAACTTCGCGGATGTTCATAAACCTGGTGCAGAGATGTAGAGAGATATGCCCAAAATTCTTTATAAATTTTTAAATTGAACCTATTTTGATGAGTTCTATCACCTGTCAAAAGAAAAGCCCCACCTTAAGATACAACCTGTATCTATAATATACCTTCAATATACCTATATGCCCCTGTAGTGTCATACCCTGGGTGGGCAATGAGAAGAAATTATTCCAATTTTTTATCGCGTTTTCGAATTCATTTTGAAATCGAGTTTAAGATGAAAGTCATTCAAACGCGTGGAATAATTCTAGATACGCAGTTCAAGGTTCAAGGGTTAGGCAACCCCTTAGACTATATCTATATCGGGTATAATCGAAGGGCACGCCAAGGGGAGCGTAGTCTTCGAGATTTCCTACCAATAGTTGAAAACCACGTCATGTCATCCCAGACAAATTCCTTCTGAAATATTCCGAGGGGACAGAAAGCAGGGAAAATTGGCTTTAAATAGAGTAATTTTAGGGAATAAAGGGAGTTCCGACAGCGGTGTGAATTAAAGAAGCATGACGTGTACATCGCGAGGGAAAATGCGGAAAATCTTAGGAAGCACCTGTGTAAATTGGAAGTAGATTTCGGTCGAATCTCGCAAATATTAATTCAACTTGAAGGTAATTTAGAAGGGAATAAAAATTCATTCATGAAATTAACGGCAAGTGTTTTTGTGAGTGTTCATATGGATTGGTAAGAGAGACATTTTTATAACTTAATGGATATTTTCGTTTGCTTGAATTAGGAACGCACCAAAAGGTACTACGTCGCTCTCAATTTTATTTGTTTTTTTGTTCCATATTTTTTATTTATTTTTGGTCAGTTAAAAGGTTGAGAAAAAACAATTTCGTTTGTTCAATTAGATGAAACAATTTTGTTGAATTCAATATACCGGGTGTATTTTGAGGTGAGGCTTTTTTTTCGACATGTGATGGAACTCATTAAAATAAGTCATTTTACCGAGAATTTCTTACATGGAATGTTCAATTCAAAAAATTTATAAAAAAGCGGCATATGGCAAAATCTGTTCTACGCACTAGATTTTTTTACAAATTTGTTAGATAGGACAAAAAACAGAAGATGTTGATATCTACGGAGGAGAAGGTTCGGACTTTCATTTTCTCGAAACAAGGGCACAGCGGCGTAGCTACGTGGGTGCAAGGGTGTGCACTGTGCAGTGCACCAGGGCCCCGGACATTAGGGGGCCCCAAGCGCTGACCACCCTTTTACTACGTTACAAGATTTGTATAATTTTTTCGGAAATAGCATCAAACATTGGGATTTGTTGTCAAAATTCACTGGTGAATCGGACACCTGTCTGAAAAAACTAAATCCGACTAGATGGTCCAGTAGGGTCAACACAATTTTAGCAATTAAAATTCGTTTTTTGATATCATTCGTGCAGAATCAGAAATAGTTATGAAAAATTCTTGCAAAGATGAGCGAAGCCAAGCAGAAATAATAACAAAAAATGTTGAATTTTTAATTTACTTTTCTCTGCGGTTTTATGCACATTCTTATTGATATCAATTATGCATCTTAAGTACTACAAATATGCGATATCTATTTGGACGACGCATGCAGATCTTGGAAGAGACGAATACAAAGATACAAATTTATAGGAGTGACTTCGAGTCCTCCAAATGCAAGGCTAGAGAAAATGCCATAGCGTATGGTATTGATCCCCATTTTGAAGAAAAGAGACAAAAAAGTTCAAAAACATTTCGAGGAATTAGCTTCCTTCTGATCACGATTTCGAAGTAGGGAAGAATTGTTCAAAATAAATATTTTCTATAGAGTGCTCGATACAATAATTTCACAATCGAGGGGCCGATGTACTCTGGCCGACGGCTACGGCACCGATTCTCCATTCAAAAAGTGCCTTTAATTCTTTCAAATTCACGCCCACTTTTTCAACTTGAAGCTTGATTTCTTCTTTAAATTGAAGTTGAAGGATGTCTTGAGGGCACTCCAAAAAAATCGGCTACGGCACCGATTCTCCATTCAAAAAGTGCCTTTCATTTTTCCAAGATTACGCTGATACATCGATACATGTGGGAAATGGACAAGCAGAGAGTACCATGACAGACTAGTTTCTGGCTTCTTAGCCGTCATCAGTGCCTCATAGACCTCCCTGCAATAGCAAACTTATTTTACGCCCAAGCAGGAATACTCGTAATGGAGTACACTTTTAATCTACAGTGTCACACCTAGCGGGTAAATGTCTACGCTTCAGCCCAGAGGTTCCTTCAAAAACTGGATCTCTACGTAGGTACATTATTCATTTTTCAGTTGTTTGCTACCGCAGGAAGGGCTATGTGGCACTGATGACGGCTAACAAGTTCACGCCTTCAATTCTTCACCTAGAAGCTTGATTTTTTCTTCAAATGGAAGTTAAAAGATGTCTTGAGAGGGCAGTCCCATTTCTTCTTTTCGAGAAAATTAGTTTTTCGCATAAAAAAATCGGGTTGAGTTTGAGACTATATGGAAATTGAATTCATTATCGTTTTTTGCCGGTTGTTCATCAATTTTTTTCAGAAAATTCTTTGAAGTGCCCTCGACAAATCAATTTTCTATATTTAGAAAATTCCAGTTGGATAGGCGCTTAATTATAGCAAAAATGGAAATACTGAAAAGACAGAAAATGAGAAATCACAGAGAACTGTCTGAAATTCTTGGAGAATTAAAAAAAATCAAGCTTTCAGGTGGAAAATCGAAGGCGTGAACTTGGAAAAATGATAGGCACTTATCGAATGGAGAATCGGTGCCGTCGGCCAGAGTATAACAGCCCCTTAATAACACGTTTCGAGTGTATGACTGCAGTCAACAAAACTTTTGATTTTCTGTCACCCTCATTTCTAATGTAGGCGAAAAAACTGTCATTCAAAGCTGCGACAAATTTCAAAGTGAATATTGCGATATGATAGGGGCCAACTTTTCAATTCAATTTCTTTATATTTATCTCCTATTTCTACCTGAATTGAATAAGGCATGGACAATTCACGAATTCTGTATGAAAATACATAATAAGGCATTTACAGCAATATTACTATTCCATAAAATTCCTGTCATCTCTGTAGGAGTCGTAAGATCTTTCAGCAAATTAAAAATAATAAAAAATTATTTGAGGAACACTATGGGCCAAGCTCGACTGCGACAATTATCGCTTATATCGATTGAAAATGAAGCTGCATCAAGTCTAGATTTGAGTGCCAAATAATCTAACATATCAATAAAATAAAAAGTTTTTTTTTCATCCTCCTTTATTAAGGAGGATGAAAAAAAAACTTTTTATTTTATTGATATGTTAGATTATTTGGCACTCAAATCTAGACTTGAAAAGAAATAGGTAATTCGAAATGTTTATTTATGTATTTGAGTAGGTATATTGAATTAATTATATTTAATTAATTCAATATACCTACTCAAATACATAAATAAACATTTCGAATTACCTATTTCTTTTCATTACCTAATGAGAACATCATTTATTCAAGTACACTCCTCAATTGTACCTTCAGTAAGTAGCTCTGCTTCTTCGAAATATTTATATTTCGACTTGTTTAAAACCGTTAAAACCAAATAATTCAATAAGGGGCCCTTCTCCGATTTTTGCACCAGGGCTCCTGACTATCTAGCTACGCCACTGCAAGGGCATATTTCATATAAAAAATATTTTCGGTAAAATGACTTATTTTGATGATTTCTACTATCTGTCAAAAGAAAAGCCTCACCTTTTGAAATACACCCTGTATAGGTAATTTGTTTTATTTCAATCCATCTGAACTCTCAGAAAGGAATTGAAATATTTTTCATAGACCTTGCTCCAGGCACGAGTCCAGATTCCTTTTCGGCTGGAAAAGTGTATGGTACAGGCTTAGGGAGGTTTGAGCAGTTGAGCTCCATATAAATTCTGGATCCGAATGTGATATTTTGTTTTGTATCATAAATCATAGCACTGCAAGCAGCACTGGAATATTGGATTAGCTTAGTGGTCTGTTCGGCTACTACTTCGTGTAAATGGTCATTAAAAAAGGTCAATAATCCAGTAGCCAGTGCTATTTCATTGCAATAGCTGGTCGCTTGAGGACAGTTGATGTCACACTGGGTTGTCTTTATTTTTATGAAGCCAGTTGTGAACTGGCTTACTGGACTCAGTAGCTTGAACTCGTGTAAAAGGGACATTATCGAACAGAAAAAAGTTGAAAATTTTAATTAAATCAGTGGGATGCTCAAGAAGACGGTGTCGAGTCCTTAGCGCTCATTTTATATACAGGATGTCCCATTGTAATTATGGTTTTATGTGAAAAAATGTCGTGAACTAAATTGATGGGTCCTAGCGATTTTTCGAAATCTTAATTTTTCCATCTAGAGCATGTACAGCATGTACGAAACCTGCAAAGTGATTTCTCGGGGAGGAAAATAATAGCAATTTCATTATACAGGGTGGGGCAGAAAAACCTATCCGATTTCAAAACGTTATAAAATTAAAACCACTCAGCTTGTCAAAAAATTTTTTTTATTAACATATCGCAAATTTTATGCCATTTTTAAATTTAAGTTTTGAAAAGCACATCACTCAAATGTCGTCCTTGGGAGCGGATACACTTATTTAGGCTCTCGCGGTAGCTTTCCATGACTTTCACCGTCATTTCCACAGGAATTTCTTCAATTGCCCGAGCAATTTCCCTTCGTAAAGCAAGAAGGGTCCTTGGTCGATGCTGGTAAACCTTCGATTTGAGGTAACCCCAAAGGAAGAAGTCACATGGAGTGAGATCCGGTGAGCGCGGCGGCCAGCCAACATCACCTCTCAGAGAAATGAGGCGACCGGGAAACAGTTCCCTGAGAATGTCCATTGATCGTCGCGATGTGTGGGCGGTTGCACCATCCTGTTGAAACCACACATTTTCCACGCTATTTTCTTCCATTTCGGGTCTTAGAAAATTTTCCAGCATGAAACAATAGCGCTCGCTGTTGACCGTTACGGTTTGCCCATTTTCTTCAAAAAAGTAGGGCCCCCAGACGCCTAGGCGGGAAAGAGCACACCACACAGTCACTTTTGGGCTATGGAGGGGTTCCTGATGGATTTCCCGAGGATTTTCGTCACTCCAATATCGAAAATTCTGCCTGTTTACGGCGCCACAAAGGTGAAAATGGGCTTCGTCCGTGAAAAGCACAACATCGTCGTTTGGCAGTTCTCGGAGATCTCGACACAGGTTCGTACGGGTTTCAAAATCCCTTTCACTTAATTTCTGTGCAACAACCATTTTGTAGGGATGCATTTAGAGGTCCCGGTGCAAAATTCGCCGAATACTGCGGTTGGAAATCCCCAAAGCGAGCGAATGTTTTCGCGCCGAACGACGCGGGGAACGTTCAATCGCGGCTCTCACATTGGCCACGTTTTCAGGTCCTGTTGCTGTCCTGGGACGTCCAGGCGACTTCTTTTTCAATGCTGAACTCGTCTGTCTAAAATTTGACACCCACACTTTAATCGTAGCGTGATGTGGAACAGGATCATGACGCCCGAGTCCGAAATGAATTCGAAAAGCACGTTGTGTAGCAATTATCGAAACGCCGCATTCGATAAACCGCTCAATAACAAAAGCACGATGTTCACCAGACCAAGGCATGTTGACTACTGACAAATGGCATAAAACCAGCTTTCTAACGGTTTTTACCCCACTACTCTACCTGCTCTCTCTTCTGAGAAAAAGGGATTTGAAATCGGATAGGTTCTTCTGCCCCACCCTGTACGATACGATAATTATAGGTGTCTGGATTAGCTCTAAAATCCTTTTATTTTCCTAGTATTTGGACTGTACGAAATTGGAAATACCTATATATGTGACTTTTCTTGTCAGAACAACTGTCGCATCTTTTTTCTCAAATACAGGGTCAACCAATTCGTAATGAAAGAATGAATAAAATATTAAATCTAAACTGAACAATAGGAAAGATGTGAACTGGAATGGTATACCAGAATAATAAGGTACAGGTTCGCTCAATAAGAAACGGTTCTTTATGAGACCCATCTTTTGAAATTCCCGCAACCCGATCCAGTTGTGCTCTGAAATTGTGAGGAAAGTGTCAACGTTGGCGTTCGAATTCCATCTGCAGTTCTGCAGACATTTTCCTCACCGTTTCTGCTCCGAAGTCTATCCGTATCCCGTATTCCCGTAACCGAATTACCTAATTAGATGTTCTGTGTCCGTATTCTATCGCTCCACTCAGGATTGGAAATAACGAACGCAGTAATTGTTTATACAAATATCATCGAGATGCAGTAGTGCCATCTTGGTTTTGACCGAATTTCCAATAAAAATATTAATTTCATTCAAAGTTGTTTCCCTTTTGTTAGGAACATTATCAGAAGTATTGTTTGGTGGTATGTACTTCGGCTATTGTCTTTGATTGAAAATTTGACGAAATTTTGCTTGACCCTTATTGAGTTCCATGTTGTGATTATCTATAAGGACCAGGCCTTATTTATTGCATATGGGCGCCCGCAAAAACACGCAGGAATTTTTCTCAGGGGGGTCAAATGAAGATTAGAAAGTAATATTGACGGTGTTGTGCTGAAAAACAATAAGGCCATCAAAATTTCAGGGGGCCATGGCCCCTCCTGGCCTTGGCATCTGGATATTGAATAATCTTTATAGTTGCGTGAGGAAAATTATTAATGGAAGCAATCTGAGTACATAAATAATTTATTCTTTTTTGAGTGAAATATATAAGTATAGATTTGGTACACAAGGAAGACAGGCGGCTCAATTTGGGCCAAAAAGATTAATTTAAGCAACCCACAGATACAAAAAATATAAAGATATCACAAAACATGAAACAAAGGGAAAAAAGCACTAGTGACCTAAACATGAGGACCATATTATGTGAATGTGGTCCAATACAAATGAAAAGTTCGAAGTACATAACTGATAATGACTCCGAAAGGAAAAAGTGCTAATGACATTGCTGTTAATATGCCATGGTGCAATAATGGTTCCTCATTGTTTGATCAAATTACTTTATCTACTCCCATGGAATAATATATTCATTATTCAACTGAATTTGATCTGTAATAGTCTCTATAAATCAATAGTGTGAGGTAATAATAACTCACACCTATAACTTACTCTAATACAAATAGGAAAAATGTAGCTCACGAAATGAATAAAAAAGTCGGTTCAGTGGGGAACTCTATTTCAGACATCAAGGTAACGTTCTCGCCATCCATTTCTACATTTTCTTAGGTCTGAATATCCAAAAATTGCATTTGGAAAACGTGAATTTTTGACGTTTTCTACGAGATTCGATATCGATTCGATTTTCGACCACTGAAATCGCCTTTGACAACTGTTGTCAATTTTGAAGATGCAGATTAATTCGAATTTTATTGAAGAAGTCGAAGATAAAGTATAGTGTTCAATTCGCAGTAATGGTCATAACACACTTGATGAATTACACCCCTCGCCTGACGTCTCGGGCTGCAAAATTCATCTGCGTGTGTTATGACTTACATTACCGCTCATTGAACAATATACTATTATGCAGTTTATTTAAACAAAGTTGAGTTTCCATTGTATGTCGGGTGTTTTTTTTAGAGTGATAGAACGTAAATTGAAAGAAAACACATTCAAAATAAGATTTAAGCCAAATTTTTCTCTTATTTAAAAGATAATTTTATGACATTTATGTTTTGAAAATAATTTCCGGCATAATATGTCCACCACGACTAGCACTTTTTCGAGTAATTCAAGCCTCATTTCAGCAATAACGAGAGATATGTTGGCTTCCAGAGCATCTTTCGTTTCTGGTTTATCAGCATATCAGCACAAACCATTAACTTGACATAACCCCAAAGAAAATAATCCATTGGATGATCTTGGAGGCCAATTGTTTGCACCATTTTCCGAAATAAGGTTATCCCAAATCTTTCTTTCAATAAATCAATTGTTAACGATAGCAGCCTGCTACCGAACATTCCTCCTCCCCTCTCCCAATTTCCTCTCACCAATACATTTCTTGAAACAGAATTCAATGAAAGTTCACTTCGCTGAATTATAATAATATGAGAGTGATCTGTTGTTTCAATACGTTGCCGATTTTATGGAAAACAGGGGAAACTGTTAAAAATTCGCAAATTCTAAAAATACTCGAAATTTGTAAAGCTATAATTCGGAAACTAAAATTATATGCCTTCATTGACAAAACACAAAAACATGCATTTTTGGGCTGGCGTTTTAGGCTCGTGTTCGAAAATTCGACCAAAAAGTATTCCCATGTCATCACAAATTGATTGAATGAAAACCCAGTTTGAAAAACAGCATCGAAATAAAAGCGGCGCTATCATATTGTATTTCATGGCTTAAAAAGTAGTTGAGGCTGTGCAGTTCAACTTATATTATTGTTCTCTGGTTGAAAACCGTTAGAGACAGTGATGCCAGGTCGCTTGCTTTTGCATGAGAACTCATGTTCGCGGTGCTGATCTCATGCTCTTATCATATCTTGAGTTTGGAAGGTATCAAATGCGGAACTGCCTACCATATCTCACGACCCGAGTGGGTTCTATTAAACCTCTGAAAACTCGCGAGCGCTACTTTAGTTCATTCGGTCGTTATGAGTGATAACAGAAATCATAATAGGCCCCGAGTTTTTTTTTCATTGCGCCAAATTTTTAGAAGAAATGGCCAGTTTTCACAATTTTCTTTCATTTATATTGCATTCATATCAAACTTTACTCATTTGTCATTCACGAAGCTTTTTTATGTTAAATATACTTTTTGAATGAATTCGATATATTTCTAGTTTTATAGCGCTTTATGCACAAAATGGCATATACCTACAGTGAACGGACAAAACAGCAAGGCACACACGAAAGGGAAATCTGTAACAGATCTGGACTGCGGATCAGATCTCACAGATTTCCCTTTCGTGTGTGCCTTGCTATTGGCATAGATATTTCAGCTGAATTAACCGTATCTACCGGACAACACCGAGACCATTCATCCCAGGCTCCATCAGCATAAAAAGAGCCATGACTTGTCAACATATTCATAACAAAATATTCACCTGTGGCTAATAAAGGCAACGCATCTCAACCTACTCTCTTGCTGATCATATGAAGAGGTACCTCCTATCCCAAAAGGACGATTCATAAGTGAACAAAGCAAACGTGAGCCGAAAACTCGTTAAACGTTCTCAGTTTCAACTTCTACACCTAATATGGTTGGAATCAAATCAAAAATTGAGCCCATACCTCCTCCAAAGGAAAGGAGACAAGTCCCTATAGGGCATTATTCAAAGAAGACTACGAAGAATATAATTTTCCTAGGCACTTTAGAGATAATGAAGACAACTGTCCAGTGTCCATCTGTCTATTCTTATCGCCTTTTTTCCCTATTTAGATCGTGAGAAAAAACCAGTCTTCTCCAGGATTTGCCTCGGAAAACACTGGTTACGATGCATGCATTGCTTGCATTCGGCTCACGCATCTTGTGCTGATGTTCCTAGAAGAACCAAGCATCGGTGAACTTTGTCAGTTGTTTTGTAACTATAAACTATAAGTAGAAAACTACAGACTGCAGTCGCCTGTTGCCAGTATGTCATTTTGTCCATAGCATGCCGGCAAAATGAATTTCGTTCATCCCAATTCACCTAAGAATATTTTATTTTTTGGTACTTTTATATCATAAAGGTTGATAAGATTTTTTAAAGAGAGGACCACAGATCATAGGTGGTGAATATGGCATTACTGTAATTCACAACTAACAAGTTATGCCTCTGAAATAAAACCCTATGTCATTTTGTACGTTCTTCCCCTACGTTGCTATTGTAAAACGCTTTCGGCATCTTTGCAAATGTTCCGTCAATCAAAATGTAATTATACAGGGTCTTTCATGAGGAACCTCACCCATATTTATACGGGAAACTACTGAACGTATTTTCATGAAATTCAACACTTATAAGTAGGTATTTCACGATGCTGATGAAATCTAAAATATTTTCAAAGCATGAGCACCTCCGGTTTTTCCGGAAATGACGTCAACTTCCGTTTTTCAAATTAGAACACCATTTTTTTATTGCAGAAATAGATTCCTTAGAAAATTTCAAGTTATTTTGATGTAACATTTTTCAGTTTTGGTTGGAAAATTCGAAAAAAAATCGAAAATAGAGCTCCGCTGAAACAAGAATAACTTCGAGGTTTTTGGATGGAAAATTTTCATTTTTGGGATTTTTCAAGATGTGATTGATGTATCCACTTTAAAAATCGAAAACGCGATTCATGACACAGGGGGTGAAAAAATCGCTTTCAAAGTTAGGGATGACAAAATCGTGAAAAATCAATTTTTTCAAATTAAAATCCCATTTTTTTATGGCAGATATTGAATCTACGTTAAAAAATAATGTGAGTGTATGCATCACACCCTTGCTCTAAAATGGATATTTTCTGAGTTAATATCCACTTTAGGGCAAGGGTGTGATGCATACACTCACATTATTTTTTAACGTAGATTCAATATCTGCCATAAAAAAATGGGGTTCTAATTTGAAAAAATTGATTTTTCACGATTTTGTCATCCCTAACTTTGAAAGCGATTTTTTCACCCCCTGTATCATGAATCGCGATTTCGATTTTCAAAGTGGATACATCAATCTTACATCTTGAAAAATCCCAAAAATGAAAATTTTCCATCCATAAACCTCGAAGTTATCCTTGTTTCAGCGGAGCTCTATTCTCGTTTTTTTTTTTTTCGAATTTTCCCGCTCAGAGAGAATTTTCCAACCAAAACTGAAAAATGTTACATCAAAATAACTTGAAATTTTCTAAGGAATCTATTTCTGCAATAAAAAAATGGTGTTCTAATTTGAAAAACGGAAGTTGACGTCATTTCCGGAAAAACCGGAGGTGCTAATGCCTTGAAAATATTTTAGATTTCATCAGCATCGTGAAATACTTATAAGTGCTGAATTTCATGAAAATACGTTCAGTAGTTGAGGTTCCTCGTGAAAGACCCTGTATGCTTGGTCTCACTCGCACTCCTCTTTTATGAGTGGATGCGCTCAACTGTACATGTGCAATAATAAGCCTTACATTAGATTTTTGGTTTCTTTCACAGATGTAGAACTCGGAAACATATTCAACTGTACAAGAAAAGATATGATCCTGTTTATCACTGGAGAATTGTAATAAACGTTGAAAAATTTCTTGGTCAAAAAGACTATCGACTTTTTACATACGGTCGAATTCATTTAAGGGTGTTTATGAATTCATCATTGCATTGAATTAATTTGATACAAGGTAGTCGATATAGTTCCGAAAGTCAACAGCCCCTTACCTACTCACTTTCACTTTCACAAAAATTAATAAGTTCCAATAAGGCATGATACAACTGACATCTTTTGGAATGAGGTTGCGTTGGAACAGAAAGGAGATGTCGGATGTCGTCATCTTCCAGATGTAAATTCCATAATCAGGGACATCTTGATTTTGAAAAAATTTACAGTTGCGCGATACTCTTTCTGTAGTATTCTCATGCAAAATTTCTTTTGGACCTGGCAACGCTGGTCCGACTCTGAGATTGAGGCGATTGATCTGACGATGGGGACAGCTATGGAGGATTGGTGGGGTTTATGACGCAAATGGAATACTCGAATACTAGATAACTATGTCCCATGTCATCAAAGAGAAAGAATAGATATCGGCTATAAACAAGGTGATATCGTTGTGGTATGGTAGTCAAATCACACCGTGGAGATAAATTTAACTCTGTTTTCGATAATTCATGAAACTCGAGTAATTATTAATAGTATCGAATAAGTAGGTATTCACTACTGAACGTTCGTTAGTTTAGTTGTTATTGTTACACAGTGGCTGGAAACTCACGAATTTTAACCAGTTGAATGAATAATGTGCGTGAATCATATTACTATGGTACCTGCTTTAGTTGACCCAATCGCTACCAAAAGGAAATATATGTATTCAGGATTCATCTCGGAATTGTCTTGTACCAAATGCAGAAATATTTCGGTGAGTTTTTGGAAGAGTTTCGAATGGATTCCCACTGTCCATGGACTATGTTTATATTGAAATTCATTTATAAACCCAATAAACTCACTAACTCTTCATTATCAATAAGTTGACTTATAATTTATAAGACTGAATTAATAAAATAAGAACCGGAGGTTTGGAGCTTTTGCGCACTTATTCAAATTAGTATCTAGCGTGGTTCCTATTCAGGTACCTACTAAATCCGCCCAACGCTGCTTAGCTTCCACATAAAAATAATTAGATGGTCTTCTTATAGCACAGTGATTGCCATTTTCTAAGCAATGTTTTTCTTGATATATTTCAGCCGAATTGGTCCATTAGTCTAGGAGATATTGAAATTTTCTCCAATAATTTTTATTTATTATTGCGATCATACAATCTACCTACACGAAATTTCGTCAACACACTGAAATTGTGATTCTACAGCTTACTACCAAATTCCAAACCTCATCGGATATTTAGTTTTCGAAATATTGGTGAATAATATTTCGGAAATCAATATTCCGAAACTATTTTCCCATTAACGAAATCACCCGAGATATTTAGACCTACCTACTCCGAAAATTTCAATACTAGCTCTTTTCTTTCGAAATATGTACCTATAATATATAAATGGGTTTCATCGTTTGTGAAATTATTATAGAGAAAGAGTTAACGGCATGCAGACAATTTTTTTGAATTCCGAAAAAGTTACTTATTGTGGGAAGGCGCAGGTTCGATTCCTGCTCGGTTTGTAACTTTTTCCGGAATTTCAAAAAATTGTCTGTAGGCCGTTAACTCTTTCTCTATAATATGTTTAATGTTTTCGACCGGATGGACAGAATTGACTTTCACCGCAAATCAGTAAGTCCAATCTGATGGTTTGAGAACATTGTCGGCTCAAAATTTCTCAAGTACAAATATTGTCCATTGAAACAC
The DNA here is from genome assembly GCA_910592335.1 of Adalia bipunctata. Taxonomy (NCBI): domain Eukaryota; kingdom Metazoa; phylum Arthropoda; class Insecta; order Coleoptera; family Coccinellidae; genus Adalia; species Adalia bipunctata. Next base: position 28,711,625 of record OU342951.1, read on the forward strand.
GCTCGTAAGAAGGCTTCAGGAAACAATAGTATATTCTAAAACTAGTTGCAGAATTGGCTCCTATTCCAATACGAATGCGAAATTCGAAAACGAGCGACGAAGGAGTGTTGGAATTGCATTCTGCAACGAGTATTAGACGATATTTTCTCTATTTCAGTCAAATTTCGTGAAATACTGTTGAAATTCAATGAAAAATTCAGATTATACATCCTAGTGACTTTTGTATTGTATCTTGGCAGTTGGTGTACTGACGAAAATTGACATTTCCAAATTGACGTGTGTTGAAAATTGATAGGATCGGCATTGTTGACAACCACGAAACGAAAAATATAACTAAAAACAGTGCTGAAATTAGTTCATTAGAGCACTGATTTTAGTACTGTAATGAACTCATTACGATACTGAATTAGAGAAACTATCTTTCCGCCACTTTCTCGCTGAGATACGAACAGATCAAAGGACCTATGTACTATTCTTGAACATGAATAGAAAGAACATAAAACTCTAAGGGTAGGGTCCCACATTATATAATTATCTGCAATTTGTAACGTTCTCGCACATGATTCCAACAGCTGGTAGTGGCTCCACTTCCTCTCCGTTTTACGATTGGTTATTCAGCATGTGCTCTTTCATTTCTCAACTGAAAATGTGTCGAATGCGCAACACACACCTCTTCGCCGATTTCAAAAGGTGGACATTTCGTTGAATTTTGAACGCAGTTTGACTGTACCTATGCAAAGATTGACTAATGTTCAAATGGGGAATAATAATAAACCTTATTCTCCAAAAATCATCATTATAAATTATAACAATGCAAAGCACTTCATCTGGAAATAGTCACAAAGTACGAATACAGGAAATTCAAGCAGGCTATAAGGTACCTACCAGCCGGAGCAGAAGCTTGTGGACCTATCCACGAAACATTTGAAATTATTAATTTCTCTTATATGTATCGGCAGCGTATTGCACATACAGGGTGAGTCTTTGACTTGTACATATATTTTAACTGTAGATTCCTCTCATCAAACGAAACACTTTTTTCCTATACTATTTTTCAAAATTCGGTTTGGTTTCGAAGATACAGGGTGTCGAAAATCCATGAAAAAAACACTTTTCTGTTTATATCTTCGAAACCGTTATTTCGAATGAACTGAATTTTGGTTGAGTTTTTACTCCATTCATGGTGCATATTCCTCAATCAAAACCTATTTAATATCTCTCCTAGTATAAAATTTACAGGGTAGTCAACTCATCAATACACGCTAAAACACCATAAAATCACTTTGAAAAGATAAACGGTTCATATTTTCGAAAGAATCAATCATTTAAGAAACTAAAAGTATTCTTTTTTTTTTTCAATAAAACGCGTCGTTTCCGAGTTATTTCCAATTTTACCCGGAGAAATTTGACGAAAAAATCATTAATTTCAAGAATAATCTGAATGCGTCTCTGAATATAATTCCTTCTCTGGTCTTTCAACGAGTTTGCAATGTTGTCACAATATTTATCAACTTTGTCGAGATATTTAAATAATAAAATCCCGAAAATGTGGGAGATAAAATTGAAATTAATGAAAACTGAAATGATACCTTATAATCTGAGTCGATGTTTTCATCTAAACAATATCCTCCTGGAATTTTATAAACTCGACACGGTTAAGATTATAATAATTCACATCACATAATAAAACACATTAGAACAATAATTCACTGAATGTATTCAGAACTTCACATAATGTTTACAGTTTGTTTAGAGACTCTGGTTTGTTATTATTTATAGTTGACCTGCAGATACCTAACCAATCTTTCGGTTTTCGCTCGACGCATGCGTGGTTAAATTGGCGGCAAACTCGATTTATGATGGAAACGGCAAAATTCATAGATATTTATACCACGGTACACAAGTGTATCGTGATTTATTCTATGGTTCGTAATAAATCCTTAACCTCAATGGAAATATCAGAAAGCTGACAACATTTCCTTGAAATTTCTGTGCGAACATTCACAGAATGGATACAAAATAGATTAGGTTAGGTTGTTTAATAATGAATTCTGATGATCTGAATTAAAATTTTTTTTTCATGATATTGTTCGGGAATTTCGTGGAAGATATGAACAAGTTAATAGTGTTCCCAAACTAATCTGCAGAAAAATCGAAGAAGGAACTTATTTTGGTGTGAGAAATGTGGGTTTTCAGTTGCAGATATAATTCGATGAAACTAACTGTTTTTGTTGAAATTATCGTGTTTGCAACATTTTTATTCCAGTAAGGTTAGTACTTGAGTATTCCCTAAATGTATAAACTCAATTCCTATCGAGAAATATGAACTTTGCAACAATTCCAGAAGATCATTTCAGAGGAACGTATTGAGCCCAATTTTTTTTTTTCAAATGGTTATATCTTTTTAACAGAGCCGAATTCGGAAAAATGGAAAATGAAAAAAAGGTTTCTTTTGACCTCAAGAATCTTCAGTTAAAATATATGTACAAGTCAAAGTGTGAATGTAAGTGAAATTGTGAATTGTAATTTTTGACTTTTTGACTTAAAGGTTGCCGACCCCTAAACTCATCGACTGCTGGCGCCCGACTACCCGGTGGCATATTCATATGTTACCGACACAACCAAGCACGTCGAGAAGCCGAATGATTTCATATAAGTTACCGACGTAACTTTAGGATTCTGTCAGTAACTTATACAAGCAACAAGTCTATCGGCACCTTATATACATAAAACAGGTATTGAAAAAAAAACTTGATATATTAGCGAGGTTGGTTGATTATTACAGTCTGAACAAACTATATGTTTCCAGAAATAAACTATGAAAAATATAATATATAATACGGACATATGTCTATTTTTCGAGGTGGTATAAGAGTTCACTGGATAAAAACACCACTTGTTTAATCGTTAAGTTACAGACAAACTAAGAATTACGTCGGCAACTTATTATGATTATGATTTTTTTATAATTATTGAAGTTATAGTAGGTATGCTCAATTTTTTCGAGTGAAAAGTATAGCCTATGTCACTCAGGGATAATGTAGCTTTCTAAGCGTGAAAGAATTTCTGAAATCGGTCCAGTACTTTTTGAGCCAAATCGTATCGAACACACAAAAATGCAAATCTTTCCTCTTTATAATATCAGTGTAGATTACCCTCAGTAGAATATTGGTAAAGTTTTGGTAAATTCTCTAAAATTACTAGGTTCATTTTGGTAATGAAATAAGCAGTATTAAAAATATGCAATATTGCGATAACTGAATGCACTTGTTTGATAAAACCACTACTCGCATAATAGTTAAGTTACAGACAAACTAAGAATTACGTCGGCAACTTATTATTACGTATTCGGCATCGCTCGGAAAACCGATTGTGTGTTTGTGTCGGTAACATATGAATATGCTACCCGCATTCCCGAAAGCCTCGAAAGCCGAAGGGTAGTCTCGATCGGCCCACAGACTACATACTGGATCGGCCAAACACATACACGGGAACTCTTTCTGAGCATTCATGCGATCCTATAGCCCGAAAGTCCTCGTGAGTGGCCTACATAGAGCTTGTCGTCGCATGGTCAGGGTACCGAATAGATGTTTCTATAAAACGAACGACAACGACAATAGGTTCCTTGTAGGTACCCTTTTTCCCTCTAGGGCGCCATCAGTGTTAACAGCTATCCTCAATTTATATGGAAATATTCCGTGTTCGATTCAGTTATTCATTGTGCAATGGTATGGCTGAACGGGGGTGTCCTTAATTCGTTGTCTAGTGTGGGGATCTCAGAAACCCGATGAGCTAGAACAAAATGAGTGGCATATTTTCGGGCTCGATTTTTGAAATAATTATGTTGGTGAAAACCGCAACCTTCTAAGTCAAACCGTTTCTGAGCTATCAGAGAAAATTGGAAAATGGCGTCAGATGAAAAATTCTCATAACTTCTTCAATACTCAAGCTATTGACTTCAAACAAAAACCTTCTACGGGCACTTTTTTCAGTAGAATTAATTGGCGTAATAATTTTTTTTCATTACAATTACATACATATTTTCGAAGTTATAATACAATCTTGTGATTTTTTTAAATGTACATAAACCATACAAATCTCTGTGACAAATAATATTGATTTTTTTTCCATTTCGAAAAAATATAACATGATATAGATATGAATTTTTCAACAAGCTATGAAAATAGTCAAAAGTTTCATTTTCACACGACAAATAAGCCAGGTGCCTATCTATGATAATCTGTATAAATATACAGTATAATGTATCGTTTTTTATCACTCTTATTGAAAAATCGTCTTGACCTAACTCTTTTTGCTTGCAAGAACTGGCATTCAGAACCTCAAATCAAAGAACCAAAATCATCTGCAACCTCCTTGAGAATCCCCTATACCAATCTGTTTATTCCTGTTTTATTATTCATCATTGTCCATATAGTTCGAGATTATTTTCGGAGTTTATGTATTTCTCGTATTAAGAGGGGTTTATACCGTTTGGCGTTCAGTTCAAAACGCGATTCGGGATTTCTCACGATAGAGACCATCGATTTATAAGGGGTTTTCACTATTATTCAATTTGGAGGATTCTTCAAGTGGGAAACTCCATAACTTTTTTTTCCGTCGACAAAAAAAAACATTAATTTTTTTTTCACTCGGCAAAAAAAGAAGTTATGGACTTTCCCACTTGAAGAAATCTTCAAATTGAATAATAGTGAAAACCCCATATAAATCGGTGGTCTCTATCGTGAGAAATCCCGAATCGCGTTTTGAACTGAACGCCAAACGGTATAAACCCCCTCTTAATAGTATATCGTCGCCGTAAAGTCAAAACCTCGTAAGTCTGAAAATAGCATTTCGAATAAAGCACGAATTAAAACCGTTTTTTTCGAAAAATATCAGACTAATTTCATTTAAGTCAACTGTATAATGTATAATGCCTCTTAAGCATCAGCGATATGGACATAAGAGTTTTATCACGATGTGCAGAATGATCATTTTCCAATAGATTGCGAAAATATGTGAGAACCTACCAAATTCGACATACGAGGTTTTGACTTTACGGCGACGATATTCTAAAACTAGTTGCTGAATGGGCTCCTATTCCAATACGAATGCGAAATTCGAAAACTCGCTCCTTCGTCGCTCGTTTTCGAACGCATTAGTGTTGGACGTGCATTCTGCAACGCGTATTAGACGATATTTACTCTATCTCAGTCAAATTTAGTGAAATACTGTTGAAATTCAATGAAAAATTCAGTGTATACATCCTAGTGAATTTTATGTTGTCTCTTGACGTTGGCAGTTGGTGACTGTTACGAAATTGACATTTCCAAATTGATGTCTGTTAAAAATTGATAGGATCGGAAGCCAGTACTGACAACCAAAAAACGACAAATATAACTGAAAATAATGCTGTAATGAGTTCATTACAGCACTGTTTTTAGTACTGTAATGAACTCATTACGATACTGAAATAGAGAAAATATTGTTTTGTGCTTTAAATAGCAATGTCATAAGATTACTTCATTTTTTCGTAGGCGTGTGTTTTTGAAGTTGGAAGAAATTATATATTCAATATCGAGAATTTTATCAAGATCTGTACTGTCTGGTTCTTCATGGGGTATATATTCGTTCTTTGGAACATATTGCATTATTTCTTGTGGAAGACATATTCTCGCAAACCCCCTGATTGATCCCCATGAATGTATTCCACTGTAGGTTAATCTCTTCCGTTCAAATTACCATTGTTTATAAGACCTATTTTTATTGATTGTGGTGGCGTATGAGATCGAGTATAATCAAACGATTCAATTTGCGCCAGGTGGTCAGAATAGCTGGTGTTGATCAGTATATGCTGTCAATGTTAGCGATTATGTGATTGCTGCAGTCTTCATAACAAGTAGGATTTTCAATTACTAATGTAGCATCGAACGATTCAACAAAGGATAAAAAATTGTGTTTGTTTACATCATTCGAAGACTTTTCTGTATGGATATTGAAATCACCTGCAATTAGGTATAGTACATTCATATCCGTCAGTGTTTGTGAAAGGATTATCAACTTTTCGTTTTTAGCAACCTTCTGAAATCTATATGTTGATACAACAATTATCTTGATTAGACAATCCAACCACCTCTCTAAAAATTTTTGAGGTAAGTGCTGGCGATCAAACAATGGAAATTGAGCTATGTACATGTAGATATTCAAGACGTTTGGTTGATTGAAAAATTGTTTTAGGTGGGCATTTTGTCGATATTTTCAGTCAATCCTACTCTCAGGAATTCCAAACCAGTGAAAATGATCAAAACTATGTGCATTTTTATTGAAAAAATGCCGGGATAGTGTGACAAAGTCGGATGTGCAAGTCTTTCAAATTGAGGGGGATTTTGAAACGCGCACTGTGTTCTACTTGGTGTATTATCCACATACAGGATGACCTAGGGGTGCGTAAATGGCCTCAACTTCGTTTCTATTCAAGCTATCGACTTGATCGTTTTTTTCAAACGATAGGTGGGGCCATCTACGGTCAATTTCTAGTTTAGGTACCCCTCTCCGATTTTCAAAATATTTTGTCTCGTGATTGTATATGTTGAAGACATACTACAGTTTTAATTTCAGCACTGGCAAACAAGTAGTTTCGGAGAAAAAAAAATAAAAAAGATGGTGAATATTTTCACCTGCGTTCAGACTTCATATTTATTTGAATCGCGTCGGCAGTGTGAAATGCCGTAAGGTGATTTCTTCTCGAACAGACGGTATTGCCAAATCTCAGTTATTCCTTAAATACAAAGATAGACATAGAACTTCCACACAGGGCAGGTGGATTTTCAAGAGCTGCGGCTGAGCCTATATTTATCCCCTTGTTCCCCGATGACGTCGGCACTGTTTTCGTTCTATTCAAACGAGGGCATGGGCGCCCTTAAAGGGGGGGGGCTGAGATTTTGATGGCCTTATCGTTTTTCAGCAGTTAGGTCAGGTTAGTTCAGTGTAGGTTCAGGTTAGGTTAGTTCAGGATAAGCTTTAGACATTGATTCCCTTGTCTCCCGATGACGTCGGCACTGTTTTCGTTCTATTCAAACGAGGGCATAGGAACCCACAAAGGGGGGTTTTGTTGGCCTCATCGTTTTTCAGCAGTTAGGTTAGGTTATGTCAGTTCGGAGTCTTATGACTTAATTAAATATATATACTGCAATCATAACACTTTTCAACTGATATTTTGATGTAAACCTCGAGAAAGCAACGTTACATTCGTAAAACGACGCCTGAATGAAATGTGTCCAATCTATTTTTCATATCTTGCTCCATTCCTATGAGATATCGAATATATAATGTAAAAACCTTCGGTTACAAATTTTTTTGAACGTGGCAACAAGCATCGTACGCTGAATTTTCATTGAATTTAATTCGAACAAAATTTTCCCCGTCCAAATCACGAGCGTAGGTAATCGTTGCTATAGGGATATCAAAAAAATAATTCAACAGTTGAAAATTAAAAATTCATTCGAGACATTCATTCATCTTTCCTTAAGCCGGACTCCCACTATTCGTGTATTTGGCAAATATTTGCTACTTGCCTATATTTGGCATGTAGTGGGAGTGGTTCACTCGGCCAATACTTGTCAATCTTGTCATTCAAATTCGAAACTTCATCTACTTGCCAAGTACGCAAGATTATAAAATAGTTATTTGTGTGTGAAAGTGTGTGTTCCAAGTTACGGTTGCAATACTTGCAGAAAAGAGGATACCGAAAATGTGATACTTCAGTCAGTCTTTCCAGGTACGTTTTTGGAGTAATCGCATCTAGATTTAAAGAAAATATGCTTCCTGGTCGACATATTTTTATGTCGCAGAATTTCGAAAAAACAAATTATTTTTGACATTTTCAGAAACTATAGCCTCGAGAAAATTTGAAATCTTCATTGATTCAGCTCCAATGAAATTGTACATTTTTCAATTGATTTTGAATTCCTTTCTTTGAAAGAATAGGTCAATTACTATCATATTTTCGACGAATGTTGATCTGTTTAGACTACTCAAAACTAATTCTTTTCTTAAATTGCCATTTTTCTAAGAAAATTTCTAAAAATCTCACCCACCCAGAACCAGAACTTAAACTAGCGCTCGCTCCGCTCACGCGTTAATGTTTGAGACCATTAATCGCTGAATTAATAAACGAGTTGATTACAAGATTTTTCCGTGGACCTCATCACGAATTGAATATGAATTCTCGATAGAAATGAATTTTTATTTTGCATAATAGACAAATTTGACATAATGTAAATTTCTAGTTTCATTTCGATATATTAATATTTGTGCTCCCCATGGAACAATTCGATAAATTCATAGAGGGAATATTGGACATGTTGTGAAATTCTGAATGGTTTACATTTAGTTTGCGTTCATATTTTACCTATGATATATCCCATAAGGAACGTGTGGAGAAAGTGGAGGTTGAAGTATTATTTACTTTGCAAGTTTTTACACCTGAAATTTCTTCTGCAGTCTATTTTGAATGGAGTTGTCAATATACCCTTCTGTGACAGAAGTTGTTGATTTCCAACCAAGCTCGATAGTGTTTTGACTGAATATTTTATGTTCGGTTGCCATGACAATCATGCATTGATAAACAATCATGCATTAAGATAGGTCATAAATGGAAGATTTCGAGTGCGTTGAAATGAGCTTTTTTCTATGGTCGACGGAAAATATTCGAAATGTTCAAGTACCTATTCCACCAATTTTTCTGCTGTCAAATAGAAATCTAGGTTACTCACATGAACATGCGAGTACAATGTAATGACTTAAAAAATCACCCTGTATACAGGTTTTCCTAAATGAGTGTAACAACGGTCAACTGTAGATTTCTCATGAAATAATTATATTGTTTTTCTCTTCCATTTTTTCCTCTGGGTCTTCGTTTCCGAGATACAGGGTGTCAAAAATTTATATTTTTTTTTCAGTTTTTCCTAATATCTCAGGAACCGTTTGAATTACAGAATTGAGTTTCTGTACACACATTTTCACTAATAATAGCAACTTTCTTGCCTTTTACTCGGTTCTATTAGACGTGACAGTAGCGGAGATATTTGCACAGAGGTTTTACCCCCCCCAAGTTTTACACCTCTGGACAAATTTGCGTTTGCACAGCAAATTCTGATGCGTCAATATGTTTTACATAAAAAGGATACTCCTGTTGCGTTACTCTAAAGTGAACCATTTTCGAGAAAACTGGCATTTTATGATCAAAAACAATTCGCTTACACGGGTAAATTTCTTCTGATTAGAAAAATGAATAGTGATAAGTTTATTAATTTAAAAGAAATTGGACTACTAGGTTTTTAAGTTTAAATTGCAAAGTTATTTTTCATGGTTAAAAAGATCATTTATTTCAATGGTAACTGTGTTCATTTTGTCATACTGCTCCAATTTAATTTTTTATCATAAAATACCAGTTTTCTTGAAAACGGTTCACTTTAGAGGAATGAACCTGTAGTATTTTTTTTATGTGAAACAGAGTTTACTGTGCAAATGCAGATTTGTCCAGTGGTGTAAAAGTTAGGAGGTAAAACCGAGTAAAATGCAAGAAAGTAGCTATTATAAGTGACAATGTGTGTACAGAAACTCAATTCTGCAATTCAAACGGTTCCTGGTTTTTTGGATTGAATCAAGATAACGTTGAGAACATAATAATAGATATGCTTTAAAGAATTCGTTTCCAAATATGTTTAGAAAATGTCTTGTACTCTTTTCGCTTCCAAAAATCTTCTTCGACGGAAATACCCGAAGATGAAAAAATTTTGTCACCATATCTTTTAAAATCAATTCCAAAACAATAATCTACCCATTCAGGGGATATGCAATAGTTCCAACGGAAAATAAAGAAATTAAATTTGGTTAAGATCGTTTTAATATTTTGTCGACCCAATGTTACTTGATATTAAATCTATTGTTCATTCAAAACATGCTAATTAACTTTGTTTTTAATGTGCCAATAAAGCGAATTCCTCGATTCATATCATGTTCAAGACTTTCACAATATACCTAGGAACAACTTGTTTAGAGTTTGAACTTTTCAAGGCATCATAATAATTCGACTCGAGAAAGGCATTATGGTATTATTTGGTTAGAAGATTTCGATCATTAGAAAGTAATCAATTAAGTAAGTTCAAAACTGCCAGAAAAACCATACAGAGTGTCCCATTAATACGATGAAGTAGAATATCTCAGTACTGAATTTTCCATGCTCTAGCCTTTATAATTTAAATCATACATATACAATACATTTATATACATGGTCATTACACAAAACATAAACTTTAATATTCTCTATTTTCTTAATAATTTTCAAATCTATTGATATACTGGAAAGTATGGGTTTTCCCTGTAGGGGATGTTTTTGTTATGATTAAAAATTTAGGAAGGCAAAGCTTCATTTTCTTCAATGTTTCCTATATGTTATTCGCTTTCCGCCCATTCATTAAAGCTTTCTTTACCCCTCAAAATTCGTCATATCCTCTAAAATTTATGAAATTTTTTAAATCAAATTCTTCATCGAAATGTCAAAAGCACAGCTTTAGTTCATTTTGAAATATACTTCTTGTCTTGAAAAGTTCTTCCTTTTTATCGCTAGAAGTGTGATTTTTTCCGAAAACCAGATATTAGGAGGTATGTGTAAAGTAAAAGTTTTATCGAATGGGCAAACTATACTGCCGTGGTGTTAATTGAAAAGGGCGTATCTGCAAAAAATCACTTTTGAGATATTCGACTTTAAAGACTGTCACTTGTGCAATTTTGTTAGACGCGCCGTTTTTATTTCTGATTATACAGCCCTTTAAATGATGAGATACGCCTCTAGAATTCAAAAGATGATAGAACTCATTGCGAAGATTTTCTGGAGGCAAATAACCCAAATTGGCTGTTTTTGTAGATACGCCCCCTAACACGGCAGTATACTATAATTGACTATAAATTGACCCCCTTTAACTCTGTTACAAAAACAGATACATAAAAATATATCATAAAAAAATTGTACGAAATCAAATGAATTTTTTGAAAATGATTACCTCAATTGGAATATATACAGGGTGAACAACATGTTGAATGCAACTACATTTTTTCAAATGGAGCACGCATATTTTAATTGGTTACTCATATATTATATTTTATTATAAACTATGTCAGTATGGAATAAATAATATCAGCTAAAGAAATTGCTCAAAATGGTCACCTTCGTTCAATACCACTCGAAAACTGATGAGTTTGCCAGGTGGTTCGTGAAATTTGAAACTCTGTGGTATTCAGAATAAGAGAGATAGACCGAACATATGTTATATATTCGAAATGAGGAGAAAAAGAGCTTGCCATATATAGAAAAATATACAGGGTGTTTCATTTGAAAAAATGAAGTTGCAATCAATACTTTGCCCAATCTGTATATACCTACCTATTTCATTTCGTGAAATCATTTCAAAAAACATCAGTCGATTTCGTGAAATTTTTGTGAAAACCATTTTTTTGTAACAAAGTTACAGGGGGGGGTAAAATTATGGTAGTAACAAAGTAAAAGGGGGGGGGGGTCAAATTATGGTGAAACACCCGGTACCTATCGTACCTGCTGATTTTACATGGAATGGGCGAATGGGGCAATGGAGTTGAAATTTAGTATTGAGCTGTATACGTGATAATGACTTTTGAAAAAAATTTCAGTATCTCCGAAACTGATCGCCAAATTCGACTGAAATCAACGAAAAAGATTGAATGAGTAGCCAGAAATCACCATAAATTAGTACATCGAGAAATTGATGTCATCTGTTGGGTTGATCTTTGTTTGGGTTATCTACGAATTTGAACAAGGACGAGAAAGCTTAGAGCCTCAAAATATTGCTCATATTATTTTTGACATTCAACTTGATGGGCAATATGTTCCTAATATGACATTTAACGACTTAACGTCATTTGTTAATGTTACCAATATAGTCAAGAGTCAAGACGTGAATATCAATTGGATAAATTAGCGGTTGCCAAACTTTTGCACATCAAGGCACAATAAATAAAACTCTTTAGTTTCAAGGAACCCCTCATGAAATGATCTTTCAAAGTAGTATGAAAGTGTAGGTATACCTATTGTAAATAATGTTTCGTGGTACCCTTATGTTTTCTCCGCGGAACCCACTTTGAGAATCACTGGTCTAGAAAGCACGAACCGTCAGCAATTGACGTAACCAATGACCCTGTATTGCAAATCGCGAGAAATCAACACGTAGACTAGCTAGCATATTGCCTTCAAATTATTTTTGGTCATCGATATGCACTTCATGTTCTTCGTGCATTGAAGAGATTCAACCATTAATAATTAATGCATCGTAAAATCAATAGGAATATTCAGAGTAATTGCCAAAAACATGTTTTCTTCAGTTTATTATACAACTGCCTTGCTGCCTATCGAAAACTCAAAGGCCTATGCTCGCTCATAGTCTGTTCCTGTGCCATAATAATGACAATTTTGTCTGAACCTATATTATGAAACGTCTGTTGTGCGAAATCTGCCCCTTCAAAACATGGTTGTGTCGAGAGTTCGCAAAGAATAATTTATAAATGTTTTCTTCATTACAGAATGACTCGTTTAACGGCGATATCGGAGAAATTTGGAAAAAACGACCACCTAAAAGTTCAAGATCGTCACTGCATAGTATCCCAAAGAAATGGAGAACGTCAAATAACCCTAAGACTAGACATTTATCAACATTAAACGATGAAAAGCACGACGACATGTCACTCCTCAAATTTCTAGCTATTGTAAGTACCTACAATTAGAAAAGCAATTAGAAGGCATGTTTACTTAGCAACTATTTCATACTTCTAGACTTCTAAATCCATATACAGGGTCTCCGGGAAAATGTGGGAAATCTCTCGGATTCAGATAAAACATAAAAGAATAAGATGACAAGTTCCCATCATTTTTTTTCCTAGCAGCCCTCCCTACGGAGGTACGGCCTCCTAAATGACATAACTGCAAATCCATTTTACTGGAATAAGTCTCAAACTACTGAATATAATTAAAAAAAATTTATATGATGAACAGTAGTGAGGACCTCTAAAAATAATGCCCTTAAATTTAAATTAGCTCTTTCAGTTTACCAGGGTCGGTACATTTTAATGCTTACATTTTCAACACCCTGTATGATAAAGAGTAAAAAAAAAACAAATTTGGATAGCTTGAATATTAAGGTTGAAAAAAGGTACTCTTTTTTATAGTCGATAAAATGAACCGTTTTCGAAATAACAAAATTACAAAAATTCTCAACTATGCAGTTTTGGCACAGAAAGACACGTTAACAAAAATTATTTTTCAGAAATGTTTATAATTGATTATTTATAACTAGCGTATCATATTCAATCGTCGCAAGCTTTAGTGAGAGTACATTTCTAAAAAATGATTTTTGTTAACGTGCCTTTCTGTGCCAAAACTGCATAGTTAAGGATCTTCGTAATTTTGTTTTTCGAAAACGTACCTACATGGTAGAAAATAATGAAAATTTGTAATTTGTTCATAGAAATCGATTTTAATAAATTCAAGATGTATTCTCAGTTCAGTAATGCAATAAATATTTACAACATCCTACAAAATAAAAAAAAGACAATTCAGTCTCAAACATTCTTTGAATATTACGTTACGCAAGAAATATTTTGATGAAGGCTCTCACCATACCTTATTTATTATTTTTGCTCCACAATTACATGTTTGTTTTTTTTTACTGTGTATTCAACATTATATTCTTCAGCCAATCCTCCATGCCGATCTCCCTTACAGGGTAATTCAGCGAAGGGAAACCCACTCATAGGAACCCCCCCCCACCGATCCTTTCGTTGACTGTTCACATGAGATAAATATTATGATATGAAATGAGACATACTCCATTTGTCGGTGATCACCATCAAACACAGTTTGTTCTAATCTTCAACAAGACGGACAGAAATGAACGACGGTCGACGCGAATGTTCCTATATAAGTTATCTTCTTCATCGGATATACGGAGCTTTGAAAATTACCAAAAGTATCTGACAAATAACTGAATCAATTTCTACTGTCGACATTAAATATTCATTCGAATTTCTCGCTCGTTGTCATCTCAAACAATATTCATGGTGGTATTAGATAGATATCTGGTTGTTCACTTCCGTAAATGTACCATATTACAATATTGATAGGAAGAAATCGCGAATTCCAACCAATGTCGCTTTATCTAAATTCAGTATGAGGGATACCTGGCTTCTATAATTTCTTATTCAGTTCGAATAGATTGTTATTTCCTACATACACGATCGACACGAAAGCAAACAATTTCCTCAATATGTTAATGCAACTTGCGTGCGTGGTTTATCTTTGGGAATTCATATTACAATTTTCACGTATACAACTAGACTGAATTAGTAGTTTTTATATGTATTCAATCATGATTTTTCCAAAACGATTGATTCGAAATAAGATATTCCGCTGAAAATGATTCCTAATCCAAGAATGATATTTTATGACGATTATTAATTTTTATAATTTCCAACGCAATAAATCTCTCGATTTATATCTGCTTCATCAATTTTTATGGTGTTTTGTGGAGATTAATCCATTCATGACCATATGCAATAAAAACTTATTCGAACTTTTGATTTTGGAATAAAAGAGAACAAATCAATTGTGGGCAGTTTTTTCAGTCCTAATATAGAAGTTCTCGATAGATATTGAAAAATGGAGAATGCCGATAAGCCATTTATATCCACTGATGATAAGGAAAACATGAGTTCACATGAGTAGGCTCCTCAACATAGTTTATACAGGGTGTCATATTGAGAAGTAATCAGGGGACTTTTCTGGTAGAAAAATCAAGTTTTGGAAAACCGATCGGACTTGTCGATTTTGTTCACCAGGGGGATATTTTTTTAGTTACACGAAAACCAGCGTCATGTCATTTCATCTCTCTGTGCAGCACCCCAATCTTCAATATGAATAGGGAAGGGAGATGGGTCGTGCGGAATGTTGTTATTTCGTTCCATTTCTTCTGAACATAATATTCGACTCTGAAAGTGAAATATTATATATATCACGGATTATTTTGCAGCTGACGCCTTTTCTCCGTCCCCAACTTGCATATTTTTCTGTCGTGACATGTATCCTCTTCCAGATCTAGCTGGCTGACATCGCCTCTTCCACATCGTCCCTCCAACTTCTACGTGGTCTTCCTCTCTTCCTCCATTCTAGTGGTACCCATTCTAGAATCCTTCGGGACCATCTGTCGTCTTGCATTCTCTTTACATGCCCGAACCAAATCAACTGCCTTCTTTCAATCTCCTCTGCTATTGACCGACCGATATCCATTTCTGCTCTTATAGTTTCATTCCTAACTCTTTCCAACCTTGATCGTCTGCAGCTTCTTCTAAGGAAATCCATTTCAGTTGCCATCATCTTTCTTTTATTTATTTGTGATACATCCCAAACTTCTGCCCCATATAATGCTACACTTTGCACCATCATACTCCTATAAGCATGTTTCTTGGTACCCTTAGTTATATTCTTGTCCCACAGCAGGGAATTAAGTGAACGTGTAACGGTTCTTCCTTTATTAATTCTTTCCTGTATTTCGTCCTTACTGTTCCCGTGTTTATTCAGAATAGCTCCCAAATATTTGCACTTTTCTACCTCCTTGATTATTCCATTATGTAGCTTCAAATGTTTGACTTCTTCATTGCCCACTATAAGATATTCACGCATTTTGACATGTTCAGGGTCAATCCTGCCAGCTCATATTCCTCCTTTAGTTTCGGACCATATATGCGAGGTCGCCTTCGTCTTCGGCTACCACTATCTGATCATCAGCAAAGTACAACGTGAACAAGCTATCATTCCCCACTTTCATTCCCATATTCCTGCATTTTCTTGTCCATCTTACTAGGGATCTGTCATCTGTCCAAATAAATCTTGAAGAGAGTTGGGGATTCCCGCTCGGAATCCAGCTCGTTCTTCGGGTTGTTTATCCTTTATCTCTTCCTTCATGCGGTTTTTTAAAATTCTGGAGTACACTCTTCCAATGGTAGGGATCACTGCGATTCCTCTGTAATTCTAGGATCAGATTTTGCTCCTGTTTTGTGAATTGGTGGAATGTAAGATGTTCGCCACTCTTCTGAGGGTTTTTCACCATTAAGACAGCGTTCGAACAATTTTCTGAGCATTTCAAACAGTTTGGCAGGGCCATACTTAACCAATTCCGGGTTCATCCCTCCTGGACCTGGTGATTTTTTGAGTTTTCTAGCCTTTATAGCTTGCTGAACGACCTCAATATTCAAATGAATGTCTTGTGTTACCTCCATTCGGGATCCACCAGGGATGAAACTGTCTCTTGTTTCTACCAATAAATTCTTGTAGTGTTGTACCCAAAGTGTCTCTGATATGCTATTAACATATGCTGGGGTTCCATTTCTGGTCATTGTTATAATCCTTTCAAGCTTAACTTATACAAGACATACCACAACTATAAGATTAATTCTCGATTCTGCTTCGAATCGAGAATGAATCTTATAGTTGTGGTATGTCCAGTATACCACTAAGCTTGAAAGAGTTAATTGTCTTCCAAGCATCCGAGCTCCAAGTACCTCCTAGTTGATTATCAATATATTGGCATTTTTTATCCCATTCGTTATTTTTCTTTTTTATAACTTGTTGTTTGATTTCCCTGTTCATTCGTTTGTATTCCGCTCGAGTCTCATCGTCGTGAAATATTACAAAATTTAATGATTGATTTAATTTTCAGGTTGAAGGTCAGGTTGTTCAAACAAAAACCACTTCTTAAACCATTGCCGGCGTTGTTTCGATTTTATTCAATAATTTCCTTAAGGCTCTAAAATGATATGTAAGCTAGAGTGAATGAACGAAAATAGGATAATATAATAAATTATTACATAAATTGCTGATGTTCACAACAATTCATATAACATAGTTGAAATCGAGGAATGAGAGAAAAACGGACAAAATTCGATCATGTAGGTATATAAGTACTTGGCTAAATATCCAATGAGGAAAACACAGGTACTTACAGTTATATCGTAGTAGTACTTATAACTGATCAAATTTGGTCCGTTTTTCTCTCATTCCTCGATTTTAACTATGTTATGTGAATTGTTGTGTACAGCTATTCATGTAATTATTCATTATATTATCGTATTTGCGTTCATTGACTCTAGCTTACATACTTATTAATGATAAAATTTCTGTAAATCCTCAATCCCTGAAGAATAATAAAATCGAAACATGTCGGCAATGGTTCAAGAAGTGGTTTTTGTTAGAACAACCTGACCTCCAACCTGTAAATTGAATCAATCATTACAAAATTCACCTGAAGGAGATTACCAATTTCGAACAGTCAATGCAAGTCGGAGCCGGTCGGTGTATTCTGTCACTCGATACAACTAGCTCTATCGATGGGCTTTTGCCCATCGGTATTTCAAGCGGGAACCTTCGCCATAAGGAAGTGCATTTCACATTGTGTGGGATGTAACTACCGGCAAAAAGGATTTGTATACTATCTGACAGCAGAGCAGCCCTACTAGCGCTTGACTCGCCATTAGTTCGGTCAAAGTTAGTCTGGGGATGCAAAATGTCACTCAACGCACTCCGGCTCAGCAATCAGGTCAATCTCGTTTGGCCACTTGAGAGTGCATGGTAATGAAATGGCTGATCAGCTAGCAAGGGAGGGGGACTAATCCCCTTCAATATACCAGAGCCATTCTGCGGCTTCCCAGCAAGCCACCAAGCGATTGCTGTTACCTGTTAAAGAATGGGAACAAAAGAGGAAGACTAGGTCCTGGCGACTGATCCAGGGACAGAGACAGGCTAAGTCTCTCTTGATGATGCCTGTCGCATTTGTCAAGAAGCCACCGAAACAGCTGAACACCTGCTTTGCAATTGTGAAGCTGTCTTTAGGAAATGGCTGCGGCATCTTGCTTCATGTTTCTAAAAAACCGGAACAAGTAATGGGCGTGGCACCGAGAAGTGTAGTAAAGTTCATAGAGGCTTTGCTACCTCAAGGTGTTTGCGAGGCTCTGCTTTGCCTTATCATCCCTCCTCGAATCTAATCTAATCCTCACAGTATAGAGGGGACACTTCTACCACAGATGTAGCGAAGATTATTTGAATTCATCCATATGAAGATAGTTCACAGTAATTGATGAAAAATTCGACCAAAAACATAAAACAAATTTTATAAGAGTTATTACCAGCATCTGATTCTCGGATCATTGTGGCAAAGTTTAATGAAATATTTTATTTTTCAGAATGCTCTCGATTTGAGTGTTCCTGCGAGCGATGTCCTCCTAAAAAGCAGAAACTCAAATTGGTTTCAGTTGAGTGGCCACCCCGATACTCTCACTCCGGCCGGACCTGGTACCGTTTGGAAAAAACGAGCAAATCGCGACGATGAAACAGAAAGAATAGTTTATGAGGAAATATCCCAAAATTCACAATTAGCCAGTATTACACCTAAATATTACCGGGAGGTAAACTATCAAGGTGAAAAATTCATAGAACTTCAAGACTTACTACATGGCTTTGAAGAGCCGTACGTTATCGATATCAAAATGGGCGTTAGAACGTTTTTAGAATCTGAAGTCGAAAATACGAAAGCTCGTTCAGATTTGTATCAAAAAATGATAGCTATTGATGCGAACGCACCGACAGAAGAAGAACATCAACAGAGAGCCGTGACTAAACTCCGATATATGCAATTTCGAGAGCTGCAGTCATCCTCATCCAGTCTAGGATTTAGAATAGAGGCTATGAAGTGTCGGGGTTCCCCCCCAGTAACCGAACTCAAGAAAGTCAAATCGATGGAGGAAATTCGACATACCTTGAAAATTTTTTTGAGTGGCAAGGATGGTGTAAAATTGAGACTGATTAACAGATTGTGTAGTATCAGGAACATTATTGATCAATCGGAATTTTTCAAAAAGAGAGAAATCATAGGCAGCAGTCTCTTTATCATCTATGATGATCACAAAGAAGGTGTATGGCTGATCGACTTTGCCAAAACGAATAAAGTCCCTGAAGGTTTATTATTGGATCATAGAAGTGCTTGGAGCCAAGGGAATCGCGAAGAAGGCTTACTGTTTGGAATGGATAAGTTAATCAATGTGAGTAGCAATGGATAGCATATAACAGTTTTACCGAATCTTATCATAATTCACCTTATTGATTATGCACTAGAGTTAGGTTCAAAGCACTTTGGAAAAACACTTTTGAATACGTATTGTCGAATTACCAAGGAAATATTTATAATTTCGGAATATTTACAATCCAATCTTAGGTTAAATGCATGCAATAATTGTAATTAGTCTAAAAATTATCCGTTTTTTTCATAACTAGTAGACAACAATTATCCATTTCCTTCGAAATTCCTTGTGGACTTCCTTAATTTAAATAATAATAAAGGGTGTTTCAATAAGACCGCCAGATCTCGGTGGTCAATAACATGGTTTTCTGTAGAAAAGTATTGAAATATTTTCCGATTTAGAAAATTCACATTTGCAATAACTATGTATAAAACAGAATTACTTGTAATTGGCCGCCACGGCTTTGCTGTTAAATTGCTTTTATGCACGGATTGATTTACGAGCTAATTACAATAATAAGCTTTGAAAGAAAAATTTTCTCTTTCAAGTTGTATTGATTCTAAGCATTCTTCTACAAACGATCATGATCAGATTTCCTTTGTATGTTTATCTCAGCATAAAATGTAATTAATTGAGATATTTTGATTATAGATCATGGAGAACTTGTGATGAATACAATGAACTAGCGAAACAAGAAATTTGAGACATGGGACCACCAAGGAGTAAAGATCTCTAATATAATAAGTATTGTATTACTATAATTGTTGAGTTGTGATTCAACAAATATAATATAATCTAGTCATATTTTTGAAACTTTTAATTTATAATTACATAATTGTGTACCTATATAAAATTTTTATTCATTCTTATACTATGTCTGAGACTATATCATCTATACTAATAAAAAATTGAAATTGATGTCTCGTTATATGCCCATTAATTCTTCCCAAGCTGTGGTTTCCTACAAAGCGGTACCGTCATGTAGCAGCCGCATTAAAACGGAGACTGGCTCAAGCAATTTCCAGAATAAGTCAATATTATATTTTCAAAGTACTTCTTATAGAGAAGAACTCTTCTCCGAGCTTCTTTGAAGTCAGATATCAGACTGAAACGTTGTATAATATAAATCCTATGAACGATAACTCCTTGACAAAATGTCTCCGCGAGCATCAAGGGAAACATTTATTAACTAGGTAGGTGTAAAAAAAATTGACCAATAAATTATTGCTCATTTTTTATTGTTTATTTGCAGTCATTTTCGTAAATAAAAGTATTACATTAAAAATTTTTCATTTATCAATCAGCCTCAATGCTCACAACGAGTTCAATGCATCCCAGTTTCTCCTTGGTTTTTAGGTCCACTATGTTGTCCACCATTTTGAGAGTTCCCTTCGGAACATCCTTAAATTTGAACTTACTGAAGTCTAGAGGGTGGTCTTTTATGGAATATTCCCCCTAAAAATTATTCATGTAGATAACACGAAATCATATTTTCTTCAACTTATAAGAAACTGAAATTGGCAGAGCAAAAATTAAATGAAATAAACTGAAATAATAATAAATGGGTACAAAAAACTGACAAGAATAAAATTTAGTAGATATATTTCATGCGAGCGAGAAGGCACTGAAAAAATGTCGGTGTTCCTCTATGATAGCAAGGGGCATAAAAGGACACCCCTAAGCCCGCAAGAAACCTTTTGCATGTCCATATTTCACAATAAAAATTTTTTCAATTTTGAGTAGCATGAATCATTTTTAACAAATAACGTCTGATGTGATTTGTTGCTAAAACTCACGGTTTTTTCAGAAGAAAAATAATTCATCAAACGATAATACGCCGTAGAGTCGTTGAGGCTGCAATTATTTTCGACCTCGTATCCATTATTAGGCAGATGTCAAGTTGACAATTTTATTGAGAACTGGTACAAATAAATAAACGTAACACAACAAACAATGATAAACTTTTCACAAATTACATATCATATTAAATAGGTAGAAGATATACTCCAAATGCAATATATCACAAATAGCACGAAAGAAATATTCATCGATTGTTTGTTGATTACTATCGATAAACATTTCTTTTTTTCTATTTGAGATCTCGAGCTAGAAAGCTTTTGATAGGATTCGTCTACACGACATAATACATCTTTTATATGATAGGCAAATACCGAGTAACATTATTAAAACCATAGAGAACATCTATAGGAACAACAAAGTCCAAGCAAAAATAAACAAACCAATCACTGCACCAATAGCAGTAGAAAGAGGCATACGACAAGGAGACTCTCCGAGTCCGTTGCTTTTCAACACAATAATGGACGAAATAATCAGACAAATTCGAAAGCTACGGGGAAACAAGATGGGAAATAAAGAAATAAACATCTTATGCAATTTAGATGACGCTGTGCTAGGAGCAGAAAATGAGTTCTGAACTGGTGATCCAAAAATTATATCGAGAATGTACAAACAACTTAGCCGATTTTATTATCCTTTATTAAAAAAACCAACAATCACCTGAGAAACCTAAAATCAAGGTAAGAATTTTGACCGCCTTTCAATTTCAATTTTTATTGTTGATATCAACACGCCACACACACGCGCGTTTACGTTTTTTACCCATATCGGTTCCAGTTCATCGTTTCTTTGACTTCACCCACGTCTGTCTGCATGTTGTTTCTGAATCGGTCGCATTGGTGTCCATACTTTTTTATCGGTTATGCTTTCTATTCAAGCTAATTTTTGGATGATTGATTTGAATTTTCATGAGATGATTTTGGGAGGACACTTTCGTCTAGTCTGTAAGTGCTTGTATATATTATATAATGTTCTGCATTTTATATTTTAATATTTTAACAATGTTTTTATGTCACTTTATGTATTTCTATTTATATCACATTTTTTGGTAGTCTTTTTCTAGTCATTAGTTTAAGGAGTAGCTCGTGATTTCCCTATTTGTAAAGATCATTGTAGATATTTTGTTTCATGGTGTTCTCTAACCTTTTAGAGCCCTGAAGATGGAAAAATATATTTCCGAAACGTCGGCGAACTGACAGTGTGTCATTTTCCTACATTCTCGCAGAAAATGAGTCCGGAGGATAGCGGGAAAAACTTTGTGGGACAGAGAGGGGAGCGAAGACATCAGAAGAACATGTAAAATAGACAATATAAATGAATGGGTTCTGGGAAGAAATATAGAATGGAGCCAACATATAGACATAATGAACGAAGATCGGGTAGTTAGAATTTCGAGAGATTAATCACCGTTGGGGAAAAGGGTAAAAGGAGTGTCGGAAGACCCAGGAAGATATGGAGCGACAACTTGCTCAGATAGATGAGACGATGGAGGAGGCGAATCTTCGATGTGAAACAGGCATTGTGCCTATTTTGAAATGGAAGAAGAAGATCTCGAGATGATTTTCGGATTCCAGTGCACCGACTCAACAAGACTCATAAATCGATTTTTATACTGGATTTGAAATTTTTCAATAGGCTACCTGATGCGATTCGAACTCTTAACAATTTTCACGGGTTCATATGGGAATTGTGTAAATTGATGGATGTAGACAAGGTTTTGTACAGTAGTGACGAATTTTCTTGAAGCATTACTGTGACCTGTTTTGTATTTGCCTCTCTATTATTGGTATTTATATTGTGTTCGATGTACTTTTCACATTTTGCATTTTACTTCTTCTTTACAGATGTATTGTATTTAATAAATTCTGACGTTTTCTATACCATTCATTTGTATGCTCCTAAGAAAGAAAGTGTGTTTATTTATTATTTATTTTTGTATATGGTAAGTAAAAGAAACCAACTCAGGCCGTAACACGAGAGTCTAGACGTCGCCGTCGGCGCAAAGATTGGCTTACCCGGTCAAAAAATACGGGAGTAGGTATTTCGAATAACCCTACGTGAAAGTACAATCCGGTTTTTTAAGTATCCCTTATCTTGGACAGGAGTCTTGTTAAAAAATATTATTCAAATGGTCCCAAAATGTAAAATCCAGAGGATTTGGACATGTATGCAGGGTCGGCCGGTCGACCGAAAAATAATCGAGAAATAGTTTATTGTACCTGATAAGGAATTATCGATTTCGAGATTCAAATCCCGATAATTACCCTCGAAATCTTACATTTCCACTTAGAACAGGAAAAGTTCCACCTCATCTAATCTTTTCGCACACTATATTCAACGCAGCCAGTCGACCGAGTGCTTCAAAATATAATAACAGTTCCGCCAAATAGAACGGTACAATACCTTGATATTCGGTGGCTGCTTGAAACATACAATCTGTTTCACACACTAAAGACTTTTATACTCGACTTTAAAACTTCTCCTTTAGGCGTTGAACGTTTTTGGAAATAAAAAATAACTGGACTCACAATAATCATTTATTCCCCCTAACTAATTGGAAAACTTTTATCAACTTTGCGATTAACAACTCACACAGTGAAGAATATTGAAGACACTTTACAATATAAATTCCTAATGAATAGGCATATACATTCAAGGTCAACAACTAGTTGGGACTGTTTTCCCTAGATCCCCTATTCCTTTTCGATGGGCTTCAAGAGCTTTTTGTCGAGTCGGACTTATCTGTTGACAGATAGATTTACTGAAAACAGCGTGCTCAAAGCTCGCGTAATTTGGGCTGCCTAATCAATGGTCGCATTCAGCGGACGAAACTGTTGGGCAACTGTTGCAAAATCTAGCGGAATAGTTCGGTGGCACATGCGTTGAGTAAGTACCACAGAAATATAATAAATACTAGAACGTTAATCAGATCTGCATTCCTGGCACCCCACAGCGCAAATTGACCTACTACAGAGTTTGCGCAATATTCGAACGTGTCATCAGGACTTGACTTCGAGAATGTGGTATGAATAAGTTGTCAATATCAACATTCGCAATAATAATAAAATAGCTGTAGTATTTTTCATATTTACATAAAATGGGTTTCTCCTTTATTTTCGCAAAAAAGAACCATTTCTTCACTTCATTTTGTCCATAATTTGTCACAGCACTCGACCATCAAAATTAACTAGTAAAACTCAGATACGAAACTGAACCAAAGGAGTATCAGTACTACTACACAATGTTCAAGAAAACAACGGGGAAACACCGAAAACGGAGCAGAAAAGGCAAGCGAATTCATACGAATGAATAAACAGGAAAGCACACAGCAAAGGGAATCAACAAATCCTAAAATACGACACTGATACTTTTTCTGATGTGACGTGTGTTTGTTTTCGTCGCGTAGCGGTGTTGCCGAATCCACTGGGTTTCACAATAAGATTTATTCCGAACTTCATCTGAAACCATAATGCTTGGCAACGATGTGGCAAGAAAAGTAGAGCTGCGCATGTACAAGTAGTAGGTGTTTATTCGCTATATGGGGTCATTTTACTGAATCTCGGACGTACCTTATAGCGTTCTAGTGTTTATTATATTTCTGTGGTAAGTACTCACATATACTGCATCGGCCAATACGATCAACGTTTTCGATCCCAGCACTGTTGCCAGATTGTCGGGATCAGATATATTATTAAGCCAAGCTTAAAACTTAAGCATGCTTAACATTATGAATTTGTATTCTCCGTATCCATGAACGCCTTTAGGCTGGCTTAACTCTAAGAGGCCACATTCGGCGGCTTTATTTCTGAAGCCAGACTTATGTAGACATGATAACGTCACTTTTTTGATATTGCCAAAAATATTAATATAAAGGCGGACTCCCACTACTCGTATATTTGGCAAGTACGCAATTATTTGCGTACTTGGCAAGTAGACGAAGTTTCGAATTTGAATGACAAGATTGACAAGTATTGGCCGAGTGAACCACTCCCACTACATGCCAAACATAGGCAAGTGGCAAATATTTGCCAAATACACGAGTAGTGGGAGTCCACCTTAGTATTTGCTCAAAATTTGAAAATATTGATTCAGTAGCGAAATGCTATCATACAAGTATATCTAGTACTTAATTAAGGGTAAAAAAACAAAAATCTCGATTTGTTCATTTTGTTCTGAAAAGATTTAGCAGTATTTCATAAATGTATAGCATAGCCAAATTGCTATCCGTGAAAAGAATGATATTCGGAAAAGAGACTGAGAAATTTGTATTGGTTATAATTGCATCGAAAAGAGTGCGATTAGGTAAGTTTTTTCCAATTTCAAATGATCATAATCTCTCAAACCATGATACTCTTACTAAAACGAATCAAATCAGGAAATAGATGATCAATTAATTATACAGCCCCTGTGTTTCCTTCCAGTTAATACTCACAGCAGGTAAAGGGCAAGTTCCTGGATTAATGCCAGCTGCTTTCTGCATGTCGTATCCGAAGTCACCCATATAATTATGCAAAGAATTGCACCAAGTTTCTTTTGCTTTGATGAGGAATTTGAATTCACCGTTTTCCAATGCATAAATGTCCACATTATTCTGTAAGTGATTTAAGAATTTTTTTTAGTTCATCATCTGAATTATAATATATTCACAGAATTCAATTATGTAATTATCAGCAAAGGTGAGAAATATTTTACATATCTATATCTACAGTATGGTGCAAATAATGAAAGGAATGAATTCATTACTTTGAAGAAAAATCCTGAAACCCGTCGATTTTTATTTCAAAATGGGCTATTCGTAAGGATACTTTTTTATTTTTGACGTCATCTCGAAATCGAATATGACCATCTGACCATCAAACTGAATAATAATGGCCTGGTGTTCATAGATGTTGCTAGAGATTTGGGTTTGCTGCTGGATACTGATTTTCGCTTCTCCGAATATCTAAAAATTCTGATTTCGAGGGCATATTCCAACCTGAGACTCATTTACCCCAACCGGCATATACTGGACGTGAAGACAAAGAAAACTCTTTGCGAGTCTCTTGTCTTATCCCAATTCGCATATTGTGATTTTATCTATGGGCCTTGTTTGACTAAGATTAATCAGGAAAGGATTCAGAAGGTGCAGAAAGCATGTTGATACATGGTATAAGAAAGTATGATCCAGTCACTTATAAAATAAGGGAAGATGGGGTTCTCTTAATGGAGTCGAGGAGAAATCATCATTTGGGCTCATTCATGCATAAATTTAATCTAAATGCTGATGCTCCACCATTCCTTAGGAGAAAATTCGTTCGTCATAGTAACGTTTCCTTGAGGGTTAATAAATTTCAAGATGAGTTCGTGGTGCCAAGGCATAGAACAGCCTTGTTTCAAAGAAGCTTCATTTTTCGATCTATTGAATTTTACAATTCCCGTCCAAGTGACTTCAAGTTGTTGAACATAAATGAGTTTAAGTTCAAAATTAGGGGGTATTTAATGTGTTAGTAATAATATTTGTAATCCCAATATTTATATGCTAAATGCTGCATGCTGTGAGATTCGGGTGCTCATTGGGTTCATTCCATTTGGTATATTTTGTGCTGACTAGATGTTATTTTAGATATATTGTTGTATATTAGCTCGTTGCCGGTCAGTGGGAGGTTGAGTATGAATAGCAGACTCCGCCTTTGCTGACTTGGTCATGAGTGTATGCATGTTTTTCCTTATGTGGATTTCTGTTATTAGGTATTATCATCTATGCGAACATGATGACGTCATCGCTGAAATTTTTAAATGGAAATGTGGTTGTTGTAATACATTACTTGAAAGGTCTTTCAAATACCTATTCAGCCATATCAATATAAACAGTAATTGATTTTGGTATTTGTTTGAAAAATCAATGAAATTTTATCATTACAATAAATATTTAATATGTATTATTCATTAAATACAACGAAACCTGAATAAAGTGCTGAAATTGTTCAACTTCAGCTGAAATATAATGAGAAATTCATCAGTAATATTCGTGACAATACGCAAATCAATTACTGTACATATTGATATGGGTGAATAGGTATTTGAAAGACCTTTCAAATAATGTATTACAACACCCACATTTCCATTTAAAAATTTTAGCGATGACGTCATCACGCTCGCATAGATGACGTTAAAAATAGAAAAGTATCCTCACGAACAGCCCGTTTTAGAATAAAAATCGACGGGTTTCAGGATTTTTCCTCAAAGTCGCCGGTTTACGAAATACTCGAAAAAATTAAGGATACCTACTATAACTTCAATAATCACAAAAAAATCAGCCATAATCAACTATTTTCACGTGCGCTGCAAAAAACGGAAGACTTACGTGGGTACAATGTATGACGGAAATGTACCTCTTAAATAGTTCTACAAAAAAGTCCGCGATAGCATATATCTATATCTCAAGATTGACTTGCTATCACCTATATGGTAAACAGATGTTTTCCAAAATTATGCACTATTTGGGAGTGCGTTTTTGGGGTATTGATCCTCATCCAACTTAATCCAACTTTATCCGCCGTATTTAATTTAGAACGAAATTGCCCTTTACATAATACAATTACAACGAGTACATCACAAGATATGGCATGTTGAAGATTAAACAGCACGACCGGACCTAAATGCCTCTCCGTGCTAGGTAGGCGGTTATGAGAGGGGTACATGCATATTGATAAAAGAGTAGCCGCGTGGATCAAAAAATTTCCACTCGGGCGAAGCTGGCACGGGCTACATACAGGGTCTTTCACGAGGAACCTCACCCATATTTATACGGGAAACTACTGAACGTATTTTCATGAAACTCAGCACTTATAAGTATTTCACGATGCTGATGAAATCTAAAATATTTTCAAGGCATGAGCACCTCCGGTTTTTCCGGAAATGACGTCAACTTCCGTTTTTCAAATTAGAACACCATTTTTTTATTGCAGAAATAGATTCCTTAGAAAATTTCAAGTTATTTTGATGTAACATTTTTCAGTTTTGGTTGGAAAATTCTCTCTGAGCGGGAAAATTCGAAAAAAAAATCGAAAATAGAGCTCCGCTGAAACAAGAATAACCTCTAGGTTTTTGGATGGAAAATTTTCATTTTTGGGATTTTTCAAGATGTAAGATTGATGTATCCACTTTGAAAATGGATATTTTCTGAGTTAATATCCACTTTAGGGCAAGGGTGTGATGCATACACTCACATTATTTTTTAACGTAGATTCAATATCTGCCATAAAAAAATGGGGTTCTAATTTGAAAAAATTGATTTTTCACGATTTTGTCATCCCTAACTTTGAAAGCGATTTTTTCACCCCCTGTATCATGAATCGCGATTTCGATTTTTAAAGTGGATACATCAATCTTACATCTTGAAAAATCCCAAAAATGAAAATTTTCCATCCAAAAACCTCGAAGTTATTCTTGTTTCAGCGGAGCTCTATTTTCGATTTTTTTTCGAATTTTCCCGCTCAGAGAGAATTTTCCAAGCAAAACTGAAAAATGTTACATCAAAATAACTTGAAATTTTCTAAGGAATCTATTTCTGCAAAAGAAAAATGGTGTTCTAATTTGAAAAACGGAAGTTGACGTCATTTCCGGAAAAACCGGAGGTGCTCATGCCTTGAAAATATTTCAGATTTCATCAGCATCGTGAAATACTTATAAGTGCTGAATTTCATGAAAATACGTTCAGTAGTTTCCCGTATAAATATGGGTGAGGTTCCTCGTGAAAGACCCTGTATACAGGGTGTTTCACCATAAACTGGACAAACATATATAGCCGTGTAGATGACACCGAGAAAATCATTTTTGCCTTATGACATATACCTCGTTTTGGACACATAAGCGAGATACAGGGTGTTTAATGTCAACTTTGAGCAATATTCTGTGAACTGTGGTAAGTTATGCGTGATATTTGAAATAACGCTTCCTGGTCACATCTCAGTATTTTTGAGGGCTCAATTGAATTGTGGTGTAGAATTTTGCAAAAAAAAATTCAAAATGGCGGAAAATTTGCCAAGTCGGAAATTTTTTTTCTCGGTTGCCAATTTGGAAAGCATAATCTCAACGTACTCGATTTTCTAAGATTTTCCGTGAAAAATTTTTTTCAAATTTCGAACTCAACTTTTTTTTCACATGTCTCCAGTGAAAAAAAAATTCGCCCAAAATTTTTGGAATTTTTCATGGTTGAACTATCTTTAATTCTGAATACTTGGGTGGGAACAGAATGAAAAAATATCAATTGGTTTTCTTTTTGTAGCCTTCCGAAGATTACGCTAGGTGTACTTTCTTAATTTTTATTTTAGAAATTGGAGGCCGTACGAAGGTCAAAATTGTGCTGCTGGGCTGCCATGATGACCCAGATAAAATTATGAATTTATAAGCAAAAAGAAATTTTTTTGAGAAAATTAAAAAAAATAAAAAAAAAATTATTTTTTTTTTATTTTTTCCAAAAAACTTTGGTAAGGTTCGAACTCTTCACTCTCGATTAACTAGAGTTGCCTTGGTAACGGAGATTTTTAGGATCAGAATTAATTCAATTCATACTCGTAGGGTTCGATTCCTACCAACATTTTTAGAAAAAAATTTTTTTGGTTTATAATTTCATATTTTTATCCGGATCATTCTGGCAGCCCATCAGCACAATTTGGACCTCCGTACGGCCTCCAGTTTCTCAAATAAAAATTTAAAAAAATACACCGAGCGTAATCTTCGGAAGGCTACAAAAAAAAAACCAATTGATATTTTTTCATTCTGTTTTCACCCAAGTATTCAGAATGAAAGATAGTTCAACCATGAAAAATTCCAAAAATTTTGGACGAAATTTTTTTTTACTGAAGACATGTAAAAAAAAAGTTGAGTTCGAAATTTGAAAAGAATTTTTCACGGAAAATCTTAGAAAATCGAGTACGTTCAGATTATGCTTTCCAAATTGGCAACCGAGAAAAAAAATTTCCGACTTTGCAGGTTTTCCGCCATTTTGAATTTTTTTTGCAAAATTCCACACCACAATTCAATTGAGCCCTCAAAAATACTTAGATGTGACCAGAAACCGTTATTTCAAATATCACGTGTAACTCACAACAGTTATCAGAATATTGCTCGAAGTTGACATTGAACACCCTGTATCTCGCTTATGCGTCGAAAACGAGGTATATGTCATAAGGCAAAAATGACTTTCTCGGTGTCATCTACACGGCTATATATGTTTGTCCAGTTTATG
This sequence comes from Adalia bipunctata, assembly GCA_910592335.1. Classification (NCBI taxonomy): domain Eukaryota; kingdom Metazoa; phylum Arthropoda; class Insecta; order Coleoptera; family Coccinellidae; genus Adalia; species Adalia bipunctata. The sequence goes on from OU342951.1 coordinate 28,741,860, forward strand.
GTGAAACACCCTGTATACATACATAAATTCTGAAAATAAATTTTTATCGGTATTGAAATGAATGAGGAAATGATTAAAATATGAATTTACTCATTAGATTACATATTAGCATCAGAATTCCTTTATAATTGAAAAATGAAAGTGACAACATTGTGATACTCCCATTTTCCAAATGGATCTTTCCTTTCGAAAATATTAAATGTTAATTGTTTCCAATTACAGTCTTATAATATTTTTGAGTTAATTGTAACGTTGATACCAAAAAAAAATTTGAATGAGTGTTGATTGGCGGAAATGCGTCATAACTGGAGTATTATCTTCACCAATATTTAATTAACTCGAAATAACAGTTCCTGAGATAGGAGCAAAAAAAAATTTTGTCAAGGCGAATTTGGAAGAATGGTACCTATAGTAAATGTGTGTTTCATTCGATCTGATGAATCTCAAGAAAAATTAACAAACCAAAGTCTCACTCTGTAGCGAGCGTGTTTCGAAAGTGACCCGCCACAACCGATATTATCATTGTTTCTCATTGAAATGGTATACACTTGGAATTCATAATTTAAATCGTTTTCATGTCCCTATCGATTCAGAATATTCAAAAGTTAGACTTCAATTTCAGATAGGGAATTTTGCGTAACGACGATATTTGAAGAATTTGGTGTAATGAATTGAGAATTTCGTATCATCCGATAAAGCTGATACTGCCTCAACTTGAAACAATCAAAGCTTACCTCTACATTATCTCCCGTTTCAATATCAGTTTTTAGGGTTCCTCCGGCAATTTGAACACCTCCTTCTTCCTTCAAATGACTCGAAAACTTAATTTTATAATTTGATGGATCACCACATTGTTCAATTTTTTTCACTATAACTTTTCCTCTGACAACCTGCTACCAGAAGAAATGAATTATTTTCAGACACAAAAATATTTAGTATTGTATATTAAAAATTGATTTATGCTGATTGCATGACACAAAACAAGAAAGCCAGACTTACAGAGAGAACAAGTATTACAAAAATGGCAAAATGTCTCATTTTCGGTTAATGAACTATTACCTGGAATCAATAGCAATCATCCACTTTTATACATGCAGATTTATAATATGGAAATAATTGTTGAAAGTATTTGTATTCATAAAACACCATTAGGCATTCATAGGGAACTTTAATTATTCTTAACAAAGATCAAAGATCACATAGATAAAAATGTAAATTATTGTTTATTAATGATGTTGAGATTGATATCATCTAAATCGTTCCATTGTTTACGAAAATGATTCTTCGCGAATACAGATCCATTCAGAGGCGCATCCAATGAAATGGGTTTTAGGAAAGAATTTTCAATAATGAATTCTTGTAGTGGAAACAGTATATTATTCACGAGGATGAGGTTTACCAGACGAGAAGAAGTTAAGTTTGGTAAATTACCAAGTGAAAAATGTCCATAATATGCGAGAAGGATATCCATCTTCGTCCATAACTGTTGAATAGTTCTTTTTGAAATATTTTTTCGAACAAATTGTCGTTGTTAGATTGAAGATAAATCATAAATCAATAATTATTAATGGCCCATAAATCACAAGTGTTTTATGGATGTCATATAATTTTTGATGAATAAATATATAAAATATTATATTTATGAAAATCTAGCAAGAGACAGATTTTGATTTTATATTATTTGACTAACAAACGTGTTCACTTATGGCATTCGATTGATATTTGACGTGAAATAATTTAATTCAGATGAAACGATCTTCTAGAGTTATGAATTATCCCATGCAAATCTAAGAATTTATTGGAATTCCAATATTCAATAAATTGGATCTTTCCCTGAAGCTTTCTTTGAGCAAAATGACGAGCGGGACAATGAAATCTACTGTCTACCATTGAACAATTTCTGCTCTTTACAAATATCTCAATAAATCTCAAAATTTAATAAACAGGGTGTTGAATCTTAGCTTGGAAGAAGTCCCATATTTCCGAAATACGGACCTGAAATTTTTTGGAAATTTAAATATAAATCGATCGACCTGTGGAAGTGAATCATACGTTACTAATATCAACCGACTATTTAGGTTGGTTCAAAAGTTATAAGAAATGAGCGTAATTTTTGGAAGGCTACAAAGAGAAAACAAATGGATATTGAGAATGGAAGATACCTAGTTCAACAATGGAAAATTCCAACAATTTTGGCCGAATTTTTTTTCACAGAAGACAAAAAAGTTGAATTCGAATTTTGGAAAATTCTTTTTACGGAAAATCTTACAAAATCTAATGCTTATGTTGAAAATGTGCATCCGAGGAAAAAAAAATCCAACTTTGTAGGATCCGCCATTTTGATTTTTTTTTTCAGGATTCTACACCACAATTGAATTGAGCCCTAAAAAATACTGAGATGTGTATGTGACCAGTAACCGTTATTTTTAATGTCACGCATAATTCACCACAGTTATCAGAATATTGCTGTATCTCGCTTATGCGTGTCGAAAAAGGGGTATTTCAAGGTAGATATAGTAGCATCCCCAAATATTATATGATGTGTGGGATTTGTGGGTACTAGGACGATATTCTCTGGTGTTAACACAAAACTACAGTTTTCCTGACGTTTCGCTCTTTATTAGAGCTTCTTCAGAGGCTACAATATAAATTAGGACATTAACAAATTACAAAATATATCACCAGTTCACATGTATTTTGTTCAGATATAAGCTACTTAGGGCCGCTTGCACCGTATGACAAAACTTCAGATTAAATGCAAAACCTCGATTAGTGTCTATGATTCTCTTGCACCGTGTCGTAATCCTAGTTTAACAACCATAACTAACGCTAGTAGCATCCCCAAATATTATATGATGTGTGGGATTTGTGGGTACTAGGACGATATTCTCTGGTGTTAACACAAAACTACAGTTTTCCTGACGTTTCGCTCTTTATTAGAGCTTCTTCAGAGGCTACAATATAAATTAGGACATTAACAAATTACAAAATATATCACCAGTTCACATGTATTTTGTTCAGATATAAGCTACTTAGGGCCGCTTGCACCGTATGACAAAACTTCAGATTAAATGCAAAACCTCGATTAGTGTCTATGATTCTCTTGCACCGTGTCGTAATCCTAGTTTAACAACCATAACTAACGCTTAAAGATAATCCTCCGAATTTGGAGGATTAAATTGTTAAATGACAACACTGATGTCATATGATTTTCAGATTGATATTAATGATATATGTCAAGTTTGATGTATGTAACGAAATAGAAAAATGAAGTTATTATATTTCAAAGGAATTCATTCGAGCTAAATCCAAATATTCAATAGGTTATGGGCCCAGGTTACGTCCAATTCGCTGTTGTGCAGTTTCAGTAATTCGTGAATATAAATATTAGTCACGTGTGAACATTATGAGTTCGGAAAACAACCGTTTAGTTCGTGCAGTAAAACCGTTCAACGGTCAGAACTTTTCCGATTGGAAGCTACGAATGGAGCTTTACCTTGATGAACAAGGAGTTTTGGAGTCTGTGCAAACCAAAGCAGACGCAGAAAATGCGAAAGCTATGAAAATGGACAGAAAGTGTAAGTCCCTCATAGCACAACATCTGGAGGATTCCTATCTCGAACATATCAGGAACAACTCAAACAGTTATGATATTTGGATGTCTTTATGCCATACCTACGAGAAGAAGGGACCATGTAGTAAAAGGCTATTACTTAAACAGATTGTGGAACTCAAATACGATGCCAAGAAAACGCTGGAATCCCATTTCATTATTTTTGATAGCATTATGCGTGAATTGAAGAATGTTGGAGCAAAATTAGATGAATCTGATTTTTGCTGTATACTCCTGAACACTCTTCCTACTCAGTTCGAATCAGTTGTTACAGCACTCGAAACTTTTCACGAAAGTAACATGAAATTGGATGATGTGAAGAGGAGGCTGGCTGAGTATGATATGAAACTGAAAAGTACTTCTTCAGTTGGTTTCAAATACAAAGAGGTTAAATTAGAATTGAAACACAAAAATCAACATGCATTCAGTGCATCGAGAACTGTCTCTGATCATGGAAATAGAAGTAAACTGTCGAAAACAAATCTAAAATGTAACTTTTGTGGACGTAAGGGTCATAAAAAGTCAGATTGTTTCTTCTTCAAGAAAAATACGAACCAACAGGTCAATGTAGTTCAAAATGAAAACTGTGAAATCGAAGACACTGACAATGAATTTGCATTTTTGACTTCCGAGGATGATAAATTAAACCAGAAATCTCTTGAGATTAGCTGGTATCTTGATTCTGGTGCGTCAAATCATTATGTGAACTCTGAAAAACATTTAACCGAAGTGGTGTCTTTGTCAAAACCCGTACAAATAAAAATTGCCAATACAGACACCATGGAAAGCACAAAAACAGGAAAACTTCATCTTGTCAACAAAATTACCAAAAACGTGTGTACTTTTGACAATGTTTATTATGTGCCTGGTTTACGGTATAACTTACTGTCCGTGCGTGCTATTACTGAACGAGGATACAATGTAATCTTCGATACAACAATAGTTCGGATTCGGAAGAATGACGAAACCATTGCCTTAGGAGTTATGGACAACAGTCTCTATCGTTTGGATTTTATTGTCAATCAAGTATTGAATCAAGCTTATCCCTGTGAAATCAAACCAAGTGTTATAGGCCTACCACACGCTCAAGCTTCACCACAGTTTGGCTTGCGCAAACCGGCTTGAACACTGAACACTGAGCATGTGGTTGGGAAAACTGTATACCGCGCAAACCCCACGGCTTGGCTTGTGTAACTTTCGACCTGCTTGAAATTTTGCCTGTGCAAGTCCGGCTTGCGCAAAAGTTCTTCGTTCGGACGCATTGTTATCGTGTCGACGACTTCGTAAATAAAGAGGCTTGCACGCACTTAACTGTGCCGTGTGGTAGCAACTGTTGTGTTCAAGCTTTACGTATGAGATGCCTGTGCAAGCCAAACTGTGGTGAAGCTTGAGCGTGTGGTAGGCCCATTAGGCTCTGGCATAGACGGCTTGGACACATAAGCATGTCAGGTTTGAGCAAATTGGTAAACGCGGGAATGCTGAAAAATATAAGTCAAATCGATTCAGATTTGTCAGATTCAGGTTTGCAAGGAATGCGCAGAAGGTAAAATGGCAAAACTCCCGTGGAAAAATCATACCACACCCGCCAGGAGACCTCTCGAACTTATTCATTCTGATATTTTTGGACCAGTCAATCCGCCGTCAATGAATGATGAAAAGTATTTTATTTCGTTTCTGGATGACTTCACCCATTTCACGGTAATCTACCTTATAAAAAACAAATCTGAAGCATTCGATAAGTTTATGGAATACGTAAAAATGGCAACTTCAAAAATGAATACGAAAATAAGTCGTTTGAAATGCGATAATGGATCTGAATACAAATCTGAGAAGTTTCAGAATTTCTGCAGAAATCATGGTATTCAAGTCGAATATACAGTACCGTATACACCGGAGCTCAACGGCAAAGTTGAACGCTTAAATATAGACTAATAGCTGAGAGAGCTAGAGCTATGTTATGCGACAGTGGCATGGATAAAAACATGTGGGCAGAAGCAGTGCTGACAGCAGTGTATGTAATCAACCGAAGCTATACTTCAAATGGAAAACTTCCAGCAAATCTTTGGTATAATAAAAACGTTGATCTGAGCAATTTGAAAATTTTCGGATGTCGGGCATTTGCACATATCCCAAAAGAAATAATATCGAAATTTGATCCCAAAGCCGTAGAATGTTTTATGGTAGGCTATACAAGTAATGGCTACCAATTGATGAAGAAAAACGGATTGATATTTAGTGCTCGAAACGTTATCTTTGACGAATCAAAATCATACATTGATTTAGTCACAATTCCCAATAATGAAATTCAGAAGGGGCAATCAGAAGAGATTACAACTCCTGTCATATCTCAACATCACGAATCGTCTCGACCTATTCGCAAGACTACCAAGCCTTTCTGGCAGAATGATTTTGAATTAAATTTATGCCTAGAAAATGACATAAGATATGAAGATTTGGAAAACATGTCCGTAGAAGAAAAAGTCAAATGGCGCGCTGCCATGAACAGTGAGCTGAATTCAACACTGAGAAAAAAGATACAAGTAACTGTTTTTACTTGACTCGTTTTTACTTGAGCTGAATGAATTTTTATATGCGATAAATAAACATTTATTTGCTACAGACAATCATATATCTATCGTGAACAAAGACATTCATCTGAGAATTTATAATTGTTGGAAGTAACTTTTTTTCTTAGTTCAACTTAAAAAATTTTCCAATCCAAATAGCAGGGTTATTTAAATTTTGTTTATTAATGATGAATACACAGTATTAAGAAGCCAAGCAACGGTTCATCTCATCACAAGTTACTGTTTCTCTAGCGTATATCTATTAGCTGTGAATAACAGAGATATTAGCTATATTTAAACATTGACTTCGGGAAGGTACATGTTTTATTTGTAATAAGTGTAAAAATTTTTCGTGAGATAACCGACTCGAGCCGATACCTACCCGATCCAGTTTGTTCCTTGAACTTGAAGATCCACAGGGCTCATAATTATTCAGGGGTCAGAACTGAAAACGTCGGCTCTTTGCTCTTTTGGCGCTATCGGTAGGGTGAGCGAAATCACGAAATATTCAAATAGTTATAAGGCTACTGATTGGGATTAAGTACTTTCGAGAGCCGGCAGACGCCACGTGAAATCCTTGAACAATGGGGATTTGAACAATATTTGGAAAAACTCAAAGGTAAGTCCAACTTTACAGGTCTTTAAAGTAATGTTTATGCATGCATGTATAGAATCATAAAAAATAGCTTGTTCGATCCACTAATCAACTGATGAAAAATATGTTGTACCTATCTTATTTTATAATAGGTACATTAGAGGTAATTGACTAATCTATATATATGAATTCAATACGTAATACGTGGTATATTTTCAGATCAAGAAAAAATGAAGAGAGCTTCAAGCTTCTCGATGAGGAGACGAGAAAGGAGATTTTCACAAAAAAAGGACCTTATCTTCTGATCAAGGCAAAATATAAAGAATTTAGGGAGAGTCAAAATGAAATTATTATATACATATGTAAGTTTGAAATTTTATCATTTGTTTATGTCTAATGAAATAATAGGTACTCAAGAATTTGTCAAACCTTAAGATGTCGTCCTTGATATTACCGACAGATAACTCAAAATACACTTTATATATCAAGCCAAATATTAATTCCAAACCTTGCATAGTATTGAGATTCTCTAATTTTGTAATGAAAAAAAGTTTTATTTTATGTATTGTTACATCTATAAACGGAAATATATATAATATAAGTGTTGAATTGTTATTGTTTTTTTTTAATTTTTTCTTATTTAATTTGATAAGCACGTTTCTAGGCAAGTGAATGTAATATACGTGAAATGAACTAGTATAGACCATCATAGAAATGATCAAATGGAAACCCTTAGTAATTTCTCACTGCATATTTATTTCTTTTTTATCGAGTCTTTCTTATAGAAGAGTCAAGTTATTACATCAAACAGCAATCACATTTCTTTCAGTAAAAGAGTACTGGGTGGTATGTAGCAATTTGTGCTTAATGTTAGTAATAGTGTCTACTACTATGATAGGTGCTATTGACCTATTGTGTACTTATGGTAAGTATTAGGGTCAACCTAGGAAAGTGATAGTGCGTACTTGCGGTGAGTAACAGTGACTCTTATCGTAACGAGAGAGTTTATTGCAATCATAAACGTGTTATGAAGTCTTAATGAAAAAGTAACTTGTGATAAACATAACTTTTTACTAACTGTAAATAACAAAAATACTTGGACTGTGAAAAATGATGCTTAGCATAAATTAACTGATAACTTGCGCCGAGTAACTTTTTGAGCTGCGCTGAATGAATTTTTAATCTGCGCCGAGAAAATGTTTGATCAGCCCCGAATAACTTTTCAAGTTGCGCCAGATAACTTTTCAAATCGCTCCGATTAACTTTTCAAGTTGCAGTAAATCGCTGAATATCAAATTGAGTAACAAATGCTTCTTGGAATAAGCCAGAAAAGTCAGTTACTCTGATTAAAAATGGAAAACGATTTGCAAGTAACTTCGCTTACTTATGATAAGATACTTTTTGTCAAGAAACGCCTGTACCTGTCGCAAATGAAAAAAGTTCTTTGTGCCTATAGCAAGTCTAAATTTCTATTTGGGGCATTCAAATTTTTTTCTCGGTGAATGAAGAATAATGGAGTATGGGAACTCGTTAGTAGACCAGAAAATTGTTCAGTCATTGATACCAAATGGGTGCTGCGAATAAAATCCAACAACATCTATAAGGCTAGACTAGTAGCGCGAGGCTTTCAACAGACGGATATCAATGCAGATATTTACGCTCCTGTGGCAAAAATCATGCTTTCAATAATAGCAGTCAAGAAACTTCATGTCGTGCAGATGGATGTTCGTACAGCTTTTTTGAACAGCCCAATATATAGTGATGTCTACATCAAGCAACCTCCAGGATTTCAAGAAGGGGAAAAAGTCTGCAAATTAAAGAAATCCATTTACGGATTGAAAGAATCTCCAAAAAATTGGAATAGAATTTTTCATGATTTTATGACAGAAAATTATTTTTATCACTCCAAAGGAGATACCTGTCTGTACATCAAAAACATCGGTGAGATAAAATTGTTCGTTTTATTATTCGTTGATGATATTTTAATGGCATCTACCGACATGAATCAGATGAATATCTTTAAAAATTCACTCAAGAAAAGATTCGAAATAACTGATCTTGAAGTTGAAGAAGAGTTCAAATTTCTTGGACTTGAAATACATTTGTTGTCCGATAGGATGGTTATTTCTCAGAAGAATATGATCCGCAGAGTCATAGACAATTTTAATCAATTGAATGCTAAAAACACTTTGACGCCTATGGAAAACAAATTACAACTAGATAAAGTTGAAACAACAGCAGACAATCTTCCGTTTCGCCAGCTCATTGGATCTTTGATTTATATTGCAGCAGGAACAAGACCCGACATCAATTTTGCAACAAATTATTTGAGTCGCTTTTGCAATAACTATAGCCACATTCATTATAAACATGCTTTGAGAGTCCTTAAATACTTGAAATCAACAATCGACTTGGGGCTACACTATTTTAGAGAAGGAAACTTTCCAATAATAGAAATGTATAGTGACGCCGACTGGGGAAATGATTTAGAAGATAGAAAATCTACATCAGGATACGCAGCATTTGTTTTCGGAAATCCTGTCAGTTTGACCACTAAAAAACAGTCGTTGGTAGCTACATCTTCTTTCTAAGCAGAATACACTTAGTGAAACCATCAAGGAAGCAATTTGGATGAAGTCAATAATGGATGATTTTCAAATTATCTTAGAAGAACCCATATCTATCTGGGAAGATAATCAGAGTGTCATCGCTCTCACAAAATCAAATCAAATCAACAAGCGATCTAAACATGTTGAAATTAAATATTCTTTTGTGAAAGACAACATATTTAGAAATGTCGTCACGTTGAAGTATGTGCGTAGTGCGGATCAAAAGGCCGATATACTAACTAAACCATTAGGTTCAACTTCATTTGCCAAACTGAGAAATGCATTCAATATACAGTAATATTTTTTATTATTCCTCGTAACTATTGTAACATTACTTGGTTATCAGTGTTGAGAAGGGGTGTTAAATGACAACACTGATGTCATATGATTTTCAGATTGATATTAATGATATATGTCAAGTTTGATGTATGTAACGAAATTCATTCGAGCTAAATCCAAATATTCAATAGAAGTTTAACGATAAACTTTGAATTCTAACCCTAAATTCATGGATGACACAAGTCAGCCTTGTTTCAAAAATGATGATTGATATTGAATCAAATTGAAAAGAATAATGACTGAAGTAGAAATTATAGATTTTGGTTTTCCTAGGCGTAGATATGAAAGATCAAATTGGTGTGAAAGGAAAAGCACACAAGAATGAATAACTGAACTAAATATTAACGGTCGAGTTATATTTTGAACTGAACAAATCCATACATGCCTAATAAAGTTGGACGTACAATTCTTCTGATAATCTGATATGTAAAATCATAGTATAAAGAAATAAAGGTTGGCTTACTATCCCTTCTTTATACTATGGTAGAATTATTCTTTAATTCACTGTGACACATGGTATCATTCAATCGGAACCAATATTATTACCTATGTGTTGAAATGAAAGTGAATAAATATTAACAATTTTCCAAGATGCATGTTTATTGAAAAAATCACATATTTTCTTATAGATGTTTGCCTATTATCACAAATCAGGTTTGTTCATGCTTTTCGATCATTTCGTTTTTATTTGCCTCTGTTATTTCCATACGAGAATCCATGAGTTTATCATATTTTACATCCAAATCTGAAGTGGTAAGTGCTTTGACAATTAGAGTTTCGAACCAGGTATATTTTCATTTGTGAATGACGTAGAATATTCGAAAGAAAGATGTCAACTTGTGCAATGAATGTTGCATCGGTTTTTACCAAAGAAATTCGTTATTACAAACTCTTTCAATTTGCGAAACGCTCGATATCAAAAAATGTCTAAACCTTGAAACTGTCAAAGCATAGAAAGGGATAAAATAAACAACGTGAAAATAGGCACAAGTAGGTACCAATTTACGTAAAAATAACCAGATTTGTGGATTAACTTTAATCTAGTTACATTCAGCCTCGGTGCAAGCCAAATATTTAATCCTGGATTAAATAAATTAATCGACGCTTAACTAACTAACGCTTAGAACCAATACGGTGAAAGTGGCCCTTTAGGGCCGCTTGCACCGTATGACAAAACTTCAGATTAAATGCAAAACCTCGATTAGTGTCTATGATTCTCTTGCACCGTGTCGTGATCCTAGTTTAACAACCCTAACTAACGCTTAAAGATAATCCTCCGAATTGGGAGGATTAAATGGAAGTTTAACGATAAACTTTGAATTCTAACCCTACATTCATGGATGACACAAGTCAGGCTTGTTTCAAAAATGATGTTTGATTATAAATCAAATTGAAAAGAATAATGACTGAAGTAGAAATTATAGATTTTGGTTTTCCTAGGCGTAGATATGAAAGATCAAATTGGTGTGAAATGAAAAGCACACACAAGAATGAATAACTGAACTAAATATTAACGGTCGATGTATATTTTGAACTGAACAAATCCATACATGCCTAATAAAGTTGGAGGTACAGTTCTTCTGATATGTAGAATCATTCTTTAATTCACTGTGACACATGGTATCATTCAATCGGAACCAATATTATTATACCAATGTGTTGAAATGAAAGTGAATAAATATTAACAATTTTCCAAGATGCATGTTTATTGAAAAAATCACATATTTTCTCATAGATGTTTGCCTATTATCGAAAATCAGGTTTGTTCATGCTTTTCGATCATTTCTTTTTTATTTTCCTCTGTTATACGACAGAGAATCCATGAGTTTATCATATTTCACATCCAAATCTGAAGTGGTAAGTGCTTCGACAATTATTAGAGTTTCGAACCAGGTATATTTTCATTTGTGAAGGACGTAGAATATTCCAAAGAAAGATGTCAACTTTTGCAATGAATGTTGCATCGGTTTTTACCAAAGAAATTCGTTATTACAAACTCTTTCAATTTGCGAAACGCTCGATATCAAAAAATGTCTAAACATCTTAACTGTCAAAGCATAGAAAGGGATAAAATAAACAACGTGAAAATAGGCACAAGTACCAATTTACGTAAAAATAACCAGATTTGTGGATTAACTTTAATCTAGTTACATTCAGCCTCGGTGCAAGCCAAATATTTAATCCTGGATTAAATAAATTAATCGACGCTTAACTAACTAACGCTTAGAACCAATACGGTGCAAGTGGCCCTTAGATGTGACTAGGAACCGTTATTTCAAATGTCACGCATAACTCACCACAGTCATCAGAATATTGCTCCAAGTTGACATTAAACACCCTGTATCTCGCTTATGCGTCGAAAACGGGGTATATGCATAGAAATCATAATATATGTATAATATACTTACTAAGTATATATATTATGATTTCTATGGGTATATGTCATAATCAATTCATAAAATCCCATTCCGAAGAGTTGGTGTAAATGGATAATGAAAGTCTAAAATCTCTTCTATTTGTGTGGAACCTTTATTATTTACACAAATTTACACAAATAGAAGAGATTTTAGACTTTCATTATCCATTTATATGTCATAAGGCAAAAATGACTTTCTTGATGCCATCTACACGGTTATATACAGGGTCTTTCACGAGGAACCTCACCCATATTTATACGGGAAACTACTGAACGTATTTTCATGAAATTCAGCACTTATAAGTATTTCACGATGCTGATGAAATCTAAAATATTTTCAAGGCATGAGCACCTCCGGTTTTTCCGGAAATTACGTCAACTTCCGTTTTTCAAATTAGAACACCATTTTTTTATTGCAGAAATAGATTCCTTAGAAAATTTCGAGTTATTTTGATGTAACATTTTTCAGTTTTGGTTGGAAAATTCTCTCTGAGCGGGAAAATTCGAAAAAAAAATCGAAAATAGAGCTCCGCTGAAACAAGAATAACTTCGAGGTTTTTGGATGGAAAATTTTCATTTTTGGGATTTTTCAAGATGTAAGATTGATGTATCCACTTTAAAAATCGCGATTCATGATACAGGGGGTGAAAAAATCGCTTTCAAAGTTAGGGATGACAAAATCGTGAAAAATCAATTTTTTCAAATTAGAACCCCATTTTTTTATGGCAGATATTGAATCTACGTTAAAAAATAATGTGAGTGTATGCATCACACCCTTGCCCTAAAGTGGATATTAACTCAGAAAATATCCATTTTAGGGCAAGGGTGAGGTTCCTCGTGAAAGACCCTGTATATTTGTCCGGTTTATGGTGACAAACCCTGTATATGAACAGAAGCCTAAGCAGTCTTGTAAATTTCACTGCACAGCACTTGCACAATGAGTCCTTTCTTAATTTCAATACATGTTGCAATTATCAAATAAAATTTACACTGGAAATAATCTTGTAACGAAATTGAAAATTTCAAGAATCTCATAGACCGCTTAAAGATCTAACTCTCTCTAAACACTTCGAAAATCCATTAGGAGAGGTTATGAAATAAGAAAACGAAAAATTGAAATAATATAAATAAATGACGTGAAACAAAAAGCTCTTCCTTATAATTATATTTTGTCAGATCATCAATTTATGTTGATTCAGTAGTAATTGATTGCAGATGATTATTACTGTGACAAGTACGGCCCTGTGCATTCAAAGCGCTACGGGGCCGATCGAGAGGTTTCTGGAAACGCGTGGAGTGTTCCATCCGACGTTAAGAGTCTATCGCCTTCAATGTAACAAACGTATACCGCCAGATGGCAGTGCATTGCATTAATTTTTATTTTTCGGATTATTCAGCTTAATATTAGGGTAGAAATACTACCCTGAACTAGATATTATACTGCCTGTATAATTTGTTATAATACTCTATTTTTTCTTTATCAGTCATCTGGGAGGAAATACCTGCGGGGCGTGTCATTTAAAAGAAATTCAATTCCATGTTGAAATCCATAATTGTTATTAACAATTGATTTTCACTAATCGACGGCTAAAACAAACCTTAATGACATGTCTTTGAGAAAAATGGATATTTATCACACCGAATAGAAAAATTCAAGGAAATAAATTTTGCGAAAACAACACATTCTTGTATTATCATTTACAAAAAAACGGTAAATTCTAAAAGAAAAAGGAGATAGACATTGCATTAACTAAATAAAAGACTTCAATACTGAAATGAAAAAACACAAAAATATTTGTTAGTTTTGATGGTGGAAATGTTGAAAAATAACCAAAAATGATGAGGAATATCTCTTTCATTCATTTAATAATTATAAAATTTCTTTTTATTATTTTTATCTTTATACACTCATACATCCCTTCATCAATCGGAAAAAATAAATCGTTTCTGACTCCCTTTTTTTTCAAGGATGTAGACCCTTAAGACCGTGATGATTCGGGAAGGTTCCAGACGGTCCGGACTTAACTAGAAACAATCGGCGTGATGTATATAAGGGGCCCATCGTCGATGAGAAAATTCATTTCAGTCAGAGACAAGCGCCGTAGTAGTGCAAATAAATCAGTGGAAATAAATTGTACAGACTTTTGTTAGAATAAGTTCATTAGTTGTTAATTATTAGTGTTATAAGTAGTGTAAATAAATATGTAGTTTATTGAACCCGGACGTTTTTATAACGAAGAAAACGTTACATTACAATAAATTTCAGATGATTATTGATATTAAACAATCCAATAAATGAAAATGCACTTACCCTAATGTGATGATGAATCAGGAATCCAGAAAGCTCTCACACAGAAGTCTGTTAATTTAAGGCTAGGAATATAAAGGCTATACCTCCTTTCTATGCCTAGTTGACAGAAAATTAGGCGGCAATTCACCGAAAATTGTTCAATATCTGGCTTTTGCACTAACAAACAGATTTAAAAAAATGGTGCAAATTTAGACGCGATTTTATATTCGAAATCAGAACATTACTCGAATTTTTGAGTCAAGAGTCGTTATATCAACACAGGGCGAAAAGAAGTGATAATTGTCACATGTTCACGATAACCAGAGGTTCCACGCACCAGAGGTTCCACGGTGAAAATAATGCCGAATAGGGTTCACGATGTAACATTCCGTCGCCCTGAAGAGTTCCTTCGGTAATATAATATGCACTAAAGGAGTGAACTGACGAAAGAAGGCAGGAACAATATACTGAGTAGGAAGAGGACACAATTTGACGACAGGTCGTCGAATTGTTCCAGAAGTAGTAGCAACATCCGCTACACGAGTTGTAGAATCAGCTCCCGGGAAAACAGATGATATACGCCCGATAGAATACTTCAGAGGAGGAAGATTGTCATCCCGAATAATGACAACGGTACCTGGAAGGACAGGAGTAGATGGATGTAACCACTTATGACGTTGTTGCAAGGTATGCAAGTAATCCTGACGCCAACGTTTTCGAAAGTCTCGCTGAATCGCGGGACTAGCTGCCAACGAGATAGACGGTTCAGAGACACGGAACTGACATCGTGATCCGGAGGAGCGGTGAGGTAGCGGAAAACCAGGAAATGCCCTGGTGTAAGGGCCTCAAAATAAGAAGGATCATAGGATGGATTGCCTCAACCTGAGTGCAGATAGTGAGAAACTCCTCGTAAGTGAGCTTTTCCCAAAGGCCCCCAAAGTGGGGACTGGATGGGGGTATGAATCGCCAGTCGGTTCCGGAAGACGAGGCTGCATCGCAAAAACTCTGCTGATGTTGCGGAGCAGACAATAGGCGGCCAAGATCACGCAGGTAGTTATGTGCACCCACGAAGTTGGTCCCGTTGTCCGAAAAGATGACGGAAGGATGACCTCGGCGTGCAACGAAGCGACGATGAGCCGCAATGAAAGCTGGGGTGGACAGCTCAGACGCCAATTCAAGGTGAACCGCTTTGGTAGTGAAGCAGATGAAGACAACCAGATATCCCTTGGTGCTAACGGCTCACGCAGTCAAGCACTCGTCACATAAAACGGGCCGGCGTAGTCAACGCCAGTGGTAAGGAAAGCCGCAGCAGAGTAAAGTTACTCACGTAGGAGATTGCCCATTGGCTGAATTAGAGGACAGGGTTTGCAAGAGGAGCATCGGTTGCACTTGCCCAGACGATTACGCCCACATTACGTCCGTCCGAAATCCAGAACCGTCGACGAATGAACGAATGAGTAGCCAGAGCACCGTCGTGCCAAAAAAACACAAAAAAGGCGAAGATGAGCAAGAGGCATTGAAGACCACTCGAATTTTAGTAGGAGGATCATCTGGACAATGTACAGGATGATGAGGAATATAGTAAGTCTCATATCGAGGACGGTCAGATGACTCAGGGACCAATTCCATGTGGCCACTCTCGAGATAATCTCGCATGAACTCATGATTGATAGGCGTTGCTAAGATCGAGGTTATTATCTAGACGATGTTCCAACTGAATGAACCGCCTAGTCGTCACATTGACAGAGGTGACCAGATGATGAGATGACAAGGGCACACCAACACTGTACTGACCAGTGGTGTTACGGGTGACATCATTACTATACAGGACCTCACATTCCCTCTCAGCGGGTGTCAAGGGGAGCACATCAGGCACCTTATCGAGTTCCCAAAACCGCAGAACGATGTTGACAGGTTCGTGATCCGAGTGCTGCGCGGAGGATGGAGGTATAGTTCGAAGATCAGGGACGGCAGAAGAACTTATCATAACAGAAGTTAAGATATGGGGAGATGTGTCAGGAGACAATCTTGTCACAAAAGGAATGGCAGGCAGACCCTGAGCGAGGAGTCAGGATGAGAAGACGATGAAGAAGATACAGTAGATAATGACCTTACAGAAGATGATGGAGAAGTGTTCGGACATGAGGCCCGATGAGTGCTCCAAGGACGTCGAGAACGACTACTGACAGTGTCAGGTGAGAAGGAAACGTGCTTGGTCCTTTTGCGACGACAAACATACGGCCCATAGAGTACCCAACCTAAGGTGGTAGATAGTGCACCTGGAAGCTCAGACGATGGGCGCAACGTGTCAGGGAGAATAAGATGGGGAAACGCATCCGAGCCAATCAACATCCCTATGGTGCGAGGGCGATAGAAGTGTAGGTCAGCCAGAATGAGTTGCTGAAACTCTGGCCACCGTCCATTGAACTCTCGGACAGGAAGGGGATCTATGTGTCTGTCAATAACATAGACCTTGACGATAAGATTCGGAGGATCTGCTTGGTGATAGAGAGTGACGTATGCGTACCCCTGAATGCGAAACTTATCGCGTTACTCAAAGTGCCAAGTTGCATGTTTTCAGGGTAGATGAGTAGACGAAGCTGAGAGTCCCATTCTCGGGTGATGAGGGTGTGCTGGCAGCCTGAATCTAGGAGAGCGCGGCCGAACTCGACATTCCGCAGGTTACCAAGACGTATCCAAGCGGTAGGCATGAGGAAGTCAGAATCTTTGGGCTGGCGCAAGGAAGATCGTGGAGATGAAAACAGATGACTAGAAGAGAACAGATGAGAAGAAGACGACAGATGTTTATTCGGCAGGGTTAGATGACGGCGAGATGACCATACACGCAGTCATTCGATACCACTTCCGGAGGAGGAGCAAGAATGACGGATGTAGCGGTCGAAGGCCGACACGAAGCTGAGCCTGCCGTTGTAGGGATATTGCGCAATCTACCCCTTACTGAGGTGCCCCGAGAGGAGACATCACGGGTTGGAGACTCTGAGGACTTGGAAGGCAAGCAAAAGCGTTGGTCCGTCGAAGGGGATTTGTCCTCCGTATGGGAGACTGAAAGGGGCGTGGTAGTAGGTGCTAGGTGGAGAATCGTATGGTGCTGTGCCCCGCATGTGTGACAGCACTGATCCGAGCTGCAAGCGGCAGTAGCATGGAAAGACGACATGCATTTCCTGCACAATCGCCTCTCAGTCACGAAAGTTCGACGCTGATGAATGGCATGGACTTGAATTCTCGACACTGGCGAATGGAGTGATTCGCGGAGCAAAACACACACGCGGACGACGAACCAAATGAACTAGAGGGGCTGTGCACCAGCGTATGCATGATGGCGAGAGGATGGACCGGAGAACTAACGAACAGACGACGGAGGAACAGATGCTGAGTGAGACCTTGGTGACCTCCTCGGCACAGACGCACGTGACGGAAGTGCTTTGCAACACTCGCAACTGTCGATTGGCGAATTCGAGCAATTGAGCAAGGGTGGAATATTCTTTAGAGGGTAACTGCCCCTCGAACAACTGGCGAGATGACTCGTTAAGGTTGCGCAAAGCCATGGAAAGCAGAAGGTAGTCCGCCAGATCTGATATGGGCAACGCCTTGTTGGCATTTATGGCATTCTGATGCGTTGTGACGAATTGCTTCAATTGTGGCAAAGGGGACGCAGATGCTGGCCGAGATTTCAATATCTGGTTTACATAAAGATCTGCCAGAAGACGAGGGTTTTGGTAACGGGAGTGAAGAGCTCGATAGGCCAGAGGATAATTGGTCGAACTCAATTCGAAGCCAGAAATTAACCCCTTCAAGCTTAGCTTATACTAGATATACCACAGCTATAAGATTCATTCTCGATTCCGCTTTGAATCAAGAATAAATCTTATAGTTAATTAGTATAAGATTCATTCTCGATTCTGCTTTGAATCGAGAATTAATCTTATAGTTGTGGTATGTCTAGTATACCACTAAGCTTGAAAGGGTTTTAAAGAAGCTGCTTCACCAGAAAGAGCAGACGTGAAAAGGTGAAACTTCTGAACTGCCGCCGAAGAATTGTTCAGATGCACGAGGCCCTAGGGCATCGAAAAGGGAGATGACTCCAGGACATTCCTCGATTTTACCCTGAAAGCAACTCAACCCGAGGAATAGGAAGATCAACCAAAGGGGAAGAAGGCGCCGCAACAGAAGAAGATGCAGCTCAATGGCTATAGGCGGTACGAATATGCAGACAAATTTCGAAAAATCCCGCGAATTTCGAAGGAGATCCGTCGCGCTCTGACTCCTCCAACTGAGAGTTGATTTTGACAATTGAATCAACAGCGTCCTCAAAGGTCCTCTCCACCCTGATCAACCCAGCCAGGCACATATCGGCTACATTGACCTCACTAGTCAAGCCCTTAATTAGGTTGAGCAGTGTAGAAGCAGCGGCAAATGCATATTCGCGCCTGACGACCGATTCGGCCATAGATGCCCTCAATTTGTCCATCGACGGCATCTTAACCTACTCGAACCACCCGGTATATGAAGGGAATAAATTTATTCACGAAGAAATAAACAGACGAAATTGAATTATTTTGAATTAATATTCGTTATTTTATAATTATGTAATAATAATAATAATAATAATAATAATAATAATAAATGGCCTTTATTGATTCGAATCAAAAATACAGACAATATACGAAATGTAGTATGCTGCTCGGCATGGCGGAGTCTAGCATAGCTATTCTTACTCAACCACACTTGCAGCTGAAATGAAAATAAACAACAAGAAAAGAAATAGAAAAAATCTAAATCTGAAACCTCCTAAAGTGTATTTTTATTCTGAAAATAAATAAATGCAGGCGATTATCGAGAGCAGTGAAAACAGATGTGCGGTAAGAACGAAGAACGTTTGAAAACTCGACAATTAGGTACATAATTTATTCGAGGAGAATTGAATAACTAATTCAATCGAGTTATCATGAATATAGGCGAGAGGATAGACTGAATATGAAATAGTTCGATATTAACCTAAAGGTATGGTTTCGACACCAATAATTGATTCAATCGAGTTATCATGAATATAGGCGAGAGGATAGACTGAATATGAAATAGTTCGATATTAATCTAAAGGTATGGTTTCGACACCAATAATTGATTGCAGATGATATTGCAATCAATTTCAGATGATCATTGATATTGAACATCCAATAAATGAAAATGCACTTACCCTAATGTGATGATGAATCAGGAATCCAGAAGGTTCTCACACAGAAGTCGGGTCTTTTAAGGATAGGAACATAAAGGATACACCTTTCTATGCCTAGTTGAGAGAAAATTAGGCGGCAATTCACTCGAAAATTGTTCAATATCACACTTGTTTGCTTCTGCACTAATAAACAGATGAAAAAAAGAGATGGTGCAAATTTATAAGCGATATATTATTCGATATCAGGAGATTATTCAAATTTTTGGAAGTTTTCAAGAGTCGTTATATCAATACACGGCGAAAAGAAGTTATAATTGTCTGTCACGTGTTTACGATAACCAGAGGTTCTACGCAACAGTGGCGGTGACTATAATGCCGAATAGGGTTCACGATGTAACAAGTAGAACGGTAGGGGTGATACATGGATAAAAAACAAATTTATCCTGATGCAAGACTGTTTATTGCACTCCATAGGAAAAATGTTTTTAAAGTAAACATTGAAACAATTATGATTGTTGTTAATAAATTGCTCCGAAAAATTATCCTGAATCGATACATTTTCATATCATATTATTCTGAATATCTGGACAAAGAGAATTTCCAAATGAGTATAAATGAAATCCATTAAATCATTTCGGTTTCTTAATGAACGAAGTACATTATCATATAAGGTAACTATTCAAAAACGTAGTATAATTAGAAGAAGCAGTATTTAAGTAATATAATGTTCATGTACTTGAGAATATACAACTACTATATTTTTAGAACAAATGAAGAAAAAACATACATATATATTTAGGATCCATATTTACAAATTCATAAATCTAAAATATCCATCTTATAATATAAATCAAAGTGAAACAGCTGCTGCTGTATAAATCTCTGAAATTAAGTGGTTGAGAATATTGCACAAGTTTATGGATTAATACGTTCTCTGATATTCAGCCGTCAGAAATTATAAAAATTAGATCTCAATTTTCGATCTGTTAATACTACTGAGTGAGAAGTTATGTACATAGCTCTTATAATGCTTCAAATATCACTATCAGGATCAGTCTCACTTCTGGGTTGTCCAAAATTTCTTGTAATACTTTCACTCATAGATTTAATATTCGCCAGATGTAATTCATTGGCAGGCACAGAAAAGCAGTTCAGTCGGTCGAAATCTGGTGCAAGGTTCAAATCATCGTCGGTTCGGTAACAATTATCATATTCGGAGTCATAGAGGGCGCTGAGAGAGTCTAGAGACATCATGGCGTCAGAGTCGAATATGTGGGATGAAGCTCTTGATGACATCGAAGTATTGTCATCGAGATCACATTCATGATTGTGATCGTTATATGCAGAGTTAACATCACTAAGTGCTCCTGAAATAATTCCAATATTTTTGAGGAATAGGAGGAAGATACCTTGAAATAGAGTATTGGACTGGGTTTGATATATTTTAGTTATGTACATAGCATGAAACAACAATTGGTGTCATTCCGCTCACTGGCGGGTCCAGACAGTTTTTCAGGGAGGGCATTAATTTCCTCAGGGGGGAGGGCTCTGTGAATTGATAGAATTTTTTTACTAACATTGTAGGATTTAAAGAATTGAAATAAATTTTTTTTATCGAAAATATTAGGGATCGATTGAAATCATATGAAGGCATTATTGTCAATTTTGAGGCCCAAGCCCACCTGGATCCGCCAGTGATTCCGCTGTGGACATGAAAAGAGTTGACACAAGAAATCATTCGGAATTGTTGAATAAAAGACAAATTTCACGTTCAATCATGACCACGTCAAACTGAAAGATATCTACAGTGAAAACTTGTTCGTATGAAAGTTTCACAGTTTTCAAGATGTTCTCATTCTCACGGAAACATTCACTTTCGTATGATTATGATTATACTGATAACTCCTAGGTCTACCGACGAGAAACAGTTGTTTTCCTGAGTTTGTTGAAACGAATTCACACCCCTCTTATTAATTTTTTCAGTAAGATATTGTTGAATGATTTTTCCTACACCTACACAAACAAAAATATTCCGAACATTAGAAGGAGACAAATGTGGGAAATGGTTTTGTGCGCTTGGTACTATAGAAAAAAGCATTTTACACAAATTTGTCCAATACGAGGATGTATTGATATCTAGTTAGCCTAGACCAGTTCCATGTATAAACAAAATATTGCGATACCATATCAACTAACAATAACTTATTCGAAGTGTCAGTGTAGAGTTCGACGTCAAAAAAGTGAACCAGAGTTACGCAATAAATTAAAAAAAAAAGATGTCCACCGCAAATAAAGAACAGACTTTTGATATATCATTCTGGTGTACCATTATTATTATTGCTTGTTTTGCATAGTGCTTGAGCAATGAAAATAAGTAGGAATGACAATTCCTACCATAGCCTACTTTGAAATAGACGAGCATAATAATAATAAGTTTGAAGAATTTTGGAAAAGCCTGTATGAACAACAAGCAGAAACCAGGGATACTCCAGCACTTCTCAGATTCCAGATGATGTGTGATCAAAACCAAAAGCAGAACGATGAACTTTCTGAAATATCAACCGAAGATTTTAGACAAGCCCTTAAGAACAAGCGTGATTTCACTGCACCTGGACTAGACGGTATTCAAAACTACTGGTGGAAGAGATTTCCAGCTACACATCAACACCTGGCAAGATTATTCAGCGGGATGCTGACTCGCCGTGAGCCCATTCCGTCATGGTTGGTGGAGGGTAGAACAGTGCTGATACCAAAGTCAGGTGATTTAGGGCAACCGAAGAACTATCGACCAATCACTTGCCCCAATACACTGTATAAGATCCTCACAAGTGTAATTCAAGATCAAATACTGAGGGTTATTGGACCAGTGTGGAACAGTATCTACGAACAGAGGGGAGCAAAGAATGGAGTGCAAGGATGCAAGGACAACTTGCTCATAGACAAGAGCGTATGTCTAGACACCAGACACTACAAGCGCGACCTACACACATCATGGTTAGACTACGCGAACGCATATGACACCTCGCCGCACGAACTGATAGTACGGTTATTAAAAATGCTGAAAGTCCACCCTAACATCATCCACGCGATAGAAAACATCATAGCGCTGTGGAAAACGAAGTTTTCCATCCGAGCAGAGGGTCGAACCGTTTATACGGGATGGGTGAGATACAGGAGAGGAGTTTTCCAGGGAGATTCACTAAGCCCGTTATTATTCTGCATAACTCTAATACCACTAACAATTGAGTTAAGGGAGAGCAAGATAGGATACAAGGCCGGACCACCAGGCAAAAGGAACCACCTGATCTCGCATCACTTGTACGTGGACGACTTGAAACTCTACGCTCCCTCCGAGTCCACACTACGGTAACTACTGAATATCGTTTCAGACTACACCTCAGCAATGGAAATGTCATTTGGTTTGGACAAGTGTGCGGTTTTTCAACTGCGCAGGGGAAAAACTGAAGACGCAGGAGAAGATATTCGACTGGAAGATGGAATGACTTTTCGACACCTCGAAGACAGAAACTTACAAGTTTCTTGGGATGAAACAGAGGGGTGTACTGGAGACAACCCAGAAAAAGGATGCCTTAACAGCCAGCTACAAAAAGAAGCTGAGGGACATTTGGAAATCGCAGCTGTGGGGAAAGAACAAAGTATCTGCTACAAATATGCTAGCCATCCCGATTCTCACCTACTCTTTCGGGGTGGTGAACTGGACGGTGAACGAACTCCTCGATCTTGATAGGTCAACAAGGAAAACGATGAACATGAATCGTAGCCTACATCCCAACAGTTCAATACAGAGGATATACCTTCCCAAAAGCCAGGGGGGTAGAGGATTGCAATGTTCGGAATATCAACACTATCAACAAACATTGGAAATGGCAGTAAGGATTCTAAGAAGTGAAGATCCGCTTCTGAAATTTGTTGCTCAGCATGAAATTGCGAACCATGGAGCCTTCCTTTTCCTAGCTGCACGAAGGGCCGTGGAGAAGCTCAGCATAACCGGCGTATCGATCAATCCTGAGCTCGCCGGAGCACCGATCACTCAGGCGGAACAAAGAAGCCTAGCGAGACTGATCCGAAAGTCTCAGGCAGATAAATTACTCGAACATCATATGAGTAAGAACTTGCACTCCATATATTTCAGGAGTTTAAAAGACCAGGACCTGTCTGAGGAATTGTCTTTCGCCTTTTTACGGTCCGCTAGCCTCAAGTCAGAGACGGAGGGATTTGTGATGGCGAGTCAAGATGGAGTACTATATACGAGATGGTATAAAAAGAACATCATGAAAATGGACACCCCAACAACTTGCAGGGCTTGCCATAGGCAACAGGAAACGATTATGCACATCCTTTCCGCCTGCAGCGTCCATGCTCCTTCAGGGTATGTAGAGAGACACAACGCGGCTCTCCGAATTCTATACTTCCATCTGAGAGCCGCGTATGAGATAGACAAAGAACCGGTGCCATATGTGCCTCTGAAGATTGAAGCGGTTGTTCAGAACGAAAGAGCTCGTATATGCTGGAACTATCCTGTCTCAACAACACGGCAGATCAATGCTGTTAAGCCAGACATACTTCTACTGGACAAGGAGCTGAAGGAGTTATTTGTCGTGAAATTCTCCTCCCCTGCTGAAAATAATGTTGTGATGAAAGAAGAACAGAAGAGACAAAAATACAAAGACCTTATGTTCGAGCTTGGAACTTCATACCCATGTCATAAAATTAGGACGGTCGTACTAATCATAGGATGTCTCGGTGGAATGAGAGCTAACTATGTAGATGAACTGAAGATTATCCCGGTCTGTAGACCACTGGCCGAGGTATTGGTGCACAGAATGCAGAAAGCAGTGTTGCTCGGGTCACTCCATATCATCAGGTCCCACGAACTCTAGAAGCCACTTGCAGCTCATCTCTTTTGTTAAGGAACGCTACGAGGGCAGGATGAAGAAGTCCTCCATTGAATGTGTGAGGGGTTTTTAGTGAGTAGCCAAACAAGATCTTGGATTCTCACACTACCGAGAGTGCGGACCCTCTCGGCGCCCATAAAGGGTTTTCCCCTCACACGTACGTTGAAAAAAAAAAATAAACATTTATTCTCAGAATTCAAAACACAAATGAAAAAGAGATACAGTCAATGCAAAAATAAACACAAAATAAAATTTTAGAAACCACTGAATTTGGCTGATGAGACAAACCTGGCTCTATTCGTGAAATTCTGTCAAATTTAGTGATATGCTCGTCTATTTCAAAGTAGGCTATGTTAGGAATTGTCATTTTTACTAATTTTTATTGATCAAGCACTATGCAAAACAAGCAATAATAATAATGGTACACTAGAATGATATATCAAAAGTATGTTCTTTAATTGCGGCGAATGTGACGAATAAAGAGATCAGATAATTGATGATGACTAAATGCAGAAATTTTAGTTTAAAACTGACATATTCTTTACTATTAACATAATCTACTTGAAAATTATCCTGATAAACCTGATGTTTAGTCAAAAAAACCTGGCTTTGGTCGTGAAATTCGAATTTTATTCGATAACGGGGAAACTACTCATTTTAATGACATGGAATGTTTGGCACACCATAACTAGTTTTTGACGAGCAATCGATCGGAATTACAAAATTATATGGTTCCCATTTGAAAAAAATTAGATTTCATAGTTTCATTGAGGCTCAATTTGAAGCCCTGTTTCAGGCACCCTGTATAATATTTCCTCATAATTTATACAAGAAGCAGTATCAGCGTACTCTCTTATGTTTCACTGTTGCAAAAAAAAATTGTTACAATGAGGGATTTTGAAGATATAAACACTAATTTGTGACAATCTTTCTGTCAAAAAATTTGAGAATCAGGCAATAACTCAACAATCGCTTAATGTGGCTGCGCATATCATACATCGAATCATTTCAGAATTAAATGAAGAATTCAAATATGTAAAAATATCCAGGGTGTTTCGAAATAACGAAGTTCACATTCGTTTCCGGTAGAACCGGAAGTAGATTCCGCTTGAAAATATTCTACAATGTACAGGGTGGGCAAAATTGGTGCTACATGAACTAAAACTTTTTAACCCAAGGAGATAGAGAAAAATGAATGCCACCTTATAGTCCTATTTTTTCGAGAAACTGATAATGCCATCAACTGCATTCCTCTGTCTTCTTTTGTTTCCGAGTTATAGGCCAAAATTGAAATTTGGGCGATTTCAACTTTGGTCATTATCTCCGTTTCTGTTTATGCTAGGATGTTGAAATAAAAACATTATACAGGCACTTTTCTGATAGCAATCCAGTGGCGTACTGTGATTTTTTCTAAGAGGTTCATTTGCTGAGTTATAACATAAAGTTGTGTTTTTTCTTATGGAAACAGTAGTTCGAAATGACTTAGAAAGAATCGCCATTTTTTTCCCGTTTCAGAAATGTATCATATGTTAAACATCGCCCTCGGATTCGTTAAGACTTGATGAAAAATATGGTTTGTACCTATATGGAATTCAAATTATTGAGTATCAAGTAGGCTGAATCATAGAATTATGTGTCTCTACGCATGGTGTAATTATTATTTCACGATTGAATACTTGACGGTGCGATCTCTGTTTGAAACAACTGTCAGTTATTAAAATTTGAAGTCATCGTTGGCGGCATTATGGAGATATTCCAAAATTACGAAAAATATGATATGTTGAAATGTTTCATTTTAGCGAATGAAAATAGTGGGGCAGCAAGTGATTCAACTGTGAAATCATAATTACACCATGCGTAGAGACACATAATTCTATGATTCAACCTACTTAATACTCAATAATTTGAATTCCATATACAAACCATATTTTTCATAATATCTTAACGAATCTGAGGGCGATGTATGACACATAATACATTTCTGAAACGGGAAAAAAATGGCGATTCTTTCTAAGTCATTTCGAACTACTGTTTCCATAAGAAAAAACACAACTTTATGTTATAACTCAGCAAATGAACCTCTTAGAGAAAATCAGAGTACGCAACTGGATTGCTATTAGAAAAGTGCCTGTATAATGTTTTTATTTCAACATCCCAGCATAAACAGAAACGGAGATAATGACCAAAGTTGAAATCGCCCAAAATTCAATTTTGGCCTATAACTCGGAAACAAAAGAAGATAGAGGAATGCAGTTGATGGCATTATCAGTTTCTCGAAAAAAGAGAACTATAAGGTGCCATTCATTTTTCTCTATCTCCTCGGGTTAAAAAGTTTTAGTTCATGTAGCACCAATTTTGCCCACCCTGTACATGTACTGATGTACTCTGAATCAAAAATACAAAATTTTGAATTTGTATCGCAATTCCTTCCTCGAAAACTTCTAATGAAACACTAAAAAAAAAATCATCCTGTGTATATATATACAGGGTGTCCCGGAAAATGTGGGAAATCTCTCGGATTCAGATAACATAAAAAAATAAGATGACAAGTTCCCATAATTTTTTTTTCCTAGTGGCCCTCCCTACGAAGATACGACCTCCTGAATGACGCCAATGGAAATTCAATTTAGTGGAATAAAGGACCCTGCACAAATCAAATGGGAAATGGATCCCAGTCGAATTGGCTGAAATTTGGATATGTTGTAGTTTATACATTTCTGATCAATAGTCTCCATGGGCCTGAGACCTGAAAATGGACATTTTTTTCGGTATCGAAGGTCGAAAGTTGCGACTAGTGCGCAATCAAAAAAAAATTCCCATCTATATTACGCACGTTACCAGGCTATTCGCTACCCTTCAACTATACTAATTCAAACAGTGCTAGATGCCGGAAACAGAACACAACAAGAAAATTCAAACCCTGCAGTAGTTCACATTTAAATACATATTTTAATTTCATGCCACGTATGCATGCCGTCGCCCAAAGTATTTAATAGATGGGAATTCATTTCAGATTGCGTGCACTAGTCGCAACTTTCGACCTTCGATACCGGAAAAACTGTTCATTTTTAGGTCTCAGGCCCATGAAGACTATTGATCAGAAAAGTATAATCTACAACATGTCCAAATTTCAGCCAATTCGACTGGGATCCATTTCCCATTTGTTTTGTGCAGGGTCCTTTCAAACTACTCGATACAATTTTATGAAAATTTGATATGATTAATAGTAGTGAGGACTAGGTTGTACATTTTAATGCTCACATTTTTAACACCCTGTATGATAAGGTGCTAAAAAGTAACAAATTTGGATAACTTGAACATTAAGCTTATTCAGTGTCGGTAAAATAAACCGTTTTCGAAAAAAAAATGAAAGAAGTAAGTAATTTTTCAATTTCTATTAAAAATAACATGAAGTCTAGTTTTTTTGTCTGCAAAAAAGTGTGAGTAAAGTAAATCATTACGTTCAATTCATTTCAGACGGACACGTAATGATTTAGATTTAATTTTTTTCATTCAAAACGGTACATCTAACGAGAAAAATACGGGAGATGAAAAAGTTTCCAACCAAATCAGGCTATCCGAATTTAATTATATCTAAGTCGTTGCGTAAGTTTTCCTTTAAATTTCATCAACAAAAATGATAGGGGTCGTCTACTTCAACTTCCTCAAATCATTCTAAAAACATAAAAAAATAACAAGAAAATGGGTTTTTCCGCAAATCGCTAGAAAATTTTGACATTTCAGTCAAAATTGGTCATAGAAAACGTCAAGATTTCCTAACTGTTAGGAAATATTCATTTCCTTACTGTAAGGAAATAATATTTCCTTACAGTTGGTTCGACATATGCATATACGAACTTTTCTCATGATTCCTTCGGCACTTATTCTGAAGAAGCAGTATTTTCACTGCATCAACCAGCTCTGGAGGAGTCCCAGAAATAGCAAATTCATCATCACTCATCATTACACACTGTTTTAAATTCGTCAACTTTGACAATTCAACATGAGTACGTTTCCATAGTAACGTAACCAATTTCAATACGAATTTCGAAGAATCATTCATTTATGAATCAAATAATTCGCGATTTCATCAAAATTAATTGGAATCTGTCGAATTTTAAACGATTTGCGGAAAAATAGTATGTTCACCTCGTAGGAAAAGACCCAATTGAGGGGATCGAGAGAGAAAAATATTCTAAGCCCAAAAATACATGTTTGAAATTTTTTTATAATGAGTTGATTAGTAATTAATTGATGAAAGTGACCAATCAGGAGCACGCTACTGAACAGTGAACGTGAAAAGCCGACAGCAGCTCTGGTGTCTCACTCTCGCGTCCCCAACTGCATACTTATTTATCTGTGGCGCGCTCCTGATTGGTCAATTTCATTAATTAATTACTTATCAACTACGTCATCAAAAAATTTCAAACATGAATTTCTGGGACAGCCTGTATATGTTGGATCGAAAGTCAAACGTAAGGAAGATATCGCGGTTCAAATATGGCGGGGAAAAATCTTGTTTTCATTTTGTTCCTCAAAAACTGAAAGTGATAGAATAGTACATTGTTTACCAAGTAGGAAAAGCGTAACATTCCTGGACTCTGTGTTGCCAAGTCTCGGCTTGCGCCTCGACTTAGCAATTTTCACAATCGTCCAGGAATGTTACGCTTTTCCTACTTGGAACGTTCACTGTTCAGTAGCGTGCTCCTGATTGGTCACTTTCATCAATTAATTAGTAATCAACTCATTATCGAAAAATTTCAAACATGGATTTTTGGCTTAGAATATTTTTCTCTCTCGATCCCCTCAATTGGGTGCGCGACTTCTGGGACGAATATAAATTTTCTGGACTTGTTTTGAAACTGTATGAGAAATAGCTTAGTTGACAACTTGACGTTCTGTCCGCCCTGAAGCACTGCTTCATGAAGATGGGCAGAGAGGACAAGGCTTGATAACAGAAGTCCTGCTCTCATATATTATTTTCCCAATAATTATTCATGATTTCGGTAGAAGGAAAATTTAATTCGATATATCCAATACCACTTTCGGAGTTTTTAAATGGGCGAGACGAGCTGCGGAAGGCCTCTTTGTGACACTCTTTGGCGCTTCTTGAATTCCCTTTTGATCCTCAAGTATTTTTTTTAAGTTTCCGAAGTTCATTCTCAAAGTTATAATTCTTGGTTCAATTTGATTTTCTCCGCATTTACACATTAACGGTAGAATCAGTGTAATAATAATTTGAGACAGGACTCCCAGTCATTTGTGAAGTGAACTGTATACTTCTGAAAACCGGTAAGGCCCCGTTTATATTCCTTTATATGGCATTCTTCATTGAATATCGTTCCAACAATTGAAGTATTGTGTTCCACGACTTTTAAACCATTTTTTCTATTTCTTATCTGATTTATAATTCCATTTCCCTGGTGATACCTCAATCTCTGTATTTATCAGCGGCCTTTTTGGGAATTGAGATCGGCGAGATCACAACGGGGTTACGAACGCGCTTCACACTTTCTCAGTTCTCTGAAGGTTGACGGATATACGAAAGACTTCGTCAGGACAAGTGATTCCATTTATTGGAGTTGCTTGTCTGCATGTTGTTGGTTCACCGCCGTAACCTACCCGTATTTTACCCGCATTATTTCCTCGATATTGTATTGTATTCTTTTGTGTTTCCCGAATCTCTGTATTTGTCAGCAACCGTTTGAGAATTGAGATCGGCGAGATCACAAGGGGTTACGACCGCGCTTCACCATTTCCCAGTTCTCTGAAGGTTGACGGATATACAAGAGACTTCGTCAAGTCGAGGGGTTCCATTTTTCTGGAACTACTTATCGAGGCGTTGTTGGCTCACAACCGTACCCGATTAATATTTTACGTCCTTCTCCTTTCAAGATTATATCTTGTATTATTATTCCTTCGTGTTTCCTTAATCTCTGTATTCATCGGCGACCTTTTTGAGAATTGAGATTGGCGAGATCACAACGGGGTAACGACCGCGCTTCACCCTTTCTCAGTTCACTGAAGGTTGACGGATTTACGAGGGGTTCCATGTTTCTGGAACTATTTGTCTGGGCGTTGTTGGTTCACAACCGCACCCTGTATATTCTAACTTATTCTCCTTTCAAGATTTCATCTTGTTTCCTTCGTGTGGCCTTACTCTATGTATTTGTCAGCGGCTTTTTTGGGAAATGAGATCGGCGAGATCACAACGGGGTTACGACCGCGCTTCAC
Organism: Adalia bipunctata; assembly: GCA_910592335.1. Lineage (NCBI taxonomy): Eukaryota > Metazoa > Arthropoda > Insecta > Coleoptera > Coccinellidae > Adalia > Adalia bipunctata. The sequence goes on from OU342951.1 coordinate 28,772,633, forward strand.
CCTTTGTCAACTAGCTACACGTTTGCAGATTACTAGGATCACTTCGTCAGGTCGAGAGGTTCCATTCTCTGGAGTCACTTGTCCGGACGTTGGTGCTGCCACAGCTGCCCCGTTCCTTATCCTATCCTATCCGAAAAAGTCTAAGCATTTGCTGATACCTTTTCTTCAATATTTGAGTGTGGTACATTATTCAGGTTTGTTAGATTATACGATATTTTTCCGTGGCCTGTCGAGTCTTGAAGTTTTGCTTCGTTACGCCCGTACTTTCCAGCTTACCGCTCAATTCTCGCTTTTGCTCATCTTGCCCGACCGTCTTGCTTAACCGCCCACCGTTTATTTTTGTATTTAATAACCGCTGTAGAATACTTACCGATACTCAAGTTTTTTTTCCATTTCATGTTTACTTTGTACTTTGAGGTCCTTTTTCATTCTTAATTTTCATCAAACGATTATAATTTCTGTTTGAGGTTACTGAATTTTATATAATCCATTTTGGTGTTTCAAGTGAACCTTCATTTTTTTTCTTTGGCAGCATTAACGAAAGAAACCTAACTTTCAATCGCTAACTTCGTAGATTAAACCGAACCCTTCTCCACTGTATAAAAGCTACCTTGGTAGAAGTGTAGAATTCTGTTTAAGGCGCCACAACCTTGTTAAACCTATTGTGGCTGGCGCTCGAGCATTTGATTTTCGTAAAGGTGACTGCGCCCTTGGACTATTGCCCCTAAATAAGGGATCTTCACAACCTAAGGCACAAGCTTTATTGAATGAGACCCTGAGAAGAATGAGATATGCGAACAAAAGACCATTTCAGTGGGGGAAGATTGTCATCACGAATGATGACAATGTAATTTTCAAAACAATCTCAAGTCTCGTTTTCCTTAACTTTTAAGGTGACATCGACTGTGGGCCACCATGTATGAAGATTATGAGCATATAATGGGAAGTGATGAAGACAATAAAGTCCCTACCGAAAACTCGTCCAATACTCTATTATAAATTTTATTAAAAACAAATAAAAGTAACATTTTCTGAACAGGCAAAGGAGGAAAGACTTGATGAATGTGCCATGATAATGAATAGTTTCGAGCTTGGATTAATGTCAGTATGGAAATAAAAATTCAATTGCTTGAATTTCAAGGCAACTCGAGCTGGAAAATTAGGAGTTCTGGTTCATCGGTGTAACTTGGAACAACGGAGTAGCTTAAAACAGAAGTGGTTCATATATTCTTTTACAGGCTGCATGTTTCTGATTTTTTTCATTATGACAACTTAGTTGGCAACATTCATTGATAGTAGTACATTGTCCTTTCACCTGAGTTTCAATCTAAAATTTTTTATGTGAATGGTTTAATAAATGATTCAAAATAATGCATGTTTTGGTGAAAATTAAGCAACAGAAAACTTTCACTTGAGTTGTAAGCAATCGTGTTATAAGTTATGGTTTTGAAATTTGGCACTTGTGGGTTTCAGGATGGCTTTGTCGCTACACAAATCTCTATCGATTGGCATTATAAAAGGACCAAGTGATTTCATTTTCTATTATTCTTGATAGTACTGACGTGAGTTTCGTTCTTACTGGAAAGTTAGAGTACAAAGTATACAGTTTTTAGGGTCCAAAGTTTTAGTCGAATGGAAAGTTGTGGAGTTGTTTTAGTTGTTTTCAGCTGCCAAAAAATATGTCATTCTGAGTCACGCTGCCATAGAAAATATTGAATATTCATCGAATGCAATCAACCAATTTGTTGATTACAATCGAAAAATATTTTTTGCTTGCTATTTGTGATGCATTATTGTATTCAGCGTGTATCGTCTACCAATTTATTATGATATTTAACTTGTGGAAAGTATAAAATTGTTTGTTTCGTTATATTGGTTAATGTTTGTACCAGTTCTCAATAGAAATGTCAACTTAACATCCGCCTAATGAATAAATTCAAGGTCAAATAATAGCAGCCTTTGAAACTCAGGCTTATTGTCTATTGATGAACGACTTTTGTTTCTCAAAAACCTTGAACTTGAGCAAGAAATTACAAGAGACCTTCTTCGTTAGGAAAGGATCAAGCTATCAGAAATAAAAACAACCTGTTTTTCGGGCTGTAACTAATCAGGGGGGCTCAAAAAAAGAGAAAGACCCACCCCATTTCCCGACAAGGAATCACTCTCTAAATACTTATACCCCTTTATGATGTATGAATCATACTGCTCATTTTTGCTAATAGAATATCATTATCATTATTGAATTAATTATTATCACTTATCCACTCGAAAAGTGTTCCAAGTCATACCGCCTGAAGGTAATTTTCAAAGAATTCGTGTGCAATTTTTAGGTTTTAGATACATACGCATTTTGGATACCTACAATATTTCGTATAAGAAGATTACTGAGCTGAAATGGAAATAGAAGCGAATATTTGGAAGAATTGAGAAAAAAATTTCATTGCCTTCATCGAATGATATAGACAACTTACCTTCCGCATCAGTTAGACCCATTTCGTTCAACATAGATATGTTTTCTAGGGCAGGATCATCGGTAGTGTAACCTGTAGATTCTCTATCGTTGAGTAGAGGTTCAGAGGCACCAGCTTCCTCGTCTTCACTCCATTCAGACTGACTACCCCCTGCATAAGTCTCTCTTTCTATATTTGCTATTTCTTCACCAATATTTTTTAGTTTTTCTTGAACTTTTTCTTCTAGAACTCTCTTCACTTCTGCTTCCTGTAAGTATATCAATATTGAATGAGCAAAGTGAACCCGATATACAGCATAAGCAAAATGTAAATTTCGAAAAAAAAAAATGCCTTTTCGAACACATGATATACTACAAATTATTATAAATGGTGACTGAAACATCTTCGGAAATGAAAGATTCAGCTATTCTTTAGTAGTGAAAAAATGAGAAGGGATTTTCAGATAGAATATGCAGTTACGTTCACGATTCCGGCATATTGACTGCCTACTAATATATTCTGAGTATAATAATAATGTTTATTTATCCTTTGAGACATACATGTTATGTATAGGACAAGTCAAATTATATAGATAAAACATTTATACAATATCTATATTTTTCAAATTCAGTACAGTAATAATCCAGGACACTATAAAAACACTGTTTCAATAATAAATCCTTAATTACTATTTTGAATTTTTTTTTCTAGACTTTGTATGAAACGAGGAAGGTGATTAAAAAGTTTGATACTCTGATGAATTCTGGAGACATTTTAAATTTCGCGCAAAGGGGAATATAATCGATTTATTTCTTGTATTATGAGAATGAAAACTTGTGAATTTCACAAGACTGTCCTCATTTTCTTTCACATACATGAGACATTCGAAAACAAACAGAGAGGCCAGTGTAAAAATATTATTTTCTTTGAAGGTAGGCCTGCAAGAGGAAAGCGGATGACACTTAAATATCAAACGGAGTATTCGTTTCTGAATAATAAAAACTCTGTTTACCTCGGTAGAGTTACCCCAAAGTAGAATATTATATGTCAAGTAACTGTAGGTACACCAAACAATAGTAGAGGTTAACCATAGATGTTAATGGAAGTGTGCTCCTCACCCTACTCAATGCAAGTTAGGAACTATTAATCGATTTTTATGCTCCTGTTAGACATCTGAGGAGACCCCCTGTATTTTACCTGACCACAATTAGAACCAACAGAGTATTCACCTATATCGAAAATGCTAGATTTATGCAATTCTAATGTAAATAGTTTTGATTTATTTTCAGCGGGGAGTTTAATTACTTTTAAGAAAACTGTTTTTAAGGGGATATTTGGGTAGATACATGAGCTGTGCATAAGCATTGTTTTGTTGTTGTATTTTTTTCTGATTGGAACACTGCCTATTTTTCTGTAATATTAGTGGGCGCTTATTTGGGTGATTACACCTGTGAGCGTTCTTCTTTGTGAAAAAAATTTGAAAAAAAAAAGGAATAACAAAATAAAATTTAGTTTTTTGCAAACGGCATCAATATGCGTATGCCATCTCAAGTATCTATCAATGTGGATACCTAGAAACTCAGTATGGCTTTTTACTGTGATAATTGTATCCAATATCGAACAACAAATTTGTCATTCTCATCGCTTGACGAACTAAAATGAATGTATTCTGTTCCACCATTCATCGAAACTTTTCACAAGTAATTCGCAGAAGCTTTGCAGCTCCTCTAACGTATCTGCAGTAACAGCTATGGAAGAATCGTCAGAAAATAATATTATTCTGATCAATAGTTATAGTTATAGTGAAAAGGGGTTACAGTCCTCTGCGACCTTAAGGTCTATTGTGCCCCCTAACAGAGCTGTTATCATCGCGCCTTCTACAGCTCGCCCTCCAGTTCCAGAGATTTGATGAAATCCAGTATCTGGGACGGCTTCAAGGAGGATAACTCCCCACTTCCACAAGTTTCTTGTCCAAAGCACTCTTTCCTTCGGCTTGCAATGGCATTGCATTCCGTAACCAGGTGAATAGGAGTTTCTTCCTCCTCCCCACAGAATCTACCCTCATCAGTGTCCGATAAACCCTTCTTTAGGCGACAAGGTCCTGTGAGAAAGCCAGTGAGTAGGTAAAGTTGGTTTTCACTGAGATCCAGATATTTTTCGGATCTAGCAGTTTCAAAGTTCCGGAGGAACTTTTTGGAGTGATCCATCCCTGGGAGATTCCGCCAGAGTTTTTCTCTTTCACCATAAACTCCTTCTTATAAATGCATTTTTCTATACCACAGAAGGGTTCTGGGCCAGTGAGTGGCGTTTGTGCGCTCTTTCTGGCCAGTGTATTGGCCTTTTCGTTTCCTACGATTCCCGAATGACCGGGAACCCAGATTAAAAGACCTCATTCTTCTTGCCTACCTCAATGAGTTTGTTCCGGCACTCCCAAATCAACTTTGAATCAATGACGTAAGAGCTCAGTGCATTAATAGCAGCTTGACTATCTGTATGAATAGCTATATCGCATTTCTGATAGTTTCTTTCTAGATTTATATCGAAACATCTTCCGATTGCAAGTATTTCCGTTTGAAGGACGCTTGTACAGGAGCCTAACGATAGTGCACACTTGGTACTTGTCCCGTAAATCTCAGCGCCAGCTCCTGTAGCGGTTTTAGAACCATCTGTATACCATTTTATCGTATTTTCTTTGAGATTATAGATGGTGTATTCCCTTTCCCAATCCTCTCTTTTACTTAGTATTGTACTGAAGTTTTTCTCAGTGCTTACTTTTTTGATCATTACATAACTAGGAAGGTTTGCAGATGAGGTGTAGTCATTCAGAGAGGACCAAACTCTCTGAAACCTGACCCCTCTCATTGCCTGCTCCTTCTTTAGATACCCTGAGGATGGCCTCATGGGCTACCCTATCAATCACTAAATGTAGAGATGTGAGGTCTGTGATGATCTCCAGCTCCCTGGTTGGGCACGTTCTCATAGCTCCCGTGATGCACACACAGGCAAGCCTTTGTACTTTGTCGAGCATTTTCCTCGCACTTACCTGACTTGCCTTAGCAAACCAGGCTACTGCCCCATATGTGACTATAGGTCTTACAATCATGACATACATCCATCGCAGTATTTTTGGGTTACAGCCCCAATTCCTGCCGCATAGACGCCTGCACGCCAGAGCAGAGCTCTTGTAGCTCTGCCAGTAGCATTATGAACATGCTTATTCCACAGAAGTTTGCTATCTTATATTTCAATAGTCGCGCAGAAACCAAATCAGCTCCAGAATAACAAAAAGTTTGCACTCAATATAGATGAAGTGGTACAGAAGGAGCTCAGTGTACCCTTACTAGTATGGGCCAGCAGATCAACCTTTTAAACAGTTATCCTTATCGGTAGGCTTCCGGTCGCGGAATCTGAGCGTAGTTGTCAGATTGTGTTCCGGGCTTTCTCTATAGAAGGCTGTGGCCAAACTATGACAGCTTACAGCTACAATGTCAAATAATTCTGTGATCTCTGCAGATCGGGCGATTTTATAGGAGAAATGTCAAACTTTGATCAGTTTTCCTGAAGAAATGGGGAAATAATGGAAGATATGAAAACCAAGATATTGACTCTCCCTCTTCCCATCCGTACATTTACATCACGGCCAGGATATCTGCGAAAAAAGTTTTATCGAGTTTAAAATTGCCCTTTTTGCCGAATTTTTTCGCGATTTTCGCGAATTTTTTTTTAATACTTCTAGATCGCCTAGAGGATCGAAATTTTGCCCACGTACGAATCGATCATTCCTCTTTCCGACCGTATAAAAATTTCTCTCCTGTATCGCAGCTTCGCTGCGATTTTAAGATTCTTCTGGACCCACTTTTTCGACAGATTCCCCGGGTCGGACCACAGAGTTACCGTTTTAGTATAATATAGAATAATAACTGTTGAGGGATTTCTCAGCAATCGTGGTGAAATAATCTCCGAAGATATCTGCTACAACTTTGGGATCCTTATGTGAAACGCCATCAACAATGAGCGAAATAGATTTTGGACCAGTTGTTTTTTCCCAGTCATAGTGTTGACCATGTCCCAAACAGTTTTATTCTTATTATCAGATGTTTCAATTATTTTATTTTAAAATTTATATTTTTTATTTTTGAAACAAATAAGACACAAATCATTTGCCAATATAAATAATGACAAATGAAATGTGAATACGAACTAGGTCTCCCACACTGTTCACCCTACCAGTAAAGCAGCTCGATCAATCCAAGTTTTTACTCCCGGAGTCGGTGGCTGAGTTCCCGTCAAACAATATTCCAAAACTACAAACAATGAGCAACACGACTGCATCGGTTGAACACACGTTCACGAATTTCAACGTTCACATTTCAAAGGTCACGCATGAACATGGAAGTTTTGGACTAAAGGCGACTTTATACAGCAAATAAGATAAGAATTATATAAGAATTCAAAAAAATATATGAAAGAGCAAAATTCATTGGTTTATATAGGATCTTTGACTTGTACATATATTTTTACTTAAGATTCTTGAGGTCAAAAGAAACCTTTAAAAAGATTTAAAAAAAAATTGGGCTGATTACGTCTCTGATATAATTCTCTGGCATTGATGCAAAGTTCATATTTCTCGATTGAAATTGAGTTGATACGTTTGGGAAATACTCAAGTACTAACCTTATTCGAATAAGAATGTTAAAAACACGATATTTCTCAACAGAAACACTAAGTTTCATCCGATTATATCTGCAACCAAAAAGCCATATTTATCCCCCAACAAAATAAGTTCCTTGTTCGATTTTCATGAATATTAGTTTGTGAGCACTAATAACTTGTTCATATTCTCCTCTTTCCCCCAAACTATCTCAAAAAAATTGTTTTTACACTAATCGAACATAACTCCATTAAATTAGGTCGAAAGATTCTATGAACTCTACCATAGAACGTTTGAGAAGACGATGTCAGAGTGTGTTGATTTTCTCTATCATTGACGGATGAACTAACGCAAAGGCACTAGTTTTGTTTACTTTTGGCTGATGGCTTCATGTCGTGCCTCTTTGAAAATGTTCTTATTCTCGCCGATAGAGCGCTACGATCTTAATTTCAGTCGGTGCGCAAGACCAACCGTTGTTCCGTAGACCGAACAGTTAGTTGGTCTGTGGTTGTTGAAGGTAGCATGCGTATAGCGGCTTGATGCAGATTTGTCGATTTGTTATTTGTTTATTCACAGTAAAGAATGTGAAAAATTGATGTGAAAAGATTATAAGTGAAAGTGAATTAATGAGATAATAACCTTGTAGTGAGTTTATGAAATTTCAAGAGGATATTGTTTAGATAAAACATCGCAACAGATTATCAGGTTTCATAGTATTTTTCATTAATTTCAATTCAATACGTGATTTGTATGGAATTTTCATCATTAATATCCGAATTTTGTATTCCATTGACATTTTAGTCTTGACAAAATTGATAAACATTCAGACAACATTGTTACCTTGTATAGAGTTTATCAATTTGAGCCATTCTGTGATATTGAAAAGCCAGGGTTGCATCTAGATTATTCTTATGATTTTATCGGGAAAAATTGGGAATAACTCGAAAACGACGCGTTTTATGGAAAAAAATTAGGAATACTTTTATTTTCTAAACCGATTGTTTCTTTCGAAAATATGAACCGTTTATCTTTTTCAAGTGGTCTTATAGTGTTTTTTCGTGAATTCATGAGTTGGCTACGCTGTAACTTCTATACCGGAAGGAATATTGAATAAGTTTTGATTTGGAAATATGCATCATAAAGGGAGTGAATACTTCACCAGTATTCAGTTTCCTTGAAATGATTATAAGAGATATAAACAGAAAATTGTTTCTTTATGGATTTTCGACACCCTGCATCTTCCAAACGAAACCGAATATTGAAAAATGGTATAGGCAAAAAGTGTTTCGTTTGATGAGAGGAATCTACAGTTAAAATATATGTACAAGTCAAAGACTCACCCTGTACCTATAGATGACTAGAATAATATATGAAATTACCAATCACATAGTAGCATTGACAGATGTTGGTGTCAGAATCTAAAAATATGCGTCTGTGTTTGGACACTTGATAAGGATGCCACCGGAAAGAAGACCGAGAAGAATCTTTCAGTGTGTGCCAGCGAGAAGATCGTGTTAGGGGTTCTTCAAGAGAGGAAATTCGTAGAGCTTAGCAATATACATATGATTTGAGTGGGTGGAACTTTTATAGTCTCCCTGGAAGATGATTTATGGTAAGCTCGACTCAGATGCGTGGTGGTCATCGATAATTATATAAATGAACACGGTGTATCTGTTTAACCGTTTCAATATACAGATGAAGTTATGACGCGAGATAGGGAGGTTAGGCGTAAGGGATTTGGTGAACGGCAGTGAGCTGTATTCTGATATAAATTAAATCAATGTTGTTATATTATTTGTATCTGGCCCAATCAACTCTGGATTTCTTTTTTTCCATGCCTGTTTTTGAAACTGAACTTCGTTTGAAAGATTCGGGGCATCGAAAATCCATGAAAAGAACACTTCGGAATAGATATTTCGAATGAACTAAATTTTGATGGAGAGTTTATTCTACCTATGTTGCACATTCTTCAATTAACATTTATTGATTATCCTTTCTGAAGTGAACCAATCATATACAGGGTGGCCCACCCCAGACGCGATTCTCATTTTGAGGCAGTGAATGATGACATTTTGAGAATTTTTTTTCTTTAAATGTAGAGGACAATCAGATGCAAAATTTGAAATTGTTTTCACATATACAGGGTGTTCGATAGCAAAGATATAGACCAAAGTTACACTTTTTTAAATGGAATACCCTATATATGAATTCAAAAATTGAATGGCAAGCTCAAATAATGATGAGTTTATAAAGACCATTTTATGCCTTAGAAGAACCATTCAAGAAAAAATGGCAAAAAATCGAAAAAACGGAGTATCTTTAATTTGCAATTAATGAATAAACCCTTCAAGCCAACGAGACAGACAATGTTTTTTCGTGTAGACATATTGGCTACCCTTATGCAGAAGAAAAAAATTCAACTCTGGAATATACTGAGTGATCATAATTTATGTTCAAACATTAACTACAAATAATGGTCAAAAACTTTCTTATTTCAAATGGCACACCCAGTATTTCTGTACCTTGTTGTACGTAAAAATTAATATCGAAACTATCTTCATTAGGTTTCCCTATACCTAAACCTAATAGTTTTCAAGTAATTTTTGGGTTTTTAATTCAACTAGTTAACCTACCATTATGATTAGCGATATTCATAGAAATACATGGAAATATTTGTGAGGAATTGGGAAATGCTCACAATATTATTTGAAATCTGAAAAACTCATATGAAGATCTCAATAACGGTGTTGCGGTCACGCAAGATTTATTATTCCTTTATAAATGCTTATCTACTGTTTATCTGAATATTTATCCTTTTTCCAATCATTTTCAAATTAATTTCGCCTAGAAGGTATTAAGTGTCATTATCATTCAATCTTTTCCGGTGCATGCCCTTAAATTTTTCTTTATTCTTATCGTTTTGAAGTTGAGTTAACAAACGATTCATTTAAAAAAATATTTTTTTTAAATGAATCGTTTGTAACATGATTCTTTGAACGTATGGCTCAACTTCAAAACGATCGGAATAAAGAAAAATTTAAGGACATGTACCGGACAAGATTGAATGATAATGACACTTAATACCTTCTAGGCGAAATTAATTTGAAAATAATTGAAAAAATAATTGAAAAAATAATTGATATTCAGAAAAACAGTAGATAATCATTCACAAAGAAATAATAAATCTAGCGTGACTGCAACATCATTATTGAGATCTTCATATGAGTTTTTCAGATTTCAAATAATATTGTGAGCATTTCCCCAAGAATATTTCCAAGTATTTCTATAAATATCGCTAATTATAATGATAGGTTAACTAGTTGAATTAAAAATCGAGAAATACTTGAAAACTATTAGGTTTAGGTATAGGGAAACCCAATGAAAATAGTTTCAATATTAATTTCTACGTTCAACAAGGTACAGAAATACTGGGTGTGCCATTTGAAATAAGAAAGTTTTTGACCATTATTTGTAGTTAATGTTTGAACATTAATTATGATTACTCAGTATATTCCAGAGTTGAATTTTTTTCTTCTGCATAAGTGAAGCCAATATGTCTACACAAAAAAACATTGTCTGTCTCGTTGGCTTGAAGGGTTTATTCATTAATTGCAAATTAAAAATACTCCTTTTTTTCGATTTATCGCTATTTTCTATTAAATGGTTCTTCTAAGGCATAAAATGGTCTTTATAAACTCATCATTATTTGAGCTTGCCATTCAATTTTTGAATTCATATATAGGGTATTCCATTTAAAAAAGTGTAACTATGGTCTATATCTTTGTTATCGAACACCCTGTACATGTGAAAACAATTTTAAATTGTGCATCTGATTTTCGTTTACATTTATCGAGAAAAACAATTTTCAAAATGTCTTCATTCACTGCCTCAAAATGAGAACCGCGTCTGTGGTGGGCCACCCTGTATAAAGGTATACTTAAGTTTTCAGTATGAAATGCACCGTTTTCGAGATATTTCTCAGTTTATAAGCTGAAGAAGTCGTAAATTTCACAATCGATTTTTGTATTTTGAATGTCACAGTACTCAAGTTCACATTGTCACTTTTATCTTCAAGATCTGAAGAATATTATCAGTGGGCTTAAATAAACTTAACGAAAAATGTTCAATGAGAATCCAAAATTCACACACGAAAATAGAAATTTGAATAGTTACCAATTCTTCATCCAGGTGCTGCATGAAAACATGAAATTGACAAAATAATGGTGTGATGAAGGAATTTTTTCTAGTTATACTGTATACAAGATGGTCCACAATTAACTGTACACAAGATGGTCCACAATTAACCGTTCTTAGTTTCATGGTGGAATCGGAAAACAACAATTAGATATGGGCTAAGGCTCTTTGTTTTTTAGAAACACGGTGATTTATTGATTTGGGCACAACATTTGGTTGGGTAAGCTACAACTACAACTTAAACGATGTCTGTATATTTCTCTGTATGGTCTCAATCACTAGATTCCACTCCCTGAGCACGAATCCGTGGTGAAATAAGAATTCCAGGGCTGCATCCAGTACCATCTTCGAAATTACTTTGTGATGAATCTTATACGATATAATAAGGAAGAACTCAAAAACAGCGAGTTTTATACAAAAAACTTACGAAAACGGTTCTTTGAAAAATATGAACCGTTTTCAAGTACTCTCATAGTATTTTTCGTGGAGTCGGCTAGGCTGTTACTTTGATATCAAAACAAATATTGAATAAATGTTAAGTGTGTACCTATTATCTGACATCAATAGCGTGATAGATCATTTAAGGCATTCGGATGGTCAAAAAAGAGCTATTTTCATGAGTATCGCCACGACTGTATCTTTCAATCTATACCGAGTTTAGTTTGATGAGAGGAATCCACATTCAAAAGGAATGTGCAAGTCAAACACTCATCCTGTATAACCCCTTAAGTTTGTGATTGTGACTTTGGGTGAGAATTGTGTGAATAAACGTTTTAAACCGCGCTTTTATTCTTTCGCTAGCTCAAGTTTCCGGCACCCTACAGTTCAAAAGTGGTACAGGAGGAGATATACCCGTGTGTAGACAAGGTTACTCAGTCTTATTTTCTATTAATTATAAAGTGACCGTTTTCTAGTAGGGACCATCTGTGTACAAAATGGTATTGGCCAAATATATTGAAGACATACCCTAGAAACTTCCATCTCCATTCGTTTTTCTTCCCGTTCGAAACTTTCAAGATCATCAGTATCCTCATCTATTCTTACAATTTCCCGCATATCACAGGTAACAGGATCATGGTTCGATCTGCTGCAATTAAATATCAGGCATAAGAATATTTCGATTGAAGAACATGAGGACTTTAGAAATGAAATACACATCAACAATAAATTATGAGCAAGCAGCCTAAGTTTACATGTTATTGAAGCAATATTCAAAATAAAATACTAGATAAAAAATTCAACTCAGGTAGAGATTCTTAATGAGGTTAACACATTAATTATATGAACAAAAATGTTTTGTTCTTTAAGATTAGGAAGAATAGCACCAAAAACATGTTTTATTTTGAATGGCACAAATTTATTGATGAAGCTATGATTTTCAAAGACACGCTCAGCTCAATATCGATACAATTGCATTTTTTTTTCAATTGACTCGATTTCTGAGAGCTCGTTCTACTTAAACAAGTGCATTTCGTCACGATATCTAAGAACAGACGAGGTAAAGAAATCATATTATGAGAGGGTGAAGCTAGACGATTAAAAGATGGTTTCGAGAACAGTCAATCAGATTGTTTCTAGGACGGATAGACATCATAGGAGAAGAAAGGTGAATATTTGAAAAAGAATAGATGTAGGCTATGGATATAGAGAACGTAGCAATGTAGCATATATGGGTTGAAGATAGGCATTAGTTGCAGGTGTAGGGTGTAGGATGGTGCAATGATATTCACCACAAGTATGGCGAGAATGCTGGCATCTATATTCGTCAGTGGGGTGGTACGAAAACAAACAGTTGCGACAGAGTTTGTTATCTGCAACGTATGCGCGACGTTGAGGTATTGTGAGATATTGGTATTCACTACATTGTCGGATGGAAGGGCCAGCCTTGCGAAATGCATAAACAAATTGCTGATAAGACGATGACTGAGGATTAGAAGAATTTGAACGATCTGGTTTTGGTGAAGGAAAAACGACAGTTCCGTGAAGAGGGTGGCGAGTTGTTTTGTAGTATTAATTCACAAAACCATCTTTTTGGAAAAAAAGGCCAACTAGTTTCGATTTTATTTCAAAATCTTCATCAGGGCTCTGAAATGGAACAACATTCACTACAATAATTTAAGATGTTTGAAATCACAATTAAAAGATTAAATTCACATTTTTTTTACACTTATCTTCAACATATATAAACAAACAAATATATAAATGAGGAAACAGGTTCGGAATATAGTGTGAATTTTCGACCTTCATTTTCACTTTGTGTGAAATTAATAATTTGGAGAGGACAACAACCGCTCGCATGGAGGACTTCAAAAGATTGATGACATCAATTAGATGATTCTGGAGTATGCGCGGATTATGATAACAATTTACACACCTGGGTTGGAAAACAAACTTCTATAATACAGAGTCTTTCACGAGGAACCTCACCCATATTTATACGGGAAGCTACTGAACGTTTTTTCATGAAATTCAGCACTTATAAGTATTTCACGATGCTGATGAAATCTAAAATATTTTCAAGGCATGAGCACTTCCGGTTTTTCCGGAAATGACGTCAACTTCCGTTTTTCAAATTAGAACACCATTTTTTTATTGCAGAAATAGAATCCTTAGAAAATTTCAAGTGATTTTGATGTAACATTTTTCAGTTTTGGTTGGAAAATTCTCTCTGAGCGGGAAAATTCGAAAAAAAAATCGAAAATAGAGCTCCGCTGAAACAAGAATAACTTCGAGGTTTTTGGATGGAAAATTTTCATTTTTGGGATTTTTCAAGATGTAAGATTGATGTATCCACTTTGAAAATCGAAATCGCGATTCATGATACAGGGGGTAAAAAAATCGCTTTCAAAGTTAAGGATGACAATATCGTGAAAAATCAATTTTTTCAAATTAGAACCCCATTTTTTTATGGCAGATATTGAATCAACGTTAAAAAATAATGTGAGTGTATGCATCACACCCTTGCCCTAAAATGGATATTTTCTGAGTTAATATCTGCCATAAAAAAATGGGGTTCTAATTTGAAAAAATTGATTTTTCACGATATTGTCATCCTTAACTTTGAAAGCGATTTTTTTACCCCCTGTATCATGAATCGCGATTTCGATTTTCAAAGTGGATACATCAATCTTACATCTTGAAAAATCCCAAAAATGAAAATTTTCCATCCAAAAACCTCGAAGTTATTCTTGTTTCAGCGGAGCTCTATTTTCGATTTTTTTTTCGAATTTTCCCGCTCAGAGAGAATTTTCCAACCAAAACTGAAAAATGTTACATCAAAATAACTTGAAATTTTCTAAGGATGCTATTTCTGCAATAAAAAAATGGTGTTCTAATTTGAAAAACGGAAGTTGACGTCATTTCCGGAAAAACCGGAAGTGCTCATGCCTTGAAAATATTTTAGATTTCCTCAGCATCGTGAAATACTTATAAGTGCTGAATTTCATGAAAAAACGTTCAGTAGCTTCCCGTATAAATATGGGTGAGGTTCCTCGTGAAGGACCCTGTATACTACATGATTCTAAAAGTAACTTTTTTAAGTCCAAATGAGAGTTTAGTAGAATACTTGGGGTATCTTGAAGGCACGAACACTTTTGGAAGTGTTTATGAAGATGAAGAAGTTTTGAATACTGGTCCCATAATATTATGTGGAAAGATGAATTCTTCCAATCCTAACAAAATCCAGTT